>JAPFRF010000020.1:9230100-10591258 GCA_029282475.1 Phrynocephalus forsythii | reverse complement strand
CTGATGCAGATTTAAAGGAGTGAGTGCTGGGCTCTCCTCGCTTCTGTTTGTTGTTGTTTTTGACCCCCGCCCCTTTAAGAGACAGGAATCAGGACGCCGACGGGGCTTGGGGCGGTTTCGACCGGAAGACGGAGGTGAGCCTGCATATTTTTCCTCTCTTTTTTTCTCCTTCACCTCACGCAGACAAGAGCAAGGAAGTGCGGAGGGGGTGGGAACACAGGAAGAGCGAAGAACCCCCAAGATCTCTGGTCCGAATTTAAGTGGCCAGCGTATCTTAGGTTTCTTGTGAAAAGGCTCTTGGTGGCCTCTTTAGGAATTGGACTCCACAAGATGGGCCGGAAGGCAAGCCGTTCTAGTGTCCCAGTGGCCTTTTGGGGTGTCCTGCCTCCCAGAAGGAGCACATGGTGGTGGTGGGCAACGCTGAGAGTTCAGACTAAACACTGCCCTGGTCTTCTGGACGAAGGCTGTAAAAGCTTCCAAGGGCCAAGAGGACAACTGGAAAAAGACCACCCCATCCTCAGACGTCACCTGCAGAAAGTGCGACCACTTGCAAAAGGAGGAGGGATGCTTCCAGCTGATACTTCCAGACTATGTACTTTCATTTCCTAATCGGTCCATCGGGAGATGAGGCAGCTGCATTTGTATGTCTGATTCCCAAGGCACGCAGTGCTGAAAGGTTTGCTTGCCCAGAAGGACAATGTAATGGGGGGAAATAGTATCCCTCGGAAATGCCTTGGGGTTTTTTTTTTAGGAAGAAGGGGTTGAGAGAACTTCGGCCTCAGTCACTTCACCTCTAAGTTTCCTGTCTGCACATCAAAGGGGCGTGGGTGGACGAGAGGACCCTCCTGCTCCCTCCAAGCTCTATCGCGATGGGATCCAAGGACTGCTCTCTCTCCCCCCCCCACCCACGTAGAGCATCCTATGACCGAAGGCTTCCTCCGTGGGGAGAGCCCTGCCTTCCTGGAAGGGCAGAGGAGAAGCTGCCCCAGATGGAGCTCCTGCCCCTGACACCTTATGTGGACCTTCCCTCTGCCAGGCCAGCTCAGACACACCCCCCCTCCAGCACCATCTTCTGCTTGGGCTGGCCCTGGGTTCAAGGTATTTTTAGAGTATTTCTTTAACCCCACCTTTCTCCTTGGAAAAGAACCCAAGGCGGCTTACAGTAAAGAGGCATAATATAGAGTCCAGTACAATTAAGATATGTTCAAATAACACAAGTTTATAAGTGGTTATAAACAGACACTCTATCAGATTAGATAGATTCATATAAAAGTCACATAATAGGTAGTCCATCATTCAGCGAAAGCTTGCTTGAAGAGAAAGGTCTTTGCCTGTTTCCGGAAAAACATCAGAGACGGGGCAGTCCTGGCCTCTAGTGGATGGAGTTCCAGAGTCTGGGCACAGCAGCCATGAGTCTTGGTGGACCACAAATGGAACATGAGTCAGCACTGTGATACGGCGGCCAGGAAAGCCCATGCGATTCTTGGTGGCATCAACAGAACCATAGTGTCCAGATCAAGGGAAGTGATAGTACCACTCTATTTTGCTCTGGTCAGAACACACCTGGAGTCCTGTGTCCAGTTCTGTGCACCTCAGTTTAAAAAGGATGTTGACAACCTCGAGCGGGTCCAGAGGAGGGCGACCAGGATGGTTGAAGGTCTGGAGGAAATGTCTTATAAGGCACGGCTTAGGGAACTGGGAATGTTTAGCCTTTCAAAAAGAAGACTGAGAGGGGATATGATAGCTATGTTTAAATATTTGAAAGGATGTCACATTGAAGAGGGGGCTGGTTTGTTTTCCATGGCTTCAGAGACTAGGACCCGGGGCAATGGTTTCAAACTACAGGAAAAGAGATTCCATTTGAACATTTGGAAGAACTTCATGACAGTTAGAGCTGTTTGGCAGTGGAAGATGCTGCCATGGAGGGTGGTGGAGTCTCCTTCTTTGGAAGTTTTTAAGCAGAGCCTGGATGGCCACCTGTCAGAAATACTGTGATGGGGGTTCCTGCATGGCAGGAGCTTGGACTGGATGGCCCTCGAGGTCTCCTCCAACTCTAGGATTCTATGTTTCCACAAGAATCATAGAATTGGTTTGGGTCTAAAAACACAAACTTCACTTACCCTTGCCTGGACGCCACACTGAAAGGAAAACACAAGGGTCCCGAGAGGAGCCGGAAGAAGGAGATCTCCTAAAGAGTCATGAGAACATAGCATAAGAACATAAGAAGAGCCATGCTGGTTCAGGCCAAAGGCCCATCTAGTCCAGCTTCCTGTATCATAGAATCATTGTAGGGTTGGAAGGGGCATTGGAGATCTTTAAATTACAGGAAAGGAGATTCCATTTGAACATTAGGAAGAACTTCATGACAGTTAGAGCTGTTCGGCAGTGGAAGATGCTGCCCCATAGGAGGGTGGTGGAGTCTCCTTCTTTGGAGGTTTTTAAGCAGAGGCTGGATGGCCATCTATCGGAAATATTGTGATGGGTTTCCTGCATGGCAGGGGGTTGGACTAGATGGCCCATGAGGTCTCTTCCAACTCTAGGATTCTATGATTCTATGATTCTAAGGCCCTTTCATATGTTCTCACATGATGTAGCTGTGAGGGTGGCTGGATGGAGAGAAGGGCCTCTTGTGACTACCTCAACACCTGATACCTAAACTACTAAATTGTCCAGCAATTCATAACAATCACCTAAGATCTCCAGAAGGAACCCTATGGATGATGGTCTCCTACTCCTGACAAGAAGGCACCGAGTACAACTTGAACTTCCAACCACTGGCTCTGCAGCCAGAGACCTCAACCAGGCGCTATTCAGACTGAGGTCCAACAAGGTTATAGATGACCAGTTCCTTGAGAGTTAATGGTTGGCATTTTATGAGAGACTCATCAGTGGATCTGCTTATAAGCGTGAAAAGGTTAAGGTAAGATAGTAAAGAAGAAAGAATATAATGTGAAGAGGAAATGAATTTAACATCAGTGGAATGGGGAAAGTCAAGGCCTTTGTGAGAAGACTGCAGGGTTCAGTGAGCAGATGGGACTCTTCTGCGCCGAGAAATTAACACATTTTGCATCCTGAATGAGATCAAGCTATGAGCGCAGGTGATAAGAAAGCCAGCCACGAAAGGAGCCGAAGAATCGCTGAAGGGAGTTTATAAGGGATGCGAAGTTCTGTTTTGCTAAGCTAATAAAGAGATGAAAGCCAGCCGAACAGAAGGATTTGCGGGTGAAAAGCTTTTATATTTATTCCTTTTCCAAGAGTTCTTTGTTGTTGTTGTTGTCGGGTGCCGGAGTTGTGGGGGCTTCGACGTCTGAAAGGATAACTGCGCTGCCCCGGCCCTGCTCCCGGGGTTGTGAAGTTGAGAAATAAAAGCGCCAAACGACACCCAGCGCTTCGAGTGGGTTGATGAGGAAATTAAAAGCTATAAAATATTTATCAGGTGATGCTTTCGCAGATGCCAGCCCAGGCGTGCATGGCGGGGAGGGGGGACGGGACTGTTCTCGGCACCGTTTGATTCTGTTTTCTCTCTTCCCCTCCTCCATGAAAAAGACACTTCGAAAACAAACAGGAGCGATCCAGCAAACTGTCACCGCATATGCACAGTTCATTGCCTTCGGTGCACTAATCGTTTGCTTCTTAATATCCGCAGCACAACACAAGATCTTGGCAGATGATTTTATAAAATTATGATGATCGTTGCTGCTCTAGCGAGGAAACGGAGCAGATGATGAACAGGGCTGTTTGGCTGGAGACCTCAGTACTTGTTTGCGTGCTGCCTCTCCCAGGGATCGATCACCCAAGCCTCCTGCGCGCCGCTCCCCCCCAGACTCTGATGCTGAGGGTGCCCACCTCGGAGGAGCCCAGAAAGTCCACGTCCAGAAGCAGGTCTGGTGCCAGCTTCTTTGCAGAATGCACTGTCTGTTGAGGTACACAAGGGCCTCACCTCTTGACTTCAAGGTTTTGGTGTTAACATACAAAGCCCTAAACGGTTTGGGACCTCCGTATCTGACAGAGCGGCTCCTCCCAAGAAGAGCTGCCAGGATCACCCGTGCCAGCCAGGCAGGACACCTGGGAGTCCCAACCCCGAGGGAGGCCCAGAAAGCTGTAACAAGGAGTAGGGCCTTCTTGGTGGTTGCTCCCCAATTATGGAACCATCAACCCCCTGAAATTCGGCTGGCACCCTCGCTTCAAATTTTTAAAAAACTATTGAAGACCTGGTTCTATAGAATGGCATTCCCTGATTCTTTAAACATTTTGTAAGGTACTATTTTTAAACAATTTTATCAAATGTCTTGCCATTTTTAGCTTCATTTTAGCTTCATTTTAGTTTTTATTGTTGATTTATGTATATTTTATTTTATTTTGTACCTTGTATTTTGGTTTTTAAAATGTATTCCTTTGTTTGTTGTTACATGTTGTAAACCGCCCAGAATAGCCCTTGGTCTAGATGGGCGGTATAAAAGTCAAATAAATAAAATAAATAAATAAAAACCTTTCAGGGTAGCATTTCAGCCCCTTCCTGTTGGTATTTTTTCCTCCTTCTGTTCTTTTTATTTGTTGTTTATTGTTTTTCCTGTTCTTCTTCTTCTTCTTCTTCTTCTTCTTCTTCTTCTTCTTCTTCTTCTTCTTCTTCTTCTTCTTCTTCAAAACAGGTTTTAAACAGAGGTTTGGAGGCCATCTTCCAGGTCGCTGTGTGCCACCTGACATGGCAGGAGTTTGAACTAAATGACCCTCCAATGTGCTGATCCGGTGATTCGATGAAAAACTGCAGTCCCTTGATGGGTCTCTTTCATATGCCTTGCTCTTGGATCTGTTTTTACCTCCTGGGAGGTAGGCATCTACACACTGGGGACACTCAAAATGAAGGAGAAATTGGTTCCGTTCCCATTGGAAGATGAACTCAGCAAATCCCACGCTTTAGACCCAAGTTGGGAACAAAACCCAGTAGGAATTGGGGGAGTGGCGTCCATGCTTTTGACTGGCTGGATAGAGCCAGTGATTCATGTCACTGCTATGAAGCCAGATTTTGGGAGTTCAATTCCACCACTGTGCCCAACCCCAACAGAATTATTTGCTTATGTGGCCTTGGGTAGGCTACACCTCCACCCAGATTGGGAATGGTCAACTCCATGCAGGAACCCCATCACAATATTTCCGACAGATGGCCATCCAGCCTCTGCTTAAAAAACTCCAAGGAAGGAGATCAGATCACTGGATTGGATCACAGAATTGTAGTATAGAAAATCTTTCCTTATGATAGCCCAGTGGCTTAGCTTAGGTCTCTGGCTGGGGGTTCAATTCCCCACTGTGCCCCCTTGAGGCAGTCTGGACTTGATGTTCCTCCCACCAGCTCTGCCGTTCTTAGGCTATTGTTATCATCATGAACAGCCTAAGAGAGTTATACTTGCTTTGCAGTTGATGTGTTATTTATGCATTCCTGCACCCGCTCATGAGTTACTTTGGAACTTTCTGCTTAGAGCTATAAAAGAGAAACCTGTTTTATTATTCAGTGAGATTTGACACACACATATACCATGTGTGCCAGTGATTCTCTGCTTTCGAAAGCAATATTACAAAGATTCACTCTGCGTTCTGTTTCATGATTTGCCCTCCACTAGCTGGTAAAACTGGGGAGGTGGGGGGATGTTCCCTGACAACCCCATTATACTCCAGCGAAGACAGGAAGACATTGGCATTAGATAATTTATTAAATAGTTGACAGGGATGTGGGGCTGTTGAGGACAGATGTTGCACATGGCAGTGTGTGTGTGTGTGTGTGTGTGTGTGTGGTGTCGTTACAGTCATGACCGACCCTTCATGACTCCATGTCCATGGAGTTTTCTCAGCAGGAATACTGGAGTGGTTTGCCAGTTCCTACTCCAGGCGCCTACAGCACCTGGTATTCCCTGGTGGTCGCCCATCCAAGTACTAGCCAGGGCCGACCTTGCTTAGCTTCCGAAATCAAGCAAGATAATCACCTGTTAAAAAATCAAGCTAATCTTAGAACAATGGCTTTGTCTGTACCGTACGGGATGTATCACGGACCTCTGTATTCCCACTAAGCTGGTGTTCTTGAAATAGCACTAAAGCAGGCATGTCCAAACATTGGCCCTCCAGGTATTTTGGACCGCAACTCCCAGAATTCTAAGCTTAGATTGCCAATGACAATCTAAGCTTAGATTCCCAACTGTGGGAGTTGCAGTCTAAAACATCTGGAGGGCTGAAGTTTGGACATGCCTGCGCTAAAAGCAAAGGGCTGCCTCAGCATGACAAGCGCATTCACAAGCATGGCGCACTCATGTTTCCACTGCCAACAACAGAGAGTCAAGTGGAACAAAATTAGAAGCTTAGGTGTACACTGTAGAAACCAGTTCTTTCAAACATTTCAAATCCCAAGGGCACATTAATACATAGGCAGTGTAAATTTCACATAACACAATTGCTGGAAGTAATTGCACACGGATAACTTTTCCTTAGCAAATGGTACCCACATTGACTATCTACAGCAGTTACTTCACGTCCTACCTTGTTCCGCAATTACGTTTGTACTGTGACAGCGTTGTTCGCGGTCACCTGGTTTTGTCCCTGTTCAGTCCCTGTTACCATTTACTCATGGGCGTAATTACTTGTCTCGTGACAACTGTTACTTCACGGTCTTCTTCTGTGACAAATTCTAAATTTGTCTTGCTTTTTTAACCTTTTTAAAAAATATCATAAATAAATCTTTTTCGATATTTCGATTTACTGGTCTTCCGGGATTTACACGTCAATGCTACAGAATTTTCAGTACTTTCTTTAATAAACATTTGCACTGCGTGGTGTTTCCCATGGGGAAACTAATGTTGAATGCCGCTTCAGTTGCTGACCACTAGGTGGACACTGGTTGTTGCGTGACAGTTACCACACGGTCCCTTGTTTCGGAACAGGAGCCAGGAACCAACTGTGACAAGATAATTCCCCAGCCCAGGGGCAGATACGGCTTGTCACACTCTGTTCCTGGTTCTGGGGGCATGGTCGAGACAACTTTTTGTTGTCAAGCTATGGACGTGAAGTAAGTTTTTTTGTACTGGTCCCAAGCGGGACAGCAAGGAGGGATGAACGGGATGTGAAGTAACCGCCTATGTTTAAATTATTTTATTTATTTTATTTATTTATATAGCTTGTATGCCGCCCACTACCCAAAGGTCTCTGGGCGGCTCACAATCAACATGGACAATTAAAACATCAAAATACAATATAATTAGAATAATAAAAACATGTAAATGCAATAAATAAATACGATACATTAAAAACACCACTAAAATTGCCATCAGGACCCACAATCATTAGTTAAAAAACTTTTGGAACAGGAAGGTTTTTACCTGGCGCCGAAATGTTAGCAACGTCGGTGCCAGGCGAGTCTCATTTGGTAGGGCATTCCATAGTCTGGGGGCAGTTGCTGAAAAGGGATGGCTCTTTCAGGAGGGCCCCCTGACTAGATCTTAATTGCCGGGTAGGTTCATATGGAAGGAGGCGGTCCTTCAGGTATCTAGGTCCTAAGCCATTTAGGGCTTTATATGTCAAAACAAGCACTTTGAATTGGGCTCGGGCAGCAACTGGTAACCAATGAAGGTTATACAGAATCGGCGTGATGTGTTCCTTGGTGGCCCTACCACTCACCAGCCGTGCAGCACGATTCTGAACCAGTTGCAATCGCCGAACCGTCTTCAAAGGCAGCCCCACGTAAAGCGCATTGCAGTAATCAATACGGGATGTTACCAGTGCATGCGTAACTGTCATAAGGCTCCGTTCATCCAGGTAGGGGCGCAGCTGATATATATTCCGCAGCTGGAGAAAGGCGCCCCTGGCCACCGAGTCCACCTGGGCTTCCAGAGTTAGACCGGGGTCCAGGAGCAATTATAGCAATGAACTCTTACTTTTCAGGAATACAGTCACCCCACCACCACCATTTCGCGGTTCAGGTACTGCGGTCCCACTACATTGTGGGATCACAGTACCTGCACCGCAGGGGGGGTGCGATCGGGTCACTGCGCGCTGCCCCCCCACACCTCCAAGAATCCTCGGAGGCACGCAGGGGGCACGGGGGGGCGATCGCATCGGTCTCTGCCCCTCCTGGGCCCCTCCGAGAAGCCTCAGGGGGTGCGTGGGAGGGCGGCGGGGGCGATTGGGTTGCTCCCTGCCACCCCCCGCCTACTCCGAGAAGCCTCGGGGGTGCGTGGGAGGGCGGAGGGGGGGCGATCGGGTCGCTCCGTGCTGCCCCCTGGGCCCCTCTAAAAAGTCTCGGGGCTGTGCGGGGGGTGCCGGGGGGGGGCAATCTCCATTGAAATGCATTGAGTCAATGGATTTCAATGGAGAAATTTTCCCCATTGGAAAGCATCGAGCCAATGTTTTCCAATGGGGAAAATTTTCTCCATTGAAATGCATTGGCAATGCATTTCAATGGAGACGGCCCCGGACAAGAAGTCAGATCTCCCTTGTTGCCGCCGGCGCACACCGCCCCAAGACTTCTCGGACAGGTGCACGATTGCCCCCCACCCGCTCCCAGCCCCCCCGCTTCCGCATATCGTGGATTTTCATGGATCGCAGGTGGGGTGGGTCCCTAACCCCTGCGATCGGCGGGGGGTTACTGTATCTCAAAGATTAGAAAATTCTACAGTGGAGAAAGTTGGATTTTTCTCAAAATGGAATTAAATGTCTCTTGGATTTTTCAAAAGACACCTCTTCTTTGGGACGTGGTATGAAAGCAATGAATCCCAATGTCTAATCAAGGGAAGTGATAGTACCACTCTATTCTGTTCTGGCCAGACCCCACCTGGAGTCCTGTGTCCAGTTTTGCGCACCTGAATTTAAAAAGGATGTTGACAACCTTGAGCGGGTCCAGAGGATGGTGACCAAGATGGTTGAAGGTCTAGAACACTGGTGGTGAACTTTTGGCACTCCAGATGTTTTGGACCACAACTCCCACAGTACTTTGCCACTGGAAATCTAGGCTTGGAATTCTGGGAGTTATGGTCCAAAACATAGATCATAGAATAATAGAGTTGGAAGAGACCTCAAGGGCCATCCAGTCCAGCATCCTGCCATGCAGGAACCCCCATCACAGTATTTCCGACAGGTGGCCATCCAGCCTCTGCTTAGAAACCTCCAAAGAAGGAGGCTCCACCACCCTCCTTTGGGGCAGCATATTCCACTGCCGAACAGCTCTAACTGACATGAAGTTCTTCCTAATGTTCAAATGCAATCTCTTTTCCTGTAGTTTGAGACCATTGCCCAGTCTTAGTCTCTGAAGCCATGGAAAACAAACCTGTTCCCTCTTCAATGTGACATCCTTTCAAATATTTAAACATAGCTATCATATCCCCTCTCAGTCTTCTTTTAGAGAGGCTAAACATTCCCAGTATTGTAGCGTGGGGTTAGTGATTCAGCAGTGATTTCAGCTCAGAGACAAAGCAGGCTGGAGACAGCTTCTAGTGAACAGCTCTTTAATCAGGGAGAGACAAGACTGAGGACTGGGGAGAGGGAGTTACATTTATAGGGGCCAGGACTGGCTAGGAAAAGATACATTTTGGAGGGAACAATTACAACCAATCACAAGGCTGCCTTTTGGCGGGAACCAATAAGATTGAAGATCCAAATGCAGCAACTAGAATCAACAAATAGGCCTGTTCCCTTTGGAACAGGAAGGCAGTTACTTCAACAAGCAATTATAGATCAATACATAACACCCAGTTCCCTAAGACGTTCCTCATAAGACATTTCCTCCAGACCCTCAACCATCCTGGTCACCCTCCTCTGCACCCACTCGAGGTTGTCAACATCCTTTTTAAATTGAGGTGCAAAGAACTGGACACAGGACTCCAGGTGGGGTCTGACAAGAGCAGAATAGAGTGGTACTATTCTGGAGGACTGAAGGTTCACCACCACTGGTCTAGAAGAACTGTCTTTGCATTACCATCTTGAGCAGTGGTTTGGACTCCATGACCTTATAACCCCCTCCCAACTCCGTTATTTCATGAGAAGAATGATAACCATGTCCTATTATCTCTGGGGAAAGCAAAATTCCCCATGGCTTGAAAGCTGCAGCTTGCTTTTTTTTTTTTTTTTAAGGCATTAAGAGTGAGAGTCGAAAGGAAGGAGCAGAATCCTGACCCAATGGAATCCCGGCTCCTTCATTGGCATGCTGTCTTTTTCGTTATTACGCCAATAACAAAATGGAGCCCGCCGGGAGAGAGTGAAGAAGAGCCGCTGATAACTATAATGAGGAGTTTATTGAGGGTGCCGCCGAAGGAGCAGGCGTTGGCAATCAAAGACCAGGCTCTTTCTCTCTCGAGGAGGTGAAAGCAGCATCGACAGTTTCCCAAGTCGGCCGGGGGAGACGCGCCACTGAAAGCCAATAATAGTGCTATTATGGGGGAGCCAAATGGACTCTTTCGTGCCACCTTTTATGACGGCAGGGCCACGGAATGACACGGGCGGTGCGGGTGCCACTGTCGGAGTGCTGTTTGAGCATCTCATCTCCGTTTCGCCCGGGCTTTTGGAGAGGCCAAATTACCTCCTCTGGTTCCCCAACTGGAACTGAGGTGTGCCAAGCACTTTACATGGTTCTTTTCTTTTGGTTTCAACAGAATGCATAAAGTGTGTGTCGATTCCCACCATTTTGGGCCCTTCCCCTGTCCTTTCTGCCTAATTTGCCTCCTTCCCTTCCCTCTGAGCTCCATATCACCAAACAGCTTCGTCCGTCTGAGGAAAGTTAGTGGTGAGGCCGCCCATTTATAGTTCACCTTGATTTCACATCACCCTGGTCTGAATAGGCTCATAAGTTAGGCAGTCGCCTGAATAGACTTGTTAGATGTACAATGTGGGAAAGTACAAAATAATGCAGGGCATGAGTCAAGTGGATAGAGGGACGCTCTTCTCCGTCTCACAAAATACCAGAACTAGAGGACATCCACTCAAATTGAGGGATGGGAGAGTGAGAACAGACAAAAGAAAATGTTTTTTTTTTTACCCAGCGTGTTGTGAGTCTGTGGAACTCCCTGCCACAGGATGTGGTGATGGCATCTGGCCTGGATGCCTTCAAAAGGGGATTGGAATGATTCCTGGAGGAAAAGTCCATCACAAATTACAAACCGTGATGGAGATGTGCCATCTCCAGGCTTAAAACCGGGGTCCTTCAAGGGGCAGATTCATGGGGAGTGGTATCAGGAGACAGAGATCTAGTCTCATGCGCTCCCAGATGCATCTGGTGAGGCCACTGTGAGATACAGGAAGCTGGACTAGATGGGCCTTTTGGCCTGATCCAGCATGACTCTTCTTATGTTCTTATGTTCTTGTGTTAAAGTCTCACCCTGGTAACCCTTTCCAACACCTCCCCCAGGAAGGCCACTGCTTTTAAAAATAGTAATAATAAAAAATGCTTGCCTGCATTAAAAAAAACACTCAGGAAAAATAGTCAACCTCATCCCGTACGTCTGCTTAATCTGCTCGCAATGCTGCCAGATCACGGCGCATATTTTTCCTGGACCTTTGTCAGCGGGGTGACCTCAGATCCTCACTTGCCAGGTACAGGCAGAGGGGTGTGAAGCCAAACCACTTGGAAGCAACCAGGTGGAATGGAGAACATGGAGTGCAGCGATTATCTTGCATCATCAATTAATGCAAAATAAGCACAGTGAGCGGAAAAAAAAATAAGTGTGGAGAAATCAGCGATCTCCGTGTTGCCAAGGTAATTAGCACCCTCAGTGGGACAGGAAGAAAACTCCTTTGCCTGGTGCTGATCTGAGCTCATAGAATTTCATGACTTGATAAGCTGAAGGTTTTCAGACCGTTTGGCAGTTCCTTTGTTTAAGCTTTCAGGAAAGTGGTGTTGGAGCCCAAAGGATACGATGGGGGAACGTTGAATTTCTGACTAGTTCCCCTGCAGGTGTAAAATTGGTGACTGCCGGTTCTTTCATGGAAGTTACAGCTGCTCCTGCTCCAAGGGGATCAAGGGGCCAGAATACGTCCCGAGGACGGCAATCGACATTTGTAAGAGGTTTGGAAAACAAGCCCTCTAAGGAATGCTTGGGGGAATGGGGCAGGTCTAGGTTGGGAAAGAGAAGGCTGGAGATGATCTGAGAGGCATCTTAAAAGATTTGAAGGTGGAGCACACTTGGTTTTTTCAGACTCAGACATATAGGAACTTTGTAAATCACCCAGCGTGGCACAGGTTTCAGATGGTGCAGTATATTATCAATCAATCAACCAGTGTGTGGAAGCGGTGAAGAAGGCCAATTCCATGCTAGGGATTATCAAAAAGGGGATTGAAAATAAAACAGCCAACATTATAATGCCATTGTACAAAACGATAGTTAAGGCCCCACCTGGAGTATTGTGTACAATTCTGGTCACCGCATCTCAAGAAAGGCAGAGTGGAACTGGGAAAGGTGCAGAAGAGGGCGACTAAAATGATTACTGGGCTGGGGCACCTCCCTTATGAGGAAAGGCTAAAACATTTGGGGCTCTTTAGTCTGGAAAAAAGGCGCCTCGGGTGGGGGGATATGATTGAGACATAATAAATAATGCAGGGCATGAGTCAAGTGGATAGAGGGAAGCTCTTCTCCCTCTCCCAAAATATCAGAACTAGGGGACATCCACTCAAATAGAGGGCTGGGAGAGTAAGAACAGACAAAAGAAAATATTTTTTCACCCAGAGCGTTGTTAGCCTGTGGAACTCCCTACCACAGGATGTGGTGATGCCATCTGGCCTGGATGCCTTCAAAAGGGGATTGGACAGATTCCTGAAGGAAAAATCCATCACAGCTTACAAACCATGATGGAGATGTGTAATCTCCAGGCCTTAAACCAGGGTACTTCAAGGGTCAGATGCAGGGGAGGGGTATCAGGAGACAGAGATCTAGTCTTGTGCTCTCCCAGATGCATCTGGTAGGGCCACTGTGAGATACAGGAAGCTGGACTAGATGGGCCTTTGGCCTGATCCAGCATGGCTCTTCATATGTTCTTATGTCAATCAATCAATCAATCAATCAATCAATCAATCAATCAATCAATCAATCAATCAATCAATCAAACAAACAAACAAACAAACAAACAAACAAACAAACAAACAAACAAACAAACAAACAAACAGGATCAGAAGAACGACGATGGAAACCTTGACCTTGGGAAGTAGTGAGTGCTCCAATGTTGGAGGAGGGTTATATAAATTTCTCTTGAATCATAATCATCTATTGTTTATGGGCCATGAAGCAAAACAGGGGTGAAAAATAAATAAACTTTAATTTATAAATACTGTTCCTTCTTTTGTTTTTTGTTTTTTGCCCAAATATCCGATTCTAGCATTTTCTCTCAGCATGATTTCTAAATTTAGATATGAATATTTCTTATGATCAGAGATATGTACTTCATCATGTAATTGAGCCAAACAACCAATCACGTCTTCTAAGAAAAATAAACTTAATTTAAAGGAGACAGAAAGATGGCAGGTTTTATTAGTAAAATTTGTCTATGTTTAATTACTATTTCTATTTTGAAAAACTAAATCTTAAAAACTGTATTCCCCCCTTTCTTTCCTTTTTTTTCTTTTTCCTCTTACCCATACTCCTTCCCTCTGTTCCCCTCTTAAAAATCCAATAAAAATTTATTAATAAAAAAAAAAGAGCCATCAGTTCTGAAAAATTTAAACAGAGGCAGGTTTTGTGTAAAATGTCTTGTTTAATGAAAAATAGAATTTTTTGGGAGGGGGTACAAAATACCCCCCCAAATGACTTCTGATGGGAGGAGGAGGGAACCCCCTCATATTTTCATGGCATGTGGGGAAAGATCTAGTGTCAGTTTGAGAATTCTTGCACAGGAACATCTCAGCACGCTGAGGTGGTTTCTTGAAATCAAAGACGAGAACCATCATCTGTATTCATTGCATTAAAGCCATGAGCCTGAAAAGAAATTTTAAAAGTAGCTGCTCTGTAAAGACCAATTCCAGCATTTTACTTCATCATCAGAAGGAAGTATTTCATAGACCCGATCGTCCTCAGTGGCCTACTGAAGACGAAACCTCCCTACGATACTTGGCATGATGGAAAGCACTCTTAAGAAAAGGTATTGCCTTGACAAGATATATATGACCAAGACATACAGTGGTGCCTCGACGTACGAATTTAATCCGTTCTGAATGCATGCTCTTAGGTAGAACTACTCTTAACTCAGGGTACCTATCTAAAAATTGAAAAAATAAGTTAAAAAATGAAAAAAATATTTGTAAGTCAAGTAGACCATATCTAAAATTTGTAAGGTGGCAGTTATAATGGCAACAGTTCTCTGTTCTTAAGTTGAATTGCTCTTTAGTCGAGCTGCTCTTAAGTCAGGGCACCACTGTATATATCTGGTGCAAAATGACATAGCTAGCACATTGCACCAGCTCCCATGGATTATCCCAAACCAGGATGAGGGTGGCTTCATTTCAGAACCTGAAGCCACAGATGGGTTCTTTGCATCTTTTAAAAAGCCCCCTGGTCCGGAAGCATGCAGATGAGTACTTACTTTGCATCTCAAGGAAAACTGACACTGGAGATATTTCATGCAAGTGACCGTGGAGTTGAGATTTTAAAAGTTACTCTACTTGATTTTGGATGGAGGTGGAAAGCCCCTTGGAACTCAAAAACACGGTGTTGAGGTGTCTTGTCATGTTGAGGGATTTAGTGTACATCCTTTTCAATCTGCTATTATAAATATTTGTTTAAACTTCTGTCCTATAAGCCTGGCTATGCCATAACAAGACCCAGGGGGGTGGAAATGAAGGCACATCTCTTCTGCTTTTGCTTTCTACACCTTGCAGAAGCAAGAAATGGAATGGACATGCAAGGAGGAGGCCTGATTGCTGGTCCGCGCAAGATCCATGGGTCATGATTCAAAACAGAGGCAAAAAAGATGGGTGAAAGGAGTGGATCCCAAAACTAAAGGTCTCATTTTTGGGGGTGATGCCTTTGGTGATTGTGAAGGAGATGGACTAATGGGTTCAAGTTACAGGAAGACAGGTTTAGGCTGACTCTCGGGCAAACGGTCCCATGAGATAGAGCAGTGCGACCATGGAAGCCATGACCTCGGAAGGTGGTGAGCGCTCCAGCGCTGTGGAGCCATTCAAGAAGAAAATGGGCCAACCATCTGCCCAATCTGCTTGGATCTATCTATCTATCTATCTATCTATCTATCTATCTATCTATCTATCTATCTATCTATCTATCTAATCCTTCCTTCCTTCCTTCTTCCTTCCTTCCTTCCTTCCTTCCTTCCTTCCTTCCATCTATCTATCTATCTATCTATTTATCTATCTATCTATCTATCTATCTATCTATCTATCTATCTATCTATCTATCTATCTATCTATCTATCTATCTAATCCTTCCTTCCTTCCTTCCTTCTTCCTTCCTTCCTTCCTTCCTTCCTTCCTTCTATCTATCTATCTATCTATCTATCTATCTATCTATCTATCTATCTATCTATCTATCTATCTATCTATCTATCCCTTCCTTCCTTTGTTGCTATCTATCTATCTATCTATCTATCTATCTATCTATCTATCTATCTATCTATCTATCTATCTATCTATCTATCTATCTATCTATCTATCTATCTATCTATCTATCTATCTATCTATCTATCTAATCTAATCTTCTTTCCTTCCATCTATCTATCTATCTATCTATCTATCTATCTATCTATCTATCTATCTATCTATCTATCTATCTATCTATCTATCTATCTATCTAATCCTTCCTTCCTTCTATCTATCTATCTATCTATCTATCTATCTATCTATCTATCTATCTATCTATCTATCTATCTAATCCTTCCTTCCTTCCATCTATCTATCTATCTATCTATCTATCTATCTATCTATCTATCTATCTATCTATCTATCTATCTATCTATCTATCCCTTCCTTCCTTTCTTCTATCTATCTATCTATCTATCTATCTATCTATCTATCTATCTAATCCTTCCTTCCATCTATCTATCTATCTATCTATCTATCTATCTATCTATCTATCTATCATCTAATCTATCTATCTATCTATCTAATCTTCCTTCCTTCCATCAATCATAATCTATCTATCTATCTATCTATCTATCTATCTATCTATCTATCTATCTATCTATCTATCTATCTATCTATCTATCTACAGTATATACATAACAGGCTAGATAAGGGCAAGCTGACCGAAACCTCACCACAGGAAGTGAAGGCTCTCCTGGTCAATCATAAGACAGACTAACCAATCCCTTCATTCCAGCCTTTCAACTCTGTCTCTTTGCTGAGATCTATTTTTTCCTGACTTCAGTCTGCTGGTGCCAGTTGTTTTGTTTCCTGATGATCTTTTTGGTTGGTTGCCAAGTGTGTGTGTGTGTGTGTGTGTGTGTGTGTGTGTGTGTGTGTGTGTGTGTGTGTGTGTGTGTGTGTGTGTGTGTGTGTGTGTGTGTGTGTGTGCAGTAGAGAAGGCAGCATGTGTAAGCCTGCAATTTCAAACAACTGTAAAAATTTTAAAAAAGAAATATTCTAGCTACATCTTATTGTTGAGACTTGAAGTGCCAATTAATGAGAAAGGGGTAGACTCTGGGGAACTTGTAGCTGTTCTCCTTGGTGAAAGTCTGTAGATTTTACTGCAAAGGGAATTTAATCCGAACTCCAAAACTCGGCACCAATATCTGTTCTTGGAGAAAAGCTACCGCCCAAAGGGATTTCTGAACCTGGCTTCTGTCTTGAAAATCTATGCCAGCATAGAAGTAGACACACAAGGTCTTTAATTAAGTAGAGGAGCCAAGATTTTAACAAGCAGGGTTTCTTAGAAATGCCCACAAGGTCATGTTTCCTTGCGGTATGACATGCAAGCCCCCCCTCCTTTGTAACACATCTGCTGCCTCTGCTTGAAAAAATTGCCAGTGTTTGGATGCTGGAGAGCTATCATCCTTGCAAGAGTTAATGCAAAACCTTCTTCAATGATGGGAAGGATGATTCCACAGTGCACACTCTGATTGGCATTGATGGCCAAGTGCCAGCCTCTGTACTGTAATTTTTACCTATCTCCCAAGGGGCAAAATGCTGTAGTTCATCCTGCAGTGGACAAATGATTTACTGAAAATACAGCTAGGTGAGAACAGCCCGTTTGATGTCAATATTCCAGCATTTTTAGTGATGGACATGAAGCCTGAATTGCAGGAAGATCTATGCTGGGATATGAGATTTGACATGTCATGAGTGTTTGGTCTTTCTTTCTTTCTTTCTTTCCTTCTTCATTTTTTCTTTTCGGTTAAACATTTCTGTGATCAAAGGATCAATTCATTCTTAGGGTGTATTTCACCAGAACAAAGTTTTTGGCATCTTAAAAGCGTGAAATTTGCTAGGAAGGAAGGAAGGAAGGAAGGAAGGAAGGAAGGAAGGAAGGAAGGAAGGAAGGAGTGGATGATGAGTGTTGGTGGACAGCTCCATGAAAGTGTCTCCCCAATGTGTGGCAGCAGTGAAGAAGGCCAATTCCATGCTAGGGATAATCAAAAAGGGGATTGAAAATAAAACAGCCAACATTATAATGCCGTTATACAAAACAATAGTAAGGCCCCACCTGGAGTATTGTGTACAATTCTGGTCACCGCATCTCAAGAAAGACATAGTGGAACTGGAAAAGGTGCAGAAGAGAGCGACTAAAATGATTACTGGGCTGGGGCACCTCCCTTATGAAGAAAGGCTAAAACATTTGGGCCTCTTTAGTCTGGAAAAAAGGCGCTTGAGGGGGGATATGATTGAGACATACAAAATAATGCAGGGTATGAGTAAAGTGGATAGAGGGAAGCTCTTCTCCCTCTCTCAAAATACTAGAACTAGGGGACATACACTCAAATTGAGTGCTGGGAGAGTAAGAACTGACAAAAGAAAATATTTTTTCACCCAGCGCGTTGTAAGTCTATGGAACTCCCTGCCACAGGATGTGGTGATGGCATCTGGCCTGGATGCCTTCAAAAGGGGATTGGACAGATTCCTAGAGGAAAAGTCCATCATAGGTTACAAACCATGATGGAGATGTGTAATCTCTAGGCTTTAAACCAGGGTAGTTCAAGGGCCAGATGCAGGGGAGTGGTATCAGGAGACAGATATCTAGTCTCATGCGCTCCCAAACGCATCTGGTGGGGCCGCTGTGAGATACAGGAAGCTGGACTAGATGGGCCTTTGGCCTGATCCAGCATGGCTCTTCTTATGTTCTTATGTTCTTATGTTCTTATGAGAAAGAAGGAAGGAATGAAGGAGTGGATGATGAGAAGGAAAGAAGGAATGGGTGATGGGAAGGAAGGAAGGGAGGGAGGGAGGGAGGGAGAGAGGGAGGAAGGAAGGAAGAAAGGAAAGAAGTAGATGATGAGAAGGAAGGAAGGAAGGAAGGAAGGAAGGAAGGAAGGAGTGGATGATGAGAAGGAAGGAAGGAAGCAGTGGATGATGAGAAGGAAAGATGGTATGGGTGATGGTAAGTAAAGTAAGTAAGTAAGTAAGTAAGTAAAAGTAAGTAAGTAAGTAAGTAAGTAAGTAAGTAAGTAAGTAAGTAAGAAGGAAGGAAGGAAGGAAGGAAGGAAGGAAGGAAGGAAGGAAGGAAGGAAGGAAGGAAGGAAGGAGTGGATGATGAGAAAGAAGGAAAGAAGGAAGGAGTGGATGATGAGAAGGAAAGAAGGAATGGGTGATGGGAGGGAGGGAGGGAGGGAGGGAGGGAGAGAGGGAGGAAGGAAGGAAGAAAGGAAAGAAGTAGATGATGAGAAGGAAGGAAGGAAGGAAGGAAGGAAGGAAGGAAGGAAGGAAGGAAGGAAGGAGTGGATGATGAGAAGGAAGGAAGGAAGCAGTGGATGATGAGAAGGAAAGATGGTATGGGTGATGGTAAGTAAGTAAGTAAGTAAGTAAGTAAGTAAGTAAGTAAGTAAGTAAGTAAGTAAGTAAAGAAGGAAGGAAGGAAGGAAGGAAGGAAGGAAGGAAGGAAGGAAGGAGTGGATTATGAGAAAGAAGGAAGGAAGGAAGGAGTGGATGATGAGAAAAGAAGGAAAGATGAAAGGAAGGAGTGGATGATGAGAAGGAAAGAAGGAATGGGTGATGGGAGGGGAAGGAGGGAGGGAGGGAGGAGAGGGAGGAAAGAAGGAAGGAAGAAAGGAAAGGAAAGAAGGAATGGATGATGAGAAGGGAGGGAGGGAGGGAAGGAAGGAAGGAAGGGAAAGAAGTGGATGATGAGAAGGAAGGAAGGAAGCAGTGGATGATGAGAAGGAAAGATGGTAAGGGTGATGGTGAGAAGGAAGGAAGGAAGCAGTGGATGATGAGAAGGAAAGATGGTATGGGTGATGGTAAGTAAGTAAGTAAGTAAGTAAGTAAGTAAGTAAGTAAGGAAGGAAGGAAGGAAGGAAGGAAGGAAGGAAGGAAGGAGCGGATGATGAACAGAGCATCATATTCTTGTCTCAGAATGTCAGTGATACTCTCCCTGTTCCCCAGTGGCATCTTTTATTCCACACGCTGCCTAGATTGCTGCCCGTACCAGTCTGCAGTGCCACCCATTTGTCCAAGCTGTCCTTTTGACCCGCTTCCATTGAGTCAGAGGTGCTGGCACGGATTGCTGGCTGGGACCCCACACTTTCCCTATGAAAACCGCATGAGCAGGCAGGAAATAAGCCAGAGCCAGCTGGACTGGCTGCTGTCCTCCCCCCCTCCCCAGGCCAAGGGAGCGACGGGCAGGCTGAAAATAGCTCCCTGCTAAAAGCCACCAATTGGCTCGGGGAGACTGGAGTGCTCTCCTCCTTAGTACCAAAAATATTTTTTAAAAAGTTGTAAAACACATCATTTGGACTGGTACATGCCAGGGCAGTCCTGGGATCAGCATTCTTTTTGCTGTCCACCGCTGCCCCTACAACGTGGAATCTCAAGAGGAGAGCAATCAGGATATAGGGATTATTTGCTGCTTTAGACTTACCTCTCTTCAGCAGAGCGGTACAGGCTGTCTTGATCTGACTCCATGAGGAGTATGAGTGCCACCAGGGGAACATGGGAAAGAGAGTGGTATCTTTTTTCTCCCTCCTTGTTGTTGTTCTTGTTGTTGTTCTTGTTCTTGTTGTTGTTGTTCAGTCGCTCAGTCGTGTCCGACTCTTCGTGACCCCATGGGCCAGAGCTCGCCAGGCCTTCCTATCTTCAACTGCCTCCCGGAGTTTGGTCAAATCCATCTTGGTTGCATCGATGACACCGTCCAACCATCTCATTCTCTGCCGTCCTTTTTTCCTTTTGCCTTCCATCTTTCCCTTCATCAGGGACATTTCTAAGGACTCCTCTCTCCTCATGAGGTGGCCAAAGTACTGGAGCCTCGGCTTCAAAATCTGTCCTTCCAGTGAACATTCGAGGTTGATTTCTTTCAGAATGGATAGGTTTGATCTCCTTGCAGTCCAGGGCACTCTCAAGACTCTCCTCCAGCACCACAGCTCAAAAGCATCAATTCTGCGGCGATCAGCCTTCTTTATAGCCCAGCTTTCACTTCCATACATCACTACTGGAAAAACCATAGCTTTGACTATCCTGACCTTAGTTGGCAAAGTGATGTCTCTGCTCTTTAGGATGCTATCTAGGTTTGCCATTGCTTTCCTCCCAAGAAGCAGGCGTCTTTTTATTTCATTGCTGCAATCACCATCTGTAGTGATCAAGGAGCCCAAGAAAATGAACTCTGTCATTGCCTCCATTTCTTCCCCTTCTATTTGCCAGGAGGTGATGGGACCGGTGGCATGTTTGCTCCCTCTAGTGCTGCATAATTTGCACAATCTTCACATTTCACAACCTTGCATGCTGCTTTGAGGGGGTTTGGCTGGGAGGGAGCTTTTCGGGCTGGCGAGCATGAACAATTGTTACGCTAGGTCAGTGGTGGTGAACCTTTGGCACTCCAGATGTTTTGGACCATATCTCCCAGAATTCCAGGCCTGTATTGCCAATGACCAAGGGCTGTGGGAGTTGTGGTACAAAACATCTGGAGTGCCGAACGTTTGCCACCACTGAGCTAGGTTCAAAGAGAGCCCCCACCTCCCTGCCGGGAGTTGTCCCTGCCTCTCTAATATGTTGGCAGTCAATGAGTCTGTTGCTTCAAACAGCCGTGTTTGTCAGTTTGCTGTTATCGGTTCAGCTGTAAGAAGTGACGGTTTTGATTTTTTTTCTACTCTGAATGTCTCAGAGTGAGTTATTGAGATGATCATTGCCAGGTGCTGAGAATAAAAGGGTGGTCAACTCTGGGGAAAGGTGAAGCTCTTCCGCTCGGTGTGTCCCTGCACGACTGCTGTGCTGCTGGCGGAGTTAATCAGAATGCAGTACACTGCAACACACAAAGTGGAAGTCATTTGCCATTAAGAAGCAAGGACCATGGAGGGACATATGGACTAGCTCCCTTCCCCCAAAGTCACACATCTCTCATTCCGCTAATCCTTAAAAAGTCCACGTAACTCAACATTTTGCAAAGGTTATTTGAATTCTTTTGAGGGCAAGTTTGCTTGGGATCACTGTGTTCACAGGTGGCGCGATACTGTATAGTGACTAGTGAGCCCTGTAGCTGCAGAGGGTTGAAGACAGGAGTTTGTATATGAAGGTGCCCTATCTTTTGATGAATGTACAAATATGGAGCATATCTTGTATATTTATGTGATCTATCTATCTATCTATCTATCTATCTATCTATCTATCTATCTATCTATCTATCTATCTATCTATCTATCTATCTATCTATCTATCTATCTATCTATCTATCTATCTATCCTCCTTCCTTCATATCTATCCTATCCATCTATCTATCTATCTATCTATCTATCTATCTATCTATCTATCTATCTATCTATCTATCTATCTATCTATCTATCTATCTATCTATCTATCTATCTATCTATCTATCTATCTATCTATCTAATTCCTTCTATCTATCTATCTATCTATCTATCTATCTATCTATCTAATTCCTTCCTTCCTTCCTTCCTTCTAATTCCTTCCTTCTATCTATCTATCTATCTATCTATCTATCTATCTATCTATCTATCTATCTATCCTTCCTTCCTTCCTTCCTTCCATCTATCTATCTATCTATCTATCTATTTTGGAAGTGATCATGCAACAGAACAAAGAGCTATGGATCCATGCAACAGAACAAAGAGCTATGGATCCCCTGTGGGACAGAGAAGGCCCCTGCCAATCTCTTGAGGGTATATCCAGCACCCATGCACTGAATAAAGGAGAGAAGGTGGGATATACTCTTTATTTTTGGAGTGAACCATCCTTGTTACCTGGCCATTGATTAAAACCTGGACATTTTTTGACTATAACCCTACTGATTTCAGATCCAGAGAAGGTCCGGGAGAGAGGGAAAAGATGCATATTGCAGATGTCCAGCCTCCCTGCATTGCCATTTTAAGAAGGCATCAGAGGCTATTGCCTCTTTAACTTCCTTGCAGACTCCCTTTCTGGTGACTACTTTGAGAAACTGAAAAAATGAAATGGTTCATGGAGGAAAGTACAACAGCAACATAGAACAACCAACTCCGTAGAGCATTGCTGTGATTGGGTTAGGGTTAGGGTTAGGGTTAGGGCCTGCACAAGGGATGTGCACTGGCTTCAGAGAAAGTGTACAAATGATATAAATGAGAGGTACAAAATAATGCAGGACATGAGTCAAGTGGATAGAAGGACACTCTTCTCCATCTCACAAAATACCAGAACTAAGGGACGTACACTCAAATTGAGGGCTGGGAGAGTGAGAACAGACAAAAGAAAATATTTTTTCACCCAGCGCGTTGTTAGTCTGTGGAACTCCCTGCCACAGGAGGTGGTGATGGCATCTGGCCTGGATGCCTTCAAAAGGGGATTGGACATATTCCTGGAGGAAAAGTCCATCCCAGGTTAAAACCCATGATGGGGATGTGTCATCTCCAGGCTTAAAACCGGGGTCCTTCAAGGGCCAGATGCAGGGGAGTGGTATCAGGAGACAGAGATCTGGTCTCGTGCGCTTCCAGATGCATCTGGTGAGGCCACTGTGAGATACCGGAAGCTGGACAAGATGGGCCTTTGGCCTGATCCAGCAGGACTCTTCTTAGGTTCTTATGTTCTTATTTGGAGACCCATACATCTCTTAATGAATGGGGGCGTGGTGGCTCAGTGGACTAAGGCTCCTGACCTGTCGGCTGAAAGTCAGCAGCTGGCAGTTCGAAGATGGGCCTTTGGCCTGAGCTCCTGCCAACCTAGCAGTTCGAAAACATGGAAATGCAAGGAGATATCTTATGTTCTTATGTTCTTATGTTATATCTCCTCTCCTGTGAACACACAACAAGCTGAGAAGGCCAAACCTTTACCAAGTGAACCCCCCCCCCAATGCTTATTGGTGTTATTTTCACTGGCACATTTTAATTGCTTTTGTTCCACTGCTGAATTACGCTTGTAAGGTTTTATATTTCCCACCTCCTCTTTTTTTTTTTTTTACCAAGAACCCCTCTTCTTCAAAGCCGAACCCTTTTAACATTGTGGATAACAAAGTTGATTATCCCCCCCTCGCACTGAACGATAAAATGTATTTATAGGTTGTCGTATGCTCAATAAGTGAAGCTCCATTCGAGCCGAGGGGATGATTTGCCCCATTTAAAAAAATAAAAATAACCCTCAGCCGCTCCAGACTTTCTAATGGCATTTTAAAGTATAACTTAGCTTTTTAAAAAGTTTATTGCCTCTTAATTCATTTGATTGCCTCATTTGAATTTTGCTGACAAGGTGCAAAGCCACTACCTTCCCTGGCTCGATCGTCTGGGCTCCAACAATTTATGGTCCCTTTCAGCTCTCATCAGAACAATTCCTAAACTTTGCATAAATAATACAGGCCTTTTTCAATAACAGCAGAGATAAATTGGCCTTATTTATGCCCCTTGCATCTACCGTGGTTTCAAAGTATGGGGCGGGGGAATGTACCACCTTGGAGGTCTTTCTTTATGTCGCGATTTGGCCAGGGAAGGAAGATCACAGAACATGGAAATCTTATGAGCGTTGGCTTCCCGCGTAGCCAAACAAGTGGAAGAACTTCATGACAGTTAGAGCTGTTCAGCAGTGGAATATGTTGCCCCAAAGGAGGGTGGTGGAGTCTCCTTCTTTGGAGGTTTTTAAGCAGAGGCTGGATGGTCATCTGTTGGAAATATTGTGATGGGGGTTCCTGCATGGCGGGGGGTTGGACTAGATGGCCCTTGAGGTCTCTTCCAACTCTATGATTCTATGATTCTAGGTAGCTGTTAATGAATTGTGGAGGAAGGACCCTTACTGGCTGCCTAAAACCTAACACAGTAGTTCCCTGCCACATTGCGGTGCATAGATCGCGGTCCCGATATATCGGTGAAGTAGGCCAATTCCATGCTAGGGATTATCAAAAAGGGGATTGAAAATAAAACAGCCAACATTATAATGCCAAATGTACAAAACGATAGTAAGGCCGCCCCTGGAGTATTGTGTACAATTCTAGTCACTGCATCTCAAAAAAGACATAGTGGAACTGGAAAAGGTGCAGAAGAGAGTGACTAAAATGATTACTGGGCTGGGGCACCTCCCTTATGGGGAAAGGCTAAAACATTTGGGGCTCTTTAGTCTGGAAAAAAGGTGCCTGAGGGGGGATAGGATTGAGATGTACAAAACAATACAGGGCATGAGTCAAGTGGATAGAGGGACACTCATCTCCCTCTCCCAAAATACCAGAACCAGGGGATATCCACTCAAACTGTGGGCTGGGAGAGTAAGAACAGACAAAAGGAAATATTTTTTTCACCCAGCAATTGTTAGTCTATGGAACTCCCTGCCACAGGATGTGGTGATGCCATCTGTCCTGGATGCCTTCAAAAGGGGATTGGACAGATTCCTGGAGGAAAAGTCCATCCCAGGTGACAAACCATGATGGAGATACGTGTCATCTCCAGGCTTAAAACCAAGGTACTTCAAGGGCCAGATGCAGGGGAGTGGTATCAGGAGACAGAGATCTAGTCTTGTGCACTCCCAGAGACATCTAGTGGGCCACTGTGAGATACAGGAAGCTGGACTAGATGGGCCTTTGGCCTGATTCAGCATGGCTGTCCTTATGTCCTTATGTTCTTGTTTTTATTTGGAGAGAAGCGACCTACCCATTGGGAGTAGGTAAGTGCAAGGGCCAAGGGTGTGTGTGTGAAAACACCATGGCTTTCACTCCCTTGGCACTTTCACTTACCCACTCTCACAGGGAAGGTTGCCAAGTCATCCACACATTCTGGATTTTCCTTTACTGGTTAGAGAACCTAACCCCCGTGATAAATGGGAGGACTAAAAAGCCAGTTATTGGGCTGGCGTGGGCTCTCTAGAAGCATGCCGAGAAGTGCTAGCAAATATTGAACGAAATCAGGGAACACAGCACCGAACCCATCCAGTTTGTGCCCACCAACCCCCTTTGACGATGGCTAAAACTGAGAAAAAAAGTTTTGTGCACACTTCTCAATCTCTTATTATTTTAACAGAAGGAGGCCAGGCTAAACCAACGGAGAGCAAAGACAACACACTTTGTTGATTGGAGCAATACGGAAGAGTCTCCCATCAGGACCGGATTCTGCCTGGACCACCAGGAAGTCATGGGATAGACCTCAAAGCAAAGTAGGAAGATTATACTATATTGGGGGGGGGGCAGTTGGATCCGGGAGAAATTTTCTTTTCTTTCTTTTTTTAATCAGTTTAGAACTACAGAGCAGGATCGGACCCTATGAATTACAGAGTTCAGTTCTGGTCAAGGAGACACAGTGCAGAATCAAACTCCCTACCACACTTAGGTTTTGAAGTGCCTTTTCCTTAATGTCAAATCGCCTTAAAAATCACCTACTGCATTTCCAATTGCTTTTTCCGCTGAGCCCCCTTGGCCATGCCCCTTTTTGGCCACTGTGTTGTTTTTTCTTGAGACGGCCACCAGGGGGTGGTGTTTTTTAAAATCGATTTCTAGACCGCTTTTTGAAGTGGTTTGGCTCAAACTGCGGACACCATGAATCGGGTTTTCCCGGTTTCCAAAATCAATGCGCCATAGTGTAAGTAATCTAAAGGGAGAACCGAAAAACTAACTACATTACTTTGAATGGAGGAACAACGCCATGACGTTATCCTAAAAAAAATAATTTCTGAAATTGAACCAGGTAATGGGAAAATCTCAGACAAAATCGGAACAAAAAGCGGTTCAGCAAAGTGCGGACAGTGTGGAATGCTAAATTGCTTCAGTGACCACGTGACTGGGGGAGGGCAAAAGGTGATTCAAAACAAAAAGTGGTTGCTGTTTGAAGTGCGGTAGCAGCCCTAAACCACTGAGCAAGACAATGTTTACATCTCCACTGACTTGTTTCAATGGTTTTAAATGGTTCCAAATGTTTTTTTAAAAAATCTGTGTACGGCCCCGAGCTCTTTTGATGGGCAGGCATATTTTATTTAATAAGCATACTAAGCGTGGAGGGGGTGGGGTGGGGGTGGAACCACGGGGAGCAGTTTACATAAGGCGAATTACTGAGGCATCACTAATGTCTGGAATGTATTTCTCATTATGTAAAAGCAAAATGGCATTTCCCCCCCTTTTTTTTCAAGTCGCATTTCTGCTGGAGGTGCTGCCTTTTCTCCGCATGCTTCCGTGGAATAAAGAATTGTCATCCAAGTAAGGACTAGCATTGCTTGGGTGGGGAGAAAGGAGGTGAACGAGGGTGGGGTGGGGTGGGTAAAACAGCACTCAGTTATTGGTTTTCCATCTTTCTGAAGCTGACCTGTCAAGCCAACGGAGGGAAAAAAAAACGCAGGGGGAGTGGGGAGGTGAAATGAAGCATGCAACACAGAGCAGCTCCGGATTTCTGTGCTGCAAATTTCACCAGAGCTTTAATTACAAGATTTTTTTAAATAAGTTTCCATGCAAAAGGAGAGGTGTAAATGTACCATGTGCAGAAAGATGTCACCCATTCCACGCTTGCCTGTTTCCCCCCCGTTGGGTTTGTTGACTATCAAACTGGGAAGAGAGCATGGATTTATTCTCAGTGGCACCTGAGGGTAGGACAAGAACCAATGGGTGGAAACTCCTCCGAGGAAGAGTCAATCTGGGAAGGAGGAGGAATTTCTTGATGGTGGGAGCCGTTCAACAGGGGAACAGCTTGCCTCCTGATGCCGTAGGTCCCCCGTCACTGGAGGTTTTCAAGAATAGATTGGACCGGGTGGTATGAGGCCTCCTGCCTTGGGCAGGGGTTGGACCAGAAGACTTCCAAGGTCTCTTCCAACCCTACCATGATTCTGTCATTCTAAGACTCTATGGTTCATGCTTTCCTATAACACGAAGGGTTATGATTCTATGATTCTATGATTCTATGATTCTATGAAGGGTCACTCATAAATGTCATTTTCAGTAAGAGTTGTTGGTGGGCTCCAGGGGAGAATAGAGCTAGCAAGCTGTATTCCGGCTGGTCTGGACTGTGAGGGCAGAGCATGCAAGACATCGAGTTTGTCTGCAGTAAGGAGCTGGCTGGCTAGCGTGCATCTTTCAAGGACATCCCTTGACATACTCTAGTCCAGAGGGGAGATAATCCGGGAGGTTGGCAAGCCTTTAGATCCGAGGACAAGTCTTTCAGACCAAGCCCCAAGTCCCAAGTCCAAGTCCTGATTCTTTTTTTTTTTGCTCTCAAGTCCAAGTCCTTTTGGTCCCCAAGTCCCAAGTCCAAGTCCTATTTTTTTTTTTTTGCTCTCAAGTCCAAGTCCTTATCCTTTCGTCCCAAGTCCCGAGTCCATGTCCTGATTCTTTGTTGCCAAGTCCCAAGTTCTAATTCTTTGGCCACAAGTCCAAGTCCTAATTCTTTGTTTCCAAGTCCTAACTCCTGATTCTTTGGTCCCAAGTCCCAAGTTCTAATTTTTGGTCCCAAATCCATGTCCTGATTCTTTGGTTCCAAGCCCCAACTCCTGAGCCTAGGTCTGTGTTTCTATTCGAATCATAGAATCATAGAACTGTGAAGTGGGAAGGGGGCTATAAGACCACAATGTCCAACCTGCCCCCCAGCTTCATTCAGGAATACAAATTGAAAGACATCTGCCAGGTGGATGTCCACATTTCTCTTGAATGCCTCCAGTGTTGGAGCAGTCACCACCTCTCAAGGTCATTGGTTCCATTGTTGTACTGCTCTAACAGTTAGGAAGTTTTTCCTCATATTCCTCCGAAAGCTGGGTTCTGTTAACATGAGCCCATTGTTGTGCTCCTCCTCTTTAGGACAGGCTTTTGTGTATTTAAGAAGTTCCTATCCTGACTCCCCTCAGTCTTCTTTTCTCAAGGCTAAACATTTATTTATTTTATTTATTTATTTAGAGTATTTTTACCCAGCCTTTCTCCTTGGAAGTAGACCCATGTCCAATTCTTCCTGCCTTTCCTCCCTGGGCTTGGTTTCCAGTCTCCTGGTCATCCTTGTTGCCCTCCTCAGAACTTGCTGCAGGTTGTCCGCGTCCTTCTCTGTTGGACATAGCGCTGCAGATGAGGCCTAACCAGGGCTGAATAGAAGTGGACGAGCACCTCACCATGAGTGAAGTGGATAGTAGGACGCTCTTCTCCCTCTCACAAAATACCAGAACTAGAGGGACATCCACTCAAACTGAGGGCTGGGAGAGCAAGAACAGACCAAAAGAAAATATGTTTTTACCACAGGAGGTGGTGATGGCATCTGGCCTGGATGATTTCAAAAGGAGATTGGATAGATTCCTGGAGGAAAAGTCCATCCCAGGTGACAAACCATGATGGAGATGTGTCATCTCCAGGCTTAAAACCAGGGTCCTTCAAGGGCCAGATGCAGGGGAGGGGTATCAGGAGACAGACGCATCTAGTGGAGCCACTGTGAAATACAGGAAACTGGACTAGATGGGCCTTTGGCCTGATCCAGCAGGGCTCTTCTTAGGTTCTTAGGTTCTTATTTGGAGACCCATACATCTCTTAATGAATGGGGGCGTGGTGGCTCAGTGGACTAAGGCTCCTGAAAACTGTCGACTGCAAAGTCAACAGCTCAGCAGTTCGAATCCCGGGTGCCGTGCAGTGGAGTGACCTCCCACTGTTAACCCCAGCTCCTGCCAACCTAGCAGTTCGAAAACATGGAAATGCAAGGAGATAAATACATACCGCCTTAAAAATCAGGAAGGTAAAAACAGTGTTTCCTTATGGTCATGCCTGCCACGTGGCCACAGACTTGCACAACACTTCCTCTTTGGCTTGAATACAGAGATGAGCAGCACCCCTAGAATCAGACACAACTAGCATGCATGTGCAGGGAGAACCTTTACCTTTTGATATGTCTTAATGCAGCCTAAAACCACATTGGCCTTTTCTGCATCCAGAAAATGTGATGCATCCAAATCACACTATTGGCTCCTATTCAGCTTGTGATCTACAACAATTCCAATGATATTTCCAGCTTTGTTTTACTGTGGAAGCTTTGAAACACTTGTTTCAACCTCAAGTTTCCAGCTTTGGTGTGGAGTTGGACATGATGACAAATTCCATGATGATTCTGACCCTCCTCTGAGCTTGTTCCAAATTGTCAACATCTTTCTTGAAGTGTGTTGTTCAGAACTGGACACAATACTGAAGGTAAGGCCTAACCAGTGCTGAATTATAAACAAGGGTTTCCCCCTAGGGGCCTGGACTTGGGACCAAAGACTTAAGATTTGGGACCAAGGATTTGGACTTGGAGCTTAGTATCAAAGGCTTGGACTCAGACTTGGAACTTGGGACCTTCAGGCATGAGACTTGGTACCAAATGCTTGGGACCTTGTGTTAGACTTGGTACTTGGTACCAAAGACTTGGGACTTGGTATAAAAGACTTGGTACTCTGGACTTGGTACCAAAGACTTGGGACTTGGTATCAAAGACTCAGACTTGGGACTTGGTAACAAAGACTTGGGACTTGGCATGGGACTTGGCACCAAATGCTTGGGACTTGGGACTTGGCATCAAAACTTTGGACTTGGGACTTGGTATCAAAGACTTGAAACTTGGTGCTGAAGACTCAGAGTTGGGACTTGGTAACAAAGACTTGGGACTTGGGTCTTGGTACCAAAGACTTTGGACTTTGGACTTGGTGCTGAAGACTCAGACTTGGGACTGGGTACCAAAGACATCGACTTGCACTTGGGACAGAGACCCAAAGATTTGGCAACATCTCTGGCAATAAAATAGCACGTTCAGCCACTGAATATTATTTGTGTTGGAGCAAGGCAAGAAGTTCAGATATATTTTTAGAACAATGGCTTTCGAGAGAGCTTGGTTGATCTATAGTTCTGGTGTAGAACTCCTCTTTCTCTCTTGCTTATATAACTTTTGGGAAGGGGTCTCTCCCCTCCCCCAAAAAAGTAAGCCTTTCATTCTCTCCTTTTCTTAGTCAAGTCAATTTATAACTGATAAAATGTCACCCATAGATCACATCTTCTGAATTCCACCCCACGGCTTTGGGGGCAGCAGTGTCTGTGTGTAACAGCCATGCCTGCAAGCTGCAAGAACATTATAATTTTTTATAGGCCACACTTTCTTCATTAAAATTATGTAGGTGGGACTGGCAAGACATATTTTTTTTAAAGGTCAGCTCTGTAAAAATGTTGGGAACATAATGTTTCCCTTTTCCCTTTTCGTTCTATCCCCTTCCTCATGTCGGGAGCGTTTTATGGCAAAATGTTTTCACAGATATATATCTCTGTGTTGGTTTTAAAAAGTTTTAAAATGGTGTGGGTTTGTGTGTGTGTGTGTGTGTGTGTGTGTGTGTGTTTACAAATGCACCAGAAAGACAATTTTTGGTTCCTCTATGGGGATATTTTAAAAAAGAATGTTTCATTTGTTGTGAGCTGCTTTGGGTCTCTTATTAATTAATTAATTAGATTTTTATACCCCACCATCTAGCTTGAAGATTACGTTGGTTGTTAAGTGAGGAGAGGCTGTAAAATGAACTTCCCATCCTTCGAAAGTAAGCAGGAGTGGACAATAATTTGGGATGGATCTCATTCATGTCTTGGCATTTGCCTCCATAGCAGGACCCTGCATCCGTGGTTTCACTTATCCGTGGTGTGAAAAAATATTATACCTAGTATGGTATCTGGTGCCTCCAATGGCCAGTTCTGGTAATGCATGTCAAATTTTTTTTTTCTCTGTCCCACCATTGACTGTACTATTTATTCAGTGTCTACTATTATCCACAGGTTTCAGTATCCACAGGGGGAGGGAACCTGGAACCAATCCCTCATGGATATGGGGGTCCTCTTGCATGAACAACTGCTGAAGTGTGAGGCTAACAAGACTCAGTCCTTGGACTGTGCAGGAGGAGAAGAGGCAGAGGTGGCAGAGGTGGCACTGTTTTTGTACCAGGGAGGCTCAGACTAAGGTTCAAGGAGAAGCAAGTGGGGGAAAATGACAACTACACCTATATAGAACCATAGAATTATAAAATAGTGAAGTTGGAAGAGCCCTACAAGGCCATCAAGTGCAGCCCTCTGCTCAGTGCAGGAATACAAATCAAAGGATCTCTGCCAGATGGTTGTCCAGATTTCTCTTGAATGCCTCCAGTGTTGGAGCACTCGCCATCTCTCATGTTTATTGGTTCATCATACCTTCATTTATTTCTAGCTTAGGGTGAAAAGCAATATTTTTAAAAATACTTTGTTCGAATTAAAATCGGGAGAGGTTTCTTTCATTTCCACATTCCAGCACTTGGTTTTGTGAAAAACTCAGCCCACAGTCCAGCAAAATGGGTGCGATATTCCCAGCATTGGCAGAGGGTGGCCAATTCAAGGGTCCTTGTTTGCACGGTGGGGTGATGCTTGGTGGTTACTTCACATCCTTCCTTGAGCCGAGGTGAACTTGCCTCCGTGTTGAAATCGGTTTTCAACACGGATCGAGAAGTGGATTGAAAAGATTCCTGAGCTCCAGGACGGGAATCTCTCACCCCACTTGGAGTGCAGTTCAGGGGGCGTGGTCGGGGTGAACACGGATTGACCCCACAAGGACGTGAGGTTCCATTCCTTCGAACTCGGATTGACCCCACAAGGACGTGAGGTTACGTTCCTTCGAACCGGTCTCCAGCGGGGCCGCGAACTGCAGCGAGAGGGACGTGAAGTATCAGCCTTTGTCTCAATGGTCACAAAGCAGTCACACGCAAACCTTGGAGGGAGAGCTCTTCAAAGGAGCAGCAACCTGCCCCTGCTAGTGGCCTCACAGCATGCACCCATTGTGCCCCCGTGCAACTACCCTTTCCCAGGGGTGTGGTGGCTCAGTGGACTAAGGCTCCGAAAACTGTCGGCTGCAAAGTCAGCAGCTCGGCAATTCAAATCCCAGGTGCCATACAGTGGAGAGAGCTCCTGCTGAACACCCCAGTTCCTGCCAACCTAGCTCTTCGAAAGCCTGGAAATGCAAGGAGATAAATAGGTACCGCCGTAAAAAGTGGGAAGGTAAAACAGTGTTTCCTTGCAGCCATGCCAGCCACATGGCCACGGACTTGCACAACACTGGCTCTTTGACTTGAATCTGGAGATGAGCATCGCCATCTAGAGTCGGACACGACAAGCACGCATGTGCAAGGGGAACCTTTACCTTCTTACCCTTTCCACTAAAGATGAGAAAGTCCATAGTTGGTAAAAGAGAAATAGGTGAACGGATAAACCCAGTGCTTTCCTCTAGAGATGGGCACCAAATGAACTTTTGGTTCATTTCATTATTCATTATTCGTTTCATTACATAACAAAATGAACAACGAACTGCCCCCTCTAAGAGAAACAAAGCAAAACAAAACGGAAATTTCCGTTTTGGTTCAGTTCTATTTGTTCGCCAGTGTCTCCTACCGGTGCTAGTCCTTCCTGGTCCAGCCCTCCTGGCTGCAGGGAGAGGGCTCGGGGGAAAAAAAAAAAAAAAGAGCTGACCGGCTGTGCTACAGCTGGTAGGTGGCCACGTGGTTGGCAGTAAAAAAATTAAAACAATAAGATAATAAGATAATAATAATAAATCAAATCAACCTTTATTGGCATTAAATAATAATAATAAAAAGATCCAGTGCATGGGCCCTGGTACCGGCCCATAGGCACCGAACCTGGCCCGCGGCCCATGGAACCAGCCTGCAGGCTGGCCAAAAAAACCCCCAAACAAACAAACAAACAAAAAATCCGGCGCACGGGTCATGTGGTCGGCAGTAAAAAAATCAAATCAAATCAAATCAAAATCAAATCAAAATAAATAAAATAAAATAATAAAAAAGGAGCACCAACCCAGCCCCAAGGGTGGCCGGGTTGGGGCTCTAAAATAAAAAAGCCAGTGCTGCAAAAAGCCCGCTGCAGGGGCCAGGATCCGCCGCCACCGCCACTGCTGGGATTTGAACCTGTGACCAGGCCCTGGGCAGCTGGCCAGCAGGCATGCTCTGTTCTTGGTCTTCCTGGACCTGAAGTGGTTCGAATCAGTTCAGATTTGTACTTTGGACAAGTCTATAACATGCAAGGAGGCGGGGAGGATGCTGCAGCAATGGAGCCGGGGGTTTAATTTGTATGAACCCGAACCAAACTGAACCGCAAATGGACATCTCCATCAAGGGTGGGCTGCCTGAAACAGACGAACCCGAACCATGGGTTTTCTGTTTCGTGCCCATCTCTACTTTCCTCTCAAGACACTGGCTGTGTCCTCTTGACAGAGGTCAATCCTTCACTGCAAGGGCTGCCAGAGAACAGGAAGGAGCAGGCCTGTGTTTGAAGGCCTGTCCAAACCAATTTGGATTCAAGAGGACAAATTCCCAGAGATCTTGGGATTTGAACCTGTGACCAGTCCCTGGGCAGCTGGCTCAGCTGCAGGCAGGCTCTGTTCTTGGTCTTCCTGAAGTGAGATTTAAGCAATTCTATTCAAATGAGGACCATCCTACTTTGGCTGTCAGAGATGTAATTTAGCGCATGCAACATTTGGCCCCCTGGGCTGGACTTTGGACAAGTCTATAACATGCAAGGAGGCGGGGAGGATGCTGAAGCAATGGAGCCGGGGGTGGGTAGGCTGGGCAGGTGGCCTGGGGGGAATGGGCAGAGGCAGGGAGGGCAGGCAAACCGTAAAACTGCAAATGGACATCTCCATCCGGTACGGAGAGAGGCCAGCTAGTGGGGATGCATGACAGGCTGAGCTGGTGGGGAAAAGAGGCCGCGGGCCACTCGAAATTTGAAAACGGGCTGCATTTGGCCCCCAGGCCTGACTTTAGACATGCCTGTTCTAGACGTAATGCTAGGCCTTCATAGAATCATAGAATCATAAAGTTGGAAGAGACCTCAAGGGCCATCCAGTCCAGCATCCTGCCATGCAGGAACATCCATCACAGGACTCCCGACAGAAGGCCATCCAGCCTCTGCGTAAAAACCTCCAAGGAAGGAGAGAGAGTCCACTACCCTCCGTGGCAGCCCATTCCATTGCCGAATAGCTCTAACTGTCGTGTTTTGCTTTGAAGCTGCATAGGAAGAAGCTGATGCAACACGCCCTCTGTCCGCGTGTGACAGTCTTATTGCTCTATATAGGGCGCACTTGCGGAAGGGCCCACTCCCTCCTCTCCCCCAAAGGCATGCTGTTGTTGAGACCACAAATTAATTAAAAAAAAACCTAACCTAGTCAAGTGAACCAAAGTGATGCCATGTTGATTCCTCTGTATGCCCTGTATCTGTGCCTTATTGTGCTTTGTAAGTTGTCTGAAAAGGTTTCAACTTTACTGGAATGTTTGTGCCTCAGCAAGAGTGAAAGAAGAAGAGCCTGTGTTAAATGTTCAAGGACATTGATGGGGGTGCTTGCAAGGAGGATGAGATAAGAATGGTTCTAACTAGACATGGGCACGAAACAGAAAAATGGTGTTTCGGTTTTTCATTTGTCGTTGAGAGGTCTGTTTCGGTTTGTTTCCATTTGTCGGGAATTTTTGAAAAATTTCATTTCCGTTTTTCGTTTTTTCGTTTGTCGTTTCTACCCGCTTTTTGCGCGATTTTTAAAGCATTTCCGTGTGCAGGCATCCCCCAAAGCCCCAGACCAGAGGGAAAACACTAAAAATGGATGCTGGCAGAGACACAGTATAGACTTGGTATGCAGGGAGGCTGCAAAGGTAGCGGCGGGCGTTGCCCAGGGTGCAAGGCAGCCGCAGAGTGACTGAACTGCGGGGCAAGGGAGGGTAATCCCCGAGAGGTACGCAGCACGCACGCACACAGGGAGGCTGCAGGACTGAAGCAAGAGTCACAGAGACAGCAATCCCACCCTAACTCCCACCAGAGACTGCAAGGAGGACGGGGGCTGCCAGACCTTTTTATGCCCTCTGTGGCTGCCAGACCTGCCCGCCCAGTCTGCAACCTGGGCATGCTATTGGTTGAACATGATCCCATCACATGGCTTGCCTCCATTTTGTGGCTGGTGGCGACATCCATTTTAAAGGGGAAAGAAAAATACATCGTGATGGGAGAAGACAAAAACAAACATTTTAAGGACCCCAACCCCCCTGGTTGGTATTATCAGACAATATAGATAATTATCTCTGCGTTTTTACGGATGTCCAGGGCGTTTTTTAACATTTAAAACAGCTCATAAGAAGAGCCCTGCTGGATCAGGCCAAAGGCCCATCTAGTCCGGCTTCCTGTATCTCACAGCAGCCCCACCAGATGCGTTTGGGAGAGCATGAGAATAGATTTCTGTCCCCTGCATCTGGCCCTTGAAGGACTCTGGTTTTAAGCCTGGAGATGACACATCCCCATCATGGGTTTTAACCTGGGATGGACTTCTCCTCCAGGGATCTGTCCAATCCCCTTTTGAAGGCATCCAGGCCAGATGCCATCACCACCTCCTGTGGCAGGGAGTTCCACAGACTAACAACATGTTGGGTTAAAAAATATTTTGCCCGTTCTCACTCTCCCAGCCCTCAGTTTGAGTGGATGTCCCCTAGTTCTGGTATTTTGTGAGACGGAGAAGAGCGTCCCTCTATCCACTTGACTCATGTCCTGCATTATTTTGTACTTTCCCACATTGTACATCTAACGAGTCTATTCAGGCGATTGCCCAACTTATGAGCCTATTCAGACCAGGGTGATGTGAAATCAAGGTGAACTATAAATGGGCGGCCTCGCCACTAACTTTCCTCAGATGGACGAAGCTGTTTGGTGATATGGAACTCAGAGGGAAGGGAAGGAGGCAAATTAGGCAGAAAGGACAGGGGAAGGGCCCAAAATGGTGGGAATCGACACACACTTTATGCATTCTGTTGAAACCAAAAGAAAAGAACCATGTAAAGTGCTAATAACCCTTGGGTGGATGCCATCTGGGCCCAGGGACTTGTTAATCCTCAATTTATCAATTAGTCCTAAAACCTCCTCTCTTTTAACCTGTATTTGATTTAATTCTTTAGTCAAGAGGGGCGGCTCAGGCAGCGGAATCCGCTCAATGTCCTCTGTCGTGAAGACAGACGCAAAGAACTCGTTCAATTTCTCTGCAATGTCCAAGTCCTCCTTAACCTCCCCTTTCCTCCCTTACCATCCAGAGGGCCAAATGGTTCTCTGGCAGGTTTTTTACTTCTAACATAATTAAAGAAGCTTTTGTTATTACCTTTATTGTTATCTTTCTTTGCCTCCCTTATCATCTTTTTACATTTCTTTTGCCAGAGTTTGTGTTCCTTTTTATTTTCCTCAAAGTCTTTGTGCTTTGCCTCCCCAACCTTTTTGTCTCCACGGACCAGTATTTGTTTGATTATTTTCATCTTCTTACATTTCTTTTGCCAGAGTTTGTGCACGGGCGGGGAGAGCCCGGGCTTCCTTTTTCGGGCGGCCGGAGGCAAGCGGCGGCGCAGAGGTGCCACGCAGGGTTCGGCTGTGGCTTTTTGGGGCCTCTGTTTGGGGAGGATTTCCATTTACAGAAGGACCTCCACCGGCTTGTGCTTTAGAGGAGGAGGAGGCCCTGCCCGCCCAGGAGCCCTCCCCAACTGCCCGTGCGCCGTGCCCGGCGGTGGCGACTCCTCCTCCGGCTGCCATGCAGAGTGTCCTCTGGTGGACTTAAATGAGCTCTTCTTTCTTTGTGTCCTCTTGTTAAATGAGCTCTTCTTTCTTTGTGGTATGCACTTGTGCTGGGCCTCTCTTATCGTTGTTTTAAAGAGGCTCCATGCACTCTGAAGAGACTGGATTCTTCCAATCTTCCCCTTCAGTTTCTTTCTAACTAGTTTCCTCATCTGAGGGAAGTTTGCCCTTTGAAAATCAAGGGTTTTTATGTCTGATTTGCTTGACACTCTTCCTCCAACATTTCCAGCTCATTTCATTGCGTGTCGCCATTAACGGAAACGAAATGTAACGACCACAATTTTCATGGTTCTGTTCGTTTCGTTTCATTTTCATCACAATTTTCGTTTGTCATTTTGTTACGTAAAGGAAACGACAAACGGTAACGGAAACGAAAAAATGTTCATTCCGCACCCATCTCTAGTTCTAACCAAGAGTTACGGCTTTCCCAAAGAACGTTGATTGGTGAGGGGGCTTTCCATGCTTTCTGTATTTAAATGTGGACCCTGCCTTTTTAGTGGCGAATTTTTCCTTCTGCTTGTCTCAGACGTTTTTGGCTAGGTTTTTGACATTGGGGGAGTGGGCAAACCAGTGGCAAATGAGCTTCAACATTCGTAAGTGCAGAGTGATGCACGTTTGGGCAAAAAAACCTCAATGACATTTATTTATTTATATTTATTTATTTATTTATTGTGGAACTTATATACCGCCCGTCTTCCTGGTCGGGAACTCCGAGCGGTTTACAACATATTAAGAAAACAAGAAATTCCACAATTTTATAGGAACTAAACAGGTAAGACAGTGAAGCACAGGAGATGGCGATGGCGGGAAGGAGGAGGACAAATAAATAAATAAATAAATAAAATAAAAATAAAATAAATAAAATAAATAAAATAAGTAAAATTCATAAACATTCATAAACTGATCGGGTCTGAACTCTCTTGAAGAAAACAGGAAAGGGACGTTGGTGTCCTAGTGGACAGCTCCATGAAGGTGTCAACCTAGTGTGCCGCAGCAGTGAAAAAAAGCAAACAGAATGCTTGGGATCATTAGGAAAGGTATAACAAGTGCCATTTTGCCTCTTTATAAATCTATGGTGTGGCCCCATATGGAATATTGTGTGCAGTTCTGGTCCTCATACCTCCAGAAGGATAGTATGGAACTGGAAAAAGTGCAGAGGAGGGCAACCAGAATGATTCGGGGACTGGAACACCTTCCTTACCACCTGAGGCTGCAACGGCTGGGCCTCTTCGCTCTTGAATGATGGCACCTAACAGGTGACCTGACCGAAGTTTATAAAATCATACACGATGTGGACAAATTTGGTAAGGAAAAGCTGTTTTCCCTATTGCACAACACTAGAACTAGAGGTGGTGCTCATCTCCATTTTCAAGCCGAAGAGCCAGTGTTGTGACACTGTTTTTACCTTCCCGCTTTTTGCGGTGGTACCTATTTATCCACTTGCATTTGCATGCTTCCGAACTGCTAGGTTGGCAAGAGGCATGTATACGTGGATGTAAAAAGCTAAGGCAACTGTACCATTAGGGCGGCTACCGAATGGCCTCCTCTCAACTAGGGGCTTCTTTAGAGGCCAATTTCTGCCCACGTGGACTCGGGCATGCCACGTTCCACCATCATCCTCTGAAGGTGCCCTTCTTCCTATCTGTGGTCACACTTCTCAAGCAGAAGAGGACACTCAGTTACATGGCAACGTTGATTCCTCCTACCTCATTTCAAATCGGGGTGGGGGTGGGGCGGCAGGCAGGCAAAACAAAACAAGACAAAACAAACACAAACACAAACACAAACACAAACACAAGCAAAAACAAAAACAAAAACATGGAAGCAACTTATATTCATCTCGAGTTTCCTTTGTTCCTGCTTTTTTCTTTTTAATAAAAGCAGCTTCAATATTTCATTTCAAGGTAAACTGGGTGGCTAAGGTGTGTGTGTGTGTGGGGGGTCCAGCAAAGTTCAATTGCTCGCTCCACGCTCCCCACGCATCCAGATATGAATAGATTTATCACCCAACTGGTTTGAATGATTACCTTGGCAAAACAGACAGGACTGATGGTTTCTATAGTAATACTCTTCGGTAGATCACTCACAAACAACAGCAACGCGTGCGTGCGCGCACGCACACACACACAACTTTTCTCCGTCTTGCCCGTGGCATGTGGGCTTATGGGCTCTTGTGACGAAATGGCAGGCTGTGGTGCGCGTGGGCAGGGCCCCCTCCCCACCGTGAGGCACAAAATTCCCCCCTGCCTCAGCTAAATTGAAACCAGGATTTGAACTCCATTGTCTGCTTCCTCCAAAATCTTTTAGGCTCTCCGTGTTCCCGCTCCACGGAAAAGTCTTGCCGCCGCCTCTGGTTTCTGAGAACCAGAAACAAAGGCACAAACCATGCACGGCAGAGCAAAACAAAACACATCCAGTTGAATTTTTATTTTGCCAAAATGCAGTATTGTCGCCGTGATGTGCTGCTAAGACGCCTCCGACTTAGGGCGGCCGTAGGAATGAGACCTCACCTAAATGTCCCATCCCTCCACTGCCTGTCTTATATCTTGCAGACTCGGCTCTGTGGCTTCCCTTAGGACAGGCATGTCCAAACTTTGGCCCTCCTGATGTTTGGGACCCCAACTCCCAGAATTCCAAGCCTGTATTTCCAATGGCAAAGGACTGTGGGAGTTGTGGTCCCAAACATCAGGAGGGCTGAAGTTTGAACATGCCTGCTTTAGGAGATTTGTCCATCTCATCATTGGTCCTTTTCCCCCTGCTGGCATTCACATTTCCCAGCATTGTTATCTTTTATAGAGAACCCTGCCTTCTCATGATGTGCCCAAAAGGAGGACAAACTCAGTTTCAACATTTTGGTCTTCAGGGAGATTGCAGACTTGATTTTTTTCCCTCTAGGATACACTTGTTCAGCTTGCTGGAAAATAGTACCAGTGAAAGGGATCTGGGAGTCTTTGGTGGACCACAAATGGAACATGAGCCAGCAGTGTGATGCAGCAGCCAAGAAAGCCAATGTGATTCTTGGTTGCATCAACAGAAGCATCGTGTCTAGATCAAGGGAACTGATAGTTCCACTCTATTCTGCTCTGGTCAGACCCCACCTGGAGTCCTGTGTCCAGTTCTGTGCACCTCAATTTAAAAAGGATGTTGACAACCTCGAGTGGGTGCAGAGGAGGGCGACCAGGATGGTTGAGGGTCTGGAGGAAATGTCTTATGAGGAACGGCTTAGGGAGCTGGGAATGTTTAGCCTTTCAAAAAGAAGGTTAGAAGGGATATGATAGCTATGTTTAAATACTTGAAAGGATGACATATTAAAGAGGGGGCGGGTTTGTTTTCCATGGCTTCAGAGACCAAGACGCGGGGCAATGGTTTCAAACTACAGGAAAAGAGATTCCATTTGAACACTAGGAAGAACTTCCTGATGGTTAGAGCTGTTCCACAGTGGAATACATTGGCACAAGGGAGGGTGGTGGAGTCTCCTTCTTTGGAGGTTTTTAAGCAAAGGCTGGATGGCCATCTGTCGGGAATAGAGATGGGCACGACCAGGAAAAATGACGTTTCGAGTTGTCGTGTGTCAGAGCCGGCCCGTTTCGGCTCGTTTCCGTTTGTCGCGAAATTTCTCAAAAAAAATTTGTCGTTTCATTTGTCGTTTTTTCGTCTGTCGTTAGTACTGGTTTGGGGGGGGTAGTGGGCTCCTGGAGGCACCTCTCTGGGGTGGGTGGGTGCCTCCTCTGGCCCGCTACGAAGGGAAAGCGGGCTCCTGGAGGCACCTGGGGTGGATGCCTCCTCTGGGTATGCATAGCCAATTGGATATGCATTGCTACCTGGTGGCAGGCAGAGGCACCTCTTTTTCTTTTGGATGGGTGCCTCGCTGTGACTCACTAAGAAGGACAGCATACTGGCATACAGGTGTATGCTGGGCTGGGGAACGAAGTGCAATGGGCGCCCTGTGACTCACAAGAAGGGAAGTCTGGTGCAATTACACAGATCTGTTAGGGTTAGGGTTAGCACAAGGGCTAGGATTAGGGTTACTGGTAAGGTTAGGGTGAGTTACTGGGGTGCACCTCTGGGTGCTTCTCTGACCCACTAAGAAGGACAGTGTACTGGCGTATGGGTTAGGGTTAGGATTAGGGTTCGGGCTAGGGTTAGTGGGCTTTTTATGCCCGACTGGCACATCCCAGAAGTCTCGGTCAAAACCTGGCCAAGTGGCCATGCAATTGGTGGAATGGCTCCAAAAATTTGCATGGTCCACTCCCATGGCCAGCCCATCATTGCGCAGGTGTAAAAAAATAAAAATAAAAATAAAATAAAATAAAATAAATGGAGACGTTTGGTTGCAAGAAAAACCCACTGCTGCTACTGTAAAAATTCAGGCAGTTTTAAAATAGCTATTTTCGCATGTTTCTGTGGTGCTTTGGTGTGTTTTTGGACCACGATTTCAAAAAAAATATTGCGGTTGCCCCATTTTGGATCCCCTGCCCACACCGCATGGCATGGCGAGTTGGCGAGACGACGAGGATGCCCCCCACCAGAGCAGCCCAGGACAGGAGAGGGGGGGAGGCTGGGGACCCCCCCCCCAGAAACCACCCCTCTGGTAGGTGCCCTCACTCAGGCAGGCATATTTTCGCCTGCTTTTTTGGCCGGGAATCAGGGTTTTTTATTTTTAAAACTTTTTTTTCTGTGCCGCTTGGCATCGCGCGATCGCTGCGATGCCAGGAACAACAACGACAAATCAGACCCAATTTTTCTTTTATCGGTTCGAGTTCGAGTTCTGGCGGAGTAATTGTCATTACTGTTTCCATTACGTAACGGAAACGAGGAACGGAAACGGAAATGAGAAGTTCACCAAGTCGTGCCCATGTCTAGTCGGGAGTCCTGTGATGGGGGTTCCTGCATGGCAGTGGGTTGGACCGGATGGCCCTTGATGGTCTCTTCCAATGCTACGATTCTATGATTCTATGATTCAGTCCAGGGTATTTGCAAATCTCCCCTCCAGAACCACATTTCAAATGAATCTTTTTTTTTTTTTTACTTATCAGATTTCTTTACTGTCCAGATTTCATAACCATACCTGCAGACACATGGATGATCTCCAGGGACACATCCTGACACTTTTCTAAATTCATTGTTTCATTTTCTAGTCTCAATATTCTTTTGATTTCAGCAGTGCAGCATCTTCTTGGGATAGATGATTGAAAGTAAACAAAATCTTTTATTTCTATTTTTTTAAAAAAATGTCAGCATTACGTCATTCTTCTCCAGCCATGTTTTTGGTTTTCTTTATGTTCATCTGTATTTCTGCTTTGACACTTTTTTCTTTCACTTTGCCTAAAAGTCATTTCAATTGTTCCAGCATCTGCAGGGTACACCTGGATAACAGATTTTAGCTTTCCCTGCTCAGGTAAGATGCATGGTCCTCCTATTACATGATAAAAAAGTTATTTCTAATTTTACTTTGCTATGTCTCTGTCAAGTCATACAATTTTCATGTTTTTTTTTTGTCTTGGGTTAGTTTTTGTAAGAGTTTGCAAGAGTTTGAGAATCTCCCTGTTTTGGCTCTTATTTTTCTCAATATTCTGTCCCTATCCAGATTTGATCCCAGTTCAAGAGCCTTTCATCACTTCCCTCTGCAGAAATGTGTTCATACTTCCATGTCACTTTCCCTGGTGTATATTCAGTACATTTGCACATTTTCCTCAAGAACTATTTCCCAGTGCATGGTCATCATTTTTCAAATGCATTTTGGCTCAGATAGGTTTAATTGCTTGTGATTTATTGACAGGGGATCATCCAACCTGTGCATTCCCTCAGATGATGGGAAGCCAAAATATAACCTCTTTTTTTATTTTTAAAGAGGCATTGGTCTTGCTGTGTGGAAACTGAATTAATTCACAATGCAACCTCGCTAACTCACATGCTTATGGTCCACCCATGGCCACAACCAGGAACCCCCCCGCTTATAAGCTTCCTTAAAATGAGGTTCAATTGATCCTATCTCATTTCCTTTTTGGTCCTTTTGTGTTTGAGATGCTGGACCGTGGCTGGCTTGGGCTGATGCCACTGCAGAACCTTAATGTATGCTGATTTACTAGCAGCTGTCGATAAACAACAAGGAAATCACCATAAGGGTGTGTGTTCAATTATCAGGAGTGTCTTTCCTTCTGGATAATTTAGTGCTCTCCTAAGAACGTCTTGGTCTTTTGAATGCCGAAGCTTTAAAGCATGATTTATTCTGACTCTCTGTTTTATTGCAAAAGATTATGGGATCTCTCACGAAAATGTTGATTGTGGTGGTCAGACAATTGTACTCACTGTTGCTCAGCCCTTCCCAACCTCAGTTTCCAAGACCGATTCCATCATATATAAAGGTACCTCTTTGCTCTTATACTATATTTGTTGGCAAATTTTGAGACAGAGTCTCAAGTCCAAGTCTTTTGGCCCCAAGTCCCAAGTCCGAGTCTGAGTCTTTGACCAAGTCCCAAGTCTGAGTTTGGATCATTGCTACCAAGTCTGAATCTTTGGTTTTTAGACCCAAGTTCCAAGTTTTAGTCTTTGGTCCCAAGTCTTAATCCTTCTTAAAAACAACCCCCCTGAAAAGGAAGGGGCAGGTGAGTTCTGACTCAAGGGTCTAGTCTAAGTCAATGGGAAAAAATCCAACACAAGTCAAGTCTAAGAGCCTTTTCACATGACCCCTAAGATCCGCTGGCCACTTAAATTCGGACTAGAGATCTTAGGGGTTTGTCGCTGTTCCTGCGTTCCCACCCCTTCCGCACTCCTGGCTGCTGGCTGCGTGAGGGGAGGGAGAAAAAAAGGAAGAAAAGAATGCCGCTCACCTCCGTTCTGCCGTCCCGGCACTGCATTCAGATCTCTTAAAGGGGCGGGGGGCAAAAAAAGAACAAACAGAAGCAAGGAGAGCCGGGCAGTCACTACTGTTATATCCGCATCAGGAATTTTCACCTCCGGAGAGCAGGTACCTGAAAAGTGCACTGGGACGCACTTAGGTGGGCGTGGTCGCACTTAATTATCTGTAAACTCCGGAGCTGGTGGGGAAACAATTTTAAGCTCTGGAGCTGGGAGCCATTTGCGGCGGAGTTTAGGGGTCATGAACAAAGGGCCTAAGTAGTGTTGAGTCATTGGTGCAACTTAAGTCCAACAATATTGAACCCTGCAAATTAAGTCCCAGCCCCTGGATTAAGGCATTTCCATTATTTATAAAATGGGCAAAGATGACAAAGGATATTGCTTCCCCCCCCCAAAAAAATGGGACTAAGGGATATTTGCTTATTTATTTGTTTGATTTTGATACTGATTTTTGATATTTGTTGATTTTTTTCAACACTAGTGTTGAAGGAAGGAAAGCAAAGCAAAGTGTTCTGCTTATATACTGCCCCATAGCACTTCAAGCACTCTCTGGGTGGTTTACAATTTAATTATGCAGGCTACACATTGCACATGCACACACCCCAGCAGGCTGGGGACTCATTTCACCGACCTCAGAAGGATGGAAGGCTGAGTCAACCATGAGTCAGCTACCTGGGATTGAACCCCAGGTCATGAGGACACTTTTGAACCACTCTATTTTGCTCTGGTCAGACCCCACCTGGAGTACAGTGTCCAGTTCGGCGCACCTCAATTTAAAAAGGATGTTGACAACCTCAAACAGTTACAAAGGAGGGTGACCAAGATAATTGAAGGTCTGGAGGAAATGTCTTATGAGGAACAGCTTAGGGAACTGGGAATGTTTAGCCTCTCTAAAAGAAGGCTGAGGGGGGATATGATAGCTATGTTTAAATATTTGAAAGGATGCCATATTGAAGAGGGGACAGGTTTGTTTTCCATGGCTTCAGAGACTAGGACTTGGGGCCATGGTTTCAAACTTCTGTATAGGAAAAGAGATTCCATTTGAACATCAGGAAGAACTTCCTGATGGTTAGAGCTGTTCGGCAGTGGAAGATGCTGCCACAAAGGAGGGTGGTGGAGTCTCCTTTTTTGAAGTGTTTAAACAGAATCTGGATGGCCACCTGTCGGGAGTCCTGTGATGGGGGTTCCTGCATGGCAGGGGGTTGGACTGGATGGCCCTGGAGATTTCTTCCAATTCTAGGATTCTATGATTCTATGATTCTATGGGTGGTGTACATAACAACTACTAAACCCTATCTATTTCGATCTATTAATAGCAAGTCCCTTTGTGCATCATTTTGTTCTTAAACAGAGCTGCCTGTTGTGGCTCTGAATGAGTCATTGTTCTCCATGTGAATCTGCATGGCCCCGGGGAAAAATGTAGAAGGCCAACAAGAACTCACCCCCTTGCAAGTATAAGAGTGAATAGATGCCTTTAATGTACAATGCAAAGGTGAAAGGAAGAAGCAATGCCAGAATTTTGTTTTAGTTATGCTTTGCTTTCATTTGTAATATTTTTTGCTTTTTATTATATCCTTGTATCTTGTAACAGTGTGTTTTATGTCGTGAACTGCCCAGAGTGGATTTCTGCCAGATGGGCAGTATATAAATCAAACTACTACTACTACTACTACTACTACTACTACTACTACTACTACTACTACTACTACTACTACTACTACTACAGTGGAACCTTGACTTACATAATCTTCCACTTGCAACATATTTCTCCCTACACTGAAAAACAACTGTTTGACTTCTGAGCCCCCCCGCTTTATGCATTTTGAGCCCCGGCGCAATGCACCATATTTTTCTTTTTAAATTTCAAGGCATCACGGCTGGTCTGGAAAATATACTGTGGAAATAAAATAAAAACCGATTTGGTTTTGCCAGAGAGGCCAGCTCAGAGCACCTGGAGCTGGTCCTCAGCCTCAGCCTTGAAATAATCACAGTGACATTGGAGAAGAAGGGCCGGGAGCTGGAGCTGGCCTCACTGGTTAGACAGTCGGCTCAGTCTTGTAAAAAATCTGGCTGCAAAAGTTGGAAGCATTTTAGTTGGGGAGCTGTACAGTTCTGGGACTCTAATGGTAAGCATAGAGTTATTCAGAACTTGGAACGGACAGGTTAAAAATCAGTAAAACTTAAATGTTAGACATTGTTGCTTTGAACATTAAAAAGTAGAGCTGAAATTGTGGACTGTAATTCCACTGCCTCCTCCTCTCTTTGAAGAGACATTTCATTTACATCTCGGGAAGGAATCTTCTATCCCAATCAAATTTGGGTTAAATTGCTGTTTTCGGGGGGTCTTTTTCATCATCTGGAATGGATTAATCTGCTTTCCCATTACTTTCTAAACACTACATTTGACTTAAGTCATGTTTGACTTAAGTTGAACCACTGTGAATATTAATGACGTAAGTCAAGGTTCCACTGTACTACTACTACTACTACTACTACTACTACTACTACTACTACTACTACTAGGCAGAGACAATACCCCATAGAATCTTCCACCACAATACCTTTCTCCCTACACTGAAAAACAACACTTTCCCCCTTCTGCACATCCCCCGTTTTATGCATTTTGACCAAGGTATGCTCATATTTTTTCTTTTTAAATTTCAAGGCAAGTGAGACGGGTCTGGAAAATATACTGTGGAAATAAAATAAAAACTGATTTGGTTTTGCCAGAGAGCGAGCGAGCTGATTTATGGCAGGTTCAGCCCAGCCTTGAAATAATCACAGTGACATTGGGGGGGGGGGGTGGAGGAAAGAGATTTGAGGTGGAAAAGGAGAGCTTTTTTCCCTCCTTATTTGTTGGAGTTCTGGGGCAGGCAGGTGTTCTATTTCTGAAGCATCGGTTTCCCAAGCATCTGTGGGGACCGTTTTGGTCTTTGACAATATGGGGAGCTATTATTGCTTTGAAGGATTAAAACGCAGAGCTGAAATGGAGCAAGGTGTGAAGACTCCTCTCCGCCCTAGATTAGCTCCCCTTCACATCATGCTGTATGGAAAGAAATTGACTTTTGACCTGACACCAAGAGGGATGGGGAACTCGAGTGACTGTCTCCTCATCAGAAAACTGGGCAAAACAGAACAAAATAAACACTACACAATATAAGAAATCAAAAAAAATATTTGAATTTGAATACTCCGAGTTAAATAGGCCACGTTACTTAACTTAATACTCTATATGCCATCTCGGACCCTTTTTGGGAGAAAGTCAGGGTGTAAATATTTAAGATTAGACCGACTGACCGACCAACGGATGGACAGACAGATAGGAAGGATTGAAGAGAGAGAGAGAGAGAGAGAGAGAGAGATCTGGGAAGGATGGAAGAGATAGATAGATAGGGAAGGAGGGATGGCAGGATAGATAGATAGATAGATAGATAGATAGATAGATAGATATAGATAGATAGATAGATAGATAGGAAGGAAGGAAGGAAGGAAGGAAGGAAGGAAGGAAGGAAGGAAGGAAGGAAGGAGGGAGGGAGGGAGGGAGGGAGGGAGGGAGGGATAGATAGATAGATAGATAGATAGATAGATAGATAGATAGATAGATAGATAGATAGATAGATAGATAGATAGATAGGAATTAATTAATTAATTAATTAATTAATTAATTAATTAAGGAGGGAAGGAAGGAGGGAGGGAGGGAGGGAGGGAGGGACATTAATCCACTGATCCACTGATTGATTAATCAATAGATAGTCCCCCTAAGTATGAGCCATCTGAGAGAATGACTTAAATATGAGGGCTTTGAGCTCCTCAGCAGGAACTGGAAGCTTTGTCAGAACCAGGCCTAGCTAGGCTGCAAACTCATATAGCAGGGATGGCGAACCTATGGCACGCATGCCAAAGATGGCATGCGGATAGCTTTCGCCTGGCACGCGACAGGCTCCCTCCCCCCCACTTCCCCCTCCGTTGGACCAGTCATGAGGAATTTGCAGAGGGGGAAGCGGGGGGGGGGCAGGGAGCATGTCACGTGCCAGGCCGACCCTACCGCCACCATTCCCCTCGCCGCCCACGCCCCCACCCCCTGCCGATCCCGCCTCCACTGACCCCTGCCTCTGCAGCCATCACTGCCATCATTCCCTGCCCCCCACCACAGCTGCCGATGACCCTGTCCCCGCCACCCCATTGCCCTTGCTGCCCTCGCTCCCACCCCTGCCCCCCGCCACCGACCCCGACCCCATTGGCATTGCCTTTGCCACCCCTGCTGCCGCCACCTCTGCCGACCCCACCTCCACCGCTATTACCATTGCCATTCCTGACCCCCTGCCGCTGCTGCTGATGACCCTGAGCCGGCCGCCCCATCGCCCTGCTGCCTTCACGCCCCACCCCCACCCCTGCTCCCGCTGATCCCGACACCCCCCGGCACCGCCGCCGTCTCCATCACTGAGTTTGGGCACTCGGTGTCAAAAAGGTTCGCCATCCCTGTCATATAGGATCCCCAGTTTGAAGTTAAGAGGAGCTGTCCAGGGTGCTCAAACTATCTTGGAGATTGTGCCGCTTCCATGAAGTTCATTCAGGCTGAAATCAGTGGACGTTTACAAGGCAATTGAAAATGTGACTTTTCAGAGAGGTGTTCCACAGTTTGACAAGTCATTTTATGTCTGCCATTTCCCCACCCCCTACATAATTGTTTTAGTACCATCCTTTTTAGGGGTTATTTATTTATTTATTTATTTATTTATTTATTTATTTATTTAAATTTTGTTTTGGCTTTTTGTATTTTTTTTTATCGTGAGCCACCCTGATTACTGCCTTGGCATTGAAAGGAGCAGTATATAAACCAAAGATATAAATAAAATAAATAATAAATAAAATTAAGCACCTGGAGAGGGTTCTCCCCTCGGAAGAAACACAGCCATCTCCGCAGCAACTCGTAGCGAGGCATATTTGAACGGAGAAGAAACGATGGTCTCCATTACTAAGAATGCGAGGTTGGCAGCAATCCAGAGATCTGTGCTTTGCCTTAGGCGGAACAGGAGGGCTCCTGACACAGCACGGAGGAACTGCCGCAACACGTCTGCTTTATGGCATTTCAGGATCTTGCGCATTTCACCTCGGGCAAGAAGGCGATCTCCAAGCAGTAGCCAGACTTCTCGTTTCAGAAAGAGGCCCACGTTTCCTTCCCTGCTCCAGGGGCACCATCTCAGTTGGGACCATCGGTGACCTCTCCTTGTCTCAGTGACTCCTCCATTCTGACTTCTTCATCAGGGGATTCAGCTTAACTGGAGTTCTCACGGCCAAAGTACCTCTATCTATCTATGTATCTATGTATCTATGTATCTATCCTTCCTTCCTTCCTTCCTTCCATCCATCCATCCCTTCCTTCCTTCCTTCCTTCCTTCCTTCCTTCCTTCCTTCATTTATCTATCTATCTATCTATCTATCTATCTATCTATCTATCTATCTATCTATCTATCTATCTATCTATCTATCTATCTATCTATCTATCTATCCTTCCTTCCTTCCTTCCTTCCTTCCTTCCTTCCTTCTATCTATCTATCTATCTATCTATCTATCTATCTATCTATCTATCTATCTATCTATCTATCTATCTATCTATCTATCTATCTAATTCCTTCCTTCCTTCCTTCCTTCTATCTATCTATTCCTTCCTTCTATCTATCTTCTATCTATCTATCTATCTATCTATCTATCCTTCCTTCCTTCCTTCCTTCCTTCCTTCTATCTATCCTTCTATCTTCTATCTATCTATCTATCTATCTATCTATCTATCTATCTATCTATCTTCCTTCCTTCCTTCCTTCCTATCTATCTATCTATCTATCTATCTATCTATCTATCTATCTATCTATCTATCTATCTATCTATCTATCTATCTATCTATCTATCTATCTATTATCTATCTTCCTTCCTTCCTTCCTTCCTTCCTTCCTTCCATCTATCTATCTATCTATCTATCTATCTATCTATCTATCTATCTATCTATCTATCTATCTATCTATCTATCTATCTATCTATCTATCTATCTATCTATCTATCTGTCTTCCTTCTATCTTCCTTCCTTCCTTCCTTCCTTCCTTCCTTCCTTCCTTCCTTCCTTCCTTCCTTCTATCTATCTATCTATCTATCTATCTATCTATCTATCTATCTATCTATCTATCTATCTATCTATCTATTCCTTCCTTCCTTCCTTCCTTCTATCTATCTATCTATCTATCTATCTATCTATCTATCTATCTATCTATCTATCTATCTATCTATCTATCTATCTATCTATTCCTTCCTTCCTTCCTTATCTATCTATCTATCTATCTATCTATCTATCTATCTATCTATCTATCTATCTATCTATCTATCTATCTATCCTTTCATTTGCTTGCTTGCTTGTGTGTTTGCTTCCCTGACATTTTCCTTCAGAACCATCCTTGAACGTTGGATAACATGGACTCCCAAAACTCAAACTTCTCTGAAGGTAGAGGGGTTGAAGAGGAGAGTCAGGGCTGCTTCTCTGCCATGTTGGTGTCTCCAGGTGCCAGCCAAGTGGGGCCGTGCTTTATAAGGTTTTTAAAGGCAAGACAATCTATTGAATCAATTCATTGATTCATCCACATTCTTTGCAATGAAGCATCATTTTTCCCATTCATGCCCATTTCATCATAAGCCTTTCCAAAGTACTGAGTTCCATCACCTGAAAAAGAGCTCTGCTACTCTGGGTAACTCCATTAAATTTTGGACTAAAACCCGGAGCTGAACTCATAGATGTATTGACCTCAGAGCCAGCCACACCCACCTCTTTCAGTCACCTCTCCCCTTCTTTTTGTTCAGCAAAACAACAGCAAAGATTGGAACCTCTTCACAGATGGTTTCACCATATCTAGCTTGTTTTTGGACCCTTGCATTTTGCAAGGCTGAGTTAAATTGAAGATGCCATTGCATGTCAGATTTCAAGCACTGTTGAGAAATCTGTTGCACATCCGCCATCACACATTCTGGCTCCTAAAACCCACCGTTCTGTTAAGAGCTTTGAGATCCCAGTGGATGAGTTTCGAATATTGGAATGCAATGCAACTGGATGTCGAGATGCAGAAGTCAAATATCTGGGAAGCGCTAGCAAATATTTGACTATTTGAAGAGCATTAGCGTTCATGGAGGAGCAAATCGGGAAGAGGCAAGTTGGTGCTAGCTCAGAAGGAGACCTGCTCTGAGCTGTGATCATCACTGCCCTGCCAGAAGGGCGTGCAAAGACACGTAATAATGGGCTCTGTTTACAGGACGCCGGATTGAGACTGAATATCAGGAAAAACTTCCTAACTGTTAGAGAAGTATGACAGCAGGGCCCATGACCACAGGAGGTGGTGAGGGCTCCAATGCTGGAGGCATTCATGAGATAACTGGACAACAGGCCACCATAGAGGTTGGACTCAGTGGCCTTATATGCCCCTTCTGAGTCTATTATTCCATGATTCAATGGTTCTATAAAAAAAATCTCTTTTCTTGGCATCCCAGCATCCCAGATATATCTTGGGACTTTTAAGAACATAGGAATATAAGAACATAAGAAGAGCCCTGCTGGATCAGGCCAAAGGCCCATCTAGTCCTGCTTCCTGTATCTCCCAGTGGCCCCACCAGATGCCTTTGGGAGCGCATGAGAATAGATTTCTGTCTCCTGATACCACTCCCCTGCATCTGGCCCTTGAAGTACCCCGGTTTTAAGCCTGGAGATGACACATCTCCCTCATGGTGTGTCACCTGGGATGGACTTCTCCTCCAGAAATCTGTCCAAACCCCTTTGGAAGGCATTCAGGCCAGATGCCATCACCACATCCTGGGGCAGGGAGTTCCACAGACTAACAACACGCTGGGTGAAAAAAAAAATCTTTTGTCTGTTCTCACTCTCCCAACCCTCAGTATGAGTAGATGTCCCCAAGTTCTGGTATTTTGTGAGAGGGAGAAGAGCGTTCCTCTATCAACTTGACTCATTATTTTGTATGTCTCAATCATATCCTCCCCTCAGGCGCCTTTTTTCCAGACTAAAGAGCCCCAAATGTTTTACCCTTTGCTCATAAGGGAGGTGCCCCAGCCCAGTAATCATTTTAATCGCTCTCTTCTGCACCTTTTCCAATTCCACTATGTCTTTTTTGAGATGCGGTGACCAGAATTGTACACAACACTCCAGGTGCGGCCTTACTATTGTCTTTCCTATTCTTTTTCCTGGGACAACACAGAACTGCTAGAGCAACATACAAAAGAGGTGCTGGAATGCTCCTTTCCCCAAATGCGGCAGAGTTGGCTCCCTTCCACCTGCACTAAATGCTCCGAGAACATGGCTACCTTTAACCTTGCACTCCGGAGTGAGCCTTGGTCCCGGGCCAGCCAGCCGGCTCTCGCCTTCAAGTACAACTCAATTAAAGGTTTTAGGGTGGAATCAGATCCTCAGAACAGTCAATGTTTTGTTCCTGGCCTCTGACGAGAGGCCCTCGGCTCCCCTTGGCAAGCTGTAAGGAGTCCTCTCGGTTGCCAAGTTTCTGAGAGCAGGCAGGCGTCCAGCGTGACAGATGGGGACCGAGAGGTTAGATGGGTGACTTAGCTAATTATACAGAGGCCAGTTGTCGCTAAGAGGAGAATATAAAATGCTGAAGACAAAGTAAAGAGAGAGCCTTCCTGGGAGGGCCCGCTGGGTTGTGGTGGGAGATGCCTGGAATACAATTATTGCAGAGACAGTGCCCTCTTGAACGTCTCTTCGGTGGTGTCTGAGAACTGTGATCTCGAAGCTCTGGACTGCATCTCTTGATGGGCTACACTTAAAGGTAAAGGCAAAGACCCCCCCCCCGCACATGCGTGCTGCTGTTGTTGTTCAGTTGTTCAGTCGTGTCCAACTCTTCGTGACCCCATGGACCAGAGCTCGCCAGGCCTTCCTATCTTCCACTGCCTCCTGGAGTTTGGTCAAATCCATATTGGTTGCATTGATGACACCGTCCAACCATCTCATTCTCTGCCGTCCTCTTTTCCTTTTGCCTTCCATCTTTCCCAACATCAGTGACTTTTCCAAGGAGTCCTCTCTCCTCATGAGGTGGCCAAAGTACTGGAGCCTCAGCTTCAAAATCGGTCCTTCCAGTAAACATTCGGGGTTGATTTCTTTCAGGATGGATAAGTTTGTTCTCCTTTCAGTCCAGGGGACTCTCAAGACTCTCCTATGCATGCTAGTCATGTCCAACTCTAGGGTTGGTGCTCATCTCCATATTCATAGAATCCTAGAGTTGGAAGAGACCTCGAGGGCCATCTAGTCCAATCCCCTGCCATGCAGAAACCCCCATCACAGTATTTCTGACAGATGGTCATCCAGCCTCTGCTTAAATTTCCCCCTCCCAAAGGAGGAGACTCCACCACCCTCCTTTGGGGCAGCATCTTCCACTGCTGGACAGCTCTAACCATCATGAAGTTCTTCCTAATGTTCAAATGGAATCTCTTTTCCTGTAGTTTGAAACCATTTCCCCGAGTCATAGTCTCTGAAGCAATGGGAAACAAACCAGTTCCCTCTTCAATATTCAAATATTTAAACATAGCTATCACAACCCACCCAGCCTTCTTTTTGAAAAGCTAAACATTCCCAGTTCCCAGGCTAAACATTCCCAGCCAAAGAGCCAGTGTTGTGCAAGTCCCTGGCCACGTGGCTGGCATGGCTGCAAGGAAACGCTGTTTTACCTTCCCACTTTTTATGGCAGTACCTATTTATCTCCTTGCATTGACATGCTTTTGAACTGCTAGGTTGGCAGGAGATGGGGTGATCGGTGGGAGCTCACTCTGCTGCATTGGCCCTGTGGTGAAGTGGTTCAATGCCTGTCCTGCAGGTAAAACTGTGCTCACGACCTGGGGGTTCAATCCCAGGTAGCCGGCTCATGGTCGACTCAGCCTTCCATCCTTCCGAGGTCAGTAAAATGAGTATCCGGCTTGCTGTGGGGGGGCAATGTGTAGCCTGCATACTTCCATACGAACCTACCCGGTGATTAAGATCGAGCCAGGGGGGCCTTTTGAAAGAGCCATCCCTCAAGGAGGTGAGAGGGATGGCTTGTAGACAAAGGGCCTTCTCGGCAGCTGCTCCCAAGTTATGGAATGCCCTCCCTATTGAGATCCGCCTGGCGCCAACACTGATTACATTTTGGCGCCAGGTAAAAACCTTCCTGTTCCAGAAGGTTTTTAATTGATACAATATAGATTGTGGGTCCGCTGATGACAATTTTAGGATAATGATTTTAAGGAAGGTTTTTATTACTGTTTGATGATTTACTGATATTTTATTTATAACTATTTTAAATTGTTTTAATTCTTTGATTGTAAGCTGCCCAGAGACCTTTGGGTAGTGGGCGGCATATAAGTTGAATAAATAAATAAATAAATAAATAAATAAATAAATAAATAAATAAATAAATAAATAAAACTGTAAACTGCCTAGAGACTACTTGAAGTGGTATGGGCCACTATATAAGCAAAACACCTTGCTTTGCTTTTTGCATGGCACCCAGGATTCGAACTGCTAAGCTGCCGACTTTGGAGCTGACAGTTTTCAGAAACCTTTCTTCCCCACCTTTCTTCCGACCAGCTCAAAGTGGTACCCGTGGCTCTCCCTTCTCTGCCTTTAGTCCTCTCAATGGCCTCGCAAGGTTGACCAGCTCTGTGAACTTTATGTTTGAGGTGGTGATTTGAACCCATGTCTGCTAGTCCTGGTTGAACGCTCCACTTAATGAGCTGCACTGGTAGCCAGGGATGGGGGGGCAACGGCGGCAGAAATTAGGATGTGGAGTCCACAAATGGATCTCTATTCAGTTAGGAAATCGCGCTTCAGCTTTGGATCGAATTACATCATTCTTCTTGAAAATTCGGGGTGAATCCCAAACCGTCGCCTTGAGTGCGTCCATCCTTGCTCAAGGATTTTGTTTTATTTATCATTCATAGAATCACAGAATCATGGAATTGGAAGAGACCTCAAGGGCCATCCAGTCCAACCACCTGCCATGCTGGAGCCTCCCATCACAGGATTCCCAACAGATGGCCATCCAGCCTCTGCTTAAAAACCTCCAAAGAAGGAGGCTCCACCACCCTCCTTTGGGGCAGCATATTCCTGAACAGCTCTGTCATGAAACTCTTCCTAATGTTTAAATGGAATCTCTTTTCCTGAAGTTTGAGACCATTGCCCAGAGTCCTAGTCTCTGAAGCCATGGAAAACAAACCAGCCCCTTCTTCAATATGACATCCTTTCAAATATTTAAACATAGCTATCATATCCCCTCTCAGTCTTCTTTATAAAAGGCTAAACATTCCCAGCTCCCTTAGCTGTTCCTCATAAGACATTTCTTCCAGACCCTCAATCATCTTGGTCACCCTCCTCTGGACCCGTTCAAGATTGTCAAACATCCTTTTAAAATTGAGGCGCACAGAACTGAACACAATACTCCAGGTGGGGTCTGACCAGAGCAGAATAGAGTGGTACTATCACTTCCCTTGATCTAGCCACAATGCTTCTGTTGATGCAACTAAGAATTGCATTGACTTTCTTGGCTGCCACATCACACTGCTGGCTCATGTTCAATTTGTGGCCCACCACAAACCATGTGTTCATGATGATCTGTCATCCCCCCCCCAACCTGCAGACAGAGGGCTCCTCCTGTACTGAGTTTTCCCCAGCTGTATCTGCAGATGCCAGGAAGTGAGAGCAGATCTGCATTACACAAGTCTAGCAGTGTGATCCCTTCTGGACCCAGATGTGAATTCTGTGCCAGAGAGTTCTAGTTTAACTTACCAGAGCTACAGCAATGAAGGTGTTTACTGAAGTGTGGATCTTGGCATCATTGACAGCTGTAAATCTAATCTCCAGGCTTAAAACTGGGGTCCATCAAGGGCCAGATGCAGGGGAGTGGGATTAGGAGACAGAGATCTAGTCTCATGCGCTCCCAAAGGCATTTGGTGGGGCCACTGTGAGATATAGGAAGCTGGACTAGATGGGCCTTTGGCCTGATCCACCAGGGCTCTTCTTAGGTTCTTATGTTCTTATGTTCAAGGTGAACCTTTTTGGCTCCTGTGTCAGCACAGGTAGGAAGGCCATCGGTTGTGGAAGGTGGAGTGATACACAGAAAATGATCATAGGTACCCTCTCTCCTTGAGAAGGATATTCTATTAGAATAATTAATACCTAGCCAAGTGAATTAATGAGCGAGGCAGGGAATGACATATGTTTCTGGAGCAGAAAATGTTCTCTTCTTAATTGTCTGTGCCGGGCAGATGTTTGTACTAAAGGCAAATGTCACCATGTGATCTGGATGGCCTCTTTTGATGTCTGGATGCCTTCTATTCAGACTGCCACAGATTTCTGTTTGGGACCAATCCTGCTGCACCAGTGTAGGGTGGGTGGGTGGGAATCTAATGATTCTTCATGGGAACAAGCAGCCTCCACCATATGCAAAACCGGGCACAGTTTCCAGGAAATCTTGACATAAAATGGCAAAGCAATTTCCAGGGAAATATGTATGCATTGAGTGACATCTGGTTTTCTTCCTGTAGAACCCTAGACAAACTAACTCCTGAGAGTTCACAGGAGAGCTAGGGTTAGGATTGGGGTCAGGGTTGGGTTTGGGGTGGGGTTTAATCTGGGTTTCGCCTTGGGTTTGGGTTGGAAGTTCAGGGCACTTTTACACAACCCCTAAAATACGAGGCAAAGGGCTCCCAGATCTGGAGCTTAAAAATGTTTTCCCACCAGCTCCGGACTTTAAAAAAAATTAAGTACGACCACGCCCACCTAAGCGCGTCCCAGCGCACTTTTCAAGTACCTGGCCTCCAGGAGGTAAAAAATCTTCCGATGCGGATTGTAAAGCTGTGAATGCCGGGCTCCCTCGCCTTCTGTTTGTTGTTTTGTCCCCGCCACCCCTTTAAGAGACGGGAATCATGATGGGGCTGCTCGGGGCTACTTCAACAGGCAGATGGAGGTGAGCCTGCATTTTTTCTCCCTTTTTTTCTCCCTCCCCTCGCAGACAGGAACAATGGAGTGCAGAGGGGTGGCTAGAGTTAAGGGAAAGGTTTGCTTTGGGGTTGGGTCTGTGTTTGCACTGAGGATTGGGTTTGGATACAGAGTTAGATTTAGGTTTAGTGTTGGGTTTGGGTTTGGGATTAAGGTTAGAGATGGATGAAGGTTAGGTTTATGGGTTAGCTATAGGATTGGGTTTGGATATACAGTGAGATTTAGGCTTAAAGATGGGTTTGGATTTGGGATTAAGGTTAGAGATGGGTGAGGGTTAGGGTTATGGGCTAGGTATAAGATTGGGTTTGGATATACAGTTAGATTTAGGTTTAATGTTGGGTTTGGGATTGGGATTAAGGTTAGAGATGGGTTAGTGTCAGGGTTAGGGTTATGGGTTAGGGTTAGGGTTAGGGTTGGGTTAGGCCTTTGGTTTGGTTTTAGAGATTGGGTTTGGGTCACATGTGGTGTTGGGTGGGGGTAACATTAGTAGGATATATACTTTTTGAACCCACTGAGAATTCCAAATCCCTGGCACACAGCCAAAAAGCAACAATGGATCATCAATCAGAGTGCACTACTGCAATGTCTCAGGGTCTCATACCACCCTGTATATTTATTCAGTTCATTGTGTGTATGATGTGCTGAAACTCAACCATGAACTGAAGTGACAAAGGAAGTGTCATAAAATACCCACCCTGGCGGTCTCATTCGGTGTATATTCTAGAATGTATATTCAAGACAATGTCTCATTTGCCTTGTTGCAAGTGAAGGCCAGTCCTTGCTGATATGATAGAAATATAGGCTTGACCATCTGAGAAATGGATCCCAGATGCTAAATCATGTACCCAGGCAGGATTTTAAATGGGCTTTTGGAAGTAAGGGTTTTTAAATGGGCACCCTTTTTTTCACTTGAAGCCCTTCTTGGTGCAGAAGGCAAATGCAAGGGAAACACAGCTTCTTTGCTTTCGACGGATCCCTTGAGAAAATACAGGAAGGTATATAAGAAAGAAGAGCTATGGAAGCATCTGAGGAATGGACGCAAGGAGGGAGAGGAGATTCTGTGCATGCCTGACACTATCTGTTGGCAGACCGGTATCCATCAGTGACAATTAAAGTCACCAGCATTTGTGCAGCAGCATTAGTTTGCAGGTGAAAAATGCTACCCTAATCTTTAAACAAGCATGTATTCATATATGTATTGGGGGTAGGGTCACTGTCTTAATTGTCTAAGAAAATGTCTCCTTAGCTGTGCTCAATGCATGCTTTGTATATGTCTGTTGGTTTTTTTTTGGTTCTTGTGTGATTATGTGGCTGATCTATGTTGTTTGTTTTTTATCTGTTGATTGTATTAAATTTTATTATTATTATTAGGTGCATGCCGGGATGAGAGGAGGTGATGCCAGCTGATTTCCAGCACGATGAGGCTGTTTCTCTGCCACCCCGATGGCACCGAGGAACCTGTGCAGAAAGAAAAGCTCATGTAAATGCCTTTATGGACCCACAGGGGCCTCTGAAAGTCCGTGACATTCTCAACAAGATACACTTGGAAGAGGCCTTTTCACCTGCAACCGCTCCCGCACAGGGGAGTTCTGTCTGCGAAATATACCCCCTCTCTCATTCTCTGCAAGGAACGTTCTATATGAAAGAACTTGAGTGCATTTCTGCAAACAAAAAAGTGGTTTCAGAAGCACAGAAGCTCAGAATCATGATTAAATTGGAAGGGGCCTTAAAGGTGGAGTCCAACCTACTGTGGTTTCAAACGAGAGGAAAAGAGGTTCAATTTAAACATTAGGAAGAATTGTATGACATTTTGAGCTATTCGGCAGGGGAAGATGCTGTCTCAAAGGAGGGTGGAGGTGTTTAAGCAGAGGCTGGATGGCCATCTGCCTGGGTTACTGTGATGGGGGTTCCTGCATGGCAGGGGATTTGACTGGATGGCCCTTGAGGCCTCTTCCACTGGAGGGGTACCTTTGAAAAGTGTGTTCTTCTCTTTCCAAGCTAACCATGCCCAGTGAGGCAAGAGCAAGGGAGAGCTTCAGATGTAGTTCATGCGCTGAGCTAACCTGCCTGTCCCTCCTGCTACCGTTCACACATCTAAATGCCTCTGCAACCCCCCGTGGCTCCTCCGGGTTTATTCAAGGGCAGCTGCTGCGCTGAGTACCATCGGTAGCAATTACAGCTGCTTCTGCCTCTGCCGTGACCTGTCAAAAAGGCAGGGTGCCTCTGGGAACGACACCTACTTCAGCAGCCACCATGACAGGACCTAAGAGCCAGTGATGAAGAAATGGGAGAGCTCTTTATAAACACAAACTCAAGGCGCGAATACAAGTCATAGGACATCTGCCAGGTGGTTGTCTAGAATTCTGTTGAATGGCACCAGTGTTACAACGCTGTCTATTAATGCGGTAAGATGTCCTTCAATTCCCTGTTCTCAATACTTGAACGTGTCTTACTGGACTGTATATTATACCACATTGCTGTAAGCCACCTAGGGTCCTTTTCCAAGGAGAAAGGTGGGGTAAAAATACTCTGAAACAAAGAACAAAAACAAACACTTCCCACCATATTCGTTCCATTGTCCTAATGTTCTAATAATTAGGTAGTTTTTGCCAATAAAGTTTGATTTATTTATTTATTTATTATTTATTTATACAGCTTATATATCACCCGTCTTCCTGGAAGGAACTCCGGGCGGTTTACAATGGGTGTACAAAACAACAGATTATAAAACAACAAAAAAAAAGTAATAACTAAACTAATAAACTAAAAGAAAAGAGAAAAAAAATGCAGACAAAACAGCAGCAACAGATGGCAGGACTATGCCTTTGCCTAAATCTGTGCTGTCCTCATCCAAAGTGTTATTCTGATGTTCTTCACACAGCACATGAAATTCTCATATAATACTCAACTACTCAAGCAGTATCTTCCCTTGTAGTAGACATGCCATGTGCCATTGGGCCGCTTCCGATTACAAGGAACCCCATTGAGTTTTTGAATAATAAAACCATAGAATTAGTCAAGTAGGGACACCCCCACCCCTGCTCAGTCTAGGAATCCAAGTCAAAGCAGATCAGACAGATGGTTGTCCAGTTTTTTCTTGATTGCCTTCAGGAGTTCACCACCTCCCAAAGTTATGGGTTCCATTGTCACACTGCTCTAACAGTTAGGAAGATATTTTCACCTGTTCTTTTGCTGAAATGTGGCTTCTTGTAGCTGGAGCCCAGTGTTGCATGTCCTGTACTCTTGGTTGTATCAAGACAGGATCTTGCCCCTCCTCTGGACGACAACGCTTCAAGTACGAATACCATGTAAGACGAAAAACTCGTAAGGCAAATGAAATTTCTGGGAACAGGCATGCTTCACAAAATGAAAATTCCCTACGGGATGCCTTGCTAGACGAAAATCCATTCCACATTTTGAAACAAATTACCCAGGATGCATTGCGTGCACCCCGTAGTTGGTGGAGGGGTGGGAGGAGTTTTTTCATCAAGTTTTGGAGCCAATCTGGGCATGGTTTTGCAGCAGTTTTGGGACTTTTAGAACTTGGAAAGGTAGGGAGATGAGGTTTCCTTGGTTTTGGCGGGAACGAACTGGGGTTGGTCTCAGAGTTTTTCTTTTGCATTGCACTGTGGGGTGGGTTCTGTGTCCGCATGCCTTTAAAGTGCACTTTATAAAGAGGCCTGAATGAAAGAAAAAGGCTTTTGGGGGCCTTTTAAGAACCTTTGGAATGGATTAATTGGTTTTCCATTCATTCCTATGGGAAACTGCATTTCGTAGGATGACATTTTCGTAAAATGAATTGACCCATAGAATGAATCAAATTCGTCTTGCTTTATTTAAAAAGTGCTGTCCTATCTCCCTTTGTTTTTCCGTTCCATGTCAGTGGAATATTCCATGCTGTAATAATAATTGTGTGACATCAAGTCAATTCTGACTTACGGCAACCCTTTCTAGAGTTTTCCAAATACAGTGGTACCTTGTATAAAGGAATTAATTCGTTCCAAATGAAATTTTGTTTACCAAAATTTTCCTTTATACAAATTTCCTATAGAAATGCATTGAAAACGGAGTAACCCCTAATTGCGACCATTTTTCTGTGGCATGGATTCGCCCCGATAGGCAAATCTGTTAATCAAATTTCCCCTATCTCCAGAAATTTTTATGTTGTACAGATTTTATGTTATATGAGGGGTCACTGTAGATGGTTCTCAGATGTGCTTGTCCATTCTCTTCCTCCAGGGGTGCCCTGGGTCTGTGCAGCTTGTCCCCAAGGCCACCCAGGCTGGCTCTTCTCCCCCGAGGCCCAGTGGGGAACTGAACCCCAAACTCTGGGTCACTAACACAGGGAGCCAGACAGCCAGCCAGCCAGCTTCATGGAAGCAACGTGCCATGTTTTGTAAAGCACCGATATTAGCACTTTCAGGTTTCAGCTGCACCCGTGTCCTCTTTCATTGTACCTCTCGAGACGGTGTTGTTCAGTTCTGCTTTGAGACAACAGATGCACAACCAAAATAAGACAGACGTGTACCCTGTGCATGACCATGTTTGCCCAGAGTTCAAGCAGAGTGGAACGGAGAACCAAGAGGAGGCACTTTAATCAGTCGGGAAAGTTACCTTCAGCCAGGGAGATGTGCTCAGAAACCAGCCTCTGCTCTATCAAAAACTGGATCCCTGAACAATTCTGGCCTCTTTCGAGAGCTTTTGAGAAAGACCAGGTCTCGATGGGGCCCCTTTAGTCTCCAACGAAGAGCTCCGAGGCCCATCCTTTTTGAAGCAGATGCTTGGCTCATTGTGTTCTCCCTTCTAGACCTGTGCTTGTTGCAATTCTCTGTTGAAAATTAGCACTTATTTTTCTCCCATGGATCTCTTGTGGGGAGAAAGGATTTGACCCACCTCTCAGCTTTCCTTCCTATCTGGAGTCGGTGGAAAGGGAAGTGTGGTAAAAACCGAGCCACCCGTAAATCTCTTCCCCTCCAGATGTTGAGCGCTTGGCCGTGAGAGCCTGGAAGGTTTCCTGCAAAATACACACCCTTCTCTCTTTAACCATCCTGCCGATGAGCAATGACAATATGGATGCACAACGGCATGCAAATTTGTTTCCCCAAAGAGCTGTAAAGACCTCGGTGATGGCTCTGTGATGGTAATCAAATGAGATTTCTACCTTTAAACAAATCATCCGTCTTTAACGAAGAAGAATGCACAATGCCGGGATGATGGCCTATCAGAGCAATGTGATGCCTTTGTTTCTGGTTTGCTGATGCACCAGATTTCAAGAATTACACGTATGTACAAGACTCCCAGGAGATGCCTAGATGCCCTCTAAGCACATCTGATCTCTCCTGATTTCGGAAGCTAAGCAGGGTCGGGCTTGATTAGTACTTGGATGGGAGACCACCAGGGAATACCAGGTGCTGTAGGCGCCTGGATTGTAGGAACCGGCAAACCACTCCAGGATTCCTGCCAAGAAAACTCCATGGACATGGGGTCACAAAGAGCCGGTCACAACTGTAACCACACACACACACACACACACACACACACACACACACACACACACAGAGAGAGGGGGGGGACTCCCAGGCTGAAGGAACACCAGGCCCATATGATAATGCAGGCATGCGCAAATGTGAATAGTTGAAAATCTAAGTACAGTATGTGTATCTAAGTGCATAGGTACACTTATATTTAATTCAAGTCGTACAAAACCTCTAGTTTATGAATGTGGGGAAATACTTGAAAACACCAGGAAAAGGGCTGATATTGCTGCACAATATTGTGTCAACGTTGCCAAGCAAGTTTGCCATAGCAAAATCACAGCCTGAGTGTTGGTAGCACCAATGGCAGCAGTCGAGATGGTCTACAGCAGTGGTTCTCAACTGGTGGGTCCCCAGATGTTCCTGGACTGCAACTCCCAGAAGCCTCCACCACTCACTGTGTTGGAAGGGGTTTCTGGGAATTGCAGTCCAGGAACACCTGGGGACCCACAGGTGGAGGACCACTGGTCTAGAGGATCCCCTCTTGTGCTCACCTGCATTCACAAAATGAAAGCCCGCAAGGGAACACCCTGAAAGCCGTCTCCTTCATTTCATCAGTGATCCACCTCTCGCCTAAACACACAACAGTTGTCAGGGCTGCTTTACAACATGTTTGAAAGGTAGTACAGACCTGAAGTCCACTTTTAAAGTTGGAATGTTTGTGGGGGAGGGCTGCCCCTGTTTTTCCAATGGCTTTGTAGAATATTGGTTTGCTCTGCTAGTGGGCAGTGACTCAATGATCGATGAGGTGTCTTCGAGGTCTACAGTTCTAAAATGATGATGATGATGATGATGATGATGATGATGATGATGATGATGATGATGATGATGATGATGATGATGATGATGATAACTTACGTGCAGTGATAATGACCAGAATCTTTTTCTCCCTGGTTTTTGTATTTGATGCTGCATCTAATTGCAGTGCTGAAGTATATCTTGATTATGGCGTTGGCTACATGATGAGGCATGCAACCACATCAAAACACCATAAATGGTTGCAGCATGTTACAGAAAACGGGTATTTACCCACAAAAATGACGTGGGAAGGTTGTATCAATCGGTGAACATCCTAGTACAGAAAAATGGATTGGAAAAATCCACGTTGCACCTGAACATAAAGAATGGATGCCACCAACATGGATCCATCGATCCATTGAGTGATTTAACTTCGAGCAGACCCATTGATTCAGTAGGAATCATGTGCTTGTTGACCTGCTACTCAATGGGCGATTCAATGGGTCGTGAAGTGAACTTGTCCACAAAAGCTCAAATTAAAAATAAATAAAAGTCTTTAAGGTGCCACCATGTTTTTGTCTCTTACTTTTTACTTTCATTTTGTCTTCACCTATAATATGTGCATTCTGGTAATCCAGAATCCCTTGGTCTGTCTAGCACAAAGAGAACCACAGGATAGCTCAGGGGGTTGAGGTCTCTGGCTACAGAGTGAGAAGTTTGGAGTTTGATTCTTCCCTGTGACTTCTTGTCACTGGGTGGACTTGATGGTCATTGAGGTCTCTTCCAGGCGTACAGTTCTAAATGACTTGCAGCCGTATCTCTCCAGGGAGCTGGGAAACATCCCCTCCTAGATCTACCTGGAGATCTCTAGGGATTTCTAGATGTCACCATAAACCAGGTCTCATTCTGTGTAGCAGCATAAATCAACCAAGGTAGTATGGTAGCTCTGTACAGCAAGGTTGCAGAGAACCTCCCCCTCCCAACCACAAATCGTGGAACGGAGACATTTTCACACTCTAAAGCTAGCATTTTCTATGCTAACTTTGAGAAGACATTCTACTTTTTCTAACCCTTTGAACAGATTTCCTGGAATTTCCCTTGGTTTTTCAAATCAGAACATCAAAGCCCCGTTCTGCTTTGTCAACAGTTCTGGTGTCAGTGGTGTACGCAGCTTTCAACCCATTTTGGGTTTTGGGGGGAAACATCAGCTCTGTACGTATCAAAAAGACCTGGGGTTTTGCATCAATATTCTTCATGCTAAGGCAGCAGAGTGTAGGCATAAACCAGGAGGAGAAGATTGGCCCAGTTTAATTAGACAGAATTCACGCCATCAAGTCTACCGTTCCGCTTCCCACTTTGACCACACACAGGAGTTGAGAACCTAGGGCAGTGTTCCCCAAATGTCTTTAAGGTCACCTCTTGCCAAGGTGCAGGCTAGCTCAGTGGTTATGGAACCAGAGGCTGGAGGTTCAAATCCCCACTGTGGTTTTTGCAACAGGAGCACTTCTAAGGCGATAAACAATAATCTTAATGGAGGGGGCAATGTTTCTCCGATTCTGTTTAACCAGTGGCCTCCAGGGAGTCTACAGACAAGGCATGACAGTACGGAGGTAAATGTTAGAACTCGGTATCATTGCATATTACAGATTGCGTCAGGGAAGGGGCCTCTCCCTTGTTGTCCAGATTACAATTTAGGCCCTTTGTACACGACCCCTAAACTCCGCCGCAAATGGCTCCCAGCTCCGGAGCTTAAAATTGTTTCCCCACCAGCTCCGGAGTTTACAGATAATTAAGTGCGACCACGCCCACCTAAGCGCGTCCCAGCGCACTTTTCAGGTACCTGCTCTCTGGAGGTGAAAATTCCTGATGCAGATATAACGTAGTGACTGCCCGGCTCTCCTTGCTTCTGTTTGTTCTTTTTTTGCCCCCCACCCCTTTAAGAGATCTGAATGCAGTGTCGGGATGGCAGAACGGAGGTGAGCGGCATTCCTTTCTTCCTTTTTTTCTCCCTCCCCTCACGCAGCCAGCAGCCAGGAGTGCGGAGGGGGTGGGAACGCAGGAACAGCGACAAACCCCTAAGATCTCTGGTCTGAATTTAAGTGGCCAGCAGATCTTAGGGGTCGTGTGAAAAGGCCCTTAGTGAATTTAGAATCATAGAATCCTAGAGTTGGAAGAGACCTCAAGGACCATCCAAGTCCAACCCCCTGCCATGCAGGAACCCCATCACAATATTTCCGACCGATGGCCATCCAGCCTCTGCTTAAAAGCCTCCAAAGACAGAGACTCCACCACCCTCTTTTGAGGCAGCTTTTCCACTGCTGAACAGCTCTAACTGTCAGGAAGTTCTTCCTGATGTTCAAATGGAATCTCTTTGCCTGTCGTTTGAAACCATTGCCCCGAGTCATAGTCTCTGAAGCTATGGAAAACAAACCTGTTCCCTCTTCAATATGATATCCTTGACTGTCTTCATAAAAGTAATGCTTTTCCCCCTCCTCCGGAAACTTCTTTCCTGCTGAAACACACCTCACTGGTAGGACCTGCATATGTGCAAGCTTAATTGTCTTCATAGACTCATCATTGAATTATCGAATCATAGAATCCTGGAGCTGGAAGAGACCTCAAGGGCCATCCAGTCCAACCCCCTGACATGCAGGAACCCCCATGGCAGTACCCCTGACAGATGGGCCATCCAGCCTCTGCTTAGAAACCTCCAAAGAAGTTGGAGAGCAATTAAATATGTATCATGTGAGAGTAATTAAATATTCAAAGAGCTAGTTGAGACTTCAAAATGCAAACCATTTTCTACTGGGAAAAAACTGGACAGGGTCACCATGAGTCAGAATAGGAGATAGTTATTGTTGAAGCCAGGATGGATTGCTCGGTGGGGTGGTTATCTGGCTGTAGAGCCAGAGGGTAGCAGTTCAGTTCATAAAAAGATAAGAACATAAGGACATCCTTGCTGGAGCAGGCCACAGCCCATCCAGTCCAGCGTTCTGTCTCACACAGTGGTTCACCATCGGCTTCAGGGTATTCCCATGCAGATGTCTTCACCTGCTTACGATTCCCTGCAAATGGCATTGATTGATGTCCTGCCCCTCTCTCTCCAACCCGGAGGTTGTCCTTAGGCATCCATCATGATAGCCACGGATACCTTTGTTCTCCATGAACTTGTCCAATCCTTTCTTAAAGCTGTCAAGGCTGAGCAGTGTCCCCACCTCTTCTGGCAGGGAGTTCCACAGACCAGGGATCCTCTGGGTGAAAAAATACTTTCTCTAATTGTTTGAGATCTAGCACCCCAAAGTTTCATGGAGTGCCCCCTAGTTCTAATGTTGTGCGATAGGGAAAACAGTTTTTCCTTATCTACTTTGTCCACACCATGTATGATTTTATAAACTTCAATCAGGTCACCTCTTAGGCGCCGTCGTTCAAGAGTGAAGAGGCCCAGCCATTGCAGCCTCAGATGGTAAGGAAGGTGTTTCAGTCCCCGAATCATTCTGGTTGCCCTCCTCTGCAGTTTTTCATTCCCATAATATCCTTCTGGAGGCAGGGTGACCAGAAATGGACACAGTACTCTACATGGGGCCTCACCATAAATTCCCCACTGTGCAGACCAGAAGAGCCAGCCTGGGTGGTCTTGGGCAAACCTACACAGTGCAAGGTGAGTCCCTGAGGGAATGGCAAGCCACTACTATTCTCCCTTAACGATGGGCATTAACCACCACCTTGATGATTTGTTAGCATTTTCTTTATTGCTCGAACCCGTGCGTGGTTTTCCCAACCCCACCTTCTCTGGCAGAAGTCCAATCAGAGGCAGCGCCAGGAGGAGGCGGGCTGAGCAGCTGGAGAACTGTCTCTGAATGGGTACCTCCCCAGAGGAGGCAGGGCTGGGAAGTGCCACACACATCTTCCGCCGATAAACGAACTGGCACGAACTCCCCAAGTGGTGGTTTGTGCCCGTCTCTGTTCTCTACCCAGAAAACTCAGCTGGGAAAGAGTCCTCAGATGCCTGAATTATTATTACTGCAACCAGCAATTGTCTAACTCCTTTTCCTGTGAATCTAGGGCAAACGAGAAGAAAACATTCTGAAAGAAGCAGACCTACACTGTGACGGCACTACATGGATGGTTATCTTTATGGTCTGGATGAAAAGGAAGCCCCCCCCCCCGCCCGGAGAGATTTGGATCATGCCTCGGCTCTATTCATCCCACAATCACATTCACAGCTAGTTGCACCAATGAAAAAAAAATCCACCCATCCCTTCCCTTGGTGTCCTGCTTCTTAATCGACCCCCTTTCCCCTTACATTTATAAGAAGCCTGCCCATTCCCCACATATACCTTGACGGGCCATCCTGCCTCCCCTGAAGAGGATTATTGTATCTGCCTTGGCATGTCAGATCAGACGCTCATTTGTAACACCAAAGAAAACCATGTTAAAAGGAACAGCCAAAGCGGAGGAACAGATGCTTCTCGGAAGATATCTTGATTCTCCTTGATTCGAACATAAAAAGAGTCATGGCCGTTTCGAGGGAGCATCTTTCCCATCAGTATTATAAATCTAATAGTTAATGGCACATTCCTTTACTGGTCTGTGTTTGTCCAGATGTTGCCTCCACAACGGGCCAAGAGATTGAGGGTTGCCATCTGTATTCCAAGCTGGTCTCAGCCCCGCAAGGAATCGTGTCCTTTGTATTTTCACTCTCACTGTTCAGTTCTCCACAGTTCATCTTTACTAAGGGGGTGGACTTCTCTTATCAATGCCAGGGCTCACCAAGTCTCAATGCCTCATGACAAATGACCTTCATGGGGATCGACATAGCTGTTTTGCTCACAGCTCTAATGTAGAATTATGTTATATAGGCACATAAGGTCTGTTGCCTGCCTGTATAATGTTATGCACACACATCACACAATCTTATCTGCTCTCTAGAAAGTGGGAGTTTTTTTTAAAGCAAACTATTTGATTGTTGGTCAAGAAAGCACATGGAACTTTACACATTGTTCATCTGCACCACTGAGTAGTAAATAAAAAAGTGTGTGGGTTGATTGCTGGCTGCAAGCTTGGCTGGCTGGCATGCCGCAGAATTTGCTATTGGCCAAGAGTCCACCAAGATTTCAAACCCTACTTATGGACTTCCTAGAAACATCTGGTAGGATATTCACCAGTGTTCTTGGACTACCATTCGCCATCAGTTGGCCAGCCAGGGTTTTCTGGGAGCCAAATCAGAAAATCATTGAGTTGGAAGGGGCCTATAATAGGTTTTATTGTGTTGTTGTACTGTGTTTTTATTGTTGAATATATGATTCTTATATTTCCTTCTTGCATATGGAGAACATTTTTTACCAAAACAAATTCTGGGTGTGTCCTGATTCTGTTTCTGATTCTGTTTCTGTTTGTTTCTGATTCTGATTCTGATTCTGATTCTGATTCAATGAGTCCAATCTCCTTCTCTGTGTATGTCAAAGGATCTCTGCCAGTGGGTAGCCCCTTTTTGCCTTGAATGCCTCCAGCATTGGAGCACTCATCACCCCCCATGAGGTCATGGTTTCCATTGTTGCACTGCTCTAACTGCAGGTGTCCAAGAACATCAGGGGTTGGGAAGGTTGGGAACCACTTGCCTCAACAGACCTTAGGTTTTAATGTGGGAGTTTGCTGGGAAAGTTCCAAGCAAACTGATCTTAGTTACAGGAAGAAATAGACAGAGACAAGATGCTTTCCCACCAGCCAGCTGGAGAGAAGCTCTATGCAGATGAAAGGACAAAGAAGAACTGGCTGAGCTCTTCCCAGAGGCTCGATTATTGCATCTGCTGTTCATAAGTAGAAATTGGAGCAATTTATGAAAACATTGCTTCTAAGAGGAAAAAGTACCCTTTAGCCTTTTAGTCCTGCCTCAAAGCAAAGGTGAAAGGGAAATAGAAGGTCATTATTTACTCTCAGGGATGCAACGTGGCAAAGCCAGGGTGGTGTGCCCTCACCGAAACTCCTCCAGGAAACAAACCCCTCAAAGAAAGGTTCTGACAGTTTGGTTCAACAGGGATTTCCTCATGTTGATATGTTTGCATTTTGTTTGTAAGAACTACAGAAGTTCAGGACTGAAGGCTCTCCTTGCCTGGAATCCCTTATTTCAGGAGGATCAGAAGTAGCTTAGATCTGGACATGCCAGGTTCATTACATTAAGAACACAAGAAAAACTAGGCTGTACCAGACTAGTCCTATATTCTGGTCACACAGTAAATTATGAGAAGCCTACAAACAGAGCATGTAAGACCTATGTAATAGTCATCCTGCTCCACCAACGGAGAACATATCCATCCATCATGGTTAGTAGACCCTTCTAGCTCCTTCATCATGAATTTACCCAGTCATCTCAAGCTGCCCATTTTGGGAGCCACCACACCACCTCATGCCAGTGAATTCCACCACTGCATGTGCTGTGTGGAACACATAGCTCTGAATTAGTCTCTGCAGAAGGCCTGAACCTCTCTAGTGTCTCCAAAACTTGTCCAGCTCTTCAGGAATCCATCAGAGTTTGTATGGAACCGGCACAATGCTGAATTTCTTCCCCTATACAGTTTCTTTTTAAAAAGCCTGCTAACTACAAAGGCAAGCGGGCTAATAAAAGGTGCTGGTTGCCATGGCAATTATCACTTAATCTCAATGGACATGAGATCACAAGCATGAAAGGGAGCTGGCTGAAACAGAAGACTCCAAAACATCTTCTCTTTCTTTCTTTCTTTCTTTCTTTCATTCTCCCCCTCCACCCTCGCGCAACTGATCTCAGTCTTATGAGGTCTTCTTCCTTCAATGCACAGAAGATCACGCTGAAAAATGTGGAATATCTGGGGTCCCAGGAGGGAGAAAAGAGGACCGGAACATGAGAAATGGAGAAAAGGACTGTAGTTTTGGTGATGCCCAACTACTAGGAGGTTTATTGCTAGTATAGAACGAACAGCCTTGTTTGTTTAATTATTATATTTCGGTGCTGTCTTCCTTCCTATGTGTTTTGGCTGGTGTATGTAGCTTTCTTACCCCCATCTCCTGCTCTTGATTGTCACAGCAACATGGTGGCATTGGACAAGCGAGGAAAGAAGGGCTGGCCAAAATCTTTCACGCCTTAGTGTGGGATCTGAAGCTCCCAAGTAGAGATGGGCACAACTCAAAAAAAATGGTGTTTCGTTTGTCGTTTGGTCGTTTAGGGGTCTGTTTTGGTTTGTTTTCGTTTTCGTGACATTTTTTGAAAAAACGAAAATGAAAATGAGAAATTGTTGTTTCGTTAGCATTCTTTTTAGTTCAATGCATGCACTGCAATGAAAACGAAAAACATGGCAAATTTGGTCATTTCATTTTTGTTTTCGTTTTGTTTTTTAAAAAATTGTTTTGTTTTCATTGCGTAACGAAATGAAAAAAACGAAAACGAAAATGAAAAATCGCTCATTTCGTGCCCATCTCTACTCCCAAGTCCTCACCCGATGTGCTAAACATCTCACCAGAATGAATCTTTTGAAGAGGTGAAGTGCTTCTCTTGCATGGTCCCACTAGAAAACTAGAATGAGGCATTATGAGTGCCCCTGCTCACCAATCGACTCACACCTTTGGAAAAAGGCTTCTACTAGGGATGGGCAGGAAACGAAAAACGAAATGCTGTCTCATAGTTTCATCCCGTAACGAAACGAAACGAAATGAAACGAAACGAGGAAGCAGCATTTCGTTATAGATGAAACAAAACAGCCGTTTCCCCATTGAAATGAACCATTTCGTTCCATCGTTTTTGGGCTCCTGACGAGCTATCAAAGGCTGGACCCCTTTAAATCTGGCCCCCTGGTACTAACTAATCAGTAACCTCCAGATACTGATGGACCAGGTTTAAAGGGCTCCAGCCATTGACAGTTCAGCAGGAGCCCTCAGAAAATGGTGTGGAGGGCAGCGCAAACTACCTACCTGGTAACCCGACCCTTTTCTGAGGGCTCCTGCTGAGCTGTCAATGGCTAGAGCCCTTTAAACCTGGTCCATCAGTATCTGGAGGTCCCCCTGGTGCTGACTGGGCCAGTTTTAAAGGGGCTCCAGCCGATAACAGCTCAGCAGGAGCCCTTTAAAAATGGATCCTGGAGTCCCGGGCACCAAATCCGGTGCCTCTAGGATGAGCACAAAACGAAATGAAACAAAACATTGTTTTTCTGTTTCATGGCCTTCCCTAGCTTTTACATATAAGCATTCACCGTTCCCGGATCTTCTTTCTCCAGGCCTTCCTCGTGGTTCCCAGCTGTTGGTTCTCAGATGTCCTTGGGCTAAAACTCCTGGAAACCAACACCCCTAGCTGTCCTGGGCAGGAATTCTGGGAGTTGTAGTTCAAGGCCCTCTTATGACCCAAGGTTGGAAACCATTGTTCTAACAGCTATGCAGTGTGGCGTAGTGGATGGATCGATGGACTAGAAGTCATGAGACCTGGATTCAGATCCTGCTCAGCCACACAAACTCATGTGTGTGTGTGGGGGTGTTGTAATGGGTAAAACGACTCCATAATTACCTCACTTACCTTGACAAACCCATTAAAGTAACTATACAGTGGTACCTCGACTTACAAATTTAATCCATTCCAAATGCATGCTCTTAAGTCGAACTACTCTTAAGTCCGGGTACCTGTCTTTAAAAATTGAAAAAATAAGTTAAAAAATGAAAAATAAAATAAAAAAAAAACCTTAGTCGAGCAGACCATATCTAAAATTTGTAAGGTGGCAGTTAAAATGCCAACAGTTTTCTGCTCTTAAGTCAAATTGCTCTTAAGTCGAGCTGCTCGTAAGTTGGGGTACCACTGTAGTTTTGTTCTGAATTGAGGGCAACAGACCTTTACTAGCACAAAGACCATGTTCCCAACGCACAATCACTTAGGGAAGGCTTTTCCATGTAGCTACCCTGAGAGAGACGCCTGATAGTCATGTACTAGGGCAGGCATGTCCAAACTTCGGCCCTCCAGATGTTTTGGACCACAACTCCCACAGTCCTTTGCCATTGGTAATCTAAGCTTAGAATTCTGGGTGTTGTGGTCCAAAACATTAGGAGGGCCGAAGTTTGGACATGCCTGTCCTAGGGCCTTTTCAGTGATGGCACCAACATTATGAAATCAGCTCCCAGAGAAGCTATGCCAGGAGCCTTCCATGAACTCATTTAGGAGGTCGTTTAAAAATATCACTTTTCAGGGAAGCCTTTCATCTTGACCTGGATAAATATCTCACCTCTGTTTCTCTCTCTCCCTAATATTTTAATTGCGGCACTTTTTACATTCTTAGATTAAGCTCTTATGTTATGTTGAGCATTTCCTGTTGTTTGCTTTAACCATTGCGATTGCGAACCGCCCAGAAGAGTACTTTGGCGTGAAAGGGGTGATATATAAATTAATGCAATAAATAAGTATAAATAAAAAATGGTCAAGCATAGAAATTTCATATCTCAGGGTTGTGTTTTGTTGTTGTTGTTGTTGTTGTTGTTGTGTGCTTTGAAGTCAAAACGAACTTATAGAAACCCTAATGGGTTTTTTCAAGGTAACTGAGTTTTACCAGTTCCACTCCTTCAGTCAGTTTCCATGGCTGACTGGGAATTTGAACCTTGTTCTCTGAAGCCCTAGTCCATCACCCTGTCCACTACACCACACTGGAAACTCAGGAGAACAAGGGGATCCATGGCTATCATTATGGATTCCTAAGGACAACCTTTGGGTTGGGGAGAGAGGCAGGAGATTTCTCACCACCATTTGTGGGGAATTGTAAGCAGGTGAAGACATCTGCTTGGGAATACCCAGAAGCAAAGGGTGAGCCGCTGTGTGAGACAGAAGGGTGGACTGGGTGGGCTGTGGCCTGTTCCAGCAAGACTGCTCTTATGTTCTTATGTCTGTCACACAACTGCAATAAATGGTCATTATGACCTTCCTTTAAGCTATCACATCACCCCAGCCACCCATGGGTGTTTCCTGTCTCTAAGAACCACAGAGCCTACATTTGCTGTTCACGCCTTGGTGCTTCTTCCTACTGTGTTCATTTGGTCCAGTACAAGAGGGGCTGATGATGATAGCATTTAAGGGAATTGGAACAATTTTCACCTTCTCCCATCACAAAGCAAATCCGCCTCCAATCCACCAAAGTGCCCTAAGAAGACAGTAGATTGCTCTCATCTTCCATCCGAGAAGCAACGGAACTGGAAGCAGTGCTGAATAGCAGCTGTGAGACCTTACAGGTCCCCGGAGAGTACACTGACATGTCATCAAATCTACTTGGTGCTCCAGGCGAGGTAATGAGATCAGACACGCTGGCGTAATTCCCATGCGTGTCCCCCAGTGTGCAGAGAGCAATGGAGAGAGAGAATGCTGCTTCAGAGGCACCACATCAAGGCATGATGGAGTCACCATGGGTCCCTGTCTTGACTCCAGATTTCCGGGGGGGGGGGCACCACCCCAGGCTGAGGTGCTAAAATTCTCCTCTGGGCTTCAAAAAAGGAAGGACAAGAAGTGGGAACCTCAGTCAGTTCTGGAAAAAAATCAACTCTGTATCTCCAGACCCTGGTTGTGGCCATCATAAGTCCTTTAAGGAAGAAACCGAGGCCAGTTTGGACTCAGTTTAGACTCTTCTAAAAATGTTGATAAGGGCACTGAAATAGGTTTAATGGGAATCAAAAGTCATCAACTTCCATTTCCAATTTGTCTCTACTTCCTGAATGTAACATTGTTGATTTGGTTATGCTCGTTTGGCTTATTAGCTTCATTTTTTACATTGCATACTGTTCTTGTTTGTTTGTTGAATTATTTGTACACTGCCCAGAGTGGCCTTGTTGCTAGATGGTGCAGTATATAAGCCTAATAAATAAATAAATAAATAAATAAATAAATAAATAAATAAATAAATAAATAAATAAATAAATAAATAAATAAAAATAAACCTTGTCAAGGATTGGCATTCATTTTCCTTCTCTTAGTTCAGGTATGTCCAAACTTCAGCCCTCCTGATGTTTTGGACCACAACTCCCAGAATTCCAAGTCTGCATTTCCACTGGCAAAGGACTGTGGGAATTGTGGCCCAAAACATCTGGAGGCTGAAGTTTGGACATACCTGTCTTAGTTCAACTGGTCAACATGTGGTCCAGAGATATTTCAACAACCCTTTCGGGTCTCCATCATCTCTTGTCACCTTGGTGTTGCCAAGGTGTACCTGTTGGAATTTGGTGTACATTTTTATTAAATAACTTGAATGAGGGGGTGCAGGAAATGCTTATCGAATTTGTGGATGACACAACATTCAGGGGAATAGCTAGTATCTTGGAAGTCAGGAACAAAATACAGGATGAAATTTAATGGGGATAAAGGCAAAGATTTACATCTAGGGGGCCCCACCCCCAAATGCACAGTTACAAAATGGCGGACACTTGGCTCAGTATTATTATGTGAGAGAGGCATTTTGCAGTTGTTGTGGCTCAAAAGTTGAATACAAGTCAAAAGTGTGACGCAGCTGCAATAAAAGGCAAATGGTATTTTAGGAGGCGGTAACAGATGAATAGTCTCCAGAGCTAAAGGCTAAAACATTTGGGGCTCTTTAGTCTGGAAAACAGTTGAGCTGGTGCACCAACTCGAGACATGGAATTGTTTGTATGAGAAGTGTATGTGCTGTTAATTTTTTTGTGTGTGTGTGGGGGGGTGGAAATTGTGTTAGTAAACGGTCTGAAGGATTTCGAGATGAACTTTCAGTCTTAACATCCAAAGCAACCAACAGCACCAAGATGGAAACACCCAATAATCCACGTTAAAATAATTTAAAATCCTTCCAGCAATGAGGATGGACAAGAATGATTCAAACAAATTCACACCTGAAATTATCTGTTAAGAAAAAAGGTGCCTGATGGGGGATATGATTGAGATGTACAAAATAATGCAGGGCATGAGTCAAGTGGATAGAGGGACACACTTCTCCCTCTCACAAAATACCAGAATCAGGGGACATCCACTCAAAATGAGGGCTGGCAGAGTGAGAACAGACAAAAGAAAATATGGTTTCATCCAGCGCATTGTTAGTCTGAGGAACTCCCTGCCACAGGACGTGGTGATGGCACCTGGCCTGGATGACTTCAAAAGGGGATTGGACAGATTCTTGGAGGAGAAGTCCATCCCAGGTGACAAACGATGATGGAGATGTGTTATCCCCAGGCTTAAAACCAGGGTACTTCTAGGGCCAGATCCAGGGGAGTGGTATCAGGAGACAGAGATCTAGTCTCATGTGCTCCCAGAGGCATCTGGTGGGGCCACTGTGAGATACAGGAAGCTGGACTAGATGGGCCTGATCCAGCAGGGCTCTTTTTATGTTCTTATGTTCTTATGTTCTCATCTCACAAGGTACTCATCCGCCTCTATTCAGCACTGGTTAGGCCTCATTTGGGGACTGTGTCAAATTCACAGGACTGAAAAATCACAAAACTGGAACCCAGGTCCTAGGAGGAAAGATGGAAAGAACTAGACATGTTTAGCCTTGAGAAAAGAAGATTGAAGGGAGAGATGGGAGCATTTTTCAAATCTATGAAAGAGGACATTACAGAGAAGGGGCAGGATTTGTTAGAGCAGTACAGCAATGGGACCAATGACTTCAGGAGATGGTAGATCCTCCAATGCTGGAGGCATTCAAGTGAAATTTAGAAAACCACCTAGCCTGTGATTGGGATTCTTGTATAGAATGGGGGTGTGGCGGTGGACTAAAGGGATCTTCCAACTCGACTATTCTATTCTATTCATTTTCTAACAGTTAAGAAGTTTTTCCTGATATTTTGTTGAAATCTGGCTTCCTCTAGCCACTGAGAAAAGAAAACTGAGGGGTAAGATGATAGCGCTAGCCAAATACAGTCACCCCCCGCCATTTCATGTTTCAGGTACTGCGGTCCCACTATATCATGGGATCACAGTACCTGCAGGGGCGGGGGGCGGGGAGCAATCACATTGCTCCCCACCCCACCCTGGGAGCCCTCGGAGCTGCGCGGGGGGCGGCGGGTAGTGATCAAATCACTCCCTGCCATCCTCCAGACCCATCCGGGAGGCCTTGGAGCCATGTGGGGCAGCGGCGGGGAGTGATCAAATCACTCCCCGCCACCCCCACCCGCCCCTCTGATCGCCCCTCACCCCTACCCGACCCGCTTCCTCATATCGCGGATTTTCATGTATCGTGGGTCGGGTGGGTCACTAACCCCCACGATAGGCGGGGGTTTACTGTATATGAAGGGCTGTCCTCCGGAGGAGGGGCAGGATCTATTCTCTATCCGCCCAGAGTGCAAGACGCACAACAATGGGCTCAAGTTATGAGAACCCAGCTTTCGGCTGAATATTAGGGGGAAAACTTCCTAACTGTTAGAACAGTACGGCAATGGAACCCATGACATCAAAAGGTGATGAGAGCTCCAACACTGGAAGCCTTGGGGAGACAACCACCTGACAGATATCCTTTGTCTGGTATTCCTGAAGGGAGCAGGGGGGGGGTTGGACTTGATGGCTTTACAGGCTCCTTTCAACTTCATTATCCTCTGATTCCATGGGTTGATTTTTACGTGTCCTGCACTCCGGGATAACAGAGAACTGATCCTTCCCAAAAGAGATTCCATTTGAACATTAGGAAGAACTCCACGACGGTTAGAGCTGTTCGGCAGTGGAAGATGCTGCCCAGAAGGAGGGTGGTGGAGTCTCCTTCTTTGGGGGTGTTTAAGCAGAGGCTGGATGGCCACCTGTCGGAATAGGAATAGGAATAGGAATCTTTATTGCCATTGCCCCCTTGCAGGAACAACGAAATTTCACAGTTGCTATATTCAACTCATATAAAACATTCCATGTAGATTTAAAAACAGCTACAACATATAACAATATGTCATATAAAATGAGGTGACTTCAAAGTCCAGAATTTCCATTTAAGGTATTGTGATGGGGGTTCCTGCATGGCAGGGGGTTGGACTGGATGGCCCTTGAGGCCTCTTCCACTGGAGGGTGACCTTTGAAAAGTGTGTTCCTCTCTTTCCTCAGATCTCTTTGCCCCAAGGGAACCATGCCCAGTGAGGCAAGAGCAAGGGAGAGCTTCAGATGTAGTTCACGCGCTGAGCTAACCTGCCTGTCCCTCCTGCTACCGTTCACACCTCTAAATGCCTCTGCAACCCCTGTGGCACCTCCGGGTTTATTCAAGGGCAGCTGCTGCACTGAGTACCATCGGTAGCAATTACAGCCGCTTCTGCCTCTGCCGTGACCTGTCGAAAAGGCAGGGTGCCTCTGGGGACGACACCTACTTCAGCAGCCACCATGACAGGACCTAAGAGCCGGTGATGAAGAAATGGGAGAGCTCTTTATAAACACAAACACACACACACACACACACACACCGGCTACTGGAGCCTAGATTTCGCGGACTGTCAAGTGCAAACGAAAACCTCTTCTCTGGTGCTTGAGAGCCAAAAAAGGCCGATGTCAAGAAGGTGGTGGAGAAAGAAAATTTGTTGATGCTGAGAAAAGGTGGCAGGGGGGAAAAGGCTAGTTACTTATATCCATGGCCGAGAAAATTATTTTCAAAAGTAAATGCCCGAGATGTAGAAGCAAAACCTCACACAGGAATTACTGTTGTCAGCACTATGATCATGCCTTTGTTTAAAGAAAAGCAAACAGTTTGCTAGCTCCTCAACACTTCCTTTTTCATCACAACAGTTGTGAGTTATCAAGCCAGTTCTGGACTACAGTGACCATTTCCCGAATCTCTTAGATACAGGGGGCTCAGAAGTGATTTGCTGTTTCCTTTTTCAGGGGCCAATCTGGGTCTACCTTGTAGCTTCTCCACATCTCATAGAATCATGGAATCTTAGAGTTGGAAGAGACCTCAAGGGCCATCCAGTCCAACCCCCTGCCATGCAGGAACCCCCATCACAGTATTTCTGACAGATGGCCATCCAGCCTCTGCTTAAAAACCTCCAAAGAAGGAGACTCCACCACCCTCCTTCGGGGCAGCATCTTCCACTGCTGAACAGCTCAGCTGCCTACTATGCCTGCCTGTCGTCTCGCCTCTCAACTCTAACAGGAACTCTTGATGGACATGGACCACAGATCATCTTCTTCCACCTGGAACTTGGACAACAGGCTTTGATAGAGGGCAGGTTCCCTTCAGGACTGGAGGAGGGTAGAGAGTCTTTCCCTTGTTTTTGTAAAGGGATGGGGTTTCCCAGACAGGATCTGTCCTGCTTGCAAAAAGTCTGGCAGATTTGCAAGGCTTATCAGATTCAGTTGCTGAAGAAAGCAGTGCCACGGGATTGCGACTAAACGTGAAGATGACAAAATGGATGATTATCAGTGAAAAACAAAATGGTTCACAGAACCTTCTCAAGATCGGGCAGTGATATAAATGAGAGAGTATCATCTTATAAATACTTGGGGTGCCATGTCAAGGATAACTGGGATCTTTTGTGCAAAATCTGTTGTAGAATTGAACAGACAAACCCAAGTAGAGTCCAGGTTGTGTCACCGGTGTAACTGATTTCCAGAAAATGAGGAAAGTCTGGGTAAACTGGGACTTATTTATCAGACTTTGTACTCAAATACTTTGATCCTATGTATTCAGCATGCTTCTCTATGGTGTTGAAACTTGGACCCTGACAGAAATATTATTCAGGACGCTGGAAGCATTCATAATTTGGACGTGCAGAAGAATTCTGAAGATACCTTAGACAGCCAGAATCACTAATGTGTCTGTATTACAGCGCATGAATAAAAAACAAGAAATCATCAATACCAGAAGACTGGAATATTTTGGACACCTAACGCACAATGAGAAACACCATCTGCTGCAGGTTATCCTTCAAGGAAAAATAGATAAGAAGCATGGCCAGGGGCATTGAAGAACATTCTGACTTAGGAACTTAAGCAAAGTGTTCTGCTTATATACCACCCCATACCACTACAAGTCGTCTCTGGGCAGTTTACAATTTTAATTACAGTGTGCAGGCTACACATTGCCCCCCCCCCAGCAAGCTGGGTACTCATTTTACCGACCTCGGAAGGATGGAAGGCTGAGTGAACCTTGAGCCTGCTACCAGGGATTGAACCCAGGTCGTGAGCACAGTTTTACCTGCAGGACAGGCATTTAACCACTGCGCCACGAGCCAATGGTCCGCAGTGAACAACAGCTGCTCTGTTTAGAATAGCTTTAGATAGAAACCAATTCAGGCTACTGATTGCTAATGTTCTACAAGGACATGGCACTTGAAGAAGAAGAAGAAGAAGAAGAAGAAGAAGAAGAAGAAGAAGAAGAAGAAGAAGAAGAAGAAGAAGAAGAAGAAGAAGAAGAAGAAGAAGAAGTCCATAGCACAGGGTGGTTCTTGTCTGCCAGGCACAAGAAGGTTGTGTGAAAGGAAGAGCGGAAATGGCCATTCAGAGTTCAAGGGAGGGGAATACAGAGGGGCTAGAGTTGTGTCAGCATGTGGATGGGGAGAACCAGAGGCATAATTTGCCCCTAAATCTTTTCTCCCCTTCAGGCAGGGATGGTGACATATCTTTGGGTTCAAGTCCCAAGTCCAAGTCTGCGTCATTGGTACCAAGCCCCAAGCCCCAAGTCCTTGACACCAAGTCCCAAGTCTTGGATACCAAGTCCCAAGTTCATGTATTTGACGTCAAGTCCCAAGTCCCAAGTCTTTGACACCAAGTCCCAAGTCTAAATCTCTGGTACCAAGTCCCAAGTTCAAGTATTTGACATCAAGCCCCAAGTCCCAAGTCTTTGACACCAGGTCCCAAGCCTTGGATACCAAGTCCAAAGTCTGAGTCTCTGGTACCAAGTCCCAAGTTCAAGTATTTGACATCAAGCCCCAAGTCCCAAGTATTTGACACCAAGTCCCAAATCTTGAATACCAAGTACAAAGTCTAAGTCTTTAGTAGCAAGTCCCATGTCCAGGTCTTTGACCCCTAGTCCCAAGTCTTTGACTAATGCAGGGCATGAGTAAAGTGGAGAGAGGGAAGCTCTTCTCCCTCTCACAAAATACCAGAACTAGGGGACATCCACTCAAATTGAGGGCTGGGAGAGTAAGAACAGAAAAAAGAAAATATTTTTTCACCCAGTGCGTTGTTAGTCTGTGGAACTCCCTGCCACAGGAGGTGGTGATGGCATCTGGCCTGGATGCCTTCAAAAGGGGATTGGACAGATTCCTGGAGGAAAAGTCCATCACAGGTTACAAACCACGATGGAGATGTGGCATCTCCAGGCTTAAAACCGGGGTCCTTCAAGGACCAAATGCAGGGGAGTTGTATCAGGAGACAGAGATCTAGTCTCATGTGCTCCCAGACGCATCTGGTGGGGCCACTGTGAGATGCAGGAAGCTGGACTAGATGGGCCTTTGGCCTGATCCAGTATAGCTCTTCTTATGTTCTTATGTTCTTATGAGGACAAAAAGCTTTCCTTGCTTTTGACGAAGGCAAGCCAGAGCTCTGTGGGAAAGCTTCCTGATCAGCGTGGTGGTTCCACTGTTTGCATGTGTCTCAAATTTCTTATTTGCTTTGGCCCCGTTGATCTGCCGTGTAGAGTCTGAAGGAGAATCGATGGGGTAAAGCACTTAAATATAGGCCAAATATGCATATATTGATTCAAGGAAATTGCGTGAGTAAGAATTTCATCTGTGAATCCTAGAGAATGGAGATTGGCTGTAAATGGGACACAATCCTGGAATGACTAATGGGCTCACCATCACGAAGAAAACCTCTTTTCAGCCTCTTTAAAACAAAGATTGCTTTTATGCATCCGTACCCTGCCAATTGCATATTTATTTGTTTGTTTTCAGAGTGGCAATGTAACAGTGGGAAACAATGTGTCAACACATGCAAATACATGTTGTTCGGATGAAGAATGAATGCAGATGTAACAGTTGAGCTGGTGCACCAACTCGAGACATGGAATTGTTTGTATGAGAAGTGTGTATGCTGTTAATTTTTTTGTGTGTGGGGTGGGGTGGTGGAAATTGTGTTAGTCAACGGTCTGAAGGATTTCGAGATGAACTTTCAGTCCTAACATCCAAAGCAACCAACAGCACCAAGATGGAAACACCCAATAATCCACGTTAAAATAATTTAAAATCCTTCCAGCAATGAGGATGGACATGTGGAAAAAAGAATGATTCAAACAAATTCACACCTAATTATCTGTTAAGAAAAAAGGCGCCTGAGGGAGGAGATGATCAAGACGTACAAAATAATGCAGGGCATGAGTAAAGTGGATAGAGGGACACTCTTCTCCCTCTCACAAAATACCAGAACTAAGGGACGTACACTCAAATTGAGGGCTGGGAGAGTGAGGACAAAAGAAAATATTATTTCACCCAGCGCATTGTTAGTCTGTGGAACTCCCTGCCACAGGAGGTGGTGATGGCATCTAGCCTGGATGTCTTCCAAAGGGGATTGGACAGATTCCTGGAGGAGAAGTCCATCACAGGTTAAAACCCATGATGGGGATGTGTAATCTCCAGGCTTAAAACCAGGGTACTTCAAGGGCCAGATGCAGGGGAGTGGTAGCAGGAGACAGATATCTAGTCTCATGCGCTCCCAAACGCATCTGGTGGGGCCGCTGTGAGATACAGGAGGCTGGACTAGATGGGCCTTTGGCCTGATCCATTAGGGCTCTTCTTATGAACCAACTTATAAGAGCAGTGAAGCAGCCTCAATTTTCAGATGGTTCTGAAACAGGATACAATCTCTGAACCATCAGTAACAATGGATGAAACCCTGTTGTGTAGTTGCACAAACAATGTAACTTTTAGTGCTCTATTGTAAGTTAAGAAATCTCTGTGCAGATTATCTGGTGGATGGAGCCGGGGCCTGCATAAATGCAACCTGGCCCAGGTAATGTTATCAAGTGATGCTCAGAGCCTGACAGAACAACCTCTCTGCTTGGAGCTATCCAAGGTGCTTAAATCAGTATCTCCACACCCATGTAGATTCTTGGTCACAATCAGTCCAACGTTCAAGGTTTGACAAAAGTTCCTAAGCCTAGAGTCTAGAAATGTTACTTCTCAGAGTTCAAAACCTTTCATCAGCAGATTCTGGGTATCCTGAAATGAAGAAAAGTTGTGAGATATCAAGCTTCCAAAATCCTAGTGGGTTTTCACAATGCAAGGAGGCAACCACACACCAGCGGAGCCTACCCGAGCTATGGCTGGCTGTTGGGCTCTTCTCCCTCACAGGGTCAGTGGAATGATTGTGTGCCCAGTTGAAAACTATCTCATGTACCAGAAAGGAAAAACCTGGTTTTACACGTGTGGTTTCCACTGGCAGATTTTGACTGCAGTTTGGAAAAAAAAAAAACGGTTTCTGCTGGTATCTCTGACCACAGATGTCCCTACAAGTTGGCTGTTTTAGGTGCTACAAGTCTTGGATCTGGTGACTATGGGTCACCTAGCCACATATGACCTGGTGTGACTAACTTGAACTTGGAATTCACAAATGGATAGCTCTGGTTGTGGAGCTGGAGGTTGGGAATTTGATAACCCCATCGTGAAGAATGATTTTTGATTATTCAAAAGGTCCCTTCCAGCTCTGAAGTTCTAAGATGACGACAACGACAACAACGATGATGGCGACTTCAGAATTCCTCCAAGATCCCAACTCGGCATCTCCCCCCTCACTGTCATTTACGGCGTTCTTGACACCTTCTCCTGCAAATGAGGTGTTCCAGCCCAGTGAACTGCTCCTGTAATGTCTGAAAAAAATGACACCACCTCAATGAACATTCTATAATGTGTTCATTCTGATGCTGACACCATGTCAGCTAACACACTCGACGGCTGATGCAGTTGACTTATTTGTGGCATCTAAAATTGCAAGAAGCAAAGCTTTGTGTTTGGGCAGTGAAGGGGAAGGTGCATTAAACAAACACACCCCTCATTCTTGATGGCTTTCTAAGTTCCTTTTCCTGGGCGATGTTCCCATTATTCCAACATGACATCCTCCAAAAGTATCAAAAAAGGGTATAGGACCAGCTATGCACCTCCTTTTGTATCAGATCTTGTAAATAACTAGTTACAAATATTTGGGACAATATCTATCTATCTATCTATCTATCTATCTATCTATCTATCTATCTATCTATCTATCTATCTATCTATCTATCTATCTATCTATCTATCTATCTATCTATCTATCTATCTATCTATCTATCTATCTTCCTTCCTTCCTTCCTTCCTTCCTTCCTTCCTTCTGTCTGTCTGTCTGTCTGTCTGTCTGTCTGTCTGTCTGTCTGTCTGTCTGTCTGTCTCTTTCTGATACCACTCCATTAGTGCATAATGCAAACACAATCAGAATTGCAGCAATGAAAAGCAACTTAAACTGTGAACAGCATAAAAAAGGACAGCCATCTAGGGTCAGTGTGGAAGGCCTTCTTGACAAGCCATGTTTTGAGTTTCCTCCTGAACGTCAACAGGGAGGAGGACAGGTGGAGTTCTTCTAGGAGATGATTTCAATGGTCGGTGCTGCCGCAGAGAAGGCCCTGCCTCTTGTTAATGAGTGGGCATTCCTTGGGGTGGCAATGCAGAGGAGCGTAGCCTGAAAGGAGGATCTGGTGGATGAAGCAGATGACACTGAAGAAAGAGGTTCTGACAAAGAATGTCTTATAATTCAATCTTTTCTCCATTCGCTTGGATTAGAATGCTTCAGCTCAGCTTCTGAGAGAGCAATCTGCTGACAAAACCAAACGTCTTTGCTGAAGGAACTGGGCAGACAGCCTGTTTGGAAGCAGGCTAGATGCAAAGTTTTGTCCATCACATATTGTACTCTAAATCATTTGGTACCAAGTTCTCTGATACACTGTCTTGATGTCATCTGGAGACATCATTTTTATGATTTTAATTTTAGCCATGTGGCACCCTATACAGATCCCTCTATATGTTGAACAACATGTCTATTTTCTCCTGGCCTCCTGTGTTCATTCTACCTTATCAACCAACTTGGACAACCTGCCCAAGGCCACCCAGTCTGGCTCTTCCACTAGGGAGGTATAGTGGCGGATTCGAACTGAACAAACTGGGCAGGTTTAGCCTTGAGAAATGAGGACTGAGGGGAGAAAGGGAAACACTTTCCAAACAGTTGAAAGGATGTTCTCCAGAGGAGGAGCAGGATCTGTTCTCCAGTATCTCACAGTGCAGGACCAACATCAATGGGCTCAAGCTATAGGAAACCAGATCTTGGCTGAATATCGGGGAAAACTTGCTGTTAGAGCAGTACAATGATGGAGCCCATGACCTCCAGAGGTGGCGAGCACTCCAGCGCTGTGGAGGCATTCAAGAGAAAATGCGACAACCACCTGGCTGGAGATCTTTTGATTTGTATTCTTGCCTTTAGCAGAGGGTTGGCCCCTTCCAACTTCATGATTCTTTAACTTTATGAGTTGTTTGTTAGGTGTCCTGGGCTCAGGGATGACAAATCCTTCCCTGGTACCAAGTCCCAAGTTCAAGTATTCTTTGAAATATGCCAGCCTCTGGCTTTGCCCCCAGATTCCTAAGCCACTGAGGTATCTAAGAATTGGATGCCATCTAGTCAATTCTGATGTATGGGGCTCTTCTTGAAGCAAAGCAAAGTGTTCTGCTTCTCTACCCCGCCACAGTGCTTAAAGAACTCTCTGGGCAGTTTACCAGTAATGATGCAGGCTACACATTCCTTAGCCCCCACCCCCCCCCAGGATGCTGGGTGCTCATTTTACCACCCGTAGAGGGATGGAAGGCTGAGTGAACCTCAAGCTGGTTACCTGGGATTGAAACTCAGGTTGGGAGCACAGTTTTGGCTGCTGTCCAGCAGCTGAACCTCTGCCCCCCTGAGGGTCTTTCCAGGTTTTCTGTGTAGACAACAAGCAGAAAGTAGTTGGCCATTGTAGTATTTCAAAGGAATGTCACCTCTCCCCATATCTGGAATTACTTCCACACCTGGCCCCATCTTGGCCTGCTCTTGTGACCTAATTTTGAAGGCACTGCTAAAACAGGACTATCTTCACACCGATGCTAAGCACGCAAAAGTAGGACTCTGTGGAATGAATTCAATTCCTCTGCTTTTTGTGGGGGGAAAAATGGAAGCGAAGCCTGCAGCCTTACTAAATAAATGAAGAGCTGAGCTAAGCAGCACCAGCTAACTTGCCCTTGCATCGGAATTCTGTGGCAGCATGGAAGGAAGCCAGGATAGTCATCACAAGGGAAAGAACTCTAAGTCTACCCACACTAGGGATTTGTGGCAATTTGGTTATACTCTACTTTTCTGGCTCCATCCATTGGGATGTTATCATAGATTCATAGAGTTGGAAGAGACCTCAAGGGCGATCCAGTCCAACCACCTGTGTTGTCATTTTGCGGACAGTCAAAATGCTCATCTGTAGTCCAAGGAAGTGGACAGGTGCACTCTAGCAGAGATGACCATGTACTTCACCACACTACAATTCCCAGCTTTCCAGAGGATGGGATCTTGGTAGTGGGAGGAGTCCAACGCTGGCATAGCATTGCCAATAAGTATTTGAAAGGATGTCATATGGAAGAGGGAACAGGTTTATTTTCGATGGCTTCAGAGACTAGGACTCAGGGTAATGGTTTCAAACTACAGGAAAAGAGATTCCATTTGAACATCAGGAAGCACTTCATGACAGTTAGAGCTGTTCGGCAGTGGAATCTGTTGACTCAAAGGAGGGTGGTGGAGTCTCCTTCTTTGGAGGTTTTTAAGCAGAGTCTGGATGGCCATCTGTCGGAAATACTGTGATGGAGGTTCATGCATGGCAGGGGGTTGGACTGGATTGCCCTTGAGGTCTCTTCCAACTCTCTGAGTCTATCATTCTATGATTCTGTATGGATACAGGCTTCTCCCTCCAGCTTGTAATAGGCTCGGTGGAAAGATGGCAGGTTGTGGCCCTACAGTGAGAAGTTTACTTCAGAAGACTAAAGGTGAACAAGTTCAATTCCAGTCCATATCAGGGTGATGGCCTCCTGTTTTCTGCATGGACATGAATGCTCGCATTTATTTGTGCCCCCAACTTCACTTAACACTTATTTCCACATGCAGCTTTCGAGCTGATATCCGCAGCTCCAGAAATGGAGAAGTTGATCCATGTTCCAATCTGCATGTTGATTAGTAAGTACAATTAAAGATCAACAAAAGATGGGCCAAATGACATTTCCCTTTCCATTAGAGGATTGATTTCTGGAATCCAGAAACCAGGAGGACGTCATGGATGCTCCTTTAAAATGGCCACTATCTCTGCACCAGGCAAGTTTGAGAAGGATGATACAGACTTAGTCAAATACGTAGAAGATCTAAACTCTTATCAGGAAAGAGTCCTTAACTGTTAGAGCAGTGCGGCAATGGAACCAATGACTTTGGGAACTGGTGAGTGCTCCAACCCTGGAGGCATTCAAGAGAAAATGGGACAGCCATCTGCCATATAGACTTTGATCTGGATCCAACCACCAGTTGAATCCTCTTTGATTTGGATTCTTGAGTAGTAGATTGGACTCAATGGCCTTAGAGGCCCCTTCCTAGTCAATTATTCCATTGTTCTGATTCCAGCCCAGTGATCAGAGATGTTGAGCATCTCCATTAGGGATGGGCACAAAACACCAAAATGACATTTCATTTTGTACTTCATTTCTCCCCCTCCCATTTCGTTTCATTTATTACAAAATGCATTTTAAAAAAATCATTTCATATTCCATTTGTTTCGTTTTGCTTTTTAAAAAATTTATTTATTTATTTATTTATTTATTTATTTATTTATTTATTTATTTATTTATTTATTTATTATTTTTCTCACTCCAACCAGCTGGCATGTGGGCCGGGCCGGCGCGTTTTTAAATTTTTTTAATTATCTTGCGCCCACCAGCTGACCCGTGTTGGGTTGGCACAGTTCTTAAAATTATTTTTATTCTTTCTTGCACTGATCAGCTGGCCCACAGGCTGGGTCAATCATTTTTTAAAAACCCATGGTGGCATTTTACAGTGGAAACAAAACGGTTTGTTTTAACGGAGAAAAACAAAATGCTTTTCATTTCGTTCCATTTTGTTTCATTTCATTACATAATGAAATGATGAAACAGCATTTCATTTTTCATTTTCTGCCCATCCCTAATCTTCATACAAGTGCAAAAGAACAGAACTTCTAGAGTCTTGACTGAGAAGTTTCTTTTTACCTCAGGAAGTAAAAGAATTTTGTTTCATTATTGCTTTCTGTTATTTGTCCCACCAATTTTAGCTTTTTATTGTCCTTAATGGAAACAGTGACCAGTTCACCCCTGCTGGGATGTTCTGTGCATTCAGTCCGATTAGCATGATTTTCTCAGACACTCTATTAACAGTTCAAGGGATTAGAGCTATAAATTTTCCTATAGGTAGCTCCGGGGGGGAAAGCACGGCTACTTGTATAGGCAATTTTACAAGGCACATTGCAGATATGTTCGGGCTGACATCTTGTTCCACTATTCGGCGTACAGAACAGACGGCTGAACAAGTGATGGAGAAAATTGTGACAGAGCGAGGATTGTGTGAACAAAAGCATTTCCACGTGCAGCAGGCGTGAGGGGGAACAGCTCCAGCGTTTGCACAATCAAACTGCACAACACCGGTTGCCAGGGTGCAATGCTCAGCAGCACATCCCTGTTTGAATAACTTGCATGTTACACTGGAATGAACAGGATCCCTGCTTTCGGGTTCCGAATCCGGCACATTCCAGCACCCTCATTCTGAGAGAAGGAACGTCTAGCCATCAGAGAGCACTGTCATCAGTAGAAAAGTCTGTAGATGTTCGTCTCTGGGTAAAGATGTCAGGCACACCCAGAGGGGCTTGACCAGCCTAACACAGAAACTCTTGGCCATTTGTCTAGCTCAGTGGTGTCCAAACTTCATCCCTCCAGATATTTTGGACCACAGCTCCCACAGTCCTTTGTCATAGGCAATAGAGGCTTGGAATTCTGGGAGTTGTGGTCCAAAACATCTGGAGGGCTGAAGTTTGGACAGCCCTGGTCTAGCTCAACTATGTTGGTGTTGCTTTGTGTCAACCAACGTTGGGTGACCCAAGAAGGGTTTTCTTGTTTCCAAGCCAGAGCGGGGAGTTCAACCCAGGCTTTTGGTTCAAAAATTTCCTGTGAGGTGTAATGGGCTGAGTGATGGAATTCTGGAGAAGAGGGTTCAAATCCCCGCACAGTCACAGAAACGAACTGGGGATCTGGAAGCGGGAAAACCACTCCTTAAATATTTGGTTCCCTTGAAAAACCTTTTTGGGTCACTATATGTTGGTTCCAACTTGATGGCACATAGATGACCATGGCAAGTCCCCTGAACCACAGTGATTCTCTGACTAAGCTGTATAGCCTTAACTTATGTATCTACTTAGGCTGTATACTCTCTCTATAAGAACATAACATAAGAAGAGCCATCATGCTGGATCAGGCCAAAGGCCCATCTAGTCCAGCTTCCTCTATCTCACAGTGGCCCCACCAAATGCCTCTGGGAGCACATGAGACTCGATCTCTGTCTCCTGCAACCACTCCCCTGCATCTGGCCCTTGAAGTACCCTGGTTTTAAGCCTGGAGATGACACATCTCCATCATGGTTTGTCACCTGTGATGGACTTTTCCTCCAGGAATCTGTCCAATCCCCTTTTGAAGGCATCCAGGCCAGATGCCGTCACCACCTCCTGTGGCAAGGAGTTCCAGAGATCAATAACACGCTGGGTGAAAAAAACATTTTCTTCTGTCTGTTCTTACTCTCCCAACCCACAGTGGTCCATAATGGCATGATGAACTTCAGGGTCCTTTTCGAGACCCCAAAGTCTCCCAAGGGATATCCCTGGTCTGTTCTTCACTCTACATTTGTTTTTCATTCATCCAAAGCAAAGTCTTTTGCTTTCTGAAATCTCAAGAAGGATGACTTTTAGATTTCACATATGGAGACGTCCCTGAGCCCAACCTCCCATCCGCAGAAATGAAAACTCAGAAGTTGCTGTCTGTAATTTCCTGTTTTGCCTTGTGTGTGTGTGTGTGTGTGTGTGTGTGTGTGTGTGTGTGTGTGTGTGTGTGTGTGTGTGTGTGTGTGTGTGTGTGTGTGTGTGTGTGTGTGTGTGTGTGTTCTTTCTGGGGCCTGGGATTGGTGCTGAAGTGGGTGCTGGGGAATCACTGTTGTGTCCCTCAGTCTCCCAAAATGGTCCACCCTTGGCCTCTGCTAAGTCTTGAACATGAGATCCAACTCGTCCTGGAGAGGTGTACTTAATATTCGAACATATTTGTGATGCTGCCTCCGGTCCTGCAAGGGAGAAAAGGAGGATGGAGATGAAATTAACAACATAATTAATTAAAACATCTTAAGGGCTTATTGACATACTGGGCAGCTGAGACAAGTCGGACAACTTCTGCTTTCCAAATGACTTGAATGCTTGCCAGGCGTAGGGGTTGGCATTGGTTTTAAGGAGTATTGGACCACTTTCTAATTTAACTACCAGTCACAACAGAGATATGAAACCACAATCTGAGAAGCACTGGGTGAAACTCAGTAAGTAGAGCAGGACAACGATGGGGACTCAAGGCATAAGATTTGGCGTCAAGTCCAGCTTAAGTCACACTAGCGACTCAACTCATCTTGGGTGTTTATTGATGGGCTTAGACTTGACTCATGACTTGGAACCCAATCATGCCTCCCTCTTTTCTGGGGTTGGGGGGAGGGGAGCTTCTTTTTAATAGGGACTTGGGACTTGATACCAAAGACTAGGTAAAAAGAATGAATTGCACAGATATAGGATGGGGGATACTTGGCTGGAGAATAGTACCTGTGAAAGGGATCTGAGAGTCTTGGTGGACCACAAGTTGAGCATGAGTCAGCAGTGTGATGCGACGGCCAGGAAAGCCAATGCAAATCTTGGTTGCATCAACAGAACCATAATGTCCAGATCAAGGGAAGTCATAGTACCACTCAATTCTGCTCTGGTCAGACCCCACCTGGAGTATTGTGTCCAGTTCTGTGCGCCTCGATTTTAAAAGGATGTTGACAACCTCGAGCGCGACCAGAGGAGGGTGACCAGGATGATTTAGGGTCTGGAAGAAATGTCTTACGAGGAGTGGCTGAGGGAGCTGGGAATGTTTAGCCTTTCAAAAAGAAGGCTGAGGGGGGATATGATAGCTATGTTTAAATATTTGAAAGGATGTCACATTGAAGAAGGGACTGGTTTATTTTCCATGGCTTCAGAGACTAGGACCTGGGGCAATGGTCTCAAACTATAGGAAAAGAGATTCCATTTAAACATTAGGAAGAACTTCATGACAGTTAGAGCTGTTCAGCAGTGGAATAATATGCTGCCGCAAAGGAGGGTGGTGGAGTCTCCTTCTTTGTAGGTTTTTAAGCAGAGGCTGGATGGCCATCTGTCGGAAATATTGTGATGGGGTTCCTGCATGGTAGGGGGTTGGGCTGGATGGCCCTGGAGGTCTCTTCCAACTCTATGATTCTATAATTCTATGATTCTATGGACTTGGACTTGGGACTCGGATCCAAAGACTTGGCAACATCTCTGGAGCAGGCCCATTAAATCAGTGGGAAATCTGAAGACTCAATTGCTCTGTAGGTTTCATGGTTCCCTTGGGCTCACTCCATGGCCTTAAGGACTAGATTTCAGCCAATACATTACTGAAGATCACTTGTCTTGGGGCAGAGAAAGGGCACTACATTTCTGCCTTGCTTTGGTGGGCTTCTCTGGGGTTCCTGGTTGTCTGGGGTGTCAAGGAAGAAGCAGAACGAGATGTGCCTTTATTTCTCAGGGTTTTTGAGGTTCTCAAAGATGTGTAGATAACTCATTAGAAAAAGGTGCAACTTTAGACTTGTGCTGAGATGTTCATTTCACAGGACACATCATCCATCACTTCTAATATCTGCAGACAAGGTAACATCTGCAACCAACCTGTGAAGCTGTGTAACATGAATTACAGTTTTTGGGGGGGGAGTGATAATGTCACTTTAGTTTCCATCTGCCTGAGCTCTGTAAATCTACATTTTATGACCTTCAAGGTATGTTTGTACAGCATGCTTTCAGCAGGTAAGAAGCACCTGATGGGCAGCTGTGATGCATTCAATGCTCTTAAATCTACGAAGAATAGAGCTCCCTCTCTGCTTTCCTATTGACAATGTCTAAAGAACTGGGCAGTTCCTTTTAAGTTCCTTTTTAAAACCAGCTTGTTCCTATTACATCAAGAGCAACCTGTTTATTTTAACCAGCTACAATATTGGAAAAGTGATTTGTTGAACTGCCTGTGACTTTTTCATGGGTTGGCTGTTACTTTAAGAGATAGGGAGGGTGGGTTGGTAAGAGGAGCCCATAAATCTTGAATCAATCCTCTAAAATGCTCTTTAGAAGCAAAATGTGAAATTAACTGGAAAAGATTACCCATTGCACCTGTAAAGGAACGTGGAGCCTAACACTTTATAGGAATCAAGATGTAGTTACATTATAACCTCATTACCCAGAAAAGGAAATGGGTTATGAGTCACAAATTGCCTTGTAACTCTTTGCTCCAAAACTATGAAGATGAAAGCAGTGTAAAAAAAAGTTACAATACAGGGTAACATAATCAAAGAAATAGCTTTTAGAACTAAAAGCATTCCTATGAGATGTGAAGCTCACATTGTCAAACCTGGCCATGCAGGAGACATTGCGATTTTGGTTATTTAAAGTAGATTTTACTAACAACACTGGCCCCAATGTGATTACAAAATGCCAGCTACGCAATGATGTCATGTTTGCAAAAATGGTAGCTGAATCCAAACCCTGGGCCAACAGGTGCATGTCCCACTGCGCAGATGGGAAACGGAGGGGCATACGACGGAGAGCCAGTACAATGTTTCCCATTGCTGTGCAATGGTTGTCATTAAATTGTGCAACACCTTCAGATTCTGACCAACGCTTTTATTATTGCAGCCAAGAAATCAGGAGACTCATATTTGGAAGGGCAGCCATGAAAGAGTTGGAAAGGGTCATTCACTGTAAGGCTACATGACTGGAGGCCAAGACTAATTATCCAAGATTTTTCACTTCTGATCACCAATGTATGGATGTGAAAGCTGGACAGTTAAGAAATTTCAGAGAAGAACATGTGTGTGTCCAACATGGAATCCTCAGGAATGGGGAACAGAGAGCTACCAATTTGCCATATAGGCATGGCCCCCATGCAGACTCTTCTTGTTCCAAGAAAAGCCCTTGGGGAAGATTCTCTTGACTCGGAGATATCCAAATCAGATGCTGAGTCATTACATTACGTCCTTCTTGAAGATCCCACTCATCTGATGCATAGCCAATCTACAGATCTCATTACTTGGGTTCCTGATAATACTCTCAGCAAACGTACAGCTGAACACCAATCTCTATCAGAGCATAATCTATTGCCCACTATGCAACCCCCCAGCGCCATTAAGGAGACGATTTCAAGTAACATCTCTACTTCAGTCGATGCCTTGGATCAAGCAACCCCCCTCCTGACGTCCGATCTTAACCCCTAAATTAATCCCACTGATGCTAGAGGTCTTTTTACTTCAGAGGATCCCCCAACTTCCCCCATGACTTTAAAAGTGCCCATTTACTCAAGCCTTCCCCTGTCTTCAACAGCCCCTGAGATGCCAAACTCCAATAATTGCAGCTCTGTCTCTGCATATCTTAAAAACGCTCCTTGCCACACTGTCAACTCTGAGCTGCCTAACCTCCAAGTGATTCTTTCGAATTCTCCAACTGCTCCCCTTCTTTCTGGATCCCCTATTGACGATAATGCACATACCGAACCATCCATCGAGAGCAATGCAACCAGGACCAATAATTGACCATCACTTTCTTTGTTAACATCATGCGATTCCCGTTCTGTTCTTAAACTTATTTCCTGGAACATTGCTGAGGAAAACACTTGATCCAGATTTTCTATACTACCTCAGATCGTTCGACATTATACTTCTCCAAGAAACATGGTCTACAAAAGACTTCTGTTTCCCTGGTTTTACTGTTTACGCTCTTCCTGCCTTTAAATCTCACCCAAAGGGACGCTCTAAAGCAGGCCTTTCTTGTCTTTTGAATTGGACCTCCAATATCATTGCTCACCAACTATTGGACAAGCCCCCTTATGCTCAAGCTTTCCTGCTTAAATGTCTCTCCGAACAGATACTCATGATAAACGTATACGTTCCTCCTTTTCCTGAGTCCAGTTCTTCCTCTCTGGTATGGAATGACCTGAAGAATTACATGGATTCGCTTAACTATTAATTATCCTCTAGCCTCCCTGATTATTGCAGGCGACCTGAATGCCAGATTGGGCGCTAACAATGACAGACTTGCTGCTTGTATGCACTGGGATAATGTTGATCTGATTCCTCCCTCATTCCAAGCCAACAGATCTTCCAAAGACCCTGTGATCAACCAATCGGCTTCCCACCTGGTGGATCTGTGCGCCAGATATAATCTCAGGATCCTCAATGGCTCTACTATAAGTGACATTCATGGAGAGTTTACCTTTCTATCTCCCAGGGGATCTAGTGTCGTGGACTACATTCTCATCTCCCCCAACTTGCCTCTCAAGATTGTTGACTTTGAGATTGGCATCCGCTCCGAAAGTGATCATTTCCCTACTATAATGTCCCTTCAGCTGCCCTCTTATCTCCCTTTGGAGCATACACCTGAGCCCCCCCACCCCCACCACCAAAGATTAAGATGGACCAACAAACTCCAAAACTCATTCACTGAGTGGTCCACTACAGCTCCTGCTTTATATCTAAGACAATTTATTCTCCTGGCTCACTCTCCTGCAAAGGTCATTCAGGCATATGAATCAGCTATCAATTCCTTATTTAATCTACCAGCTGCACTCTCCCTACATAGGAAATCTAATGGAGCTGCTCCTTGGTTTGACCATGAATGCTGGGCCACCAAGAAAAATCTCTGCTGGCTTTACCAACGGCTACGTGCCCACTATTCTTCTGAGTCATCAGCCCTCTACCTTCAAGCTAAGAAGGTTTGCCAAGCTTTATTAGTTGAGAAAAGACACACTCATGCACTGAACAACTGGTCTAGACTGCTACATGCAACTTGTTCAAAGAACACGAAAGAGTTCTGGGCCTTGGTCTCACGAGAGAACCACTCCTCTAATGCAGCTCTAACCCCACCATTTTCTGCTTTGGACTGGACTGTACATTACTCAAATCTATTTTCGGACTCGATATTTCCAGACCTCTCCGCTGTCCCATCAATGCCCCCTGATGAACCCGCCTGGCCCCCAGTCTCCAAAGAAGAAATTCTTGAACTCATAACCAGCATGAAGCCTGGTAAGGCCCCAGGCCCAGATGGGATCCTGGCTGATCTCATAAGAGCTAACCCACTCTGGTGGGCTGAACCCCTATCCTGCCTATTCACCTTTGTGGACAAATTTGGGATACTTCCTGACTCGTGGCTATCTTCTATCATCATTCCAGTCCTAAAAAAAGGCAACCCAGAAATACCCAGCAACTATCGACCCATAAGCCTACTCTCAGTAATTGGGAAGTTATACTCTAAACATCTTCTGCGACATCTATCTGACTGGATGTCCAAATTCAACTTTCCAGGCAAAGAACAGGTGGGTTTCTGCGCTGGGTATTCTACACTTGGCCACTCTCTCATTTTATCCTTTTTGGCAGAGAAATACTCCCAGCATTTCAAAGGCAAACTTTTTGCAGCATTCATTGACCTCCGAGGAGCTTTCGACTCTATCAATAGATCTCTTTTGTGGTCCAAACTTACCAATATGGGAATTGACCCTCGCCTGCTATTCTTGATCCGTCAGCTCCACTCTGCGAATAGCTGTCAAGTTCGCCTAAATCATGAAGGCCTCCTTACCCCTAAGATTCCAGTCACCAAAGGGGTAAAGCAGGGCTGCCTTCTTGCTCCTGCCCTTTTCAATCTCTTCTTGTCGGATTTACCAGGTCATCTAGCCAAATTTGATTGTCATGCTCCATGACTGAATCAACTTCTGGTTCCATACTACTCTACACGGATGACACTGTGCTCCTCTCAGTTTCAAAACAGGGCCTCCTTCGCCTCTTGTCAGGTTTCTCAGAATTCTGTTCTAAGAATGATCTGACTATTAACACAGAGAAATCTAAAATCTTGATATTCTCCAAATCATGGAAACTTCTTTCCTGGAAAGTCAACGGGAAAACCTGTTGAACAAGTGAGATCCTTCAGATACTTGGGTCTCCTGTTCCACCATCAACTCTCCTGGTCTCATCATCGGAGGACTGCTATATCAGCTATAAATAACCATCTATCTGCTATCTCTCGGTTCCATTTCCACACCGGAAACCAATATGTTCCTGCTGCCCTCCAGATTTTTCAGGTAAAAATTATAAACCAGCTTTTATATGGGATCCCAATCTGGATTTCAGCTGTCAACTCCAAAATCGACCAGACTTCTGCCACCTTCTTTCGTCGCATCTTAGGTGTTCCAAATATGATCAATATTTATACCATTGCTAACAAACTGGGACTCCATTTGCCATCAACTTTTGCTTGGACAGTCACTATTAAGTTTTGGCTACGTATTCATTTTCACCCTGACTCCAACTCCCTTGTATACGAACTATTAAGAGACCCTTATGTCTCAAAATGGTATCAATTTATCCAGTCCAAAATTCATTGCATTGGAATTGACCTAGACTCCCTAATCAACTGCAAAGAATCCCAAATCGTCAAAATCATCCATCAAAGAATCTGGGATATAGAGTGTCAAACCATTTCATCAGGGCTCAGTCCGATGTGTTCTCCTCACTTTTATAGTTTGATGCCAACTCCAGGACTAGGAGCAAATTATATGAAACATCTCATTAATCCTTGCCTGTGTCGTGCTTTTATGCTCGCTAGATTGAACATCCTTCCCTCAGAAGTTCTTTCAGGAAGATACTACAAAGTTCCATTTGAGAATAGACTCTGTAAACTATGTTTACTGGAACCTGACTCAACTTCTCATATCCTTCTCTCCTGCCCCTCCCACCACAAGCTTCGCCTTCGCCTTCTGACCCCTTATATTTCTAATTTCTCTGGTTCCCCGGAGAGTATAACAAAGCGTCTTCTTGAGGACAAACTTCCGGAATTAACAGCCTCAGTGGCTGAATACTTGGCCACTGTTTTACATATTAGTAAATAGTCTGGGGCCAAGGCCTGCTATTAACCCAATATTTTAATCATTTTTAACCTATTTATTTATTTCCTACCTCTTATCTTACATTTTGTTGCATCTGTTTTATATTAATGTATGCCAATAAAGGTTCTTGTGATTGTGATTGTAAATACAACCTGGACATTGTGATCACAAGAACATAATCCCCTCACTCACTATCCTTACACCGGATCAAATATTTTTCACATCCAAAAAGCAGGTATCTGAAAGCTGCGCTGGGACACGCTAAAGTGGGCGGGGTCACACTTAATTTCCTGTTAACTCCGGAGCTGGTGGGTAAACATTTTTAATCTCCGGAGCTGGGAGCCATTTGTCCCGGAGTTTAGGGGTCGTGTATAAACGCCCTTAGTCTGTCACTTCACTACACCACACTGGGTATCCCACTTCTTCATACCACTCTCCATTCAATGTTTCTTGAGTGAGGAAAAAATCGGAAAGGTCAGTCTCTGCTCTAAACTCATTTCCTGTGTCTGTTTCCCTCTTTGACTTTCCTTCAGTGATATGCAATTAGGAAAGTACAAAGTATTTTTCATCTAGACTGACTAGCTCAATGATGGCACTTTGTTTTAAGGAGTTTCAACCTGTTCATATTTTCCAAGCTTTCGGGTATGTTTACATGGGAAAAATGTTTTGGATTCTAAGGGCAACTCTGAGCCAAACTAATAACTGATGCAGCTTGCATATTTCTATTTTATTACATTTGTTTTTTTAATCATACTGTTACATTAGTTATTGTTTTTTATTTTGTATTTGATTTGCTGTTGTATGATGTTGTATGTTTGAGCAAGTTGTTCTTGCAACATGTTGTACACCGCCCTGAGTTCCTTCGGGAAAATTGGGCGATTAACAAACAAACAAACAAACAAACAAACAAAATAAGAATATAAGAACATAAGAAGAGCCATGCTGGATCAGGCCAAAGGCCCATCTAGTCCGGCTTCCTGTATCTCACCGTGGCGCCACCAAATGCATCTGGGAGTGCACAAGACTAGATATCTGTCTCCTGATACCACTCCCCTGCATCTGGCCCTTGAAGTACCCCGGTTTTAAGCCTGGAGATGACACATCTCCATCATGGCTTGTAACCTGTGGTGGACTTTTCCTCCAGGAATCTGTCCAATCCCCTTTTGAAGGCATCCTGGCCAGATGCCACCACCACATTGAAAAATCCACGAACTTCCAAGTCCCATCTGTATTTGGAAGGATGGGAAGATTTTCAGTGGTTGGAAACAGATTTCCCCTCCCTCACTCTCGCTGACAGTTCTTGTAAACAAGGAAGTTCCGCAAGCTTTTTGGGACTCACAGATCCCACTGAACGCCACTTGACAATTCTAACAATGTTTAGCTGCCATTCTGTGTGTACCTTGCCCCATGTTTTGCTAAGCTGATATTTCAAGTCCACTTCATATCTTTTGGAATAAATTACTCAAACATGTGCCTTTTTTAAAAAAAAAATCCTCTTTTCCACACGAACAATAGTGTTGAACTGAATGTCAGTCATCAGGCAAGCATAATTGGATTGTGGAAAGTGTTATATTGTGAATTAAGTTGACTGATGGGGGAAATGTCAGTATTATTAACCAGCTTCCTCGGCATGACGATTTTATGTCTCAAAGAATGAATTGCCAAAGAGGACTCCCAGGCATCCATTCCAAATGATGGAGTCATTTTAATAAAAGGAAGATTTCTCTTTCATATCATTGTTTTTAAACAGCTTATCTTCAGGCTGGCACCGAGTTAACAGCCAAGTGGCAGGTGATCTGAGGAATGCTGAAATTGCCAACAAAAGTGACTCGGCTTTAGAATGGTGGATTTCTGTAGAGTCGGACGGACCTTGCTTTGATCTCAATGCACTGGCCCATCCACTCCGTGTTTCAGTCATGGGACCATAGAACCATCCTGCCCCTCCTCTGGAGGGAAGCCTTTCAAGTATTTGAAAAATGCTCTCCTGTCTCCCTTAAGTCTCCTTTCACAAAATAGTACCTGTGAAAGGGATCTGAGTCTTGGTGGACCACAAATTGAACATGAGTCAGCAGCGTGATGCCGCGACCAGGAAAGCCAATGCGATTCTTGGTTGTATCAACAGAATCATAGTGTCTAGATCAAGGGAAGTGATTGTACCACTCTATTCTGCTCTGGTCACACCCCACCTGGGGTCCTGTGTCCAGTTCTGTGCACCTCAATTTAAAAAGGATGTTGAAAACCTCGAGCGGGTGCAGAGGAGGGCAACCGAGATGGTTGAAGGTCTGGTAACTAGGAATGTTTAGCCTTTCAAAAAGAAGGCTGAGGGGGGATATGGTAGCTATGTTTAAATTTTTGAAATGATGTCATATTGAAGAGGGAACAGGTTTTTTTCCCATGGCTTCAGAGATTAGGACTCGGGGCAGTGGTTTCAAACTACAGGAAAAGAGATTCCATTTGAACATTAGGAAGAACTTCCTGATGGTTACTGGTGATCTGCCCCAAAGGAGGGTGGTGGAGTCTCCTCCTTTGGAGGTTTTTAAGCAGAGGGTGGATGGCCATTCATTGGTGGTACTGTGATGGGGGTTCCTGCATGGCAGTGGTTGGACTGGATGGCCCTGGAGGTCATAGAATCATATAATCATAGATTATATGAGTTGGAAGAGAAAAACCTTAAAAACCTCCAAAGAAGGAGACTCCACCACCCTCCTTTGGGGCAGCATCTTCCACTGCCAAACAGCTCTAACTGTCATGAAATTCTTCCTAATGTTCAAATGGAATCTCTTTTCCTGTAGTTTGAAACCATTTCCCTGTGTCCTAGTCTCTGAAGCCATGGAAAACAAACCAGTCCTGTCTTCAATGTGACATCCTTTCAAATATTTAAACATAGCTAACATATCCCCCCTCAGCCTTCTTTTTGTAAGGCTAAACATTCTCAGGTCCCTAAGCCGCTCCTCGTAAGACATTTCTTCCAGAACCTCAATCATCCTGGTCGCCCTCCTCTGGACCCATTTGAGGTTGTCAACATTCTTTTTAAATTGAGGCGCACAGAACTGGACACAGGACTCCAAATGAGGTCTGACCAGAGCAGAATAGAGTGGTCCTATCAATTCCCTTGATCTTTTCCTTAAGTTCCTTCCTTGCTGCCTTTCTGAGTCCCACCCCTCTTCTGATTTCTTGGCTCCTGTCTCCATTTGGACTGATGACTGAGCCAAGGTAGACGGGACTTCAAACTATCTGAACCACTTTGTTGTCAGCCTCAAAATCCATCATGACTCTGTGCTTCTTAATGCTCAACTGCTACCCTGCCAACATGGCCAGGGGCATGTAAGGGCTGGGCTCCTCCCACCCCACTTCACTCTCCTTCATGTTTCTTGGCTCTATCAATATTTCAGAATTTTGTTCGTGGCCCAGAATGTGGAGCTGTGAAGCAGAACTTTTTTTTTTTAAAGGTAAGGCTGGAACGTCTGAAGCCAAAACTTGATTTCTCCTGGAGCATCGCAGGGACCTGCTCAATGTGATTCAACTGTCAGAAACATTCCTTAAAAAACGGTGAGTTGTTTTCCCTCAGCGCCCTAGCAACAAGCCTTATTATTCCTCCATTGGAACTGTTAAATCAACACTCCAGCCCCAAGACGCAGGGGAAAGCTCTGCTGTAGAACACTCCCTCCTCTCTCCAAATAACATCTTAAAGGTTTCTTATCCAAGGATCTGACAGAACTTTAATTACTTTGAGCATTCCAGGTCTCCTCGGCGTACATCACACACATCACAAACGTTCTGTTCAATTTGGGTTCTCTCCTCCCTTCGGCTCTTTTGATGGTGCATTTCAGGGCCAAGGTTTGTTTATGCCGCAAGCGTCCAGGGCGGTTGGATCTGTGCGCTGATGCCCCATGTGGTGAACTGCGGAACTGCAGCTGGCAGACTCTGAGCCAATCCTTTTCTAAGCCCTGGCTTGACTCCTCCCACTGGGGCTCCCTATTGGTTCCTCCCAGGCAGGAAGGAGTATAAAAGAGCTTGTTGAGGTCTCACTTCTGTTCGGTTTGGCTCTTGCCAACCAGGGCTCTAATTTAATTCTGCCAGCTTTTAGCTGGTTCTTGGATGCTCCTTTAATCCTGACTCCCAGGTTGCACTTCAGTTCTTGTTGGCTTGGAGGTCTGCTCTGCACCTTGATCATAGAATGATAGAATAAGTGGAAGGGACCCATAAGGTCATTGAGACCAACCCCTTGCTCAAGGAAGGAATCCAGATTAAAGCAGATTGGCAGATTGTGGTCCAATTTTCTCTTGAATACCTTCAGCACTGGAGCACTTTCCACCTCCTAAGGTCATGGGTTCCATCATCATCCTGCTTTAACAGGAAGTCCCCCCAGATATTCAGCCAAAATCCAACTTCTTGTAACTTGATCCCATTATTAGGTGTCCTGCACTCTGGTATGATGGAGAACAGATCCTGACCCTCAACAGTAGAACACCCTTTCAAGTACTTGAAAATTGCTATCACACTATCCCCCCTCAGTCTTCTTTCCTCAAGACTAAACATGCCCAGGTAAGAAGAACATAAGAGCATAAGAGGAGCCATGCTGGATCAGGCCAAAGGCCCATCTAGTCCAGCTTCCTGTATCTCACAGTGGCCCCACCAGATCCATCTAGGAGCACATGAGACTAGATCTCTGTCTCCTGATACCACTCCCCTGCATCTGGCCCTTGAAGCACCCTGGTTTTAAGCCTGGAGATGACACACCTCCATCGTGGTTTGTCACCTGGGGTGGACTTCTCTTCCAGGAATCTGTCCAATCCCCTTTTGAAGGCATCCAGTCCAGATGCCGTCACCACCTCCTGTGGCAGGGAGTTCCACAGACTAACAACAGGCTGGGTAGCTAACAACATGCTGGGTCTTCCAGTCTTTCTTACTAGGGCTGGGTATCTAGTCCCCTGATCATCCTTGTCATTCTCCTCTGAACTTGTTCCAGTTTGCTGTCATCCTTCTAAAAGCGTGGTGTCCACTGCGGTGATTATCTCGTGATTCCTGGTTCCCCTTCCAGTTTAGTTCTCTCTCCATGGCTGAAGCTGACAAATGCTCCTGTCCCTTTTTCTAACATTTCTCCAATTTACCCAAGATGACAACGGGTTAAAAATGTGTAAAAGCAGAGACTGGTGGATTTCTGGCTGTGCGTGTGGGATGTCGGTAAAGAATGGAATCTCTTTGTGCCTTAGGACGCTATTGTCAGTGTTGGGTATGTGTGTTTTATTTCTGCTGGGTGAATATTTTTAGCAAAAGAATAAGAGGGCATTCTTGGCAGGCTCCAGATGTTCTCTAAAACCTTGTAAACTTTGAATGTGTGAATAGTAAGTGGATTCTGGAATATCAAGGCCTACTAAGGTGCCCTTTTTACCCCAAAAAGCAATCTCTGGGAGACACTCAGCTTAGTGAAAGATGAACGTTACTATTTGGTTTTGGAATTATATACTAGATGGGAAGAGAATGGACAACCTCCCATTTTAGCTAGCTAAAAGGGAAATGCAGGGAGCCTTGCATGTCCTAGGCAGAAAGAAAATGTATCTTGTCTTCTAGACAAGCAGGTCCAAGAGTTTAGAGAAAAAGATGGATGTAGAGTCAGAAACCCTAGGAATAATTTTAGGACCATAAGGAATGTCATCGTAGATCAGAATAAAGCAGCAAATCTACTTCTTGCCTGTGTGAACACATGTATATTCAGCTCAACAGGAGTTGCCTTCTGTCACTTATAGCAGAATCATAAAGGGTCTTTAGAAGCTTACTGTTCCACATGGGTTCCATCATGTAAGATGGCGCATCACACTGCAATAGTGTTGAGAGGTCTTGTGGAAAACTCATTGAGAATAAGTCTTGGCAAAACTGGGAGTTGAGAATAAGCATCCAAACAGCACATGGATGAACAGCGAAACGTTTCTATCTGAAGTCCAGTGTGACTCAACTCCCAGTTTAACTGGATGACTGAGAATCTTCACAGGACGTGCTGTGATGCTGGTTTTACTGAAGCAGGTTGCTGCTGGTTTCTGTTGGTGAAACTGATCTTGTCTTCCAAATGACTACAACCAATTACCCTTTTCACTTTAACCACCAGCACCTTGATCTGACAAGGTGCTAACTGGCAATTTCCACCACTTTTAAAAATTTGGTTTTCTGAAGTGGCTTAGCGCTAAATCCTTTTAGCACTGGTTTTAAAAAAATCATACAAACCAGAAGTTTGTTCCATGCTCACCCCTTTATATCAAATCAGGAAAACACACACAGCAGGAAATAGAGAAAAACAATGCTAGGGTGGAGTATGAGTTAAGCCACACATCATCTTAAATTAACAAATAAACAAACAATCAAACAATCAATTAAACAAACAAACAAGAAATGCTCCCCACTAAAAGAGATTATTTTCCTCCAGGTTTCTCCACATTTAGCTTGTGTTGTATAATTTCCTGTTTTAAATTCAGTTTGTCCCAGAGAAAATGACCCATGTAAATGCCCCTCGATTCCCAATGAAGACAATACATACACTTCTCCCTTATACCATGGTGTTTTTCTTCTCCAGGAAGTGGCTCAAGAGAGGAAGGTCTTGGATTAACTAAGGGCCCTCTTGCTGGTGAGAGTCCCTGACCTGATGACAGAGATTGAACTGGTGTCCTCTTCTGGCATGGTGGCTCTTCATGGTGACCAGGGAGGATGCTGAAGCATGTTGGGAGGCTGACATGGGTCAGGGGAAGTCATGGCAGAATGCTGCTCCCTTGGGGAGAGAAGGAGAGATTGTGTCTCCATTCCTCTACTCCATGTGTGAATCAGTTGTTTCTGCTTTGTAGCTATGTGTTTGGGGGCATAAGAACATAAGAACATAAGAAGAGCCATGCTGGATCAGGCCAAAGGCCCATCTAGTCCAGCTTCCTGTATCTCACAGTGGCCCCACCAGATGCGTTTGGGAGCGCATGAGACTAGATATCTGTCTCCTGATACTACTCCCCTGCATCTGGCCCTTGAAGTATTGTGGTTTTAAGCCTGGAGATGACACACATCTCCATCATGGTTTGTCACCTGGGATGGACTTTTCCTCCAGGAATCTGTCCAATCCCCTTTTGAAGGCATCCAGGCCAGATGCCATCACCACATCCTGTGGCAGGGAGTTCCACAGACTTACAACACACTGGGTGAAAAAATATTTTCTTTTGTCAGTTCTTACTCTCCCAGCCCTCAATTTGAGCATATGTCCCCTAGTTCTGGTATTCTGGGAGAGGGAAAAGAGCGTCCCTCTATCCACTTGACTCATGCCCTGCATTATTTTGTACGTTTCAATCATATCCCCCCTCAGGTGCCTTTTTTCCAGGCTAAAGAGGCCCAAATGTTTTAGCCTTTCCTCATAAGGGAGGTGCCCCAGCCCAGTAATCATTTTAGTCGCTCTCTTCTGCACCTTCTCCAGTTCCAGTATGTCTTTCTTGAGATGCAGTGACCAGAATTGTACACAATACTCCAGGTGCGGCCTTACTATTGTTTTGTATAATGGCATTATAATGTTGGCTGTTTTATTTTCAATCCCCTTTTTGATAATCCCTTGCATGGAATTGGCCTTCTTCACTGCCGCCACACATTGAGGAGACACCTTCATGGAGCTTTCCACCAACACACCAAGATCTCTTTCCTGATCCGTCACAGATAACTCAGAGCCCATGAGTTGATAGATAAAGTTTTGATTTTGTTTTGCCCCAATATGCATTACTTTACATTTGGCTACATTAAAACGCATTTGCCATTTCTCAGCCCGTTCCCCCAGTTTGGAGAGATCCTTCTGGAGCTCTTCACAATCTTCTCTGTTTTTTACCACACGGAAAAGTTTTGTGTCATCTGCAAACTTGGCCACCTCACTGTTTATCCCTGTCTCCAGGTCATTTATGAACAGATTGAAAAGCACCGGTCCCTGGACAGATCCCTGGGGCACACCACTTTTCACTTCTCTCCATTGTGAAAATGTCCCGTTGACACCTACTCTTTGTTTCCTGGATCTCAACCGGTTCTCAATCCATAAGAGGACCTGCCCTCTTATCCCCTGACTGTGCAATTTTCTCAGCAGCCTTTGGTGAGGGACTGTGTCAAAAGCCATACACATATTTTGCACCCCAAGGGGGTCCATGCACCCCTAACCCATGTGTTATTGAAGGGAGAAGTATCTCCTAATTCATTGCAAGAATCACAAAATGATAGAATCATTGGATAATGGAGGTGGACTGGGCCCACAAGTCCAGTTCTGCTCAATGAAGGAATATGTGCCAAAGCATATCTGACTGATGGTTGTCCAATTGTCTCTTTGATGCCTCCAGCGCTGGAGTGCCTACCTTCTCTTGATGTCATTATTTTCATTGTCATACTGCTCTAACAGTTAAGAACCTTTTCCTGATCTTCAGCCCAATTCTTGCTTCCTGTCGCTTGAGCACATTATGTTTCTTGAATTCAGAGGTGACTGAGAAGAAGACCCTTCCCGTCCTCTGTAGAACATTCTTCCAAGGGTTTGAAAAGCACTCTTCTATCTCCCCTCTTAGGGCAGATTTTGAAGTTGAGGCTCCAATATTTTGGCCACCTCGTGAGAAGAAAAGGACTCCTTGGAAATGTCCCTGATTTTGGGAAAGATGGAAGGCAAAAGGAAAAGGGGACAGCAAAGAATGAGATGGTTGGACGGTGTCATCGATGCAACCAATATGGATTTGACAAAACTCCAGGAGGCAGTGGAAGACAGGAGGGCCTGGCGTGCTCTGGTCCATGGGGTCACGAAGAGTCAGACATGACTGAACGACTGAACAACAACAACAACAACATCTCCTCTCTGTCTTCTTTTGTCAAGGCTAAATGTGTCCAGGTCTTTCCATTTTTCTTCTTAGGGCTTGAGTGCACGTGTGCGGACAGAGTAATGGTTGCCCTGAAGCCATACTGGGTGGTGATAGAGGCTTGGTGTGAATGCAGCTTCAGGTATTTTCCAGCATGTGCCCAGTGAAATGAAGCTGACAGGTGAGCGTGTGACCAATATTTTTTATAAGCTAAGATATAACCCAGTCCCCTTTCCTGGGAGAAGCATTAGCTCTCAAGATATTACCCGATAAATCCATCTGTTATTGCAGGATTTGAAAAAATAAATCCTTATCAATAGCTATCACACTCCTCTTGGCCGCATGTGATCAATGGTGATTGAGCTGGGGAGAGCAGCAGGTAATTCTTCTGAATACCAGACACGGTGGTTGTTTTCCGACCAGGTGCAGAAAAAAAATAGAATGGGAGATGTTTTGGGGTCTTTTCTTCTGTTTTTCCCACAATACGTGTCTTGGTTCATGAAAACTTGATAGTACTTTGGCTAGAACAGTGTGGCCAGAGGGAGAAGTAAAGGAAAGAAGACTCTGTTTGAATGAACAGCACCATCAGGCTAGGTTTCCATGCTCTGGGCTAAACAATGATCAGTACCAGGAATGTACACATTTGAGACATTTACATTCCACCCAATAGTGTTGACTTGTCTAGTTGGATCAAAGTGTAGAAACACAGGAAGCTGCCTTCTCCTGGGCCAGATCCTCAGTCTATTGATCACTGTCAGATGGTTAGCCATAGTCGTCCCATGTTTGAGTCAAGAGTCTTTGCTAGTATTGCCTTGAGATCACTGATGGTCTCCTTTTCCATTATTTTCTTGAATTCTGGTAGGTTTTTTTTTGGGAGGGGGGGCTTTCAATTTCCAAAGGAGTTTTATCATACATGCCTGCTCCTTGGCAAATTTCTCTCTGCAGCACAGCCATTGAGGATAGTGAAGGACAATGGGGGAACATTTATAGCTCCATGGGAACTGCAAGGCATTAGAGGACTCGGAGTCTCTCTGTTTATTAAGCTCTGAGAAGGTGCCTCTCTAAATGCTACCAGTTGCAGTAGCTTTGCCTCTAATCCTGTTGAATTCTGGTAGCTGCACTGAAAAAGATATAGATATATCCAAAAATCCCATGCCTAATGGTCTAAATGCTTTAAATCATACAAATGGCTTGTTGCAGTATGATCAGTCTAAGGCAGCAATAAGTAATGTGTGATTGGTGGCCAATGAAAATGGTTAATCTTCTCGTCTCACCCTTCCAGGTGTGGGCATGGATTTGTGAAATTCATCTCACAGTCTGGTGGGAAGGTGAGGGGGTCATCCCCGGCACTCTTGCAGAAGGATTGAGAATGTATTTATGCAAAACAAACAGATTATGGAATAATCCAGAAGGCAGCAGATTTTCACGGAAACAGCGCTAGCATCTTCTGGGCTACAAGGACGTTTAAGGACACATGAGGGAGGATTGGTTAAGGTTTAAGAATCATAGAATAGTTGAGTTGGAAAGGACCTATAAGGTCATCAAGTCCAACCTCCACTCTTGGTGTGCTCACCACCTTCCAAGTCCATTTTTGTTTTATTTTATTTCGTGATTTCTGCCTGGACACATGAAAAGGCATCTATGCATAAGTAAAATGCATACAACAGTGACTTGAGGATGGCAAACCAGCTCTGCCTTCACTTCAGGATTTTAAAGGAGCTATCCAGAGTGCTGAACAATGCAACCATCCCTCTGTGTTCAGCACCATGGATAGTTCCTTTTAAAAAACCATGAATAACTGAGTCCGAATGCCTCCAGCATAGGAGTGCTTCATCACCTTCTGAGCGGATGGGTTCCATTGCTGTACTGCTCTAACAGTGAAGACATTTTTCCTGGTATTCAGCTGAAATCTGGCTCCCTGTAGCTTTGGTCCATCATTATGTGTCCTGCACTTTGGGAGGACTGAGAGCAGATTCTGTAGGGCCACCTTTCAAGCATTTAACAAGTGCTCTCCTATCTCTCTTTTAAAGGATCAACCAGTTGTACATGTTGCCCCCTGGTCTGTTATGTCCTTTACCTAGGCACAGAGTAGGTTTGGGTGCTATTTCACATTCCAGTCTTTCATCCTATGTGAATATCACCAGTATGTCAGGTTGTCAGAAAAGTTCTGAAGGCTCGGATCATCTTCTTCAGCATGATGACTCTGATTTCATGGAGTGGGCCATGTATTCACTCTGGGTTTTAGCACAACATTTGCAGAAACTACACATGCTCCTGGACCATGATTTAGGAAACAAATTCAGCACCTTGGATAGTTCCTTTAAATTTCACACTAAAACCCAGAGCAGATCCACCAACTCCATGATATCAAAGTCACTTCAGCCTCAGTGCCTTCATATTTCCCATAATTATCAACCCAAGAATTTGTCTCATAATTAATCACATCACTGGTCCATGTAGATTGACGTGAATTACTGAAAGGTCTCCTAGATACTAAGTCACCACCTTTTACAACTTTACATGGAGAAACAGGGACTGATATTCTCCATTCACGCAGAGAACACGGTATCGCTGTCTTCCTGCCCTGCCGCCACATCCTGACGATTTCAAAAATAACAGCAGAAAACTGTGAACATTTGTCTTTTGCTGGATGTCCATCTTTCAGCCCTTTCCTCCTGGAAGCAATTTAGAAATCACACATTTTCAAGTCTTTGAGCAACTGATGGGGGGATTTGCATGGGAAATGAATTACATTTGATGCACTTACAAATGCCCATTAAGGTTGGATTTAAGAATGTTATTTGTTCCCAACTTATAATTTTTTTTTAGTAATTTTCCACCCCCTGGGAGTAACATCATTTAGATGAAGGAGGAGAGAGATTTTCTTTGGAAGGCATTCCTTTCTCGTTGATATAAAGGGAATGTTTGATTTTAAAACCTGTTTTTGAAAGGGCTAAGCTTACGGGGTGGGAGAAGAAGTCGTACTGTTATGCTTTGAACTGTGAAAGGAACCATTTATCATTGCAGATTTTCCCCCACGCTGATATAATGCAGGAAAGAGAACAAGCTGATGGTATCTCGGACTATACAAGGTTTTCCAACCCTTTCCTTTAAAGGATTTTCTCCAGCCGTATATAAACTTATTTCATTTTGCTGTAAAAAATTTCTCCTTTCATATATCCAGTGGTTCCCAAACTTGGGTCTCCAGATATCATTGGACTAAAACTCCCAGACACCTTCGACACTAGCTGTGAGGACCCGGATTTCTGGGCTTTGCAGTCCAAGAATATTGGGGGACCCAGGGGACCCTGATATGTGGGATGGTCATGCTGGAAATTGCTAGGTGTTTTTGAGAGGGGCAGGGCTTTTGAGTAGCCAAGGCATGTGATCACCCCCAATGACTTCACTGTTGCAGGAATGATGACTCTGCATCTGCGTTAAGAATCATAGAATCATAGAATCATAGAGTTGGAAGAGACCTCAACGAGGGCCATCCAGTCCAAACCCCTGCCATGCAGGAACCCCCATCACAATATTTCCGACAGATGGCCATCCAGCCTCTGCTTAAAAACCTCCAAAGAAGGAGACTCCACCACCCTCTTTTGGGGCAGCCTATTCCACTGCTGAACAGCTCTAACCGTCATGAAGTTCTTCCTAATGTTCAACTGGATTCTCTTTCCCTGTAGTTTGAGACCATTGCCCTGAGTCCTAGTCTCTGAAGCCATGGAAAACAAACCTGTTCCCTCTTCAATAAGACACCCACAAACCTGTTCCCTCTTCAATATGACTTTACAGAAGTGATCCATGGTACTGAACTTAATGTTGGCAAGGGATCCAGAAGGATGGCTCCTAGCAGAAATGGAATCATATGCAGGAGGCTGCAGCAAAAACCTTTTGGCTTGCAACAGTCTGCTCAGAAAAAGGAGCCTGGGCACACAGACCACTACATCATGTCCACATGTCTATTTCTGTGCATGGTGTGTTCTCAGCAGAGACACCAATGAATGGGAAAAAGTCCAAATTTCCATTGGAAGCACATGGTGTTGAAGCAGCACCTGATCACTGAACCACCCTGTTGGGTTTTGAAGGCTGTCACCCAGCACTGACACCCCTCCTCCATCATTGTCAGGCTGCTATCACCCTTGGCTGCCATTCATTCCATGGTGCCCACCCCAACAAGCTCCCCCAACCCATACGGAGACTACTGCCAAAACATTAGAACAAGATTGGGATCCAGAAGGGCCTGAATTGAAGGAACTAGAAAAAGGTGGAAGGATGTGTCCCTGGCGACCAAGCCCAAGCCCAACACATTTGTGCATTTCTGATTCCTTTTTGTCAGGACTGGGGCCGTGCCTGAACTCTCCAACTCTAGTGTGTGCAGGATTGGCTCCACTCCTCTGGGAGAAAGCTATGCCAGAGCTTACAGGATTGGGGCCTCTCCCTGCAACAGGTACTGAGCTCCTCATGAGTGTCACCTGTGTACCCTGAGGCCTGGCCTATATAAGGACTGGCTTCTCCCCACCAAACCTTGGCCTTTGCAAACAAAGCTTGTGGTTTCTGTATTCCTGCTTGGACAAGTAATAATCCTCCTTCAGTTCCGTCCCTTGCTTGTTCCTGCCTCACCACAGAATCATAGAATCATGCAGTTGGAAGAGATCTCAAGGGCCACCCATGCTGGCAGGGACTTCAATTCTCGTGGTGTCTGGCCGTGGGAGGTACGCTCTGAGTGGGGGGATTAGTCGGGTAAGAAGAACCCGGGTCAGCCAGTTGATGCCTGTCCCCCATTCTGATCCCCCTGCTCACCTCCACATACCTGGGTGCCATTCCACCAGCGCCTCCGGCCTGTCTTGCCTCCTGGTTAATGCCAGGTCGGTTCATAATAAGACACCTATTATCCACGATGCTATCGTGGATATGCGAGCCGACCTGGCTTGTATCACTGAGACCTGGGTGGGAGCAGAGGGAGGGGCTTCTTTCTCCCTTCTGTGCCCCCCTGGGTTTCAGGTCCAGTGGGCCGGCAGGTTGGAGGGTCAGGGGGTGGGGGGTGGGGTGGCCATCGTTTACAGGGAATCCCTTCATGTTAGCAGATCTGTGGCATTGGTGTGTCCCGGGGTTGAATGCCTTCATCGGTGGGTCATTGGTATTGTGCTGGTGTACTGAGCTCCCCGCAACCCAGCACAATCTTTTCCAGAGATCTCGGAGTTCATCTTGGCTGCCCTGTTGAAGTTTCCCCGCTTACTGGTGGTTGGGGACTTCAACGTGCATGCCGAGGAGGAACTCTCTGGTGCGGCTCTGGAATTCATGGAATCTATCTCAGCATGTTGATTGCCCCACCCATAGAGCAGGCAATACCCTGGACCTTGTTTTTACCTCCATGATGTCAGATTCTTGTCTGAGGGTTAGGGGTATTTCACCCCTACCAGTGTCATGGTCGGATCATCATCTGCTAAATTTTTCCCTGTCGATCACCACCCCGCCCTGCAGGGAGCATCAGCCGTTCATTTGGGGCCGCCCCTGTAGGCTCCTGGACCCTGCTAGGTTCATGGAGGCCTTCGGGGAGCTCTCTGGCGGTCTGGCAGACAATCCGGTTGAAGCCCTGGTGGATAGGTGGTATGAGGGTGCCACCGGGGCTGTAGACTGGATCGCCCCCAAGCGTCTCCTGTGCTGTGGAGACTGCTCCTTGCCGTGGTATATGGCTGAGTTGCAGTCGATGAAACAAGAATGCAGGTAGCTTGATGAGATTTGGAGGATGGATTGGAGGGTAGTAAGTAGGGCAGTTGACTGGCCGCTATGTTCGCGTGATCAGGGACTCTAGAACAGCCTATGTCTCCCTGAGAATTAGTGAGGCCTCGAACTGCCAGGCGGAGTTGTTCGGGTGGTTCGGGACCTATCCAATCCTGGTCAGCTGGGGCCTCCTCCTATTGAGTTCACTAGCGAGCAATTTGCAGCCTATTTTAGATCTAAAATTGAGGCCATGCATTCCGATCTGCCCCCCGGTTGCTCTAGTTCATCCTCTGATGTCCCTGGGGCCTCACCCCCTCAGTCTCCTCGTCTGGTTGAGTTTGGGCCAGTGTTTCCAGCGGAGGCCTCCAGGACCATGGCTTATTGCCGGCCGGCGGCTACCCGTTTTGACCCTTGCCCAGCTTGGCTTGTTAAATCTCCTGGAGGGAACATGCCGGAGTGGGTTTCAGCCATTGCCATGGCCTCCTTCAGGGAGGGAATTTTCCCTTCCCGATTGAAGGAGACCATGGTGAAGCCCGCATTAAAAAAGCCCGGCATGGCATCAGATGAGTTATCCAGCTACCGTCTGATTGCCGTTGTTCCCTTCCTGGGCAAGGTTGTTGAGAGGGTGGCCGCCATCTGGCTCCAGTCGTACCTGAAGGAAAATCATATCCTGGATCCCTTCCAGTCCAGGTTCAGGCCTCTTCGGGGGACTGAGACTGCCCCGGTCGCTCTGCAGGATGACCTCCTCAGGGAGGCTGACAGGGGGTGTTCCTCTCTGTTGGTACTCCTTGATTTGTCAGCTGCCTTTGATACCGTCGACCACGGTAACCTGCTGGTCCGGCTTGCTGAGGCTGGAATTGGGGGCCTTACTTTGAGCTTATGGGGAATGGCTTAGGGAGCTGGGAATGTTTAGCCTCCCTAAAAGAAGGCTGAGGAGGGATATGATAGCTATGTTTAAATATCTGAAAGGATGTCATATTGAAGAAGGGACTGGTTTGTTTTCCATGGCTTCAGAGTCTTGGACTCGGGGCAATGGTTTCAAACTACAGGAAAAGAGATTCCATTTGAACGTTAGGAAAAACTTCATGACAGTTAGAGCTATTCGGCAGTGGAATATGCTGCCCCAAAGGAGGGTGGTGGAGTCTCCTTCTTTGGAGGTTTTTAAGCAGAGGCTGGGTGGCCGTCTCTCAGAAATATTGTGATGGGGGTTCCTTCTTGGCAGGGGGTTGGACTAGATGGCCCTTGAGGTCTCTTTCAACTCTATGATTCTGTGATTCTATGATTCTATTTGCTACATCGAGTGTTCATTGCTAGGAAAGTACCGAATGGAACAGGAGCTGCGAGAGGGTGTTTGGCTGAGTCTCTCTTCACATTCCTTCTCCTCGCCTTTCCCAATGTGCTGCAAATTAAAAAAATAACTGGAGCCGAACCAATGCCTCCATTTATTTTTTCCCTCCGAGTGGCAAGGGAGAAGGAGAGATGTAACGCCCAGCTTTTGTCGCCCTTGTCACTTTGATAAATTCTTTCAATGCAAAGAGGAGCTCACTGAACTTGGCATCTGTTGTCACTTTAATGGTTGGTAGAACAATAGTAATGAATGGAAATCCAAAGAACCTATTTTACAGGGGAACAGAAAGATGCATGGAGATTTTCTGTTAATCAGCAATTTAGCCACTCCTCTTTTGGAAGCAAATTATGTGTGAGAAAAAAGATCCGTTAAGAAAAGACCTCCTTGTCTTGTTTTTTTCCTGGAAGGCTGGCTATTAAGCAGCACGAGATTTCAGCTGGACCACAGTCTCAAGCCACTATGATGCACAATGAATTACACAACACTGATACGATGCTACAGACCCAGCTGCCAGCTTTGTTTCACCACTAGAGATGGGCACGACTCAAAAAAATGGTGTTTCAGTTTTTCGTTTGTCGTTGAGAGGTCCATTTCATTTCGTTTCCGTTTTTTGCGAATTTTTGGAAAAATTTTTCATTTTCGTTTTTCGTTTTTTCATTTTTCATTTCTACCCGCTTTTTGCGATTTTTAAATCATTTTCGTGTGGGGCATCCCCCAACACCCCAGACCAGAGGGAAAACACTAAAAAAAATGGATGCTGGCAGAGACACAGTATAGACTAGGTACGCAGGGAGGCTGCAAATAAATATAAATAATTATCACTGCGTTTTTATGGATGTCCAGGGCGTTTTTTAACATTTAAAACAGCTCATTTCATTGCGCGTCACCATTAATGAAAACAAAACGTAACAAACACAATTTTCGTGGTTCTGTTTGTTTTGTTCCATTTTCATCACAATTTTCGTTTGTTGTTTCGTTACGTAATGAAATGGATAACGAATAACGGAAACAAAAAATATTCGTTTTGTGCCCATCTCTATTCACCACCATCCCAATTTTATTTATTTATTTTAGAGTACTTTTTACCCTGCCTTTCTGCTTGGAAAAGGACCCAAGACAGCTTACAGTAATGAGGGACAATATACAGTCCAGTACAATTAAGACATATTCAAATAACTGAGTAGGGAATTGAGGGAAATATTACAGCATTACAAGACAACATACATTACATTAAAGCTACAAGAGAATGAAGCAGTTAAAAAGAGTGTGAAAAATGCAATGAAAAGTTATGAGCGAGGGATACTAACAATTAAAAACATAGTGTCAATGCAATCACAAAATATTTAAACACTATGTCTATGTCAGAGATGGTGAACCTTTTTGAGACGGAGTACCTAAACTGCCATTCAAAACCCACTCATTATTTGCAATGTGCCAATATAGCCATTGAACCTGAATACAGGCAGCTGTGAAGGGGCGATGTTGGGTGCCCACAGAAAGGGCTCCGAGTGCCGCCTTTGGCAACTGTACCATAGGTTCGCCAACACTGGTCCGTGTGATCGTGTATGGTAGATTCATAAAAAGGTCATATAATGGGTAGTCCATCATTCAGGGAAAGCTTGCCTGAAGACAAAGGTCTTTGCCTGTTTACTCTGTCAAGTTGCTATTGAAAGCTTAGCTCATATGTTTATTTATTTTTTGTTTTAGCAGTGACCAATAAAGGTATCACCTAACTTCCTTTTGAATCTGGTTCCTCACTTTTTCTCACAACAGTCATGAAAGGAAGACATCTGTGAGACAGTAGCGACTGATCCCACTTTATCCAAGAGAGCTTTGTGGCCATGTGGAGATTTGAACCCCTGTCTTCCTTGAGCACCAGTGGAAGGCCTTCATTTTTTGTTTTCATTCGTTCTGCTCTGCAAAAAGGGGAAGAATAAGAAAAGAAAAGCAGAAAGAACCTTTCTAAAGATAAGTCACTGGTTCCCCAACCTCTGGTTTCTGCCTCGCTCTTCCTAGGAGCAGAACTATGGCTGGACCACCAAATAATTTCAAAGCTTGCTAGTTTCTTGCTTTCTTCCATATAAACATTTTGCAAGCATTGCAAACTTTTGCAAGCACTGCAAAATTCCAGTAAAAATGCACTGTGTGGGATCCGTCCCTCGTGTGAGCTGTTCTCCATCCATCCCTTTCTGGCACCAGACTGCTCCCAATGGAGAGATGCCCTCATCCTGTGCACTGCTGTTCTTTTGCTGGATTGTAATCTCATTCTGAAGTGGGTGGGTGATAACATATCTTCCTCCTTCCTCTTTTCCAGCAGTATCTCTAGGGGAAGCTGCCATAATTACATCTGAAATCTCTAAATCCCTTCCACACAAAACCCCCATCCGATAACCCACCAGGGACGGACCGGAGGATAATGAGCATAAGAGAAAGTCTGGGGTGTAAGAGAACATTATGTAAAGTCACAGGTGATTTCTTCCAAGAATGAAACACCTGGGGTGCATTGGCTTCTCCTTAGAATCATAGAAGCATGAAGTTAGAAGGGACCTCTAAGGCCATCAAGTCCACTCCCTTGCTCATGGCATCAAAAGATATCTACCAGGTGGGTTGTTTGAAGTTTTCTTGCAGGCACTCAGTGTTGGCGCACTCGCCACTTCTTGTGGTCATGGGTTCCGCTGTTGTACTACTCTGTCTGGGAGTTTTCCCTGATATTCAACTGGAATCTGGCTTCCCTTGGGCTGCTATTTCTGGTTGCCCCCTAAGCACCATTACTTGAAGCACAGAAATACAGTAGGACCCCTGTATCCACGGATTCATTATCCACTGATTCAGTTATCCATGGTTGGCATAGGGAAAAAAATTAAATCACTCAGCAGCCACAAAGCAAGCTATTGTTACAAATAGCATCTGTAAAGCAAGCTACTGTCACAAACAGCAGCCATAAAGCAAGCTACTGTCTCAAAACAGCAGCCACAAAGCAAGCTACTGTCTCAAAACAGCAGTCATAAAGCAAGCTACTGTTGGGAAACAGCAATTTGGAGGTGGGTGGGCAGGCGTTCTCTCTTATCCATGGTTTTCATTATCCATGGGAAGGCCTGGAACCAATCCCCAGTGGATACCAGGGTCCTACTGTATCTGCATTAACCTTTGCATTAACTCATTTAATAAGAACACGAGTGTTTTCCATGTTTCCACCCCTCATAATGGATTTTTCTTTTCTTTTTGCATGCTCTTTGTAGCTTTAGTGTTACTGTTTAATGTTCTAAGATGACTCTTCTCTTTCCCTGTTCTTAACTTGAATATGTCTTTATTCATGCTTAACTTGAGTATGTTTTATTAATGCTCGCCTTTAGCCTCCCCGTTTTTGGAGACATGCCAGAAACGAATGTGCCTACCTGGAACAGGGATCAAGAGTACAGCTTGTGACTTCCCTGTTCCTCAATGGGCGACCCATAGAATCTAGCCAAGTTGGGAGGGGCCTCTAAGGCCATCAAGTCCAGCCCCCTGCTCCATGCAGGAAAAAAAAAATTAAAGGATATCTGCCAGGTGGTTGTCCACATTTCTCTTGAATGCTTCCATAGCTCTGGAACACTCACCACCTCTTGAGGTTATGGGTTCGATTGTTGCACTGCTCTAACAGTTAGGAAGCTTTTTCCTAACATTCAGCCAAAAGCTGGGTTCTTGTAACTTGTGCCCATGGTTGTGTGTCCCCCTCGGGGATGATGGAGAACAGATTCTGCCCCTCCTCTGTAAGATAGCCTTTCAAGTTGTTGAAAAGACCTATCTTACATCCCCTCTGTCTTCTTTTCTCTGTCACAGGTTACAAACCATGATGGAGATGTGCAATCTCCAGGCTTAAAACCGGGGTACTTCAAGGGCCAGATGCAGAGGAGAGGTGTCAGGAGACAGAGATCTAGTCTCGTGCGCTCCCAGATGCCACTGTGGGGCCACTGTGGGGCCACTGTGAAATCCAGGAAGCTGGACTAGATGGGCCTTTGGTCTGATCCAGCAGGGTGTGGGAATTCCATTCCCCCATATTTCTGAACCCCCAAAGTGGCACCCTGCACAAGGAAGCTGCAATGCCCGGACTCCCAGAAGTCCTAGGGTCAGTAAGGTACCGATGTGCTGAGCAAAGCTCAAGGAGGCAGCAAAACAGGATGGCAAGGATATTCAGTAAACAGGATGGCAAGGCCAAAGGATATCAGGACACATCAGGGCCATCTGCTCTGTGACCCTTGACCCCATAGCTTCCTTCCCTGGGACTTCATCAATAACAAGCCAATAGGGTCTTCAAGATAGGCGTGCATTTCCCTCCCACTGAGGAATGTCTTCCCGTGACTATTGTTCTTCTATTATTAATAAAAGGCTGGTCTTTCAGGCAGTATTACCACACACACACACACACACACACACACACATGCTCATAGTTTCACACATCCATGCACACAGCCCAGAGAGAGAGACAGATGCTGCATGAGGACCAGATGTTTGCACCCCGAAACTCTGTGTCCACTTGATCCATAACGCAACAGCAGGGCTCTTCTTAGGTTCTTATGTTCTTATCATTTCTCAAATCCCCTCAAAAACGTAGAGTCTTTTCATTGGCTAGATGTAATGTTATGCCTTCAGCAATTTTGCATCCCTAATGACAAGAGGTGCTGCTCTTGTAAATTGGCCAGTGTGGAAACTCTTGCCCATATGGTTCTGTGTTGTCCCTTACATAAGGATCTATGCAAAAAAAAAAAATCTTGATCCAGTTTTATTAAAGTTAAATGGTAGATCAGATTTGGATAAAGTTTGTTGTATGCTCTCTTCCACCTCGGATGATGCAACTGAAAGAGTAGTAGCCTTTTTATGCATGATTGTCAAGAAGCGAGTCTCTGATTTGTTTTAACCTTATTTAAAGGCGGCTCTTAATGCATGCTGTGAAACTTTTGTGTTTTCTCCTATTATGTCAATAAAGGTTATCTTATCTTATCTTAACTGGTCCTGTAGAAGAGGCTCGGTCAACCTGTAAATTGCAACAGAAAACCCGATTAGCATCGCCACAAGTTTGAAGCAGCTTGATAAAGCATAACAGCACACAGATGTCTTCAGCCAATTTCTGCATCATTTTACGAGTTTGACCCCACCCAGTGCATGTTCCTAGGGGTAAAAAAAAAAAGGCACATGCATTTTGTATATGTTGCTCCCAATTTACTCATTCCATATTGCCATTCCCTTTCCACAAAGATGTCTCTAACCTCCAAAAGTGGCACACCCTTGAGAGAGAGAGATGTGTGTGTGTTGGGGGGTGGTGGATAATTCAGAGACCTGTGAAGGGCCGACTCTAAAACTCTTTTAGGGATATGCCATTTGGAATTTTCCAACTATAAATCCCAGAACTCTTAATTCTGGGTCTCCCACCTAACCTCCTCCTCCTCCTCCTCCAGTTGTTAAGTTATGTCTCTTCATGACCCCATGGACCAGATCATCCACTGTCTCCTGGAGACGGGTCAAGTCCATGTTGGTGGCATCAGGGACACCGTCCAACCATCTCATTTTCTGCTGTCCCTTTCTCCTTTTACCTTCAATCTTTCCCAACATCAGGGACTTTTCCAAGGAGGTCTCTCTCTCTCTCTCTCCTCATGAGACATCTAAATTTGACTCACCTGGTGAAAGCGCCTTAATTCCCTGCCGCAGGATGTGGTGATAGCATCTGGCCTGGATGCCTTCAAAAGGGGATTGGACAGATTCCTGGAGGAAAAGTCCATCACAGGTTACAAACCATGATGGGATGTGTAATCTCCAGGCTTAAAACCGGGGTACTTCAAGGGCCAGATGCAGGGGGGTGTTATCAGGAGACCAGAGATCTAGCCTCATGTGTTCCCAGACACATCTGGTGGGGCCACTGTGAGACACAGGAAGCTGGACTAGATGGGCCTTTGGCCTGATTCAGCATGGCTCTTATGTTCTTATGTTAAATTTTGTGTTCCAGCTGTACCCAAGCTTCCTGTTCAGAAAGGAAGTTGTCCCAGTCCACTTTTCTCCCTGAACAGCTGGATTTAGCCAGGCTACCCAACAGGCCAACTTACTCCTTTACTCCCAGATAAGCCACATTTCGGTATCTGTAGACCTCTGTCTGGTGGGAGGCCCAGAATGGAGAATTATTGGATTTGTGCTCCAAAAATTCCCACATGGCACATATTTGGCAAACATCCTTCCCCTATGGAGGCCATTGGTTGCCTGTCATAGGAGATAGAAGACATGTTTGTTCTCACCTATTGACGCTGCTCCACCTCTACTTTGGCTCAGCATTTGTTGAGATCCCATGAGTAGAGATGAGCACAAAACAATTTTTTTCCATTTTGTTATTCATTATTCATTTCGTTACATAACAAAATGAATAACGACCGTAGGGACAAATTTAACACGAACCAAACCGAACCGAGAAAAATTGGTTTGGTTAGGTTCATTTCGTTAATGGGGGAGCGGAGATGTCTCCTGTCTGGTACAGGTCCGGAGGTCTTTTCGCGCCGAGCTGCACGGAGGCAGCACACACCTCATCGGTGCCATCGAGGGAGGCGGTGGGCTTGAGCCTCAGCCCAGCCCTGGGAGGAGAGATAAGAAGCAAGCCACGCTTAGGTGGCCAGAGCAGCATGGCTTCGAAGCCGCTGCCCCCTTGCGTCTCCCTCCCGCGGCCCGTTATCGCGGGGCTGATAGGGAGGGGTGATAAGAAGGAGGCCACGCTTAGGCGGCCAGAGCAGCACGGCTCCGATGCCGCTCCCCCATTTTATTCCTCCCACCCCCATTCGTAGGCACCCCCCAGCTCCAACCGGGCCCCAGGGGCCACGCAGTGGGTGTTGGGGGAAAAGTGGGTAAAAACGAATAATGATTTAACAAAACAATAAAATGATTTTTGTGAAAATTCACAAAAAACGAAACAAAACGAACCAAACTCCTTAACGAAACGAAATGAAATGAAACACCATTTTTTCCAATTCATGCCCATCTCTACCCATGAGGTTTCTGGGTGGGAAAAATAATAATCTCATGTATTACATTAATTCCATTCTGTTTGTTCTGCTGGGCCCCTTTTGTGCATGAGAATTCCTGAGTCTCCTCACTCTCCCACTCACTCACTCTCTTTCTCTCTGGCACAACTTGGGACCATTCCCACCCCACCACCCCCACCCATGAGCCTTTGACTGAAATTAAAAGACAAGTTCCTGGTTTAAAGTGCTTTTTGCTTGGGAGTTCTCTCGGAGCCCAGCTGCTGCTTTGAATAGGCCGCTTGAATATTCATTGGCAAAATGTATAATTTATAGTTATGGCGGATGATTCATAATTTAAATGTTATTGCCCTAAATTAACTATAGCATTTCAAACTTGCGAGAGACACTTAAACTCAACATCATAAGATGATGTTGCAAACACATGGGTGCACAGAGCGTGGAGCCGTACGGATCTCCCCATAGCTTTATATTCCATCCTGCGTACTTCTGCAGGTTTCAAAATGTCTAGTCTTCATTCAATAGATGCCAACTTATTGAACTTTGGGTGAAGGCAGCTCCAAGATTCTCATGAGAAGGTCCTTCTAAACTTGGGTGCCCAGATGTACTTGGACTACAGCTCCCAGAAATCCTCACTAGCACTAATGGTGGCGAAGGCTTCTGGGAGGTTTAGTCCAAAAACATCTGGCCAGATGAGATAGTAAAAAAAAAAAGGTCATGAGAGAAAGCAAGGCTGATTGACCAGCTTTCCACTGGTCCTTTTCACAGAATCACAATTTACAACTGGGTGGAATTCCGAGAGTCACTGAGCCTCTTCATTTAATTCAGGGGTTCACATCCTTAGGTTTCCAGATGTGGAGTCTAGGTCATTACCGCAGTGATATATTTTAATTTACACCCATACCCCCTATTCCTCTGTAATGGAATTAGGATGATGGGGCATAATGTAATTTATAAGACTCAATATTAACTGTACATTTTCAGCTTTTCGCTAGATGCTTATCTAAGGAATGCAATAGCCTAGTCAAAATAAGCCAAGTTGGACAAAATTGGACAGTTACCATTGGACAATTTTTCACGTGACTTCTGGAAACTAGAGATGGGCAAAAATGAAGTTTCAATTCGTTTCATTATTCTTTATTCATTTTGTTACATAACAAAATGAATAACAACCGTAGGGGCAAATTTAAAATGAAACGACCCAAACCAAGAAAAATTGGTTCGGTTCGGTTTGTTTTGTTAATGGGGGGCGGGTGGAGATATCTCCTACCTGCTGCTGGTCCTGAGGTCCGATCGTCCTGGCTTCTGGGACAGCGACCAGGAATAAAAAGCTGATGGCCATGGGGTTGGCAGTAAAATAAATAAATACATAAATAAAAATTTATTTATTTTTTTAAAAAGGAACCCCGACTGGGCCCTAGGGATGGCCTGGTCAGCACCCTAAAATAAAGAAAAATTAATTAAAAAACCCCAGTGCCAACTGGGCCCCAGGGGCTGCATGGTCGGTGCTGAAAGAAAATAAAAAACAACAAAAAGCCCTGCGCTACATCTGTAGCAGGGGGCCTGAACGTGGAAGTAAAGAACCCCAACCGGAGCTGCCTTCTTCGCTGGGGGGGGCACAGATCGTGCCACAGCGGACCCAAAGGCAGGGACGTTGCCCCCACACTGCAAAGAGGAGGAGGGTTTGCAGAGAGCGAGGCGGCATGCAAAGCCTAGCCAAGGGTGCAAGAGGGAAGTCCCACAGGCTGGAGGAGGAGGAGGAGGAGGAGGAAGAAGAAGAAGAAAAGACAGAAAGAAGGCGGGCACCTGGCAGTTCTCAAAATCCTCCTGAACCCCAACGCCGGCTCCTTTCTTGGCCTTGAGTGCCCACCATGGCTCCTGGTCACCCCCTGTCCTCCTCCTGGTCGCCTTCTTCTTCGTCCCCTCTGGTGGCCTTGGGTGGCGTAGTGCTGGTGGCGGCCGCCCACTGCCTTGCAGGATCTGCCGCATCTCTGGTGCTGCTCCCGGGAGACCGCACACAGCTGCCAGTTGAGAAAGGGAATAGGGGTGGGTGGGTGGGAAGCCCCTATTTTAAAGCCCCTTTTGGGGGGTGGGGGGAAGGCAGGGATGTGGGGCTCTCTGGGAGGGGGATCGATTCCCCCTCTCCCCTCCCTCAGGGTCCCAATCCCAATCAATCAATGAGGTGGGGCTGGGGTAGGAGAAAGGGACCCAAGGGGGAGATCCTGAAGGGGGGGTCCTGGGGGCAGAAGGCGGCAGGGGTCCCCCCAGCAGAGAGAGACCCCCACCCTTCCCCTGCTTCCCCCCAAGTCCCACAGCCGTGGGGGGTGATAGCTTTATTTGGGGGTGTCTTTGCACGCTCCCTAGCTCCTTCTTGGGTGGGAGGTGTGGTCCTGTCGGGCCACCGAGTGGACATAAGGGGTTAACAGCACACACACACACACACACACACACACACACACACACACACACACACACACACACACACACACACACACACACACAAAGCTGGCTGCGCTACAGCTCTAGTGCGGCCGGAACCCGGAAGTTTAAAAAAATAAAATAAAAATAAATAATACAAAAATAAACATCACCGCCTGAACTGGTTCGGGTTCGATTGAATTTTCTTTTTTTTAAAATTCATTCAAACCTGTACTCGAACCGAACCAAGGGTGGTCCTGAACCAGACAAACCTGAATCAAGTGTTTTCTGATTCGTGCCCATCTCTACTGGAAACTGCTCAGAGCTGGGAAAAAGAAAAAAATATACTTAAGGTTTGGAGAAAGAGATTTGCTTAGAATTGGGCTTCAAGATGTAGTCAGCTGGAGATTAGACCTAGCCAGCCTAGGAATTGTAATTTCTATAGTATCTAAGCTAGTAAGCATATCATAGACTTTACTATTTTCAGGCAATATTATATGATTGTATCTGATAAGCGTTTTTATATTTTCCATTGATTTCCATTGATTTTATGAGTTTTTTTCATTTTTGTAACTTAGAATGGTGAATAAAGGGATTTCATTAATTTGATGCTCTCAAACTAACTAGCTAGCTAGCTAACTAACTAACTAACTAATCACCAGGAGCTGCTCTCTGAATTAAGCTTGGTGGTCTACAAATCCAAAAACAAATACAAGCAACAAACTAACTAATTTTTAGCCCAAGAACATCTGGAGACCCAAGGCAAGGAACCATTGTTCCAGAGCTAGGAAATAAAATTGGAAGTACAGGCATTGACTCCACTAGTTGCCAGTGCTGTCTCCACACTGTAAAGACAGTCTGAAAAGGCAGTGGGTCCTCTACTGACAATTGAGGAGCAGGTCTTTTGTGAGGTTCATGACTCTGGAATACCCTTTTTGAGACCAGACTCCTCTCAAAGACTTGGTACCGCCACACGGAGGCCTTGCTGCAGCCTATTGTTCTGAGGGAAACCCATTTCTCTCCAAGCTTCTGTGACGACTCTGGTGAACCTTAGAGGATACCCGAGGGATGGTAGAAGCAGGTGATACCCTAGTAATCAGAAAGCTGACAGGCTTTGACCCTCATAAACCGGCTTCCTCTGTTCAACCATTTGGTCACAGTTAGAGAAGAATTTAAAGGCCAAGCACCAGACAGAAGGGGGAGGGATTGGTCATTGAGGCCAAACAGCACCTGGACAACAGATATAGCTCACCTTGCCTTTGTCTGCCTCGCTCAGCTGCGATGCCTTGCAATTCTATTTATAGCATAAAAACCATTTCTGGCTTTGCATCGCTGCATACAAATTAGTACGTGCCCTTTTATGCCTTGTCTTCTCCGGGCCTTTGTCTCCCTTTCTGGGGATGGGTGAGGAGCCGTCCGACTGGCCCTAAATGGAAGGAAGGAACCAAACGCTTATAACTGAAGGTAATCGTCAGACAAAGCCGGAACATACAATGAATGCAAGTAGCCCAAACGAAAAATAAAGAAAGAATGCTACCCTGTGCCTTCCAGTCAGTGACCCTAAGATCTCAAGGGAAGTGAGATATTTAAGGGGTGGTTTTATCTATTCCACTCCACAAGGACGTTTCCATGCCTGAGCGGGGATTCGAACTCAGGATCCCCAAATCCTACTCCGTCCCTCTATAGAATGCCCCACACCAGGTGTCCAAAGTAAGGAATGCGGGATACTTAACAGAAATAAAAACTTGAGTGAAAAATGATCAAATGCGATGGGTGCTCTTGATGCTACAGTTCAGGTACCTGGGTACTCAGTTTACCGACCTCAGAAGGATGGAAGGCTGAATGAACCTTGTATGAGGACCTGTCTGATTCTACAAGTGAACAAAGAAAATAAAAGACTATGTATGTATGTATGTATGTATGTATGTATGTATGTATGTATGTATGTATGTATGTATGTATGTATGTATGTATGTATGTATGTATGTATGTATGCATGTTCAGTGGTACCCCGACTTAAGAGCACTTGACTTAAGAGCAATTCGGCTTAAGAGCGGAAAACTTTTGGTGTTTTAACTGCCGCCTTACAAATTTTAAATATGGTCTGCTCAACTTACATTTTTTCCATTTTTTTAAAATTTTCAACTTATTATTTCCATTTTTTAGATAGGTACCCCATCTTAAGAGTAGTTCAACTTAGCATGCATTCGGAACCGATTAAATTCGTAACTTGAGGTTCCACTGTATCTATCTATCTATCTATCTATCTATCTATCTATCTATCTATCTATCTATCTATCTATCTATCTATCTATCTATCTATCTATCTATCTATCTAATTAATGCACACACTGCTCTTGGCGGTTTATGAATTAAAAGTTTCAGATCTCAAGGCCCTTGCATGGCAATATAGAATATAATTATAGCAATTTAAAAGATCACCAAAAAAGAGAGAGAAAAGAAAACAAGAAAAGCAAGATAAAACATTGATGTGGTGCAGTGGATAAATGCCTGTCCTGCAGGTAGAACTGTGCTCACGACCTGGGGTTCAATCCCAGGTAGTCGGCTCATGATTGACTCAGCCTTCCATCCTTCTGAGGTCAATACAATGAGTACCCAGGTTGCTGGGGGTGCGTGCAATGTGTAGCCTGGACACTGTAATTAAACTGTAAACCACCCAGAGACTATTTGAAGTGGTATGGGGCAGTATATAAGCAGAACACTTTGCTTTGCTTTTAAAATTAAAAAATAGCTGAGTGGTAGCAATGGAGTGCCTTCCATCTGCCAGTACACAGATCCCACTTCTGAAACCATTTTAAAGTTGTTGATAATCTTTCCTGACACCCTTCCTTTTCTGGTTTCATAAAAGGGATGCTTTAAAACTTAACTGAAGTCCTCTGCTTATCTTGAGTCTTTCTTCTTCTTCTTCTTCTTTCTTCTTTCTTTCTTTCTTTCTTTCTTTCTTTCTTTCTTTCTTTCTTTCTTTCTTTCTTTCTTTCTTTCTTTCTTTCTTTCTTTCTTCTTCTTCTTCCTTCCTTCTTCTTCTTCTTCTTCTTCTTCTTCTTCTTCCTTCTTCTTCTTCTTCCTTCTTCTTCTTCTTCTTCATTTTTTGCAGGATTTGCCCTGAAGGAATGCTGGTGGCATGGGCCAAAAATGTTTCATCATAGTGGTCTTCTGTAAACATCCAGCAGAGTGATGACTTTTCCTGAACTCAATGGTTTTTCTTGAACTGGATGTGCTAGGCTGATTAAGCCAACATCTTGACTGGTATAAATGATTTGTTAAGTAACGAATTGACGAAACACAGCATTTCATTTTTTTGTTTTGTGCCCATTTCTAATAGACAACTGACGTTAAATGTACACACATGCTAGAAACTGATCTCAATGATGTCAGTATAATCCAAGGCAATTTAGGCCATTACAAAATATGAACACTGCAATGATTACGCTGTACTGCATCTCCCATATTCATTTGTTCTCCTCGACAGATCCAACTAAAAATCTTGAATGGTAAAGCCAGAGTCCTAACTCATTGCAATGTTGCTCTTGTGGTCACACATTGTCTGGAATGCTTCACACATTATTGTGATACGTGCATTACCCCAGGCAGCCTCCTATAAGGAAAAGGTCATTAGCAACTATAAATGGTCAGTTGCCTTAGTAGAATTAACATTCATATTATTCTCCCATTGTTATTCATGCCAAATATTCTTACTTGTTTTACAGCACAAGTTTCAATGGAATATACAGTAAAACCTTGGCTTATGAGCATAATTTGTTCCAAAACAAGCCTGTGGCGTAGTGGTTAAATGCCAGGTACTGCAGGTAAAACTGTGCTCATGACCAGGGGTTCAATCCCAGGTAGCCGGCTCAAGGTTGACTCAGCCTTCCATCCTTCCGAGGTCAGTAAAATGAGTACACAGGTTGCGGGGTGTGTGTGTAGCCTCCACACTGTAATGAAACTGTAAACCACCCAGAGACTACTTGAAGTGTACAGGGCAGTATATAAGCAGAACACTTTGCTTTGCTTTGCTTTGTAAGCCAAAACACTCTTATATCAAAGCTATTTCCCCATAAGAAAGAATGGAAACTCAGATGAGCCATTCTGTCACCCCATAGACCACATACTGTACACACAAAATGCCAAAACTTACAAAAGAAGTTGGCTAGAAGTCCACTTCCACACCATGGTTTAGATACCTGGCTGCGGAATCTGCTCTGCTTGGGGCTAACAACTGAATTTTACTCTGTGTTTTTAATATGACAATAATAAAGTGCAGTTTGTAGCCATATACACACTTGACTAGCTGCCCCATGACTAGATATGGTTTGAAAAATAAGACTGTTGGAAACAAATTAAATAAAAATATAAACAAAAAGACAAATAAAACCCTAATCTGCACTCCCCTTTGAAAACATTCCTGGCTGGTGCAAGGGAGAACTCTGCTCCTCTCTCCTCCCTTCGCTTTGGAGGCTGCCTTAGATGGAATGCTCCAGACCATCACCTACAATCCAGCAGAGAGAGAGAGAGAGAGAGAGAGAGAGAGAGAGAGAGAGAGAGAGAGAGAGAGAGAGAGAGAGAGACGATTGGCTCACTTGTGATCATGTGAGCTGCTCCAGTTGCTTGTACTGCAAGACATTTCTTGTTGATCAAGGCAAAATTTAGAAGAAATGTTTGCTTATCTTGGAAAACACCCTTAGAACATGTTATTCTTAAACCAATGCATTACTGTTCTTGTATATCAGAGGCTATCACCCTATTGTTAAATACCCACTGATGTTCTAATCAACCAACCAACCAACATCAATACAGTGGTACCTTGTATAAAGGAATTAATTCGTTCCAAATGAAATTATGTGAAGCAAATTTTCCTTGATACAAATTTCCCATAGGAATGCATTGAAAACAGAGTAATCCCTAATCGCAACCATTTTTATGTTGTACGGATTCGCCCCATACGCAATTCTGTTAAGCAAATTTCCCCTATCTCTGGAATATTTTATGTGGTACAAATTTTATGTTATGCAAACCGTTTGTTATACAAGGGTCCACTGTATCTTTATCTGATGCCATGCACAAATATTTCCCATGTTAAGCAGACTTGTACAGGAAAGCTAATATTAAATATAACAGTTAGAGATTGTCCTCTTTCATTCCTGCAATCTCTTTGTAGCTCACAAAAAGGAACTTGACAAAAGAAGTCCACAAGTCCACGTCCACACCATGGTTTAGGTACCTGGAACAAAACTTTTAAGGGTCTGATAGGTAAAAATATGGTTTTAACTATAAGGCTTTTTAAAGTTGCATTCCAGACCATAGTAAGCAACATTTGTCAAGTTCCTTTTCAAGAGCCACAAAGAGACTGCAGGAAAGAAAGAAGAAAATTAAACATGAAAATTTAATTAAACAATCCGACAATCACTCTCTGTGGAATGGACTTGCCTTCTAAAGATTGTTTATAAGAGAGCAATAATAGCACCTAATTAGCGCACGAATCAACCTGAAATGAAAGGGTGGGGGGCTGAATTAAAATTAACCTGCCCCATAAACTTTTCAGGGGGAGCAAACCTTATTAAAGCTATATTTTATAGCTCAATTAGATGCCAAGATCCATTTTTTTAAATTTCGTGGGCTCTTTTTTTTTTAATTTAATCCCAATATATGTATCTACTAGGGATAATATAAGGTTGAATATTGTCTTTCCGTGGAAGAAGAAGTGGTGACTTTGATTTCAGAAATAAGACATGGAAAACATCTTCTGATAGGCGACAGGCCTCTTTGTTCTGCTCCTCTCAACTGAACTGCTTTTGTGGGAAAAATCTTCACTAGGGATGGGCACGAACTGGAAAAATAATGTTTTGTTTTGTTTCATTTCGTGCTCACCCCTGTTTTGTTTGGTTTCGTTTGTTACAAAAATATTTTAAAAAATTCATATGAAACAAAGTGAAGCAAAACAAAATGGCTCCCCTAGGTCCTAGAGCAGGCATGTCCAAACTTCAGCCCTCCAGCTGTTTTGGACCACAACTCCCACAGTCCTTTGCCATTGGAAATTCAGGCTTGGAATTCTGGGAGTTGTGGTCCAAAACATCAGGAGGGCCGAAGTTTGGACATGCCTGTCCTAGAGGCACCAGATTTGGTAGCAGGGACTCTGGGAGCCATTTTTAAAGGTCTCCTGCTGAGCTGTTATTGGCTGGAGCCCTTTAAAACTGGCCCAGTCGGCACCAGAGGGTTTAAAGGGGTCCAGCCATTGACAGCTCAACAGGAGCCTTCAGAAAATGGTCAGGAGGGCAGTTCTGGGCAACCGCGCTGCCCTCCTGAGCATTTTCAGAGGGCTTCTGCCGAGCTGTCAATGGATGGACCCCTTTAAACCTGGCCCAGTTGGCACTAGGGGGACCCCCAGGTACCGACAGGGCCAGGTTTAAAGGGGTCCAGCCATTGACAGTTCAGCAGGAGCCCTCAGAAAACGGTCGGGTAGGCAGCACGAACTGCCTACCTGAACATTTTCTGAGGACTCCTGGGGCTGAAACTGAGAAGCTATCAGTTTCCTGCCCCTGAAACTCAGCTGCAGCACTGTGGCCAAGACCATGCAGTGGTTCAACAGGACAGGTTCCAATCAAAACAGGCCTCGTCGTGGTCAACCAACGAAGCTGAGTGTCCGTCCTCAGTGTCATATCCAGAGGTTGGCTTTGGGAAATAGACGCATGAGTGCTGCCAGCATTGCCGCTGAGGTCGAAGGGGTAGGGAGGTCAGCCTGTCAGGGCTGAGAAGACCATACGCTGCACACTGCGTCAAATTAGTCTGTAGGGCTGTCATCCCAGAAGGAAGACTCTTCTAAAGATGATGCACAAGAAAGCCCATCTAGGGTTTGCTGCAAGCAAGCTGACTAAGGACATGGGTTTCTGGAAGCATGTCCCCTGGTCCCATGAGACCAAGATAAACTGGTTTGGTTCAGATGATGTCCAGCATGCATGGCGGTAACCAGCAGCGACAGAGCAAGGTTTTGGAGCGCTTGGGGACAACCGAAACAACAGAAATTTTGCTGTGCGTTTCGTTTTCGTTGCGGCAAATACATTGAAATGTAATGAATGCTAACGAAACAGCAATTTTTCGTTTTCGTTTTCGTTTTTTATTTCGTTACTGTGAGGGTTCGAATCTCTCCCTCGGCGGATCCGAGTCACAAACCGGAGACGAGTCAGTTTTTAATAAAATATCGAAAGGATTTTTATTGTATTTTAAATCAAAGCTTCTATGGGCATGTTCAGTAACTTCAGGAGTCAATTCAGGCATAACAGGACTAACGTTTCCCTCAACGTGAGGGTCTTCAAGAACAACATCAACAGACGTTAAATATAAGTTCGGGTCTCTAACGGGTGAGGGAGAATAGCTGATCCTCGCCCCCAACATTGTGGGTGCTTTGCCCACTGCGCCACAGGAACGGCAAGTCTCGTGCTTTTCCATTCTTGAAACCTCCTAGAGTTTCCCGGCCACTGTAAATGGACAGCCCACACCCATTTGCCACCTTTATGGATCTTTGTCCATCCGACACACCCACAATCCAGACCCTTGTCAGTTTTGGTCCCTGTCTCCCTTGACCGTTGGTCCCAACTGTCATTCTTTCCTCCCCTCACATCACATTGCTTTTTCTTACCTCAAACAAAAACTCACCCCATTGGTTGGAATTTTCCTCTACCACCCAATAGGCATCCTTTGCTCCCTCACTTATCTCTGCTTCCCACTCTTCCTTTATGTCATCCACTAACTCACTGACATGAAGTCTTTTAATGTGTCTCTCTAATTCCTTGTCTTCTTCGCGATTGCTCTTGGGAGGTCCAGACGACACACCCTCTGGTCTGTCTCTGGATTGTTCCACCATCTCACAGTTACATAACAAAACAAAAACAAATTTTTTTGCAAAAAATTCACAAAAAACAAAAACGAACCGAAACGGACCCCCTAAACGACAAACGACAAATGAAACACCATTTTTTTGAGTTGTGCCCATCTCTAAATGCCAACATGTACTGTGACATACTGAAGCATGATCCCCTCTCTTCAGAGAGTGGATTGCAGGATAGTATTACAACATGATAATGAACCCAATCACACCCTCAAAACAACCACTGACTTGCTAAAGAAGACAAGGGTAAAGGTCTCTAAACTAGGGTCAGGCATTTCATTTTGAAACCAGTAGGTTGCGAAATGAACCACACGAGCCCAGGTGGTCCTTGGAACCTGCTGATACACACAAATCCAATTGCTTTACCTTTCTCTGTCTCGTGCAGGGTTAAAATCCAACGAGGAAGCATGCTGCGACATCATCAATGCTAGATCTGTGATGCTGGCCAAACAGGAGCTGTGCAGGGACAGGCATCATCCTGCCTCCCTCTCTGATTGGCCATCAGCACGAAGCAGGAAAGATGACGCTGCAGTGTGCTTCCTCATTGGATTTTAACCCTGCGTGAGACAGAGGAAGTTAAAGCAATTGGATCTGCGTGTATCAGCTGGTTCCGAGGACCACCTGGGCTCGTGTGGTTCGTTTCGTAACCTACTGGTTCCAAAACAAAATGCCCATCCCTACTCCAAACCTACACCCTATTGAGCATCTGTGGGGCATCCTGAAATGGAAGGTGGAGGTGCACAAGGTCTCTAACATCCACCAGCCCTGTGATGTCATCATGGAGGAGTAGAAGAGGACTCCAGTGGCAACCTGTGAAGCTCTGGTGAACTCTATGCTGAACAGGGTTACAGCAGTGTTGGAAAATAATGGTGGCCACACAAAATATTGACACTTTGTGCCCAATTTAGACCGTGTCACTGAGTACTCACTTCTGTTGCCAGCAGTTTAGACATTAATGGCTGTGTGCTGTGTGATTTTGAGGGGACAGCACATTCACACTGTTATACAAGCTGTATACTCACTGTTTGACATTGTAGCCACGTGTCATTTCTTTCTTCACTGTTGTCACATGAAAAGAGATACTAAAATATTTAGGAAATGTGAGGAGGTGTACTCACTTCTGTGATATACTGCAAGTAGGATACTATTTGCCTTTGCAGCATTACAAATTATTCCCTGAGGACAGTTGTGCAAGCACTGGTCATCTCCAGGATGGATTACTGCAACACTCTTTACATGAAGCTTCCCTTGAACCTTGTCCAGCGATTACAGTGGGTGCAGAGTGCGGCAGCCGGATTTGTGGTGGGTGCAGGTCATTTTGACCACATCATGCCAATCTTTGCTCTCTTGCACTGGCTATCCGTTGCCTCCCGGATAAGGTTCAAGCTACTGGTTTCGGTTTACAAAACCCTCCATGGCTGTTTCTGTCTAAGGTAACTATGTCTAAAATTGGTGTCAATAATATCTTGTTCTGCTTTTCCCAGCACCCTCACTCTTTCCAGTAGACTTCCTGGATGATTTAAAGCTGTTTAAAAGAAGCCCCTTCAAAATCAGAATAAAACTTCACCGTAAAACCAGAATTTCAAGTGTTCCTTCAATGGGCGCACCATTTATCCCCATTATAGTGTTCGTTTAAAAATATATATATTCTGAAATCTCGTATCACAATGAAATGTCAAAGAGAAAAAATATTAGATGATTTCCAATATTATTGCTTTGAATTTTTCCTGGCCGGACTGTCTCTGAAGCAAGGCATTCCAGTTATAAACTACGCACACCTATCTGGAAGTAATGTCTGTCGAAAGTAATGGAACTTATTTCTGAGTAGTCATATCTCAGAGTGTCAAGCTGGTGGATTTTTGAACATGTGGCAGGAAGAGGAATGAAACAGAGAGGAATTAAATGAGAATTAGCTTGGTATATATTTTCTGGTATCTTGGAGGAGGATGAATAATAATAATAATAATAATAATAATAATAATAATAATAATAATAATAATAATAATAATAATAATAATAAGAAGAAGAAGAAGAAGAAGAAGAAGAAGAAGAAGAAGAAGAAGAAGAAGGTTTTGGAGCATAATACCCTGGATATTGTGATTGTGGAGAAGAAAAAAGTGTGGATCATTGATGTTGCTATACCAGGTGATAGTACAATCACAGAGAAACAACTTGATAAAATTACTCGATATCAGGATCTGAAAACTGAACTTCAAAGACTCTGTCATAAACTGGTACAGGTGGTCCCAGTGGTCATTGGCACACTGGGTGTGGTGCCTAAAGCGCTAAGCAAGTATTTAGAAGAAATTGGAGTTGAGAAAGTCACCGTCAACTGCAGTGATGGTGCAGAAAGATCCAGAAAGCCACCTTAATGGGATCTGCTCTCATAATTCACCGATACGTCACATAGTCCTAAATGCTTGGGAAGCGTTTGACTAGTGATTTGTAATTCAAAATCCAGCATAGTTATCTTGTCTGCTGTGTGATAATTTAATAATAACAATACCTCGGATATTATGATTGTGGAGAAGAAAAAAGTGTGGATCATTGATATTGCTATAACAGGTGATAGGAGAGTCACCAAGAAACAACTTGAAAAGATTACCCGATATCAGGATCTGAAAATTGAGGCTCTGGCATAAACTGGTACAGGTGGCCCCAGTGGTCATCGGCACACTGGGTGCAGTGCCTGAAAAGCTAACCAAGTATTTAGAAGAAATTGGAGTCAGCTGCAGAAAGCCGCCTTACTCGGATCTGCTCACATAATTCGCCGATACATCACTGAGTCTTAAATGCTTGGGAAGCATTCAACTAGTGATTGATAATACAAAATCCAGCGTAGTTATCTTGTTTGCTGTGCGATACTACTACTACTACTACTACTACTACTACTACTACTACTACTACTACTACTACTACTACTAATAATAATAATAATAATAATAATAAAACTTTCTTTTTATGCTGCCTTTCTCCCTGAAGGGACCCAAGGCAGTTTGAAACAGTAATTAAAAACAATACTATAAAAACAATACTATACAATAGACATGGGCACGACTAGGCGAAATTGTCGTTTCCGTTTTCGGTTCTCGTTATCATTACATAACTGGTAACGGTAACAAGAATTACTCCTCTCCAACTCAAACTCGAACCGAAAAAGAAAAATTGGGTCTGATGTTTCGTTGTCGTTCATGGCATTGCAGTGATCTGAATAAAAGCAGGTGAAAATATGCCTGCCTCAGTGAGGGCACCTACCGAGGGGTGGTTTCTGGGGGGGGTCCCCAGCCTTCCCCCCTCTCCTGTCCTCGGCTGCTGGTACCAGACTGGGAGGGGGCATCCTCGGCATCTCCATTTGCCATGCGGTGGGGGGGATCCAATATGGCAACTGCAATATTTATTTTTAAATCATGGTCCAAAAACCCACCAAAAGCACCACAGAAAGATTTGAAAATTAGGTATTTTAAATGCCTGATTTTTATAGTAGCAGCAGTGGGTTTTTCTTGCAATAAAACGTCTCCATTGATTTTATTTTATTTTATTTTTATTTTTATTTTTTTACACCTGCACATGCACAATGATGGGCTGGCCATGGGATGGGACCATGCAAATTTTTGGAGCCATTCCACCAATCGCATGGCCAGGTTTTGACTGAGACTTCTGGATGTGCCAGAGAGGGCATAAAAAGCCCACCAACCCTAACCCTAACCCTAACCCTAACCCTAACCCATTCGCCAGTACACTGTCCTTCTTAGTGAGTCAGAGGCACCCAGAGGTGCAGCCCACTAACCCACCCTAACCTTAACCGTAACCCTAAGCCTAGCCCTTACCCTAACCCCAACCCTAACCCAGATCCGTATGCAAGTACACTTTCCTTCTTAGTGGATCCCAGGCACCCAGAGAGGTGCCTCCCACAGCCCACTATCCCCTATCCCATTCCCTAACCTGTACGTCAGTACGCTAGTACACTCCCCTTCTTAGTGAGTCAAAGTGAGGCCCCCAGAGAGGTCCCTCCCCCACACCCCATCCCATTCCCCTGTACTATGCTTCCCTCCCATTCCCTAACCTGTAATGTAAATGCTTCAGCTCTGCGAAACGCTTCCCTTCTTAGTGAGTCAGAGGCACCCAGAGAGAGTGCCTCCCAGAAACGTCATTTTTTTCCTGGTCGGAAACGAGCCAAAACGGACCCGTCCCTGACAATCGAAAACTCAAACGTCCCATCTCTACTATACAATACAAATACAATACTATAAAACACTTAGAACATAAGAACATAAGAAGAGCCATGCTGGATCAGGCCAAAGGCCCATCTAGTCCAGCTTCCTGTATCTCACAGCGGCCCCACCAGATGTGTTTGGGAGCGCATGAGACTAGATATCTGTCTCCTGATACCACTCCCCTGCATCTGGCCCTTGAAGTACCCTGGTTTCTCCATCATGGTTTGTAACCTGTGATGGACTTTTCCTCCAGGAATCTGTCCAATCCCCTTTTGAAGGCATCCAGGCCAGATGCCATCACCACATCCTGTGGCAGGGAGTTCCATAGACTTACAATGCACTGGGTGAAAAAATATTTTCTTTTGTCAGTTCTTACTCTCCCAGCCCTCAATTTGAGTGTATGCCCCCTAGTTCTGGTATTTTGGGAGAGAGAGAAGAGCTTCCCTCTATCCACTTTACTCATACCCTGCAATATTTTGTATGTCTCAATCATATCCCCCCTTAAGCGCCTTTTTTCCAGACTAAAGAGGCCCAAATGTTTTAGCCTTTCTTCATAAGGGAGGTGCCCCAGCCCAGTAATAATTTTAGTCGCTCTCTTCTGCACCTTTTCCAGTTCCACTATGTCTTTCTTGAGATGCGGTTACCACAATTGTACACAATACTCCAGGTGCGGCCTTACTATTGTTTTGTATAATGGCATTATAATGTTGGCTATTTTATTTTCAATCCCCTTTTTGATAATCCCTAGCATGGAATTGGCCTTCTTCACCGCTGCCACACATTGGGGAGACACCTTCATGGAGCTGTCCACCAACACACCAAGATCTCTTTCCTGATCCATCACGGATAACTCAGAGCCCATGAGTTGATAGATGAAGTTTGGATTTTTTGCCCCAATATGCATTACTTTACATTTGGTTACATTAAAACGCATTTGCCATTTCTCAGCCCATTCCCCCAGTTTGGAGAGATCCTTCTGGAGCTCTTCACAATCTTCTCTGGTTTTCACCACACAGAAAAGTTTTGTGTCATCTGCAAACTTGGCCACCTCACTGTTTATCCCTGTCTCCAGGTCATTTATGAACAGATTGAAAAGCACCGGTCCCAGGACAGAGCCCTGGGGCACACCGCTTTTCACTTCTCTCCATTGTGAAAATTTCCCATTGACACCTACTCAATACTATAAAAACACTACTACTACTACTATTTTTTTTTAATTTTTTTTTATTGAACATAAAAAAGACAAAATAACAATGATAAACAATTATATAAAAAAACAGTAATAGACAATCATAAACAGTACAAAGTGCCCCCCACCCCCAAGAAACCGTCCAGTATTCTTGCATCTTCTCTTTCTTCTTCATCTTTTTTTTTCTTTTTCTTCCAATAGGCTTCTTAAGGTCCTTTACGCCAGAACTGTGTTGGGTTATAAGTTGGTTGTATCCCTTTCCCTTTTAATAGTACATGATCTATAAATTTCCCCCAAACATCATAGAAAGTATCTTTTTTTTATTTCACCTCTCAAAACTTTTATATTACAAGATAGTTTATCATTTAGTGCTATGTCCCACACTTCCTTATACCATTCAGCAATTTTAAGGTCTGATTTCAGTTTCCAGTTCCTAGCAATAATCAGTCTAGCTCCTGTCATAAGATTTGCTATTAATTCTTTAGTTTTCACATCATATTCATTGATAGATGGTAATGATAATGATAACAAAGCAATTTCCGTACACAATTAATATCAGTTTGTACTCTTATCTCCTCAATAATCTCTTGCCAAAACTTTTGAACTATTTCACATTCCCACCATAAATGAAAATAGGTACCTATCTTTTTTTTCGCATTTCCAGACACCTACTATTCATTCTGACTGGAGTCATATACCATCTTAAAACTAGTTTGAAATAGTTTTCTTTTATTCTGACTGATAATGACCGTAATGTAGGTGGTAGGGTTTGGGTAATCATTGTTTTTTTCTTTATTATATGTAATGTTTGTTTGTATATATGCACAAAGAGACTACTACTACTACTACTACTACTACTACTACTACTACTACTACTACTACTACTACTACTACTTATTCAATTTATATACTGCCCATCTGGCAGAAAGCCACTCTGGGCAGTTTACAACATAAAATAAATTGATTACAAAGTACAGATACAAAGGTTCGGCACCACTGCCATAGATTATCAAGTCCCATCCCAGTCCAGAGGGCAGATATGATGTATGCATTTAAAAACATTCATGTGCCTTCAAGTCCATTCTGACTTACGGTGACCCTTTTCCAGTGCTTTCCAGGTAGAGAATACTCAGAGGTGGTACACTGTTTCCTTCTTCTGGGACAGCCTGGCATTGTGCAGTTTTTCTCTGCTTCACAAGAGGCGCAGGGGGAATCGAACACCCTGCTCAGAAATCGCCTCATCTCACTGTAATTTATTACAAGCGTATTCCAGCTTTTCTGCTGAGTATTCTGTGCTTTAATCACAAGGTGGGTTCCTGGGTTCTTTTAACTCACCCTAAATTAATCCTTTGAAGGCAAAGTAAATTATAATGAAGTTTTATTTCTAACTAGAATGTCAAATTAAGATAGATTTAAAATGCAAGCATATTTTCCCTAAAAACAGAAAATACTATTCTAAGCAATCTGTCCTAACTCTTCTGTGAAATCCACGGCTATTATAAATAATCCTAAATGCTAGCTTAACGAGGAATCATCTCGAAGCATAGCAAAAGCAAGGTGATGTGAAGTAAAGAAGAGTAAGGGTGATTCTGCTCTTTATGTCTTAGTCAAGATTCTTGCTGTCCCACTCTCTGTAGCTCACGTGATCCTGAAATGTCCAATTAACATCAGAGTCCATGCTCCCAGAAAAATTTTCTTGACTGTCACAGGCATGTCCAAACTTCGGCCCTCCTGATGTTTTGGATCACAACTTCCAGAATCCTAAGCTTAGATTGCCAATAGCAAAGGACTGTGAGAGTTGTGTTCCAAAATATCTGGAGGGCCAAAGTTTGGACATGCCTGGTCTAACACATTCCATAGATAAAGTCTACTGCAGAGTGAAATCTGTGCTGCTAATATGAGACTAAGAGAATGACTTTAGGTCCTATCATCCCCAATTTCCTGACACCCCCAACTTCTGGCTCTAGAGACAGATATCTAAATCACTGAGCTATCCAGCCAGTTTTGGTCATAGAATCATAGAATCCGAGAGTTGGAAGAGACCTCAAGGGCCATCCAGTCCAACCCCCTGCCAGGCAGGAACCCCATCACAGGACTCCTGACAGATGGCCAGCCAGTCTCTGCTTAAAAGCCTCCAAAGATGGAGACTCCACCACCCTCATTTCAAGCAGCACTTTCCACTGCGGGACAACTCTAACCATCAGGAAGGTCTTCCTAATGTCGTGTCCAACTTGATCTTAATATGTACACTTTGAACTTTGTTAGAGTTATTTAGATGAGGAGCAGGTAGATTAATGCTGTTTTGCTTTTTAAAAAGTCCTAGGTTTAATCCTTAAAATCTCAAGGGAAGGCTGGGAAAGACATCCCAGTCCAACATCCAGGAGAGCTGTCACCAATAATCAGAAACAGTTCTGAGTAATATGGACCCATGCTTTGACTTGGTATGGCAGATTCTCATCATCCTCTTTGGAATGGTGATATACCAGTTGCAGAAAAACATTGGCTGGAGGAGAAAGAGCCTGTGCTGTATTCTCAATATAGCGACATTCCGATAAGCTTGCGGGGTATATTCCTAGAGGATGGAGCGCTAACTGAATTAGCGCTAGATTGGGCAGTTTAGTCTTATGCTTTATTGGTGATGAGGTTCAGAAATGGAAGTCACTGCCCTCCGCTATGCAACCCCCAATGGTTTCCCATTACAAAGGGAATTCCACGAAGGCTGCATAACTTGAGGCATAAGGAGTCAGATTTTTGTATTATTATTTTCCCCAAAATTGCAATGGCCAATGACATCATCAGCCTCTTGTGGCTGAACTTACCAAGCAAGATTTCAAGCCATTGTTGGCTGCCGTGCCAACATTTTGGAAAGTTGGCATCTTTGTTTTAAGGGAGAAGCATCCTTGCTCACGGGTTGGGCGAAGGGTTTTATCTCTCATTCCATCACCTTGTGCTTTTTGAAGGCAATTTGTAATAATTTTTTGACATTTTGAAAAGAGGTCCCCAGGCAAAGAATCTTGCAAATTTCAAAAGAATAGGTGTGAGGGCAATTGAGTTACGGAGTATCAAAACCAGTTTAAAGCTTTGCACAGAGTGAAGTGTGGCTACGTTTGAAGAAAGGCCATCTCACTAAGAAGAGAAAAGATTAAAGCATAAAGAAGATTAAAGTAGTTAAAGCAAGCTGCAGAAAGAAAATGTGACTGCCTAGCCCTCCTAAATCCTGTCAAAAACACACTCCGTTTCTCTATATCTCTGTCATCCATCTCTTCTCTCTCTACCACTCAAGGAAGAGGTGCTTCTGTCAAAGACATCATCTTTCCCTTAAAGTACATTGATTGGACATTCCCTGGTAAAATGTGCCCTGGGATAAGTGGACCTGTTTGTCACTCCATTGTTATACTACTTACTTTAATAATACAACACAATAATCTGAGAAATGTGGAGCTAAAAGGGACCCTATAGATCAGTGGTGGTGAACCCTTGGCTGACCAGATGTTTTAGACCACAACTCCTATAGTCCTTTGTCATGGGCAATCTAGGCTCAGAATTGGCCATCTCTCGTAAATACTGGCCATCTGTCAGAAATACTGTGATGGGGGTTCCTGCATGGAAGGGGGTTGGACTGGATGGCCCTTGAGGTCACTTCCAACTCTATGATTATATGATTCCATGATTCTATGATTCTATGAATTCTGGGAGTTGTGGTCCAAAACATCTGGAGTGCTGAAGGTTCACCACCACTGCTATAGATCATCAAGCCCCAACCCAGACAAGAGGGCAGATATGAAGATGGGCACACATTCTTTTATGTTGGAGAAATATACTTTTTTGTTTGAATAATGGACAATCTTCATTTTTGAAATGGCCTCTCTTTGAAGGGCCATCCCTTCATAGGGGCCAAATAGGGGCCATTTAGCCCATTTGATGGAAAACCAATGGACAGCAAGAAGGTGGGAGATGGAGGGACCTGAGGTTCTCCATCCATACCTAGGGGCAACCTTAAGAGGCACATGGATCACTTGGACACTGTCTTCCTACTCTATTTAACTTGCTCAAGGCAACTCAGACAGGCACTACTTTACAGGAGGCCCAGTGGGGAATCAAACTCCCAACCTCTGGCTCCATAGCCAGAGACCTAAACCACTAAACTATCTTGCAGTTGACCTCACCACATTCGTCGTCGTTATCTTAGAACCGCAGTGGTGGAAGGGACCCTTTGCATCATCCAGTCCCTGTCAAGGAGCCACTGAGGGCAGTCAAACGTCCAGTCTCTAGCCCTGCAGCCAGAGACTCAACTGTTGGATGTTTTCACAGAACAAAAACAGCTTAAATGAATGGTGCTTTCTTCTTCCACCATCTGGGTCCAGCTGTACTTTTATTAAATCAGGGATGAAGCCCTATTGACCTTAGGAAACAGCAGAACTCTTTGAGGGCTAGATTGACCTTGGGTGGTAGGCCCCATCCAGATTTCCATCCTCCTCCTCCTCCTCCACCACCACCACCACCACCACCACCTTCTTCCTCTTCCTCTTCCTCTTCCTCTTCCTCTTCCTCTTCCTCCTCCTCCTCCTCCTCCTCCTATCATATTCATCATCTATCCATCTATCTCTGAGTGTCCCACTGTGCCTTCTTGATAGGAGCTGGACTCTATGTTCTATAGGATTCCTTCCTTCCTTCCTTCCATTATCAGTGCCTCCCTCCCTCCCTCTCTTCCTTCCAGCACAGTGGCTTAGGTCTCTGGCTGTGGAGCCAGAGTTTGGGAGCTTAATTGTCCACTGTGCCTCCTGGAGAGAAATCTGTGAAGATTCTCAGTCATCCAGGTGAGGTTGTTGGGAAGTTGAGTCATGGCAATTGGATTTCAAAAAAGAAAGTTGCCATGATTCAACTTCTAGAACTCCTTGCGAGGAGCTGACTCAAAGGATTACTTCCATCTCTGAAGTTCAAAGATTATTATGATATTATGGTTCCTTCCTTCCTCCTCTCCCTCCTCTTCCCTCCCTCCCTCCTATCCAGCCACCAATCTGCCCTCCCACCCACCTTTTCCTGTACATGTTTAACTTGTTGTTTATCAAGACACACATATCCTTTACAATGACAAAGCCTGTGTGTGTGTTGTGCCGTTACAGTCGTGACCGACTCTTCGTGACTCCATGTCCATGGAGTTTTCTTGGCAGGAATCCTGGAGTGGCTTGCCAGTTCCTGGTCCAGGCGCCTATAGCACCTGGTATTCCCTGGTGGTCTCCCTTCCAAGTACTAACCAGGGCCGACCCTGCTTAGTTTCCAAAATCAGTTGAGATCGGATGTGCTTAGGGCATCTAGGCAGCAATGATAAAGCCTGCTGTCTCCCTTACACAACACAATACCATTCTGCAGGACATTTCACTAATGGCCAGGACAAACAATTGCAAAGAAGGATAACTCTTGCTTTTAAGACAGAATTGCAGAAAATGCCAGGGAGGTACAAAGGCCACAAAAGGCATGCGGGCAGGATTGATTTCCGCTTCCACCTTTTCTCTTTGAAAAAAAGGATAAGCAAAATAAATCCTTTGTTCAAATCTTCTGTAATTACTTTTGACTGCTTACTGAGATTAAAGGACCGCCGTTCCACCCACCAACACAGGATTCAAAATATGCATGAATATTCTCTATGGCTGCCCCCAGCTCTTTGTGAAATGCCTCATTATGGGCCCAAGGGGCTGTCCTCCCTACCCCTGAATGAGAACTCTGATATAAAAATGTCTCATTGAACAGCCACCTAGGATGTGTGTTTACCTTGCAGGAACCCTTGTACTTGTCATTTCCCATCAATGTGCACGTCAGAAAGAAGGAGCCCAAACAATAAAGGAAATTGCACGGAGGCATTAGAAACCCAGAGGCAGCTGCACGTGATCTGATTCTGGAATTAAGGCCTTTAATTTAGTTTATGGCATTGTATAATTAGGATCCAAGAATCACAAACATGGGGTGAAGGGAACCCACAATATGCAGGGGAATCTACCCAGACACAGAGTGTGTAATTCTTTACTTGTCTTTTGTGTGTTTCCTCTTACAAATGAGTTTCTCCTGTTAATATTCCTTAAACAGCTGTTGCAAGCCCTTTAGAAGGATGAAAGCAGGTCGCCCTTGGTTGTTCCGGCTAACGTGGGCAGAGTGCTTATTTCAAGATGTTAGTTCTCCCACAAGGTTGGCTCGAGGGAGGCTTTGCTGTGACCATTCGGCTGTCACCGCTGGGGCTTCGATCCGGAGAAGCGAATCCAATTTAGCTGATTCATCTCCTGTGTTTAATTTCCAGGTTAAGAAAACAAGAGTATATAATTGCACAGAGAGGGTCCAGATGAGGAGACTGGAATTTCGGACAGAGAAGAGTAGTAAAAATTCCAGACGTAAAGGGACGTAATAAGATAAGATAAGATAAGATAATTTATTGATCCCACATCTGGGGAAATTTAGTTGTTACACAGCTCCCAATATAAAAAACAAGTAAAGATGGCTAGGTGCACAAAAAAGTGAAAGGTGTGTGTGAGAGAAAAAATAGCTAATAGAGATTAAATAAAATAAGAAACCCAATATACAAATATTACTCTAAAAATTTGTATATAAAAATAAATATAAAGAGAAGCTACAGTATATATACCCCATATGAATATGTTAAACCGTAGAGTTGAAGAGTCTCACAGCAGTGGGAATAAAGGACCTGCGACAGCGCTCCTTCCCACACCGGGGTATGTTTGAGTCTGCCACTGAAGGAGCTACGCAGAGCCTCCACTGTCTGGTGCAGTGTTTGAGAGGTATTGTTCATAATGGATGTCAGCTTGACCAACATCCTCCTCTTACCCATCTCCTCCTCCACAGAATCCAGAGGCGTTCCAAGACAGAACTAGCCCTCCTGACCAGCTTGTTCAGTCTGTTTTTATCCCATTCAGTACTACCTGAACTCCAGCAGAAGCTACCACAGAGTCATAAAAAATCCATAACGTAGGCCTACACACTCCGAAGGACCTCAGTCTCCTCAGGAGATGGAGGCAGCTTTGACCCTTCTTGTACAGTATAGGGTGTGTGTGCTGATAAGGAGGGCATTTAAATGTCTTGTTTCCATCCCAAACCCCCTTGGGAATCCTTTCATCTGGGTTTAAAAATAAAATCAAAGCTGCTGCCACCCCCCCCCCAAACATGTGGTTTGTACATTACTCAGTGATGACGAAAGATAGAAACCAGTAGACGTGCCTGGGTATACCTCGTTGTAATCAGACTTACCCCGTCCAATCACATTCCCAAGATGAAGAACAGAGCGAAATGCTTCAGAGTGAAATAAAATTAAAGGAAGGCTTTGATGATAAGGTCAAAATATCACAAAAGCAGCCCAAAGCTTTTGGCAAGATTGGAATTATTTTTGAAAAGCTTGGTGCTGGAGGAGGAGGAAGATTTAGTTCAGTGTGCTGAAAAGACAAATTAGTCAGGACTAGGTGAGTTTCAGAAACAGGGCTGGTGGGAGCTGCCTCAAGGGATCTGCAAACATCTCAAAATTGGGATTCCAGTGAAGACCTGTCCTCTAGGTGAACATCTACAAGGTTCTTCGGTCCTTTTAAAGGATTTCTCCTCATGCTTGAGACTAGAGCAAAATTTCCCCCATTATGTTGTCTGCAATTTGTGCAAAATAAACTTTGCACAAAACCTCTCTCTATCTCTCTACTGTATCTCTCTCTCTCTGTGTGTACAAAACTGCTGTGTTTGTGAAGCTACCATGCAAGTGAAAAGTACAAAAGGTGTGCTAATTAATGGGAAAGAAAAAAGCAACCCTCCAAAATCATTTCCCTATACTCCCTCATTCTCTAATCAAGGACATAAAATTTTTAGTAGGGCTTTTGAAAAGGTGAGAGGGTAGAATATGTCACCATTTCTCCCTCAAGTGGAAAGGAATGTCACACAATGGGTGAGCCAAACACTTCTAACCCAATCAATCCTCTGTTTGAGATGAAGAGATATGGTTTTGTATTGTGTCATTCACTGTCTGAGGAGAAATCAAACCAGGATTTCTTAGACCACGAAGGCCCTGTGTTCTCTGGCAGCAACTCTGAGTGATGAGGGATGGATCTTCTTTTCTACCATCTTTCCTTACTGAATTCATTTATCTTTGTCCCCAAATTCAGAAGGTCCAGGGTTCTAGAGTTGGAACATAAGGAAGTTGAAGCCAGGGCTAGGAACTGTATTTGTTTATTTCTTGTTCTCAGCTTTAATGATGCAAGTGGCCTCTCCACACTCACTGTTCATAGCCGGAAGTGTTTAATTGAAAACTAGGTTAACAATTAGCTGGCTAGATGCCCTAAGCACATCCGATCTCACTTGATTTCAGAATCTAAGCAGGGTCAGCCCTGGCTAGTACTTGGATGGGAGACCACCAGGGAATACCAGTGGCTGTAGGCACCTGGAGTAGGAACAAACCACTTCAGTATTCCTGCCAAGAAAACTCCATGGACATGGAGTCATGAAGAGTCAATCACAACTGTAACAACAAAACACACACACACACACAGAGAGAGGTTAACAATCATTGTATACTTGAGGTCCCTAATTTTATATGTTGTCCTTCAGTGCTGGAAGCAAACTTTGAAGGAGCTATCCAAGGTCCTGCAACCGATAACCCATTTAAATCCAGAACCTTGGACAGTTGCTTCCCAGCTTTGAGTCCCCAGATGTTTTTGGACTGCAAATCCCAGAAATTCTGGTCAGTGCAATGAGTGGTGAAGGATGCTGGGAGTTGCAGTCCAAGAAATATCTGGGTCACCCAATGTTGGGAGCCAGTACCTGTCTGTCCTTATATTTGCAAGTGGAACAGTGTAGGAACCGGGCTTCAGAAAGTGCCCACTGAGAAAAGATGGCAGTTTTAAACTTTGTGGAGTAAGAGAGGAAAGTTGTTGTTATGGTAACTAATTGCCTGCACTCTCCTGAGGAAGCCCAGGTTCCGTTTTAATAAGGAGAGAAGTGTTGGTAGGTAGAAGGATAATAATATTTCAGTCTTAAAAAATATATATGTGAACACCTCATTTTCTCTCTGGCAGTGCATGTAATGGCCCAAGAGGGAGGGAAAGTGGAATTTGAAGCCAGGCCTTGGAGTACAGTGTGTGGGTGTCTTTCCTACAGATGGGGCAACACACGGCAGGCTCCAGGAAGGGAACCGTGGGTGGCTTAATCCCTTATTTGGCCACCTGTTGTTGCTCAGTCGTTCAGTCGTGTCTGACTCTTCGTGACCCCATGGACCAGAGCTTGCCAGGCCTTCCTGTCTTCCACTGCCTCCCGGAGTTTGGTCAAATCCATGTTGATTGCATCAATGACACCGTCCAACCATCTCATTCTCTGCCGTCCCCTTTTCCTTTTGCCTTCCATCTTTCCCAACACCAGTGACTTTTCCAATGACTCCTCTCTCCTCACGAGGTGGACAAAGTACTGGAGCATCAATTTGGCCACCTGGAAAGTACCAAAGAAACCTCAGTTTGGACTCTGCTTTGATGCTCAGCCTATTAATCGAGGTTTTGAGCACTCCAGGGAAGCTGTCTTGACTTTAATGCAGGCGGTGGTGATGGCATCTACCTGGATGCCTTCAAAAGAGGATTGGACAGAAGTCCATCACAGTTTACAAACAATGATGGAGATGTGTAATCTCCAGGCTTACAACCAGGGTACTTCAAGAGCCAGATGCAGGGGAGTGGGATGCAGGAGACAGATATCTAGTCTCGTGCGCTCCCAGAGGCATCTGGTGGGGCCACTGTGAGATACAGGAAGCTGGACTAGATGGGCCTTTGGCCTGATCCAGCATGGCTCTTCTTATGTTCTGATGTATGTTCATGTCCAAAGTCAGGCTTGGGGGCCAAATGCAGCCCATTTTCAAATTCTGAGTGGCCTGTGGCTTCTTCTCCCCACCAGCTCAGCCTGTCACGCATCCCCACCAGCTGACCCATCCCCATACTGGATGGAGGTGTTACCTTGCAGTTTTACAGTTTGCCTGCCATCCCAGCCTAGCCTACCCACCCCCAGCAATATTGCTGCAGCATCCTCCCTTCCTCCTTGCATGTTATAGAGACTTGTCCAAAGTCCAGCCCAGGGGCCAAATGTAGCTGAATGGTCAGCCCCCACACATTTTCACCTCACCAGATCTTGCCCTCCTTGCAAAAAGTTTGGACACCCCTGCCTTAAGGGGTCAACTCATTCATTCAGGGGATGTGAACCCCCCCCTCCGACATGAGAGCATTTTCCTTACAGGCACCCTGTTCTTTCAGATCTCCACGCCCAAGCTGCCAGACTGGGAAATGAAGCTTCAGTTTACATTCTGAATATGTAGCCAAAACAACAACAACAACACAAGCTCATTTGCAATAGATGGTGCGGAGCTGGAGTAAGTCCTTGGAGGGTCACTCTTGGGGAGATTGCTCCAAATGAAGCCTCTTTTCCTAATGTCTGTTCACACCCTCCAATCATCTCATGTTCTGAGCCCAGCATGCTTCGTCTTTCCTTGGGCAGCGCACAACTTGTTTCTTTAACAGCTTCGCCCAGTCCTTTCTTCCCACTGTCTGCAAGAGGGCACTGGCTTTTCAGCACGAGGCTGTGGGTTGATAAGGAACATGGTAATTAGGAGCGTGCTGGAATATTTTGTATTAATAGAAGCTCCATTAGAGGATTTATGGGGAAATTTAAGTTGTCATGTGTTCGGGCGGTGAATGCTTTCTCTGTTTAAGAGCAGTAATTGCCTATTACCTGGTAGCTACTGATGAGAGACACGGGGGAGATAGGGTGTATATTTAGAGCTGTGCTTGGGATGCCTGTCTGCAATTTCAATCAGAGGGTTTTATTAAAAAAAAAAAAAAACCTCAACAGAACAGCAAGGGACGTCACCACGAACCGAGGAATTCGGCAGGGGTGTAGAGGGTGGTGTGGGCATTAAAGGGAAGCCACAGGGAGGGAGGGAGAAAGAAAGTAATTTGTTTTGTGTTTTCATGCCAAGAGCCCTAATTTCTCACCTTCCTAATTTTGGGGGTTTAAAGCACAGTTATCTAGATTCATTCTTCTCTGAATTGTACAGCAGCTAGCAAAACAATGCATGGACTACAGATGAGTGAGGCAAATATGCAGAATACAAGTTCAAGGTTTATGTTTTAACATACAAAGCCCTTATCGGCTTGGGGCTCCATTACGTGTTAGAGTTTCTCTCTCTCAGAGCATCGGCCCATACCGAGTAGCATCTACTCGGGTGATACTTCTTTGGCTTGTTGTGCCAAGAGAGGCAAAGACGATGGGTTGGCATTATTTCAGTCCCCAGCCACGTCGCCTGGTTCAGAGGGATGAGGCTGGAAGGAGTTGGAGGGAAGGTAAAACAGGATTACCACCAGACTTGGTCATCCTTGAGGCTCAACTCTGAGGTGGAAATTGGGGCTGAGCACCAGTGTTGACCAAAGAATATATTCAGAATATATCAGCATGATTCAGAATGCTTTGAGTTCTGGACTGAGCAAATATCAGATTCAATGCTGAAATGAAGAAAAGCAAGTTTATTTAATTATTAATTTCCCCCCCAAAAAAGACCCTTGGGTTACTTAATGTGGAAGATAGTGCTTCTGAATCCATACTTTAAAAATCCAAGAAATGGCCCAAATATTGCTACACAATCTTGTTCCTGTATTTCTAAATGGGAAAAGGATGCAAAGTTTTTCACAGCAAGGGGCAGCCTAGATGTTGACAACATGGATGGTAGCAGTCAAGGCGGTCTACAGGATCCCCTCTTGTGTTCCCTTACCATTGACAAAGAGGCACTGAGCGGGGATCAATCCTGCAATCTGAGTCCTTTTTTTCATCTGTTAACCACTTCTCCATGAAACACAAAACAATTGTCAGGGCTGTTTCTGAATAAGCTCTCCATTACTTTCTTTAAAGCAATCCTGGTTGTTTTTAACTTTTTAAAGAAACCTTGCCTTTTGTCTCTTTTTCTTTGATCTTTAATAATTGCCCTATGTACATCTCTCTAAGCATCTTCCTTTCCTGCCACCAAAGCAGCAACAATGTATCTACTTTGCAGTGCTCTTGCTGGTAAGCCTGCTCTAGTGGTGCTCTGTCTTAGAGCAACATTTCCCATTTGAAAAGTCTTTTTTGAAGACCAATATTTCAGCCACAGCAGCCTGGATTTTTTTTTAAGTAGGTGAGTTGAACCATTCATGATAAACAAGATTTTTCTTTTCAGTTTATATGAGCTATTTTAAATCTGTGAATGTTTGAGATTGCCTCTTTCTGAGCTAGTTAAAAAGTGTTGCTTTTTATGTTTTTAAAAAAACCTTTGAAATCCTTGTCTGTAAGCTTCCCCAAATTTATCGCAGAGTAAGAGCAGACTGTCTGCTACAGGAGATCTAAATGTTCAGGTGATATGAAGCCCAGTTTAAAAGTTATAATTGTTTGTTTGGGCTGCCCCCTATTTTTAGAATTGTTTAGTATATGGTGGATCAGATCTGTCCTCACAAGGTCATTGCTGCCCTCTCGCACAGCAGCAGTAATACAATTAAGATCTGAGGCAGAAATCAAATTTGAATGAGACTCCAGCCATTCCAGATTTTTTTAAAAATCAGATTTAAATGCACCTATTAGACAAAATGCATGAACCTAGGTGCTTGAAATTTGCAGGATAATCCCCCTCTTTAGGATCTATTGTGTCTGTACATTCAGTATATATAAGACCCCAAACCAACACAAACAAACAAACAAAACCTCTAATAGAGCAGCTGTTCTGTTTTTTTGAGTGCAAGTGAACTGGAGGCTTGCCAACAGATGCAGATTTTGGTACAAATAGTATTGGATAAAGCCTTAAATGGCTGCTTCCATCTCTAAAGTCTTGAATTAGCCTGTGAACATAACTGAACTCAAGTTTTTTTTCTGATCCTGAGATCACCACATTTCTGATCCTCCTGCTCCCAGTCACCACAGGATGCATGCCCCTCAACATTAGACTTTTGTGGGTTTGATATCTGGCTACGGAGACATAGGTTTGATTCCCCCATGGTGCATCCCAGAAGAACAGTCAGCCTGGGTGGCCTTGGGCAAGCTGCACAGACCCAGGGCAACCCCAGAAGAAGGGAACGGTGAACATCTGTGTATACTCTACCTAGGGAACCTTGGAAAAGGTGCCATACACCAGGCTTCATGGCACACAATTATTTTATTATTGTTGTTCAGTTGTTCAGTCGTGTCCGACTCTTCGTGACCCCATGGACCAGAGCTCACCAGGCCCTTCTGTCTTCCACTGCCACTCAGAATTTGGTCAGATCCATGTTGGTTGTATCGATGACACCATCCAACCATCTCATTCTCTGCCATCCCCCTTTCCTTTTGCCTTCCGTCTTTCCCAACCTCAGGGACTTTTCCAAGGACTCCTCTTTCTCCTCATGAGGTGGCCAAAGTACTGGAGCCTCAGCTTCAAAATCTGTCCTTCCAGTGAACATTCGGGGTTGATTTCTTTCAGGATGGATAGGTTTGATCTCCTTGCAGTCCGGGGGACTCCCAAGACTCTCATCCAGCACCACAGCTCAAAAGCATCGGTTCTGCAGCGATCAGCCTTCTTTATAGTCCAGCTCTCACTTCCATACATCACTACTGGAAAAACCATAGCTTTGACTATTCAGACTTTTCCCCAGCAAAGTGATGTTTCTGCTGCCTAGGTTTGTCATCTCTTTCCTCCCAAGAAGCAGGCAACTTTTAATTTCATTGCTGCAGTCACCATCTGCAGTGATCAAGGAGCCCAAGAAAATAAGCTCTGTCATTGCCTCCATTTCTTCCCCGTGGTGCAGTGGTTAAATGCCTGTCCTGCAGGTAAAACTGTGCTCACGACCTGGGGTTCAATCCCAGGTAGCAGGCTCAAGGTTCACTCAGCCTTCCATCCCTTCTGAGGTCAGTAAAATGAGTATCCAGCTTTTAGGGTGGACAATGTATAGCCTGCATACTGTAATTAAGCTGTAAACTGCCCGGAGACTACTTGAAGTGGCATGGGGCGATTTATAAGCTGAACACTTTGCTTTGCTTTTTCTATTTGCCAAGAGGTGATGGGACCGGTGGCCATGATCTTCTTTTTTTGATGTTGAGCTTCAGCCCATTTTTTTCACTCTCCTCTTTCACCCTCATTAAGAGATTCTTTAATTCCTCCTCACTTTCTGCTGTCAGAGTAGTATCATCTGCGTATCTGAGGCTGTTGATATTTCTTCCAACAATCTTAATTCTGGCTTGTGATTCATCCAGTCCTGCCTTTTGCATGACATACTCCGCATATAAGTTAAATAGGCAAGGTGACAGTATACAGCCTTGTCATACTCCTTTCCCAATTTTAAATCAGTCAGTTGTTCCATATCCAGTTCTGACTGTTGCTGCTTGTAATTCAGTCCAGCTCTAATTTTTTTAATTTTGTTTCTGCTCCAAATTTCTTTCTTTCTTTCTTTCTTTCTTTCTTTCTTTCTTTCTTTCTTTCTTTCTTTCTTTCTTTCTTTCTTTCTTTCTTTCTTTCTTTCTTTCTTCCTTCCTTCCTTCCTTCCTTCCTTCCTTCCTTCCTTCCTTCCTTCCTTCCTTCCTTCCCTCCTTCCTCTCCCTCCATTCTTTCCTTCCCTCCCTCCCTCCTTCCCTCCCTCCCTCCATCCCTCCTTCCTTCCTTCCTTCCTTCCCCTCCCTCCGTTCTTTTCCTCCCTCCCTCCCTTTTTCCTTCCTTCCATATCCTGAATAAGAATCAGCAGAGCTTTCCGCTAGGTCAGCATCAGCACAGGCTCTTCCCATTTAGGATATTTCCCTTGGATCCCCACGGACATATTTTCATGCTCTCTTCTGCATGTGATACAGGTCTGGCAAGAGAGGGAGGGTGAGACGAGACATCTCCTTGTGAGCAATGTGTTCTCCTTTGTTTGCTTGAGCTAATTGACACCTTCTATTCATAGCTGATAAATAGTACCTGGGTTTTAATAATCTACAGTCCATTTGCATAAAGAGGAACCCAGCTGCACTCTTATCAGCTGCATAAAAGGCCTTTTATAGGAAGACGGGGTTAGGCACGAGGAAATGACATTTCTCACCTGCTCTCTGGAGGCAGTTGTAAACCTTGGCTGGTTCTGTCCCTTCTGGGGTTGTATTAGGCATCTGCCCTGGCTTCAGGAGATGGTGTCATGACAGGGCACAAACGGAGTTGTTGGCACCAAATTGGAGCAGCAATGGGAGGCTGGTTCAAGGAGCCCTCAGTTACTCTTTAGTTGGTTACGGTGCCTCTGCAAACCATTGAAACGGGCTTTCTTGTGATTTGGGTGAAAATACTGGGAGCCAAAGGAGGAAGCATGGACTGCTGGGCAGAGGTGTAACTAGAGTCTGGAGCACTCTGGGACAAAGTCAGTTTTTGCCCCCACTCCTTCTTCCCCACAACCGTGTCTTACCCACTCAGCAAGGGGGCCCAGATCCTGGGGGAACAGTGGAGGAGGGGAAGAAGGGTCTCTCCTTCTCATGCCTTCTTTGTGGGTCTCCTTTCCAGTTAATGCTGTCCTGTGCAAACTGCATGGCGTGCGGATAGCACCAAGCAGGCAAGGTCCCCCCAAGCATCATCACCTCCGTAGCATGCTTCCCCCTCGTCCTTTTCCCCGGCTAAGGCTTGGCAATCATTAGCCCAGGGAAAGTAGGAGAGGGAAGCAGGCGATGGGATCCCCCCCCAAAAAAAAGCATCACCTCCGTCACACACTTCCCTCTCCTCCTTTCCCCAGGCTAACATGGCCAAGCCTTAGTGGGGGTGGGGGGGAAGAGGAGGGGGGAGCTATTGATGGAGGTACCCCTTGGAAAAAAAATCACCTGCTTCCCTCTCCTCCTTTCCCCCAACAAAGGATCACCAAACCTTAGCGGGGCATAAGAACATAAGAAGAGCCCTGTTGGATCAGGTCAAAGTCCCATCTAGTCAAGCTTCCTGTATCTCACAGTGGCCCCACCAGATGCCTCTGGGGGCACACGAGACTAGATATCTGTCTCCTGATACCACTCCCTTGCATCTGGCCCTTGAAGTATTGTGGTTTTAAGCCTGGGGATGACAAACATCTCCATCATGGTTTGTCACCTGGGATGGACTTTTCCTCCAGGAATCTGTCCAATCCCCTTTTGAAGGAATCCAGGCCAGATGCCATCACCACATCTTGTGGCAGGGAGTTCCACAGACTAACAACATGCTGGGTAAAAAAATAAAATTATTTTGTCTGTTGAGGGCTGCTGGCGGGATGCTTCATGGCTTCCTCCTCCTGCCCCCCTCCAGGCGTCCCCGGGGCAAATGCACTCTTCCGTCCCTCCCTAGTTATGCCACTCCTGCTGGTTAACTCAGTGGTTTAGGTCTCTGACCGTGGAGCCAGAGGTTGGGACTTGGATTTCTCCCCCTTGTTCCTCCTTGAGAGAGGGTGGACTTGATGTCTTTGAGGGTCCCTTCCACCTCTGCCAGTCAGCGATTACGGGAAAGCTGCCGGGAAACACCTGTGAAATATGAAATATCTTCAGGAACCCTCAGTCTCTGAGACCGGATGAGGGTTGGACAGGCATCACTGGGTCCTATTTATTCCCCTTTCCACCTGGACGAATATCTATTATTCACCCAAGGATGGGATATTGCTTCTTTGACCGGCCATGCTTGCTTTTTCTTTGAGGGAGCTACTTTGAGATGTCATCCTGCTTTGGATTAAGTGCATGGGTGAGATGGATGGCTGACTGTTTTATACAGTCTTTGATTGGTTGGGTCAAAGTCACACTAGGAATTATTCCTCTCCTCCTTCTCTTTTCTCCTTTTATTTGGTAAAAACATCCCTGTTTCTGGTGGTCCTTACTGTAGAAACATCCCCACACCACCACCTTCAAGTATATGGCTTCAGAGACTAGGATGTGGGACAATGGTCTCAAAGTACAGGGAAAGAGATTCTATGATTCTATATTAAGTGGAGAATGATGCTGAAGTTTTTGAAATGTATGGATCAGCAAAATTTGCCCCATTCTCAGGCCCAGGATTGGAAGAAGGAGTCCTAGCTACAGAGGCATTTTTGTGAAGAAAAAACTGAGACGAACGCCCATGCCACAACAAAACAATGTGAGGAAATAAAGGTCGTGGAGGAGTGTAAATATTTAAGGGCTTTAAATCGATAAAGGTATTTGTCATGCAGCCTGAGAAATACATGGTAATTCACTTGAGAGAGGAAAACATATGTTGCTAGGAAGGAATTAATCACTCCCAACCACCGCCTGGAGCATCTCTCACCTGCCAAGGGCAAACGGAGTCAACCCGCAGTTTCTGTGGCAGCTGGCACTGTTGGCTGCAGCGAGGCAGACCCTGCGGCGTTTAACGTGCCCTTTGGAAAAAAGAAACAAGAAAGAAAGGATGAAATCCACAAACTAGGGGGCAAATCATAGAATCATAGAATCCTAGAGTTGGAAGAGACCTCAAGGGCCATCCAGTCCAACCCCCTGCCATGCAGGAACCCCCATCACAGGACTCCCAATAGATGGGCCATCCAGCTTCTGCTTAAACACCTCCAAAAGAAGGGGACTCCACCACCCTCCTTTGGGGCAGCATCTTCCACTGCAGAACTGCTCTAACTGTAATGAAGTTCTTCCTAATGTTCAAATGGAATCTCTTTTCCTGCAGTTTGAAACCATTGCCACGAGTCCTAGTCTCTGGAAAACAAACCTGTTCCCTCTTCAATATGACATCCTTTCAAATATTTAAACAATAAACATAGCTATCATATCCCCACCCAGCCTTCTTTTTGAAAGGCTAAACATTTCCAGTTCCCTAAGCCGTTCCTCATAAGACATTTCCTCCAGACCCTCAACCATCCTGGTTGCCCTCCTCTGCACCTGCCAAGGTTGTCAACATCCTTTTTAAATTGAGACGGTAGAGATCAACCCGGGAAAATGAGTTTTCGAGTTGTCTGTGGCAGGCAGTCCGGCACTGTTTTTCGCTGCATTTTGCAAAAATTAGACCGTTTCTTTTGTCGTTTAACTGGTTGGGGGTAGCGGGCTCCTGGAGGAAAAAGAAACAAGAAGAGCCAAAGTGATGAAAGACTCTTTGCACCCAACTCACGGGCATGTAGTGCAATGCAAGTAGATCTGGCTTAGAAGACGGGTTAGCGCAGAGTTAGGCTAGTTAAGGTTAGGGTGACCTTGGGGCCCTCTGGGTGCCTCTCAACCCACTTAGAATGACAGTGTACTGGCGTATGGGTTAAGGCTTAGGGTTCGGGTTTGGGCTCATTAGTGGGCTGTTTATGCCCGGTGGCCATTCAGCCTCTGTGGTCAAAAGTGGCCAAAGAAGGAAAATTTGCATGGTCCACTCCCATGGGCAGCATCCATCATTGCAAATGTGCAGGTGTAAAAAAAAAAATAAAATAAAATAAAATAAAATAAAATAAAATAAAATAAAATCAACGGAGACTTTTTTTTTTCAAGAAAAACCCACTGCTGCTAATGGAAAAATTTAAGCATTTAAAATAGCAGTTTTTTGCATGTTTCTGTGGTGCTTTGGTGGGGTTTTGGTCTCTTTAAAAAAAATTGCGGTGTTTGATCCCCCTTCAAATGGATGACCCTCCCAGCCTGGTCAAATATTTAAAGCAATAAACATAGCTATGGTAGGTGCCCTCAGACAGTTTTCCCCTACTTTTAGGGCCAGGAATCTTTTTTTTTTTAAAGGCTAAAAACTTTTTTTCTGTTCCCTTGGCATTGCGCGATCGCCGCGATAAGACATTTCCTCAAAATCAGACCAAATTGTTCATCCTGGTCACCCTCCTCTGCACCCGCCGTTTCCGAGGTAATGGATCAACATCCTTTTTAAATTGAATACCGACGCATCTCTAACGCACAGAACTGGACACAGTACTCCAGGTGGGGTCTGACCAGAGCAGAATAGAGTGGTACCATCACTTCCCTTGATCTAGACCAGTGATGGCGAACCCATGGCACAGGTGCCAAAGGTGGCACTCGGAGCCCTTTCTGTGGGCACCTGACATCGCCCCTTCATAGCCACCTGTATACAGGTTAAATTACTGTATTGGCACTTTGCAAAAAAATTAGTGGGCTTTGAATTGCAGTTTGGGCACTCGGTCTCTAAAAGGTTCGCCATCGCTGATCTAGACACTATGCTTCTGTTGATGACTAACGGAAGAGACTATGTCTTATATTTTATTGAAATAAAAGGGGGGAGCCGTGTGGCCATTACAAAATACAAATAGAAGACTAGGCTCGAAGCAATACCTTTGCAGGCCACTAAATCATCATCATCATCATCATCATCATCATCATCATCATCATCATCATCATCATCATCATCATCATCATCATCATCATCATCATCAAGAGCAGCTGAGTTCCTAAAATTATTCAGCTGCCTGGAGAGCTTATAAAAAGGAAAGGTGCATCCTCTAATTTCACCACCTTTTTGTCCTAGGCACCTTAAAGGTTCATGGGTTTTAGTGCCTCCGCTTCTCCTCAGTTTAACTTCCCTGCTTAAACTTTTGGGTGTGCACTTCTAGAAGTTTACAGCAACCCTGCCAGGTAGGACAAATTACAAACATGTCCCCAAAACGCCACAAACCAATGATCTGAACAAGTAAGTGGATTTAGCCCCACTCACTCTGTCTGATGAAAAACACACCTTGGTAAAATATAATGATTTTTAAATTTCAAAATATAAAAAAAAGGGAAAAGATCAAAATCATTTAAAATTGTAGTGAAAAGATGCATACATAAAAATGCAAGAATAAATCATAATTTGGTAGCGTATTCCATGCAAATGGACTACAAGACCCATTTTTTCTGCAAGACTGTATCACAAAGCTATTTGCAAAAACTCCATGCCTCTCTCTCTCTCTCTCTCTCTCTCTCTAGCTTCAACCAGCAGCTTTTGGCAGTCAATGCAATCCCCTGCCACCTTCCAGAGTCTCTGATAGGGATGGGCATGAAATGGAAAAATGGTGTTTCGTTTAGTTCTGTTTTTGAGACCTCACATTTCATTTCGTTTCTCTTCTATGAATTTTTACAACAAAATTTGGTACAAATGAAACAAAAATGACATGTTTTGCTACCTTATGGCAGCTCTGAAGGCCTGCTAACCACTCACCCTCTCTTGCCTGGCTGGGTGGTCCTGGCTGCAGACAGGGCTGGTGCTTCCATTATGGGGAACTAGGCAGTTGCCTAGGGTGCCAAAATGGAGTGAGGGCGCTGGCCAACCTGCTGCCCCCCTGCCGCTGCCCCCGCTGCCCCCCCCGCCGCTGGCCACTGCCATCCATCTCCCACCGCCCGCCAGCCACTCGTCGCCATCCGCCCATCGCTGCCCTCCGCCCCCCGTGCCCGTTGCCGTCCGCCCCCCCATGCCCGTTGCTGCTCCGCCATCTGCCACCCTGCTGCCGCCCTGCCGCCGCCCCCTGCCCCACTCATCCGCCCGCCTCCACCCGCCCACCGCCCGTCGCCCCCGCCCCTCGCCTAGGGCGCAAAAAAAACCTAGCACTGGCCCTGGCTGCAGAACACCCACAGGTAAGTGACTATTTTACAGATGGAACAAAATGGTTTGGTTTAACGGGAAAAAAATGTATGTTTCATTTTGCTTGTAACGAAATGCTGCTTCATCATTTTGTTTCGTTTCGTTTCATTTCGTTATGTAACAAAATGAAAAAACAGCATTTTGTTTTCTTGTTTCTTGCCCATCCCTAGTCCCTGAGGTGTTTAACGAATCCTAAATGTTACGATCTGTATATTTCATTAGGCATTTCCCCCCACTCTCTGCCTCTGGTTCCCAGGAGAGCTATTTGATGTTATGTCTTCCGTAGCTTCTACTGTTGTGATAAGGGACCATCTGTGCTGGTCTGCAAATCCTGAAAACAACTTGTCACAGGCATAGGGAAAGATCTTTGAGAACCTTGGAAAGATTGAAAACAACGTGCTACTAATTTTTGAGAGATTGCTACCTAACCCATTCAATTTACCTAATTCCCTCACCACCACCACCACCACCATCATCATCATCATCATCATCATCATCATCATCATCATCATCATCATCATCATCATCATCATCATCTTCTTCTTCTTCTTCTTCTTCTTCTTCTTCTTCTTCTTCTTCTTCTTCTTCATTGCAAGCTTTCATGGATATTTATTCCATGTCTTTAACTATAAATCATATTTTACTAAGATGTGTTTTTCATCAGACAGAGTGAGTGGGGCTAAATCCAGTGTCTTGCTCAGATCATTGGTTGGTGGCGTTTTGGGACACGTTTGTAATTTAAAACTTGGCTTTTAAAGGCTTCCTTTGGCAATTAAGGAGGCTGATTTGTTTTATTTTGTTTGTTTGCCCATCTTTTTTCCCTTCCATCTTCTGGTTTGTATTTCAGTATACTCAATTTTTATTGGATTTGGCTCCTTGATGTCTTTTATATATTTATTGTTGTGGGTGGACTTGTCTTTTTGTCCCCTTATTACTTACTTTGCACTGTACACCATCCTGAGTTCCTCTGGTGAAAATTGGGTGGTATATAAAAATCAATCAATCAATCAATCAATCAATCAATCAATCAATCAATCAATCAATCAATCAATCAATCAATCAATCAATCAATCTCCATGGCCAAGCAAAGATTTGAACCTGAGCCTCTGGAGTCTTACTGTGATACTCTGTTCACCATATCACACTGGTTTTCTCTTTACTCAAATAGAATAATTTCACAAAAATCGGATTTTGAGCCTTTCCCCACTGGTCTTATTCCCAGTGGGCTTGGATGCCTGCATGGTTCTTTGACTCATTAAACCCCTGCTGTCCATCCTGGGAGGAAATCAGCCTGGATTTAAAATGCTCAGGCAACCTTTTGGAATTGCCTGCTGTTTCCCCCCCGACCCCCCTCTCTCTTTGTGGATTTTCTTATTAATATTCTTCAGCTGTGTAGCCCGAGGAGGAGGTATGGAGAGCTTAGTTCCATGGCCATAAATTAGTTCCACATCCATAAATTGGTGAATGTATAGTGCATCTTAATAAAGGCATTAGCCACCTGTAGATATTTTAATTGTTCTAATTCCACTTACACGCCTTTTCCATGGCGCTCGGTATTGTGAATCTTGGTTTCCTATCCAAGTCAAAGACAGGCCCCAAAGCTTAAAAGGTGGCTGAGTCCTCATCTAATTGAAACACAAGTGTCCCTCCGAAGTGTCGGGAAGGGAATAAGCTCCCGTCTTCTTATTTGACACCTTCCAGGTGAACGTTTGCAAGCGTCTGCAGGGGTGTCATCTGGAAAATGTAGCCGGGTTGCTTATTTGCAGCTCAAGAGGACAGCAACCGAAGGAAGGCATTCGAGTTACAAGAAATGGCACTCTGACTCTATATCAGGAACGTAAGAAGAGCCATCGTGCTGGATCAGGCCAAAGGCCCATCTAGTCCTGCTTCCTGTATCTCACCAGTGGCCCCACCAGATGCCTCTGGGAGCACATGAGACCCGATCTCTGTCTCCTGATCCCACTCCCCTGCCTCTGGCCCTTGAAGGACCCCGGTTTTAAGCCTGGAGATGACATATCAGCATCATGGTTTGTCACCTGTTAGGAAGAAATTCCTAACTCTGAGAGTCATTTGACAATGGAAAACACTAGTGGAAGCCCTTACCTTCACCTTCACCCTCACCCTCACCTGTAGAAGGGCCTTAAAGACCTGGCTCTTCAAGCAATGCTTTGGAGACCTCTGAGCACATTGTTACTGTGATTGTGATTTTGTATTGCCTCTCTCTCTCTCTCTCTCTCTCTCTCTCTCTGCTGACCTTGTCTTGGTCTGTGGTGCTATGTTTATTTTATTTTGTTATTTTTTTGGTATTTTTATCTTGTATTTTGATATCGATTTGTATTCTATTATGTCCTCTTCATTATTATCTTGTGTTGGGTATGTTCTGGGGTGTAGCTGGGCAGTTGCTGGTTTGGTGACATGTTGTACACCACCTAGAATTCCCTACGGGAAAATGGGGCGGTCAATAAGTACAAAAAATAAAATAAAATAAATAATAAACTCTAACCCTAAGCAGTCCTTATTTGTCTAAATGGAATTCTGAGCCTAGATTGCCAAGGACAAATGACTGTGGGAGTTGCGGTCTGAAACATCTGGAGTGCCAAGGGTTTGCCACCACTGGCTTAGGACCAAGTTCTATGAAGGGTTGGATTCTCCTTTATGAGCTTCCCCAGGATTTAAGATCTTTGCGGATGGGGCTTCCTTTCATTCCACCAGCTGTCCTCATGGGCACATCTGTTCAGAACTCAAATACAGGGGCCTTTTTAGGGGCTGTGCCAGGCTGTGGAACTCCATCCCACTGCCAACTAGGTTGATCCCTTCCCTCCAGTCCTTCCGCTTTGGCCATCGATCTGGCAGCAGAGGATTTTCTGACCATGCTACCGATTGCCAGTGGGTTGAAGCGCACAGAGTGACAGACTAGGATTTGGAAGAAAAGGGTTCGAATCCCCACTGGGGGAGATTCACTGGGGGAGTGGCACTGGGAAACTATCAAACAAAAATTAAGGGATTATGAAAAAAATACACAATTGTACATGTTTATGTCTATAGCAGAGAAAATGAGCTTAGCAGCAGCAGCATGTAAATAAAGTGTAGATAATCAATAAGTGTTATTGGAACTTAGAGACAGAGAGACAAAGAAACATGACTTAGAATAAAAGTCTTATATTGAATATATACAGAAGATATGCAGATAAGCATAACAGCAGCATAACACCAAGCATAACATATATACAAAGCAACAGAGTGTGGGGTACTGTTTCTCACCATAAACAGTCCCAATTTACCATTATACAAGCCAGTTCCTTTATACACATTTGGAACTCATCAGACATGCTTTTAACCAATCACATCCTGACACAACATGATGTCAATAATGAGGGCTCCGCGCCATGAATACAGCCTGCGGGGCCCCTTTGCCCTCCCCATTCGGATGGGCGTGCGCAGCCTGCGCACTTTGCGTGCGGCTGCGCAGGAGGCGTGCCTATATTAAGTGCAGGTGCGCTCCTCCGGGCAGCCTTCGTTTTGAACAGGGAACCGTCAGAGACATGCGGTTGAGCTCCGAGGGACCCTGTTCGGGTGATTTTGAGCCTGCGTGGGGGGAGCCTCTAGTGAGTCTGCCCAGCGCGGGGTGCGGGAGGGCGAGGGAGGGTGAGAGGGACCTTCTCGGCTGGGCCCGGCCGAGCGTGGGGGACGCCCGCAGCGGTGGGCAGCTTACCTTACCGGGCCGGGGGTTGGGGATTCTCGGCGGCTCCTGCCACCTGACGGCAGGTGATTGCCGGCGTGGCTTGACCTCGCGACGCGGCGCAGCCTGGCGAGCGCTGCGCCGCCTATTCCCCCGTCCACCCACCTTGTGCACACGGTGCGCCTTTTGCGGCCGCTTGTGGCCTCTTTGCCTTCCTCCACTAGCGGAGGGAACAGGGCATCCCGCGGCAGCGGTTGCGCCCTTGGCTAGGCCCGGAGCGGGGCAGCCGGCGGTTTCACTTACCGGGTGGGTAGCTGGGGATTCTTGACTGCTCCGGTGCGGCCCGGCCTTCCTTGATTCTGGCGCCTAGGAACCCCGGCGTGGCCTTGCGAGCGCCGCACCGCTCGCTCCCCACCCACCCACCTCGAGCGCACGTGGCATTCTGACTCCCTCCACCGGCGGAGGGCACAGGGTGTCCCACGGCGGCGGCGGCGCCCTTGCTACGGCTAGGCCTGGAGGAGGCCTAAGCCATCTATAGCCGCTCTGCTTACAGCACACAAGTCTGGGGCGGGGGAAGAGAGCCAGGCTGAGTTACCCCGCAAACCTTGGGGGCGCCTGTGCTGCCCCCCCTGCCCTGCCCCGGTCTTCCAGCGGGTGGGTGCGGGGATAGGCCTAGGCTGTGAGCGCAGGGCCTCGCCTGTACAGGACCCATTGGATTAAGGGATCTTCGCCCACCACCTACCCCTTGGCCTTGCTTTGTGAGGACTCGGCTTAGGGCCTGAGTCAAGTTAAAATATATATATATATAGTAATAATACTAATTATCTGGATAGGAATCGTATAATAGACCACATATATTAAAAAAATCAATCAATAAATAAATTAATAAAAAATATAAATAATAACAATATTAATAATAATAACACCAATAATACTATTAATAATATAAAACGACATAGGATAAAGTATACTATTGTCGTTCCCCCCCTTCCTTGGGGGGGGGGTTCCAACTCAGCCCCACTAAATCTCCATAGCTTAGCTTTCCGGCCTTGCCCCGCAGAAGCTTATTGGGCTACCATGCCACCCAAAAAGGGCACAGGTAAGGGTAAGGGTAAGGCACCTGCAAAGCGACCCCCTGCCACCCAACAGGCGCCTGAGGCCTCCTCATCATCCGATGAGGAGCGGCCTGTGTTTCAAGCTGCATGGAAAAAGCTGTCCCGGCTGGAGCGGGAAAACGCTCAGCGTCGGGGCATGGAAGCCTCCTCTAGAGGTGGCCGCGCCCAGCGGGACACGAAGGCCCAGCAGAGGGCCACATTAAAGATGATGGGTGACCTAATGATGTCCCGCATTGATTTCTTGGAGGGTGCCCTAGCGGGCCCTTCGGCTACAGTGTCTGCAGGTACCTCAGTGACAGTAGTGGAACCAACTGCCCATCGCGGGTCGAGTCCGGACCCGGCAGTGAGGACAGCGGACCCTGGAATTGAAGAGAACCAGCCTCGAGCTTTGGACCTCTCCATGTCCAGGACTCCACGCAGGCCCCAGCAGGAACAGCCCCTCAGGAGTGTGCCAGCAGGTGAGTCTGAGGCGCGGGCTTCCTTCACACCCAGCCGTGTACTATGGCCCTGGCCCCGCAAGGAGTGGCTGCAGCACCCGGCGCCCACTCGAGCAATGGGCTGCCCGGCCATGCCAGCGGCCTCATCCGCCCAGGAGCTGGGCCGACCAGGGGTCGCCCATGCAGCGGTACAAACTGAAACTGACCTGTCAGGTATCGGTGATCCTTCAACACCGCTTGTCAACCCTGACGCTTCACAGACACGGCTTGGCCTGCCGGGCACGGCGGGTCCGGCCGCCAACACGGCTACCTCAGCCGTTATGGATCACCCAGAGGGCGATGAGTCCCTCCCATTGGGGGATCACCTGTCCGATGCTACGATTGAAAGAATTGTCTCGGAAAATTATGTAGACCTGTTTGACCTGCTAAATAGGGAAATCGATCCCCAAACCTTCAAGGACCTTGATGACAAAGAGAAGGACAAAATTAGAAAGCGCAAACTGGACAGGTGCTGGAATAACTGGCTGACCACCTTCGTAATTTACGCAGGCATCCTGTCCCAGGTGCACCCAGAAAAAGGCCCATTGCTTTTCCAATATTGGGACCTTATCAACAGGGCAAGGATAGACAGTCCTGGGGCCACATGGATGGCCTATGATGAGAGTTTCCGCCGCCGTTTGGCTAAGGACTCCACCCTGCGCTGGAACGTTCCCCACAATCACCTTTGGCTTAGGTATATGAGCTCCCCACGTCCTACGTCGGACAGGTTTGATTGCGGGCACGTAGTCCAGCGCAATAACCAGCCTGCCTCTCCCCGCTCCGGTGCAGGCCAGTCGGTTCAACCCCGGCTGGTTTGCTTTGACTATAACGCCAAGGGCACATGTGGACGCAGGCAGTGCCGTTTTAGACATGCCTGCTCTACCTGTGGAGGCATCCATCTGGCTTCCACATGCACCAGAGCCAGACCAGGGGGAAATGGAGCCAGAGACGGTGCGGGGAGGCGTAACCCCCCAGGCCAACCCCCTGTTCCAAAAGGGCCCAAGCCCAATAAGGGTATCAGTCTTACGGGAGTGGCTTCGTAGCTACCCCCTCCACCATGAGGCCAATTATCTTTTACGAGGGTTCCAGGATGGCTTTCGCATTCCTGTACAAGGGGACCGTATCCCATTTATGGCCAGCAACTTGAAATCAGTAAGGGGCCTCGAGTCAGTAGTTAGGGAAAATATTCAGGCCGAATTAGCAGCCAGCAGGATCCTGGGCCCCTTTGACAGTCCTCCTTCTAACCAGTTCCGTGTTTCCCCATTGGGAGTTGTCCCTAAGAAAACGCCGGGAGAGTATTGCCTGATACACCATTTGTCTTACCCCGCTGGCGAGTCAGTTAATGATAAAATCCCGCAGGAGCTATGTAGCGTCCGCTATACGTCTTTTGACTCAGCCTTACGGATGGTCTGCAGTTGCGGCCCCGGGGCGGAAATTGGAAAATGCGACATAAAGTCAGCCTTCCGCCTTTTGCCAGTACATCCGGCAGATTGCGAGTTGCTTGGCTTTGCTTTCGAGGGAAAATTTTACATGGACAGAGCGATGCCGTTCGGCTGCTCAGTCTCTTGTGCCGCTTTCAAGTGCTTCAGCTCCTTTATTGAGTGGATCGCCCGCGCCCGCGCTGGCTACACCCACATAATTCATTATTTGGACGACTATCTTTTCGGGGATAGGGCCGGCTCGGGGCGCTGCGCAGCACTCATGGAGTCCTTCCAAAGCATGGCCAGGCAACTGGGATTGCCCCTAGCGGAAGATAAGACTGAGGGCCCGGTCACGGTTTTGACTTTCTTGGGCATCGAACTAGACACCGTCAATCAATCCTGCCGCCTGCCTGACCAAAAACTGGTAGACCTCAGGGAACGCCTGGCGAGCATGTTGTCGCGCAGGAAGGCGACACTCCGGGAGCTTCAGCAGCTGATTGGACATCTTAATTTTGCTTGTTGCGTTGTCACTCCCGGCTGCGCCTTCCTCCGCCGGCTGTGTGACAGCTTGGCCGGGCTACGTAGCCCTCACCACAAACGGCGTATCACGGCTGAGATGAGAGATGACCTTAGAGTATGGCTCCAGTTCCTTTCAGACTTCAATGGCGTCTGTTTTTGGCACGCCGAGACTGTGGCTGCTGCTGACCGCCTGATGCAGACAGACGCGTCTGGGGCATTTGGCTTTGGCCTTTATTATCAGGGGAGGTGGTGTGCAGGTGTATGGCTGGAGGCATGGCATGCCTCGGGCCTCACGCACGACCTTACCTTCTTGGAGTTGTTTCCCATAGTGGGTGCGGTATGGATCTGGGCCGAACCCCTGGCCAACAGCGTGGTCAGATTTAATTGCGACAACCAAGCGGTCGTTCACATTATTAACTCACTGTCATCGCGATCTGTTAGAGTGATGTGCTTGGTTAGGGCCTTTACCCTACGATGCTTGCGATTCAACATCCTGCTTCGCGCGGTGCATGTGCCTGGTCTGCAGAATGACTTAGCGGATGCTCTGTCCCGCCAACAGATGATGCGGTTCAGAGCATTGGCCCCACATGCATCTCGAGACCCGGATGTCCTCCCGTTGGAGGTATGGAAGATTGGCGGCTAGAAGCTAACAGAGCGATGGGGCTGGCATTGGCTCCGAGCACATGACGCGCCTATGCGGCTGCATGTGCGGACTATGCCCGTTTCTGTGCCGGGGCAGGTTTGCGATCCATGTGGCCCGCTTCCTCCGACCAGCTGGTGCAGTTCGCGGTCCACCTCCACTTTCAGGGTTTAGCACCCCGGACCATTCAGGGCAAGATGTCAGCCTTATATTATTATGCTAAGGCACAGGGGTACGACCTGCCCAACTGCCAATTTCGAATTGCAAAACTGGTGGAGGGTTGGTCCAGGGAGAGGGGGCGCAAGGCTGATACCAGAACACCCATATCACCCACAATGTTGATCAAGTTAGCGAGCGTCTGGTTGCAAGTTTGTTCTACTCACTTTGAAGCCGTTTTGTTTCAGGCCGCGACTCTGGTTGCCTTTTTTGCCGCCCTGAGGGTCAGTGAGCTGGTTGCCCGATCACAGCATGACCAGTCGCAGGCTGCTTTGCTATGGGAGGATCTCACCCTCGAAAGCGACTCGGTCATTCTCCGCATACGGAGATCTAAAACGGACCAGTGTGGACTGGGGCACATGATACACCTGAGTAGGTGTTCGATTGGAGTAATTTGCCCAGTCGCAGCGCTTCACGCCTATGCCCAATTGGCCGGTAGGGCCCAGGGCTATCTATTTCAACACAGGGATGTCTCTCCGTTGACACAGTTTCAGTTTTGGCGTGTGTCTTCTCGGGCATTGGCGTTGGCTGGCATCTCAGGGTGGCATTTCGGAACCCATTCCTTTAGGATCGGCGCTGCCTCTACGGCGGCAGCCATCGGACTGGGTCCCGCGGCGATACAACATATTGGTCGCTGGAAGTCGCAGTGTTATAAGGCGTATGTGTGCCAGTTAATGGACTGGTAGAACCGGGCCAGTTTTCTGTGTTTATCGTTGCAGGTGCCCTGAGCGAGCGAGCCAGGATCGTCATCTGTGGCCACAGTTTCGTTTTCTGGGCCTCCAAGTATGCAGCTCGCTCCGGCCATGGCCGGGACCTTGGTCTTGGCCAATGGGCTGAGGTTGTGTGGAGAGGAAAACGGGGGATGCAATGGGATGGCTTTCGGGCTATTTCCTTTGGTGGTCCCTCTGACCCTCCACCGGCCGTGTTATTGGTGCACCTGGGAGGCAACGACCTGACCCATATGACGGGCAAGGCACTTATTCATAAAGTCATTGATGACCTAAGAGCCTTTAAAGCCAAATATCCGGCGACCAGGATCGTCTGGTCCGCTATAGTTCCCCGGCTTTACTGGGGACCATCGCATCACCCGAAACAGATGCACAAGGCCCGGAAAGGTGTGAATCAGGAAGTGGCACGTGTTGTCTCAACTGAGTTAGGTTCTGTTATCAGGCATCCCGACATTACGGCCAGACGCCCCGAACTTTTTCGCCCAGATGGCGTGCACCTGTCGACTACCGGCCTGGACATTTTTCTAGTTGATTTGAGAGAGGGCCTGATGGCCGAACTAGTGGGCCTGGTGGGGTAAAAGAGTAAGGCAGTGCCCCTCTTTAAGGTGGCGGGTAGCGCATGCATTAACATCAGGTTAGGTAGGTCCCTCCTCGTGATGGCACCCGTAAGGTGCAGGGCAGCCCTAAATAAATTAAGTAACACAGAAAGAGCAGTTAGGCTCCAATAAATAATCCCAGCCAAGATAGAAAGGGCTGCCAATTCACGACATACTGGGTACAAGGATGCCCTGCATAGGGTGGGGTATCCCATCCTCGGCATCATCTGATATACCCAGTTAACTTATCCCGAGGAGGAGGGACCGGAATTTATAACACCCCTAACTATGCTTGCGCTACAGCAGGCCCTCTCTTTGGCCCAGTTAACAATAAAGTTTGATTTCTTAAAGTTTGATTTCTTGAAGTTTGAATAAATTGTGGCCCATATTTAACCCAAGAAGTGAGCTGTGTCGCCTCTTTATTCCGACGTGGGTGGGCAAACTATTCCACCTGTGCTAAATCACTTTAACCCCCTAGTGATTTCTAATTCCTTGCACTTGTGGCTAACATCACGAGTCACGACACTGCATTTTTTACTGACTCCATTTTACAAATTCTCTGTTCAATCAGTTAAATATACATTGCATACATTTTGCCAATTCTACATATTGTTGAATTTAAAATAAAGTTAAAATTATATTTCAGCCAGGCTAGCTGTGCTGAGTTCTGCTGGACCACGGTAGCCCAATGAAGAATCCAACGAGAGAGAGTTCCTGAAGGAAATACTGTGTTTATTAGGCCTAATAAAAGACAGCAGGTGGACACAAGCCAAAGACAAAGCTAAGATGTCCGACCACAAACACAAAGAGAACCACATTTTTATTAGTTCCCCCTCTTCCCTCCCCTGAGTGGCGCCGCCCAGGGGTGGGCAAGGGGACGGTTCTTCAGATGGTCCAATCGGTGTGGTCCAGGGGCTGGCCAGAGGCGTTCCTGGGTGGCCTCTGGTAAGCTGGAATCGGATGCCTGCCCAGGTGTTGATGAGTCAAAAATGTCCTTTAATTAGGCCATCTGGGTATGACAATGAAGAAGGGGAAACAGGGTATTGTTCTTGGGACTGGGTAAACTTGGGAAATTGGAAAGTCAATAGAAGGTTGGGGAAGGTCAATACAGAAGTCAATGGGGAGCCGGAAAGCTGATGAGATCATCCGGAGGTAACTAGACAGTTCTTTGTGGATGCAGAGATGTGATAACGAAGAGCCCCCAGGCTCTGGCATGATCCGGTGAACATCTGTGGTGGACGTGCCAGGAACTTTGTGGAAGATGGATCCTGCTTCTAGAAGATGTAACTTGCCCTGTGGGATCGCCATGATGTCTGTCTTCTTGTGCCATAACCCCCCTAGCCCCAGATTATAGGTATAGAGGCCATAGGATAGAGCAGGAACACGTTTAAAGCACACCCAGGGAAGAAGGGGTGGGAGGAAAGAGGAGAGAGGGAGAGAGGGAGGAAGAGAGAGGAAGAGAAAGAGAGAGAGAGAGAGAGAGAGAGAGAGAGAGAGAGAGAGAGAGAGAGAGAGGAGAGAGAGGAGAGAGAGAGAGAGAGAGAAGGAGAGAGAAGGAGAGAGAGAGAGAGAGAGAGAGAGAGAGAGAGAGAGAGAGATGGGGGAGCCACCTTGAGTCAAAAGTCTTGGGTCTGTTTTAGGCAGAGGCAGGAGAACCAAGTTTCTGAGGGTAAGGAAGTCCCTGATCCTTGAGAATGATTGTTCAGAATCATTCCCTTGCAAGCCAGAGCATGGAGGAAATAATCCATCAATCCAGGAGGAATTTCTCCTGAACTGCGTCTCTGGCTGAGATTTCAGGGTTGGGGGAATAGGGGAAGAGGAGCAGGAAAGGGTTAACTGATACACCAGCAAGGGACATTTCTTATTCCTTGGAACCGAGAAAACCCAATTTCCAGGGGTTTCCGTAAGAAGGGAAACCCTTTCTGGTTGTTTCTGGAGCGGGGGTTAGTCTACCGCCATAGATAAACATAGTAAGCGGAGAAAAAGTGGAAAGGGGACCGGTCTATCGCCATAGAAATGAATGGCCGGGAGTAGGTATGAATTCTGTGGAACTGCCGCTCGGGTAAGAGGTAGTGAGAGGAGTTGCTACCCTAGGCTGCCTTCCCTGAGTCTCTGGAACTGAGAGTCGGGAAGGAAGGGTGGATTTGTACCGCTGGTGTTGCTGAAAGGTTAGCCACCTCTCTGGAACCCAAAGCGGCTAGAGTTTTCGAATTTCCCCTGGGGGCGGTCTACTCAGCCAATTCGATGGAACAGGGTTCCCCACCATGCGCCCCCGTCTGGCCAGAATTAATGAGACATTGATTGCTGGCGGGGGCACTGATTGGTTAAAACGCGAAGACGGGCTTATCTTCGCACCCCTGCTGTTTTATGGAGTCTTCGTGGAAATGAACTGCCGCGGCCGACTAGATACCATGTAAACGGACAAATTAGGTGTGAATTGAAGCTTTCCGCTTGCCGAGCCCCTGCTCGCAAGGCCTCTTAGCCGGCAAAAAGCGGCGTTTTTTATATTTTTCCCTATATCTCGGGAATGGTTTGGAATTTTGGGACCGGGTAAAAAGTGTAGTGCTTGTGATGGTGTGGGGCATAAAATCATAGGATCATAGAGTTGGAAGAGACCTCAAGGGTAGAGATGGGCACGACTTAGCGGTATTCCCGTTTCCGTTTCCGTTACTCGTATCCGTTACTCTACGGAAACGGTAATGGGAATTACTCCGCCAGAATTCGAGCTCGAACCAACGAACGAACAATTTGGTCTGATTTGTCGTGCTCGTTACTTGCATCGCGGCGATCGCGCAATGCCAAGCGGCACAGAAAAAAGTTTTTAAAAGTAAAAAAAACACCGATTCCCGGCCCTAAAAGTAGGCGAAAACTGTCTGAGGGCACCTACCAGGCCAGAAGGGTGTTTTATTTGGGGGGGTTTCCCCGCCCCCCTCTCCTGGGCTATGGCTACTGCTGCACTGCTGGTACCAGGCTGGGAGGGCGCATCCATTTGCCATGCAGTGCGGGGGATCCAAAATGGCGACCACAATATTTTTTTTTGAAATCGTTGCCCAAAACCCCACCAAAGCACCACAGAAACATGCGAAAATTAGCTATTTTAAATGCTTGAATTTTTACAGTAGCAGCAGTGGGTTTTTCTTGCAAAAAAAAAAGTCTCCGTTGATTTTATTTTATTTTATTTTATTTTATTTTATTTTTTTACACCTGCACATTTGCAATGATGGGCTCGCCCATGGGAGTGGACCATGCAAATTTTCCACCAATCGCATGGCCACTTGGCCAGGTTGACCACAGAGACTTCTGGGTTGTGCCAATCGGGCATAAACAGCCCACTAATCGTAGCCCAAACCCGAAACCTAAGCCTAAGCCTAACCCATACGCCAGTACACTGTCCTTCTAAGTGGGTCAGAGAGGCACCCAGAGGTGCACCCCAATACTCACCCTAACCTCACCCATAACTAGCCTAACCCTAGCCCTTGCGCTAACCCGTCTTAACCCTAAGCCAGATCTACTTGCATTGCACTACATGCAAGTACGTGAGACACAGCGGGTGCAAAGAGTCTGCCAATCCGTCACTTGTGGCTCTGGCTGACTCCTGCAGCTCCCTCCAGGAGCCCACTACCCCCCCCAAACCAGTACTAACGACAATGAAAAAACGAACCGACTAATTTTTGCAAAATTTCGCAAAAAACGGAAACGAGCCGAAACGGACTGCCTCCGACACACGACAACTCGAAAACGTCATTTTCCCTAGTCGTGCCCATCTCTACTCAAGGGCCATCTAGTCCAACCCCCTGCCATGCAGGAACCCCCATCACAATATTTCCGACAGATGGCCCTCCAGCCTCTGCTTAAAAACCTCCAAAGAAGGAGACTCCACCACCCTCCGCGGCAGCATATTCCACTGCCGAATAGCTCTAACTGTCATGAAGTTCTTCTTAATGTTCAAATGGAATCTCTTTTCCTGTAGTTTGAAACCATTGCCCCGAGTCCTAGTCTCTGAAGCCATGGAAAACAAACCTGTTCCCTCTTCAATATGACATCCTTTCAAATATTTAAACATAGCTATCATATCCCCTCTCAGTCTTCTTTTAGAGAGGCTAAACATTCCCAGTTCCCTAAGCCGTTCCTCATAAGACATTTCCTCCAGACCCTCAACCATCCTGGTCGCCCTCCTCTGCACCCGCTTGAGGTTGTCAACATCCTTTTAAAATTGAGGCGCACAGAACTGGACACAGGACTCCAGGTGGGGTCTGACAAGAGCAGAATAGAGTGGTACTATCACTTCCCTTGATCTGTACACTATGGTTCTGTTGGTACAACCAAGAATCAAATTGGCTTTCCTGGCCGCCACATCACACTGCTGACTCATGTTCAATTTGGGGTCCACCAAGACTCCCAGAACCGCATATTTGGGCGGTTCCGATGGGTCTCGGAACCGCTCCAATTATTATTTATAAAATTTGTTTTTCCATTATAACTCTTCAATATTATGACAGAAACACCTTCCTTAAATATATCACTTACCTTGAAAGCTTCTTAGGGTCACTATTTATTTATTCATTTTTAAATTTACATACCCTGGATTTTCCCAGAAGGGAACTCAGGGCGGTTAACAAGGAGTAGCATACAACAACTCCAGAAAAATAATAATCGGTTCCACAGTATGACATTAAAAAACCCCAACAACAATCAGTAGAACGAGAATTTAAAAAGCTAAAAATACAAAACAATACTAAGGCAAGATGGAGAAAAACGGGCGGACAGGAAAACTCAAGACACCGACTTATAAAATAAATCAACCTCCTTGATTGGCCATATAAAGCCAGGTTACATATTGGTTGTGACTTGATGACACAAAATACTCTCTCTCTCTCTCTCTCTCTCTCTCTCTCTCTCTCTCTCTCTCACACACACACACACACACACACACACACACACACACACACACACACACACACACACACACACACACACACACACACACACACAATGCTACATGGTTCTTCCTTAGAACTCCCCCCGCCAATTATGCGTCCTTTTGTTCTTAAATTGTTTTACATTTAATAATATTTATGTTTAATTGCATTTTAGCATTTTCATTGATGCATCTCCCATCTCTCTCAGTCTCTACTCTTTTAGAAGCTGTCTTGGATCCCTAAAGTGAGAGAGAGGTCAAATGTAAATGAAATAAAGCAAAGAAGAGGTAAGCAGTCCTTATTTGTCGAAATGTTTCTTTTCTCTCCTTCCCTGGTGCTCTAAGCCGATATGCACACTTCAAGTTTCAGCAATCCACTGCCTCCCCCTCCAACAACAGGAGCAGAAAAAAAATGGGACTTAAATGTTGTTGAGATGTATGAGAGTGCTCATCTCTATGACAACACGGATGCAAGCTATTATTTGTGGAAGTGTCCGGATCCCTCACGGAGATGTGGTGACCCTGCATTCCCCGTGCATCTTTTGTATGCCGTGCGTAATCATCAGATTCTCCATTGAGCGCCCAAAATACACTCCACACAAGGACCTAGCCTGAGCTTTGTCAGTCTTTGTTGGTGACTAATGACAACTGACAGGGATCTAAGGGGTATAATGTGACTTCCACGTCTACCTTGAACCTGCCAAGTTGGGTATGGGTTCAAAGTTTTCCCATTGGGTGGGTCTGAATGGAAACTTCTGGAATCATTTGACCCAAGGAATTCTGAAGCTTGAGTTCCAAGACAACAACAAAGCCACTCACGTGGATCAAGCATCTCAGCAACTGATAGGAAGGCAAACCTTCAACAATCTTGTTGTTGGATGCGAGCACACTGAATTGCAAGAAAGAGAAGAAATAAGAATATAAGAACAGCCTTGCTGGAACAAGCCACAGCCCATCCAGTCCAGCATTCTGTCTCACACAGCAGCTCACCAAGCAGATGTCTTCCCCTACTTATGAATTCCTGAAAATGGCACTGAGAGATACCCTGACTCTCTCTCCAACCTGGAGATTGTCCTTAGGCATCCATCATGATAGCCATGGATACCCTTGTTCTCCATGAACTTGTCCAGTGTTCTGCCACTCTCCGTCTAGTTTCTCACCTGGATGTAAACAATGTTTTGCTGGAACATTGTCAAGAACTGCAGTTTTCATATGAAAGGATACACACAGTTCCACGAATGGCTGAAAACTATGGTGGCTGCTGTTTGGTTGAAAAACTGGAAGCCTGAGATGGGTTCTTTTTATTTAGTTTTGTGTCTTTCTTAGCCATCAACCATTCCATCTCAATTTGCTGGTTGTGCCTGTGTGATTGTGCTTTGCTACTGAAAAGGAATGGGCACTGGTGATATTTTGGGTTCCCTAGGGGAGAAAGATGACATATAAACAAAATAAATAAATAAATAAATAAATAAATAAATAAATAAATAAATAAATAAATAAATAAAGACCCAGAGGGAGGGGGAAAGAGCTAGAAATTTTGCAAGGACTTTACAGGCATCCCGTGCTAGTGACACAAGGAAAAACCAGAAGAACAATAATTTCTGTTGTCTTTCATGGAATCATAGACTCATAGAGTTGGAAGAGACCTCAAGGGCCATCCAGTCCAACCTCCTGCCATGCAGGAACCCCCATCACAGTATTTTCCGACAGTTATGGCCATCCAGCCCCTGCTTAAGAACCTCCAAAGAAGGACACTTCACCACCCTCCTTTGGGGAAGCATCTTCCACTGCCGAAGAGCTCTCACTGTCAGGAAGTTCTTCCTAATGTTCAAATGGAATCTCTTTTCCTGTAGTTTGAAACCATTGCCCCGAGTCCTAGTCTCTGAAGCCATGGAAAACAAACCTGTTCCCTCTTCAATATGACATCCTTTCAAATATTTAAACATAGCTATCATATCCCCTCTCAGTCTTCTTTTAGACAGGCTAAACATTCCAAGTTCCCTAAGCCGTTCCTCATAAGACATTTCCTCCAGACCTTCAACCATCCTGGTCACCCTCCTCTTCACCTGCTCGAGGTTGTCAACATCCTTTTTAAATTGAGGCGCACAGAACTGGACACAGGACTCCAGGTGGGGTCTGACCAGAGCATGAAGTTGGAAGAGGCCTCTAAGGCCATCAAGTCTAACCCCCTGCTTAGATGCAGGAATCCAAATCAAAGAATATCTGCCAGGTGGTTGTCCAGATTCCTCTTGAAGGACTTTGCTCCTTGTAGGACTTGGTTTCCAGCCCCCTGATCCTACTTGTTGCCTTCCTTTGAACTTATTCTAATTTCTTTGTTTATTTATTTTATTTTTATGTTTTGCTTATTTTTACCCCACCTTTCTCCTTGGAAAGGACACAAGGCGGCTTACAGTAAGGAGAGACCATATACAGTCCATGACAATTAAGACATATTCAGTTTGAGAAACAGGGAATTGAGGGGTATCTTGCAGCACTAGAAGGCAACTTTAAAACTAACCATTGATAACATCGTGTTAATATTCCTTGGAATTGTATAGGCTTTAGAGAAATGTCACAGATGGCATTCATCTGTGTATCCATACAGTTTCTTTCACAATATTTCCAAAGATAAATCAGAAGAAGATTCCTGGAAGAAAAGTCCATCCCAGGTTACAAACCATGATGGAGATGTGTGTCATCTCCAGGCTTCAAACCAGGGCACTTCGAGGGCCAGATGCAGGGGAGTGGTATCGGGAGACAGAGGTCTAGTCTCGTGTGCTCCCAGATGCATCTGGTGGGGCCACTGTGAGATCCAGGAAGGTGGACTAGATGGGCCTTTGGCCTGATCCAGCAGGGCTCTTCTTATGTTCTTATGTTCTTATGTCAGGTAACTAGCACCTGATGTGAGTTGCAACAGGGTATCACAGCCAGGTCAGGAGAGTAATCTGCTACAGAGACCTTGCCTGTTGCAATATCCTGAAAAATGTCTGCCAGAGCCTTAATTACTACTGGCAAGACACCATTATACTCTGCACTATGAATGTCCAGAGGTTGCTGCTCCTAAATATCATCCTTTAAGTTGAAAACGAGAGGGAGCTGGTGCTTCTGTTCCATTCCAGAATGTCCATCACAGTCCTCAGGATATGAGGCCTAAACAGTGCTGAATAGAGGGGAAGAAGTACCTTGCAGCAATTGGAGACAATGCTTCTATTAAGGCTCTACCACACTGCGCAATGCACTGCGGGAGCTAATTTGCCCCCGCTCGCCCAGGGGAGGCAAAGACGGGCGAGCCCGACGGTGGCTCGGAGAGGCCAGCCGGGAACCTACCTTAAAAGGCGGTCCCAACAGTCGGCTAGCCTCTCTCTTCCGGCGGCAAACGGCGTCCCACCCGCCCACCCTGAATTAAGATCGAGTTATGCTGGTCGCTACGGGGCCGGATGGGAATTTTTGACCTGCTCCAGATTGGCCAGACAAGGAGCAGGTGTGTTTTCGCCCATCCCGTTCTTAATGTTATTTACCAGGTCTGGCATGGTTCTTTTGCAGTATTTGGTCACACAGGCAGGTAAGGTATGGAGCCAAGGAACACCTGATAGGAGTATTTGTCACCCCACCTCGGCGCTGAAGGCCCTGAGGACTCGACGTCAGGGGGAGGTAAGTGGCTGGGCCCCACGGGTGGCATTTACCCAGAGCCGACAGCCTCGGGTGGTTGAGCCTGCTGGGTTGCCCATAATTGGATGATGGCTCCTGCCTGGGTCCATGTGTGGCGGGGCCAGCCTCACACGGATCAGCCTTCTGCCCTACGGATGGCCCCCAGTTTCTTCTGAGTTGTTGGTTGCGGAGTTAATAAAGTGTGGCCCGATTTACCCAAACCTTATGTCTTGGCCGCTTTTCTCCGGGCTGGGGGGGCAATGCAGCCTAAAGGAGCATTTGCCTTTTTTGCAGCCACATCACACTGTTGGCTCATATTCACCTTGACGATTCCAAGATCCTTCTCGCTCACAGTATTGCTGAGCCAGATATCCCCCCATCTTGTAACTGTGTGTTTGGTTTCTTCTTCCTAGGTACAGTACTTTGCCTTTATCCCTGTTGAGTTTCATTCTGTTGTTTTCGTCCCAGTGCGCCAGTCTGTTAAGATAGTTTTGAATGTTGTTTCTGTCTTCCAGGGCCTTAGCTTGCTTCCACCCCAGGAAGGGGTGAAGATCCACCCAGCAGGTTTGAAATACTCTTCCTGGAAGCAACAGCATCTCACAACATAAGGCAATGGTTGTACTCTTTGCAAAACTAGCTCCAGTCCACAGGTGCTGTCATTATGACCCCATAAGGAATTATGTTTTCTGCAGAAAATCAGAAATGAAATAAATGATAGCGTCCTGTTGAGAAGTCAGAGAAAGGACAACCCGGCCTAGAAAGAATAGTAGCTTGTTATGTTTCCGAGAGAATTTATTACACAACTCTGTATGATCTTTCTTGTCCCTCTGAAGTCTATTTCAGGAATCAAAGTGTAATATCTGTTTCTGCTTCTGTGATTTGATTTTTTATTATTATTTTTTCTGAGAGAAATGGCAAGTTTCTAGCAAAGCAAATTAAAAGAAGCCTTCCCACTCTGGGGAGCCAGCGTTGCAATTTCATTTCAGAAGAGATGGAATAACTGAGCATATTGCTTTCAGAAGGAAAGGAGCAAAAACATTTCTTCAGATCCACTAAGAGCGTGCAAGGGCAGTGTGATCCAGTTTAATCCTGTAGATGCTCCACGGAAGAGGACTAACCTACCTGGTTCAGAGAAGGCCTCAGCCAATTCATCCTGGATTCAATGCAGGCGTTTGTATATTTCTGGATTTATTGGAGGCTGCAAATGAGGAATATAGGAGAGATCTAAAGAAACCGCAATGGTTTACTAAAGAACTTTCAACTCAGCTGACTATAAAGAAAAACAAGTACAAGGAATGGAAAAATGGGAAATGCATCAAAGAGGAATATAAGCAAACAGCTAATATATGCAGGGGGGTGGTAAAAAAAGGTAAAGCGCAAAACGAACTTAGACTTGACAGAGACATTAAGGATAATAAAAAGGGTTTCTTTAGTTATGTCTGCAGCAAAAGGAAAAATAAGGAAATGATAGGCTCTCTGTGTGGCGATAATAACCGGTTACTAACAGGAGACAAGGAAAAGGCAGAACTATTCAACACCTTCTTTGCCTCTGTTTTCTCCAAAAAGGAAGAAAGAGATCCACTGGGACAAAGACTAGATGAGGTAGGATGGGAATTACAACATAGAATAGGTAGAGAGCTGGTACAGAAACACCTGAAAACATTAAATGAATTTAAGTCTCCGGGGCCAGATGAATTACATGCAAGGATATTAAAAGAACTGGCGGAAGTAATTTCAGAACCATTGGCAATAATATTTGAGAACTCCTGGAGAACAGGGGAAGTCCCCATCGACTGGAGGAGGGCTAATGTTGTCCCCATCTTCAAAAAGGGAAAATAATTGGACCCAAATAATTACCGCCCAGTCAGCTTGACTTCAATTCCTGGAAAGATCCTAGAGCAGATTATTAAACAGGCAGTCTGCAAATATTTAACAAACAATGCTGTCATTACAAGAAATCAACACGGGTTTCTTAAAAACAAGTCATGCCAGACTAATTTGATCTCTTTCTTTGATAGAATTACAGGCCTAGTGGATGAGGGGAATGCTGTGGATATTGTTTATCTGGACTTTAGTAAGGCCTTTGATAAGGTTCCCCATGGTATTCTTGCTAAGAAATTAGTAGAAAGTGGGATAGATAGTGCTACTGTTAGGTGCATTTGTAATTGTTTGCCTAATCGCACCCAAAGGGTGACCATAAATGGCCTCTCTTCAGCTTGGTGAGACGTGACCAGTGGGGTGCCCCAGGGTTCTGTTCTGGGTCCAGTGCTGTTTAATATCTTTATTAATGACTTGGAGGAAGGAATAGAGAGTATGCTAATTAAATTTGCAGATGATACCAAATTGGGAGGGGCTGCTAATTCCTTAGAGGATAGGATGAAAATCCAAAAAGACCTTGACAGACTAGAGTGCTGGGCCAAAGCTAACGAAATGGATTTCAACAGTGGGAAATGTAGGGTACTACATTTAGGTAAAAAAAATGAATTGCACAAATATAAGATGGGGGATACTTGGCTGGAGGATAGTACCTGTGAAAGGGATCTGGGAGTCTTGGTGGACCACAAATTGAACATGAGTCGGCAGTGTGATGCGGCGGCCAGGAAAGCCAAAGCAATTCTTGGTTGTATCAACAGAACCATAGTGTCTAGATCAAGGGAAGTCATAGTACCACTCTATTCTGCTCTGGTCAGACCCCACCTGGAGTACTGTGTCCAGTTATGTGCGCCTCAATTTAAAAAGGATGTTGACAACCTCGAGCGGATGCAGAGGAGGGCTACCAGGATGATTGAGGGTCTGGAGGAAATGTCTTATGAGGAATGGCTTAGGGAACTGGGAATGTTTAGCTTCTCTAAAAGAAGACTGAGAGGGGATATGATAGCTATGTTTAAATATTTGAAAGGATGTCATATTGAAGAGGGAACAGGTTTGTTTTCCATGGCATCAGAGACTAGGACTCGGGGCAATGGTTTGAAACTACAGGAAAAGAGATTCCATTTGAACATTAGGAAGAACTTCATGACAGTTAGAGCTGTTCGGCAGTGGAATATGCTGCCACAAAGGAGGGTGGTTGAGTCTCCTTCTTTGGAGGTTTTTAAACAAAGGCTGGATGGCCATCTGTCGGAAATATTGTGATGGGGGTTCCTGCATGGCAGGGGGTTGGACTAGATGGCCCTTGAGGTCTCTTCCAACTCTGATTCTATGAATAGAGAAAGCACCTAAGATTGGGAAGTTCTAAACAGAACCATTGGCTTTGGGAATGTGATAAACAGTAAACAAAGATCCTTTCTTTCTTCTCATTATCTACTCCTTCCTTCCTTCCTTCCTTCCTTCCTTCCATCCATCCATCCATCCAAGTATCAGCTCCTTCCTTCCTTCCTTCCTCCCTCCCTCCCTTCCTCCCTTCCTTCCTTCCTTCCTTCCTTCCTTCCTTCCTTCCTTCCTTCCTTCCATCCATCAATCCATCCCTCCAGTATCAGATCCTTCCTTCCTTCCTTCCTTCCTTCCTTCCTTCCTTCCTTCCTTCCTTCCTTCCTTCCATCCATCCATCCATCCATCCAGTATTAGATCCTTCCTTCTCATCATCCACTCTTCCTTCCTTCCTTCTGTCCTTCTCACCATCCACTCCTTCCTTCCTTCCTTCCTTCCTTCCTTCCTTCCTTCCTTCCTTCCTTCCTTCCTTCCTTCCTCCCTCCCTTCCTTCCTTCCATCCTTCCATCCATCCATCCATCCATCCAGTATTAGATCCTTCCTTCTCATCATCCACTGTCCTTCTCACCATCTCACCTTTTGCCTGCTCCCAGATCCACTCAGTCAGCACTAAAAAGCAAGAAAAATGGAAACCACTGAAAGAAAATGAGTGATATTTCTGACCTAGCCAGTCAAAGCCTGCATGGGAGAGCCCGTCATCTGCCTCACATCCATAGACACTTTCAGTCCCAACTGTAACCAAGACTCAGTGTGGCTCCTCATCAGCAAATTTACAGCCCTGCCTGAAACCTGTTTCCATTGAAAGAGCCCATCATTTGGCTGGCATTGCCCCTCCAGAAGTACGCTGAGAGGTGCTAGTGGAAAAACAGGCCAAATAACTTAATGCAGCACCAAGCCCATCCACTTCATGGACACCAACCCCAAGATGATGGCTACAGTTGAGGAAAAAAATTGCTGTACAAATCTCAAGTTCTAAATGGTAAAGTGGAAGAGACAAGGCTAAACCTATGGAGAACAAAAACAACATACCTCAGGGTGAAGTGTACTTCCCACCACGTGAAAACTCTAGCTGGACTTTCTGGAAGTCACTTTTAATACACTTCAGAAACAAGTTAGAATAACCATGTAAAATGGGGGTAGTTGGGGAAAGGACAAGTTTTCTGTGACTCTGGAGAAACTCAATCCAGGCAGCACCCACGTGCATGCAATTTATGCCCCACCACGTGTACAAAAGGAGATCTTAGTAAAAGGTGAGATCATGCTGTTGGTCAAAAATAGTCAAGCTTCAATTGTTTTTTTAGCTATAATTCAGATCTGCCCTTGGTCTTAAACTGTGGAACTCTCCAGTGCAAATAAAGAAAAGGAAGAACGTGAAGCTACCTAGGAAGAAAGAAAGGGTATTCTAGATTGCAGGCTTCTTTTGCCATTCCCGCTTTCAAAATAAGCAGCTGGATGGGATGGAAGAAAAAAGAGAACCCGGTAGCTCAGCCAATAGTACTTCTATAGGAGGGTTCTGCTGCCCCTATTCCTTAGCTTATTTCAGCGAGCCTCGTCCTCAAGACCCCAGAGGAAACTCAAGTGTTTTGTAGGGGTGCATGAACCCACGTGGGAGTCAGCATGGGCTTCTTGGACCACCGTCTAGCTGCTCCACTAAAAACGTCTGCAAAAGTCAGCAGCTTGGCGGGTTGGAATCCTGGGTGCCAGGCAGTGGAGCGAGCTCCCAGTGTTAAACCCAGGTTCTGCCAACTGAGCAGTTCGAAAGCATGCCTTACAAAAAGAAGGCTGAGAGGGGATATGGTAGCTATGTTTAAATATTTGAAAGGATGTCACGTTGAAGAAGGGACAGGTTTGTTTGCCATGGCTTCAGAGACTAGGACGCGAGGCAATGGTCTCAAACTACAGGAAAACAGATTCCATTTGAACATTATGAAAAACTTAATGACAGTTAGAGCTGTCCGGTAGTGGGAGATGGTGTCTCAAAGGAGGGTGGTTGAGTCTCCTTCTTTGGAGGTTTTTAAGCAAAGGCTGGACGGCCCATCTGTTGGAAATATTGTGATGGGGTTCCTGCATGGCAGGGGGTTGGACTGGGTGGCTCTTGAGGTCTCTTCCAACTCTATGGTTCTATGGTTTTATGATCTATGATTCTAAATGCAAGTAGATTAATAGGTACTGCCATAAAAAGCAGGAAGGTAAACAGTGTTTCATGTGCAGAAATGCATTCAGCCATGCTGGCCACATGGCCACAGACTTGCACAACACTGGCTTTTTGTCCTGAGAACGGAGGTGAGCACCACCCCTAGAATCGGACATGACTAGCATGCATGTGCAGGGGAAATCTTTACCTTTACTGTACCTTACTCTGTGTCTAGACTTTTCTCCAAACCCAAGTCATATCCCCAATGGTTATTTCAATTTTGGGTGATGCCAATCTAAGCTGAGAGGTGGCATGCATCTGATCCTGTCTCCAAGGTTCCTCTTTCTGGCCCAGATGTAACTATCTACATTTCAGGCTTTTCATTTTGTGATTAGAGGGGTCCTAGTTTTCCCCATTGAGTATGATTTGTGATTATTCTTGGTCTTCATCCATCCATCTTCTTGCTTCCTTCTGATTCGATATCTGGGTTCAAGAAGTTCTTGGCATCTTCTGATAAATTGACAGGAACATTTATTGATATATTTGTCGACTTCGTGTTTCATGTCGAGATGGGCACGAACCAGAAAACCAGTTATCCTCAAACCATGAACTATCACGAATCCCCTCAAATGAACCCAGTTTGACATTTGGTTTTTGCTGCTCAGCTGGCAGGGAGGCACGTGGGAACAAGGAGCATGCAAGGAGCTTGACCCGCTGCCTCAGGATGGTGGTGGAGGCACCAGCAGCTTCAAGACAAGGTAGGGAAGGGACAGGGCAGGGGTAGGGGTTGGGCACCCCATTTTGCCCAAGCAAAACAAAAATGTTCAGGGCTTTGGTTTGCTTCAACAAAATGGGATCCTCAAACCAAACCACCAACTGAATCCCAAAACAAACCACAAACCCACCCATTTTGTACCTTCTTTGTAGTTCGTGGTTTGATTCGGGCCCATCCCTTGTTTATTTTGAATTGTTTTGAGTCCACAATGCCATGACTTTCAGGGGAACCAAGAGTATGTCGTCGCTCTGTACAATCCACGTTTTAAATGGCAATGTCACTTTTTTTTTTTACTGTTGTGAGTTTTTTGGGCTGTTTGGCCATGTTCTCCATCACAATTTATTTATTTATTTATTTTAGAGTATTTTTACCCAGCCTTTCTCCTTGGAAAATGATTCAAGGCAGCTTACAGTAATGAGGGATAATATAGAGTACAGTACAATTGAGACATGTTCAAGTATTTGAGAACAAAGAATTGAGGGACATCTAACAGCATTAATAGACAACATTACATTAAAGGTACAAGATTATAAGTAATTATAAACACAAAGTCTATGTGAACCTATAGATTCATATGAAATATACATGGTAGTCCAATGCAATGACTAACACCTCTTCTGCATAGGACAAGTTTCCTCTTTCCCACAACTTTAAAACCACACAGTCTCACTCGCTCTATACCCCAGAGCACAGAAAGAACTCCTAATTCTCTGAGTCCTCCTTGTTATAAACACAATGTCTATGTGAACCTATAGATTCATATGAAATACACATGGTAGTCCAATGCAATGACTAACACCTCTTCTCCTGCATAGAGCAAGTTTCCTCTTTCCCACAACTTTAAAACCACACAGTCTCACTTGCTCTATACACTAGAGCACAGAAAGAACTCCTAGTTCCCTGAGTCCTCCTTGCCCTCTGAAGATGCTGGCCACAGAGTCTGGTGAAACATCAGGAAGAAAAACTTCTAGAACACAGGCAAATAGCCCCCAAAAAGTCACAACAGCTATCAGATCCCGGCCGTGGAAGCTTTTGAAAATACATTCACTTTTTGTTGTTGTTGCATCTTCAGGAAGATGTGCCAGCTGGCAAATGAGAAGGACATTTCTAGGGAGTGGCATACACATCCCCCCTCCCTTTTAGAGTTGACCTTGCCTCTGGGCACCATATGGAGCCTTGTTCGCCTACAATCACTTTACTGTAACCGTGTTTGAGTGGAAACAATTTACTGCTTAAATAATTCATCCCAATTCAGCACAGGGAGTCTTTTGAAGAAATTCATCAGCTCACAAAGGAAATTGATCCTGGAAGCCGGAGTCAATAGCAGTTGAAAGAAATTGTTATGCCATTTACATATTGCCTGAAGAATGAACAACTGTGGTCTCTTCCGGGTCTTGTTCTAATCTGAGTTTCCATTAGACGCTAGACAGAGACGCTCTTCATCCAACTTTGACTTTGAACGGAGGCCACTTACAATGGGGAAAGGGGGAAATGATCACCCATTTCTGATTTCGTTGGTTGGGTTCCTGCTAATTTGGAGGGAAAGAAATAATAATAATTCCAGAAGTAACTAGGAAAATTGTGCATATTTACTGTCTTTCCTTTCTTAAGTGAGCAACTGTACGCTGGCTGTAAAAGTGGGCACTCAACCAAGCTATGAGATTATATATGGAAGGGCAACACACTGAAAGAGGGAACAGGGTGCATGACTGCTGTTACATACACGGTTTTCCTGGATTGCGTTTCGGCCATTAGGTTCGTCCAAAACCTGCTGGCTTTTTCTTCCTATCCCAGTTTCACATAAAGTGGTGAGAATCAGCCCCCCTTGCAGGTGGTGAAATTTGTACACACAAAGTATTTGTTTTCCTAATTTGCACCTTGAATTGCATGTGTTCACCTGAACACATTTAGTTTAGTTGCAAAATCCTCTGCATTTGCATCTTCTCATTAGTGTAACTTGCATGGATTTGAGCCCTTCACAATCTGAAACATGTGCCAAGTCCTGGAGCAGCTCTGTTTCTCCAAAATGTTCTCTAAGGGTCACAAATGGTCTACTCCTGAGATGAGCCTCTTCTGGTGCAAGAAGACCAGAAAGGATGGGAATTGGGGACATTTTTGTGCCACCGTTCTCCCTTCTGGAGTTCTGCCTGAGAGACATCTTAAAGGTACTTACATGTGGATCATATGAGAGGAAATGAAGGAAGGTTTTGGAAGGTTTTGAGGTCTAGCTAGGCCTAGAGCAGAACATACTCCCCATTCCTGCTCCAGTGCTAGCTGGGAGGTTTCTTTCTGAAAAGGAAACTTGGCCTAGCTAGGCCTCAAAGCCTTGAGGGATGGGCAACTGTCGGCCCTCCAGATGTTTTAGACCATAAATCCCAGAATTCCGAGCCTAGATTGCTAATGACAAAGGACTGTGGGAGTTGTGGTCCTAAAGATCTGGAGGGTCAACAGTTGCCCACTGCTGGTTTAACCCATTCTCCCAAGTGAGCCCATTTAGGTGTCTCTAAGACTGCCTGTTAGCTGCCTAAATGCCCTGATCACATCCTATCTCATCTGATTTCAGAAGCTAAGCAGGGTCGGCCCTGGTTAGTACTTGGATGGGAGACCACCAGGGGCTGTAGGCGCCTGGAGTAGGAACTGGCAAACCACTCCAGTATTCCTGCCAAGAAAACTCCATGGACATGGGGTCATGAAGAGTTTGTTACAACTGTAATGACACAACACAACACACACAAGGCTGCCAGTTAGGTGTAACTCCCAGAGTGGTTAATTATGGGATTTGTAGTACCAAATTAATAATAATAAAAATAAATAAATCCCCAAGTCCAAGTCCTAAAGTCTCCTTTCTCATACTCCATTTGAGGTTAAAAGTTTTTGTTGAATCTGAATGAATTCATTTCCCTTCCTAGTCATTTATTCATCAACGCAAACCATGGCTTTAGAAAACTCAAACACCGGTGGGCAACCAAGTTCTGAACAGATGCTGGACACACAGTTCTACAAAGTGCATCTTAGAACAGTGTTGGTGAATCTATGGCACGGGTGCCTTCCTGTCGGCACCTGACATCGTCCCCTCACAGCCACCACACTTCCCCCTCCGCTTGGAGCACACCACTTTGCTCCATGCAGAGAGCCAGGCAAAGAGGAAACAGCGGTTTGTGCGCACCTTCACAGCCCCAGTTGACTCTCCAGCCACGCCGTTGTGTGTACCCGAAAAGCAGTGTGGATGGAGAGTAAACTCAGGTCACAAAGGAACCCACAAACCACTGCCTCCCCTTAACCCGGCAATCTGCACAGAACCATTTTGGTCATCTCGAAATGGCTCTGTCAAGAGAACCAGGTGAATTGGTGGAAACGGTTTGTGGGCTCCTTCGTAGCCCCAGCCATGCTGCTTTTGGGATGCCCAGCGCCCTTGCTTTGGCTGGGAGGAATTAGAAAATGTGCTCTTCGATCCTTGCTTTCTCAAAGGGTGCTCCAGGAAAGCAAGGATCGAAGAGCAGGGGTGCTACCCTTCGGGAAAGCAAGGATCGGAGAGCACGTTTTTGAATTTTCTGCAGTCTCGCTTTCCCGAAGGGTAGCAACCGAAGCCTTTGTAACCTGGGGGTCCACTGTATTCAGGTTAAATTGCCATACTGGCACTTTGCAAAAAAATAAGGGGTTTTGAATAACTGTTCGGGCACTTGGTCTCTCAAAGGTTCGACATCACTGTACTAGAACATGCAGCAGTGAAATTTCTTTGGCATCCCAGGTGGAAACAGGGTGGTTCCCAGCATTCTAGACGCCACCGAAACATAACAGATGCCACCGAAAAGATGACGGCTCTTGTAAAGGCTGGCCCCTCCTGGTATGAAGTCAATGGGGTATTTTGTATTCAAGCAGGGCTGTGGCATCATTATGCTAAACTTCCCCCTTGATTAGATATATCAAAGGCACCTCGTCAAGAGCCCGGCTCCTTACATCGCCGTGGCCTACGATCAGTGAAAAATGCCCCAACTGGCCTTTTTCAATTTTCTTGTTAACACTGATTTCTCCTTAATGATCCGTCGGCAAATCTGTTCAGTTCATTTGTAAAACACAGTTTGCTTTCCGGGAACCATCTGCCCGTTGCTCTTCACTCATGCCTCGGCATGTCAATTTGCGAGATACAGGACAGCTTCCGTTGCGGCAGTGGGCAGATTTTTCCTCTGTGTCTCTTTTTCTGCCCCTTCTTCACGCCCCTTATCTCCCCCACGCTCCTGCGGCAGGCTTTATCTGGACACCAATTTCCCCCTTTCCTGTCAGCCGGCAACGGAGGCCGCCCTGTTCTTGGTTGTCACACAACCGACGGAGCAGGTGAAAAATCTCCCTGCAAATATGTAAAGCCCTATCACTCATTAGGAGGTGGAAGAGCCGGGACTAATTTGTCATGATCGCTTCGTTTTGCATTCCGGTGACACGTTTTTTGAAGCCAGGATACAAGAGCTTTAAAGGAGGAACAATGGAAGACACATGTCTGGAGCGTTTAAACCTGCAGTGGCCAGCAAATTGTGTGGTGAATGGGACTGGAGATAGGAGACATTTTCATTCGGGCAAAAATATAGAAAAGACAACCAACAGAAGGATGGCAGTGCCTTAAAAATGAATCCATAAAAACATAAGACCATAAGAACATAAGAAGAGCCCTGCTGGATCAGGCCAAAGGCCCATCTAGTCCAGCTTCCTGTATCTCACAGTGGCCCCACCAGATGCCTCTGGGAGCACACCAGACTAGATCTCTATCTCCTGATACCACTTCCCAGCATCTGGCTCTTGAAGAACCCCAGTTTTAAGCCTGGAGATGACACATCTCCATCATGGTTTGTCACCTGGGATGGACGTTTCCTCCAGGAATCTTTCCAATCCTCTTTTGAAGGCATCCAGGCCAGATGCCATCACCACATCCTGTGGCAGGGAGTTCCACAGACTAACAACACACTGGGTAAAAAATATTTTCATTTGTCTGTTTTCACTCTCCCAACTCTCAATTTGAATGGATGTCCCCTAGTTCTGGTATTTTGTGAGAGGGAGAAGAGTGTCCCTCTATCCACTTGACTCATGCCCTGCATTATTTTGTACGTCTCAATCATATCCCCCCTCAGGCGCCTTTTTCCAGACTAAAGAAGCCCAAATGCTGTAGGCTTTCCTCATACGGGAGGTGCCACAGCCCTGTAATCATTTTAGTCACTCTCTTCTGCACCTTTTCCAGTTCCACTATGTCTTTTTTGAGACGAGATGACCAGAATTGTACACAATACTCCAGGTGCGACCTTACTATCGTTTTGTAGAATGGCATTATAATGTTGGCTGTTTTATTTGATAATCCCTAGCATTGAATTGGCCTTCTTCACCGCTGCCGCACATTGGGTAGATACCTTCATGGAGCTGTCCACCAACACACCCAAGATCTCTTTTCTGATCCATCACAGATAGCTCAGAGCCAATTAGTTGATAGATAAAGTATGGCATTTTTGCTCCAATATGCATTACTTTACATGTTGCTACATTGAAACGCATTTGCCATTTCTCAGCCCATTCCCCCAGTTTGGGGAGATCTTTCTGGAGCTCTTCACAACCTGCTCTAATTTTTAACCACACGGAAAACAAAAAGGTCCTCTTTGCTTTTGATCCATGTGCAATGGTCCGTTATGGGGGTAGCTTCTCCTGTTATTTGGACACAGGAAGGGTCTACCCTCCTACTATTACTCTTCTTCCTCATCTACAAGGCACCTTGTAGACCATCAACTCCAACCCTTATCCAACTCCCAACCTCTCTAGTTATCCAGATGCCTAAACCACTAAGGTCTCCAGCTGTCTTGTTTACAGTATTTTTTCTCTGCATATAAGACTATATTTTTGTCTAAAATTATTGGACTAGAAATTGAGGATCATCTTACGCACAGAAGTAAGCCATGGACAGAACTCTGGGATTTCAAAACTATAACTTTGGGTTGGAAAAGTGAGGGTTGTCTTATACATGGGGGCATCTTGTAGATGGAGATATATGGTACCTTTTAAAAAATGTCATTGAAATTATTTGTATGCATTTGTTGCTGAACATGTAATGAATGAATGAATGAATACTTTATTGGAGTCAATGACCAAATCCAAAGTAAATATACTGTATATATATATAAATAGTACCATTTACAGCAAAACAAGGAAGAACAAGGGAGCGGGAATATCATATAAATTGAGCCAGCTTAAATTGTGAATGCTTGAGCAATTGTTGAAACCTTCTGAGCATGAATTATAATTGCTGCCACACAAAATTTAGCTACGTTTGGCAGCATGCTTGAATTAGGACATTCTACAGTGTATATATTTTGCCCTGACAACAGGAGGCAGGTAATTGATTGAGCTGTGATCTAATTATTTGTGTCTGTCTTTTTAAATATTTATTTTTATTTTCTATACCTAACAAATTAAAACAAATACAATGCTTGTCTCCTGTCATGTTGCATAGATAAAAAACAATTATTTTCCCAATATTTCAGCCCAGGTATTTCATATTTCCTTTCTCATCTTAAGCAAAATTGTTTTCATACTTTCATATTTATAGATGTTGTGAGTTTTTTGGGCTGTTTGGCCATGTTCTGGAAGTTTTTCTTCCTGATGTTTCACCAGACTGTGGCCGGCATCTTCAGAGGCTAAGAGGACTCAGGGAACTAGGAGTTCTCTCTGTGCTCTGTGCTTGTGATCAGAGTAGGTGTGAGCCGTTCTCAGAAGAAGAAAGAACACCGGGAGAGAATGATACAGTGGATAATAGAGACTTTGCATATAAGATGGAGAAGATGAAAATGAGTAACAGAGAAGAATGAGCCAGAAAAGATCATAATAAGGGTGGATATTTAATCAGATGGGATGAGGGAATGAAATATGAGAAGAGAGTATATATGATCTGGAGGGTGAAGATAAGCCAATAATAGAAGGAATGTTCATGATGGACATGTCTATAAGCGAATTGGAGGTGTGGAATAGTGGATTGGGGTGACAGAAGGGGAGTTAAAAGGGTTAAAAGACTTGGGGCGCAGGTAGAGACAGTCAGGACCAACCGAGAGATCCTGATGGGAAAACGGAGAGTGAGGCTTGATGGAGGAAGGGACACAAATGGAACCAGAAAGACTGACTGCTAAAGAGATCGGTCTACCATTGCCGATACCAACCACACCAGCAATTGACTTTTTTCAAAGTTATTAATATAAATCAGGGGGATCAAGGTATGGCCGAATAGATCCCTGGCTGGGGATGGGAGGATGCCATAAATATGGTGAGGCATCATTGCTGCAGCACCTGTTGTGTTGATCCAATAGTATTCAGGATGCATCCACCACATCCCTAAGTGGTAATAATCCCTTTGTACAGGATGTTATGACGGACCAAAGTTTGAGCCCAAATCCATTTGTTGATAATCATAGATTCATAGAATCATAGAGTTGGAAGAGACCTCAAAGGCCATCTAGTCCAACCCCCTGCCATGCAGGAACCCCATCACAATATTTCCGACAGATGGTCATCCAGCCTCTGCTTAAAAACCTCCAAAGAAGGAGACTCCACCACCCTCTTTTGAGGCAGCTTTTCCACTGCTGAACAGCTCTAACTATCATGAAGTTCTTCCTGATGTTCAAATGGAATCTCTTTTCCTATAGTTTGAAACCATTGCCCTAAGTCCTAGTCTCTGAAGCCATGGAAAACAAACCTGTTCCCTCTTCAATATGACATCCTTTCAAATATTTAAACATAGCTATCATATCCCCTCTCAGTCTTCTTTTTGAAAGGCTAAACATTCCCAGTTCCCTAAGCCGTTCCTCGTAAGACATTTCCTCCAGACTCTCAACCATCCTGGTCGCCCTCTGCACCCGCTCAAGGTTGTCAACATCCTTTTTAAATTGAGGCGCACAGAACTAGACACAGTACTCCAGGTGGGGTCTGACCAGAGCAGAATAGAGTGGTACGATCACTTCCCTTGATCGAGATACTATGGTTCTGTTGATGCAACCAAGAATTGCATTGGCTTTCCTGGCCGCCTCATCACACTGCTGACTCATGTTCAATTTGTGGTCCACCAAGACTCCCAAATCCCTTTCACATGTACTATTCTCAGCCATGTATTCCCTATCCTATATCTGTGCAATTCATTCTTTTTACCTAAATGTAGCACCCTACATTTCCCTCCTTTGTGAAATGCATTCCGTTAGCTTCGGCCCATTACTCTAATATGTCAAGGTCTTTTTGAATTTTCATCCTATCCTCTAGGGAATTAGCAACCCCTCCCAATTTGGTACCATCTGCAAATTTAATTAGCATACTCTCTATTCCTTCCTCCAAGTCATTAATAAAGATATTAAACAGCACTGGACCCAGAACAGAACCCTGGGGCACCCCACTGGTTACGTCTCACCAAGCTGAAGAGAGGCCATTTATGGTCACCCTTTGGGTGCGATTAGTCAAACAATTACAAATGCACCTAACAGTAGCACTATCTATCCCACTTGCCACTAACTTCTTAGCAAGAATATCATGGGGAACCTTATCAAAGGCCTTTCTAAAATCCAGATAAACAATATCCACAGCATTCCCCTCATCCACTAGGCCTGTAAATCTATCAAAGAAAGAGATCAAATTAGTCTGCCATGACTTGTTTTTTAAGAAACCCATGTTGACTTTGTATAATGACAGCATTGTTTGTTAAATAATTGCAGACTGACTGTTTAATAATCTGCTCTAGGATCTTTCCAGGAATTGAAGTCAAGCTGACTGGGCGGTAATTATTTGGGTCCTCTTTTTTCCCCTTTATGAAGATGGGGACAACCTTAGACCTCCTCCAATCGATGGGGACTTCCAATTGGAACAGTTGAGTTGAAACATAAAGAAGAAGGGAATGCAAACCTTGTTAATAAAAGTTTATTATAATTTAACAATGACTTTGAGCCTATAGAGATTTCTTTACTGGAACCATTGATCATCTTAACCGAATCCTCACAGGCATATAGAGGGAGTGAGATTTATTTATTTTTAACTTACTTTTTCTCCGAAATGGGCATAGATTTAAACCCGTTTTTTGGCCTTCTGTAAGGGGAAACTTGTCCCCTCCGCTGTAGGAGAATAGGTGTCAGACCAGGGGTCCTGAGAGAAGCAAACTTTTCAAAACACTGTTCTGGGCCAAATGACAGCCGGGTATTGACCCTCAGACATAACCGTGGTAATTTTTTTAAAAAATAAAAGAAAGCAGGCGTAAGCTCCGAGGGGGCAGAGGGAAGGCCCAACCTGCTTCACCCCACCCCGCAGCCCAGTGCCTCACCAGCTTCGCAAATGGCCTGAAGCTTCCCATCATCTTAACCTGAGGGAGTGAGACTTTGGGTTTTAAAGTTTAGGGAAAGGGGAAACTTGTCCTATGTAGGAGAATAGGTGTCAGACCAGGGGTCCTCAAACTTTTAAAACACTGTTGGGGGCCAGACCCTGCAGATCCCAGGCGTGGCTCCGAGGGGGAGAGCAAGGCCCAGTTGGCCCAGTGCCTGGCTTTGCAGCCCCACTTGGTGGCTACAAGGGGGTGACATCCTGCTGACTGTTGGCTTTGTCTTTGCATTGGTGGCTGAGGTGACAGCTGCTGCTGCTGCTGCTGCTGCTGCACTGTGAGTTTTTGGCTCAAGGGGGGGAGTGGGGGGTTCTGCAATGGCCAGCGGGCCCGATTCAGGACCTTGGCCGGCCACATCCAGCCCACAGGCCAACATTTAAGAATACCTGTGTTAGACATTGTATTGTGTTGGAATTGATTAAGAAGGTTCACTGTCATCAGGGGTGGCAGGTATACTTCTGTGGTTGATATGTGTCGTTAGCAGTTCTATTGTGTGAACTGATCACAGTTGCTCCTGCCTGGGTGGGAATCATTGAGCTTTGACCTTTTGAACTCTAGATCTTTTAGTACTGGAAGCCAGGCTTTGCTGATTTTTAGACTTTCTTCTTTTTTGTTGAAACTGTGCTTGTGTTTGTGGACTTCAGTGGCTTCCCTGTGTGGTCTGACATAGTGATTGTTGGTGTTATCCAGTACCTCTGTGTCCTGGAAGAGGATTTCATGTCCAGTTTGTTTCAGGGTGTGTTCAGCTACTGCTGATTTTTCTGCTTGTTTTAGCCTGCATTGTCTTTACTTGCCTCCCCCCCATCAATATTATGCCCATCTTTACTTATCTCTATTTTCATCTAATAAAAAAAATAAGAATAACAGAATATAATGTTGAGTTGGCCTGTCTAATCTTAACAATATTCTTGATCCTAATACTTAATTCTCCATTTAACTAAGCAGCTTAAAATATATTTGACTAACTCAGTATATAGTAAATGTATCCCAACCATAATGTATCTATCTTTACTTACATCTGTTTTCATCTAATACAAAAAATGAAGAGAGCAAAATATAATGTTAAAATAGTCTGTCTAGTCTACAACATTTAATACATGGTAGATATCATCAGCCAAGTATGTTTTATCAACTCTTCTAAAAAAAAATTACCTTGTTTGGAAAGCCTTATATAACTAGCAGCTTAATGGGCTGCTTTAAAAAAGGATGTTGCATTTTGGTCCCTCAATTTCACATTGCATTGAAAAGTTCCTGTCTTTGCCTGACCATCAGGGTTCTTTTAAAGGCCTAATTTGTGCCTGTCTTTTAAATACTATATGTTCCCATCTATAAGACACCCCCATGTATATGACGACCCTCAATTTTTAGACTAACAATTTTAGACACAAATATAGTCTTATATACTTAACGTGCCTTAAGTACTTTAATTGGGAGAAAGAGGAATATAGACAAAGTAAATGAATGAATGAAATTGTCTCGAAATTATTGAGTCAGGGCAGCTTAACTCCTCTTCACCTGCCATTGGCTCTGTTCTAGAAATATCTTTACATCTTCACTTTGAATTCTTGAATTCTCTACTGTATTTCAGAGGAATTTGAGAAAACTCTCTGCCATAGAATTTTAATCAATACTCTGAATTAAAATTCCTAGGATCCCCTAGAATGGGAGCAGGTGGGATCAGACTGCAGGAATGGCGGAATGAATCTTAAATAACCTCAAATGTAGAGGTGGTGATTGCAGGGCAGATTAAATTGGCAACAAACCAGAGCTGGAAAGGAAGTAGTTATAAGTAACATAGGCTGCTTTCACATGGCCACTAAAATCCACAGCAAACTTTGGTCTAGATCAACCCCCGGAGTGGTCACGTGGTTGATGTCACGGATCAGATGTTCCCATGGTCACGTTTTGAAAATCCACAACCGTTCTGACCCCATGACTGAGTACTGCAGCAAAGACACCATAAAGGGAGCAAAAGGGTTTTGGTGAGGATTTTCTGTGTTTCCTCAGACTCAAGTAATGGTTTAAAATCCGCATCGAAACAGTGACAAGGATTTGAACACCTCGAGACCAGGTACTTATACAATGCGATGGGGTCATGCTTAAATGGGAGTGGTCGCACTTTAACTTTTTAAAAAGTCCGCTGCTCGTGGGAAAATGATTTTATGCTCCGCATCTGCAATCCCTTTGCAGCGGATTTTAGTGGTTGCGTGAAAGCAGCTATGGTTACCTGTAATGATTACATCTGGATAAGCAAAAAACAAACAAACAAAAAGACCCATCTCAGTATTTTCTCACTAGTTTTTTTATGATTCCAAAGGGGTTGTTTCTACCTTCTGTAAATGAGAATCGGGCGTAGTTGGAGTAATCACACTGCTCAGTGGTTTAGAGAGATCAGAGGTGGAAAGTTTGATTCCCCGCTGAGCCTCATTGACAGGAGCTCGACTTGATGAACTGTAGGGTTCCTTCCAGCTATGCAGTTGTAGGATGATGATAATAATGATGACAATCCCTGCTGTGCCAGCAGAGTAGTTCTACTCCGTGATTGGAGGGGACCTTCATGTTTTTTGAAATGCAGCACCCAGAAGTCTATTGAAAGTGCAGACCTCTAAGGACCAGTGTGGCTTACTTGAAGAAAAGGCCTAGACTTAGCTTATTTATTTTTATTTATTTTAGAGTACAGTGGTACCCCGACTTAAGAGCAGCTTGACTTAAGAGCAATTCAACTTAAGAGCAAACAACTGGTGGCATTTTAACTGCCACCTTACGAATTTTAGATATGGTCTGCTCAACTTACAAATATATTTTTAATTTTTAATTTTAACTTATTTTTTCAATTTTTAGACAGGTACCCCGACTTAATAGTAGTTCGACTTAAGAGCATGCATTCGGAATGGATTAAATTTGTAAGTCCAGGTACCGCTGTATTTTTACCCCACCTTTCTCCTTGGAAAAGGACCCAAGGCGGCTTACAGTAATGAGGGATAATATAAAGTCCAGTACAATGAAGACATGTTCAAGTATTGAGAACAAGGAATTGAGGGACATCTTACAGCATTAATAAACATTACATTAAAGAGGAAGGTCTTTGCCTGTTTCCGGAAGGACAACAGAGATGGGGCAGTCCTGGCCTCTAGAGGAAGGGAGTTCCAGAGTCTGGGCGCAGCCGCTGAGAAGGCCCTTTCACGTGTTCCCATGAGACATACCTGTGAGGGTAGTGGGATGGAGAGAAGGGCCTTTCTGATTACCTTAATACCCGAGTCAGTTCAGGCCTATTTCTGCCCTAATCTAATGTGCAGAAAAAATGCCCCACTGTTAGCTGGGATCTTCCTCTCTCCCGGGGAATGGAAAGTTGTGGGTTTTGTAATCCATAACAATCCAAAAATCCCATACCTGGTGAATGCATTAATAAAATGTAGTGCATTATGTGGCTGAAGCAATGGAAATTATACAGAGAGGCTCAATGTAATGAGAAGCACACCGTAATTCTTTTGAACTACAACACTATGGCTCTGCCTGAAGCAGAATGGATGAGATTGATTTCATCATCGGTGTTTCACAGGGAGATAGGTCTTCGGCCCCCATTACTTAATCAAGGGAATGTGCATTGGAATTGAGGGTGGCATGTTTTAAAATTATGTCTTACCAAAGAAATAAATCCATTTGATACTGGGTGGCGGGCGAACGAGAGCCAGCCAGGCAGATGATAAAATTAACAACCAGTACTGAAAATGCAGGATAAACAATTAGGCATATTTGTTTGGGGTGGGGGAAGATAAACACGGACCTGTTGCCACCCAAACTGGGGGAACTAATTAAACTGAAAATTACAGCTGTCCTCGATGAACGAACAACAGCAAGGGAAACGACAACAAGGAGGAAAAGGACAGAAAATAAAAACAGGAGTGGAAATTAACCGACTTAATATCACTTTGACATTATGATTATGAACAACAGGGGTGGGTGGTGGGTGGGAGATGCTCAATTAAATTCATTTATTCTCACATGATGGGATGGAATAATGAGTGCCAAGGTAAAGAATGCCAGGGACTGGAAAAGAGCGGTTGGCTTTTGTTTAAATCGAGAAAAGATTTGTTGCATAAGGAATGATAAGATACAACACGAACAAGAGATGGTTGGGAAAATTTTGGGCCTTTCCTCTGTTGATTACTTTTGAATCGGACTTGGACGTTCCAGTCCATCAAACAGAGGAATCTCCTCTGTAAAAAAGGACACACATCTCCTCTATTCACCTTAAAATACTTTGTGTGGGGTGGTTATGGAAGAGTTTTTTCACTCCTGGTCAGTGGCTTCCTACAACTCTTGTCTGGCTACAGGATATCTGCTGTATCTGGGTATGTCTTATCATCATCTCAGAAAGGCAGCGCTGGAAGGGACTCTGGAGATCATCAAGTCCCATCCTTGTCAAAGAGGCCCAGTGGGCGAATCTAACTCCCAACCTCAAGCTATGTAGCTAGACGCCTAAACCATGGAGCAATCCAGAATCTAGTCTCTTCAGCTCCTTTTCCTGGGGTCAGAGTGGGTAATGACATTTCTTCAGCCGTCAGATATTCCTTCTCGGGGAATGAAAACAAGAACCGCTGGGGCGCGTTCCCCGCGAATGGGAAACTTCCACAAACATGCCAAAATTCAGCATGCAACTGTCTACATTTAATCAAAATAAATTGTTTCCTTTAAGCTTGGAGGGGAGCTGAGAGGCAGCAGCTACCTCAAGGTCCTATTGGGCTCATTATCCCTCAGGTAATTGGGGTTATGAAGAAATTGCCAGCCTTTATTATTATTATTATTATTATTATTATTATTATTATTATTATTATTATTATTATTATTATTATTATTATTATTATTATTTATTTATTTTTATTTATTTATTTATTTATTTATTTATTTATTTATTAACCACACAGCTAACTATGCTGGATTTTGTAATACAAATCATTAGTCAAACGCTTCCCAAGTGCTTAGGACTGTGTGATGTATCGGCGAATTATGCAAGCAGATCCCAGTAAGGTGGCCTTCTGTAGCTGACTGATTGTGACTTTGTCAACTCCAATTTCTACTAAATATTTGCTTAGCTCTTTAGGCACCACACCCATTATTATTATTATTATTATTATTATTATTATTATTATTATTATTATTATTATTATTATTATTATTATTATTATTATTATTAATTATTAATTATTTTACTTTTGCATGCCATCTATCGCAGAAGCACCATGAAGCATTATGGGTGGGTGGGAATACATTTTAAACACACACACACACACCTGGATAAACCGCAATTTATTCGGAAAATGAATAAAATTCATGATATTCTATGGCACACCAGCACAGGTGACTCAAGTTTTCTTTTCTGGAAAGATAGGAAGTAAATCTCTCCTTCCAGAATGATATCCATCAAGAAAGGAAAACAGTTATAAATGTATCTGCAGCATACAGAATATGGATAGACAGAAAACCTGCCACTTTCTTTCCCAAGAGGAGTTGAAGTACTTTGGACTCGCTAGAAAGCCCCTTTCTCGCTGCTTGCTGCCAGTTTTATGAGAATGATGTGCTTATTGTGGGTTTTAAGACACACACTGCCAGCTGGCTTTGGTTTCAGCTCCGATGCATTTCCAATCAATGTATTTTAAGTCAATTTACAATCAGGTCTGCTTTTCCCTTTGGAAATGAATAGTCCGATATGAAGCAGTGGCTCAAAACTGCTTCACAAACAGGAGGTTTTAAATTGTTTCATCCACCAGTGTGCTTGCAAACCGTATTTTTGATTTCTATGTGTGAGGTATTTCTTCAGGTTTCAAGCATCCTTTGGAATGCTTGCATTTTTCTCACTTGAAAAAAAAAAAGACCTTTAAGTGTCATAGCGCTGCAGCGATGCAGTGCTAAAATTTAAAAAATATATATTTCAGATGCATGGGAGAGACACCTGTGGCCACTCACAAAGGCAGTATTTAATGTGATAGCATTCACATTGCATGAATCGCATAAAGGATCAGTTTCCTAAATTAAGCTTGAAAACAGACCCTGGTGGTCCTGGTTTCACTGCCCTTGATGGGATTCTCAGAATCTAAGGCATGGGGGCAAGAAGGGCAGAAGAATGATAATCACTGGGAAAGGTCGTGTAGATCAAGGGCGTGAGAACTGCCCCAGTGTTTCAACTAAGGGCAGACCTGAGATCCAGAACAGTGTAGTGACCAGTGTCCAACTTGGAATTAGAAGACCTGGATTTAATTTCCTGCTCAGCCAGCGAGACTCACTTGGAGGCCACACAAATGGGAAATCACTCCTTGAACATCTCACATGCCTCAAAAGGCCATGTGAGGATGCAACGTAATGGTGTAGAACAGGCATGTCCAAACTTTGGCCCTCCAGATGTATTGGACCACAACTCCCACAGTTCTTTGCAATTGGAAATACAGGCTTGGAATTCTGGAAGTTGTGGGCCAAAACAGGAGGGCTGAAGTTTGGATATGCCTGGTGTAGAATATTCGTGTTTGTAACCCAGAGTAAGGAAGTCGTATACGATTAAATGAAAGAAACAGCATAACTTGCTTCCTCCTATTATGTGTTTGAGTTCGGAATTGAAGATTGATAGAAAGATAAAATAGGTAAATCTTTATTGTCATTGTCCTGTGCAAACAACGAGATTGAAAGAATCTACATCAGCTTTTACAGGCCTAACAGTATAACCATACAGTAAATATCTACCCCCCACCCCACATACATAATTTTAACCTACTAACAACACATTTGAAAAACTCTAAAAACTCTAAAAATTAATTACAGAAGCTCTCTCAGAAACTGCATTTCATTGCATTCAAAGCCAAAAGCGCTCTTGGATAGAAACAATTCCTCAAACAGCTAGTCCTGGTCTTAATGACTCTGTAATCTCCTCCTAGAGGGCAGAAGCTGAAAGAGATCATTTCCAGGGTGTGTGAGAGCCTGCACTATCTCTACAGCTTTCTTATAATACCTGGAATCATAGATTTGGTCTAAAGTAGTGAGAGTACACCCAATTTTTCTGCCCGCAGTCTTAACAACCACACAGACCGTAGGTCAGCACACTCTCTGTAGTACAGTGGTAAAAAGCCAACAGCAGATTTTTGAAAGATGATTCTTCCTGAGGATTCTCAAGAAGTATAATCTCTGCTGTGCTTTCTTCATCAAATCTTTAGTGTTTGCTCCCCATGTCAGATCCTCTCTCAGCTGCTTTCCCAGAAATCAAAACACCGAAACCTGTTCCACACACTTTCCTTCAATAGTAAATGGCTGAATATTAAATTTGCATTTCCTGAAATCCACAATAAACTCTTTTGTTTTTTTCTAAATTGAGGAATAGATTATTTTCCCCACCCCCACTTGTTTCATTGCATCACAACATGAATAACGAATAATGACACAAATAAAAAATACATTTTGTGCCCATCTCTAGTTATAATTTCCAAAACTACACCATGAGCTGAGAGCATTCCCCACAACATTTTGCCATCCTGGCTGAAATCTGAAATGCTTCTGTCAAATTCATGTTCTGCCAGCCCCGCCTTCCCACGATCTGAAGTGACATAATGTCTTCATGGGACGGCAATGCTCCTTCTGGAACGTCTCACAGAATTGTTTTAAGAAATCCTTCCCATGCCAAGCCATCTCATTGAATCTTGTCAGCAGCCATCTGTTTTCTCTGCTTGTACACTTTGAGGCAGTGCCAAAGTACCTTCTCTAAAGCCGGGTTGAACATCTCATCTCCCCTATCCATCACACGCACTTACACAGTTGCTCCCCTGCAAAACGAGAGGGTAGAGATCTTAATAATAATAATTTATTGTCATTGAGTGTATATACACAGTATACACATACAATGAAATTCAGGCACCCAGAGACCAGATTCAACACACACACACACACACACACACACACACACACACACACACACACACACAAATCCCCGAACACTCTCTCACACATTAAAAAATCCCTTCAACAGACACATAAAAAATCCCTGAACACTTCCCCCCCACCCCCCACCCCCCACCCCCAAAAAAACCACAAGCATCTACACAACAGGCTAGGTAATACTGTCCAAGTGCTCACTGCTGGTGGTCCTTGAGTTCATTATTAAGTGCAATTATAGCTCTGGGATAGAAACTGTTCAGAAGATGTGTGGTCCGAGTTTTAATTGTTCTGTATCTTCTGCCAGAAGGCAACAGTTCAAAGAAATTGTGAGCAGGATGAGTAGAGTCTCTCAGAATGTTGTGTGACTTCCTCAAACAGAGAGGTGTGAAGATGTCACCCAGGGTTGGTAGCTGGAGCCAGGTAACATTCTGGGCAATTTTAATCTTGGTGGCATTCAAGAAGGAAATCATAGAATGAATGATGGAGTTGGGAGGGGTCTACAAGACGTGGTGGCGTGGCGGTTCAGCGAGGGGGCATAGTGGCTCAGTGGGCTAGAGCAATGAAAACTGCCGGCTGCAAAGTCAACCACTCGGCGGTTCAAATCCCAGGTGCCACGCAGTGGAGTGAGCTCCTGCTGTTAACCCCAGCTCCTGCCAACCTAGCAACTCAAAAGCATGTAGATGCAAGTAGATAGATAGGTACCGCCGTAAAATGCGGAAAGGTAAAACTGTGTTTCTTTGCAGCCATGCCGGCCACATGGCCACGGAACCTGCACAACACTGGCTCTTCGGCTTGAATACGGAGATGAGCAACACGAGTCGGACACGACTAGCATGTATTTGCAGGGGAAACCTTTCTCTTCATCTCACAAGACCATTGAGTCCAACTCCTTGCTCCAAGGCAGGAACCCAAAACCCAAAGCAGCTCTGACAGATGGTCCAGATGTTCTTGGACTGCAACACCCAGAAACCTTCATCACTAGCTTCATTGGCAAGGGCTTCTGGGAGCTGGAAGCCATGAGCCAAAGGGGAGCCAAGGTTAGGAACCGCTGTTGATGGATCAGTTGACTTGACTAGCAAAACTCCTCTTGTTATCTTCTCCACCAAACAAAGGACCCTCAATATTTCCATGGTTTCTTGCATCATCACAGCAGCAAGCTTTCTTTGGCTCATGGTTTTGCAGGCCTGTGCAAACAGAGAAAGCCTCCAGACCTTGGACAGAGTTAGCTAAAACAGCTGGGTGGTGGTGGTGGTGGTGGTGATAGTGGCTGGCTCTCTTTGCTCCCTGGCCAGCGAGAAAAGAAAGAGAGGGTGCTGGTCCCATGAAAGTCACCTTGGCTCCCTTGTCCTGCCTCCCTCCCGCATTTTAATAGAGCAATGTCCCTTTCAACCTCCGGCAACAATGGAAAAACAAACAAAAAATCCTGAGCCTTTTTTTCCCCTTTTGTGTTGGAAGCCTTTTTTGAACTACGGTGGAGAATTGATCCGGTGTATTCAAGAAGGAAGCGTTAGTTTTTGTTTGCCTGCCAGCAAGATGCAGCTTTTGATGACATGCCTGCTTGCTGGGAGAGAATTCTCATCATTGTGCATCTATTTCTGCCTATCGCAGGGCCGTGCATCAGACTGAGAGGTGGACAGGCATGCCCTCTTTAAGTTGCTGTGCATACCGGTACCCAGAATCACACTGGTGTTTGTGCAACCGGTCCATAACTAAGGGCCTTTTTACATGACCCCTAAGATCCGCTGGTCCCTTAAATTCGGACCAGAGATCTTGAGGGTTCGTTGCTGTTCCTCCGTCCCCACCCGCTCCACACTTCTTTGTTCTGTCTGCGTGAGGGGAGGGAGGGAAAAAAGCCTTAGACAGGGACAAAAGAACCCTAAAGCCTTACCTCCGGTGCCGGGGGAAGTTGCTCTGACCTCCGTTTACTTCCTGGTTCCTCTTTAAGGGGTGGAGGCAAAAGAAAAACAACAGAAAGAAGCGAGGAGAGCTCAGGCACTCTCCCCATCAAATATTTTTCACCATCAAAGAGCAGGTACAAGAAAAGTGCGCTGGGTCACGCTTAGGTGGGTGGGGTCGCACTTCATTGTCTGCAAACTCCGGAGCTGGTGGGTAAACATTTTTAAGGTCCGGAGCTTGCAGCCATTTGCGGCGGAGCTTAGGGGTCCTGTATAAACGCCCTAAGACACAGCCAGATGATTGCAGTGGGGCACATCTGATTGCACTATGAAGCCGTGCTTTAATGAAACTGATCGGTCAACAGCTGACCATTCCCTCCAGGTGTTCTGGCAAAGCCCCACTGGGTAGCCCAGGTACTGGCCAGTGGGTCTCGTTCGAGCGGGAGGGACAAAGATGCCCCACCCAGCACAGGCCTGGTTGGAGCCTCCGCTATGGAGGTGCACCGCCTTGGAGGATCTGATGGGTCAGGAAGATGGCATTGAAGAGACACACTTGGCAGTAACAGTTAAGAGGTGTTTTCTGATCTTCAGCTGGAAGCTGGGTTCTCTTAACTTCAGCCCATTGTGATGTGTCCTACACTTGGGATCACTGAGAACAGATCCCTGAAAAGTGCCCTCCTATCTCCCCTCAATCGTTTTCTCCCTAGGCTAAACCTGCCCAGTTCTTTCTTTCTTTCCTCCTGCAGCTTGGTTTCCAGCCCCCGATCATCCTTGTCACCCTCCGGTGAATGACAGAGGGGGGCAATGCTGTTCCTGTAATATTTTGTAGCCCAGATCTTCCCTTCCCATCCATTTTTTTAACTGGGAAATGACCCAAAGCTCCCTCAAACTGCTCGCAGGGGCAAGGGGAAAAGTGCAAGAGAATCCAATCTCTAGAGCTTGGGCCATGGTGATTCTCCATTTTTTTTAATTTCTTCTGGTCCAAAACCTGCCCAGGGATGGAGGTTCTCTCTGGTTGCTACTCCAGAAGCCCAGACAGCTGTGTAGAGCCCCCTAAAACATTGCATTCTCCTCCCTCCGTTAAGAAAATGTTTGGCCAAACATGTGATTTCTCTGGACCATCTCTGTCCTTGAAAAGTGCCAATCTGCTTTGTCAGGACAGTCGTCTGCCTTTGTTTGCATCTCTTCTCCTGCAGAGATGGAGAAGGACACGAAGAGGTGATGCAAGGGGTGTAATCTCTCTTCCCTTCTTTCTTTCTTGGGAAATAAATTCTTGCATTCCCCAACCTCATGAGCGAGGTGGAGAAATTTATGTTCTTTGCTCCTCACCTTAAAAATGAGACAGGAGTGCTATACCATGGACAGAAAATCTGGATAAAAGTAAAATGTGGATTTCCCCTGGAAGGGTCACATGCTTGAAAAGGCAGTTCATGTATCCCCACGGGCACAGTTTAAAGAACCACGTCTTTTGCATCCCCACGAGCGGGAACCACAACACAGCAGAATGAAAAGGTTTTGATGTAGATTTTCTGAGTCCCCAGGGACTCAATCCGCATCAGAACTGAGACAAGCTTTGTACCACCTTGAGACCAGGTACTTGTAAAACTCGCTGGGTTGCGCTTAAGTGGCTGTGGTCACATTTTTTTCCTCTTTAAAGTCCACTGGTCATGGGGACACAGTGTTATTAACCACATCTTTAAGCAGTTTGAAGCAGTTTTTAGTGGCCGTGGGATAGCAGCCAGGGATATTTTTTTGGGGGAGTTGAAAATGGTGTAGATTGAACAAACTACACAAAAGAGTAATATCTCCTGCCGAATGGGCTAAATATGTTAGATGTTAGCCAGACAGGATGTGTGTGTGTGTGTGTGTGTGTGTGTGTGTGTGTGTGTGTGTGTGTGTGTGTGTGTGTGTGTGTGTGTGTGTGTGTGTGTGTGTGTGTGTGTGTGTTTTGCATTCTTTGCAACAACCACACCTTCTATGGCTGTTGCTCCAGCCTTTCTGGAAACCATGCATGTATGCATACCATCAACTCAGCTCAATGTTTGCAAGACAGAAAATGCTCAGAAGTGGATTGCCCTCCCCTTATTTGCAGGGTACTCCAGGGATTGTGCAGCTCATCCAAGACCACACAATTCAGCTCAAAAGAGGTGTAGTGGGGAATTGGATCTCTGGCTCTACAGTCAGAAAGCTAAACTACTGAGTTCTCCAGATGACCACTGGAATGTTTTGTAGAGGTTGAAGAAACCTTGGTGGTTGAAGAACCCATTCTTATGCAGCTTCTTGGAATTGAGGACCCTCTCGGGACTTCCCAACTGGTCTTGTTGTTTAGAGATAGCCTGGAAGGAGAAGTCCTTAGCGAGTGTGTTCTCGAAGGTGGTCAACATCCTTTTGAAATTGAGGCTCATAGAACTGGACACAGGACTCCAGGTGGGGTCTGACCAGAGCAGAATAGAGTGGTACTGTAACTTCCCTTGATCTAGACACTATGGTTCTGTTGATGCAACCAAGAATCACATTGGCTTTCCTGGCTGCTGCATCACACTGCTGACTCATGTTCAATTTGTGGTCCACCCAGACTCCCAGATCCCTTTCACAGGTACTATTTTCCATCCGGGTATCTCCCATCCTATATTTGTGCAATTCATTCTTCTTACCCTACATTTCCCTCTGTTGAAACCCATTCCATTAGCTTTGACCCAGCACTCAAATCTGTCAAGGTGCTTTTGGATTTTCATCCTGTTCTCTAGGGAATTAGCAACCCCTCCCAATTTGGAAGGTAATCATGGAGAGGAGGGGTGGGATCTGTTCTTGATCACCCCAGAGTGCTGGACACACAACAAAGAGCTCAAGCTAAAGAAAGACAGATTATTGCTGACTATGGCCCCTATCCCATGTCCCTTTAAATGCAGTTTAAATTAATAGATAAACCATGTCTAAAAATGCTGTCCCCACAGCCACCAGGCTTTTTTGAAAAAAAGAAAAAAGAAAACCCGGTAATGCCTCCTTGAGCAAAGTTTCCTAGACTTACTGGAGAGGTAGAGAATTTTTTGCCTCATTTAAAAAATCCAGCTTTTAAGGAGGCAGACGTTGTGGGACCACACAGATGATCCGGGTTTCTTCTCCTTTCTTTTTCTCATAGCGCCTACTGGCTGTTTCTGGGGTCGATTGGCACTGTTTATTTAATTTATTTTTTAATTTTCCCTGACCCTGGGAGCACCAAGAAGCTCCATCAGGTGCTCTTTGTTTAATTTTCCCCAGCCAGGTGGTCTGGTTTTTTTTAATGCTAGCACCACCTGTTGGCCATGAGGCCAAACTGCGCTTTAAAAAAAACAGCTTTGTACGTGGGAACTGCTATCCCGCATATTCATTCACGTGACAGGACAAAGAAGAAAGGCCAGATCTTCTCCAGGTGAGATAGCAGCCTATCAGGGGGGAAAAACTTCTCAACTGTTAAAGCAGTATGACAGTCAAACCAATCCTCCCAGGGGAAGCTGGTGAGCACTCCAAAGCAGGGGGTATTCAAGAGAAAATGGGACCATCTTATGCCAGATCAGCTTTGACTTGGATCCATGTCTTAAGCAGGGGGTTGGAATTGATTAGAGGCCCTCTGTGAGTCTATGATTCTAAGGGCCTTTTTACACGACCCCTAAGATCCGCTTGTCACTTAAATTCGGACCAGAGATCTTAGGGGGTTCCTCGCTCTTCCTCTGTCCCCACCCCCCTCCGCACTTCCTAGTTGCTGGCTGCCTGAGGGAGGGAGAAAAAAGAAAGAAAAGAATGCCGGTTTACCTCCGTTTTGTTCCCGGCAGCATTCAGATCTCTTAAAGGGGCAGAAAAACAACAAACAGAAGCCAGGAGAGCCCCACACTCACTATCCTTACACCGGATCAAATATTTGTCACATCCAAAGAGCAGGTACAAGAAAACTGCTGTTTGGTCGCGCTAAAGTGGGCGGGGTCACACTTAATTGTCTGCAAAGTTCGGAGCTGGTGGGTAAACATTTTTAAGGTCCGGACCTTGCAGCCATTTGCGGCGGAGCTTAGGGGTCGTGTATAAACGCCCTAAGTCAGAATTCTTGCTCTACTTGGAAAAGGAAAGAGAATCAGAGTTGGAACCGGAGGCTGCTGAAAGCTAGCCATGCCTGTGATTCTTTCTGGAACGGATAGAACTAAAAGGGATGGTGTTGATCACCAGCACAGTAATGAAACTGATGGAAACCGGGTGATCAAAAAGTCTGCCACTTTTAAGGCCAGACCTTTGGGGCTGGGGGACTAATTACGTTTCCGTGATTAATTTTTAAAGTGTCGCCTCCGAAGCCCCAACATCCATTTCCAGTGGTAGCGGCCCTGAAAGCAGCAGATGGGTGGAAATGATGGGCCCGTCACTTAGAGCCGAGCGAGCAGCGCCATTTCGGAACGCATGCTGAATTCCCGCCGTCCTGGGTTTTTGAAGAGGCAAAGCTCTTAATGCAATAAAGGGGGGGATTTAAAAATGAAAAGATGTGAGGATTAGACACCCAGGAGGCCAAATAACCAGGAGATGAAAGTTAGCAAATAGCACGGGTGAGTGTCAGTTCATTGCGGCCAGCCCTGCTGTGACTAATTTGGAGGAGATAGCTGTTATCAGGACAGCGGCTGCTCACATGCTAATCGGGGTTGCATTTTTCCTTATCGGAATTACATCCAGAGCAAAGAGGAGGCAGGGGGAAAAAGAGGCCAGCTTTGACACTGGGCTACAAGCATCAGATAACTGCAAGGAAGTAACCCCCAGGGCGTTCTCCATTCTTTGGAAAAAACATTGGTATCAGCTTAGTGGCAAGCTTCCTCCAAGGGCTTGGGGTGGGGTGGGGTGGGCAGAGTTGTGAGGTGCATTGTGCCATGCAGAATAATCACACGAATCTCACTCAATTACACCGGCCAAAGGAATGAAACTACCTCCCTCTTCCATCTCGTGGGCTCTCGGTGGTACGTTTGGGGAAGACTCTTTGGCTAAGCCAGGGCAGTTTTCGAAGAGGTATAGCCATACAAGCCTGATACAAAACCCTGGATGGCCTGGGACCTGAATACCTGGTGGAGCGCATCTTCCAGAGGTCAACTGAGGCCCGGCCCACTCTAGAATGTCACAGGTGCTCTCATTTCAGGTGGCCATGCCCAGGGAAGCTAGGAAATCGGTAACCCGAAACCGAGGCTTCTCTGTGGCTTTGGAACCAACTGCCAAGTGAGTTGCGCCTTGCACAGTCCCTGCCTGCCTTCAAAAGAGCACTTAAGACTCTGCTTTTCCGAGAGGCATTTGGTGACCTTTAGCTCTAGTCTTTTTTTTTTTATTCTGTGCCGCCACCTTGCCGGTTATTTTTCTTTTTTTTTTTACTATTTTATTTTCCCTCCGTTTGTTGTACTGTGTCTTCGATATTTGTTTTTATGTACTGCTGCTGTTAACTGCCCGCAGTTCCTTTGGGAAGACAGGTGGTACAAAAATGTATAAAATAAATAAATAAATAAATAAATTTACCAGCAAGACCAATTAAAAAAATAATCCAAACAGAAATCCTATTGAAGTGCTTATGCAAGTAATGAGTTTATTTCATAGAATCATAGAATCCTAGAGTTGGAAGAGACCTCCAGGGCTATCCAGTCCAACCCCCTGTCATGCAGGAACCCCCATCACAGTATTTCCGACAGGTGGCCATCCAGCCTCTGCTTTAAAACCTCCAAAGGAGGAGACTCCACCACCCTCCTTTGGGGCAGCATCTTCCACTGCCAAACAGCGACAGCTTTGGGGAAGTGCAATGGACTTCTTCAGGGGGAGGTGCTGGCCATGAGTTGCTTGTAATCTAGGGTGCCCATATGGAAATAATTAAAAACCAATGTCTTCATCTCAAAGGTCTGGTGATTCTTGTGGCTTGGTTTGGATTCTCTTTTCATCAGCCTTCAAACAGCACATGTATTACTGCACAGTGCATTCCTCAGCTGTGATTGGCCAGGTTCTTACTGGATTTGCTAATCTAGCCGATGTAAATAATCGTTCTGTCTTTTATGTGTTCAGAGATATGTAGGTCAGAAACTTGATTCTGTGCTCGGTCAGGCCTGAGGGTGCACCAGAGAAGGCCACGGAGTTGTGAACATCAGTCCAGCAATTCCTCTAAAAGTGAAGCATTTAAACTTTGTACGTGGGTCATTTTCTGCAGCTGCATTGAAAGCGCTGGAGACGTGTCCCCCTGACCTGCTCCTTTCACCTTTGACCTCCTTGGGCTGCCAGAGAAGAGGTGAAAAGAAGCTGTGACATTGAAGGCTGCTGACATGTCCTGCTCAGTTGAAAACACCCTTGTAACAGTAGAGCTATAAACTGTATTTCCTGTTATCCAACTCCATTCAACACAGTTCTCTTATCTAGACCTTCTCTCACAACACAGGGAGAAGGAACCGGGGCCATGTTGGGTGTAACATGTAACAATAGGATGAGCCAAAATGAAAACGAAAGGCTCTTTTCATTCTCTTCTGGACTTAAAAGTGTCCTAATTAGAGATGGGCACGAAACAGAAAATGGTGTTTTTGGTTTTTTGTTTGTCGTTGAGAGGTCTGTTTTGGTTCGTTTCCGTTTGTCGGGAATTTTTTGAAAATTTTCGTTACCGTTTTTCGTTTTTTCGTTTGTCGTTTCTACCCACTTTTTGCGCGATTTTTAAAGCATTTCCATGCGCAGGCATCCTCTAACGCCCCAGACCAGAGGGAAAACACTAAAAAAAAATGGATGCTGGCAGAGACACAGTATAGACTAGGTATGCAGGGAGGTTGCAAAGGCAGCGGCAGGCATTGCCCAGGGTGCAAGGCAGCCGCAGATTGACTGCACTGCAGGGCAGGGGAGGGTACTCACCGAGAGGTACGCAGCACGCATGCACACAGGGAGGCTGCAGGACTGAAGCTAGAGTCGCAGAGACAGCAATCCCACCCTAACTCCCACCAGAGACTGCAAGGAGGACAGGGCTGCCAGAGCTTTTTATGCCCTCTGTGGCTGCCAGACCTGCCCGCCCAGTCTGCAACCTGGGCATGCTATTGGTTGAACATGATCCCATCACATGGCTGGCCTCCATTTTGTGGCTGGTGGCGACATCCATTTTAAAGGGGAAAGAAAAATACATCGTGATGGGAGAAGACAAAAACAAACGTTTTAAGGACCCCAACCCCCCTGGTAGGTATTATCAGACAATATAAATAATTATCGCTGTGTTTTTAGATGTCCAGGGCGTTTTTTAACATTTAAAACAGCTCATTTCATTGTGCGTCACCATTAACGGAAACGAAACGTAACGACCACAATTTTCGTGGTTCTGTTCGTTTCGTTGCATTTTCATCACAATTTTCATTTGTCATTTCGTTACATAATGGAAATGACAAACGGTAACGGAAATGAAAAAATGTTCGTTCCGTGCCCATCTCTAGTCCTAATGCTAGGAATGGAGGAGAGTAGCTCGTATGCACTGAATGCCATACTGAAGTGCTTTGAAAGTCATGGGTCCCTCAACTTGGCGATGAAGTTCTCCAGCAGTGTAAGGGAACCTGAGCATAAACATGTGCATCTGAATCTGGAAGCTGAATCATGGCGACTCAAGTTTGGCAACTGGACTTCTTTTCTTGAGAGATTGAAACGTTTCGCTGCTTATCCAAACAGCTTCGTCGGTCTGAGGAAAGCGAGTGGCGAGTCCTCCATCTTATAGTCCGCTTTGACCTCTAGTCCCCCTGGTCTGTCATAAGATGGACAATGTCCTGAGTAGGCTCCTTAGGTGGACAATAGTCTCAATAGGCCCATTAGGTGGGAAATGGCCTAAGGTGCTGAAACCCATAAAGTACGGGTCATTAGCTATGGCCTTGGTGGTGGTGGTGGTGATGTTGGTGTGAAGTACTTTTGACTTGTCTGGGGATTTTTGAAACTACACCCTGATAAGTAGCAGATAGACTATGCTGGAGCCCACCACCTCTGTTGAGGGAGGGGTTTTCAATGCTCACATGCATGGCCTCCCTTACTCCTCTTTCAAACCACCTCTCTTCTTTGTCTAATATGTGTACATCCTCATCTTTGAAAGAGTGCCCTTTGTCCTTCAAATGGACGTGTACTGCTGATTCTGGTCCTGACCTGTTGCCCCTCCTATGTTGGGCCATCCTTCTGTTTAATGGCTGTTTAGTTTCTCCAATGCAGAGGTCTGAACACTCCTCACTGCATTGGACCGCATATACTATAGTGCTCCTTTTATGGTTTGGTATCAGACCTTTGGGTGGACAAGTCTCTGCCTTAGTGTGTCTGTGGGTTTGAAATAAACAGGGATGTGGTGTTTGCCAAAAATCCTTTTAAGCTTCTCAGACACTCCAGCCATGTAAGGAATGACCAGGTTCTTCCGTCGGGTCTGGGTCTCGGACTGATCCCTTGTTCTTCTGGGATGGCCCACTGCTTTGTTGAAGGCCCACTTTGGATATCCACAGGCCTTAAGTGCTGCCTTCAGGTGCCCGTCTTCCTTCTTCTTGGCTTCTGTGGAGGTGGGGATGCTCTCTGCTCTATGGCTTAGGGTCCTGATGACTGTTTGTGCTGTAGTGCAGTGTTTTTCCCTTTTTGGGCAAAGGCACTTGTTTCATGAAAAAATCACGAGGCACACCACCATTAGAAAATGTTAAAAAATTTAACTCTGTGCCTATATTGACTATATATAAAGTAATTTTTCAATTTTTCCCACGTGGATGGTGGGAGTCAAAACACTGCTGTAGTGGATGGTGGGAGTCAAACAGTAAGTACTGGTCTGTGTGAGTGGGTTTCCTGTAAACTTCTATTAGACAAAGAAGATATGTGGTTTGAGAGAGGAGTAAGGGAAGCCATTCATGTGAGCATCGAAAACCCCTCCCTCAACAGAGTTGGTGGGCTCAGGCATAGTCTATCTGCTACTTATCAGGCCTTTTTATGTTGGGCCATCCTTCTGTTTAATGGCTGTTTAGTTTCTCCAGTGTAGAGGTCTGCACACTCCTCACTGCATTGGACTGCGTATACTGTATTGATCCCTAGACAAATCAAAAATACTTCACACCTCCACCACCAAGGCCATAGCTAATGAACCATACTTAATGGGTGTTGGGAAGGTTAAAGGTGGGACTTTCACACACCTTGGGGCATTGTCCACCTAATGAGCCTCTTGTCCACCTAAAGTGTTCTGCTTATATACCGCCCCATACCACTACAAGTAGTCTCTGGGCGGTTTACAATTTTTTAATTACAGTGTGCAGGCGATTGCCCCCAGCAAGCCTCATTTTACCGACCTCGGAAGGATGGAAGGCTGAGTGAACCTTGAGCCTGCTACCGGGGATTGAACCCCAGGTCGTGAGCACAGTTTTACCTGCAGTTACAGGCATTTAACCACTGCACCACGAGGCTCGGGTGTTGGGAAGGTTAAAGGTGGGACTTTCACACACCTTGGGGCATTGTCCACCTAATGAGCCTCTTGTCCACCTAACAAGATTATTCAGGCCATTTTCTTCTTATGAGCCTATTTCAGACCAGGGTGACATGAAGTCAAAGTGAACCATAAAAATAGAAGACTCGCCACTAGCTTTCCTCAGACTGATGAAGCTGTTTGGAGGAGCAGCAAAATATCTCAATCCCTCAGGAAAATAAGTCCAGTTGCCATCACTCAACTCCAAGATAAACTCACCTGGATGACTGAGAATCTTCACAGACATGTGCATCTGAACTGAAAAGAATGTCTTACACAAACAGCCAGTTCAGTGGTTCGTGCTGGTTTGTTTTGGTTTTGGTTTGGGTTTGGGTTTGGGTTCAGGTTTGGGTTAGGGTTAGGGTTAGTCAAATGCAAGAGCCAGCAGGATTCTCTAGAAAAGATAATAATGGTAGGAAAGCAGAAGGCAGCAGGGAAGGAGGACCAAATATGATATGGACTGACTCCCTAAAATAGACCAGGGGATTATATTTGCAGGAGCTGATTGGGGGCAGTTAAGGAGGGGACATTTTGGCGTGCCATCATTTGTAGGGCTGCCATGAGTTGAAGGAGCCTTGGCAGCACACAACAACAACAAGGCGAGAAAAAGGCAGGAAGTGAAGGTAAGTTTGTTGCACCCCAGGAGTGTGTCCTATTTGGCTATGTGCATTTTCACAAAGCAGGGAGAAGTGGCTATTTTAACTCCCTTTGTGAAGCAGGGAAAGGAAAATGGTGCTTAAAGAACAACTCAACAATAGAAGGGGGAAACACACAGACACACAGACACACACACACACACACACACACACACACACACACACACACACACACACACACACACACACACACACACACACACACACACACACACACACACACACACACACTTTTCTGGTCATCCCTGGAAGTGTTGATGTAACTAATTGTTTTAAAAGTCACTTTGCTACCTTAGTTCAGGATGCGTGTGCAGTGGTGACAGCGGCTTGAAAGGCCTTTTTTATCTGGGAAACAAGCAGCCAAGAAACAAGAAAGGGAAGGAGCAGCGGAGAGAAAGGCGAGGCGTGCTTTTGAAAGGCAGACCTTAGAGCCCCCCCCCCGGACGGCAGGTTTTGTGAACTCCAAAGGATAATGCCTTTCAATCAGCCCATGAGTCTATCAGGTCAGTTCATAGCAGAAAATGAACGGATTAAATTCCACCAGCCAACTCCCCAGTCATGGTCTCGGGCCAGCTGGTCGATATGAGATTTCACAGTGCAGCTGAGGAGGACTCAAAAAACACTGCTGAAAATGATGTTTTTGGGGAGGATGTGTGTGTGAGCTCGGGAGGCCCCTGGATTCTGAACCTCTCTACCCATTATCCAGAAGGAGATGATGAACCTTGTGGGGCAGGAGTGTGTATTTGGAGAAATCCTTCAGTATCTTTCTCATTAGGGAGCTGTATAGCCCAGTGGTTTAGGAATCTGGCAGAGACAGAGGCTGCGAGTTCAATTCTCTACTGGACCTCCTGGAGAAGAGCCATCCTGGGTGGCCTTCGGCATGTTTATTGAGATGTACACAATAATGCAGGGCCTGAGTAAAGTGGATAGAGGGACACTCTTCTCCCTCTCCCAAAATACCAGAACTAGGGAACATACACTCAAATTGAGGGGTCGGAGAGTAAGAACAAATTGTTTTTTTTTAATCCAGTGCATTGTAAGACTGTGGAACTCCCTGTCACAGGTGGTGGTGATGGGATCTGGCCTGGATGCCTTCCAAAGGGGATTGGACAGATTCCTGGAGGAAAAGTCCATCACAGCTGACAAACCATGATGGGGATGTGTAACCTCCAGGCTTAAAACCAGGGTACTTCAAGGGCCAGATGCAGGGGAATGGGATCAGGAGACAGAAATCTATCTCATGCTCTCCCAAACGCATCTGGTGGGGCCACTGTGAGATACAGGAAGCTGGACTAGATGGGCCTTTGGCCTGATCCAGCAGGGCTCTTCTTTTGTTCTTATGACACCCCCAGGGAAAAGTGGAATTGAAAGCCACTTCTGAATCTTCTCTGTTGGAGGTTTTACAAGCTCGCATGCAGTGGGTAGCAGGTGTGGCTGGGACGGACCTTTCTTTGACTGCCAGTCACCAGCAGCACTAACCAATAGTTCCGTCCTTGCCTCTGAATGGAAGAAGAGCCCCGCCTCTCTGCTGTGAGCTATTTCCCTTCTTGTAGTTTATTGGAAAGCTGCCTTGATGCCCTGAGCAGCTCCGATCTCACCTGATTTCGGAAGCTAAGCAGGTTTGGCCCCAGTTAGTACTTGGATGGGAGACCACCAGGGAATACCAGGTGCTGTAGGCGCCTGGAGTAGGAACTGGCAAACCACTCCAGCACTCCTGCCAAGAAAACTCCATGGACATGGGGTCACAAAGAGTCGGTCACGACTGTAATGACGCAACACAACATACACACAGTTTATTGGAAGGCAGTGAGTCAGTTTTAGAGATGGGCACGAAACGCCAAAATGGCATTTCGTGGTTGTTATTTGGGCCCTGGGGCCCACTTCGTTTCCGTTTCTTCATTTTTTGGGTGCGGCAAGCTGCGGCCGCAGGGAGCCTTCCCAGGGCCGGGCGCCACCAGAGCTGGCGGCATGCAGGCCAGGAGAGTGTTCCTGCAGCCATGGAGAGCCCTCCTGGGGCCGGGGCAAGCCTCCTGGGAGAGGCGTCCCACAGCCAGGGGGAGCCTTTCTGGGGTGGGGTGCCACCGGAGCCCGTGGCAAGCCTGCCAGCAGGAGAGCAATCCCGTGGCCACAGGGAGTCCTCCCGGAGCCGGGCGCTGCTCCGGTTACCACCCCCAACAGGCCACCACTCCTGGAGCACCGCCAAGTGCTGCCTCCCTTTGGCCCCCTCCCCAAGGACCGATCCACCGCGCAGTCGACTCCCCCGGTCGGGTCGCTACCCCCGGAGCTCCGTGCAGCACTGCCCTAACTGGGGCCCTTCTCCCTGGGAACCACTCTGCCCTGGGAGCCACCGCCCCAGCAGACTGCCACCCTGCACCCCCCCGGCCTAGGCCCGGGAAACCTGTGTGGGTGCCACTGCACTCCCCCGTGCTGCAATGACACCCTCCGCTCCGGCTTCCGTTGCCGCTTTGTCACATGGTGAAGATCCTGGAGCCCAGCCCATAAGGGCTCGGATCCCACCTCTTCTTGCGAGATCGGCAAAGTCTCACATCGTCAGCTCTGGTGGGGAGGGGGCAAAGAGGCTCCGCCAGGCCCAGCCCCCTCTCGTTGTCCTCCGCTGCTCCATTATTCATTGTGCGAGCGGCGCGATGGCAATAACGGAAACGAACAGAAGCGAAGAAAATTTTCTTGGTTCTGTTCTGTTCGAGCCTGCCCCATCGCAACAGTCGTTATTCATACCGTTACGTAACGGTATGACAAAAAATAACAAAAAATGGTTGTTTCGTGCCCATCTCTAGTCAGTTTGCTGCTTGATCTCTTTTGGAACTGTAAATAAAAAAATGTTTTTTGTTCCATTATGACTAGTCATAAAAGAGTTAAGACCAGTGGTTCTCAACCTGTGGGTCCCCAGATGTTCTTGGACTGAAACTCCAAGAAGCCTCCAACACTTGCTGTGCTGGAAGGGGGTCTCTGGAAGTTGCAGTCCAGGAACATCTGGGGACCCACAGGTTGAGAACCACTGGTTAAGACTAATTCACTGGGTTTACCCAATCATGTTTCTAGCTTTGAGCTATCGTTTTATTCTGTGCGGTGCTACAGAGAGCAGAATACTACAGACTATGATACACTGAACAAGGACTTGGGTGGTCTGAATTCAGGCTTCCACTCAGTCATGAAAAACACTTAGTGACATTGGGTCAGCTTTCTCATTCTGTCCTACCTCACAGGGTCACTGTGATAGTTAGAGCCTTCAATGACAGCCATTGATACCCTTGTTCTCCTCAGACAAGTTCATGAAGAACAAGGGTATCCATGGCTATCATGATGGATGCCTAAGGACAACCTCCGGGTTGGAGTTAGAGGCAGGATCTCTCTCATTGCCATTTGCAGGGAAGGATAAGAAGGGGAAGGCATCTGCTTGGGAATACCCTGAAGCAAATGGTGAGCTGCTGTGTGAGACAGAATGCTGGACTGGATGGGCTGTGGCCTGTTCCAGCAAGGCTGTTCTTATATTCAACACCCTTGGGCCTGCTGGAAGAAAGAAGGCAGAGAAATGTAACAGACATATTAGCCAACCTGACCCAACCCTACCCAACTAACCTGAACCAACCAACCAAGGCCAACAGGCTCAGACTCAACCCTGGGAAGACCGAGGTGATGTTCTTGGGGTTCCCCCTGGGTCTGGAGGCCCCTCCCCAGTCTGGAGGGTGTTTCCCTCCAGCTGGCGGAAGGGTGAGAAGTGTATCTGGGTGTGATCCTGGACCCGGCTTTGTCCCTGGATGCTCAGGTGGTGGCCGTGGCCAGGACCGCATTTTTCATCTTCTGAAGATCAAAGATTCGCCCCTAAATGATCCAGAAGTGGACTCCCTGAGAACAGTGGTCAGGCGCTGGTGATCTCGAAACTGGACTTTTGTAATGCTCTCCTCCATGGGGTTGCCCTTGACTCTCCTCCGGTTGGTTTAGGGTGCAAAATCTGCGGCCAAAAAAAAACACCGGGTGAAGGCACAAAGGACATCAGCATGACATGGCTTTGTGCATTGGCTACCCGAGACCTCCCGGATCAATTCAAGGTCTTGGTTTTAGTTTATAAAGCCCTCCATGGCTTGGGCCTATATTACCTTTGTGCCTTTCGCCCAGCGGTCAACATCGGCCCGACCGGTTTAGCAGTCAAATAGCTAAATATTGCATTGTTCCATCTCTCCGAGATTGAGGCGGTCCCACATTCGGAACCGGGCTTTCATTATATGCTCCAACCTGGAAAGAACAGCCTTCCCAGCATTCGCTCTGCAGAGTCCCTGCTGGCCTTAGAAATATGGTGAAGACCATCCTATTCAGCGAGGCATTTGGTGAACTAGCTTAGCCATAAAATCTTTTTTCAACATCAATACCTCGGAGATAGGGAAATTTTTGACATAGCAGCGGTGAGGTCATAATTAAAGTGCGCCCCAACCTTTTGTTCTTTTTAAATATGCTTTTAATCTGTTTGATCTATTTTTATGTCTCCTTATTGTGTTGTTGTGGACCTATTATGTGTATTTCCTAATTTGTTTTGGTATGTTCGAGGGGAGTTCCCGGTGGGAAGATGAGGGGATATAAATTCAATAATAAATAAATAAATAAATAAACAAACCTCTTTTATTTTCTTAAAGTTTCTTTCTCGGTTCACTGGGGTTCATCCTAATCTTACCACCTCTTCTGTTTACTGTGTTCGATAAAAGCACGCCTGGAAGAACTGAGAAGTGTATTTGTGTGTGTGTGTGACTTCATCTTACACACCGTGAAGTGTTGGGAATATGGCTAGGAATTTTCTTCTTCTGAAGAAACAAAGAGTGGCCCAGGAAATGATCCAAGAAGTGACTGAAGGACGCACTGGTCATTCACTCTGCAAACTGACCTTTTAAAGAAAACTAGCCCTCCATGGGGGAGATGAGCATGGGGTTGGTTTAGAGGTGCTCTGCTTAAAAAAAAAACACCTTACTGAAGGCACAAAGGACATCAGCATGACATACATCTTTGTGTGTGTAACAAGAGACACTGGAAATGTCAGGTCATAAGGATTTGTGAGACAACCGTCATTCTAATCTATATCCGTTTTGTGCCTTTCCGGCTGAAGGCCACCGGGTTGCATAAAATATTTAGCCAGCAAATAGCTAAATATTGCATTGTGCTCCGGGATTGATAAGCCTTTGCCCACATTCGGAAAGTTTCATTATATCCTCCTGTTGGAAAGAATCTGAGATTTCACACATTCACATCAGAGAGAAAAACTGTCTTGAGGCTTAGAAATATGTGAGAGGCCAAAACAGATACGGCGGACCCTCGTATACAAAACGGTTTGTATAGCATAAAATCTGTACAACATAAAAAATTCTGGAGATAGGGGAAATTTGCTTAACAGAGTCGTCTTTAGGGCGACTCCGTACAACATAAAAATGGTCGCGAGTAGGGATTACTGTTTTCAATGCATTCCTATGGGAAATTTGTATAAAGGAAAATTTGCTTAACATAATTTCATTTGGAATGAATTAATTCCTTTATACAAGGTACCACTGTAGATGTGTTGGTTAATCCAGAGAGGAAGTGGTTGGAATTGACCAGGCCACACTTCAGCAAGATAAAGTGATTCCATTTGAACATTAGGAAGAACTTCCTGACGGTTAGAGCTGTTCGGCAGTGGAATAATATGCTGCCCCAAAGGAGGGTAGTGGAGTCTCCTTCTTTAGGGGTTTTTAAGCCGAGGCTGGATGGCCATCTGTCGGGAGTCCTGTGATGGGGGTTCCTGCATGGCAGGGGGTTGGACTGGATGGCCCTTGAGGTCTCTTCCAACTCTTTGATTCTTTGATTCTATGATTCTATTCCACCGGTAGGCTGATGGCACTCAGCTTCCTAGCTTCGTCTTGGTGAACGCCAAAGCAGTGGAAGACAACTCATAATGTTGTCTACCCCTCCTCTGGATGACTATCAAGGGTTTGATCTCCCCTCCATCTTCTTTTTTTCAAGACTAAACATGTCCCATTCTTTCTGTCTTTCCTCCTATGGCTTGGTTTCCAGTGCTAGGTCCTCCTTGTTGGCTTCTTCTGAACTGGGTCCAGTTTGTCAGTGAGCATCCTTCTTGATGTGTGGCACGCAGAACGAAGAACCAACCAATGCTGGACAGAGGGGCGTTAGTCGTTCACCAGGTTCGGAGGCTAGGCTTCTGTTGATACAGTATGTGTACCAGTTGTGCAGAAATGAAGAGAAGGACATTGGTCAGAAAATACACATATGTACCCTGGCCTCCTTGTTCAAAGTGTTCTATCAAGAATGAGAAAGAAGAGAAAGCCATCAGTGTCATTTCAGAAAGAGGACCAGGCAATTTCTCACTCCTAAATCCATGGAGAAATTCCACTATGGTGGTTACTTCACGCCCGTTTTGTCTCTGTTAGGGTTGTGCTTAGGAGCAGTACAAAAAATGTTACTTCACATCTGTTGCGAAACTACTGAATTTTGTCTCGAACACACCCCGGAACAGGTGTTAAGCAGGACAATACTGTACCTGGTGCTGGGGTAGGGTTTTTCCTTGTCACTCTTTGTTCCTGCTTTCTGTTCCGAGACAAGACACCATGTAGTAATGAATGTCACACAACAAAACATTCGCTTCCCTCAGAAAACTGTGTCCGGGTTTATTTTATTTTATTTTTATTTTTCAGAAGTGAAGTATCGAAAAAGAATTTTTCAAGCCCCCTCCCCCCACAAAAAGGAAAAAGGAAGCTAGACAAATTCTTTGTTTGTCATGGTACAAGACTGTGAGGTAACACTTGTCCCGAGACAAGTTATCACGACCATGGGAACACTGAAACAGGGACAAATCCACATGATTGCGACCAATTCTGTCACGGTACAAAAGTAGTCGTCAAACATAGATCGTGGTCTCACTAAAGTTTTCTGTGCATCTTAATTTGATGCATAGTTTTTGGGGGGCAGTCAGGTAGTGTTTGATGTGCAGTTAGTGTCCTGTCGACAGGGTAGTATTTTACTGCTCTATGCCTGTCTCTAGTTGCTTATTGCACATCTTTTATCTTTTTTCTGGGTCTATTTTCTAAGTCTCCGTTGCAGGAAGTGGCAGGAAATGGGGTACCGAGCTAATTACTGTGTATTTTCTGGGGTCACACCTCGCTAGAGTAGCAAAGGACTGTGCATCTTTAAGGGAAGTTTTTTAAACCAACCCCTAGCGGTGGTTTAAAAAACTTCGGTGAAAGTGCACTTCCGGGGGCGTGGTTGGTTGGTTGGGGCACCAAATTACTTCCCTTCACGGTTAGGACACGATCTTTTACTGTGCAGTTCACTGCAGCAAGAATGCACAGAAAACGCTGGTGAGACCACGGCCAAAGAAGGACGTGAAGTAACCACCTAAGAAACTCAGAAGTGACTTTGCTTTAATGCCACTGGAGTACCTCCCTTTGATTTGTTGGCAAGATATTAGGTTTCCTATCCGATGTTCTGTTGCTATGAGTTTTCCAGTCTTGTATGTGTCCTCCCTCCTGGCAACAGAGTGCAGGTAGTAGCGACTTTGGCTGCATCCTACCCAAAGTGGGGAGGGCCATGGATGGGGGGTGGGGTAGTAATAAACATCACCATCCGTCTTGCTTACAAAATATTCTCCCACCCCAAAGCCAATGGATTAGAATGTACTCGCTCACTCTCTCCTGGCGTCCTGATGAAAACATATCCGAAAGAATGACGGAGGCTAGTTTTGCAATAAACCAGAGTTTGAGAACACGTCGGCAAGAAAAAATCAGAGTTGATGAGATACAAGGAGCCCTGGAGCCTGGATGCAGTCGCAGAAAACTCATATATCTCAACAAGAGCTGAAGCTCATTAGCTCTTAAAGGGCTCAGAGCTTTGAAAATCCCATTTATTTCCTATTTCGTCTCTCTTCTCCCCCACACACCTCTTCATTTTTGGCATTCGGCACTTAACTCCCAGAAAAAACAACCAACCAAGCAATATTTGATTTTCCGGAGCAAGGCACTATGAGAAAAATGATTTCTTAAAAAGGCCTAAAAGGAAGAAGTGGAAACCAAAGCATTTATTGAGAAAATAAAGAGGACAGCAAGAAGTATTAATCTTTCCCAGGTAATGATATTCTTCTGATCTGAAATGGTGATCAGGTGATGGGGTTTTGCTGCTGGGAAATCGCATGCATTTTGCATCTCGTGGAGTTGAGTTCAATGGGAGTTGTTGATGCCAAACACTTTTCTGGGCTGGGGTGGCTGTCAGACCATCTGGCGCGAACAAATTGTTTTCTCCTCTTCCTGTGAAGTTTCAAGAGACATCCACGTCTCTATTCTTTATCTCTTTCCCCCTCTCTTTCCTGTGTTGGGATTGATAGTCTGTTGAGGCCAACTCCGAGCAGTCCGCCTTGTTTGTACAGATTGCTGTACATCTGTTCAATTGTAAGTACATGACACGGCTTTGATCTCTGAGAGCGAGTTATTGAGCCTGTGTGCTTGTCGATGAGACAAAAGAGGTGAACTAAATCGGGGAACTTTGATGCTTCAGCTGGAATCTGGTGGACTTCCTTTCTTGTGAGAGAGAAACTTTTTGCTCTCACGAGAAAAGTAATCCAGTTGGCATGACTCAGCTCCCAGATAACCTCACCTGGATGACTGAGAATCTCCACAGACATTCAGTTCTAACTCTCTGTGTAGTGACTTGGGCTTTAGTGATTTCAGCAGTGATTTCAGCTCTTAGACATAGCAGGCTGGAGACAGCTTCTAGTGTAACAGCTCTTTATTCAGGGAGAGAACAAGACTCAGGGGACTGGGGAGAGGGAGCTACTTTTATAGGAGCCAGGACTGGCTAGGAAAAGATACATTTTGGAGGGAGCAATTACAACCAATCACAAAGCTGCCTTTTGGCAGAGACCAATAGGATTGAGGATCGAAATGCAACTTGAACAAACCAAAAGGCCTGTTCCCTTTGGAACAGGAACAGAAACCAATAGGAACACAGATCAATACACAACACTCTGCACACGTGCTGTGCAGCTAGAGGACTCTAATCAGAAACTCGTCAAAAGTACTAACCTGTGTTGATGCAGGAACCTGGCATGAAGCTCGGCTGATGACTTGCCACTCAGAGACCGGCTCATGCTGTCTTTGCAGGAAGACTTGGAATTAGTGGGGTCACTACACAGACCTTCGGAGGACTTCCACACTCTCTGTATTAGCTGCAAGGTGGAAGACTTGGGGAAGGCAGTATCGACATGTACAGCAGGTGATCTGAACCTCTGGGGATGAGGCACAAATAGATTCAATTTTTCAAAGAAACCTCTGGTTTCCGAATGCAGGATATTGTACCAAAATCCCCAAATGGGCCCCTTTTGTCACACAATATCATGCCCACATTACCGGGGGGGGGGGGAATTGCCAAGATTTACATGACAAAAGGCAGAGTGCTGGCAAATACAGGATACCCTCTTGTGTTTGTGTAATCATTCACAAAGTGACACCAAGCATGGAAAAATCCCAGACAGTTTTTTTCATCAGTTAACTACTTCTCACTAGAGATGGGCATGAAATGGTAAAAGGGTGTTTCATTTTGTTTCATTTTTCTTCTCTTTTCATTTAATTTTGTAATGTTCTGTTTTTGCTTGCCTTTTTCAGGAAGGTACAAACTTCAGTCAGGTTTTTAAATTGTCACTCGTCTCTTCAGGCTTGTTCTTTCAGAGTGAGTTGAACCTTTTTTTTTGGTTTGCTTTATCATTGCAGGTTCCTTTGTTCCTTTGTTCTTTTGTGATCTGCTGAGATCTATCAACTGCTGGTGGCTGTTTAGATGGCTGTTTAGATGCTGGTGGGTTAGATGGCTGGTGGGTTCTGGCAGTATCCTGGGCTTTGGTGGATTCAAACATTTTGGAAGAATGTTTTTTTGGGGTGTGTGAGTGTGCTCCATGTGGTGACTGGAGTGGGGTGCCGCAGTAGATGGTGCAGTCGTGGTTTTGTTATTGGATGGTGGTTTCGTTTCATCTGTGGGAAGGGATCTGACCAACCACTGCCTAACCAACACATACTTCATCCACAATGGACAAAGATACAAACAGATAGAAGGAGCACCCATGGGATCACCCCTCTCACCGGTCATCGCAAACCTATATATGGAACACTTTGAAACCAACACGTTACAGAAGTCCGAACATAAACCCAAACTCTGGCTCAGATATGTTGACGACACCTTTGTTATCTGGCCACACGGGAAAGATAAACTGAACAACTTCCTCACACATCTCAACAGCCTACACCCCAAAATACAATTCACTATGGAAATAGAAGCCAACAACCAACTTCCCTTCCTGGACGTCCTAATCTACAAAAAACCCGACGGCTCCTTAGGACATACCATCTACCAGAAAAAAAAAACACATACAAACCGCTACTTAAATGCACAATCACACCACCACCCTGCACAGATCAACTCCGTAGCAAAAACCCTCATCTCCAGAACCAAACGCCTCGCTGACAAAGACCACCTAAAAACTGAATTACACACTCTCTCGAATGTTTTAATTGCGAACGGATTCCAAAAAACACCATCACCAAACTAATCCAAAAGGAACACCCCCAAGAACCAAGAAACAGAAGAGAGAACAACGGCACCGCCCTCCTCCCTTACATCAAAGGCACCACAGACAAAATCAGCAAAATTCTCCACAAACACAATATCAAGACAGCCTTTTGCACCGACCAAAAAATAGCCAACATTTTAAGAAACCCCAAAGACAAGATTGAGCTAGAAAACCAAGGAGTCTACGAAATACCATGCAAAGTCTGTCCAGCCACATACATCGGACAAACAAACAGGAGAATAAGCGCACGCATCGCAGAACACAAGAACGCAGTCAAAAAAGAAGAAAAATCTTCCTCTCTCTTCCAGCACATAAAAACAACAGGTCATGAAATTGACTTTGAAAGAACCAAACTCATCTCCAAAACTGAACACTTCAACAGTCGAATAATCATGGAAGCCATTGAAATAGAGAAACACCCAAACAACATGAATAAACGTGATGACACCTCCCGCTTGCCTGACATCTGAAACTAGCCCTGGTCAACAGACGAGCCTCTGTCACAAAGACTGACACCAGGTCCAAAAGGACACAAGATGCCACCACCTTCCATCCACACCAAACACAAACCCAGACCCTTCCCACAGATGAAACGAAACCACCATCCAATAACAAAACCACGACTGCACCATCTACTGCGGCACCCCACTCCAGTCACCACATGGAGCACACTCACACACCCCAAAAAAAACATTGGGAGACCACAGACACGTAGCCAGACCAAAATGAATTCACAAGACACAGGACCCCACTCCACCAAAGCCCAGGATACTGCCAGAACCCACCAGCCATCTAACCCACCAGCATCTAAACAGCCATCTAAACAGCCACCAGCAGTTAATCCCGTAATTCGCCTCAGCCACACAGCAGATCACAAAAGAACAAAGGAACAAAGGAACCTGCAATCAGCAACAAAGCAAGCAAACCACACCCCCAGCAGTATTTATAGAAGGACTTCAACTGAGACCACACTTTGCTTCAAGAAGAAAGAAGCCAGAACACCAGCCTGAAGATGACGAGTGAGACCTCGTCAAACGCATGATTTCTACACGGGAAGAAACCCGAATCCACCCTAACATGCATTATATATATATATATATATATATATATATATATATATATATATATATATATATATATATATATATATATATATATATATATATATATATATATATATATATATATATATATATATATATATATATATATATATATATATTCTGTTTTTGCTTGCCTTTAGGAAGCACAAACTCAGTCAGGTTCATAAATTGTCTCTTGTTCTTTCAGAGTGAAACTTTTTTTTTTTTTTTTGCTTTATCACATAGCAGCCCTTTTGAGTGAGATCTATCAGCATAAAAACCCCTGCTTTGCATTCAAACACAGAAGAATGAACTTAGCCCCCTGAACCCAAAAGCTCTCCAAATTCAGAGGGCTTAAAGGGAAGAGCCCAACGGAACAACCCACAAAATTTGGTGCCCATGGGCGCAGGGGAGTCATTTTATAGAGTAACTAAATGTTTCATTTTCAACAGCTAAAAATGGCCTTTTGTTTAATTTTTGTAATGAAACGCTCACTGCAGTTTCGTTTCATTTTGTAACATTTTGAATCCTCATGAAACGACAAAACAGCAGGTCATTTTTCGTATGGTGCCCATCTCTCCTTCTTTAAGAGCCTCTTGGTGCAGTAGTACATGCCTGTCCTGCAGCAAAAACTGTGCTCACAACCTGGGGGGTTCAATCCCAGGTATCAGGCTCACGGTGGACTCAGCCTTCCATTCTTCCAAGGTGGGTAAAATGAGTACCCAGTTTGCTGGGGTGTGTGTGTGTGCAATGTGTAGCCTGCATAATAAAAAAAATTGTAAACCGCTCAGAGAGTGCTTGAGTGCTATGAGACAGTATATAAGCAGAACACACACACACACACACACACACACACACACACACACACACACACACACACACACACACACACACACACACACACACACACACACACACACACACACAGAGCGCAATTCTCAGGACTGTTTTGTAATAAGGGATGGATGTGCTCAAACGTTTGAATAATAATAATAATAATAATAATAATAATAATAATAATAATAATAATAATAATAATAATAATAATAATAAAATTTATTGTCATTGTGTGTATATAGACAGTATACACATACAATGAAATTCAGACACCCAGAGACGTGATTCAACACACACACACACACACACACACACACACACACACACACACACACACACACACACACACATCTCCGAACACTGTCACACACATTAAAAAATCCCCTCAACAGACACACATAAAAAATCTCTGAACACTCCCCCACCCACCCACCCACCCACCCCCCACTAAAAACACAAGCATCAACACAACAGGCTAGGTAATCCTGTCCAAGTGCTCATTGCTGGTGGTCCTTGAGTTCATTACTAAGTGCAATTATAGCTCTGGGATAAAAACTGTTCAGAAGACATGTGGTCCGAGTTTTAATTGTTCTGTATCTTCTGCCAGAAGGCAACAGTTCGAAGAAATTGTGAGCAGGATGAGTAGAGTCTCTCAGAATGTTGTGTGACTTCCTCAAACAGCGAGATGTGAAGATGTCACCCAGGGTTGGTAGCTGGAGCCCGGTAACATTCTGGGCAATTTTAATTATTCTCTGTAGAGTTTTTTTGTCCGCTACAGAGTTGCTCCCATACCATGATAGCATGCCATAGGTTAGGACACTCTCAATGGTGCTGTGATAGTAAGACAGAAGTAGATGCTGAGATAAATTCATCTTCCTGAGCATTCTCAGGAAATACAGTGTGAATGGCAGTGATTTGAGGTCCATCTTCAAAGTTACAACATTGCGTTTGCCTCTCCCTATTTTTGCAGTTGCATTGTGGAATGCTGTGTTGCACAATATCTCCCACTGCGCTCTCCTGCAGCAATAATAGATAAAAGAGCCCGGTAAATTTCTCCCCCTCTTTTTCATCCCTCGATCTACATGCACCGTCCTCTCAGGTCCATCCATCTTGAGCATCTCCTTAAGCGCTTTCAGGCACAGGGGGGGAAGGAGGGTCCTATTGAGGGAAAACTGAAGAACAATTCGTTAAGCTTTTGTACCTGCTGGGTTTGGAGGTGAAGGCATTGTACGTCTTCTTCGGTGCCTCTGACAGCAAAGAGGCAGCTGCCTGGCTAGGAAGACTGCCAACTGGAGGAGACAACCATCCCTAACACCAGACAGAATGAATCCTTCAGCTCACACAGCAGGTGCAGGGAAACAGCCATAAGATATTGGAAGGCAGAAGTAGGCGCTGCCAAGCTTCCTTGTAATGGGATGCATTCTGCCTTCAAGGGAGGTGGGAAGGTGCTGTCCCCACCTCTGGTGCTGAAAAGGGACTTGATCGCAATCTGGTTGTATTTGGGACATGGCATTGGACAGTGATGGCGAACCTTTTAGGGGTGTCACATTGAAAAAGGACTGGTTTGTTTTTCATGGCTTCAGAGATTAGGACACGAGGAAATGGTTTCAAACTACAGGAAAAGAGATTCCATTTGAACATTAGGAAGAACTTCATGACAGTTAGAGCTGTTCGGCAATGGAAGATGCTGCCATGGGAGGGTGGTGGAGTCTCCTTTTTGGAGGTATTTAAGCAGAGGCTGGATGGCCACCTGTCGGAAGTCCTGTGATGGGGGTTTCTGCATGGCAGGGGTTGGACTGGATGGCCCTGGAGGTCTCTTTCAACTCTATGATTCTATGATTCTATAATTGTATGACCGAGTGCCCAAACTGCGATTCAAACCCAATAATTATTTGCAAAGTGCCAATACAACAATTTAACCTAATTAGAGGTGGCAGTGAATGGGGCGATGTCGGGTGCCCACAGAAAGGGCTCCAAGGGCCACCTTTGGCACCCGTGCCATCGGTTCGCTAACACTGGCATAGGAGAAGGCGCAACCATAATTTCCTGGCTTGGAAATGCGAATCCTCCTTTGGAGCTGCAGAATGTCACACGGGCTCAACGGAGGTTGCCAACTCCAGTTGGGCGTACGTGTGATGTTGAGGATGATTAGTGAACTTATAATCATAGAGTTGGAAAAGACCTCAAGGGACATCCAGTCCAACCCCCTGCCATTCAGGAACCCCCATCAAAATATTTTCAACAGATGGCCATCCAGCCTCTGCTTAAAAACCTCCAAAGAAGCAGACTCCACCACCCTCCTTTGGGGCAGCATCTTCCACTGCCGAACAGCTCTAACTGTCATGAAGTTCTTCCTAATGTTCAAATGGAATCTCTTTTCCTGTAGTTTGAAACCATTGCCCCGAGTCCTAGTCTCTGAAGCCATGGAAAACAAACCAGTCCCTTCTTCAATATGACATCCTTTCAAATACAGAAGTACCTGAACTTACGAATCTAATCCGTTATGAATGTATGCTCTTAAGTTGAACTACTATTGAAAAAATGTTTAAAAATAAAAAATAAAAAAATACATGTAAGTCGAGCAGACCACATCTAATGTTTGTAAGGCAGCAATTAAAACACGAACAGTTTTCTGCTCTTAAGTCAAATTGCTCTTAAGTCAAGCTGCTCTTAAGCCAGGGTACCACTGTACTGTATTTAAACATAGCTATCATATCCCTTCTCAGTCTTCTTTTTGTAAGGCTAAACATTCCCAGCTCACTTGACAAGAACACATGGATCTCTACCTGCAGAATCTCTTCTGCAGGTTTAGCTAGCCCTCTGCAAAGTTCGGACTAAAATCAGGGATGGTGCCTTTATCTCTGTAAATTGAATGCTGAATGCTCAGTAGGTCAAGGGATTTCAGCACCGGACAGCTGCATCATAACTTGGGGAAGGTGAGTCATCTTGCCTGTAAGCTTGAGGGCTGTGGAAAACGAAGACTGTCCTAAAAGAAAATTCAAATGTAGCAAGACACTGGTTCTCGATTCGGCAAGGCGGGGAAGCCCCTGAACCAAAACTGATTACCAGATCAAGTCAAACCGAGAGGGGGGAAAAACAAAGGGGAAAACTATGCAAAGCAAGAGGGATTGGCCAGTTTGTTCTGTCACGTGAAAGAAAGCAAACAGAGAGAAACATACAACAGAGAGGTTGCTGGCTGTTCTTTCTTCATGGGCCAATTCCAATGATTTACCAGCAATGATCGGATATATATTTATGCAACAGACATTCCTGGCTATCTTCCAAGCAGTTCACTGGCCTCTCTAGACATTCCTCTGTCACTTGTCCTTGTAAGTCTGCAATTCTCATTTCCCCCCCTCGGCCCCGAAAGCTTGCTTCCACCGCCGTTTCATCCATTCTTAATCTGCCAGGAAATTCAACATCATTCCAATTTCTCCTTAGTTCAAAGAGTGCTCTTTTGTCCTTTCCCAAATTAGATCCATCACTGAATGTCAGAAATGCAAATCCCAGAGGGTTCGTGGTGCTCACCTAAAAACACAAAATAAATACAAGGGGTGGGCAGGCAGATATTTTACAAGGAGGGAAAGTGGAGAGGGTGGAGGGAGCAGACCAGTGATGGGTATGGGATTAGAAATGGGGTCAAAGGGGCCCAGAAATGTGACAAGCATGTCCCAATTTGGGAGGAAGTGGTGAACAGGATAACATGAGTCATTTAGAGGCACTGAATCATGGTCTCAAATTACTGGTATACAAATTTCAGCTGATCCCCAGAAAAAAATATCTTAACCGTTAGAGCAGTATGACAATGGAACCAACAGTATCAGGAGGAGGTGCGAGCTCTAATGCCAGCAGCATTCAAGAGAAGATTGGCCAATGGCGAACCACCATGTACAAAATAACAATGATGTACAAAATAATGCAGGACATGAGTCAAGTGGATAGAGGGACGCTCTTCTCCCTCTCACAAAATACCAGAACTAAGGGACATCCACTCAAACTGAGGGCTGGGAGAGTAAGAACAGACAAAAGATTTTTTTTTTTTTTTACCCAGTGTGTTGTTCGTCTGTGGAATACCCTGCCATAGGAGGTGGTGATGGCATCTGGCCTGGATGTCTTCAAAAGGGGATTGGACAGATTCCTAGAGGAAAAGTCCATCCCAGGTGACAAACCATGATGGAGATGTGTGCAATCTCCAGGCTTAAAACTGGGTTTTTTCAAGGGCCAGATGCAAGGGAGTGGTATCAGGAGACAGAGATCTTGTCTCATGGACTCCCAGACGCATCTGGTGGGGCCATTGTGAGATACAGGAAGCTGGACTAGATGGGCCTTTGGCCTGATCCAGCAGGGCTCTTCTTATGTTCTTATGCACCTTTCTGCTTAGAGCTGGATTCCTGCATTGAGCAGGGGTTGGACTTGATGACCTTTGAGGCCCCTTCCAACTCCATGAGTCTAGGGGTCTAGGAAGGAGGGCAGGCTCCCTCCCGCCTAATGTTCAGAAGGTTTCTGAAGATTGTAAGGTATAAACCTGACCTGGTTTTTATGCCTTGCACATTACCCTCTATTTAGAATCGTTTTATCCGTTGATTGAGTTCATTGCAATGCCCTTATGTCTGTGAAGATTCTCAGTCACCTAGGTGAGGTCATCTGGAAGTTGAGTCACTGGACTTCATTTCTTGTGAAATTGACATGTTTCGCTGCTCATCCAGGCAGCTTCGTCAGTCTGAGGGAAGCTAGTGGTGAGATTCGGTTTATAGATCCCATTTTTTTCGAAGCAAAACAAAACACCAAAGAGCAGGTAGGGCTCCCCCAAGTCATGAACTGGAAAAATGACCTGCAATCCAGTTCATTTTCCCATGGGTTCATAGTGGTTCCTGATTAGCCACCAATCATGAACTACCACGAACCACCGATTTTCTGATTTTGAGCCCATCCCATCTCTGTCTCAGCATCATGTAGGCCTCTGTGAGATGTGACCCGATCTTGGGGAAATGATGGAAATGTAGGCTAATGCTGTGGCTCGCACTTCAGGAGGCGTGGCCAAGTCATCTATTTTTTTGATGCACTTCACGGTGGGGACCAGTAATTCTGATGCGGTTTTAAAAACAAAAAAGTGTTTTGTTTTTTTTTAGTGCAGTGGGATAGAGAAGAAGAATGCAAATCATTGAATAAAGACTAGAATCATAGAGTTTTAAAGGGCCTCTAAGACCATCAGGTCCAAGCCCCTGCTCTCAATAAAGGAATTCAAATCGAAGCAGAACGGACAGATGGTGGTCCAATTTTCTCTTGCAGTATTGGAGCGATCACCACCTCCCGATGTCATAGGTTTCATTGTCATACTGCTCTAACAGTTAGGAAGTTTGTCCTGATATTTAGCCAAAATCTAGTTTATTTTTCTTGTATGCCAGTGGGTAGATGTAAATCAGATATTTCTCCTTTCACTTATGATGAATTAGACGGATATTTACCGAGATAGAAATTGAGATAATTCTTTTGGAGGCTTCAAGCGAACAAAGAGGAAAGTTTAATGATGGCCACTGACATGGGTCGCAGTATGAAAGTATGAAGCCAGATGTTTCTGCCTCCTGGAGCTGGCCAATGGAACCCCTGAGACTGACCGGTATAGACTCATTTGGGTTCTCTAATTGATTCATTCATTCATTAGCACTAAGGATCAGAGGCCAGGCCCAAAATATTTATTTAGGAGGCTATCATTTTGAAAACCATGAAATGTGCTAGCAAAATATGAAAACTGTGTTACATATATAGGCCATCTTAAGTGTCTGTCATGGGAACTGCTGCATTGCAGTCGTCAACTAATGAGATTAATTAGGGAACGACTGTCAGATTAACCCAAATGAAGAAAAACATGTAGTTTCTTTGATTTTTAAGTCTCTTTCATGGCCTTATGATAGATAGATAGATAGATAGATAGATAGATAGATAGATAGATAGATAGATAGATAGATAGATAGATAGATAGATAGGAAGGAAGGAAGGAAGGCAGGGAGATAGATAGAGAGAGAGAGAGAGAGAGAGAGGAATATTGCACTTCTAGAGAATGTGTGTGTGTTGCTTTGATTAGGATTAAAGGAAAGTGATCTGCTAGATAGATATGTAGATACCACCCTTTGATTAGGATTAAAGCAAAGTGATCTGCTTATGTACCACCCCATAGCACTTCAAGCACTCTCTGGGCGGTTTACAACTTAATTATGCAGGCTACACATTGACATGGGCATGAACTGGTTTGTGCCAGCTTGTTTTTCATCTGACCAGATGTTTGGTGCTTCCCAGCCCTGCTTTCCCTGGTGGGTGCCCACTCAGAGGCAGTGGCCAGAAGAGACAAGGTAGAGAAGCCAGGGTGCTGCACAAGGAGCTAAATACCTGTTTGGCCAAAAAATAAACTGGCATGAATCAACAGTTCAGGAGTTTGTGCCTATCTCAAATTGGAATCATGAAGATCTTATCTGTATATATATATATTTTTCCTGCTGATGAGTTGTTGATGACCACGAGGATGGTGATGTCCTGCATCCCTGGTGCTGGGGTTGGGTTAGTGTGTTTTTTTTTGTGTTTTTTTTTACCAATTATGAGGATTCCAAAAGAATAACCTAAATTGAGAACCTAGAATAGGAGATCGGAAATAAGAGCACCCCAAAGATTCAGGTTCTTTGGGGTTTCCTGAAAGAGTCTGTACCTCCCAAAAAACTCAAAGTCAAAAGAAGACCCCCAAAATACTGATAACACTAAGTGAGTTATGTTTACTTTGTGGTAAGGTATGTGTATTTTCTTTCTTTCTTTATAGGTTGTGCATGTATAGATTGCTGATTTTTTAAAAACTGTTTAAAAACAAACAAACGAGGAACCAACCCAACAAAGTAACTTGAAATGAAGAACAGGCTTAAATACAGCAGGACATTTAACTATGGAAGGCCATAGTCTTGTGAGTCAAATGGAGGGGTTCTCAACCTGTGGGTCCCAAGATGTTCCTGAACTGCAACTCCCACAAACCCCTTCCAGCCCAGCGAGTAGTGGAGGCTTCTGGGAGTTAGAGTCCAGGAACATCTGGGGACCCACTGGTTGAGAAGCCCTGCTCTAATTCCATTCATTGACTTGCTGTTGCATTGATTAACTCGTAGCTGAGATGACCAAACCCAACTCATGTTGAGTTGGAGCAGTTGACAGCCAATATGAACGCTGCAGCCTCTGGACCTGGCTTTGTGGAGGTTGTTCAAAGACACAACCTGTTGTTGTTGTTCAGTCGTTCAGTCGTGTCCAACTCTTCGTGACCCCATGGACCAGAGCTCGCCTGGCCTTCCTATCTTCCACTGCCTCCCGGAGTTTGGTCAAATCCGTCTTGGTTGCATTGATGACAACGTCCAACCATCTCATTCTCTGCCATCCTCTTTTCCTTTTGCCCTTCAATCTTTCCCAACATCAGGGACTTTTCCAAGGACTCCTCTCTCCTCATGATGTGGCCAAAGTACTGAAGCCTCAGCTTCAAAATCTGTCCTTCCAGTGAACATTTGGGGTTGATTTCTTTCAGGATGGATAGGTTTGATCTCCTTGCAGTCCAGGGGACTCTCAAGACTCTCCTCCAGCACCACAGCTCAAAAGCATCAATTCTACAGCGATCAGCCTTCTTTATAGCCCAGCTTTCACATCCATACATCACTACTGGAAAAACCATAGCTTTGACTACCTTGACCTTAGTTGGCAAAGTGATGTCACAACCTGAGGACCACACTTTCAAAGTCTTCCCAGCTGGTTCTCTCGCCATTCTCCCACCTTCTCCAGCAGCTGAAAAAAAATCTCTTCTGGAGGAAGCAAGGCCCGTGAGCCTTCATTTTCAAAAGGCTTCCTAATAAGTCGCTATTCAAAAATGCTTCCACAAACGGCCCTCATCTCAATTTCTTCCCCCGTATTTCAGAGTTCCAAATTACTTGATCTTGTCTCCGAAGCAGAACTGATGCATTAGGAATCCACCGTTGTTCCGCTTGCTTTTTTTAAAACATCCAATTTTTAGAGAGGGCTGCAGCTGTCAGATCCGTCAGCACTTCCTTGCATCCCCCCCACCCCACCACCAAGATATTATGTGCACATTAACAAGGCACTGTCCAAAAGCCAGAGTGGCACCGTGATATGTTTTGTTACTGGGGTTTATTTTATTCATCATAACCATTAGAATAACTGAGTTAGGTGGAACCTAAAAGGCCATCGGAGCCAACTCCCCTACCCAATGCATGAACCCAAATCAAAACCAATCTGACAGATGGCTGGCTAGTTATCTTTGGAATGCCTCCAGTTTTGGAGCAGTCACCACCTCCTTAAGTTATGGGTTCCATTGTCATACTTCTCTAACAGTTAGGACATTTCCCCTGATAGTCAGTCTGAATATGGCTTCCTGCAACTAGACTCCATTGTGACATTTCCTACACTCTGCGTTGATCAAGGACAGATCCTGCCCCTCCTATATAGGACTAACTTTCACGGCTTTGAAAAGTGCTCTCCTAACTCCCCCACCCCTATCTTCTTTTTGCAAGACTAAATATGCTGTTCTTTCAGTCTTTTCTCCTAAGACTCTGTTTCCAGTCCCAGGGAATGTTTAGGCTTTCAAAAAGAAGTCTGAGAGGGGATATGATGGCTACATTTAAATATCTGAAAGGATGTCACATTGAAGAGGGGGCTGGTTTGTTTTCCATGGCTTCAGAGACTAGGACTCGGGGCAATGGTTTCAAACTACAGGAAAAGAGATTCCATTTGAATATTAGGAAGAACTTCATGATGGTTAGAGGTGTTTGGTAGTGGAAGATGCTGCCACAAAGGAGGGTGGTGGAGTCTCCTTCTTTGGAGGTTTTTAAGCAGAGGCTGGATGGCCATCTCTCTGGAGATACTGTGATGGGGGTTCCTGCATGGCTGGGGGTTGGACTGGAAGGCCCTTGAGGTCTCTTCCAACTCTATGATTCTATGATTCTATGATCATCCTTGTTGCCCATCTCTGAACTAGTTCCAGTTTGTTGGCATCTTTCTTGTAGTGTGGTGTCCAGAATTGGACACAGTACTCTACATGAGGCCTAATGATTGCTAAATAGAGTGGTACTAGTACCTCATGGGCTTTGGAGACTACTGTATGTGTCTGTTAATGCACACTAAAATCACATTGGCCTTTTGTGCAGCCACATCACACTGCTGGCTCATATTCAGCATTTCCTCTACATCAATCCCAAAATCCTTTTCACTCATAGTATTACTGAGGCAAGGATACCCCATTTCCCATACAGTGATGGTCTTTTGTTCAATATGTCATCCAGGATGTTATACTTTCTCTAAGAAGGGAGATTGTTGTTCTGGTATCATGACCTGGAAGATATCAAGGCGGCCACATGTCCTTTTTTTGTTGGAGAAATAGCCCCACCCCTTTTGAATAATGGACAATCTTCATTTTGAAATGACCTCTATTTGAAGGGCCATCCCTTTATAGGGGCCAAATAGGGGTTGTTTGGTCCATTTGATGGAAAACCAATGGAGAGCAAGAAGGGGAGAGATGGAGGGACTTGAGGTTCTCCATCCATACCTAGGGGCAACCTTAAGAGGTACATGGGTCTCTTGGACACTGTCTTCCTATTCTATAGGGTCTATTTGGCCCTACAGATGATCCCTGGAGACAGGGATAAACAGTGAGGTGGTGAAGTTTGCGGATGACACAAAACTTTTCCATGCGGTAAAAAACAGAGAAGATTGTGAAGAGCTCCAGAAGGATCTCTCCAAACTGGGGGAATGGGCTGCAAAATGGCAAATGTTTTTCAATATAGCCAAATGTAAAGTCATGCATATTGGGGCAAAAAAATCCAAACTTTATCTATCAACTCATGGGCTCTGAGTTATCCGTGATGGATCAGGAAAGAGATCTTGGTGTGTTGGTGGACAGCTCCATGAAGGTGTCTCCCCAATGTGTGGCAGCAGTAAGAAGGCCAATTCCATGCTAGGGATTATCAAAAAGGGGATTGAAAATAAAACAGCCAACATTACAATGCCATTATACAAAACAATAGTAAGGCCCCACCTGGAGTACTGTGTACAATTCTGGTCTCCGCATCTCAAAAAAGACATAGTGGAACTGGAAATAGTGCAGAAGAGAGTGACTAAAATGATTACTGGGCTGAGGCACCTCCCTTATGAGGAAAGGCTAAAACATTTGGGGCTTTTTAGTCTGGAAAAAAGGCACCTGAGGGGGGATATGATTGAGACATACAAAACAATGCAGGGCATGAGTAAATTGAATAGAGGGAAGCTCTTCTCTCACACACAAAATACCAGAACTAGGGGACATACACTCAAATTGAGGGCTGGGAGAGTAAGAACAGACAAAAGAAAATATTTTTTCACCCAGCGCGTTGTTAGTCTGTGGAACTCCCTGCCACAGGGTGTGGTGATGGCATCTGGCCTGGATGCCTTCAAAAGGGGATTGGACAGATTCCTGGAGGAAAAGTCCATCCCAGGTTACAAACCATGATGGAGATGTGTCATCTCCAGGCTTAAAACCAGGGTACTTCAAGGGCCAGCTGCAGGGGAGTGGTATCAGGAGACAGAGATCTAGTCTCGCACGCTCCCATAGGCATTTGGTGGGGCCACTGTGAGATACAGGAAGCTGGACTAGATGGGCCTTTGGCCTGATCCAGCAGGGCTCTTCTTATGTTCTTATGTTCATATGTTCAAGTCCAGCCCCTGTCAAGGAGATACTTTGTATTTGGTTCTTGTGATGGCTACCTGACTCCTCAACTTGTTTTGCTTCAAATGGAAATACTAAGATACCAGAAATGAGCCTCCCCACCATACGTGCCAAAGAAGAGGCAAATGGACCATCAACGGAGACATGACAAGACTGCAACACTGGGCAATCTCTTTCCCATTTTATTTGATCCAATTGGCTACACCTAGTGGACTTTTCCAATGTTTATCCCAATCCCCAAATGAAATGCATGGGACTTCTGCACGAACCCCCCTCCCCCCTTCGCTGGCAAGGCAGGGGCCATTGGCCTCCATGAACCACATTGAGGAGAGGGGTGTGAATGTGCGTACGTGAGAGCCGTGACATGTCTTTAAAAGGACTGGGACAATACAAACATCTCCCTCCCTTCATTTCGGATGCAGCCTAAGAACATCCAAGCTCCAAACCTCAACTAAGCAACTGCCTGGCTCCCCCCATCTTGCCAAGGACCCTACATCTAAGAAATAACTCCTGGCAAATCTATCTTTTGCCATGTTATAACCTATCGGTACTGCTCTGAGGAAGAGGGTTCCCCCCCCCGAAATATTAGCAACATTTTTGTTAATTTTCTATTAGCCTAAAGGTATCACCTGTTCCACTTTTCTAGAATGGGGATTGGGGAATTTAACACACAACTCCTGGGCCCAGAGCCAAGAACTAAGCCACTGAGAAGTCCAGCAGTTTCTCCTGCCGGGTGATAGTGTTCATGCCCCTGGCTGCACAGGTTATGCTATGCAATACTATTCCTTCTTGGTTGGTGGAAAGGCCAATCTGTCCAGTAGATCCCCCGAATGATGAGAATGGCAAGAAGATAACTTATATGGTTCGATATGCCTGAATCCTATGGCCTGTTGTTTCCCTGCCATTTCCACAGAAAAAAACTGGCACCAGAACTTTGGGCATTATTATTTATCAGGGGGTGTCTAAGAAGTAATGACAATAAATGAGTCTTCTTGGTGGACATAAGCTCTTGTGGACATCGTAGTTCATCAAACCGGAGAGATGATGCATCTGAAGAAGTCCATGAGAATGTACTCATACATGCAAGACAACCTGGCCATCTCGAAGAAGCCACAGAATAAGAAGGCTAGTTTCTCCTCCAACAGATGGCCAGTCCTCTCCATTTGGGAATGAGAGCATCTGTTGTCCATCAAGGTGGCCCTTCCTATCGGAACGGCTTCCCATCTCGTTGACCCTCTGATCCCGAGTTCAGCAATTCATCACACTACGCCTCAGTTCATACAATGTTTGGAATCGATGCCTCTCAGCTCACCTGAAGGGTACAGCGTTCCAGCATATTAACCATATTGGCTGGCCAAGTGTCTTATTGACATTCCTGTAACAAATGTTCAGTTAATCGCCTGTAGCGGGAAACTGTCCAGGGTTTTAAGATTCATCTTTCACCTTGCAAGGAATGAACAAGCGAACAACCAGTGAAGGGATTAGACCTTCTTATGACTTTCTGACCAACATGTTGATGGTCTTAAGATCAAAGTTTCACTTGAATGTGGCTTAGAGCCTTGTGTGTGTGTGTGTGTGTGTGTGTGTGTGTGCACACGTGCACCTAAATGTGTGCCTAAGTGTGTACGTGCACACTTGTGTTTAACACACGGACACACACAAAAGTAGTTTCTGATCAAGAGTTTTTTCAACACTTTTGTTGTGTGAAATGGCCAACAGACTAGGTTCTTGGTATCAAGGATAATCATCACCTAGCCAGAAGAAAAAGCTTTTCTCTCTCACATGCCATTTAACCTGCAGTGACATGCCATATAGATTCGCCCAGTTATCCTGCAACTGGAGTCTATCATGTTCGTAAAACCATAGATTTCAGGAAGCAGACCCCCTTTAACAAGGCATTCTCCTCCTGTTCAGAGGCGAAACAGCAAGATGACAAATGGAGACACCGTTTTACTGAGGTTGCAATAGCAGCCGGAGGTGGATCCTCTTTGGTATTAAACTTTCATGCCTTGCTGTTCTACTTAAAACATCTCCCTCAGAATGAAAGAAGCCATTGATAGTAGCAGTCTTAAATGAGACCAACAAAAGTATTTCAAAGAGAGAGAGAGGTGCAACCACATGGGTCTGAGTGGAAGACACATGCAAACAGGAGTCAAGACACAACGGCTGGGTTGTTCAACAGTTTAGAAGCCGGAGGTTGGATGTTCGATTTCCCCCACTGGGCTTCCTTGGCAGGGGATGGACTTGATCTATAGCAGGGCTCCTCAAACTTTTTAAACAGGAGGCTGGTTCACTGTCCCTCAGGCACTGTTGAGGGCTAGACCAGTGGTTCTCAACCTGTGGGTCTCCAGATGTTCCTGGACTGTACCTCCCAGAAACCCTTTCCAGCACAGCGAGTGGTGGAGGCTTCTGGGAGTTGCAGTCCAGGAACATCTGGGGACCCACAGGTTGAGAACTACTGGGCTAGACTCTAGTTTGAAAACAAAATGAACAAATTCCTATGCACACTGCACATAATTTTTTTTGTAGTGCACAAAAAGCAGGAAAAAGAATGTCATATTTAAAATGAAGAACAATTGTAATCAACATGAACATAATGATATTTCAATGGGAAGTATGGGCCTGCTTTTGGCTAATGTGAGGTTCAATAGTAAAGTAAAGATCATCCCCACACATGCGTGCTAGTCGTGTCTGACTCTAGGGGGCGGTGCTCATCTCCGTATTCAAGCCAAAGAGCAGGTGTTGTGCAAGTTCATGGCCATGTGGCTGGCATGGCTGCACAGAACACTGTTTACCTTCTCTCTTTTTATGGCAATACCTATTTATCAACTTGCATTTACATGCTTTTGAACTGCTAGGATGGCAGGAGCTGGGGTTAACAGAGGGAGCTCACCCGGGATTCGAACTGCTTAGCTGCTGACTTTGTAGTCAACAGTTTTCAGTACTCTAGCCTGCTGAGCCACTGCACCCCTTGAGAGGTTCAATATCTGGTTCCATATTTGTCACTGCTAGTCATAGCAAGTGATGCCAGTGTCCATCAGTTAGTCTGGATCTGGTTTGGGCTAGGGGAGAAAAAAAAAGTTTACCGGTGGGACCAGTAAAATAAGTGCCCCCACCGCAACCTACCAACCTGATTCCACTGGAAAAGCCTCCTTCTCCCCTTCTCAGAAATCTTCCAAACCACCATCACTGGCACCTCTTTTCAGTGTCCATTCCCTTTGCTCCTGATTTTGACACACACAGAGAGAAAGACTCTCCTCGTGCCCAGCTCCATGGGTCGCACTCGCCCTTCCCAGGTGGTGGAATAACGGGTAAGGGAAAAGTGGGGCCAGCTGGCCGGCTGCAGGAGAAAAGGCTGGCAGGAGGAGGAGGAGGAGGAGGAGGAGGAGGAGGAGGAGGAGGAGGAGGAGGGAATGGGGATGTATAGAGTGGCAATGGCGGGCATGCAAGCGCAGGGTGGGGGACATTTGGCACTTGCTGAGGTGTGCAGAGAAGCTCCCTTTGCTTTCCCAACTCCAGTGTGCCAGCAAGTGGTGGCCCTATCGGGGAAGAGGGCATGGCCACACACACTGCAGTCGGTGTAGGGTGGGGCAAGTGCAATGGCTGGTGGGCCGGGTTCAGGATTCTGGCAGGCTGGATCTTACCCACAGCCCATAGTTTGAGGACCCCTGATTTATAGGATCCCTTCCTGCTCTGTAGTCCTAAGATGACTGTCTTAGAACTTCTGGATAACTCAGTGTTTTAAACATCTGGCTAGGGTGCTGGAGGTCAGGGATTTGATTCCTCCCTGTGTCTCCTTGATAGGGGGTGGAGGTGATGATCTGGTCCATTTCAGCTTGGCAATTTTAAGGTTATTAAATGTCTGGAAAGCTCGGTAGCCCCACTGAGCTTCCTTGAGCTGATGAGCTATATCAATAGGCTCCCTTCTAGTTCCACACAGCTGAGATGATGATGATGATGATGATGATGATGATGATGATGATGATGATGATGATGATGATGATGATGATGATGATGATGATGATGCCTGCTTTGAACACAGGCCACATGTTCATCTCTAAATTACAAATCGGAGAGAAATAGTTAGGAAAAAGGCCAACTTTGAACTTAATTTCTCTGAAGCACCAACTAAGGCTTTGAATAGCTTTCTGATTCTTCCACCCACCCACCCTATTTTTTTCCCCAGAAGTGTGCTTTTCCTATTCAATCTGTTTATTGCACTGAGCATTCTTCATCTCCATGGAAATTCTTTGGTTTTTAAAAATATTTTTTTGCCCTACCTTTCTCCTCGAAAAGGACTCAAGGCGGCTTGCATCATTCAAGGACAATATTTAAAGCTAAAAGCAGTCCATATATAAATATTAAGACTGCACAAAAAAGGAGTTAACAAAATAATAAATCACACATAGCAATGAGTTAATGGAGAAGACACGTGGTTTAGGAAATAATCTTGATTGTTGGTTTGTAATTGTTTTTTTTTTTTCTGGATGGGAAGGGAAGTTGAGAGTAAATGTAAACCAGTTATACTGTATGCACTGTTTGCGCCTAAGAGAATAAAATATCTGGAAGTTGGCTCATGGCAACTGTACTTCTTTTCTTGAGAGACTGAAACATTTTGCTGCTCATCCGAACAGCTTTGTCAGTCTGACGAAACTGTTTGGATGAGCAGCAAAATGTTTTGATCTATCAAGAAAAGAAGTCCAGTTGGCATGACTCAAATTCCAGATAAACTCACCTGGATGACTGTGAATTTTCACAGACAAAGAAAATAATCAATCAATCAATTTTATTTTACAGCCAAAGGCCCAATAAGAAAATAAAATATTTAATAAATACAATGTTGGTTACTATGTTATATTAAGATTTCCTTTTTTGCCTTGCTTTTTGTTTGTTTGTTTCTCAAAATAAAGGTTTTAAGAGTGGAAAAACACCCTCAAGGGAAGCCCAATGAAGAGAGCATTGAAGTAGTTGATTTTGGGTGTTAGCAATACACACACAAGTGTCTTGGGCGATCCATCATCCAGGTAGTCATGTCTTGACAGAAGGAGAGCACATTTAATTTAAGAGAATGAAATTTTATTGGAATGATGTGCATGTGAAACAGAGGACGAGAAGAAAAATGACTCATATCATATCACCTCTTTTGTTTTCATTTTCAGTTGGCACTCCAGTTGCCTCTCAGTCTTCACTGTTAGGTTGGATTGTGATCCACTGGAAGTGAGTCAGGAAAGGAGTCGACAATCCAGAGATGCGGGAAGTAGTGTGAATAACCATGACATGCTCCTTAGGGCATCAATCAATGTCTTTGAAATGGCAGGGAACTATGTGCTCCTCTCCGCTTAGATAGCACTGGAGAAGGGTTGGTATGGATCAAAAAATGAGATTTCCCGTTTTCCCTTTTTTCATTTGCTACAAGCCAACATCGTGGCTCCCTGTGGTCACGAGTCACTTGTGGCAATCAATCTTCTACAATCCCTTGCATAAGTGCACAGATGGGGTCCTTTGTTGGTAAATTAATTTTTCGAGAAATCAATACATCCATTCTGGCAGACCTCTCCGGGCGTGCGGGGGATGCGGGAACAGATATAATATCGAAAACACCACAAGTTCATTCGCAGACAACAAAGAGAGAATGAAGGGTTAAGTTTGAAATATAAATGGGTGGCATTCAGTTTTTGGACACTTCTGTTGTGATAAAATGGCAAACTTTGAGACTATAGCTATGGTCATTTGTTTAACTGATAAGGGACATTTGGTTACCTGGTATTTTGGGAGGTGAATCAGGGTACTGCAGTTGATCATGGAATGTAATAATCAAGTAATCATGGAGATAGAAGAGGACTCTGGCCTCTAAGGCTATCAGGTCGAAATCAAAGCAGATATGACAGCTGGTTGTCCAGTAGGATGGGCACCTTACAAAAAAACCATGCTCTTTCGTCGTTTCGCAAGCTTACAAAACCTTACGAAATGAAACAAAACAGCAAACAGCATGTGGTCAAGAAATGAAAGGAAACATCATTTTCTTTTGGTTTGGAAATGAAACGATTCATCGTAGCCTCTTGATCCAGCCATCTTGAGAACAGGAGGTTTATTATTCAACTGTCTTCCTTCCTTCCCACACGTCAGCTGTTGAGATAGTTTATCTATGATCTTGATCTGCCTGAAGCTAGCCAGGAGATGAGCTCTTCCGTTCTCTGGTTGTGTCTGCAAGTTGATTTAAACTGATTGTTTTCCTTTCCTGATTGATGCAACCCTCTCTTTTGCTTTCCTGATTAAATAGGACTGTGGAGGTTATTTGGAAGGTGGGAAGTATGTCATGGAGGGTGATGGAGTCTCCTTCTTTGGAGGTTTTTAAGCAGAGGCTGGATGGCCATAGGTCGGGAGCAGTGTGATGGGCGTTCCTGCATGGCAGGGGGTTGGACTGGATGGCCCTTGAGGTCTCTTCCAACTCTAGGATTGTATGGTTCTATGATTCTATGAAATGAGTTAAGTTGAACTCTCACTAGAAGCAAACCTGATCACACCAAAGCTATTGTACTTTGGATGCCACATGAGAAGACTTGCTAGAGAAGACAACCATGCTTGGAGAAATGGAATACAGAGTAGGAAAGGAGGCAGAACATACATGGATGGATCAACTCAATGAGGGAAGCCACCACAGATGTGTGTGTGTGTAATGTTGTTAATTAAAGGGCTTTGTCATTCATAGTTGCACTCTAAGGTGGAAACAACTTGAGCGCATGTCACAAAGCCAACAGAAAGCCAATGAGATGTTGATATATCCACTTCCTGAAGATACTAAATAAAACACATCAGAAATCGATATTTGGCAATTAGAGGGTGCCAGGGACTGTGCAAGGAAACCCTGTTTGCCATTTCCACATTTTCTGGCATCCACGGGCCGGGGGGGGGGCTTGTCACTGATCCTTCATGGACACCGTGGCTCTATGGTAAATGCAGAAGAGCCTTCTGCTGAAAAACTGTGTGTGGAACGAATGAGCTGGTAGGGAAAGTAGTGCTCATTCCCATCAACCATTATGGAAATAATTGTCACGGTGCAAAAAAAAAAAAAAAGCAAATTGTTCAATTACTTTGTCAGACTCAGCAGTAATGCAGGAAGATTCCATCCTGAGAAAATTGGAATACCTGAATGACAGGGTCCCTTCCTCATCACGAAGAGATGAAATAAAATAGTGATTAGAATGGAACATGCTATATACGGGACCGTAAAGTAATACATCCGTTATGCATTGATAAATAGCATGGTCAAATAATAGGAGCCCCAGGCACAGAGGAGAGGAGAGTGGGGGGGGGAGGTTTTAAAAATGGCTTGCAAAAGCAGCAGAGAAATAGATTCCTCTTTGGGGGGTTTTAAGCAAAGGCTGGATGGCCATCTGACGGGTGTCCTGTGATGGGGGTTCCTGCATGGCAGGGGGTTGGACTGGATGGCCCTGGAGGGCTCTTCCCACTCTAGGAGTCTAGGAGTCTATGGTTCTCCCTGGTAGAGGCACTCCTTGACTTTGATGGGCCAAATTAAATGGATGTATCTCAAGAGAGGGTGTCTGGGTCAGTGGCTTAGATCTCTGGCTGCAGAGCCAAAGGCTGGGAGTTCAATTCCCCACAGTGCCTCCTGGGAGCAGAGCCAGTCTGGGTGGCCTTGGGCAAGCTGCACGCTGCTCCCAGGGCACCCCAAAAAGAGGGAAACGAGACGTCACTTTGGACTATTGTCTACCTAGGACCCCTCCAAAAAAAAAAAAAAAAGGATTGCTGAGAGTCAGAATGGACTTGACTGTACCCCAGTTATTCTTATCGCTTCTTGGAATGTTGGCATGTTGCCATGGGTTGCGGGCTGTGGTGTACCTTAGGCCCCCTATCCCACATCCCTTTAAATGCAGATTAAATTTGTAGATAAACTGTGTCCAAAAATGCCATCCCCATGGCCACTGGGCTTTTTGAAAAAAAAAAAAAAAAAAAAAACCTGGTAACACCCCCTTAAGCAAGGTTTCGAAGACTTACCGGAGAGGTAGGGAATTTTTTGCCTCACTTAAAAAAATCTATCTTTTAAGGAGACAGATGTCGTGGGACCATGCAGATGATCCGTTTTTTTTTTCTTATACCGCTGACCGGCTGTTCCTGGGGCTGATCAGGTGCTGTTTTTTCTTTTCTTTTCACTTCCCCCCACCCCTAGCGCCAGTCAGCTGGTCCTCTGGCTGGTATGGCACTTAAAAAAATTTCCTTACCCTTCTAGCTCCAGGCAGCTGGCCAATCCAGCGCTTCTTAAAAAAACTTTCCCCAACCCTAGAGCCAGTCAGCTGGTCCTTTTTAAATTCTACCGCCACCTGCTGGCCATGGGGCTGAACTGCACTTGAAAAAAACCCTTTGTACATGGGAACTGCTACCCCACATCTTCAGTCACAGGACGGGAGGAAGAGGAAAAGCCGGACGTTCTGGAGATCAGGATCTTCCCCAGGTGAGATAGCAGCCTTATAAGTTACGTTTTAAAAGCAACGGAACCAGGGAGATTGGAATCACTCCACTTGGGAAGCAAAGAACAGCAAGAGTCTTACTGGGGCCACATCAGTTGCAGCAGTGCATTGCAGCTAATTGACAACATGCCAGCTTTGAGCCTGGGCACTGTCCCAAGTTTCACAACAAGCACAAGACCTGGAATGCCACGTGCATCTTGTTAATGACCGGCAATTTGCCACCCTGAGATGTGCAAGTTCGCTTACTCCAGGGTAAAATCCCAATGGGATTCTGACCAATGTTTCTAGCTACCAAGATGTTCAAATAAATGTCTTGATGTTCCGGCAGATTTTTTTTCCCCTTATCAATCAAGGACCCTATCCAAAGTAACAGAAAAAGTAGTGTATGAAAAAACTGTGCAATGTATAGAGGTCAATACATCTATGGCTTTTTGGTATCTGCCGGTCATTTTCATAATACGTGTAAAGAACAAAGCATGTTTAAAAACACAGTAGGAGTCCCACATCTATGGGATCATTGATTCACTGTTCCATGGTTTGAAAATATTAAAATATTGAAAGAAAGAAAAATCCTAGAACTAGATATTTTTTAAAGTTGAAGTGACCAGAACTGGCCACTAGAAGGCGCAAGAGACCATAATAGAGCAGTGTTGGTGAACCAATGGCCAATACAACTCGGAGCCCTTTCTGTGGGCACCCCACCTCACCCCTTCACAGCTCCCTGGATTCAAGTTAAATGGTGTTCCTTTTTAAACTTAATTTTGTGTTTGTTTTTAAAGCACCAACCTCGTGGCCCCTGGGGCCGGGTAGTCGCTTATTTATTTATTTATTTATTTATTTATTTATTTATTTATTTATTGGTTTTAAAATGCCGACCGCACAGCCCCTAGGCCAGGTCGGCATTGTTTTTTTTTTTTTTCACCCTTTATTTTAGAGCGCCTACGTTGCGGCCCCTGGGGCTGGGTTGGCACTCATTTTTAAAAAATATTTATTGGTTTTACAGCGCCGACCACACAGCCCCTGGGGCTGGGTTGTCGGTCTTATTTATTTATTTATTTATTGGATTGACAGCGCCAACCGCACAGCTCCTGGGGGTGGGTCGGCACTCCTTTATTATTATTATTATTATTATTATTATTATTATTATTATTATTATTATTATTATTATTATTATTATTATTATTATTATTATTAATTATGCTTTTGGAACTTCAACAGAGGGTATCTATCTCCGGACCAGATCAGATGGAAAACTCTTCAACCTCTCTAGATTGAGAGCAAAGTCTAAGGTACAGGTGAAGCGTTTGCGGGATCTCCTCTTCGCTGATGATGCCACCATTACTGCTCACTCCGCTGAAGATCTCCAACAACTCATGGACCATTTTAGTAAAGCTTGCAAAGATTTTGGGCTAGAAATCAGCCTGAAAAAAACACAAATAATGGGCCAGAATGTGGACTCTCCTCCTCGCATTACAATTTCTGCAAAAGAACTGGAAGTTGTCCATGACTTTGTGTATCTTGGCTCAACTATCTCAGATACACTCTCACTAGAGTCTGAGCTGAATAAACGTATAGGTAAAGCAGCTACTATGTTTTCCAGACTAACAAAGAGAGTATGGCTCAATAAGAAGCTGACAGAACATACAAAGATACAGGTCTATAAAGCTTGCGTACTGAGCACACATTTGTATTGCAGCGAGTCCTGGACCATCCATGCTCAACAGGAAAGAAAGCTTATTACCTTCCATATGCGCTGTCTTAGGCGAATATTCAACATTACCTGGCACGACAAAGTTCCAAATAGCATAGTCCTGAATCGAGCTGGAATCCCTAGCATGTACACTTTATTGAAACAGCGACGCCTACGCTGGCTTGGACACGTTGTGAGAATGGATGACGGTCGGATCCCAAAAGATCTTCTATATGGAGAACTAATGAAGGGAAAGCACCCCAGAGCGAGACCAGAGCTGCGGTATAAGGATATCTGTAAGAGGGACCTGAAGGCCTTGGGAATGGACCTCAACAGCTGGGAAACCCTGACCTCCGATCGCACTGTCTGGAGGCAAGAGATACAGCATGGTCTACATAAATTTGAAGAGGCATTTGTCCAACAGGCACAGGAAAAGAGGCAGGCACGGAAAGAACGAAACTCGAGGACCAGGCAGGAAACCGAATACATCTGTCCCCAGTGCGGTAGAGACTGCCATTCCCGAATTGGTCTATTTAGTCACACTAGGTGCTGTTTTTAGGATCTCTACTCCAGGCATGCTACCATAGTATTTTGAGACTGAAGGATGCCAATGATGATATTATTATTATTATTATTATTATTATTATTATTATTATTATTATTATTATTATTATTATTATTATTATTATTATTATTATTATTATTATTTGGTTTTGTTTTAAAGTGCTGGTTTTATTTTTGCAAATTATTTTCTTCATTTTAGAGCACCGACCACGCAGCCCTTGGGGTTGGGTCAGCACTCCTTTTTTATTTTATTTTTGTTTTGTTTTAAAAGTCCCCAGCTGGTGGCTTTTTGAGGCGCTGGCTTGGGGCCAGCACCTCTACAGGCCTACCTTCCTGTGTCAGAACCAGGAGGACTATGGCGATGACAAGGTGTGTATGTGTGTGTGTGTGGGGGGGGTAACGAAAAATGAAGCGAATGAAACAGAAATTTCTGTTTCATTTCATTTCATTTTTCTTTTATGAGCTGGTTTGTTCTTTGTTTCGTTAGCTAATTTTCTCTTGAATGCCTCTGCAGCGCCGGAGCACTTAACACCTCCTGTGGCCACGGGTTTCATGACCTCAGTTTTCCCCTGAGAGTCAATTGAAACCTGACTCCTGTAACTGGAGGTTTCGGTGTGAAACATTGATCCGTGAGCCCAGCCTGATTCCTTGGTTTTTCTGGTTCGCCATTTGGTTCATACCCATCTCAAGTACGGCACCACTGAGGAGCTGCAAACGCAGCCTTGGTAGGTCACCTGCCCTCCTCCTCCTCACTCTTTTGGATCACGAGGGAAGGCTTCTTCGAAACATCTCCCCTGCCTCTTAGCCAGTTTAGAAGCTTCTGAGGGATATCAGAGGGGAACCCCACCTGATGGGGCTAAAACACCCAACCCGTCTCCCTCTACCTTATGCATTTTTAAAAAGGCTTCTACGATGATTCCTCTACTTCTCAGTCAGAACACAGCACTGGAATTCTCCTCTTCATCTCCTGCAATTTCCATGGCATATTATTTTTCTTCCAATTTGGGGCATACTTCACGGAGAGTGATGGAAAATAAAATATACTCCACAAACAGAAAGAGCACACCAGGTCAGCTTCAGAGCACAGCTTAAGGAGAGTGGAACCTGTGTTTCCCATGAAATACAGCTATAAATTACCTGCCACAGTCTGAGGAGAGCAATCTAGGGCTGCCTTGGGTTACTCACCCTCTTGTCTCCAAACAATCCAGTGGTGGCAGTTGATGGGGGATCGCTTTGCTTAGAGTAACAGGTATAAAAGAGTCTGTGAAGATTCTCAGCCATCCAGGTGAGTTTATCTGGAAGTTGAGTGATGCCTACTGGACTTCTTTTCTCTCTCAAGAAAAAGAAGTCCAGTAGCCATGACTCAACTTCCAGAGGTATAAAAGAGTGATGCCCCTGCAGAATCAAAAACACATTGGCTCAACCACCTTGAATGCCTTGGTAAATTTATTTATTTTATTATTTTAGAGTATTTTTACCCTGCCTTTCTCCTTTGAAAAGGACACAAGGCAGCTTACAGTAATGAGGGATAATATACCGTCCAGTACAATTAAGACATGTTCAAGTATTTGAGAACAAGGAATTGAGGGACATCTTACAGCATTAATAGACAACATCGGTTATAAGTAGTCATAAACACAAAGTCTATGTGAATCCATAGATTCCTAATAAAATACACATGGTAGTCCATCATTCAGGGAAAGCTTGTCTGGAGAGAAAGGTCTTTGCCTGTTTCCGGAAGGACAACAGGGATGAGGCAGCCTGTCATACTGATCAGTAAGGAAGCCAGAACACTTCTCCATTCTTCTGATCATTGCAAAACTCTTCATTTTGATAGCTACAGATCCAGTTCATTACAAAGAACTGTACAATTTTCTACCCAGTCCTCTTGAAACCTACCAGATCTACTTTGATTTGCCTTCGTGCCTTGAGCAGGAGGATTGACTTGATGGACTTACTGGCCCATTCCAACTCTAGGAGTCTATGAGGTGTACATGACTCTTTCCCATTCCAACCTGTTCCCTCTTCAATATGACATCCTTTCAAATATTTAAACATAGCTATCCTATCCCCCCTCAGCCTTCTTTTTGAAAGGCTAAACATTCCCAGTTCCCTAAGCCGTTCCTCGTAAGACATTCCCTCCAGACCCTCAACCATCCTGGTCGCCCTCCTCTGCACCCGCTTGAGGTTGTCAACATCCTTTTTAAATTGAGGTGCACAGAACTGGACACAGGACTCCAGGTGGGGTCTGACCAGAGCAGAACAGAGTGGTACTGTCATAGGAGGATTGCGTACTTGCATGCCAGTGATAAGGACACGGACAATGTTTTCTTGAAGGCATCCAGCCTTGTAAAAAAAAGTGTAAAATTGTATGCAACATCTATAGATATTTCATTCAAGAGCTGGGGCGCAATCTGCTCCCACTGGGCATGCATGTTCTTCATTCATGCATGTATGATTCTTCCCTTACATCCACCTTCCATTTTGAGAGATCTTTGGTGTGTTGTCCCAGCGTAGTCACTAGTCAGAATGGACGTGGTTGGTTACTATCCACACCACAACAAGCTCTTATAAGCCAAGCTCCTCTTACTGTCCCTGCGGATATTTAAATATAGGAACTCCTTAAAAATAGCATGCACTGGGAAATGACCTATCCGGACAAAGCAATGATTCATTGCATGCCGTTTCAATCTATGAACCTTCCTTTCATCAGAAATCTGGTTGTTGCTCCACAATTTTGCCTTTCAGGCATCAGGGATGGATGTGCTCAAACGTTTGAATAATAATAATAATAATAATAATAATAATAATAATAATAATAATAATAATAATAATAATAATAATAATAATAAAAAAAAGTTCTGCCCATAGCAAAGAACTGGTGGGATCATAAGCCTGAAAAAGTGATTGAAAATGAGCATGCAAAATTACTTTGGGTCTTCCGAATACAGACAGACAGGGTTTTGGAGCAGTTTTTGGAGTAGGGGCATGGTGGCTCAGTGGACTAAGGCTCCGAAAGCTGTTGACTGCAAAGTCAGCAGCTCGGCGGTTCGAATCCCGGGTGCCACAGAGTGGAGCGAGCTCCCGCTGATAACCCCAGCTCCTGCCAACCTAGCAGTTTGAAAGCATGTAAATGCAAGTAGATAAATAGGTACCACCATAAAAAGCAGGAAGGTAAAACAGTGTTTTCTTGCAGCCATGCCAGCCACGTAGCCACAGACTTGCACAACACTGGCTCTTTCGGCTTGAATACAGAGATGAGCACTGCCCCTAGAGTCGGATACAACTAGCACGCATGTGCAGGGGGAACCTTTACCTTTTTACCTTACCCTGGATATTGTGATTGTGGAGAAGAAAAAAGTGTGGATCATTGATGTTGCTATACCAGGAGATAGTAGAGTCACTGCGAAACAACTTGAAAAGATTACCCAATATCAGGATCTGAAAATTGAACTTCAGAGACTCTGGCATAAACCGGTACAGGTGGTCCCAGTGGTCATCGGCACACTGGGCGTGGTGTCTAAAGAGCTAAGCAAGTATTTAGAAGAAATTGGAGCTGACATGGGCCGTTACTTCACGAACCGCTCGCTTCGCGGCAAGCCCTCATTTCTCTGCGAATCGATCGTTTCAGTCCGCACGCTCCTCCTTTTTGGCTGCGATGCCACCCCGACCACGCCCCCTTTACCGTGCTCCAAGCGGGGTGAGTGGTTCCCCTGCCAGCAGCCGGGAATCTTTTCGCTTCGCATCTCGCTTCGCTCCCAACGTGATGTGTGGTCTCGGTTTTTGGCTTTTATTTCAAGTTTTTTTAAAAAATATTCAAACAGGGATATCGATGCATCGCTATATCGTTTCATCGCTTTGCGCTGTTACTTCCTCGCTCGAGTAGCGGCGGCGGCGGCGGCGGGAGCAGGAGGAGCTGCTGCCGCCTCGCCTGGCCAGAGCAGGGCACCCGGGGCAGGCAGCATGCAAGCGGCGGAGGGCGGGCGGCTGTGCCATGCGGGACTCCCCCGAGTAGCGGCGGCGGCGGCGGGGGGGGGGCTGCCAATGATGCCAGGAAACAGTTGAAATCAGTAGAGCCATTGCAACTGACAGTCCAGCATCAGTGCATCGATACGCCATCGGTAGGTATTTTTTTAAAGGACGGATGGGAAATAAGGAACGTTGAAAAGTGGCATGCGAATGCGAAGGGAGCATGTGAGGTTGTGCTCGAATCGGTCCTAAAACTGCAGCTTGTGAGTACTGAGAAACAGGGGCGGGAGCGAAGCGAGAACACGTGACCGCCACGTGACCGCCTCCGAATTCACAGCGAAGGCAAGGTCGGTTCGAAGCAAGGCACTTCGTGAAGTAACGGCCAAAGTCACCATCAGTCAGATGCAGAAAGCCACCTTACTGGGATCTGCTCGCATCATTTGCCGAAACATCACATAGTCCTAAACGCTTGGGAAGTGTTCGACTAGTGATTTGTAATACAAAATCCAGTGTAGATAGCTGTGTGGTTACTACTACTACTACTACTACTACTACTACTACTACTACTACTACTACTACTACTACTACTACTACTAATAATAATAATAATAATAATAATAATAATAATAATAATAATAATAATAATAATGTTCGACTAGTGATCTGTATTACAAAATCCAGCATAGTTAGCTGTGTGGTTAATAATAATAATAAAAGTGATTGAAAATGAGCATGCAAAATTACTTTGGGACTTCCGAATACAGACAGACAGGGCTTCCCTGTTACTACATATCTGGGGGAGGCTTCCTTTTCAAAGGTTAAGCTCATCCCAGCTGAAGCCTTCTCTCCAGGCGAGCACAATGTAGGGAATTGGTTCCATTGTTATACTGCTCTAACAGTTAAGCCATTTCTCCTGAGATTCAGCCCATCGTTATATATCCTGCATCCTGGGATGATCAGGAACAGACATTTCCCCTCCTCAGTTGGACTACCTTTCAAGTATTGGAAGAGGGCTCATCTATTTACCCTCAATCTTCTGTTCTCAAGGCTGAACATGCTCCGGTTCTTTCAATCTTTCCTTATAGGGCTTGGCTTCTTAATTGTTGGTTGCCTTCCTCTGAACTTGCTCCCGTTTGTTGGCATCCTTCTTCGAGTCTGCTGTCCAGAACTGCCCGTTTATGATGCTCCGTTGGCCCCTGAAGAACCCAGGGCATGTGGAACCCAGCCTCTTGACCTCTGCCTTGAAGAACCAGAAAAGAGAAAGACCTTTGTGGGTGGAAGGGAGCAGAACTCTGACTCACAAACGATTTAATCCACGCTGGAGATGGATCTCAGTAAACGCTGGACTTTATAATGAGACGAGCCTTACAAGTCAGCTAAAATGCCTCTTTCTCAGACCCAGGAATGGAACTTCGGGAGGGATCACCGGCGTCTTTCCCTCCAAACTTTGGGCCTTTTTGCACGACCCCTAAGATCCACTGGCCCCTTAAATTCGGACCAGAGATCTTGGGGGTTCGTTTCTGTTCCTCCGTCCCCACCCCTCAGCACTTCCTGCTCCTGTCGGCGTGAGGGGGGGAGGGAAAAAAAGGACAAAAGAAGCCTTTATTAACCTGCCGGTGCCGGTCGAACTTGCCACGTGCACTCTGTTACTTCCTGTTTCCATCTCAAGGAGCTCTTAAAGGGGCGGGAGGCAAAAAAACAACAGACAAGCCAGGAGAGCCCGGCACTCTTATCCACATCAAATTTTTTTCACCTGCAGAGAGCAGGTACATGAAAAATGTGCTGGGTCGCGCTAAAGTGGGCAGGGTCGCACTTAATTGTCTCCAAACTCCGGAGCTGGTGGGAAAACATTTCTAAGCTCCGGAGCTGGGAGCCATTTGCAGCGCAGTTTAGGGGTCATGTATAAACGCCCTTTGTTTGGCCATTTGCAACTCTGTCTGCTTGAGAGTTTCTTCAGAATTGAGATGCTGTTCCCAGCCCACCTGTCAGCACTGGTGCACAGCCAGGGAGGAAGGAGAGATGCGTTTCCCTGACGTGACTACCTGGGGGAAGCAGAATTTATGAGTTCATAATGATAGACCTGGGCGGCTTGGCTTCAGCAGCATTTCTGGACACTGTTAAATGCCCGGACAACTGGGAGGAAGATGTCCACGCCGAGTGTTGGATGCAACTATAAAGGGCACAATGGAACCAACTCATTATCAAAGGCTCTGAAATGCAATATATATGTTTTTTTCACTCCTTTAATTGTAAGAAATTGGCATGCTTAGGGCGGAGGAAAAGAGACTTGAGAGGAGATGGGATTGCAGATTTCAAAGACCTGCAGGGCTTCCCTACAAAGGGGGGGGCACAGGACACACAACCAGGGATCAAGTTACAGGAAGTCAGTTTTTTGTTCAGGGGAATGCCTGATAATGCAAGACGCTGCCCTTGTTTTCAGGTTGCCTTGGGAACCCATGTGCACATGGCTTTGTATTGCCCACTCCATCGTGACCTCCGGTCAAAGGATCAGGGCTGTGGAGTCGGTAGCTAAATGTTCCGACTCCGACTCCTACTCTGACTCCTAAGGTTTTTTGTACTTCCGACTCCGACTCCGACTCCCCAACTCTGACTCCTCTGTATTAATATGCGAATGTATTTTATACATTCCTTGAACTATTGACCCTCCATTCCTTTCACTTATACAAGTGTCTCTAGTCCTGCAAAAAACATATTTACTTAATCCCTTATCAGTGAGAGGCTAGGTTACCCATGGGTGCTGCGTAACAGCAGAACACAACACTATGGAAAGTATAAGTATTGCCGCTCCTAATTGTGCGTTGTGTGCCATATAGTGAAGCACATAAAAAGCATGCTTCTTCACGGTCACTTAAGTGTTCGTTTTGCGCTTACGTGAGGCACTGCATGCATTGGTCTTTATTCTTACAGTAGAGAAGTCATTAATTATAACTTTTTGTGAACTGGGACATTTAAACTTGCTTTTTTAAAAAATTCCAATCTAAATTTAGTAGGAGTCAGAGTCGGAGTCGGTGCATTCTTTGCCGACTCCGACTCCAGGTACCCAAAATTTCCTCCAACTCTGACTCCTCGACTCCGACTCCGACTCCGACTCCGACTCCACAGCCCTGCAAAGGATCTTGCTCCCATTGTACGAGCCTTGGAGGGGAAATCGGACCTAGATAAAAGTCGTTTTATGTTAACATCAGATTGGTTGTCCCTCTTGAAGGAGCGGCGGACTTTTCCGGCTCAATTGTGAGGGAACGTAACACTGTATCTCACTAACAATTTTTCTTTTATAAGATCAGTACCCAAGGGTTCATCTGGCTTTGACTGCATTTTTGTTGAATATGCCAATAAAGGTTCTTGCTTGCTTGCTTGGAAGCCAGCATTGGGCTGACTATCAGGGGAACTTCCTAACTATTAAAATAGTATGACAACGGACCGAAGAGGTGGTGAGTGCTCCAACCCTGTTGGCATTCAAGAGAAGTTTGGAGAACCACTTGTCAGACATTCTACGGTTTGTATCCTTGCCATGAGTACAAGGTTCATAGAATCATAGAATCATAGAATCATAGAGTTGGAAGAGTCCTTAAAGGCCATCCAGTCCAACCCCCTGCCATGCAGGAACCCCTATCACAGGACTCCCAACAGATAGCCATCCAGCCTCTGCTTGAAAACCTCCAAAGAAGGAGACTCCATCACCAAGTTTGGACTTGATGACCTTCATGACCCTAGTATTCTAATTATCCCCCTTACCTCCCATCCTGAGCCTTGGAAGGGGCAACCCTTTCCACCCCAAGGGTCTCAGGTTCAATCCCCAGGAACCTCTGCAGGTAAGGCTAGGAAAAGAAGCTGCCTAAAGCCCTGAAAAGTTATAGGTTCTGGTCAGAACCAGCAACATCAGGCAGGATGGAGTATATCATTGACCCAGATCCAGGCATTTTTCTAGCTGAGCAGAGGATTGTCCAGTTTTGGAAACTCAGCAGGAGTCGGAGGGTAGACCTTAGATGGGAGACCACCAGATTGTCCTACAGATGCTCAGGTACAGGTAGCAAGAGATCGTACTGGAAAAGGTGCAGAAGAGAGTGACAAAAATTATTACTGGGCTGGGGGACCTGCCTTATGAGGAAAGGCTAAAGCATTTGGGGCTCTTTAGTCTAGAAAAAGGGCGCCTGACAGGGGGATATGATTGAAACATACAAAATAATGCAGGACATGAGTAAAGTGGAGAGAGGGAAGCTCTTCTCCCTCTCACAAAATACCAGAACTAGGGGACATCCACTCAAATTGAGGGCTGGGAGAGTAAGAACAGAGAAAAGAAAATATTTTTTCACCCAGTGTGTTGTTAGTCTGTGGAACTCCCTGCCACAGGATGTGGGGATGGCATCTGGCCTGGATGCCTTCAAAAGGGGATTGGACAGATTCTTGGAGGAAAAGTCCATCACAGGTTACAAACCATGATGGAGATGTGTCATCTCCAGGCTTAAAACCACGGTCCTTCAAGGGCCAGATGCAGGGGAGTGGTATCAGGAGAGATCTAGTCTCATGCGCTCCCAGACACATCTGGTGGGGCCACTGTGAAATACAGAAAGGTGGACTAGATGGGCCTTTGGCCTGATCCAGCATAGCTCTTCTTATGTTCTTATGTTAAAGAAAAAAAGCAGGACTTTCACAATATCCGGATCTTCCCCCAGGTGAGATAACAGCCTAAGAATTGGAGGGATCGGAGCATCTCCTTTCCACCCCAAAGGTCTCAGGTTCAATCCCCAGGAACCTCTGCAGATAAGGTTAGGAAAAGAACCCACTTAAAGCCCTGAAAAGTTATGGGTGCTGGTCAGAACCAGCAACTCCGGACGGGATGGAGTATATCGCTGACCCAGATCCAGGCAGTTTTCTAGTTGAGCAGAGGATTGTCCAGTTTTGGAAACTCAGCAGGAGTTGGTAGATGGGAGACCACCAGATTGTCCAACAGATGCTCAAGTACAGGTAACAAGAGATTGTGCCTGAAGCTGTGGGCAGAGCAGATGGTATTGGCTAGAGGTGAGCCCTAGGCTAAAGCCACTGCTCCTGTCTTGATGAGGAAGGGTCACCCATTGTTAAAGACCACCACACAGATATTATTTTCTGATGCACTCCACCCTTGAGAAGTGAAATTGCTTTTCTGCACCATTAGCACCCGTCTTCACAGCCACTTTTAAAGGTGGCACACCTCGAGCAGATGCGGCTGAGGGCAGCTTAGGAGGAATCGCAGCTGACAGGGCTATTCCAAAAATAATTTGCACACTGAGCCGATGAGCGAGGGATCAGCTTTTTAAGAGCAAGGAAACAAGCAGGGCACTTGCCTTTGGCACAATGGGGGTTGGGGGTGGGGGGAACCGAGCTGGCCGACAGGAGATGCACCTTTTAAAAATATCACACCTTGCTAATAAAGGGTGAGCAGAGCTGTTGGCAATAGGCAGGAAAGGTGGTTGCTACTGGATTAAAAGTCACACGATCGCCGACGGTCCCCGGGCCTTCTTGCAGAGTTTTAAATGTTGGTAAACTTCCTCTGGTTGTGCAGAATGCTGGGACTCACAGAACAGAATAGCTTCAAGTCTCCCCCCATTTAGTCCACCCCCCTTTTCCCCCTCAGCTGACACTTACAGTCTTAATAAGTCAGCCAGAAACATTCATTGGAATTGAATAAAAAGTTTCTTTTACCTCAGCGTGCACAACAAGCTGAAAACGAAATACTTCTGTCCGCAGGAACAGGCCTCCATAGACTCACTGCCTGCTTCCAACCGGCTCGTTGGCTCCAAAGATGCAGGAGAAGGAAAGAGCTACATTGGGCAGGGAGGCGGGGCTGTCTTTGAATCAAAGCCGGGGAAGGAACGATTGGTTAAGTCTGTTAGTGATTGACAGTAATCTTAGCCCAGAAAAGTCCCTGCCAGCCACACTTAGGAGAGGCAGCCTGCGAGGTTGTTAAAACTCCAACAGGGCAGATAATCTTTCTGGACTTCTGCTTAGATTTTTCAAGCTCTGAAATATTGGTCTTGATTCTGGGAGGTGACAAAAGGAGGTGACCTCCTTCTCTAGCAAGGACGGGTGACTTCACTAACAAAGGACAATCCTTGGTTTCAAGACTGTCCAGTTTTGGAAGTTTTCCTTCTTTCAAAGTCCTGCCTGACCCAAGAATGAGAACCCAACGATGGATGGTCAGGGGTGTTGGAGTGGTCCCTTCACCAGGAGTAGCACCTGGTGGATGACCAGCTTATCTCATGGTGATGCTCACCTGGATAAACTCACTCAGTTACACGTTGCCTGGTTAGGCTCTTCTCCTCTGGGGTGAGATGGGTTGGATGTGTTGTATTCAGTTGAAATTCTAAGTAACTATTTTGTGGGGAAGTGTGTATCTGTGCAATCTGTACATGAGGACCACCACAACCTTCTCACACCTCCTCACCCTGCAGCTTCCCTGTATTACTCTGGCATCTTCTGGTTTATTTGTAACAGTATGTCTCTGCAATGCCTTTATTGAAACGGACCAAGGCCAGAAACAGACTCCAGGGATTGTTTGCAATTAGAGCCAAAAGCACATTGATGTTGGCTACCGAGGAGGCACTAGTCCTACCTGTGTGTGTTGTGTTGTTACAGTTGTGACTCCATGTCCCTAGAGTTTCCTTGGCAGGAATACTGGAGTGGTTTGCCAGTTCCTACTCCAGGTGCCTACAGCACCTGGTATTCCCTGGTGGTCACCCATCCAAGTACTAGCCATGCTTAGGGTATTTAGACCAGTGGCGGTGAACTTTCAGCACTCCAGATGTTTTGGACCACAACCCCCACAATCCTTTGTCACTAGCAATCTAGGCTTGGAATTCTGGGGGTTGTGTTCCAAAACATCTGGCGTGCCGAAGGTTCGCCACCACTGATCTAGACAGCTACTCTTCCTACATGGGTGACACGGGTGACATCAGATTTCAAAGGGATCCTTGAAGAAGATCCATTCGGTGAGTCAACCTGCAGCAATGGGGTCCCCAGTGGTTCTTGGATTACAGCTCTCAGAAATCCTGGCCAGGACGGCGAGTGGTGAAGGCCTCTGGGAGTTGTGGTCCATGAACCTCTGGAGACCCCCAAGTCGGGAACCACCAACCTGGATAAGTTCAGAGAGAAGATCCCATTGCAACACTCAGATGGTCAGATTGCTTAAGAACGTCCGTGCTCCATAGATGGACTCTCATAGAATCATAGAATCATAGAATCATAGAGTTGGAAGAGACCTCAAGGACCATCTAGTCCAACCCCCTGCCATGCAGGAACCCCCATCACAATATTTTCGACAGATGGCCATCCAGCCTCTGCTTAAAAACCTCTAAGGAAGGAGACTCCACCACCCTCCTTTGGGGCAGCATCTTCCACTGCCAAACAGCTCTAACTGTCATGAAGTTCTTCCTAATGTTCAAATGGAATCTCTTTTTCCTGTAGTTTGAAACCATTGCCCTGAGTCCTAGTCTCTGAAGCCATGGAAAACAAACCTGTTCCCTCTTCAATATGACATCCTTTCAAATATTTAAACATAGCTATCATATCCCCCCTCGGCCTTCTTTTTGAAAGGCTAAACATTCCCAGTTCCCTATGACGTTCCTCATAAGACATTTCCTCCAGACCCTCAACCATCCTGGTCACCCTCCTCTGCACCTGCTCAAGGTTGTCAACATCCTTTTTAAATTGAGGCACACAGAACTGGACACAGGACTCCAGGTGGGGTCTGACCACAGCAGAATAGAGTGGTACTATCACTTCCCTTGATCTAGACACTATGGTTCTGTTGATACAACCAAGAATCGAATTGGCTTTCCTGGCCGCCTCTCTCTCTCTTAATGTCTCCTTCTGCCCCCAGGAAGGAACCAGGACCAATGTGGAAGTGTTCAGGTCCCACAGAGGTCTTCATCAGGGTAGGTCCTCGCAACAAGTAGGGGACAAAATTTTGGCTACTATATGTTGCAGTGATTTCAATCCCATGTGCTGCCTTTCAGTAGGTTTGGTTGGGAGGGTCTTTTCTTGATGGGAGTTGACTGTCCATCTGTCCACCTCTGACCAATTACTCCTTCAAAGAGAGTCTCAAACCTTAATTGACTTTCCCTCTCTCTCTTAGCCTCCTGACACTTAAGTTAGAGGTTTGTACAGTTAGAATGTAGCATGAAGGAGTTTACTAGAACCAGACTGTGGGTGTGTTTAAGACTGTTGTCATTCCTGTACCGCACACTCCTTTTGTTCTACTCAGCTGTAAGTAAATGGAAACTTTTATTCTTTCTCTTACCAATGTCTCAGAGGAAGACTATACGTGCTGGTCGATGAGCTGATAAATGGTAGTCAACTCTGGGGAGTTTTTAAGAAAGGTTTTCTCAGTTGCTGAGCAGCTAGAAAAGTTTAGCCGAAGTTCAAAACTCTGGAAGCTGTATCACCTACTAGAGAAGCCTGCTGGAGAAAAGGCTTTTATGTTTTTGGGGCACTTTTTAGTCAGTTGTGGAGAAGGATTTTGTTTTAATAGAATCACAGAATCATAGAGTTGGAAGAGACCTCAAGGGCCCTCCTGTCCAACCCCCTGCCATGGAGGAACCCCCAGCACAGGACTCCTGACAGGTGGCAATCCAGACTCTGCTTAAAAACCTCCAAAGAAGGAGACTCCACCACCCTCCTTTGGGGCAGCATATTCCACTGCCGAACAGCTCTAACTGTCATGAAGTTCTTCCTAATGTTCCAATGGAATCTCTCTTCCTGCAATTTGAAACCATTGCCCCCAGTCCTAGTCTCTGAAGCCATGGAAAACAAACCTGTTCCCTCTTCAATATGACATCCTTTCAAATATTTAAACACAGCTATCATATCCCTTCTCAGTCTTCTTTTTGAAAGGCTAAACATTCCCAGTTCCCTAAACTGCTCCTCCTAAGACATTTCTTCCAGACCTTCAACCATCCTGGTCGCCCTCCTCCTCACCCGCTCGAGGTTGTCAACATCCTTTTTAAACTGAGGTGCACAGAACTGGACCCAGGACTCCAGGTGGGGTCTGACCAGAGCAGAATAGAGTGGTACTATCACTTCCCTTGATCTAGACCAGTGGTTCTCAACCTGTGGGTCCCCAGATGTTCCTGGACTGCAACTCCCAGAAACCTCTTCCAGCACAGCGAGTGATGGAGGCTTCTGGGTGTTGCAGTCCAGGAACATCTGGGGACCCACAGGCTGAGACCCACTGATCTAGACACTATGCTTCTGTTGATGCAACCAAGAATCACAATGGCTTTCTTGGCCACCACATCACGCTGCTGAGTGACTCACGTTCAATTTGTGGTCCACCAAGACAACACATTGAAAAATGAAAAAAAAAAATCTTTTTCTTGAACCAGCTGTGATGCTTAGACTGGGGCTTTAGTTAAAGCATTCCAAAACGAGATCACCATTATTCTGGGAGATTATTTAAGGTTTGCTGATGTGTTCTTTTGTTTTTAATGCAATCGTCCTTCTTTAAAACTGTATTGAACAGTCCTTCTGCTGGTAATAAATAACCCCGGACACCACTGCTGGCAAGCAGCAACGGCAGCTAGTCTGAAACAACCCAACGAGCGGACATTAAAAGCAAGACGAGATCCACAAGAGGAGAACCAGCAGAACGGAAAAATAAATACAGATTTGGTGTGGCTCTCTAATAGCGAGCCACGTTGATGCCAAACGCATTGTTTCAGAAAGATCGTGCCAGAAATGGGCTCGTGAAGTTGAGAGTCAGGCCAGTGACCATGACAGACGCAGACTTTCCATCACCTACGTATCTTGCATTTGGCGTGATTCCATCGGTGGCTGGTCTCTGGCAGGGAATAGGATGTTGAGGCAGATGTACCTGAGGGAAGGTGGCAGGGTTACGTGGATGCGAACACGTGCCTTGTGGTTTCTGGTTTGATTGGAAAAGACAGATCTGGAGCAGCTGCTTTTCCCAGGCTCTGGGGCAGGTCTTGCCATGATCAGAAAACTCATGTGGGTTCTAGTGCCATAGTGTTTTTTTTTTTTTTTAAGGCAGGGATATTTCAGATGTGACCTGCGTCATATTGTCCAAACAACTAGGGCAGGCATGTCCAAACTTTGGCCCTCCAAATGTTTTGGACCACAACTCCCACAGTCCTTTGTCATTGGCAATCTAAGCTTTGAGTTCTGGGAGTTGTGGTCCAAAACATCTGGAGGGCTGAAGTTTGGACATGCCTGAACTAGGGAGACTGTCACACAGGCTTTCAACACATCATTCCATGTTGCAGTGCATTCTGGGGTTCAAAATCCTCACTTTAATCACATATCAGTGGCCACAGTTGAGCACTAAATAGGAAGGAAAAATGTACATTTTAGAGCAAATTGCCTTAAAATATACACGTTTTAGGACACGCTGCAAGCAGAAATCCATACTGGGGGATTCGAATGACTTCAAAAATAAAACGTCTGCAGAAATGCATTCTCAAAGGAAAATAGGCATGCACTTTTAAAATGTGATTTTTTTTCCCATGGCGGGTTCCTGTTCCCCGCTTTCAGATGCTAATTGTTGTAGAAATGGGATAGAAAAGAAGTCTAAATGAAGAATGTCTTTTCGAAGGCTTTCACAGCCAGGATCCTTGCCCTCTGAAGATGCCAGCCACAGAGTCCGGTGCAACATCAAGAAGAAAAACTTCCAGAACACAGCCAAGCAGCCCGAAAAAACTCTCAACAACTATAAATAGAGATGGGCACGAAATGCCAAAATGGTGTTTTGTGGTCGTTATTCGGGCCCTGGGGTCCGCATCGTTTCGTTTCTGTTTTTCGGGGCCCTGGGGCCCGCTTCGTTTCTGTTTCTTCATTTTTTGGTGTGCAACAAGCTGTGGCCACAGGGAGCCTTCCCAGGGCCGGGCGCCACCAGAGCTGGCGGCATGCAGGCCGGGAGAGCGTTCCCGCAGCCATGGAGAGCCCTCCTGGGGCCGGGGCAAGCCTCCTGGGAGAGCCGTCCCAGAGCCAGGGGGAGCCCTCCCGGGGCCCAGCGCCACCAGAGCCCGTGGCAAGACTGCCAGCAGGAGAGCAATCCCGTGGCCTGTGTGTGTGTGGGGGTGCCACTGCACTCCCCCCGTGCTCCGACGACGCCCTCCGCTCTGGCTTCCGAGCTGGCTGCACCGTCGCCACTTCGCCACGTGGCCGAGATCCTGGACCCCAGCCCATAAGGGCTCGGATCCCGCCTCTTCTCACGAGACTGGCAAAGTCTCGCGCCTGCTCCGATGGGGAGGGGGCAAAGAGGCTCTACCAGGCCCAGGCCCCTCTCACCGCCCTCCTCTGCTCCATTTTTCATCGCGCGAGCAGCGCGACGCCAGTAATGGAAACAAACAGAACCAAAGAAAATTTTCTTGGTTCTGTTCAGTTCGAGCCTGCCCCATCGCAACAGTCGTTATTTGTACCGTTACGTAAAGGAACGAATAATGGAGAACGGTAACAAAAAAATGGTCATTTCGTGCCCATCTCTAACTATAAATGAACATATGGGGAACTAACACGGAAGGAAGCGCCTCTCCCAAGTTTAGTGGTAAACATGCCCTGCGCCTGGAGGCTGGGTTGTATTTCTCTGACTGATGCTGATCAGGTTTGGAAATTTATTCTTGAGGGGAATTAGGTCTGCACTCTTCAAATAACTGGAAGGCTGCCATCTGGAGGAGGAGCAGGACCTGGTCTTGAATATACCCAAGGGCAGAATATATAAAGGCAGGCTCAAACTACATGAAGCGGTTTACGTTGAATATCAGGAAAAATGCCCTAGCTGTTAGAGCAGTACAACAGTGGAAACCATGACCATTGGGAGTGGGTTGACTGCTTTGATGCTGGAGGCATTCCAGAGAAAATTGGACCATAAATAATGGTCTCAAGTGACAGGAAGCTGGATTTTGGCTGAATCTCAAGGAAAAAGGCTGATCGCCACTGGATCCGTTCTTTTGAGCTGTGGTGCTGGAGGAGAGTCTTGAGAGTCCCCTGGACTGCAAGGAGATCAAACCTATCCATCCTGAAAGAAATCAACCCCAAATGTTCACTGGAAGGACAGATTTTGAAGCTGAGGCTCCAGTACTTTGGCCACCTCATGAGGAGAGAGGAAAATTCAGGAAAGATTGAAAGCAAAAGGAAAAGGGGACTGCAGAGAATGAGATGGATGGTTGGACGGCATCATCGATGCAACCAATCTGGATTTGACAAAACTCCGGGAGGCAGTGGAAGACAGGAAGGCCTGGCGAGCTCTGGTCCATGGGGTCACGAAGAGTCGGACATGACTGAACGACTGAACAACAACAACAAACTTTAGAGCAGTACAACAATGGAACCCATAACCTTAGGAGGTGGTGAGGGCTCCAACATTGGGAGCATTTGAAACAGAAAAAGACAACCCTGATCTGCTTTGATTTGAAGTCCTGCATGGGGCAGGGGTTTATCTATCTATCTATCTATCTATCTATCTATCTATCTATCTATCTATCTATCTATCTATCTATCTATCTATCTATCTATCTATCTATCTACCTACCGCAACCTATTTTCCCAATGGGAACTCTGTGTGGTTTACATAGAAAACCTTACATATACAACAAAACCGACCCGTGAATAATGTGTGAATGAAAATAAAAAATACAAATCAAACCAATAATAAACCCAGGCAAATAACCCAGCAAGAGGCCTAAGCCAAATAATAATGAACAAAAGCAAAATGCGGTAGCGGGGTGGGGGTGGGGGGTGGGACACAAAGCAGACGTTAGCAATCGCCGAATGCTTCTACGAAGAGCTGAGATGGACGTTATGTCCTCAGAGGCCCCTTCCCACTCAAAAATCCACGGTTCTATAATTCTTCCTTCCAAACAACCCTGCAGTGCAGGTCACCGGTGGAGAGTCACTTGTCCAATGGGACCTGGTGAATTTCATGGCTGAAATTCGAGTTGAACCCTAGTCTCTGGAGTCCTCCTCCATCACCCTAACCACCACCCTGCACTCTCTCAATACAATACACTATATATATAGATATGCCTGTCGTAGGATGACAGAGTGTTCCATCTGAACTGGGAAGAAGACGGTTCAGGTTACCAACCTCCTTGGTAACCATCTCCAGGACAGCAGTGTAGCTTTCTTCCCGCCCACAGGCGATCTAGCAGATGCTTCTGTCAAGGACACAATGGAAGGATTGCAAAATCCTGGCTGGCAACTTCTCTCTTCCTCCTCCCCCCCACCTCCCCGTAAGCACCTACATTCATTGGTGGGGGGGAGGGAGACAAAAGGTTATGTGAAGTTTAGTACAGTGGTACCTTGCATAAAGGAATTAATTCGTTCCAAATGAAATTATGTTACGCAAAATTTCCTTGATACAAATTTCCCATAGGAATGCATTGAAAACGGAGTAATCCCTAATCGCAACCATTTTTATGTTGTATGGATTCACCCCATAGATGATTCTGTTAAACAGATTCCCCCTATCTCCGGAATTTTTTATGTTGTACAGATTTTATGTTATACAAACCATTTGTTATACCAGGATCCACTGTACTAGGTATTTGCTGCAGGGAAAAAAAGGAGGAAGTAGGGGGGAGATTAAATGCCCCCAGAAAAGTCAGCTGTCTGGGTGGAAGGGAGTTCCAGCCTGCCTGGTGTGTGTGTGTGTGTGTGTGTGTGTGTGTGTGTGTGTGTGTGTGTGTGTGTGTGTGTGTGTGTGTGTGTGTGTGTGTGTGTGTGTGTCCTCATTTCTGACTGGGCTCCCATGAGCATGTGAGTTGTGGTTGCGTCTTGCCAAGCCCAAGAGTGAGAGAGAGAGCAAAGAGGCTTGGGGTTTTTTAGGAGGCATTCTGTGCATGCTCAGAGACTGCAATAAGAAGGTGAGAGGATGATGAGCTGGGCTAGAGGGCTGAATGGGGATGTGGCCGATCATGATTCCATGAGAACTGCCGTAGACGGATTCGTCTGCCCTGAGTTTAGGCACGGACATGCCTGTTTGCTGGAGGCTCTGTTTGTGCTTTCCATGACCCCATGTCCATGGAGTTTTCTTGGCAGGAATACTGGAGTGGTTTGCCAGTTGCTACTCCAGGTGCCTACAGCACCTCCTGGGATGGTCTCTCATCCAAGTACTTACCAGGGCCAACCCTGCTTAGCTTCCGAAATCAGGTGAGATTGGATGTGCTTAGGGCATCTAGGCAGCTGCTTGGATAATTAATATTTATTAAAACTGTCAATTGGTTCAAGGACCTCCAGAAACCTTCACACACCCATCACAGGACCTTGAATGGCCAAATGCAATGCCCCAATGATAGAACAATGCATAGAAATAGAAAATCATGAGTTTGGAAGAGGCTTCTAAGGCTGTTGAGCCCAAAACCCAGTTGATGATTGAGGGACATTGTGCTTCTGGAGGCATGACAACAAAAGCCAGGACGTGGTGCAACATTGCTCCACAAGATAGTGCTTGTTGCCAGCAGGGAGAAGGAAGCCAAGTGTTACATCGCAAAGGGCAGCACCAATGGCAACAGTCAAGATGGTCTGTAGGGTCCCCTCTTGCACATGCCTGTTTCCTAACCATGGATCTTGGCGAACACATGGACTTCCATTTTGTTGAGATTGGTGAAGGTTTTGCCGCCTGTGCCTCTGACTCAAGGCTTCCCCAGGGCAGATCCTGCCTCCCCAGTGGCCATGAGCAATTTCCTACAAAGTGTGCAAGCTGTGTCTGAAAGCAGACCAGGACAGAGTGACGGCGGGCTAAGTGTGGCCCTCAAGCTGCCTGCTGTCAAGATCCGGCCATGCCTGAACTCTAGTGTGCTCAGGATCGGCTCCACTCCTGTAAGAGAAAGCTGCGCTAGAGCTTACAGCATCAGGCCCCTCTTCTTGCAACAGTGGCTGAGCTCCCCAGGATCATCACCTCTGGAGCCTGAGGACTGGGCTATATAAGAACTGGCTTCTCCCCACCACACCTTGGCCTCTGCAACAAAGCTCTTTGCTGCTGCTTGAATATCTGCTGTTAAGGTAATAAAGCTGTTGTGCTTTTGTCCCTTTCCTGCCTCACCTTCCTTCCTGCTTCTGGATCCTGCTGATATCTCCTGCCCTGGTTTGTTCCACCTGGCTTTTGGCCTGCCTGACTCTAGTTTGTTCTTGAATTTGGTGATTGCTCATCTGGATTCAAACTGCTAGTCTGGTCGATGGTTCCTGTGGTGGTTGGTTCTGCAGCCTGCCTCTGGACTGCCTTTGCCCAAACCTTGGCCCATGCAGCTCTCCACAGGGTTTTCTTTTTGATATATATTTACCTCCACCTTTTACATTCACTGCACCCCCTTCTAAAAAGAAAACTCCCCAGCCAGCCAGACAACAATCTGAAGAACATAAGAACTAGAGATGGGCACGAAATGAGCGATTTTTCATTTTCGTTTTCATTTTTTCGTTTCGTTACGCAACAAAAATGAAACAATTTTTTATAAAAAACAAAACGAAAACGAAAACGAAACGACCAAATTTGCTGTGTTTTTCGTTTTCATTGCAGCAGATGCATTGAACTAAAAAGAATGCTAACAAAACAGCAATTTTTGTTTTTCATTTTTTCGTTTCGTTACCTAACGAAACGAAAACAATATTTTTTGCAAAAAACTCATAAAACGAAAACGAACTGAAACGGACCCCTAAATGACCAAATGACAAATGAAACACTATTTTTTTGAGTCGTGCCCATCTCTAATAAGAACATAAGAAGAGCCATGGTGGATCAGGCCAAAGGCCCATCTGCGCCTCCCACTGCTTTTATCTATTTTATTTTATGGGCTAACTGGATAGCTCAGTGGGTTGGGAACCTGGTTGGAGAGCCATAGGTGGGCAGTTTGATTCCTGGCCTCCTGGGAGAAGTGCCAGCCTGGGTGGCCTTGGGCAAGCTACACTGTCCTAGGGGTCACCCCCAGAAGAAGGGAAGGCTCAACTCTTTTGATTGTTCTCCACCTGGGAACTTCTGGAAAAGGTCACCATAAATCAGAAATGATTTGACAGCACATGATGATGATGATGATTTATTTTAAAAAGTTATTTTTTTTACCATGCCTTATAAAAAGGGATCCTATAATATAGTAGAAACCCCGAAGGGATGCCTTCTGGATTAAGATGGTCTGCTAAGGAGGCCGATGGATCCTTATGGTTTCCTGATGACTCCTGGGGAGTTCTCTGTAGCCTCCTTGGTTCTGTTCAAGCCCCAGTTGATCTCTGGAATGGGGGTATGACCAGGGCTGCAGACAGGATCATCCTGCAGCATTCCCCTCCCATGGAGCAGAGTCGGATGAGATCCCTGGTTTACCAGAGAGCTGGTAGTGATGGAACACGTGGGAAGGAGACCAGAGCAATGAAGGGTGAAACCTCAGGGCTGATCCAATTGGACACAGGCATGCTGGCAAGTCTTTGGGTCTGGGCCTTAAACCTGAGTCCATGTCCATATTAAAAATAAGCTCTCTTTTTTTAAAAGAAGGGAGGAGTGGGCACGTTCTGAGTTGCATGTTGAGTCCAAGTCATTGGTGTGTGTGGAATAACCTTGAGTCAAATTGGAGTTGAGTCAAACTTTGGCCCTCCAGGTGTTTTGGACCACAACTCCCAGAATTCAAAGCCTGTATTCCAATGACAAAGGACTATGGGAGTTGTGGTCTAAAACATCTGGGAGGCTGATGTTTGGACACCGCTGGGTTAGAGAAACATAGGGTGCTTTTACACGACCTCTAAAATCTGCTGACAACTTAAATTCGGACCAGAGATCATGGGGTTTGTTCCTCTTCCTGTGTCCCCACTCTTCCGCACTCCATTGCTCCTGTCTGCAGTGAGGGAGGGAGAAGAAAAGGGAGAAAAGAATGCAGGCTCACCTCTGCTCACCTCTGTCTGCTGTCCAGAGCAGCCCCGTAGGGCTTCCTGTCTCTTAAAGGGGCAGCGGGGACAAAAAAACAAACAGAAGGCGAGGGGAGCCCAGCATCCACAGCTTTACAATCCGCATCAGAAATTTTTTTACCTCCAGAGACCAGGTACTTCTAAAGTGTGCTGGGGCGCGCTTAGGTGAGCGTGATCGTACTTTATTTTTTTTTAAAAGTCCGCAGCTGGTGGGAAAACAATTTTAAGCTCAGCATCTGGGAAGCCTTTGCCTCGGATTTTAGGGGTCGTGTAAAAGCAGCCATTGAATAATGAAGTAGGAAGGGTCCTAGCATGCCATCAAGTCCACCCCACCCCCACCCCTGCTCAAGGCAGGGATCAAATCCAAGGATACCTGCCTGGGGGTTTAAGTTTCCCTTGAATGCCTCCAGCGTCGGAGCACTCGCCCCCTCTCAAAGTAGCTGGTTCCATTGTCGTACTGCTCTAAAGTTTAGGAAGTTTTTTCCTGATATTTAGCCAAAATCTGGCTTCCTATATCTTGAACCCATGATTGTGTGTCCTGCACTTTGGGTTGATTGAGGGCAGGTGCTGCCCCTCCTCTGCAGAACAGCCTTTCAAATGTTTTGAAAAGTGCTGTCCTATCTCCTTTCTGCCTTCTTTCAAAAGATGCTTCCTTGCTCCATGGAGCATCACAATACCCCCTTTTTTTTTTTTTTTGGAAACCAGGGATGGATCCCCTGTCACTTCCAGTTCCTTTTCATTTTTGGTGCGTGGCTGGGGGCATTTTGACCAGGCCACCCAAGGTTTGGCAAATTGGTCTCAAAAGCGATTCAGCCTCAGTACCTTTACTGAAGGGGAAAAAAAAACCAAAATACCTGAACAGCCTCAGTACCTTTATTTATAAATTTATTCCTCAAATCTAGGGAAGGCTCCCAGGGTGGGGGTTACGACCCTCTCCTCCTTGGATTTCTCTCCCCATCCTGGCAGCTTCCTTCAAAAGTGAAGATCTCTTTTTTCTCTGATGTAAACCCTGGCGGTTAGAATGGCAGCTGCTCAAGGCAGACAGAACACAAAGCCGGGAGAGGCCAATACTGTCATTTTCTGGACATCTCCAATGCATAAAGAAATGGATGAATTAAAGGAGAGGGGCAGCACCCCCTCACCGCTACCACCACGACCACCACTCGTGTTGGGTTGTAACTACTGGAAACAGGTGGACTCATTTTCACCGTGCGAGCCCTGGCCTGCAGGCAACTTTGGTGCAAATCAGCTAGCTGTCCCCTTGATATCAGTGTCTATCAGCAGAAATTTGCTGCAAATTGCTGGGTGACGGCTTCCCCTTCCCCCACCAGATGACAAAATGGAGCAACGTGGACCTTTCTGACTCAAAAGTCATCCATGTTGGCTCAAGATGCTTTCCTATACCTCCTCATACCCCCAAACCACTAAGATCATCCATTTGTGGTAGCCAAGCATGACCTCTAGGACAGTGGGGCCCAGTACTGGGTGTCTTGAACCAAAACTCACCAAATTCTTCACCATCAGTCACGAAATCTGGGAGTTGTTGTCCAAGGCCACTCGGGGACCCAGTGTTGGCACTATCTGTTCTAGGATGTAACAGGCTATGGGTAAAGCTTCAGAATCTTTACTACAGAGCCCAAAATCCCAAGCTAGAAGCCCTCTTCCCAAGTTCAACATCTCATTGTTGTTGTTCAGTCGTTCGGTCATGTCTGACTCTTTGTGACCCCATGGACCAGGGCTTGCCAGGCCTTCCTAACTTCCACTGCCTTCTGGAGTTTGGTCAAATCCATATTGGTTGCATCGATGACATTGTCCAACCATCTCCTTCTCTGCTGTGCTCTTTTCCTTTTGCCTTCAATCTTTCCCAACATCAGGGACTTTTCCAAGGAGTCTTCTCTCCTCATGAGGTGGCCAAAGTACTGGAGCCTCAGCTTCACAATCTGTCCTTCCAGTGAACATTCGGGATGGATTTCTTTCAGGATGGATAGGTTTGATCTCCTTGCAGTCCAGGAGACTCTCAAGACTCTCCTCCAGCACCACAGCTCAAAAGTTCAACATCTAGGGAAGTTCTAATTTGTATTTTGGTCTTGTTTTGGAACTTCATAACGTACTCTGTGTAAATTCAGAGTGTGTGCAAGGCTATTTCTTGGTGATTGTGAGTTTGGACCTCTGAAGGACTGCATCTCCCCATAGGAGCCTTCTCAGTATTTAAGATAATCAGAGGAGACCCACCTCTTTGCCCTGTTGCACAGCAGATGGGGCCACGAGAGAGAGAGAAAGGCCCTTACTTCACGAGGCGCGGCGCTCCGCAGCGATATTGCCTTCGATTTGAATTCGGAGGCGGTCACGTGGCGGTCACATGTTCTCGCTTCGCTCCCGCCCCTGTTTCTCAGTACTCACGAGCTGCAGTTTTAGGTCTGATTCGAGCACAACCTCACGTGCTCCCTTCGCATTCGCATGCCATTTTTCCTTCGTTATTTCCCATCCGTCCTTTAAAAAAATTCCTACCGACGGCGTATCGATGCACTGATGCTGGACTGTCAGTTGCAATGGCTCTACTGATTTCAACTGTTTCCTGGCATCATTGGCAGCCCCCCCGCCGCCGCCGCCGCTACTCGGGGGGAGCCCCGCATGGCACAGCCGCCCGCCCTCCGCCGCTTGCATGCTGCCTGCCCCGGGTGCCCTGCTCTGGCCGGGCGAGGCGGCAGCGGCTCCTCCTGCTCCCGCCGCCGCCGCCGCCGCTTACTTGAGCGAGGAAGTGTCGATATCCCTGTTTGAATATATTTTTAAAAAACTTGAAATAAAAGCCAAAAACCGAGACCACACGTCACGTTGGGAGCGAAGCGAGATGCGGGAGATTCCCGGCCGCTGGCAGGGGAACCACTCACCCCGCTTGGAGCACGGTAAAGGGGGCGTGGTCGGGGTGGCATCGCAGCCAAAAAGGAGGAGCGTGCGGACTGAAACGATTGATTCGCACAGAAATGAGGGCTTGCCGCGAAGCGAGCGGTTCGTGAAGTAACGGCCAAAGAGAGGGCCTTCTCTGTGGTGGCTCCCCGATGGTGGAATCCTTTGAGAGATCTGGCTGACCTCTTCCATTTTATCCTTCCGCTGACAACTCAAGACCCATCTTTTTCTGTCTGGCTCTTAACCACCACGGTTGAGTCCCCAAATGCCTTTGTAAAGTTGAAAAAGTTTTTAATGTTCACTTGCTTTTAATTATTCACTTGCATTTTAATTAGCATATATTTTAATTGGGTTTTTTTAGTGCTTTACTTACGTTTTTAAAGATCTTCTTTTTCATACTCTTAGGCACTTTGAGTTCCCTTATTAGGAGAAAGGCAGCCTCTTAAACAAGCAAACAAACATCTCAACTGGGGATGAATATCAGAGTTTAAATTCAAGCTATTCAGAGCAGAAAAGTCAAGGAGAGCCAGTGTGATGTGGTGGATAGGGTGTCGTGTACAGAGAGATGAGCAGATGGGGTTCTCATTCTTTTCTCACTTCATTTTTCCAACTGGGTGTTTCCGTGACTTTTCTGACTTTGAACGTAGCAGCTCTAGATAGTGGTTTTTGTTCAGCACCCTGTCTGAGGGTTTTCAGCCCAGACTTTTTCCTCTGGCACCACTTTTCTGCATCCCCCCAGCCTTGAAAAGTATAGCTGCCCCTCCATCCGTACTCTTCGTTTCCTATGACCTGACCCGAATCTTGCAGCTTTCTCTATTCGGTGCTGTTTCGTGGTTTCTTGGCCTTCATTCATTCGTTTCCGTTCTTCATCGCTGGACACCCACTCAACTCCATCGGGAGTCCAAATCCTCACAATGAGGGTGAAGTGAGGTGAGGGTGGCCTGCTGGGACGTTTCAAGACAACCCCCATACCTTGCCTCCGTGTTTGTTATTGCTGAATTTTCAACACCCTTCCGAAACAGTCTCTCTGTCTCTCTCACACACTCTCTCTCACGCACAAAGAGCCCTCTTGCTACAGTATTTAAGCAACTCGCCTTGAGACCTGTGACACAGCTTGTGGAGACAACACAAAACACATCGGCCTGCCAAATCTCCGGGGTCCTGTAACCTGCTGGGTTTTAAACCCAGTGCGAGGTGTGGTGGGACTTCCTTCCCCGAAGGGCGGCCCAAACCAAACCTCTCTTTCTTCCATCGGCTCATTCTCCCTTGCTACCCCCCTTCTCTGGGGACCTGGGTGAGAACATTCCTCCCTGTTGCCATGGAAACCCCATCGTTCGGCCGGATCCCAATATCTCGATCCACCCTCCCCTCCACCCCCTGCACACACACACACGCATACATCGGCACGCAGAGGATGACTCGAAGCATGCAACAGAAAAGAAGAACAGAGCTGGACTGTTTTCGTCTGCTGGTCGTGGGTTCGATCCACGTGGAGTTTCCCCACACAGTCACCAACAGGCTCCTGTCAATGTGGGGGTGCTGCGGTCCCCCCAGGCGGGCACAGGCGCAACACAGCCAAGGAAGAGAAGAGGTGGATTTGCATGCACTGAACTCCTAGGTGCAAATTTAAGACTTTTTTTGGGGAAATGATTAAAGTAAATTTACAAGGTGCAAGGGGAGATGATGAGCAGACCTGTGGGCACCTGTTGAGTCTGCTTGGGGGGGGGTGATGGGTCAACCTCAAGATGCTGCCTTCCCTTCTTCTGATGGGCCTGGATCTCTCTGTAAGGCATGGACTGGATGACCTTCCATGGACACCTTCAGAAGGATAATGTTCTAGTTGTCCTTCAAAAAGAGGACTGCTCTCCCCCAAAAGGGTGCATGGCTGAGAAAACCATAGAGAGGAGCAAAGGTTGACCCTCTAGGTGTTAATGGGTTGGACCTCCCTCCAGCCTCATCCTAGAAGACCTTGGTGAAGGCGATATGATGTTGCAGCTCTACAACATCTGGAAGCCTTCCCTTTGTCTCCGGCTAACCCACCACTGATGACTATGTTACCTTATGAAGCTCTGATGGCCACCGGATGCTCACCCGTGCTATGGAGAGCCACAGTGGGAACCTGCTTTGTTCTTTTCCAGGGAACTGCTCCCTAACCTTTAGGTCCCACCAATGTTCTTGGCCCAGAAACCTTGGCCAGCACAACTGGTGGGGAAGGCTTCTGGGTGCTGTAGTCCAAGGCCATCTGGAGGGGCACTGTTCTAAAGGAAAGCTATGGCCATGGCCACCATCCTTCCGTGGCAGGGAAGTAGCCCAACTACTTACCTGCTCTGCTCTTTGCCACTTCATAGCCAGCTCAGGGGTTGAGGCATCTGGCTGTGGGGCCAGAGGTTGGGAGTTTGATTCCCCACCATGCCTTCTAGACAGGGGTTGAACTTCATGATCTATAGCAGTGGTTCTCAATCGGTGGATCCCCAGATGTTCCTGGACTGCAACTCCCAGAAACCCCTTGAAGCACGGCGAAGGATGGAGGCTTCTGGACATCTGGGGACCCACAGGTTGAGAACCACTGATCTTCACGATCCCTTCTGGCTCTGTAGTTCTAAGTTGTTGAGGATGATGCATGCTGCCTTGGAAGCAAATCAACTTTCAGACTTCTCCAGAATCAACATGTATATCAACTTGTTGGTATCTTTCATAACCTGTGGGTTGTGGAGCTGCAGGTGACTGTGGATTTCTAACCTTTAAATAAGTTCAGAAAAACCTCAAAAGGCCTCTAGAGTAGATCCATCCACGCTGGTGCCCTCAGGACTATAGGTCCTATCTTCCACAATCAGTGTGACCATCAGTTAGCTGGGGATGGTTGAAAGTGTAACCCAGGCATGTCCAAACTTTGGCCTTCCAGATGTTTTGGACCACAACCCCCACAGTCCTTTGCCAATGGAAATACAGGCTTGGAATTCTGGGAGCTGTGGTCCAAAACATCAGGAGAGCTGAAGTTTGGACATGACTGGTGTAACCCAAACTTACCGAGGTCACCCACCAGGCTGGAAGAGAAGATCCCCTTCCTTTTGAAGTTGGATTTTATACTTCAAAGCAATAAGATGCTATTATATATGGCCGCATAGCACTTACTGCACTTTCTGGGCCGCTGACAGTTTAATTTTGCAGATGACACATTGTGCCCAACAGTGAGCTGGGCAATCAGTTTCTTGACTTCGCAACAACTTTAACCTCAGGTCATGGGCAGACTCTTGACCCCAGTAATGCTCTTTAACCTCTGTACCATGTGACTTTAAACTTCAATATGAATGGCTGTCCTTCCTGGATCAGGAGCCATTCCTGAGTGACGGCACTCTGCACATGTTCAAAGGCACACCTTCCTCTGCTGGTCCAATCTTCTGCCCCTTTCCTCTTCCACCTTTCTTTGGGCTTCACGCAACGTGCCTTAGAAATATGGAGCGTGGTTTGCAACGAGGAAAATAAGCTTAACCTGCCCCAGTGCTTTGCTTACCTAAATTAGCAGACAACCTTTTTAAAGAAGATGGAAGAACACACACTGTTATTTCTTAAGAGTTGCAGCTGGCTTATTGACATAGTGGAGTGGCCAATAAAAACATTGGCCAATGTATAGCCACAGTTGCTTTTAAACAACAAGGACTTGTGCGCTGCTAGCCAGTTGACCCAACATGTACAGAATCAACCACACAATGACAACGGTATAGGGTATATTCCCATAACTCAGTGGCTCAGGCATCAGGCTGCAGTGTCAGAGGTTGGGAGTGCCTCCTTAACAGGTTTTGGACTTGATAAGAACCTAAGAAGAGTCCTGCTGGATCAGGCCAAAGGCCCATCTAGTCCAGCTTCCTGTATCTCACAGCGGCCCCACCAGATGCGTCTGGGAGTGCATGAGACTAGGTTTCTGTCTCCTGATCCCACTGCCCTGCATCTGGCCCTTGAAGTACTCCAGTTTTAAGCCTGGAGATGACACATCTCCTTCATGGTTTGTAACCTGTGATGGACTTTTTCTCCAGGAATCTGTCTAATCCCCTTTTGAAGGCATCCAGGCCAGATGCCATCACCACATCCTGGGGCAGGGAGTTCCACAGACTAACAAACTCACTAGGTGAAAAAATATTTTCTTTTGTCTGTTCTTACTCTCCCAGCCCTCAATTTGAGTGAAGAGGGAGCAGGTTTGTTTTCCATGGCTTCAGAGATTAGGACTCGGGACAATGGTTTCAAACAACAGGAAAAGAGATTCCGGTGCCTTTTTCAGACTAAAGAGCCCCCAAATTTTTTAGCCTTTCCTCATAAGGGAGGTGCCCCAGCCCAGTAATCATTTTAGTCACTCTCTTATGTACCTTTTCCAGTTCCACTCTGTCTTTCTTGAGATGCGGTGACCAGAATTGTACACAATACTCCAGGTGCGGCCTTACTATCGTTTTGTACAGTGGCGTTATACTGTTGGCTGTTTTGTTTTCAATCCCCTTTTTGATAATCCCTAGCATGGATGATTTATAAGAACCCTTCCAGCTTTGCATTTCTATGATATTTTGAAGATATTTCTGCCAGCAGACTTTCCTGTTTTCCTTGATCACGATCGCCGATGTTGAAAGCTCTAGGGGAGCAAATGTTGCCAGTGTTTGAGAAAACCTCGCCCTGAATGCCCCTTGGAACCCATTCCGATGGGTGCAAGCCAAGGAAATCCCCCAGCAAACGTCGTAGAGGGTAGGCTTGAGACAGGGTGACACATGTGCTGGCAGCCCAAACAACAAGGGAAAGGTATTTGCCCACCACTGTAGGCTGTGATAGGAAGGACTCGTGAATCACCGATTATACAACCCAGTATTTCAATATTTAGCACAGTTCTGATGAGCCATGTGACATGGGAGTCATAATATTGTGAGCTTATGACCTGCGTGCATCATTAGTTTTGAGGGGTTTGAGGAAAATAGAATAAAATGTTACCTTTCCAGCTGTGCTTTCTTTCCTTTTTTCCAATTTAAAAAGGATGTTGACAACCTCGAGCGGGTACAGAGGAGGACGACCAGGATGGTTGAGGGTCTGGAGGAAATGTCTCATGAGGAACGGCTTGGGGAGCTGGTGGGGGGGGATATGAGAGCTATGTTTAAATATTTGAAAGGATGTCATATTGAAGAGGAAACAGGTTTGTTTTCCATGGCTTCAGAGACTAGGACTCGGGGCAATGGTTTCAAACTACAGGAAAAGAGATTCCATTTGAACATTAGGAAGAACTTCATGACATTTAGAGCTCTTTGGTGGTGGAAGATGCTGCCCCAAAGGAGGGTGGTGGCATCTCCTTCTTTGGAGGTTTTTAAGCAGAGGCTGGATGGCCATCTGTCGGAAATACTGTGATGGGGGTTCCTGCATGGCAGGGGGTTGGACTAGATGGCCCTTGAGGCCTCTTCCAGCTCTATGATTCTATGAACCCTAATATTCATTTAGTTATATAGTGTTAAAGAAGAACCTTGTGATAGTGAAACTCACACCACAATAAATGCGCCAGCCTCTTGTGCGTCACATGTCTCTTCCTTAATTAATCCACTTTAAGACCCCAGTCTAAGGGATCTTGAAATGTATCTCTCTTGCCACACTGTCAAAACACTTTGGCCTAATAACGATATCTTAGATAGCAATACAGTGATCTTAAAACTGCAGAGCTGGCCCTGCAGCCAGAGGCTTAAACCACTGAGCTATTGAGCAGTACTTGTTAACAGAAGTGAACAATAATAATAGGACATACTTTCTCACTCTTTCTATGCACCTGCCCATTTTCCTGGGTTCTCAGAAGGAGTAAATTCACACAGAGAGAAGCGGGACCTAAGAACCTGATTTAGAATGTCTTCATTTTTTAAGAGATGGTTGCGATGGAATCGTGAAGATCCAAAATCCACTTTGTGTCACCTTCTGAATTTTACTGGAGCTCTCCGTGGTGCTGAAAATGCTTGGAGGACAGCACCACACAGAGCTCCCATAAGGTTTGGACCAGTAGTTCCCACCCTTGGGCATGTTCTTGGACTGCCACTCCCAGAAGTCTTTGGCACTTGCTGTGCTGGCCAGGATTTCTGGGAGATGGAGTCCAAGAGTATCTGGGGACTGAAGGTTGAGAACCACTGGCTGTGATTAAAAGACAAAGGATTTGCTCTCCCACCAGCAGAATTGGAGTCAGCTGCTCCGATGGGGGAATAATGATATAAGCTAAGAACTGCAGAGCTGGAAGGGACCCTAAAGGTCATCTAGTCCAGCCCTGGTCAATGAGGCTCAGTGAAAAATTGAACTTCCATTCTCTGGATCCACAGCCAGCGACCTGAACCTCTGAGCTTTCCAGCACATCTTAGTAACAACCTTAGGACTGGATAGCTGGAAGGGACCCTCTGGGTCAGGCATGTTCAAACTTCAGCCCACAACTCCCACAGTCCTTTGCCATTGGAAATATAGGCTTGGAATTCTGGGAGTTGTGGTCCAAAACATCAGGAGGGCTGAAGTTTGGAGATGCCAGCAGCCCCTCTCAGGGACACACAGTGCGGATTTAAATCCCAACCTCTACTTCTGCCACCAAGATACCTAAACCCCTGAGCTATCCGGAAGTTCTTACTTACTTTCTTACTTACTTTCTTACTTTCTTACTTTCTTACTTACTTACTTACTTACTTACTTACTTACTTACTTACTTACTTACTTACTTATATACTGCCCCATTTTCTGAAACAGGAACTCAGGGCACTTAACAAGTATAACGTGCCACAATTCAAAAAATAATAATCATCGGTTCCGCAAAATAACATATAAGAAAATTTCAATAGCAAACGGAAACCCGCATTTAAAAAGCTAAAAATTCAAGATAAAAACTGACTGCTGCTCTGCCCCATAGAAACGAGTGGGGTCTAAAAAGGGTGACAAGACTTCTGCGTGCTTGAGAGAGATTTTTTTTAAAAAAAATCAGGGTACACTGGTACCTTGTATAAGGGAATTAATTTGTTCCAAATGAAATTCCATTAAGAAAAATTTCCTTTATACAAATTTCCCAAAGGAATGCATTCAAAACGGAGTACTCCCTAATCGCAACCATTTTTATGTTGTACGGATTTGCCCCATAGGCAATTCCACTAAGCAGATTTCCCCTATCTATGGATTTTTTTTATGTTGTACAGATTTCATGTTATACAAACTGTTTGTTATATGAGGGTCCAATGTATTCTCTTTTTAACTGGACAAACTCCAGGTTGATTTGCAACCACCTCTCTCTTTTTTTTAATAATAAAAAAAAATCAACCCTCCTTGCTTATTTAAATATATATGTTGCGATAGATATCTAGGCTGCCATTCATAGTTATAACTCAGCAACCTCTGAGCTTTGTTTAAGCTCTGCCTTTAAAGAAAATGTTCTGATCGATATGGTAATCAAACGTCCTCTAAACACCTACCTTTTCAAGTGTTTGCCTTTCTGCCCAGAGCGATTATGGCTCTTCTGACGCACACAGTGATAAAGGAAGCAGAGACAGGAAAAGTTATTTTCTTCCACCCAAGCACCCTGAAAGACCCCCACGATGGCCATCCTTGTATGGTAGGAATTCTAGTTATAGGGGGAAGTTAGTCACATATATGTTTTGACTTAAACACTAGGTTGAATTTCGGAAATTGACTTGAAACTAACGAGCTATCCACCAGAAAAAGAAGTTCTGTGTCTTCGCCCGCCCTTGCAAACAAACAAACAAAAACTGCAGGAGAGCAAGCCAGTCCTTGTTTTTTGGTCAGTTGGCAACTTGACTTTTTGTTTGTTTGTTTGTTTCTAGACATAAAGTACTACTGCCTCTTCTCTGGTTCCTTGGAAGGTCTTTAAGTGTTTTGGGTTCTTTTCGACAGAGGAATCTTAGCCATGCCTACAGGGAAGGAAAGTCCTGTTGAGTTTGGTGCTGGTAGTTCCAAGTTCATACACGCGAGTGATTGTAGCAATCTTTGTGTTTGCTTTACAGCTTCTCAGATAATGGTGAAAAAACTCCAGTAAGCTTCTGATTAGGTTATACCCGTGCTTGTTGGGCTGGGTCAGTGTGGGCCAAATTTCCACCCTCTTCTTGTTTTCTCTCTCTTTGGTTTAAATCAAAGGACTTCATGCCTTTGAAACACACCTACCTAAGAAAAGGTTGCCAACTGATCAGGCAGAAAACAACTGACAAGCTCCAGTGCAATCCAGAGGGCCCTGTATTTGCGCAAAATTAGCCAACCATGATTCTGGGATGTGTGTGTTCCTTTTAAATAATAATAATAATATTAAATAAGAAAGGCAGAGGAGCGATGGCCAGTGAAAATGTTGGCAACACAAGACTGTGTCTTCTTTACAATGATGGAGATGCAAGATAAACTACACTGCCTGGAAGTTCTGAATACAGCACACCTCCTTGTTCAGAGGGCAGTATATCTTGGATTGCTGCGGAATGGCTTGAAAGATGAATGAGATGATCACAGAACTACAGGGCAGGTCCCAGAATAATCTTAAGAGCAGTGGACAGATTTCAGTGCTTCCTGGGTGTGGATCCAGACCGCTCTCCCACCTTTGGATTGTAATTTCCACACCTGTCCTGGGCATTACCAGTGCTGGCCCTGGTCGATGGTTAATGTTGTTCTTGATGGTAGAAGGGGCTTCCCAAGTCACAGGAGGCTGAGTTAATGCAGGGACGGCTGATCCGTAGTCCTCCGGATGTTGCTGGATGGCAAGCCCCATCCTTCCTCACTCTTGGCCGATGGGACATGTAGTCCAGCGGCAGCGAAAGCGCCACAAATTGCCTGTCCCCAGGTTGGGTGGTGGTGGTGGTAGATGGAGCTTGTTCTCTTACCTTGACGAACGTTTGGGGCAGCGGATCTCTTTGCTTGGCTGATTGTGGGGCGGATGGGACTTGTAGTCCCCGCTTTCCGATATCCAGGAGGTCAGTCCCGCGTTCCTCTGAGAGGCGACGAACCCTCCGCGATGGTGTCCCGTCTTCCTTTCTGCAAAACCAAAGGCAGGCGATCCGCCCGATGGCGGCCACCCCTGGGTGTCATCCCTCCAGCCTCCCCCGCGCTCTGCCGGACGGCCGACCGGCCTCTAACCACTGCGCCATCCTACCCCACCTTGCCGCCTTCTTCCTTCCTTCCGCGACGCCTCTGTCCTCTTTTCCAGCCTCCTCCTCCTCCTCGCCAGTTGGGGTGGAAGGGAAGAGGGCAGGGATAAGGGGGTTCGTCCTTCTCCCCCACCCCCAAATAAATAACCCACCTCCCGGGGAGGGGGGGCGGTCTGACGTCAGGCGGGGGCCAAACCACGCGGCTGCCAAGGGAAAGGCAAGCAAGCGAAGGGAAAGGCAGTGCGAGCGAGCGAACGAGGGACGCGGCAGGCGAGGCGCTGCACCGGCGGGCGCTCTCCCGGATGATGCTGCGGAGGCTGGCCGGCTGAGAGGACCCGATCCTGCTCCTTGGGACAAGCCAGAAGCCGACATCTCGCACGCACCCCCCCCCCCAGCCTTTCCGCTTCCCTCCTTCCCTCCCCGGGCAGAGCAGGCGGCCTCCAACCCCCCCCCCACCTCTCCATGGCCTTGGGGACGCCCGGCGCTGGGCCCCTTGCCCCGACTGGGGGAGGAAGGGGCCCCGCTGATCCCCCCCCTTCTAGCCTCCATCCCGCTTCCATCCCACCTCCGCCCTCCCGACTTCATCCCCCCCCCCAAAAAAAAACCAGGCGCCCCCTCCATCCCTCTTTCCGCCCGCCCCTTCCCCTAAAATACTCGGGCGCCAACTTTTTTTTGGGGGGGCGCAGCCATGCCAGTGGGGCAATAAGCCACCCCCCTGAAATCTTTACCCCCCTTCCCACCCCCTCAGCTTTTGCAAACTCTGCCTGTCCTCCAGCTGAGGCAAAGAGAAGGACCTCCCGTGTGTGTGTGTGTGTGTGTGTGTGTGTGTGTGTGTGTGTGTGTGTGTGTGTGTGTGTGTGTGTGTGTGTGTGTGTGTGTCTGCGTGCGTGTATTTCCATCCCCCTTGCTCTCCGAGAAGGAACAACCGCCCCCACCAGCTAGCGCACATGGCTGGGGCGGTGAAGATCTGACTCCCCCCCCCGCCGCCCCACCTCAAGTTTCTGGGACCCGGGGGCCGTGACCATGTGGATACAGCAGATTTTAGGGACCAGGTAAGAGATCTCGGAGGGTTCCGGGAACAGGGGAGCGGGGGGGGATGTTTCGATGTCGGGGTGCTGGGAGGAAGAGAGGGATCCATGGGTGGGGTGGGGTAAGGGGGGAGAGACCCCCATCCCCCAAAAAAACGCATCCACTAAGCTCCAGAGGTGGTGTCGGAGGAGACGCGAAGGGATGAGACAGAAGCGGAAAGATTTCCTCGTAGTCGAAGAGTTTGAGGGTCTTTTGGCAAACGGGCGTGATGCTTAGTAATAGGAATGACCTTCGGCTTAACTTCGAGCAGACCAGGGTTGCTGTTTTATTTTATTTTGTTCTTAAAGAGAGAACTGAAATGGAGCTGTCCAGTTGCCCAGAAGTGGAGCCGGGAAGGAAGCACCCACGTTGGCCTGGATCGCCTTTCCCGACTTTTGCCTCGACTTCTCTCTCTCTCCCCCCTCCCTCTCCTGTCACATCCTTGGGTGCTTCTTGCGGGGAGGCTGCCTTGGATGCCCGCGCAGGGTGTGTGTGTGTGTGTGTGTGATTGTGCCTTTGCCTGCTCGCTTTGGGTTGCGGAGCGTCTGCTGGGCTGAGCAGGAGACCTTTAGAAGCGCGAGGGGCCGGCCCTTTTGGAGAAGGGGTGCCAGAGATCCGCTGGCTTTTGCCCTTGGACTGGCAGCCCTGGCACCCTTCCCCTCCCCAGTCTTCGGGATCAAGCCAGCTGCGCAGTTGAGTAGAGCATAGGGATGGAAATGGGGGGGAGAGAGAACAGAGCTGTGTCCCCTACAGAGGCTCAGCTTAGGCTGCCAGGAGCCCCGATGATCTAAATCCATGTTAATCAGTCACACGAGGGACTTACTCCCGAGGAAGTAGGGAGAGGATTAAAACATCTGTCATCTCTGCCAAAGAAGCAGCTGCGAAGGAATCAGGTTGCAGGGAGGAGGAGTGCTTGGGGGGGGGAGCAGAGGAGAGATGCCAGCCAGCCAGCCAGCCAAGGGGCTGGATCAGCTCTTAGCAGATTGTCAAGAAATTCAAAATGTGCAAACCCCCTCTCTGTGTGGCTGTATATGTGTGCCTCTGTTTCCTTTCTTGGAGGAACTTGCTGGTCTCGTGTGGAAGGGGGTCTGTGTATGCATCTCAAGCAGTAAGTTAGAGGGATGTTTATGGGGAACGTCTCCGCGAACAGGACTGAAGGCATCAGGGCAAACTGCCCCTGATTGTGGCACCCCCTTTTGCGAATCTACTTTTTGAGTGTTGAGGTGGCGGGTTTTATGCCTTGCCATTTCTAGCAGGTCCTACATGGCTGTAGCAAAGGGTGTGTGTGTGTGTGTGTGTGTGTGTTTCTGTGCAAGGGTGAATGCTGAATTGTTCTTCATGTGTATGTCCACTGGGATGCAGCAGACGCTTGGTTTGGGGGAGAAAGAATGGAAAAACGTTCCCGCTGGTTCCCGACACAGGATCTACCTGTAAAGAAAAAGGGTCATTGGGGGAGACAGAGTCCCTTTCCTATTGGGAATAAAAATAGGTATCTTACCCTACTTGGAGCTGTTTCTGGAATGACATGCAGACTGCTCTCAGTTGCATCCTCCGTTTTGCAGAGTAGGGAGGAAAAAGAAAGACCTTTTAAAAAGCACCACAGGGGTGAAATTGGTTCAACCCCTGGCATCAGCAAATACAAATGTTGACCCTCCGGGCCAACCGGGTGGCACCATAGCCTCAAAGCCACTGACAAACCTGAATGACGGACCTCTGCCCTCTGCCGCTGATGTTTGACCCAGATCCGGCATCAGGTCCTAGGGCAACCCTGGAGTCAAAGTCTTGAACCCTTTGCTGAGGGGATGCTTGGGCTTCTGAGATTGGCCGCCGTAGACCCAAGGCGGGTGGTAGCTTTCCGGAACATCTCCAGTGGCCAGCCTTGGAGGTCGTGATGAAGCATCCCTGCCTTCTCTGCTCCTTAAAATCTCGGCTCCTACCCTTTCCAGGAGGTAGACTGGTGAGAATTTCTCACAAGGAAGCTGTTTTCTACTGGGTTAGAGCCTTCGGTCCCTCTGACCAGTCTTGTTCAACCTGTGTTGGCAGTCGCTCTCTTGACATCTCAAGGCCAAGGTTGGTCCTCCCTGCCTTGGCCCACTCGGACAGATGCCAGGAGGTCCTCTGAATTGCAGGTGTCAAACTTGGAATCTTCCACCAGCAAGGTCTCCCTCGGAGCTGTACTCCTAATCTTGAACAGGTCCAGAGGAGGGCGTCCAAGATGACTGAGGGTCTGGAGGAAATGTCTTACGAGGAGTGGCTTAGGGAACTAGGAATGTATAGCCTTCCACAAAGAAGGCTGGGAGGGGATATGATAGCTATGTTTAAATATTTGAAAGGATGTCACATTGAAGAAGGGACTGGTTTGTTTCCCATGGCTTCAGAGACTAGGATGTGGGGCAATGGCCTCAAACGAGAGGAAAGGAGATTCCATTTAAAAATTAGGAAGAACTTCATGACAGTTAGAGCTGTTTGGCAATGGAAGATGCTGCCCCAAAGGAAGGTGATGGAGTCTCCTTCTTTGGAGGTTTTTAAGCAGAGGCTGGATGGCTGTCTGTCGGGAGTCCTGTGATGGGGGTTCCTGCATGGCAGGGGGTTGGACTAGATGGCCCTTGAGGTCTCTTCCAAATCTATGACTCTATGATATTGGCATCTAAGAAGGGGGTGGATGCTCGTGCTAGATTCTTGCGTCTTGGACATGATTGGTCCATCCTTGCTTTGTGTCTTCAGGGGACCACAAACGAAGGTTTAAGGTACAGGCCCCGGGGGTCTTCTCAGATTCTCTTGCTATGCATATAAGAACCTAAGAAGAGCCCTGCTGGATCAGGCCAAAGGCCCATCTAGTCCAGCTTCCTGTATCTCACAGTGGCCCTGCCAGATGTGTTTGGGAGTGCACAAGACTAGATCTCTGTCTCCTGATTTACTCCCCTGCATCTGGCCCTTGAAGTCCCCTGGTTTTAAGCCTGAGATTACACATCTCCATCATGGTTTGTAACCTGTGATGGACTTTTCCTCCTCCAGGAATCTGTCCAATCCTCTTTTGAAGGCATCCAGGCCAGATGCCATCACCACATCCTGTGGCAGGGAGTTCCACAGTCCAACAACACGCTGGGTAAAAAAATATTTTCTTTTGTCTGTCCTCACTCTCCCATCCCTCAGTTTGAGTGGGTGTCCCCTAGTTCTGGTATTTCATGAGAGGGAGAAGAGCTTCCCTCTATCCACTTTACTCATGCCCTGCAAGATGCTTGCTGGTGGACTCCACTGTTCTCTCCATGCCCCCCACCCCAGCCCTGCCCATTGGGCTCAGGCGTCCTCGATTCTTTGGCTGGGCCGCTGCAAGCTTAAGATCCTGACTTTCCAATGTCGGTGCCGCTGCGATGCAGAAGCCAGGGGGCGTCCTGGCATGGTGGCGATCTGACCATGGCAATAAAGAAGAATTCACTTGCATGGCCTTTAGGTTGGTGGGAAGGCTTTCCCAAACCTTCCTTGGATCGGCCTGCGCACGACGGGGGAGACCCAACGGCCCCATCTGGATGCAGCCGCTAATTGGGCCCTTTCCTTAAGAGCACTGGTGTGGAAACCTTATGTAATCTTGTTTTTCTGGCCCTTGCAGAACGGGGAGGTGGGGAGGACCAGGATCAGTCCCTGTGGAAGCAATCGGGGAATGGGAAAAGAAAAAAAAAAGAGAGAGAGAAGGACCGTTCCATTTAGATGTGAATAATTCAGAAGAGGTCTGTGTTTCTTTCTATCACCTCCTTGGCTGCTCAGGGGTGGTGAAAGGAGCCACTTTTGGGGTGTGTGATTCTGGGTCCTGGTCCATAATTGTGACAAAGAGGGAAGGAAAAACATCCACCATTGACTCCTGCCTGAAAGGGAGACTGGAGAAGAAATCAACAGACAATGCGCCTCTTACCTGGCACACCAGCATTTGAAAAGCAGTTAATCTCTACGATCAAAGACTGAATATGGATAGTTTTTTTTTTTTTTTTTTTGTGAAGGTTGCTTTCCTGGCTGTTGCCCCCGCCTCCTGAGCCTGGTACCCTTTTGACAATTAGCTCTTAAACTCAAATGCACTTAGGGAGGGACAGGACAGAAGACCAGGGGGTTTGTTTTGCAGTGTGTGTGGTGGTGTGTGGTGGTGTGCACCCATCTCTTCTTTGGAATCCAAGGCAAAAAGGGGACAATGCCACACTCAAAACCCTCTGGGCACCTCCTGAGAAGCCATGGCCCTCTGGAAAAGGCAATTGCACTGGGAAAGACGGGAAGGTGCAGGAAAAGAGGAAGATGAAATACGAGATGGATTAGCTCCGTAAAGGAAGCCACAGGATTGACTTTGCAAGACCTAAGCAGGGCAGTGGAGGGCAGGACCTCTTGGAGATGACTCACTCATAGGGTCACCGTAGGTCGGAGACACACAACAGTAACAACTGCAGCATCCTCGGCCAAGTTCAGCCTGCCCCCTGGTTTTGGCCTTGTGACCCCCCCCCCCCGGCTCTACAAGGATGATGGAAACTGGGGTGATCCCATTCTCATCCAGTTGCATTTTGGGATGGGCATCCAAGAGTTGGTTCTCCGCCCAGTAGAATGACAGACGACCTTAAAGAAAGCATCGGGTTAATATCTGAAACTGATGGGTGAGGAAAGGAGGATTTGATATCTGTTCAGTTTTGTAAACTGCCCAGAGTAGCTGGGTAGCTAGATGGAGTGGTATATTAATTAAAATAAATAAATAAATGAATGAATGAATGAATGAACGAACGAATGAATAAACAAACAACAACAACATTACTGGCAGCTGTGTTCACCAGATGATGATGATGATGATGATGATGATGATGATGATGATGATGATGATGATGATGATGCCTAGTCCTGCCTTCAAAAAGCATTAAAGACCTTGCTTTTCTGAAAGGCATTTGGGCAACCTTTAGTGTGTTTGCTTTTTCTTTTCTCTTTTGCTTTGATTTGTTCTGCTTTTTGAACTATTGCCGCCATCTTTGCCAATCACTCTTACTACATTTATTTTTATTTTTATTTTTTGTAACATTATTATTCTGATCTTTTTTATTGTTCCTGTGTTTGATTGGGGTAAACCACTCAGACTTCCACTGGAAGATGGGTGGTATCAATCAATCAATCAATCAATCAATCAATCAATCAATCAATCAATCAATCAATCAAATAATAATAATAATAATAATAATAATAATAATAATAATAATAATAATAATAATAATAATAATAATAATAATAATAATGATGATGATGATGATGATGATGATGATGATGATGATGATGATGATGATGATGATGATGATGATTGCAACCAAGGGAAATGGGACCCAGCCCTTCCCAAAGAGATCCCCAAATTCATTGGGGTTTGGGGTCTGTGGGTCGACCATGGTTTGGAGGAGTTGGAGGACATCAACCCCTCCAGGTCACCATTCGCATGCAAGACCTTGGCCCTTCACAGGACTCACGCCACTTGCTTTAACTTGGTCTTCCAAGATGTGCCAGTTCAATGTACCTGCTGTACAACTTTTGGGCTCTTTCTTATTGGCTGATCCTCCTGTATTCCTCTCTATTTTGGTGCAACTTGAGTGTGTGTGTTGGGAAAGAGAGGCAGATGCCTAGATGGGAATGAGGAGGGGAAAGGTTAAGCCTCCTGTGATATTAGGGTTTGGAGTGCAACGTGCATCTATTTGGGCCATGCCATCTTAGAAAGGATATTGCAGGGGTCTAAAAGGGACATCTCAAACATCCCAGTGGCTCAGCCTGTGTCTCAAAACGGGGGCTGTTGTTTGAGGCAGGCCACATGGGGTCCACATGGACCAGGCATGTCCAAACGTTGGCCCTCCTGATGTTTTGGACCACAACTCCCAGAATTCCATGCCTGTATTTCCAATGGCAAAGGACTTTGGGAGTTGTGGCCCAAAACATCTGGAGCGCCAAAGTTTGGACATGCCTGACATAGACCATAGCAACCTTCTCCTGTATCTGAAGCTTCTTGGACCTTCTTGAAGTTTTGGGGAAGAGGTGCGAAGCAATTGTTTGAAAAGGGAGAACTGCAGTCCCTTGACTAATTCTAGTAACAATGATTCTGTGTCCTTAGAATTTGCTTTGGGAAGGGGCAAAGGGTGGTGATGTGGAAGGGGAGAAACAGGAAAGATTAATACAATTATGGGTGATATACACCGTAGGTGGCCAGTGTGGTGTCGTAGATAGAGTGACAGAGTTGGATTCTGAGAACAGGGTTTGAATCCCCGCTCAGCCATGGAAACCCACTGGGAGAGGAGAACGGGTAAACTCACTCCTTAAACATTCCTTCAAAGCCCTCTTAGGGTGGCTATCTGGTGCTTCCGACTTGATGGCTCATAAGAACATCAGAACAGCCTTGCTGGAACAGGCCACAGCCCATCTGGTCCAGCATTCTGTCTCACACAGCAGCTCACCATTTGCTTCAGGGTATTCCCAAGCAGATGTCTTCCCCTCCTTACGATTCCCTGCAAAAGGCATCAAGAGATCTCCTGCCCCTCTCTCTCCAACCCGGAGGTTGTCCTTAGGCATCCATCATGACAGCCATGGAGACCCTTGTTCTCCATGAACTTGTCCAATCCTTTCTTAAAGCCGTCAAGGGTGACAGCTGTCACACCTTCTTCTGTCAGGGAGTTCCACAGACCAGTGATCCTCTGGGTGAAAAAGGACTTTCTCTTATTAGTTTGAGATCTAGCACCCAAAGGTTTCATGGAGTGCCCCCTAGTTCTAGTGTTGTGTGATAGGGAAAATAATTTTTCCTTATCTAATTTGTCCATACCGTGTAAGATTTTATAAACTTCAATCAGGTCACCTCCTAGGCTCTGTCTTTCAAGAGTGAAGAGGCCCAGCTGTTGCAGCCTCAGATGGTAAGGAAGGTGTTCCAGTCCCCTAATCATTCTGGTTGCCCTCCTCTGTACTTTTTCCATTTCTATAATATCCTTCTGGAGGTATGGTAACCAGAACTGTGCACAATGCACCAGATGGGGCCTCACCTTAGATTTATAAAGAGGCAGAATGACACTTGCCGACTTATTTTCTAGATCCTTCCTAATGATCCCTAGCATTGAGTTTGCTTTCAAAAATGGCACACTGGGTTGACACCTTCATTGAGCTGTCCACCTGGTTTGTTGCAGAGAGTTTAGACTAAGGGAATTGACTCATTACACATCACACACATGCATACAACTCTGTAGGTAGAAGGAATTCCCCTCACATTATTGGAGATCCACCACCCAATCACTTTTGGAAGAGCTCCTGTAGAAGACCTCCTGTCCAAGAGAATCCATCCTTCTATTGAAATCAGGCTGGATGGCTCAGTGCATAAGGTCTCTGATGGCAGAGCCAGAGGTCAGGAGTTTGATCCCCTCCCCCAAGAGGCCTCCTGGGAGAAGAGCCAGCCTGAGTGGCCTTGGGAAAGCTTCACTGTCGCAGGGATAACCCCTCAGTAGAAGGGAATGGTCAACTACTCCTGAGTATTGTTGACCTGGAGAACCCTCCAGAGGACCTCCAGGAGTTAGTTTCAACCTGACGTCACAGGATAAGGATGCTTATTGATGGAAAGCTGCTACCAACGTGAGGTTGCTCTTCACTTTGATTTGGAATCTTGTCTCTGGGTCTTTGAGTCACTGGCCTGCGACTGACCCTCTGTAGATGACCACCATGAGATGTCTGTGAAGAGAGCTGCTGGATTGATTGGGCATTCTGAGCCTAGAGGAAAGAAGCGCCAGGGACAATATGACAGCACATTTCCAATATTTGAAGGGCTGTCCTACAGAGGAGGGGCAGGATCTGTTCTCCATCATCCCAGAGTGCAGGACGTTAAGAGAACTGAATATCAGGAAAAACTTCCTAACTGTTAGAGCAGTACAACGATGGAAGCAATGGCCTTGAGAGGTGGTGAGTGCTCCAATGCTGAAGGCATTCAAGGGAAATATGGACAGCCACGTGACAGAGATCCTTTGGTTTGTATTCTTGCATGGAACAAGGGGTTGGATTTGCTGGCCTTATTGGCCCCTTCCAATTTCACTATTCTGCGACTCTATGATATTTTTATTTATTCTGATCTTAACACAGCACAGCGGGAAGGGACTCTATGGATAAAGGAGTCCATCTCCTGTCGAGGAGGGGAATCAAACTCCTGACCTTTGGCTCTGCAACCAGATGCCCAAATCCTTAAACTCTCCAGCCAATGGTTTTCTTCTCCAGGCTAAGCATACCCGGCACCCTTGACCAGTCCTTGCTGGAAAAGGTTTTCTGAACCCTTGAATGTCTCGATCTTTACTCTTCAGATATATCCCAACCTACATGAAGTCCCTTCCACCCTTATCTTGGCCTAATAAAACTTTCACAGCCAAGAGGGAGAGGGGAGAGAGAGAGAGAGAGAGAGAGAGAGAGGAGCAGCCGCTTCAAGAGCGACCGACCACGGTCATCCTTCAGGCAATGCTTTATGCATGAATATTCTTGCATCAAGGGTCTACAAGACTGGCCTTCTTGAGCCCAGTTCATTCACAATGACAGGGAGCGGCTGTCACCCAACCCCTGTAGGGTTTTTCTAGCCATGAACCTGAGATCTTCTGTGTTCACCGCATCTAGCACAGCAGAGTCACCATCCCTTCAAATAGAAGTGTTAAAGGTGGCAGCCTTGAGGCGTGAGAGGACTAGAACAGCACCCACGCTGAAGTGCTTTGCAAACGGGAGCTCCCCGCACTCTTTTAAACAAACCCTGCAAGGTGTTTGACCACCCTGGAGGGAGGTGGCGACTCTGATTCCATGGGAGCATTGGATCCGCTCTGGGTTGCAGGTGGATCTTCACAACAGCTACCCCCAAGCATGAGGACAAACTTAAGAAGCCAGTGTTAAGTGCTTTGGATAGCACTTTGAACATTCGGAGGAAAAGAGAAAGCAGATTCACCAACCTCGTGAAATTCGCCACCAGCCTCGCACATAACAATGTCTGCATTGTTACGCCTCATTTTGTGGCGGGCAGGTGGGTGGTGGTCTAAGCCCCCTGTTGTCTTTGTAGCTGAAGTGGCAGCCCATGGATGTATTACTATAAATGCCTGCAATTACAACCCAGTAGTTCTCAGGTTGGCGAGGCCAACAAGAAGCTATCTATGGACCTGGTTTGATATATTGCCTGTCTTTCTCCCTGAACTGGGAGCTAAGCGATTTTCCAATAAAAATGGGAACAGATGCAATCTAAACTTAGGGCTCGGTCCCACGTCCCTTTAAAAGCAGTTTAAATTACTAGAAAAACCTGTGTTAAAAATGCCATCCCCACGGCCACCGGGCTTTTTGAAGAAAAAGAAAAAAGAAAACAGGGTAATGCCTCTTTAAGCGAGGTTTCTGTGACTCACCCAAGACATAGGGAATTTTTTGCCTCTCTTTGATAGTCCACCTTTTAAGGAAGCAGATGCTGTGGGACCACACAGATGATCTGTTTCTTCTTTTTTTTAACTCATAGCCCCAACCAGCTGTTCCTGGGGCCGATCGGCACTGTTTTTTTAATTGCTTTTCACCTTCGGAGAAACAGGAAGCTCCATGCAGTGCCCTAAGCATTAATTTCCCCCAGGCAAGTGGTCCATTTTTTTAAAATGCTAGCGCCACCTGCTGGCCAAGAGGGCTCAACTGTACTTTAAAATAAAAAACCAGCTTTGGACGTGGGAACTCTTGTCCCACTTATTCAGTCACGTGATGGGACAAAGAGGAAAAGCTGGATCTTCAGAAAATCAGGATCAAAACCCAGGTGAGATAGCAGCCTTAGAGAAACCCAGTGCATATTGACACCATTTTAGCATGAAGCCATTACAGCCCGTATCTTAGGGGAGAAACACAGGGTGGATGTACAATGGTGTAAGCAATCCCTGTAGCTTGCCTGCCATGTCCTCAGGACATGCCAGTCCTTGCACTCATTGTGCAACTGGTCACACAGCCCGTTGCTTGAGAAGCAGGGGCTTTCAGGCAATACTGGCCTGAAATTCTACTGAATTAAAACACTATTTTGAAAACACACTGTACAAAACACAGCAGCCATCTGTGAAAAGCCCTTTCCCATACTATAAGCTTATAATCATAGAGTTGGAGGAGACCTCAAGGGTCATCCAGTCCAACCCCCTGCCATGCAGGAACCCCCATCACAAGATGCCCAACAGATGGCCATCCAGCCTCTGCTTAAAAACCTCCAGAGAAGGAGACTCCACCACCCTCCTTTGGGGCAGCATCTTCCATTGCCAAACAGCTCTGTTATGAAATTCTTCCTAAGGTTTAAATTGAATCTCTTTTCCTTTAGTTTGTAGCTCAAGCTACAGGGAACCAGAGATGGACTGAATATCGGGGGACTTCTTGTTAGAGGCACACCCCAATGGAACCAATGACCTCTGGAGAGGCTGAGCACTCCAACGCTAGGGGTATTTAAGGCAAAACTGGGCAACTCCATTATTTTGTGATTCTGTAATTCAGTGCTAAGTTTAGAAATGAACCTTTGCTTAGTCAAAGATGGTAGCAGTTTATTTGGGTTTCTTTTCTTTTCGGGAATCTGACGGCTGATTTCGAAAGACCAGGCGGAACTGTAATGTCACAAATTAATTGGATGAAATCAGTAAATGATGTTGCAAATAAGATGGATAATAAGTATCCACCCCTCCCCCCCATTTCTGCATTTTGATCATCTTAGTCTCTCTCTTCGTCTCCCTTCAGCACTCACTGTTTGTGCAGCATTTTTTATTTTTAAAAGAACCCACAGGTTTTAGCAGCTTTAATCCATGTTGTTCCTGCCAGTTAATCTATTTATAGGAAGTCAGCCTGTGAACACAAGAGGGGGGAAAAGTATGATTTTTCAGATGCAGCCAACTGCAATCTGAAATGGTTCATGATGCATTGTTCTCTTGTCCATATCTGTGAGGCACTGGGACAGGGACTCCGATCCAGGTTTTAGTCCAAACACAAAAGCTGCTGTCCAAGGTCCCTAAGGAATTTTGGGAGGTCGCAAGGAGGCTTCAGAACCTTGGACAGCTCCAGCAGTTTGCTCAGGAAGGTAACCTCCCTTACAAAACCAGAATCCTCTACCTCCACTGCCAAAATGTCAAGGAGAAGATTCAGTTCCTACTTCTATTTACCTTGGTTTCACATTAGTGGCTGCCTTACTCTGTCAAATGATAGAGCCGGCTCTGTTTACCACTGATGGGTTCCTTTTGTCCCACAGCAGACACTTAGGTCTTCTAATCTCTGAGCTGCGTTCAGCAATGCTCTTTTCTTTGGCATATACTGTAAGTCGGCTTTAGATCCAGCTTGCACCTAAATTTATTTATTTATTTATTTATTTTATTTCTATACCACCCATCTTCCAATGGAACTCTGGGCGGTTTACAACAGATTTAAAAACCAGAATACAATACAAAGAGAATCAAATAAGGCGAGCAAATTAGGAAAAACCCTCAGCAAGAGGCGGTAAGCAGGCGAAACAAAACAAAACAAAACAGTAAATTAAATTAAATTAAAAGGTCACCAAATGTCTCCCTAAAAAGTATGTTTTTAAGTGCTTTTTTGAAGGTGGGCAGGGACTGTGCAATGCAAATTTCCTTAAAAGTTGACCTTCTCTTCCAGTTTCTCCTCCTTGTTCCATCCCTATGTTCCAGATTTTAATTGCAGGATCATTGGGGCAGGGGGCTGATTAAATTGGAGAAAGATGCTATGCATTTTTTTCGTTGCACCAGAGAGAAATAAATATTTGCTTTCTAATGAGGGTGAGGTTACACAATTCTTCTGGGGCAGGAGTCACCATCTGATGCGCTGTCATTTCTTCATGACAATAAATTTGAATTCTCTGGCATCTGGTTGATTGATTCCCTTCCTCATTCCCAAATCTCCTTTTGAAAAGCAGCTTGGGGTGCCTTGCGAAATGTATCCAAATCTATCGGCTTCCATAGCTCATTAAATGACAATTTCCAGACATCCCCTCCGGTCCTCCCACGCCTGCTGGGGGTACAAACCCCTGATGCAGTGCATTGGGGACAAATAACAGCCTCCCACCTCAGAAAACAATATACACAAAATATTATTCATTATTGCAGAACTAATGAGATAGTAGCTCAAGGCTAGGCTTCTGTTGTTTGAATGCTGGTGCTGTAAAAGAATATGTTCTGGAAACAGCAGGACAGGGAGAGAAGAAAGCAAAATGTTGTTTTTCAAATAATAATAATAATCTTTGCATACCATCAGCATGTCCTCCTGCCCCCAAGATATACATCAGCTCTCCTGGGGCTGATCCAATGCCACAATGCAGCTTTAGCTCAGCATAGGCATCACAGGTTCCTGTCTCGGACTTTCATAAGTATGCTTTCATTCATGCTACAAATCTATCAGTCTATCGAGGTAAATTGTTGTTTGGAATCCCCTCTGACTCCTGTTTTTTAGGAGCCACCGAACCAGTTAAACCAGAGTGAAACTAGTTCAGGGTGACTTCTTAGATTGCCTAACTGGATATGATTGAGATGTACAAAATAATGAAGGGCATGAGTAAAGTGGATAGAGGGACACTCTTCTCCCTCTCACAAAATACCAGAACTAGGGGACATCCACTCAAATTGAGGACTGGGAGAGTAAGAACAGACAAAAGAAAATATTTTTTCTCCCAGTGTGTTGTTAGTCTGTGGAACTCCCTGCTGCAGGAGGTGTTGATGGCATCTGGCCTGGATGCCTTTAAAGGGGATTGGACAGATTCCTGGAGGAAAAGTCCATCCCAGGTGACAAACCCTGATGGAGATGTGCCATCTCCAGGCTTAAAACCGGGGTACTTCAAGGGCCAGATGCAGGGGAGTGGGATCAGGAGACAGATATCTAGTCTCATGCACTCCCAAACGCATCTGGTGGGGCCACTGTGAGATCCAGGAAGCTGGACTAGATGGGCCTTTGGCCTGATCCAGCATGGCTCTTCTTATGTTCTTATGTTCTAACTGGTTATTTTTTTCTGCCTCGGTGGCCATTCTATCATTTCTTTTCTCCTTGGGACTCAAGGTGACTTTTGATTGAGATGGTCCCTGAAGGGGAGGCATCTCCATGGTCGTCAGAAACCTCCAGGGGTTACTGTGTTAGGCTCTTGGAGCAAAAATTGCACTTCAATAACTCCAGCTATTTGGTAGCTCAATGGTTTAGGTCTCTGATTGCAGATGATGATTGTTGATGATGAAACTGGATGGTGAGTCCATTTTTTTTTGGGAGGAGTGGTAGTGGTGGGTGGAGAATCCACTCTGGGTTTAATTCTGAACTTTACACAAGCTATCCAAGGTGCTGGAACCAAATTTGCGAATGCCTTGGATACTGTCACATTTGGAATGGAAACCTGTAGCAGATTTCATTGCCACTGCAAAACCGGTGCTGTTGGTGTCCCCTGGGGCAAATTAAGAATGTCACAAATGAACGAATGCACAGAAAACTTGTTCTTCAAACGTGAAGTCCAGGGATGGAATGCAGGCATCACCTTTGGAACGGGTCAGTCGTGCAGGCCAATGACCCTTGGGCTTGCCTCCCCATGTCCAATGAAAAAGCAAAGAGAGTTTCCTTTGTGTACTACAGGCAGTGTGGAAAGGGGCAAATGTGGCACTCAAACATTTTCGGCCCTTAAGGAATTCCCTCCACAAATGTCAGGATACCTATAATGTATTGTTTAATTTCTGCAGAAAGTCTTATGGCCTGGGGGCCACCACATTATGGAATGCATCAGGAATAGGGTGACAAAAATCTAATTGAGGCATGAAGAATAAAGTGGGTGTGTTTGAACTACTTAATTACCTTGCTCTCTACTTAATTACCTGCCCCTTGTATAAGGACTTAAGGGCAACCTTATTCAGTGAGCTAGGCCTGAATCCCAATAGATCTGGTACTTATATGACAGACTTTTTACTGGGGGACAGAATACCATATATCTCAGAAAAAGTAGTGTGTTTTGCTTTTAATGTATCATTTTTAAGAGGGAAAACTTTTATTGATAAGGATTTTGGTTCAAGTTAAATGAGTTTTATCTTACCGTATTAGTCCTGGCCTGTCTATTGATGTGTATTGTCTCTTTCCCTATCTTGTTTATGCCTTGCCAAGTCCCTTCTGGCTTAAGGTGACTCTAATAAGCTCTCCAAGAGGCGTGGTGGCTCAGTGGACTAAAGCTCCAAAAACTGTCGGCTGCAAAGTCGGTAGCTCGGCAGTTCGAATCCCAGGTTCCACTCAGTGGAGTGAGCTCCCACTGATAACCCCAGATCCTGCCAACCTAGTAGCTCGAAAGCATGTACATGCAAGTAGATAAATAGGTACCACTGTAAAAAGCAGGAAGGTAAAACAGTGTTTCCTTGCAGCCATGCTAGCCATGTGGACACGGACTTGCACAACGCTGGCTCTTCGGCTTGAATATGGAGATGAGCACCGCCCTTAGAGTCAGACACAACTAGCACGCATGTGCAGGGGGAACCTTTCCCTTTCCCTTTAATCAGCTCTTCAAAGCATGTGAGATGTTGAAGGCATGGTCTACCAACATCCCAGTGAGATGCCAAGGTAGAGGAGGAATTTGAGCCCAAGTCTCCTGGGTCCAAATCTGTTGGTCCGTCCCCTACACCACACGAGCTCATGGGCCTGTCTATACTCTGGAAGTTATTGAGTTAATTAATTAACTGAGTTAATCCCCTTCTTCCTTGGCCCTTCTGTAAGAACTGCGCTTCAAGAGAGCTCATTAGAGCTCTCCAGCAAAGGTTGCTTAAATGATCTTCCCAAACGAGGGGTCCCTGAATTGTGTAGGCATTCCAGTTAAGCCTCTGTAACTATATAGTGCCGATAAACCTTCTGATTGCTGAAAACAAGCTGCTTACCGCGAAAAGAGCCTCCTCAATTAATTGTATTAATTAATCCTCCTCTTCCGCTCTCATTCTCTTTCCTTTCTGGCTTGTTGATTTCCACAAACGGGCTGGGATTGGCTGAGGATGTCATGTGCAACCCTCCTCTTCATAAGCTTCAGCCGTTGCCACCCAGCCAGACTTGCCTTGGTGTCACATCGTACCCAATGCCAACTGAGTTATCCGAAGGCAAAAATCCCCTCCTTTATTTTATTTTTATTTATTTATTTTGCCATCCCCAACAGCACGTACAGAATGATAGCAATTTGAGGGATGAGACTGCTTGACTGTGCCCAATGATAGGGATAGGGTTAGGGATAGGAATAGGAATAGGAATAGGGATAGGGATAGGTGAGGGCTGACAGGTTGCAAAGGTGAGGGCTGGCCCTCTCGATGCCACCTGTTGTCCAAGGCTGGGTGTTTTCAAAGCACAAATTGGCCTAATTAGAGACATTGTGTCAACAGTAATAGTGGATCCTTGGCAATTTAATTGTCGTGCCTGCAGAATAGGATAGGATGAAAATCCAAAAAGACCTTGACAGATTAGAATGCTGGGCCAAAGCTAATGGAATGGATTTCAACAGAGGGAAATGTAGGGTGCTACATCTAGGTAAAAATAATGAATTGCACAGATATAGGATGGGGGACACTTGGTTGGAGAATAGTATCTGTGAAAGGGATTTGGGAGTCATGGTGGACCACAAATTGAACATGAGTCAGCAGTGTGATGTGGCGGCCAGGAAACCTAATGCGATTCTTGGTTGCATCAACAGAACCATAGTGTCTAGATCAAGGGAAGTGATAGTACCACTCTATTCTGCTCTTGTCAGATCCCACCTGGAGTAACGTGTCCAGTTCTGTGCGCCTCATTTTAAAAAGGATGTTGACAACCTCGAGTGGGTGCAGAGGAGGGTGACCAGGATGGTTGAGAGTCTGGAGGAAATGTCTTATGAGGAACAGCTTAGGGAACTGGGAATGTTTAGCCTCTCTAAAAGAAGGCTGAGGGGGGATATGATAGCTATGTTTAAATATTTGAAAGGATGTCATATTGAAGAGGGAACAGGTTTGTTTTCCATGGCTTCAGAGACTAGGACTCGGGGCAATGGTTTCAAACTACAGGAAAAAGAGATTCCATTTGAACATTAGGAAGAACTTCATGACAGTTAGAGCTGTTCGGCAGTGGAATATACTGCCACAAAGGAGGGTGGTTGAGTCTCCTTCTTTGGAGGTTTTTAAGCAGAGGCTGGATGGCCATCTGTCGAAAATATTGTGATGGGGTTCCTGCATGGCAGGGGGTTGGACTGGATGGCCCTGGAGGTCTCTTCCAACTCTAGGATTCTATGATTCTATGATTCTGCCCTTCTGCAAAGCTTTCTCTGAGTGACCCAACACTTAGTTGGGTGTTTAAAGTGGATCGTTGCACCTTACTTTGCTTTGGATGTGCCTTGACATTGCATTTGTTGACCACCTCTCAGAGTTCCTTACGATTTCATGCGTTTGGTACTGTCTGTTAATGATGTGAGCCACTTGGGGTCCTTTTTAAAGAGGAAGGCAGGGTAAAAATATTTGAAATAAATAAAAATAAATACAAAGTGGAACGATGGTTTGGTTCATAGCTCTCTGATTGATGGATCCAGCAATTTTCTGCTCTGTTTTATGCTTCACGGATATTCTAAACCCATTCTGGCCCACAGAATCTTCTCAAACATGCATTTCAAAGTGTGCATTTTGAGATAAAGTATAAAGGGAGCTGCATGCTTTCTGTTTTTTTTTTTTGGGGGAGAGTTACCGGTCAAATTAAGAGAACAGCAGGGTTTAAATGTTTCACAAAACGCAACACTTAACTCCAGCACACATGGGCCTGCAGAATCTTCTAGCAGGTTTTTTTTTTTTGAGACCGACATTGGTGATGTGGAGGGGAATTGGGAAGAACAGATGGAAGGTTCTGACACAGGCATGACACAGGCTGGGAAAAAAGACTAGTACACCCCTCCTTTGGTTTCAGGGTGGGGACATTTTTAGGGGAAAAATAAAACAGGGAAGCACAAGCATCTATTGTGGAATTTGGCATCTTTTGTGGAATTGTATACCACACGAGCTAAAAAGAGGGCGATGAAAATATATACAGATTCCACATATTCCGGACATAATCTGTTTCAACTCTCAGGGCGACGTTTTAGGGCATTGCATACTAGGAGAACTAGATATAAAGATAGTTTCTTTCCAAGTGATATCAAACTGTTGAATAATTAATTTTTACTTCTTTTCTTCCCTTTTTAAATAATAAGTTATACTGTATTGTTGTACTGTGTTTTTATTGTTGCATATATGATTCTTATGTTTCCTTTTATATATGGAGAGCATTTCTTACCAACACAAATTCTGGGTGTGTCCATCCACACTTGGCCAATAAAAAGGATTCTGATTCTGATTCAGAATTTCTGTCTGTGCACACCAGCGGGGCTGTGGATCTGTAATGCACGCATGCCTTTCTGGAATTATTTGCTGCCTTTTTTGTGGGGGGGGGATGCATTACGAACTGGTGAAGGGACTGGGAGGGAGACAAGCAGAGGATTGCTCTGTCTTTAGAAGACAGAACAATTTCACAGATGGAAAGAACAGAGGGCTTCTCGAAGCCATCATCGCTGGCCCCCTCCTTCTCTTCTCCCAAGTGCCTCCTGGCACAATCTTGACTGTTTATTTATTTATTTATTTATTTTGTAAGCTTATATCCCGCCCATCTTCCCTGGCGGGAACTCTGGGCAGCTAACAATGATAAAAACACATAAAATAAGTGGAGAAACCTCCGAGCAATAAAGCAACGGAGGGCAAAGATGGCGGCAAGTCGAATAGAGAAAAGGAGGGGAACTAACTAGTAAAGTCACCAAAGGCCTCTTTAAAGAGGAAGGTATTCAAGGCCTTTTTAAAGGCAGGCAGGGACTCCAGCAGGCGCAGCTCACTGGGGAGCTGGTTCCAGAGTGAAGGCCCCACCACAGAGAAGGTGCGGTTTCGCGTACGTGTTTTCCGCGCCTCTCTGGGTGTGGCCACTCTCAGTGAGCGCGCCTGCGACGATCTCGTGGGTCTGGATCTGGATGCCCTCTGGGAGATACGCTCCGCCAGGTACTCTGGTCCCAAGCCGTGGACTGTTGCAACTAAGCTTCAAGTTAGCAGTCCTGCCGCAACCTTTCGGGCCTGCAGAAGTGAGACAAAGGGGACACAGTGTCATTGGCCCAGCGGGCTGCAGTCGCCCTGGCTCCCGTTTTATTCAGAATATGCAGCCCGGCACCTCTGGGCTGAGAAAGCTGGAGCAGAGCCCTTCACCTTTGGCGATCTCCTCCAGAGAAAGCACTGGTGGTGCAGTTTTCCCGTTGTATCCTCTAGCAGTCCAGCAGCGGCTGGGTGACACTTTTGAGAGCACTGTCTAGACCAGTGGTTCTCCACCTGTGGGTCCCAAGGTGTTCTTGGACTGCAACTCCCAAAAACCCCTTCCAGCACAGTGAGTGGTGGAGGCTTCTGGGAGTTGCAGTCCAGGAACATCTGGGGACCCACAGGTTGAGAACCACTGGTCTATTCTTAGAATCATAGAATCATAGAGTTGGAAGAGACCTCAAGGGCCATCTAGTCCAACCCCCTGCCATGCAGGAACCCCATCACAATATTTCCGACAGATGGCCATCCAGCCTCTGCTTAAAAAACTCCAAGGAAGGAGACTCCACCACCCTTTGTGATCAAGATCTAGATCAAGGGAAGTGAAAGTCCCACTCTATTCTGCTCTGGTCAGACCCCACCTGGAGTACTGTGTCCAGTTCTGTGTGCGTCAATTTAAAAAGGATGTTGACAACTTTGAGCGGGTGCAGAAGAGGGCAACCAGGATGGTTGAAGGTCTGGAAGAAATGTCTTATGAGGAACGTCTTAGGGAACTGGGAATGTTTAGCCTTTCAAAAAGAAGGCTGAGGGGGAATATGTTAAATATTTGAAAGGATGTCATATTGAAGAGGGAACAGGTTTGTTTTCCATGGCTTCAGAGACTAGGACTCAGGGCAGTGGTTTCAAACTACAGGAAAAGAGATTCCATTTGAACATCAGGAAGAACTTCATGACAGTTAGAGCTGTTTGGCAGTGGAAGATGCTGTCATGGTGGGTGGTGGAGTCTCCTTCCTTGGAGGTGTTTAAGCAGAGGCTGGATGGCCATCTGTCGGAAATATTGTGATGGGGGTTCCTGCATGGCAGGGGGTTGGATCGAATGGCCCTCGAGGTCTCTTCCAACTCTAGGATTCTGTGTTTTTGGCCAAAGGGAGAGAAAGGCACTGAGGAAAAGGGGAGGGGAGGGAGCTTTATTTTGGGGGCCCATTCTGGTTCTCCTGTCTCGGCCCTAAATAAATTGGCTTCCAGTCATTGTAACCTGTGCATCCCACCCAGTAATTCTGGGAAACGGCGATCATATCCACTCGTGTCAATAACAGTGACACCTTGGATTGTCGTAAGGTCACAGTGTGTTGGTTCTGCCCGCTCAGCTGCTCATCCGCTTGAGGGGCCTCTCTAGGACTTATGTAATGGATGTCTGATTAAAAGAGGTGTTTGCCAGGGTCCCTTCTAAGGATGGGATGAGGCCCGTGGGTTGAAAGGGGGAGGGGAGATGAGTAAACCGCTGCAGAGGGGATTACATCTGTGTCTTTTTCCGATGCCATCACGGCACTAGATTAACTTCGGAAAGGAAGATGGGGCCCTTTTGAAAGGGAAGGGAGAAACTAGGTCATTTGTGCCTGGAAAGAGATGGGAAGTCCGATGTTGGGCTTAAAAGAGGATGAGTGTGTCTCTTCCTTCTTCTTTCCTTGATCCGGTTCGAATTTAAGGGCATCCAAGCATGGGCTGGGTTGTTTGGAGTGTTCTGAGGCTTAGTGGGGGCAGCTGGCCAGGCAGAATGACCACTGTAGAGCTTCTCATAGACCGGCAAGATCTCCAAACTTCAGCCCTCCAGATGTTTTGGACCACAACTCCCACAGTCCTCTGTCCTTGGCAATACAGCCTCAGAACTCTGGGAGCTGTGTTCCAAAACATCTGGAGGGCCAATGTTTGGACACCCCCGTGCAAGATGCACGAACGATGGAAGCATTCATTCCCCAGATATGGCTGACCAAGGGAAGGGGGAAATTAGGGGGTGACCCCCTGTGTTTTGGAGAACAGCATCCATTTGGGGTTTCCAGAATGGGTTTTGAGCTTCTTTGGGGTAGGACAGGAAGACCTACATTGAGGACGGTGGGAGTTGTGGTCCAAAGAGGCTGAGGTGTGGTCAGCTGTCTCCAGTTTGGAAGTGATTTGATACAGCTCTGTTACATTTAGAACAGTGGTTCTCAACCTGTGGGTCCCCAATGTTCCTGGACTACAACTCCCAGAAGTCTTCATCACTAGCTGAGCTGGTCAGGATATCTGGGCATTGCCAGTGCAGGAACATCTGGGGACCCACAGGGTTAAGAACCACTGGTTTAGAAGGAGTGCTACAGGAGTCTGCCTGCTTTAATACACTTAATTAATCTGCCATTTTTGACATCTTTCCTCTCCAAGGTAGCAAAGAAATGCAATTAATTGGAGGAACAATATGTAGCCATTACAAGTCCATCAAAATACCTAACACAGCAGCACCAGGCAGCACGGCACAGCTGGCCGTGAAAACACAGGGGAAGAAAAACTCAGTTATTCTCTGCATCAACATTTGCTCAGTACACTAGAGATTGTGTCTGGCATTCAAGTATGATTAGAGCGGGGTTGTGCTGAGATTCCCAAGAGTTGGCCATGATCCATCAGACGTGCATGGGAATGCTTGACCTGAAGACCCACCTCCTCCAACATTTAGGAAAGTGACATCTCATAAATAGAACACCAACTGAAATGTTACAATTCTACCAGAGAGGGTCCCTGGAAATGAGGTACAGGGACTCTCAACACCAAAGGGCAAGAGTGCACCCACTAGGCAATATCACTTTAATTCAGTTTGGTTCCAATTGGCAAAACTAGTGGGTTTACTAAATTTTACCCCAATTCCAGAATGAAGCATGTGGGTCCCCTGCATCAATCCTTTTCCCCCTCTTCTCTGGCCAACGGGGATTTGTAAGTCTCACAGAGCCATATGGAGATGGGTGAGGGATAGGGGGCGCTGTTTGACCCATGTTCCTTTGTTTGAAGAATGGGGGTGTTAAACCCAATGCTTAAGCAGCTTTTACAACTGCCCTCCAACTTTCTGCCTCTAACAAGACTCCTGCCCTGGCTGCAACATCATCTAGCCATGGACTTTTATCTAACCAAGGACTTTAAAAGTAACCTCCCGGTAAAGCACATCTTTTACCATGTCTGAAGTTCTGGGACCTGCTTTGAAGAAGGGCGATTTACACTCGAAAGCTTGCAATGTTCTTTGCTTTTTATTTTCATTAGCGGCCTATAAAGGCATCGCCTGTAACTTATTTTTGAAATAATGTCATTGTTGTATCTTCTTGGTGGGAAAAGGAAATTTGTTCCAATTAGTTTGTTCTCTGCCTCTGTCCCTTCCAAGCTCTTGAGCAGCAGGTCTAGCCTTGATCACAAACAGATGTGGATTGAATTGTCATGCCTTGCTCTGCAAAGATGAAGCCGTGATGGCAACCAGGTTATATATATCTTGAGTCAGAAGTAACAGTTATGGAAAGACCATGCCATGTTCTGACCCAGTAGGAAGCAAAGCTGGTGGATCATCAGAAGGCCATCTGTGCGGAGAATTTTTTTTTCTCAGCTAAAATAACCCATCCCAAGAAGTGGGGTGTACATCACAGGATGGTCAACTGGAAAAGGTGACCCAAGAAAAAAATCTTCATAAAACCAACAAATCATAAAACGTACAAAAGACAGAAAGCCGGAACTGTTGGGTTCCATGATAAGAAATGAGTACAGTGTGTTACAGATGGATGTTCGAGATCAAATAAACAGGAAAAGAAGCTTACAAGAAGGATTTATTGGGTGAATCATACACTTATAGCATAACTCAGTTGGAAGTGGCTTTTAAGGATATTGAGTCCAACTCCCTGGTCCATGCAGGAATCCAAATCGAAGCTGATCTGCCGGGTGTTTTCTCTTGAATGTCTCCAGTGCCGGAGCACCCACCACCTCCTGAACTATTTGATTCCATCCTCATACTGCTCTAACAGCTAGTAAGTAAAAAAGATGCTGACAACCTTGAGCGGGTCCAGAGGAGGGTGACCAGGATGGTTGAAGGTCTGGAAGAAATGTCATATGAGGAATGGCTTAGGGAGCTGGGAATGTTTAGCCTTTCAAAAAGAAGGCTGAGGGGAGATATGATCGCTAGGTTTAAATATTGGAAAGGATGTCATATTGAAGAGGGAACAGGTTTGTTTTCCATGGCTTCAGAGACTAGGACATGGAACAATGGTTTCAAACGACAGGAAATAGAGATTCCATTTGAACATTAGAAAGAATTTTATGACAGTTGGAGCTGTTCAGCAGTGGAAGATGCTGCCCCAAAGGAGGGTGGTGGAGTCTCCTTCTTTGGAGGTTTTTGAGCAGTGGCTGGATGGCCACCTGTCGGAAATATTGTGATGGGGGTTCCTGCATGGCAGGGGGTTGGACTGGGTGGCCCTTGAGGTCTCTTCCAACTCTATGATTCTATGATTCTAAGTTTTTCCTGATATTCCTGATATTCTACTGAAATCTGTCAGTTGGAAGACCAGTTTGGCAATACCTTTGTCCATTCAGAGTCAGTCTCATCATGGTGGGTTGGGGAGGAGGAGGCCTCAAATCTTAATGGTATCTTGACATGGCATCTTGGATCCTTGGTTGGCACTAATGTTTCAGCGAGTAGGGCCATTGCCAAGATAGCTCCTGAGTTCTGCTCTACACTTATCTGCATCAAGGTGCTTAGCACGGCACCAGTTACTACAACACTGTGTTCTTTGCTTTGAAATTGGACATACTTCAACAATTTTATGCTTAGTAGCATGTTCAAACTTCCCCGTTTCCTGGCAAGCCTTCCATGTGTCAAACAACCTATTTCAAGAATAATGCAAATATTCTATTTTCGCAATGTGCATTTTCTTGTGTGTGTTTTTATTGTTGTTCTCCGAATCTTCAGATCTTAGTGGTCAGCCTATGTTTCAAAATAAATAAATAAAAAACAAAGTAGTTAAGAAAGGGAAATTTTTAGTTTCTTCATTTCATAAAAGAGAATATTAGAATACTGAAGTTGGAAGGGTCCTAACAAGTCCATCAAGACCAACCTCTTGCTCAGTGGAGGAAAACAGATCAAAAAGTATCTGCCAGATGGTTGTCCCGATATCTCTTGAATGCCTCCACTGTTGGAGCATTGGAGCACTCTCCACCTCTTGAGCTCTTGGGTTCCACTTACGAGTGGTTTGCAAAAAAACAGTGCTATGACATTAACAATCTCCTTGGGAGGTTAATGTGCTCCATGGGCAAGCCAAGATAATTTTTGCACTGCTCTAGATTTGTCCAATGGGGTGGGTTAGCATTCAGTAAGTGAATGTTTACACAAGTCCCATTGATTCACAAGTCTATCTGATGGGATCTAGCTATTGCATTTCACCTTAACTGATTACGTTTGGAAGGCAAGATTCTCCATTCCCCAGCTAGAGGACTCTTGTAAGAGAAAGTATCATTGTGAAGAGCCTTAATTGTTCCTTGTCGGCTGTTTTCTAATGATCCCATCTTTAATGAACTCGAATGCCTCTGAACTTGCACACCTGATTACAACTCTGTTTTTTTCAATGGATTTTCATTTGCTGCTTCCATTTACGAACCACGCTAACCCTCCAGTGGGTTTCCCTTCCCTTTCTTTAAGGAAATCCATGCCGGCCATCATTACTGGTGCAGTCAGTAATGATGGAGGATGTAATGGAAATTAGGATGATGGGGCATAGTGTGATTTTTAAGGCTCAATATTAACCGCACATTTTCAGCTTTCGCCAAACGCTTATCTAAGGAATGCAATTGCCTAGTTAAAATAAAGCCAAGTTACAGAAGATTGATCAGTTACCATTGGACAATTGTTTCAGGTGACCTCTGACAACTACTTGGAGCTGGGAAAAAGAAAAGTTTATACTTAAGGCTATGAGAAAGAGATTGGTTTAGAATCTGGCTTCAAGATGTAGACAGTTAGAATTTAGACCCAGCTAGCCTCTGTATTGAAATTTTCATAGTATTAAGCTAGTAAGAATATCATAGACTTTATTATTTTCAGGCAATATTATATGATTGTATCTGATAAGCAATTTTTTATTTTCTATTGATTTTCATTGATTTTTATAAGCTGTTTTTTTCATTTTTGTAACTTAGAATAGTGAATAGAGATGGGTACGACTCAAAAAATGGTGTTTCGTTTGTCGTTTGTCATTTAGGGGGTCCGTTTTGGTTTGTTTTTGTTTTTCATGATTTTTTTGCAAAAAAATTTCATTTTCGTTTCATTACGTAACGAAATGAAAAAACTGAAAACGAAAATGAAAAATTGCTGTTTCGTTAGCATTCATTACAGTTCAATGTATTTGCCACAACAAAAACGAAACTGCATGAAAAAATTTCTGTTGTTTCGTTTCATTTCGTTTCATTTTGGAGACAAAATTCATTTTTTGTTTTGTTATGTAACGAAATGAAAAAATGAAAACGAAAATGAAAAATTGCTCATTTCGTGCTCATCTCTAATAGTGAATAAAGGGATTTCATTGAATTGATGCTCTCAGGCCATTTGTGTTCTTTAAATGACCCACAGAAACTCAGGTAAATTCTCGGCCAGAGACGCTGCTACCCCTGAGTTTCATTACAGAGGAACATCTCTCTCCTTGCCTGTCACTCCTTCCCTCCCTCTCTCCACACACTAAGCTCAGTTCCACTTCTTCTTCTGCAGAAAAGCTCCACCCTTGGGCCTTTTTACACGACCCCTAAGATCCGCTGGCCACTTAAATTCGGACCAGAGATCTTAGGGGTTCGTCGCTCTTCCTCTGTCCCCACCCCCCTCCGCACTTCCTGGTTCCTGGCTGCCTGAGGGAGGGAGAAAAAAGAAAGAAAAGAATGCCGGTTTACCTCTGTTTTGTTCCAGGCAGCATTCAGATCTCTTAAAGGAGCGGGGCAAAAAAAAGAACAAACGGAAGCCAGGAGAGCCCTGTACTCACTATCCTTACACTGGATCAAATATTTGTCACATCCAAAAAGCAGATACAAGAAAAGTGCAGTTTGGTCGTGCTAAGTGGGCGGGGTCGCACTTAATTGTCTGCAAAGTCCGGAGCTGGTGGGTAAACATTTTTAAGGTCCGGACCTTGCAGCCATTTGCGGCGGAGCTTAGGGGTCGTGTATAAACACCCCTTCTGGCCCATCAAGAAAGACGGCATGGCCAGCTGTTGGTTCAGAGAAACCGGCCCCATCTCTGCCTCTTTATTGGTTTGTCCTGCATAGTCTTTTTTGGCCAACCCTTGGCCAACCCATGGTCGGGTGCAAGTCCCCCCCAAGAGCCTTGGGTCGGGTTTCTAAATACTTCTTCCCCTTCTTCCGGGGTGCCCAGTTCCCTGGAAGACTCTGCATGAGGCAAAGCTGTCCCAAGAAAGGAGGGCTGGATTCCTGCTGTCCTTAGCAAATGAGCCATGAATTCTCAGCCCAGTGACCCTCGGATGAAATCGAGGGAGTGCATGAAGATGCCACACAGGAGTGAGTCTCTCTGCGGCATTCCTGCCAGAGGATAACCACTCCAGCCTTTTCGGAAGCTTTTTACTACAGTATAAGCAAATGCAAGCCATGTTTTATGGAACTGAGCCCCGGCTTCTTGGCAATCAGCTGTCGGCATCAGCCAAGCGCTTTAGCACAGAATCCGTCCGTTTCTGTCGTGAAAGTGGGATTTAAGGGAGGCTGAGAGTACTTAGGACCAGCTTTCCAGCACTGGTTTATAGCTCTATAAACGGGCAGCTGAAAAGCATCGGCTGACTCCGTGTGAGGCAGTGCACAGGATGGAGGTGGGGGAGGGATGGCTCTTTTCAGGGAAGGGCCATAGCTCAACGGCAGAGGATCTTCTTAGTTCCCCTGGCATCTCTTGGTAGAGCTGGCAATCGCAATGTGCATTTTGGAACTATGGTACTATAGACCCCATTTTGTCCCTTTCAGGTCAGACCCCACCTGGAGTCCAGTGTCCAGTTCTGTGTGCCTCAATTTAAAAAGGATGTTGACAACCTTGTGCGAGTACAGAGGAGGGCGACCAGGATGGTTGAAGGTCTGGAGAAAATGTCTTATGAGGAACGGCTTAGGGAACTGGGAATGTTTAGCCTCTCTAAAAGAAGGCTGAGAGGGGGATATGATAGCTATGTTTAAATATTTGAAAGGATGTCATATTGAAGAGGGAACAGGTTTGTTTTCCATGGCTTCAGAGACTAGCAATGGTTTCAAACTACAGGAAAAGGCCATAGCTAACGACCCATTCTTGATGGGTTTCAGCACCTTAGGTCATTGTCCACCTTAAGGCTATGGATACTATTGTCTCCCTAACGAGCCTATTCAGTCCATTGTTCATCTTATGAGCCTAATCCAGACCAGGGTGACAAGAGGTCAAAGCTGACTATAAGTTGGAGGACTTTCACTAGCTGTATTCAGACCGATGAAGCTGTTTGGATGAACAGCAAAACGTTTCTATCTCTCAAAAAAGAAGTCCAGTAGCCATGACTCAACTTCCAGATAAACTCACCTGGATGACTGAGAATCTTCACAGACATACAGGAAAAGAGATTTCATTTGAACATTAGGAAGAACTTCATGACAGTTAGAGCTGTTCGGCATAAGTGGAATCTGCTGTCCCAAAGGAGGGTGGTGGAATCTCCTTCTTGGAGGTTTTTAAGCAGAGGCTGGATGGCCACCTGTTGGAAATATTGTGATGGGGGTTCCTGCATGGCAGAGGGTTGGACTGGACAGCCCTTGAGGTCTCTTCCATCTCTATGATTCTATGATTCTAGGTGGTGGTGGTGAGGACCTTCAGGCCCCTGGCCGTAGAGTCGCCTAAATTGGGCTCACCTGGAGAAATCTCATAGAAGCATGTCCAAACGTTGGCCCTCCTGATGTTTTGGACCACCACTCCAAGAATCCCAAGCTTGTATTGCCAATGACAAAGGACTGTGGGAGCTGTCATCCAAAACATCTGGAGGGCTGAAGTTTGGGCATGCCTGCATGCCTTGGATGGGCCTAACTTCCTGTTTGAAAAGGAAGTGGTTCCAATGGCTCCTAGGGAGCACCAGCGGTTCTTGGGAATCTCCTTTTTCAAACAAAAAGTCAGGTCGATCCAAGGCATGGGACTTCTCCTCAGGTGAGCAGAATTTAGGTGTCTATAAAGCCTGGGTCCTGAAGGTGGACCCAGCCAAGAAGGGAAAGTTATGGGGTTTATAGTCAAACAGCAACAGCAACAGCAGCAGCAGCAACAACAACAACAACAACAACAACAACAACAACAACAACAACAACAACAACAACAATGCAATATTGTTGAAATTCCTATCAGAAATCCTGAAGAGGTGCTACAAATCAGGTTGGGCCACACAGGACTTGACACAACAGGAGAAAGCACTGGTAATTAGATGAGGCAGGAGAAAGACCTTGTTACAACAGATGGATGCTAACCCAGTTGTGACTCCGCTTGATTAGATGAGAACAGATGAGATGGAGTACATGTTGACTTGTCACCTGCATCAATTTAGGATGTCTCCTTCCATTGGAATAATGGATGCATCTTTGCCTGGGAGGGTGAGGAAGCACCGAAGGATTCTCTGGCCTGAGGGATTTTGTGAGATGCTGAACAAGAGAAGGAAAGGGGATCCTGGATATAGTTATTTCCTCTTGGCAGCCATGCATTATGTATTATGCAGAATGATGAGCTCTGCAGCTTTGTTGCATGGAGGTTGAGGACCAGAAGCATTGGTTTGCTTCTTTTTGGACTATCAGCCCGTGAGCGCCTTCACTTGACTTCTTGCTAGCATTGTGCTGAAGCCATCTATCCAATTTAGAGAGGCCTTGGTGATAAATATAGAGGGCACCTTCTCTCTCTCGTGCCTAGAGGTGACAAAACTACCTAGACTGATCCCAAGATGGCTTCCCATCCATGCCTCATCAGACCCATAATTCCCTGTCTTCTGATGATGTTCTTCAACAACAAAAAAGTTGTTCCTGGGAGCATCCAAGAGCGGTGATTCCCCTTTCAAGTTGGGCTGGATCCTGGTGGAATGCCTAACACACACACACACACACACACACACACACACACACACACACACACACACACACACACACACACACACACACACACACACACACACACACACACCAAACTGGATTTCATACCTAGAGGTGAACTTTCAGATATTTTGGCTTAATCTCTCATTCCAAATTTTGGGACTTTCCCTAGAGGTTCAAACTTAGGAAAGTTGTCCATTTCCACCTTAAATAAATAAAAACATGGAATTTCGAGAGCATGCTCTGGTCTGGGGCACTGGTGGCAAACCTTTGGCACTCCAGGTGTTTTGGAACACAACTCCCATAGTTTTTTGTCATTGGCAATCAAGGCTTAGAATTCTTGGAGTTGTACATCTGGATTGCTGAAGGTTCACACCACTGGTCTAGGACACAAGTAGTCTAGGAAGCATCTCCTGACCTTGTCCATGGTCCTGAAATCATGACTCTCAATCCCAGCCCACCCCACCACCTGATATCTAAATCATGGATGCTGTCGATGTACATCTTCCATGTTTTCCCAAGGATTCTGAGAAACATAAATGTGTCCACTCCAGGCTCTTGAGTGCCACGTTAAACTTCTGTCCATGTCGATTCTTCTTTGTCCAGCATCCAGTCCGTACTGCCATGTGGACCATCTGGTTCCTTGGCTCTCGCTCAGCTCCATTGTCCTGAGAGTTGTCAGGGGGTGCAGGGGTGTGGGTGTATTGTGGTGAGAACATGCCCTAGTTCTCTACCTGGGTGGTGGTGGTGGTTTACAAAACAGAACACCGAGTGCATCTTAGGGAAGAAGCCATATGGCCTTATTGAAAGGGGAAGAGAAATCAAAACACATACAGTCTATGTGTCAAGAGTTTCTTGCCTAAAATTCAGCAGTGGCTCTTTTTGTACTTCTAAAGGAAGTTACTCAGAGTACATCAACATGTATGTGCAATACGTAAAGAGCAATAACTAAGTATGGCAGTTAATCTGTTTGGGAAATGTTTTTATCCATCCTAATGCCTCTATTGACCTGGACCATCATGCAGAACATAGATTTCTGTGTCTTCTCTGTGCCCATTTATGGACACAGACACATTCTCCTTGTTTCTCTCTCCCTCTGTTATAGCAAGGGAGGGGACTCAGAAGACCCAAGATAAACAGAATTTGCACGACAGGTTTCTTTTCCTTGACCAAAAGCTTGTGTTTCTTCCTTAGAAACACATTCTTCACGCCACGTTCATGTCTTCTTCCTGGGCTGCTAATGAGATGCAAAGAAGGAGAGAAGAATCTGACTCAAAGAGCAATTAGATCCCCAAAGGTTGTGTGCCCAACAAACACATACAATATTTTTGCATCTTTTGAGAAATAGACCAAAAGAAGAAGAAGAAGAATCCCCACAACTTGAGGAGATGAAAGACCTGCTGGGGTGACTCATGTTCACCTCGTTCCTGCTGCTATAACAGAGAGATCATTTGGGCTTGAAATGAACCCCAGACCGCACTGAGAAGGGCATAAGATCCTTCACACTGGGTGGAATGAGGCAGGTAAAAGAAGTGGGTTGATGAGCTTTCTGGCTTGTATATACACTCATTACAGTGGTACCCTGACTTAAGAGCAGCTCAACTTAAGAGCAATTCAACTTAAGAGTGAAAAACTGTTGGTGTTTTAACTGCCACCTTAGAAATTTGAGATACGGTCTGTTCGACTTACAATTATTTTGTTTTCAGTTTTTCATTTTTAACTTATTTTTTCAATTTTTTAGATAGGTACCCTGACTTAAGAGTAGTTCAACCTAAGAGCATGCATTCGGAATGGATTAAATTCATTAATTTGAGGTACCACTGTATTTGAAAGCTACTGTTGCTGCATCTTTTTCCTCCATCCTTTGCTCGGAGATGCTGGCAGGTCTTTGGCTCTGAGTCCCAAACCTCAAGTTGGAGTCCTGAGTTCTTCCCCCGCCCTCTAGGCTTGGGTCTCAAGAGCTGGGCCCCAAAGATGTGGGCTGTGCATGTCCCACCCAGCTGATAAGAGACTGCAGGCCTTGATGTGAAGCCAGGACAGTGCATGTGCCTGTACAGAGACAGTGGCCCTACTTTCCTGCAAAGAGCTGCCCCCCTGCCTCTGAGCATGTGCAGTCTACCACAGGGTGGCAGGTGTGTGGGAGGCATCGGCTCTCTATGAGAAGGGAAGCTAGGCCTAGTAGAGATGGGACAACATGATTTGGACAAATGGGACCAAGAGTGTTAGTCTACAACAACAACAACAACAACAACAACAACAACAACAACTCAGCAAAGATGGCAGCTAATATTTCCTAGGAAAAACACACACACTAATGTAGAGTATTTTTACCCCACCTTTCTCCTTGCAAAAGGACCCAAGGCAGATGATGGTAATGAGGAACAACAACAACAACAACAACAACAACAACAACAACAACAACAACAACAACAACAACAACAACAACAACAACAACAACAAGGGCTGGGCAGGAAATGAAAAATGAAACACCATTTTGTCATTTCATTATGTAACTAAATGAAATGAAATGATCAGGCAGCATTTTGTTATAGACAAAATGAAGCACTCATTTTCCCATTGATATGAACTGTTTTCTTCCGTCGTTATCAGTCTCCTGCCAAGCTGTCAGGTTTAAAGGCCTCCATCCATTGACAGCTCAGCAGGAGCCCTCAGAAAATGGTGGGGAGGGCAGCGCAACCCCCTGAGCTGCCATCCCGACCATTTTCTGAGGGCTCCTGCCAGGACTGGGCCAGGTTTAAAGGGCTCCAGCCATTGACAGCTCAGCAGGAGCTCTTTAAAAAATGGCTCCCAAAGTCCCAGGCATTAAATCTGGTGCCTCTAGGACCCAGAGGAGCCAGTTTGTTTTCACAATAATTTTTTTAATTTTTTTGTAAGAAACAAAATGAAACAAAACGGGTGAGCACGATATGAAATGAAACGAAACATTATTTTTTTGCATTTCGTGCCCATCCCTAATAATAACTGCTGAATCTAAGTCGAGTCACTAATGTGACTCAAGTTGGATTCTGAGGAATTTTTAGATGATGGTTTAGATTAGAATGCTAGAATCCTGAACTTGGAATGTGCCTATAAGATGACTGAGTTCAACTCCCTGCTCAAGGCAGGAGTACAAATCATAGGATACCTGTCAGGTGGTTGTCTCAATTTCTTTTGAATGCCTCCAGTGTTGGAGAGCTCACCACCATTCAGAGTCATGGTTTCCATTGTTGTACTGCTCTAACAGTTAGGAAGTTTTTTCCTGGTGTTCATAAAAAATCCAGCTTCCTGTCACTTGAGGCCATTATTATGTGCCCTGCCCTCTGAGCTGTTCTAACTCTCCTCTGTATGACTACCTTTCAAGTATTTGGAAAGTGTTCTCCTATCTTCCCTCAGTCTTGTCCAAAGGCTATATATTCCCAGGGTTTTTTTAGTCTTATGGTTTTGTTTCCAGCTCCCTAACAATCCTTGTTGTCCTCCTCTGAACTTGCTCTCATTTGTTGGCATCTTTCTTACAACTGTGTCATCCAGAACTGGACCCAAGACTCTGGGTAAGGTCTAGCCATGGAACCCCAAAGGCTTGGCAGAAAAACTTCCAGAAAGAGGTTCCAACTTTAAATGAAAGCTGGCATATTTGAATGAGCGGCATGTCTGCTGGGGTTTGCTTGGCAAAGTGTCAGCAACAGAAAATCAGTTTGCTGGTACATATTCCTTCCTCAAACAGCAATCAATCTGGAGAGAGAGAGCACGAATCAACATTCCTTCCATGACGGAAGATACTGCTTCTCTTCGGATAACATTTTGCTTCTCTCAACACTGCTCTCGCTTTTCCCGGTTGCTTGATTGGAAAGACATGCTTATTGTTCAATTCGACACTTTAGATCAGTGGTTCTCAACCTGTGGGTCCCCAGATGTTCCTGAACTGCAACTCCCAGAAGTCTTCATCACTAGCTGAGCTGGCCAGGATTTCTGAGAGTTGCAGTCCAGGAACATCTGGGGACCCACAGGTTGAGAGCCACTGCTTTAGATGATGTGAAACAGGGTAGCCACATGCCATCTATTATGGAGAAGGTTCCTCTCTTTGTTGATGATGGAATAAGGAATGGGAAATTGTGAGGGAGGCCTGAAAGAAACCTTTCCCCCATTTATTTATTATATGTTTTATTATCCAGAGGTGAAAGATTTGGGATTATGAACGGGAAGCCCACAAAACCTATGGGTTACTTTACCCTACCATTTGGCCTTGTATATCCTCCCCCAAAAAAAAAAAAAAATTCTCTCTTGACTTGGAATTGGCCTTCTTCACCACTGCCACACACTGTGTAGACACCTTCATTGAACTGTCCACCAGCACACCAGGATCATGGAGAGCTCAGAGCCCATGAGTTCACTTCTGTGGCTGAGGAGTCAGGTGCTGGGAGTTAAATTCCCCACTGGGCTTCCTTGACAAGGGTTAGACTCCATGATCCAGAGAGTCTGTTCCAGCTATGCAGTTCAAAGGGCATGATCATGAGTCAGAACAATGCATCCGAGTCCAAGTCTAAGTCTTTCCAGAAAAATACCCAAGTCAAGTCCCTGGTGTGACTTGTTCGTGGAGTTATTATTTGTGAGTCCTCATCCCTGTCCTATGGAGAACCTAGTGTGATCCCGGAGGCTCTTCTCTTAGCACCCTTTCTCCTCCATTCATAGACAACAACAAACACGAGTTTGAGGATGAACCTAAAAGGTAGCAACCAGGAGAAAGAGTGACAATGAACACCACTGGGAATGGGGAATGTCAGCACAATTGGAGTGTCAGTGCTGAATGTCCCCGACTAGCTTTTGGAGACATAACAAATAACCGAGCGAGACTGGTGTTTTTTTTTTAATGAGATGGAAACCCATAAAATCCACCTTGAGTTTTGCTTTCCGTGAATGATGATAGCACAGCTTGCAATTTCATTTGTCTTCAGGGACTTGGTTGCTGTGGAAAGTGAGCCATCTTGGCTTAAATCTCCACCCGGACACCTCCCTGCCCCATTGGATGATGCTTTGTTTGTTTCGGCGACGTGAGGCAAAGAAAGAAAAATGGAGTCGGCACCCACATTGATCAGGCAGGCAATAAACGCACGAGGGGAAGTGGAGGAGGACTTTGTGAAGAGGGCAGAACATCCTGTCAGAGAGAGTGGGTTCATTTTTCAACCTTTCCCTTTAGGGAAAACTGTCATTCCTCAAATGAGCAACAGTCCATCAACACTGGCCTCAAGGATGCCAAAGCAGGGCATCTGGCTATTTTTGATGTTCATCAAGAAATTTAGGAGAAAGGAAATAAACAAACAAACAAAAGCCCCTCCTTCTTTTCTTGCCAATGTAACTTCTTCAGCTAAGAGAGTTTTCCATGGGAGGCGAGGTGTCAATGGAACCCAATACAGATCAGTAACCCTCCCTTCCCTCTGCAGAATCAGAATCAGGAGCAGTTGCCTGGGGTGGGGTCAGGCACATTCAGAGAGCGGAGGTTTTGCCCACATAGTTGTTGTGAGTTTTTTGGGCTCTTTGGCCATGTTCTGGAAGTTTTTCTTCCTGACGCTTTGCCAGACTCTGTGGCTGAATAAGAATATAAAAGCATTTATTTCCTAAGAAGAATGACACAAGAATGTTCTGTTGCTAAAAAATAATGACATGGTTTCCCTTCCTATCTTAAGTGAGGCTCAAGAGGCAAACCCCCACCTCCCATATCTACTTTAAAACTACATTGCATGAGTTCATTAGTCTATCTTGGAGAATCCATTCAGGAAAAATCTCCTTCTGTCTCTTGTCTCTTCCAGCCTGTTCACAGCCTGAGAGTCTACCTTTGTCTTGTCCTTTAGTGGTGAGCCTAAGGAAGTGAGAAACTCTTCTCGCTCCCCACCAGAGTTGGAGGTGTTTTCTGGAAAAAAAGGAGAGCTTCTTTTCCTGTGTGAAATGAGCTAAACTGGGCATATAATGTTTCAGCACCAACAGCGCTTGCATGCCAGTAAGGCTGACTGGACAAAAGTAGGGCAGCATCATTCTTTGATGGTTAAATGTGAAGGATTTGAAGGATCAGATATTTTATTGTTTTAATGATCTCTCATTTGTTCAGGGTGGACACTGCCCACATGTGGTTAGAGACGGCTCTAGATGCAGAAATAGTCTGCACAAATTATGGAGACCACAGTGGGGTTGCAAGCAGGTCTTTTCCTGTGCTTACCTGAGGCCAGCAAATCTTGCAGGCTTTGAGTATTCCTTGTCAAGATGTCTTGTTGAATCAAGACAGCCAACATCAACAAGGCAAATGAATATAGAGATGCCTTGTTTTGTTCATGGGAATGGAATGGAGGTCTTAGACCTTCTATTTTTGTTCACCAAACCAACCCAATGAATTCTACATTTCATCAGTATGAAGGTGGGTAAAAGGCCAAGTTTTTGAAGTTGATAGGAGCAGTAGAACCTGGAGGCTCACGAGTCAATGGGGTAGAAAATCCACCTACAGTTGTAGCATCCAAGGGCCATGATCTGTCCAGAGTGCTGAAGCCTGCCTACCTAATATGACCAGCACCTTGGACAGCTCCTTTAGACGAAAATCTGGCAGGGATTCTCTGCCCCCCCGCTGACATTGACGCAGCCAGCATCAACAAGTGGGAAGCCATGCTGCCTGGGGAATTTTGGGCTTTGTAGTTCAAAAAGGTAGTGTCCCCCCCACCCACGCCATAGATATACAGAAAGACAGACTTGGGAGAGAGAGGGAAGGGGTTTGAATGGCAACTCCAAGCTTCCATCTTGAGTTAACAAAATCCACATCAGGTTCTGTTTTCCCTTGGAGGCAAGGGCTGGGTCCCTGATGCCATCAGCCTGCTGCAGGTCAGCAGTCTCTAATTAACACTCCTGTTATGTGGGAAAGAAAATGCCTTTGAGTACAGATAGAGCTGGTCGATACAGCTGTGAGCAGCAATGTCTTGGCAGCTTAAGGGACCACATTTGAGAGGGAGGGTGGTGGGAAGAGAGGTCATAAGAACATAAGAACATAAGAACATAAGAAGAGCCCTTCTGGATCAGGCCAAAGGCTCACGAGACTAGATCTCTGTCTCCTGACCCCACTCCCGTGCATCTGGCCCTCAAAGTATCCTGGTTTTAAGCCTGGAGATAACACATCTCCATGATGGTTTGTCACCTGTGATGGACTTCTCCTCCAGGAATTTGTCCAATCCCCTTTGGAAGGCATCCAGGCCAGATGCCATCCCCACATCCTGTGGCAGGGAGTTCCACAGACCAACAACACACTGCGTAAAAAAAAATATTTTTTTTGTCTGTTCTTACTCTCCCAGCCCTCAATTTGAGTGGATGTCCCCTAGTTCTGGTGTTTTGTGAGAGGGAGAAGAGTGTCCCTCTCTTCACTTTACTCATAACACTCCTGTTATGTGGGAAAGAAAATGCCTTTGAGTCCAGATAGACCTGGTTGATACAGCTGTGAGCGGTGATGTCTTGGCAGCTTAAGGGACCACATTTGAGAGGGAGGGTGGTGGGAAGAGAGGTCATGACAGTCCCTGAGGTGGTGCTTAGGCCTTTTTGATGTATCGGACACCTTCCTTTGCAAAATTTTGATGTGCTAGCAGCTTCTGGAGATTGGGGCATTCTTTCCAGATTGGAAGGGCAAATCTCCCTGCCAGCACGAGATACCAAGTTGGGCCAAGAAGCTCCTGCCAAGGGGAATATAAACACTGCCAGCTGCATTGATGTTCTGTGGTGACAGACCACAAATATACAGAGATGGCACGCCACCACCACTCGCCCCAGGAAAAAGCAGCAATTGGCAGGGACTGGCAGGGTTGGAGAGCAAGATCTTGAGACAACGATCAGCACCAATGGTATTGTTTCATTCCTCTTTTTGGCTGGGGAGAGGAAGGCAGAGACTGAGCCTCTCCCGGTTTTTAACAGTTCAGTGGTTTAGCTACCTTGCAGCAGAGCCAAAAGTTGGGAGTTTGATTCCCCATTGGGCCTCTTGGATGTAGACCCAGCCTGGATGGCCTTGGATAAGTAGCGCAGTTCCAGGACACCCCCAGAAGGAAGCAACGGGAAGCCACTTCAGAGTCTTCACTACCTGGAAAACCCTGAAAGCATAGGTGAAAATGGGCTTGACAGCACAGAATTATTATTCAGCAGGCTGGATAGTGCTGTGGTTTAGGAATCTGGACGTGCAGCCAGAGGTTGGCGCCCCACTGCGAGTCTTGGGAGAAGCGCCAGGCTGGGTGGCCTTGGGAAAGATGCATAGTCCCAGGATGCCCCTGGAAAAAGGGAGGATAGGACAATCAAATCAGCGAGAAGAGGCAGAGTTGACAATTGCCAACAAGCACCTTGTTAGCACCTTAAGATAGCTGCAGCTGTCGGGGTTCTGCACAAACCGAGCTCTCTGCCTCTGCCCCTTCTGAATCCTCCAGATGTGGACAGCTACCCTTGAGGAATCCTGATCTGATTAACTGTGACTGCACAGTGGATCCACCTGTCATTTCCATGCAGTATAGTCTCACCTTCAGTGGGTTTCCTCTAGGTGGGAGTGGCAACTGAGCTGAGGCTCCCATGACCTGCTTGACCTCACACAGCAAAATGTCTTTGGGTGGCCTTCATGGATCAGCAGTGTGGCTGTTTATTTCATCATTCCCTTCCAAGAACCTTATAAATGAAGGACAGGTGCCCTTCATTTAGAAATCAGCCTCCCGGAGCCTTTGGTTCATTCTTTTCCTTCTCTTGAGCTGAAAAGCCTAACAGAAGTCAAAGTGGTTTTCAAAAGTGTACAGCCACACATTTCTGCAAATGGAGCTAGTACAGCTTCTTGAGCTCCGAATTCTCTTTTGCTTTGTTGAAGAACCGAACAGAGGCAGCTGGTGCCCTACCTCTGTTGCTGTTCTCTCTCTTTCTCTCTTTTGCATTTCCTAAAGTCCGAAATGTACAGATCTTTGAAGATTCTGCATGTCCTGGAGGCTAGGATAGAATATTTTCTTTAATATATATATATATATATAGTTCTCCTCTCCTATGGTTCGGAAGCAAAACAATTATGTAAGACACAGGAGCCAGTCGAAGAGGAGAGAGATGAAGCAGGAAGCTTGCCGTCTCTCTTTGAAAGTGACTCTATTGTTTGGGCTTTGTCCTTGGGTAGCAGACCCTGCAGGCAGGTCATCCAAGGGCACCACCATCCGAGGCTAAGAGAAGGCGCTCTGTTGGGCATGCCTTTTCTGTGGTGTCCTTGCCATGATGCAGATGCGAGACACTACATGTCTTTGGACCCACCTGTTAGAGTGTGTTGGGCAAAGGTTGTTGGCAAGAAGGTTGTCCTTTTAGCTCTCACCTGGGGAGCTTTGAGCTTCAACCACGACCATCCAGGATTTGAAGATCTGGTGCTTTTTGGAGACCACAGCTCCTTTCTGGTGGGCTTCCTCCCACGTACGGAGCAGGCTTAAGCTTCTGAAAACCAGACAGGATCAGATGTGCCCAGGATGGAGTAGAAGGTCCCAAGAAATGAAGAGGTTTGAGGCACGTGGGTTGTTCCAAATGTAGGCAGTAGAGTGCCTCCATCATAGGGGTTGGCGTTGTTGATCCAGAAGGTCCCTTCTAGATCTGCAGTTGCAAGATTATTATAATAAATTAGATATCTTGGCCTTCCAGAATGGAGCTTTGTTGCAGAATTCCCACGCAAGTAGACCTGACAGGTGGGCATTCTCTCACATTCCCACTTGACAAGGCTCCAGGTTTTGGCTACTTCCACATACTTTTTTTTAAAGGCAAAACAAAGATGTGGCAAGAACTGCCCCAAAACGCTTGCCAGCCAATCTGCTTTAAGAACATAAGAACAGCTTTGCTGGAACAGGCCACAGCCCGTCCAGTCCAGCGTTCTCTCTCACACAGTGGCTCCCCATTTTCATCAGGGTCTTCCCAAGCAGATGTCTTCACCTGCTTACGATTCCCTGCAAATGGCATTGAGAGATATCCTGCCCCTCTCTCTCCAACCCGGAGGTTGTCCATAGGCATCCCTCATGATAGCCATGGATACCCTTGCTCTCCATGAACTTGTCCGATCCTTTCTTAAAGCTGTCAAGGCTGACAGCTGTCCCCACTTCTTCTGGCAGGGGGTTCCACAGACCAGTGATCCTCTGGGTGAAAAAGTGCTTCCTCTTATTTGTTTGAGATTTAGCACCCCAAAGTTTCATGGAGTGCCCCCCTAGTTCTAGTGTTGTGCAATAGGGAAAACAGCTTTTCCTTCTCTGCTTTGTCCATATCATGTACAATTCAATCAAGTCACTTCTTAGGCACCCTCAATCTGTTGGGTGTCAGGAGTAACTTTTTGTCCCTGACGATGTAATGAAGTGACAGGAAGATTATTCTCAAGCCATTTTTCAAGAAGCCACAGTGCTGAGAAACAGAATTGGCCTATTCTGATTGTCTGTAGGTTGGTCTCCTCTCTCTCTCTCTCTCTCTCTCTCTCTCTCTCTCTCTCTCTCTCTCTCTCTGTGTGTGTGTGTGTGTGTGGTTTCTGTAGTTTTGTGGGGGAGGGGAGGATTTCAAGAAATGCAATATATGCTCAAGCTGAATTGATCCCTCGCCTTACCTGCAGCCTTCATTACATACTAATGTCAATAGCAGTGATGGCGAACCTTTTAGAGACCGAGTGCCCAAACAGCAATTCAAAACCCACTAATTTTTTTTTTTTTTTTTTTTGCAAAGTGCCAATACGGCAATTTAACCTGAATACAGGTGGCTGCGAAGGGGCGATGTTGGGTGCCCACAGAAAGGGCTCCAAGTGCCACCTTTGGCACCTGTGCCATAGGTTCGCCAACCCTGGTCTATAGGTTTAAAATAATAATAATCAATTCCTTAATCATATTTGCAGTCATCTTAGAACTGCAGACAGGGCAGTATATATCACTGAGGCCAGCCCCTCTAAAAGCTGGCACAATGGGAAACTGAACACCCAAACTCTGGCTCTTCAGCCAGGGACCTAAGCCACTGTGCTAGAATTCTCCTGAATTCTGTAGACCCAAAAACATTGTTTGGGAGAAAATGAACAGGCAAAATTCTTAGGCCGCTTTCTGCAGTGGGCTTGACCGCTAGAGAGGTTGTAGAGTAGCTCCCATTATCCCCTGCTACTGTGCTGACTGGGGATAATGGGGGAAGTAGTCCGAGCCCCAGAAGACAGGGAAGGATGCATTCCAGTTATTGGAACCCAGATTTGCCATTTGAGGTCCAAGATGGAAGTATCAGATGCTATGAAGGGCATGGTGTCATGGAAGGTGAAGTAGGAAGTGGAAAGAAATCAATGTTCCACACCAGCATGGAGTGAATCATAGAATCCTAGAGTTGGAAGAGACCTCAAGGGCCATCTAGTCCAACCCCTTGCCATGCAGGAACCCCCATCGCAGTATCTCCAGAGAAATGGCCATCCAGCCTCTGCTTAAAAACCTCCAAAGAAGGAGACTCCACCACCCTCCTTTGGGGCAGCATCTTCCACTGCCAAACAGCACTAACCATCATGAAGTTCTTCCTAATGTTCAAATGGAATCTCTTTTCCTGTACTTTGAAACCATTCCCCCCGTGTGTATTATTTCACTGTCATTTTCCCGTGTTTTTAATTGCACTGCATTCCCTCCTCCAATAAAAGCATTGTGAAAAAAGTTGATCCTTTGGAAGAGAATGGTAGACGGGGACATTTTTGAAACTGGGGGAGGGGGGAATGAGACCTCACTGCTGCTGTCACGGCGGTTTTACTTTTCTCTGGAGCCTCCCTCCCAACATTGATTCTGAGCCATGAGGGTTATTAGCCACAATTACATAAGATGAAGTGTGTCGCTCAGGGATTCGGAGATGCTGTGGTGCTGAGACTCGTTGCAAGAGAGAATCCGGCCTTTTGGCTTTCTCTCCCAGAGAACTGCGGTCGGGCTCGTGCGTGTTTTGCATGCCGGGGATGAGGGGGCGAGTGCGTCCTTGGGAGCGAAGTAGAGGCAGGTGCAACCTTCCATGGAGACAAAACGCCTTTGTTGCAACCAGACCGGGAACGGTTGGAGCTGAGCTGGAGGCGGGGATGGGGGGTGGGGGGATTTTGCCGCCAGTGGGATGAACAACCCAACTGTCTCATCTGAACACGTTCAAGGGGGCAGTGTTGGGCTTTGAGAGCCAGGACTTGATTTGCCACACAAGGTTGGTGGAATATTGCCAGTTCTCTCTCTCCCCCCTCCCCCTCCACCACCACACAAACATGAGAGGAGGAGCAAGAGAAGGCATGAGTCTTTTCAAAGAAGCATGCATGGAATAGCAGCAGGTCTTCCTCAGCATGGACTTTTCACCATCAGGAATGTGACAGATCCTACACCAAGGGATCAACAGCAGGGTTCTCATCGGTGAAATCTCCACCCCAGAGAGTTCTTTCTATCTATCTATCTATCTATCTATCTATCTATCTATCTATCTATCTATCTATCTATCTATCTATCTATCTATCTATCTATCTATCTATCTTCCTCTCCTTCCTTCCTTCCTTCCTTCCTTCCTTCTATCTATCTTCCTATCTATCTATCTATCTATCTATCTATCTATCTATCTGCCTATTTATCTATCTATCTATCTATCTATCTATCTATCCCTTCCTGTCTGCCTGCCTGCCTGTCTGTCTGTCCGTCCGTCCGTCCATCCATCCATCCATCCATCCATCCATCCACACGCACGCACGCACGCACGCACGCACGCACACACACACACACACAAAAGGGAGAGTTATTTATATTCACAGAATAATGGAATAATTGAGTTGGAAGGGATTTAAAATCCATTGAGTCCAGTCGCCCCCTCCCCCACATATGGCACAAATCCAAGTCAACCCAGATTGGACAGAGGGGTGTTCCATTTTTTTCGTGAAGATCTCTAGGGCTTGAGCCCTCACCACCTCTCGGGGCTGTGAGTTCCTTTGTCATCCTGCTCTTAGAGGAAATACTTTAGAGCCCTGACGGAGTGTTCGGTCCCAATCCCCATAAAATGACAAAGTTATGAAACTCTATAGTGCTGGAAGGGACCTGTTTAGTAGGAAAATAGGGATGGGCACGAAACAGAAAAATAACATCTTAGGTTTTTTTATGTTTCATTTTGTGCTCACCCCCGTTTTGTTTCATTTCATTTCTTATAATTTCTTTTACAAAAATCAGTACGAAACAAAATGAAATGGCTCCCCTGGGTCCTAGAGGCACCAGATTTGGTGCCCGGGATGCCGGGAGCCATTTTAAAAGGGCTCTTGTTGAGCTGTTATCCCCTGGACCCCCTTAAAACTGGTAGCATGATCACCAGAACTGCCCTCCCCACCATTGTCTGAGGGCCCCTGCTGAGCTGTCAATAGCTGGAGCCCTGAGAAAATGATGGAACCAAATGGTTTGTTTCAATTCAAAAACAACTGTTTCATTTAGTCTGAAACAAAATGCTACTTCCTCGTTTTGTTGCATTTCGTTTTGTTTCATTTCGTAATGAAACAATGAAACAGCGTTTCATTTTTCCTTTCCTGCCCATCCCTAGTAGGAATCATCCCTAAATTTGATGTGGCAAGATGCCACCAAGAGCGATATCCAGAAATATACGACCAGGAACTGGTCCTTCTTGTTGGTGGCTGCCAGTCTATGGAACCTCGTGCTGCTGGTGTTGTGCCATGCCATTGGGTCCAACCCCCTTCGCAAGGCAGGAATCCAAATCACAAGCAGGACTGACTATGATCCAACTTCCTCTTCTAAGCCTCCAGGGTCGAAGCAGTCACCACCTGCCATGATCATTGGTTTCATTCTTGTACTGTTCTAACTCAAATTGAGGGCTGAGAGAGTAATAACAGACAAAAGAAAATGTTTTTTTTAACCCAGCCTGTTGTCAGTCTGTGGAACTCCTTGCCACAGGAGGTGGTGATGGCATCTGGCCTGGACGCCTTCGAAAGGGGATTGGACAGATTCCTGGAGGAAAAGTCCATCACAGGTGACAAACTATCATGGAGATGTGTAATCTCAAGATTTAAAACCAGGGTACTTTAAGGGCCAGATGCAGAGGAGTGGTATCAGGAGACAGATATCTAGTCTCATGCACTCCCAGACACATTTGGTGGGGCCACTGTGAGATACAGGAAGCTGAACTAGATGGGCCTTTGGCCTGATCCAGCAGGGCTCTTCTTATGTTCTTATATGTTCTTAAGATCAATTTCCTGGTATTCAATCTAAATCTGGCTACCTGTAACTTGAACCCATTCTTACATATTGTGCACTCTGGGTTGACTGAGACCAGATCCTGCCTCTCCTCTGCACGACAGCCTTTCAAGTATTCAAAAAGCACCACCTCCATCACCATTTTCAAGACTAAACATGCTCAGTTCTTTCAGCGTTGCCTCCTAAGGCTTGGTTTCCAACCCCCTGATCATCCTATGTGACCTCGTCTGAACTTGCTCCCGTTTGTTGGCATCATTTTACATATGCAGTGTCCAGAACATATGAGGCGTAACCAATGTTGAATAGAGAGGAAGTCTTATCTAATGGGATTCGGAGACTATAGTCTGTTAATGCATCTTAAAATAGCACTTGCCGTCTTTGCAGCCACATTGCACTCTTGGCTCCTATTCAGCTTTTGCTCAACAACAATTCCAAGATCCATCTCACTCATAGTGTTACTAAGTGAAATATTCCCCATCTTGTAATGGTGCAATTGTTCCCCCCACTCCAGGTGCTGAATTTTGCAAATATCCCTGTACAGTTTCATTCTGTTGTCTTCAATCCAGTGCTTAAGCCTACCAAGATCTTTTTGGTTTTTCCCCTGTCTTCCAAGATAGAAGCCCTTTCACCCAGTTCTGTGCGATCCTCAAACTTGATGCGTATTCTCGAAGGTTTTCACGGCCGGGATCTGATCGTTGATGTAAAGTTTTGGGGGCTGTTTGGCCATGTTGTGGACGTTTTTCTTCCTGACGTTTCTGCAGAGCACAGAGAGAACTCCTAGTTCCCTGAGCTCTTTCCCCTCTGAAGAGGCCGGCCACAGAGCCTGGTGAAACGTCAGGAACAAAAAAACTTCCAGAACATGGCCAAACAGCCCGGAAAACTCACAACAACTATTGATGCATATTCCCTACAAGACAGGAAATCCCAGGTCAAAGTGTGTGTGTGTGTGTGTGTGTGTGTGTGTGTGTGTGTGTGTGTGTGTGTGTGTGTGTGTGTGTGTGTGTGTGTGTGTGTGTGTGTTGGCGGCGGGAGCCTGATAGCAAGAGAAGCCATATATAAGAATGGATTATTATCCTGGAAACCGGTGGGCTTTTCTATTGTCAAGAGTTTGAAAAGACTTAGGGCTCAGATTTACCGTATATACTCGAGTATAAGTCAACCCGAGTATACGTTGAGGGCCCTAATTTAACCCCCCAAAACTGGGGAAACATATTGACTCAAATATAAGTCTAGGGTGGGAAATGCAGCAGGGCCTGGCAGCTCCTCCTTTGTGAGCTGGGGGAGTGGTGTGTGATGTTTAAAATGACTTTTAGCTACTGATGCAAGTGCTTGGGTCAATGGCTAAAAGTCACTTTAAACATTGCGTGCTGCTCCCCTGTGATGCAGAGGGGGTCATGAGAAGCAGCACGCAATGCTAAAAATGACTTTTAGCCACTGACCCCAGCACTTGCCTCAGTGGCTAAAAGTATTGACCCACATATAAGTCGAGGGCCCCTTTTTTCAGCCCAAAATTAGGGCTGAAAAACTAGGCTTATATTCGGGTATATACAGTAAGTTCTCACTGCCTGCATTGGCTTGGCTGAACTGGATGACTCTTGAGGGGGTGTCTTTCAGCTTTATAATTCCATGGCCATGTGAAACAACAAGCAGAGGGAGAAGAGTAGCGTGGCGTACTTGGACCAGGAAGGATAGAGGGGAAAGAAAGACGCTGCCCATCCTTCCGGAGGCTCCCTGCATCACTTTAGGCCTCTGATTTATTTATTTATTTTCCAAAAGAAAAGCATCTTTAGTTCCTTCCGTCTCCCAATATCCCCTCGGTCTCCTGTGGGCTCAGCAGGCGTCAGCCGCCAAATTGCTTCCTTGCCTGCGAGGCTGGAAATAAAAGAGGCGCTGAGGCGGCAAAAGCAGCCTTCTAAAGCCCGGCCGTTCCCTGCTGGGTGATTCTGAGATGATGAAAGTCTACAGTGATGGAAGTTCATCGGGAGGGGGGCGCTGGGCCTACCAGTGAGGGTCCTCTGATATCAGGAGGGAGAGAGTCTCCAAATAACAGACTTGCTCTGATCAACCTGCCAGAAGGGAAATATATAGCCTTTCCCAAGGTTTCAGATTCCAGGTTATGCACTAGCTCTCCCAAGTTATAAAATAACATGTTTGTTTTTCACTTTGGGCTCTGTGATAGCAAAGGTGGTAGAGGCTGTGTTATATTAATGGGCTGCCAAGTTAGAACTGACTGACTTTTACTTGGATCCCCCCCCCCCCCCGATTACTCGGTCTTGAGCTGTTTCTCTCTGAGCCATATTTGTTTGGTCCTTTTAAACAATAGTTATGCTTGTCAGATCGGCTTTAATATGGTCTTTCATGACACGCACTGCCTCTTTAAACTCATTGTTCTTAGCTTTCAATATGGCCATTTCAGGATCTCTAAACCACTGTTGTACGCTAATTGTTTTCAGCTTTGAATCTTGTCTTTTTAAGGAAGACGGTGGGGTATGGACAGACAGACAGACGGACAGACAGAGAGGCAGGCAGGCAGACAGACAGACAGACATCTAAGTTCTAATACAAGGCTCAAATGTGCACTTAATATTCAGCTTAACAACATACACACTATGTCCCATCATGCTTATTTCCGTACAACAGACAGAAGAAGTTTTAATACAGGGGTGTCCAAACTTTTTTGCAAGGAGGGCCAGATTGGGTGAGGTGGAAATGTGTGGGGGCCGACAATTCAGCCCAATTGGCCCCCAGGCCGGACTTTGGACAAGCCTCTACGACATGCAAGGAGGCAGGGAGGATGCTGCAGCTATGGAGCTGGGGACGGGTAGGCTGGGCAGGTGGCTGGGGGGATGGACAGAGGCAGGGAGGGCAGGCAAACCATAAAACTGCAAGCTGACATCTCTATCTAGTATGGGGAGGGCCAGCTGGTGGGGATAAGTGACAGGCTGAGCTGGTGGGGAGAAGAGGCTGTGGGCCACTTAAAATTTGAAAACGGGCAACATGTGGCCCCAGGGCCTAACTTTGGACATGCCTGTTTTAATAGTTCCACGTACCTAGCTGAGCAGGGATTTGAACCCAGGTTCAAGTCCGTCTCTCAATCCACTGCCCTGCACTGAACTTGCAAGACAGATAAGAATTGGCTGTATTTTTGACTGACATGATGACTGTTCCATTGTTGTTGCTTTTTGAAGCCCCTATAGATTTAAAACATCATGGATTTGGAAGGGGCCTCTAAGGCCATCAAGTCCAACCTGCTGCCCAAAGCAGATCTGACAGAGGGCTGTCTAAATGTCTCTTGAATGCCTCCAGCATTGGAATGCCTCCAGGGTCATTGGTTCCATTGCTATGCTGCTCTAGCAGTTAATAGGGTTATGATAGAGGAACGTGGTTATAGGTTGATAAATGGTGGTGACTGGATCCCCTCTCAGTTGGAGTGGCCAATTGGCTGCTGGGTTCTGCACCAACTTTGAAGGAGCTACCCGAGGTCCTACATTGCTATGTAAGGTCAGAACCTTGGACAGTTGGCTCCCAACTATGAGTCCCTTGATGTTCCTAGACTGCATCTTCCAGAAATCCTGGACAGCACAACTGGTAGAGAACAGGGATGGGGGGTTCACAGAATCATAGAATCATAGAATCATAGAGTTGGAAGAGACCTCAAGGGCCATCCAGTCCAACCCCCTCTGCCATTCAGGAACCCCCATCACAGGACTCCCAACAGATGGCCATCCAGTCTATGCTTAAAAACCTCCAAAGAAGGAGACTCAACCATCCTCTGTGGCAGCATATTCCATTGCCAAACAACTCTGTCATGAAATTCTTCCTAATGTTTAAATTGAATCTCTTCTCCTGCAGTTTGAAACCATTGCCCTGAGTCCTAGTCTCTGAAGCTCTGGAAAACAAACCAGTCCCTTCTTCAATGTGACATCCTTTCAAACATTTAAACATAGCTATCACATCCCCTCTCAGTCTTCTTTTTGAAAGGCTAAACATTCCCAGCTCCCTAAGCCATTCCTCTTAAGACATTTCCTCCAGACCCTCAACCATCCTGGTCGACCTCCTCTGCACCCGCTCGAGGTTGTCAACATCCTTTTGAGTCACAGAACTCACTTTCAAGTTGTATTGGTCAGTTAACTCAAATATAAGTCTTTCTTCCACCCCAATGTCTTAAACACAGCTTTGAAACCTATTCACCCCCTCCCTTTTCTCTGGACGAAAAGACTTGTTTTCAATCACGGCTCAGACTTGGGGCTTGCTACCAAAAATTCAAACTCCAACTTGGGACTCGGATCTCAAGACGTGTCAAAGTCCCTGGTGGCAAAGGCTCCTGGGAGTTTTAGCCCAAGAACATCTGGTGACCCAAGAGGATGAATTTTCCGGTTGGCCAGTGGGGTAACTACTTCCCCCTTTTACTCTAGTTCTGGCCTTTACCTTGGCCTTATTTTGACTCCACCCATGACTTGCCCTCTTCAGTTTGGATTGGTGAGGCATGCATGTGTTGGATCTCAGCTCATACGGAAGGAAACCTTTCCTTGTACTTTCTGCAGTGGATCCTGGCTCCCAGCGGAGGAGGGCACTTAAATCCCCACCCCACCCCCTTCTCTCACAGGCTGGCCAAACCACCCTGCCTTCTCTGCTCACCTTGCCTCCCGTCACCCCCAGGGAGAAAATGGAGCCGGATGCTCTCTGTCCAACCCTTTCAGCACCACCGGAGGGGAAGCTATTTCACCGTCTGTTAACTCACCTCATTCAAACTATGAACTGCCAGCCAGCGAGCCTTGGAGATTAAATTGGAAGGAGAAAGACCCGGGTGAGAGAGGGTGGGTAAAGAAGGAGAAGGAGAGAAGGGGGGAAAATCCTGGTAATGCTTTGCTTAAAAGGCTTCTTTCTGTAATGATCACCTCACAGCAAAATGTATATGAGGGGGAAGCAGAAGTTCTGTTGATGGGACATGTAAGGGGATTGGGTCAGAGAAAGAGAGGGGGGGACTGGAGGAGGGGGTGCAGAGCTCCCAGCCAGTACAATTTCCCCCCTTTACTGCCGTTGGATTTGAAGTTGCTCACTTTGGCGGTTACTTCACGTCCTACCTTGTTCCGTGATTACGTTTGTACTGTGACAGCGTTGTTCACAGTCACGTGGTTTTGTCCCTGTTCAGTCCCTGTTTCTGTTTACTCACAGGTGTGATTCCTTGTCTCGTGACAACTGTTACTTCATGGTCTTGTTCCGTGGCAAATTCTGAATTTGTCTTGCTTTCTTAACCCCCTTTTTAAATATTGTAAATAAAACTTTTTTGATCTTTCAATTTACTGGTCTTCCAGGATTTACACGTCAAACCTACATAATTTTCAGTACTTTCTTTAATAAACATTTGCACTGTGTGGTGTTTCCCATAGGGAAACTAATGTTGAATGCCGCTTCAGCCGCTGACCACTAAGTGGACACTGGTTGTTGTGTGACAGTTGTTTCCACACGGTCCCTTGTCTCGGAACAGGAACCGGGAACCAACTGTGACAAGAGAATTCCCCAGCCCAGGGGCAGGTACGGCTTGTCACGCTCTTTTCCCGGTTCTGGGGGTGCGGTCCAGACAAATTTTTGCTGTCATGCTATGGATTTGAAGTAAGGTTTTTTTTTTTGTACTGGGCCCAAGCAGGACAGCAAGGAGGGATGAATGGGATGTGAAGTAACTGCCTTACTGACTTCACTTCAAGCTATTTGTTCAAGAGTAGAGCTCTCCAGGACCTCTCCTCTGCCCTGTCATCCATTAAAACAACAGCTTGCTGGAAGATGTCTTTGGGCCTTTTCACACGACTCCTAAGATCCGCTGGCCACTTAAATTTGGACCAGAGATCTTAGGGGTTTGTCGCTGTTCCTGCATTCCCACCCCCTCCGCACTCCTGGCTGCTGGCTGCATGAGGGGAGGGAGAAAAAAAGGAAGAAAAGAATGCCGCTCACCTCCGTTCTGCCGTCCCGGCACTGCATTCAGATCTGTTAAAGGGGCGGGGGGCAAAAAAAGAACAAACAGAAGCAAGGAGAGCCGGGCAGTCACTACTGTTATATCCGCATCAGGAATTTTCACCTCCAGAGAGCAGGTACCTGAAAAGTGCGCTGGGACGCGCTTAGGTGGGCGTGGTCGCACTTAATTTTCTGTAAACTCCGGAACTGGTGGGGAAACAATTTTAAGCTCCGGAGCTGGGAGCCATTTGCGGTGGAGTTTAGGGGTCGTGTACAAAGGGCCTTTGCTTTGTGTTTTAGGCTGGAGGCATGGTCTCCATCTCCCACTGGGTTAGGCCTCGAGTCCTGGGTTCAGTTCTAGACACTGTACTTGGAGGAGGAAGCTGACAAACTGGAACAAAGCAAAAAGCAAAGTGTTCTGCTTATATACCACCCCATATCACTTCAAGTAGTCTCTGGGCGGTTTCCAGTTTAATTCCATTGTGCAGGCTACAAATTGCTGTCCCCCCCCCCCAGCAAGCTGGGTACTCATTTTACCAACCTCAGAAGGATGGAAGGCTGAGTGAACCTTGAGCCAGCTACCTGGGATTGAACCCCAGGTTGTGAGCACAGTTTTACCTGCAGCACAGGCATTTAACCAACCACTGAGCCACGTGGCTCATTACAGTGTGCAGGCTACACATTGCACACACACACACCCCAGCAAGCTGGGTACTCATTTTACCGACCTCAGAAGGATGGGAGGCTGAGTGAACCTTGAGCCAGCTACCTGGGATTGAACCCCAGGTCGTGGGCACAGCTTTAGCTGCAGGACAGGCATTTAACCACTGTGCCATGAGGCTCCAGTTCAGAGGAGGACAACAAGGATGATGAAGGGACTGGATGCCAAGCTCTGTGAGGAAAGATAGAAAGAACTGGGGATTTTTATCCTTAAGGAAAGAAGAGTGAGGGGAGAGAAGACAGCTCTTTTTTAAATAATTGAAAGGTAGAAGGGGCAGGATCTGTTCTTGATGATCCAAGAAGGCAGGACACACTATAATATCTTCAAGCTAGAAGAAGCCAGGTTTAGGTTGAATAACAGGAGGAACTTTCTAACTGTTAGAGAAGTATGACAATGAAAGCAATGATGTTTGGAGGTGGTGAGGGATCCAACCCTGGAGGCATTCAAGAGACAGTGGGGCAACCATTGTTGAGCTGTGTTTTGATGTGTATTCTTGCCTTGAGCAGGGCATTGGACTTGATCACCTCATAGACCTCCTTCCAACAATGGTTCTATGATTCTGTATATTTCTGTTAGGTCCTTTTTTACCCTACTCCTTTGACACTCCTCCTTGCAAATTTCATTTCTCCATGGTTTTGTTTGGGTTTCTTAGTTTAATGAACTGCTCTTTATGCTCGACATTTCCCGTTCCATGCCTACCGTAATTAGATCTAACATGGCCTTCATCCTTTGACCGCTATCATTCAACTTAGACTGAACTGATCTTCAAAGGACTTGAAAATATCCACCTTAGAGTTAAATTAGTGGCTGGGCTGGGCTTTCAACCCCTAACGTCTAGTAGAGCACCAATACAGTTATCCCCTGCCTATTGCAGGGCTTAAGGACTCAACCCGACCCGCGATAATGGAAAATCCATGATATGTGGATGCTGGGTTGGGTTGCGTCTGGGGGCCTATCTGGGGCCTCCTACACTAACGTGAGGCCTGCCGCTGCCCTGAATGGGCCTCCGATGGGCTTCCCAGGCCTGTTGGACTCCTCAGAAGTGGTTTTGGGTGATCCAGAAGTCACTTCTAGTTTTCCAGAAGTGACTTCTGGTTCACCGGAAACCAATTCTGGGGCCTCTAACAGGCCTGAGAAGCCCATCGGAGACCTGTCTGGGGCAGCACCAGGCCTGGGGTAAGTGCAAGAGGCCTCAAGCAGGCCCGAGCAGCTTACCCCAGGGGGGCCCTTGCCTTTCATATACTACTGTCCCGCAATATACCGGGATCACAGTATATGAACCGCGAAATGGCGGGGGACCACTGTACTTCATATCCCATTGTCATGGTGATTCTTTAAAACCGTGGTTCCATTTCTTGGGTCCCTAGATATTCTTGGCCTGCAATTCCCAGAAAATCTGCCCAGCACTGCTAGTAGTGAAGGCTTCTGGGAATTTTAGTCCAAGAACTTCTGGAAACCACTGCTCTCAGGTTAAATCAGACTTCTTCGTCAACATTCCACGAGGGATTCTTGGAACAACTCAGCATGTTATGCCAAGAATACAACCCTGATATTGGAGACTAGGGAGTGTTCATTGGGAATAAAAGATGATTGCTTTGTTTTACGATCACATCTGCTTATATCTGCTGTCAGGCTGATTATTCGGGTCAATTTAGGTACTCTTTGGCTTCTCACCAGAGCAGAAGGGACACCAGTGACGAAGACTCTGTGTTTAATGCTTCACATGTCAATTTTGGAGGCAGAGGACAAGAGCTTTCCTGTCCCCAGTGCATGGACTATAGAACAGGGAACAGGTTTGTTTTCCATGGCCTCAGAGACTAGAACTCAGGGCAATGGTCCAAACTACAGGAAAAGAGATTCCATTGAAACATTAGGAAGAACTTCCTGACAGTTAGAGCTGTTCGGCAGTGGAAGATGCTGCCCCAAAGGAGGGTGGTGGAGTCTCCTTCTTTGGAGGTTTTGAAGCAGAGGCTGGATGGCCATCTGTCGGAAATACTGTGATGGGGGTTCCTGAATGGAAGGTGGTTGGACTGGATGGCCCTTGAGGTCTCTTTCAACTCTATGATTCTATGACTAGATAGCACCTTGGTTTAGGTATCCAGCTATGGAACCAGAGGTAGGGAGTTCGATTTCCCACTGGCCGTGCAATGAGATGAACCAGCCTGGGTGGCCTTGGGCAAGCTGCACAGCCCCAGAGATATTCCCAGAAGAAGGGAATGGGAAACCCCACTCTGAGTCCTGTCTATCTGGAAATCTCAGAAAGGGGTCCTCATAAGTCAGAATTGACTTGATGGCACATCATTGTTACATAAGAACATAAGAACATAAGAAGAGCCCTGCTGGATCAGGCCAAAGGCCCATCTAGTCCAGCTTCCTAGATCTCACAGTGGCTCCACCAGATGCATCTGGGAGCACATGAGACTAGATCTCTGTCTCCTGAGACCACTCCCCTGCATCTGGCCCTTGAAGGACCCCGGTTTTAAGCCTGGAGATTGTACACATCTCCATCATGGTTTGTAACCTGTGATGGACTTTTCCTCCAGAAATCTGTCCGATCCCCTTTTGAAGGCATCCAGGCCAGATGGCATCACCACCACCTGTGGCAGGGAGTTCCACAGACTAACAACACTCTTGGTAAAAAAAAATATTTTATTTTGTCTGTTCTCACTCTCCCAGCCCTCAATTTGAGTGGATGTCCCCTAGTTCTGGTATTTTGTGAGAGGGAGAAGAGTGTCCTTCTATCCACTTTACTCATGCCCTGCATTATTTTGCACATCTCAATCATATCCCCCCTCAGACGCCTCTTTTCCAGACTAAAGAGCCCCAAATGTTTTAGCCTTTCCTCATAAGGGAGGTGCCCCAGGCCAGTACTCATTTTAGTCCCTCTCCTTTGTACCTTTTCCAGGTCCACTATGTCTTTTTTGAGATGTGGAGATCAGATTTGTACACAAAACTTTAGGTGCGGCCTTACTATCGTTTTGTACAATGGCATTATAACATTGCCTGTTTTATTTTCAACCCCCTTTTGATAATCCTAGCGTGGAATTGGTCTTCTTCACTGCTGCCACACATTGGGTAGACACCTTCATGGAGTTGTCCACCAACACACCCTAGATCTCCAACAAGATTATTTCCCCAACGTAGGCATCTTTCTAATTGAACTTGTATGAAACCCACCCATACTGGTCACATATCTGCCTCTTTGTGTGTGTGTGTGTGTGTGTGTGTGTGTGTGTGTGTGTGTGTGTGTGTGTGTGTGTGTGTGTGTGTGTGTGTGTGTGTGTGTGTGTGTGTGTGTGTGTGTGTCCCTGCAAAAAGTTCAAGCTGCTTCCTTCTCAACCCCCTGAAATCTGTGGCTCTTTCCCCTTCTTCCGTGGTGGCCATGGCAGCTGCTCAATCTGTTCCAGATGAAACTCTTGCCTTCACCTCTGCCTTCGTACTGCTCAACTCAGAATAAAGCCAGCTTAAGTAACCACCTGTAAAATGGGGGCTCCCTGCTGCCCTCATTTCTGTCTTGCTGTTTCACCGTATGGGGTGATGCCTTCTTGGTTACATCCTTCCTGCTAAGCACCACTTTGCAGCTGAGCCCAAATTGTAGAATCATACAACTGCGGTGTGTAGACCAATCCCCAAGGGCCAACCTCAGGACAACTGTAGCTAATGCCTCCCTGATGGATGGCTTTCCAACATCTGCTTAGAGATGACCGCTAATGAAGGGGCACCCGTCACCTCCAATACACAGGTCCCTTGGACTGCAAAGATCTGAAATGCAAAATATGTCAAAAACCTGGAAGTCATCGAGGGTCATAGAATCCGAGAATTGGAAGAGACCTCGAGGGCCATCTAGTCCAACCCCCTGCCCTGCAGGAACCCCCATCACAGTATTGCTGACAGATGGCCATCCAGCCTCTGCTTCAAAACCTCCAAAGAAGGCGACTCCACCACCCTCTGTGGCAGCATCTTCCACTGCCGAAGAGCTCTAATTGTCATGAAGTTCTTCTTAACGTTCAAATGGAATCTCTTTTCCTGTAGTTTGAAACCATTGCCCCAAGTCCTAGTCTCTGAAGCCATGGAAAACAAACTAGTCCCCTTTTTAATATGACATCCTTTCACATATTTAAACATAGCTATCATATTCCCACTCAGCCTTCTTTTTGAAAGGCTAAATATTCCCAGTTCCCTAAGCCACTCCTCGTAAGACATCTCTTCCAGACCTTCAACCATCTGGTCACCCACCTCTGGACCCACTCGAGGATGTCAACATCCTTTTTAAATCGAGGCACAAAGAACTGGATACAGGACTCCAAGTAGGGTCTGACCAGAGCAGAACAGAGTGGTACTATCACTTCCCTTGTTCAGGTTCTCTACACCTTCATTATTTTGGGAGCTTTTCTCCTGCAAAATCGAGAAAGAGCCAGGGAAAGGAAGTGATACTTTTGATATTCCCCTCTCTCCCATTTGGGTTAATGACCAGGCATGTCCAAACTTCGGCCCTCCTGATGTTTTGGACCACAACTCCCAGAATTCTAAGCTTAGATTGCCAATGACAAAGCACTGTAGGAGTTGTGGCCCAAAACATCTGGAGGGCTGAAGTTTGGGCATGCCTGGGTTAATCCAAAAGTCCCATGCCAAGCTTCCATTATTTTGAACTCTCTGGGCTATGCAAAGCTTCTTGTAGGTAGTAAGCCAGATGCCTCTGAAACCCTAAAGATCACCCTTCTGGGTTTCTAGACTTCCTCAAAGCCCTCTGATTGGGTTCCCTTTGAGATGGGACAGGTGGAACTCCCAGCATGAAGGATCATGGTATTTTGTAAATCAGAAAAGCCCTTGTCCTTGGGCTGTACAATCTTGTGCTGGCACATCATTAAATTTCATTCAACTCACTTGGGCTGGAACCTTTTCAATAAAAGCTCTTCTCCCTTGGTCAGTCACTGTGGTTGCCTGTCATTGTGAAACTCAGCTCTGACTCATTGGAACACAGATCACTGAGACGGGGGTGAACAAAAAAAACCCTCTAAGAACACTCCATCAGCAGAATCTGCTGGCGTTGCCCCATTAGCTAAAAAGAGACTGCAATGTCTTAGAATCTTGAGATGTTGGCCACTGTCCGTTGATCACGAACAAGGTCAGGAAGACAAGGTCTGTAGGCTCTAAATGTTGCAGTAGGGACAACGGAGTCACAGGAGGCTATGCTAGGGTGCTGAAGGCTTTCCATAACCAATTACCCTCATCAAACAGCCTGTGTCTGGTTCTTTGCTGTTTCCTGCACAAGGCAATTTTCATGGAGCAGTGGTGTAAATTCTTCCCAGTCGTGGAATATTAAAACCCCTCCTCTTTGCAAGAACAGAAAGGGAAAGGAGTGTCTCAGCGAGAGTGTTTGGATTGTCAGGAAACAGCTTGGCACAAACCGGACCAATCACGTGTGTCATGCAAATGGTGAAATTGCATCACTAAAGTAGTTGTCCTTGGGTGAGGGAGGGACAGACTCGCAGCTTCATGGCCAGACACCAGTTGAACCCTTGGATGGGTTGCTTGTGTCTTTTCCATCCACCAACATCCCTTTTTGGCACTTGCAGTGTGTGTGCGCTCTCATTTTCATTGAGTGAGGGTGCTAGTTTAGTGCAGAGTCATTTTGCACAAAATGCAGACTGCTCACCAGAAAGCTACCCATTGTCTCACTCATCTGTCGGAGGTGAGAAATCTTGTCATGGGTTAATGAGACTGAGGGTCTCCTTGATAGGTGACCAATTAATTCCCAACCACCTAGATGAAGACTATTGACCCCATAGGGAGACCTGAGAGTTTAACGTTTATAATTCTTTTAATGTCTTCCAAGTAGTTTTGTGTTAAAGAAGAAAATAAATAAAGAAAACAGAGAGTAATGAGAAATGTTTTCATCAAGATTTAAAACAGGGCCATTTCTTTGGCTGCTCCTGGACTATGGAACTCCCTCCCACAGGAGGCCAGCCTCTCCCCATCTTTGCTGCTCTTCGACAAGCAGGCAAAGGCCCTGCTCTTCAGCCAGTCTTTCCTTTAAAGTTCAGTGCCAAGTTCACTTTGCACTTACTGCACATTTTTGCTGTGTTGTTCTCAGGCACAAAGAAAACCATCACCACACTCGGCAGGTCAACAGGAGACAAGCCAGGTACTTGGGCAGAGGTATCAAGTATCTGCACACTCATTTACTCAGGTACACACACACGCAGTTGGACGCCAGTCGACATCCAAGCACTGAGAGACAAATTGATTTTCTTGGAGACAGTGTGCCTTTTCATTGAGGGGCGAAAGAGCTCTTGGCCCCACCAAGATGTGGCTTCTCATTAAACTACAGCACTAGCCAAAAGCCCCAATGGCTTATGAATCCAGTTTTGGATACAGCAGAGCCTAGATTCTGAGTGCATCTCCCTGGGCGAAGGCATCTCAGCTGACCGATTAAAGCGACCGGTGGTCTTTTGTGTTTCTGGAAGTGTTAAATCAGGGGTGTCCAAACTTTTTGCAAGGAGGGCCAGATTGGGTGAGGTGGAAATGTGTGGGGGGTTGACAATTCAGCCCATTTGGCCCAAGGCTGGACTTTGGACAAGCCTCTAGGACAGTATTGGCGAACCTATGGCACAGGTGCCAAAGGTGGCACTCGGAGCCCTTTCTGTGGGCACCTGACATCAGCCCTTCACAGCCACCTGTATTCAGATTAAATTGCTGTACATAAGAACATAAGAAGAGCCCTGCTGGATCAGGCCAAAGGCCCATCTAGTCCAGCTTCCTGTATCTCACAGTGGTCCCACCAAATGCCTCTGGGAGCACGCGAGACTAGATCTCTGTTTCCTGATACCACTCCCCTCCATCTGGCCCTTGAAGTACCCTGGTTTTAAGCCTGGAGTAGAGATGGGCACGACTTGGCGGAATTCCCGTTTCCGTTTCCATTACTCGTTTCTGTTACACAATGGAAACGGTAACGGGAATTACTCCGCCAGAACTCGAACTCGAACCGACTAAAGAATAATTGGGTCTGATTTGTCGTGGTCGTTCCTGGCATCGCGGCGATCCCGCAATGCCAAGTGGCACAGAAAAAAAGTTTTTAAAAGTTAAAAAAAAACCCCGATTCCCGGCCAAAAAGCAGGCGGAAATATGCCTGCCTGAGTGAGGGCTCAGGGCACCTAACAGAGGGGCGGTTGACGCCCCCTCTCCTGTCCTGGGCTGCTCTGGTGGTGGGGGAAATCCTCGTCGTAGTCGCTCGCAAAGCACCGGACTCGCCGCCGGCCGCCGCAATTCAAGCGGAAGCGGCACAGAAAAAAAGTTTTAAACTCCCCCCCATTCCCGGGCCAAAAAGGCGAAAATATGCCTGCAGTGCAGAGTGCACCTACCAGAGAGGTGGTTTCTGGGGGGGGGGTCCCAGCCTCCCCCCCTCCTGTCCTGGGCAGCCGGACTCGAGTCACCAATGCCATGCGGTGCGGGCAGGGGATCCAAAATGGGGCGGCGACCGCAATTTTTTTTTTTTAAATCGTGGTCCAAAAACACACAAGCACCACACAGAAACATGCGAAAATTGCTATTTTAAAACTGCCAGGATTTTTACAGTAGCAGTGGGTTTTTCTTGCAACAAAATGTCTCCTCTTTCCTCTCTCGGTTGATTTTATTTTATTTTATTTTATTTTATTTTATTTTATTTTATTTTTACACCTGCACAATGATGGGCTGGCCATGGGAGTGACCATGCAAATTTTTGGAGCCATTCCACCAATCGCATGGCCACTTGGCCAGGTTGACCACAGAGACTTCTGGGATGTGCCAACCGGGCATAAAAAGCCCACTAACCATAGCCCGAACCTGAACCCTAACCCTAACCCTAACCCTAACCCATACGCCAGTACACTGTCCTTCTAAGTGGGTCAGAGAGGCCCCCAGAGGTGCACCCCAATACTCACCCTAACCTCACCCGTAACTAGCCTAACCCTAGTCCTTGCGCTAACCCTAACCCTAAGCCAGATCTGTACTTGCATAGCATTGCACTATAGCAAGTACAATTCCCTTCTTAGTGAGACACAGTGGGTGCAGAGAGTCTGCCAGTCCGCCACTTGCGGCTCTGGGTGACTCCTGCAGGCTTGGCTCGGCCGGCAGCATGTGTGACATCATGCAAACCATGCCCCCCGAGGCCTGACTGAGGCAGGGAAGGCACCCCAAAAAGAGTGGTGCCTCTGCCAGTCTGCTGTGTCTCTCTGTGCAACTGGGTATGCAATCATAGCCATATGGCTATGCATGCATGCCCTTTTGCAGCAGGTGAGGAGAGGAGACCCCCATGTATGAGGGGTTTCCAGGAGCCTGCTTTCCCTAGGGGGTGAGGATAGGAGGCACCCAGCCCCCCAAAAAGAGGTGCCTCCAGGAGCCCGCTACCCCCCAAACCAGTTTAACGACAGACGAAAAAACAAAAAACGAAACGACAAATTTTTGCGAAGTTTCACGAAAAACGGAAACGAGCCGACACAGGCCGCCTCCGACACACGACAACTCGAAAACGTCATTTTCTCTAGTCGTGCCCATCTCTAGCCTGGAGTTGACACATCTCCAACATGGTTTGTAACCTGGGATGGACTTTTCCTCCAGGAATCTGTCTAATCCCCTTTTGAAGGCATCCAGGCCAGATGCCATCACCACCTCCTGTGTTAGAGAGTTCCACAGACTAACAACACTCGGGGTAAAGAAGTATTTTCTTTTGTATGTTCTCACTCTCCCAACCCTCAGCTTGAATGGATGTCCCCTAGTTCTGATATTTTGTGAGAGGGAGAAGAATGTCCCTCTCTCCACTTTGTATTGGCACTTTGAAAAATTAGTGGGTTCTGAATCACAGTTTGGGCACTCGGTCTCTAAAATGTTTGCCATCACTGCAAGGACATGGTGGGGAGGATGCTGCAGCAATGGAGCCGGGGAGGGTAGGCCAGGCAGGTGGCTGGGGGTGGTGGTGGACAGAGGCAGGGAGGGCAGGCAAACCATAAAACTGCAAGCTGACATCTCTCCCTGGTATGGGGAGGGCCAGCTGTCAGGGATGCATGACAGGCTGAGCCAGCAGGGGAGAATAGGCTGCGGGCCACTCAAAATTTGAAAATGGGCCACATTAGGCCACCAGGCCTGACTTTGGACATGCCTGAACAGGTCAAAGATCAGAAGGTAATAAAAGTGTTAAGAATAAAAGAAGAAGAATACAAGTTGCAGGCAAATGCTGCTGATGAAGTTTTTATACTAGAACACCCCAATGATTCGGTAGAATGCCTGTTAGAAACTATAGGGAGCTTCAGAGAAATGGCAGGTTTGAAGATAAATCAAGGAAAAAAACCTAAAATCTTAATGAAGATTATGGCAGCAAAAGAAATTAGAGAATTAACAGAACGAACAAATTTTAAAGAGGAAAAGACTATTACATATCTGGGAATAAAGATAGCTCAAAAGCAAGTATGTTGTGGCAAGACAATTATCTGAAAGTTCCAAAGGATATACAAATAGAGATGGAAAAATGGAATAAACCACATTTATCATTATTGGGATGAATAGCTGCAATTAAAATGATACTCCCCAAAGTTTTATTTTTATTTCAGATGATTCCTTTGCTATTAAAAAAAAAACATTTTTCAGGGAGATAGAAAAAGTAATAATGAAATTTATATGCCAAGGACTTGTGTGCCTTTATCTCACTTTGTTAGCTTGGTTAGCAAATTGACCTAGGAAAATTGGCATGAACCTGCATCACAAGGTCTTCATGACCAAGAGGAAATAGGTAATGATTCGGGGGCTCTACAAAATGTTCACGTCACGACTGATTTGACGGCACACAGTCATTCTTGCAGAATGTTGGCTGGTTTGTGTCATGCACAGAAATATGTTCTCCTAGATTGCTGGCACAGAAGCATGTGGCATGGCATGGCTGCTGACCAGCTGCTCTCCAGACACTGTGTCTTCTTTGGGTTGCACAATTGAGTGTATGCCTAGGTGCGTGAGGCTTAGCGAAGCCTAGCTTTGCCCATGCTTCCTGTTCAGAGAGGACGCTCCCAGCTAGCACTGGTGCAGAAAGAAGCTTGGGTGGTGCTAGCAGGCAGAAGTCCCAGAATAGAGAATGATGGGGTTTGGAGTCCAAGTGATCTGAAAATCCTATCCCTGACTCCAAGCTGTGTAACTACTTTGGCTAAAATGCCGGTGTTGCTTCATGTCAGAGATTGGGATAAGCTCCCGATTAGAGATGGGCACGAAATGAAAATATAGTGTTTTGTTTCGTTTCATTTCTCCTTGTTTAAAGAATGTTTGGAATGAAATGAAATGAGATTATTTATTAACGGCTCCCCTGAGACCTAAAGGCACCAAAATCACAGGGTATCTTCTTCGGGCTCTTCCATGTAATTCTCCCAAATTTGGAGAGGTTTGGGGTTCAGGGGGCTGAGTTATTAAGCTCCAAAGAGTCCCGTAGGAGAAAATCATTTCTAATTGAGCCAGGAAGTGGTTAACTGCTCTCCCATGAGGGGCTGGCTGGCTATTAAGCCCTTTCTAACTCAATTAGAAATAATTTTCTCCCAGGGGCCCCCTTTGGAGTTTAATAACTCAGCCCCCTGAACCCCAAACCTCTCCAAATTTGGAGGGCTTACAGGGAAGAGTCTAAAGAAGTTATCCTGTGATTTTGGTTCCTCTAGGACAGTGATGGCGAACCTATGGCACGGGTGCCAAAGGTGGCACTCAGAGCCCTTTCTGTGGGCACTCGACATCGCCCCTTCATAGCCACCTGTATACAGGTTAAATTACTGTATTGGCACTTTGCAAAAAAATAAATAGTGGTTTTTGAATTGCAGTTTGGGCACTCGGTCTCTAAAAGGTTCACCATCACTGCTCTAGGATAAATCATTTCATACCTAGCAGGGGGAAATGTTGTTTTGTTTCATTTCCTAACAAAATGTCTGTGAAGATTCTCAGTCATCCAGGTGAGTTTATCTGGAAGTTGAGTCATGGCTACTGAGAGGTATCTCTCAAAAATAAGTCCAGTAGCCATGACTCAACTTCCAGATTTCCTAACAAAACATGTCCCACCATTTAGTTTTGTAACAAAACAACAAAAAGGCATTTTGTTTTTAGTTTTGTGTTCAAATAGGGCTCCTGGTTGCATGAGGAGGTAGGGCATGCCTCTCTTTGGAAGCTCAGCTGCTGTCCAGTTGCTCGTGCAATGAAACACTGTGCGAGCAGAAGAAAAGCCCTGTTTCTTACTTCTGGATCTATTCCAATGGCATTCAAAAGACCTCACTGTCTCCCCCTATTCTCTGAAAAGCATCTATTGTCCAGTCTATCCTCTCCAGCTCCCACCCTTGCTGGGCAGTTTTTAAGAACCCTCTTAAGGATGTATGTATGTATGCATGCATGTATGGATGGATGGATGGATGGATGGATGGATGGATGGATGGATCTGTGTATGTATGTATATATGGATCTATGGATGGATCTGTGTATTAGACATGGGCACGACTCAGCGAAATTGTCGTTTCTGTTTTCGGTTATCATTTCCGTTACGTAACGGAAACGGTAACGATAATTAAGCCGTTATAACTCAAACTCGAACCAAAAAAAGAAAAATTTGGTCGGGATTTTCGTTTTCGTTTGTGGCATCACGGCGATCGCGCAATGCGAAGCACAGAAAAAAGTTTTTAAAAGTTTTTTTTAAAAAAACCCCGACTCCCAGCCAAAAAAGCAGGCGAAAATATGCCTGCCTGAGGCTTTGCCACCTACCAGAGGGGTGGTTTCTGGGGGGTCCTTGGCCTTTCCCCCCTCTTCTCCTGTCCTGGGATGCTTGCACCAGGCTGGGGGGGGGGTCATCCTCGTCGTCTGTCTCGCTGCATGCCATGTGGTGGGGAGGGGGGGAATCCAAAATGGCAACCACAATTTCTCTTTTGAAATCGTGGGCAAAAAACACACCAAATCACCACAGAAACATGTGAAATTTATTTATTTTAAATGCCTGAATTTTAATAGTAGCAGCAGTGTTTTTTTTTTATAGCAATAAAACGTCGTATTGATTTTATTTTATTTTATTTTATTTTTTATTTTTTTAGACCTGCCCATTTGGGCTGGGGATGGGATGGGACCATGCAATTTTTTTGAGCCATTCCACCAATGGCATGGCCAGGTTTTGACTGACACTTCTGGATGTCTCGGAGGGCATAAAAAGCCGAGGCACCTTCCAGAAATCGCAGTCGGGTGTATGGATGTGGTTGAGGGAGGAGGGCTGGCTGCTGGTGCTGGTGTGATCCGATCGAGATTGAGGAGGGAGGCTGGAGGCTTTAGGATTTAAGTTAGGCAGGCAGGGAGGGAATTGAATTTAGAAAATAATTTCTTTGATTCCCTGCAGCTTTGTCTGCTAAAGGGAATAGCAGATTAATCTTTATTTCTTCTCTGGCAGTTTGTGCGGATTTTTTTCTGATATTGGATAAAGGGGGAGGTTCGACTGGGAGTGGGAGGTGTGGATTTATTTAAAAAATATATTATATACTACCATTAATTTTCTATTTTCCCAACTTCAATTTGCTTGCACACACACACATTTGGGGTGCAAGCCAAGAACAGAACCTCTACCCTAAGTGATATCCTAACTGCCCACTCGCCCGTCTGTCCACACCGCCACCCGCCTGCCAGCCCGCCGCGCCGCCGCCGCCTGTCCACTCGCCTGCCCGCACCTCCCCCCGCCGCCGCCGCCCCCATGGCCCCCGCCACCGCTCCCCCCACACTGCCCCCACCGCTGCCCCACCGGGGGCAAAAACACCTAGCGCCAGCCCTGATTGCGGGACGCCCCTATGCTCTGGGAAGTCAAATTGCGCTAAATCGCGGTGGAAACGACAAACGACAAACGAAACGACAAATTTTGAAAAATTTCACGACAAACGGAAACGACCCGAAACGGACCCGTTCCGACAAATGAAAACTCGAAATGTAATTTTTTCTGGTCGTGCCCATGTCTACTGTGTATGTATGTATATATGAATGGATGGATGGATGGATGGAAACCACCCTCTTATTGCCTGCAGTTTTCCAATGCTTGCCATTCCTTCTGATACTTTTCCCTGCACTGGTGAGATGTTTTGTCCCCCCACCCCCACCCCCTATGAGACCCATCCTTATCTTGTCCCCTTCCCCATTTAGAGTTTTTCAATTCTTCCTTTACTCAGGGAGGGTGCCAAATTCTGCACAACTCAGGGGCCTTTCTTGGAAATGTGACCCAAGAAAGCCCACCACCACCACTTTTTAGTAGGAAATATATTAAATTTGGAGTTTTTTGTCTCCCCAGAAGAAATGGCCACACAGCACTAAAGGTATCCCATAAAATCTCTTAATCCAACCCACCCACCCAGAAATATCTCACTGTAAGGAAAGAAGAGGGATTCCCCCATGCTTTCCCATGGAGTTGTTAAGACCCTGGAAGATTTACATCTTCATTTTTGACACAAAAGCTCTGTTGGTCTCTGGATAAGAGGAAGGAATCATGTTGTACCCATTTCTGGCCCTGGTTCTAAAATCATTTCCCTTCTGTTGCTTGCAATGGCGTGGAAGTAATTTGGAAAGTCAAAAATCAAAGAAGAGGAATGCATGCTAAGAATAGAAGTCCTTAAGCCACTGACAAATTGCAAGAAGCCAGGGTTTTGAGTCAGAAAAGACATGGGCTGGTTTTAAGAAATAGGAACCTACTGGAGACCCAACCATAAAACAACCCATTGTCATCTTTCTACAGATTCCTTTAGATGTAAAGTTAACTTTTCTCTGCTGATTGCTCTCAGGTCTCGGTGGTACCTTCCTTGCCCACTGGCTCACATTTCCAAGAGTGCTGCTCAGCTTTTTCTCTTTCCTGTTGGGTCGTCTTCCTGTGAATCCTGCCTTGACCCACCCTTCTCTGTCTCTGCTTGCTGTCCCTGGTGGACCACCTATCTCCTGGCTTTCGATACCACCATGCCTCAACCAAGAATTTGGCTTCTCCATCCACATATACATTGGCGGCTGGCCTGCCTACCTCATACTTCTTCTCAGTTGCATCCTCAGTTGTGTTGGACTCGATAAAACCATGATGACACCCCTCACCATTCTTTCAAGGTTCTGCTGAACTTGTGTATCCTCTATTTTTATTGACTGCCTTCGCACTCACTGAGCAAGGAAGCCGCTGTGCCATTTTCGCAACAGCAGCATTTCCGGAAGGTGGCCTCAGTTCTTTACGAATGAGCCACAATCACATAAGATACACAAGATAATCACACAGTTCTGTGCACCTCAATTTAAAAAGGATGTTGACAACCTCGAGTGGGTGCAGAGGAGGGCGACCAGGATGTTTGAAGATCTGGAGGAAATGTCTTACGAGGAACGGTTTAGGGAACTAGGAATGTTTAGCTTTTCAAAAAGAAGGCTGAGGGGGGGTATGATAGCTAGGTTTAAATATTTGAAAGGATGTCATATTGAAGAGGGAGCAGGTTTGTTTTCCATGGCTTCAGAGACTAGGATGTGGCGGAATGGTTTCAAACTACAGGAAAAGACATTCCGTTTGAATGTTAAGAAGAACTTCATGATGGTTAGAGCTGTTGGGCAGTGGAATATGTTGCCATGGAGGGTGGTGGAGTCTCCTTCTTTGGAGGTTTTTAAGCAGAGGCTGGATGGCCATCTGTCAAAAATATTGTGGTGGGGTTCCTGCATGGCAGAAGATTGGTCTGGATGGCCCTTGAGGTCTCTTCCAACTCTATGATTCTAGGATTCTATGACTTCCCAAAGAACAGACACACAATAGTTTTGTGCCTTCTCCCATCTTTCCTTACCTTCTAATGCTTCTCTGGCATCTAATTTCAGCCTTTACCGGGGCTGGACCTACCACTAGGTAGAATGGAATCCTTTATAAACCCTAACCAATAACCTTCCTTCTGAGAACAGATGGTTTTTAATTGAGGTCAAACTATTAGCCTTCCCAACTATTTAGATGGTGTGCTTCATTCCTTGTTTCTCTCTCTCTCTTTCATTGTATGTTGCCACCCCACAAAATTGCTGTTATTTCAGAGTGGCTTCTCCTGAGCCCTAGTGGGAATGCTCCATTGTTGATTAAGGATGTTTAAGATCTTCCCTGATTAGGCATCACAGTGTTATGGGAGGACTCCTGTAAGTTCTGGCTAAATCAGGTCGAGAAGGGAGGCCAAACAAGGGTAGTGTAATTAAACAACAGTTTTCACAAAAAGTGCTCTGCAAATTGCCAAAATATGCCGTGCATGGGATTTTAATCTCTGCTGAAAGATGTTTTCCAAAAAATCAATTGATAGTTTGAGCCCAAATCTGCCCTAATTAAAATGAGCTTTTTGCTTTGGGTCCACTGAGATCTCAGCCTAATTATTTTCTCCAATTCCTGCCCCTACGCCAAAATGCTTCCAAGGCATGTGTCTCCTTGTTGGCCTTTCATCAGTGCTGCACTAAATGTTATTAAATTTATTTATTTAAAATATTTTTATCCCGTCTTTCTCTTCCAAAAGACCTAAAATGCCTTAAAACCAAATTTTCACTTCAGATGTAACACAGGCACCAGTTGTGAGTGTCTTTCTTTGAGGGGGTGGGGGTAACTCTTTTTTTGTTTACACATAGTAGATTGGTTTCAATTTAGGTTTGGATTTAAGATTAGGGTAAAGTTTAGCATTCATACTGCGGTTACGGTTGGACTAAAGGTTAGGTTAAGCAAAGGTTTAAGCTTAGAGTTTGGGTTGGTTTAGTTTTAGGGTTACTTTGGAGTTTGGTTTTAAGATTACTGTTAAGGCTGGGGTATTGGTTGGGCTCAGGGTTAGGTCTAGTGTTATTTTGAGAGTTAGGTTTAGGGTTAGTGTTGAAGTTGGCTTTAGGATTACATTTGGCTTTGTGCTTGGAGCTACGGTTTTTATTGGGATTGGGTTTAGCATTGGGGTTGAGATTGTGGTTGAGATTAGGATTAGGTTAGGGTTCTTTTGGTTGGTTGTTGATTCCATTTTGGTTTGAGGATTGGGGTTAGAGTTGCAGTCAGGGTTGAGGGTTTGGGTTAGAATTGAGGTTGGCTTAGGGTTGGACTTGGGTTTGGGTTTAGGAGTTAGTGTTCAGGCAGTTGTTAGGTTTAAGGTTATTATTGCATTTAGGGTTACAGTTGGCAAAATAGTGACATTTGTTCATCTTGAACTAGCTGAGAATGTTGATTTCGATTTCTTTGTTTTCATTGGTAAAATGCATACTTTCTTAAACTCTTTCTCTGCGCATTCAAAAAAACTTTACAACTGTTTTAGGAAAATCATCTAACACATTTACATGTGTAGGTGAGTTAAGAACAACTTTAGGAAATAATATAGTTTCCATTTAAGTTCAAATGTAGTCAGTTTCATGGTATGCACCAATATTTGAACAAGAGCACAATGATCCTTTAAAGGGTGTTCTTCAAATTGTTAGTAGAATTCACCTGGAAAAAAAGAAGTGTGTATCAATGTGCTCATTTTGGGAAAGTGCACACAGACGTGTATGTGTTTGTTAAAATATTGTTTCAAATGCATTAGATCATGAAAACTGCTTGCGCGAGTATCTGTATTATTTTTATTTATTTATTTATTTATTTAACTTATATGCCGCCCACTACCCAAAGGTCTCTGGGCGGCTAGACAAAAGTTCAGAAGGATCCCCGAATGTAAGGGAACCTGATTCTACAGTTTTGTTTATCTGTGGTCTGAAAATATCAAAATATTAAAAGAAAAATAAACCTCCTAGAAATATGTATTTCCACAGTGTATTTACCAGAACTAGCCACTAGAAGGAACCAGAGACCATGTTATGTATCCTTGTTGTTGGAGCAAACAGAATGATCTCTGGTTCCCTCTAGTGGCCAGTTCTGATAATATACTGTACAGCGAAAATACCTTTTTTGCCGGGATTCCCCTCCCCCCTTTCATCCATGGTTTTCAGTATCCGTGGGGTGTCTTGGGGCTAATCCACCACAGATATTGGGATCCTACATTGCATTCATGGATGTGCTGGGCCAAAAATGAATAGAGTTTTTACATTCAAATGAGAAATGGGAGGGGAAAAAAATCTTAAAGCTAGTGATGAGATGAACAGAAATGATATTTTTTTAAAAAAAAACCTGAAAAGCTGGTGAAAAGATGAGAAACTGAGGGGAAACTAATAAAAGTGAGTCCATCTCTGCATGCAGCTGAAGGGTTTTACTGGAGGTGGGGGAATAGAAAAGAGACTGCAGTACAGTTACGAATAACGTATCCCTCACTGTGAATGCAAGAAGGAGAGATTTAAATACATAGATTCCTTCTGGTAGAAATCTCTCTCTCTCTCTCTCTCTCTCTCTCTCTCTCTAATAAGCCAGCAAACCAGCTGTTTTTCTGTCCACATCTCTGCAAAACAGTTTATGTCTAGGAAAGGAACTCTTGGGACACGTTGTAGCGGAGAAAAGAGTATCATTTTGAGACATCACCTAATTTGAGCATGCTTGTGTGCAATGTGATTTCAATGTTGGGACGGAATGTCAAGTTCTACTTCCAGATGCAGTTCTACTTCAAAGATGGCTTCCTTGAGCAGCCATCTTTGAGCCAGACAGCAAAATCCAGGTGCATTACACTCATTCCCAGTTCCTGGGACTTGTTTTTTTCCTCAGGGCCACACCTGTGGGTGGGAGGTTAGTGGGGCATGTTCTCCTGCCATTGTGCTGACCCCCCACCAAAATGAACGAATCGTATTTGTACTTTATATTGGTTTGGGGCCCTTTGTCCTGCTGTGGAGGTGTGCAAACAGAATCCATGTTTGCCCTAAGTGATGCAGACCCTAGTTCTGGGCCTGTTTCTTCTGCCCATCAACAAGGCATTGCTACCGCTCGGCATGCATTTGAATGCAAACTCTTTTTTGTTCATATATACACCACCGTGCAAATGCACATTTTGTGCTTCTGAGTGAAGGCGTGCCATTTTGCATTGCACACTCATGCACCACTTTAGGATATTACCCAGTGTACCTTGCAGGTTTCTCAAGCATGTGCATATGGTTTATTTGTATTATTTATTTTTATATTTATATACCGTGCCAATTTCCCAAGAGGGAACTCTGGGCGGTTCACATAAAAGCACAAGAAGTCCAAATAATAATATGATGATTAGACATGGGCATGACCAGAAAAAATGATGTTTCAAGTTTTCATTTGTTGGAACGGGTCCGTTTCGAGTTGTTTCCGTTTGTCGCAAAATTTTTCAAAAATTCGTCGTTTCCGTTTGTCGTTTGTCGTTTCCACTGCGATTTAGCGCGATTTGACTTCCCAGAGCATAGGGGCATCCCGCAATCAGGGCCGACACTAGGTGTTTTTGCGCCCCAGGTGGCGGGCGGGGGGGCAGCGGGGGGAGGGGCGGGCGGGCGGTGGTGGCAGGGGGCCATGGGCGGGTGAGTGGGCGGGCGGCGGCGCGGGCTGCAGGCGGGTGGCGGCGCAGGTGGACAGGCGAGTGGGCAGTTAGGATATCACTTAGGATAGAGGTTCTGTTCTTGGCTTGCACCCCAAATGTGTGTGTGTGCAAGCAAATTGAAGTTGGGAAAATAGAAAATGAATGGTAGTATATAATATATTTTTTAAAATAAATCCACACCTCCCACTCCCAGTCGAACATCCCCCTTTATCCAATATCAGAAAAAAATCCTCAAACTGCCAGAGAAGAAATAAAGAATAAACTGCTATTCCCTTCAGCAGACAAAGCTGCAGGGAATCAAAGAAATTATTTTCTAAATTCAATTCCCTCCCTCCCTGCCTAACTTAAATCCTAAAGCCTCCAGCCTCCCTCCTCAATCTCGATCGGATCACACCAGCACCAGCAGCCAGCCCTCCTCCCTCAACCACATCCATACACCCGAATGCGATTTCTGGAAGGTGCCTCGGCTTTTTATGCCCTCCGAGACATCCAGAAGTGTCAGTCAAAAACCTGGCTCTGCCATTGGTGGAATGGTTCAAACAATTTGCATGGTCCCATCCCATGCCCAGCCCAAATGGGCAGGTCTACAAAAATAAACAATAAAATAAAATAAAATAAAATCAATACAACGTTTTATTGCTATAAAAAACCCACTGCTGATACTATAAAAATTCAGGCATTTAAAATAAATAAATTTCACATGTTTCTGTGGTGATTTGGTGTGTTTTTGACCACGATTTCAAAAGAAAAATTGTGGTTGCCATTTTGGATCCCCCCCCCCGCATGGCATGCAACGAGACAGACGATGAGGATGACCCCCCCCAGCCTGGTGCAAGCAGCCCAGGACAGGAGAAGAGGGGGGGGAGGCCAGGGACCCCCAGAAACCACCCCTCTGGTAGGTGGCAAAGCCTCAGGCAGGCATATTTTCGCCTGCTTTTTTGGACGGGAGTCGGGTTTTTGTAAAAAAAACTTTTAAAAACTTTTTCTGTGCTTCGCATTGCGCGATCGCCGCGATGCCACAAATGGAAACGAAAAACCTGACCAAATTTTTCTTTTTTCGGTTCGAGTTCGAGTTCTGACGGCTTAATTATCGTTACCGTTTCCGTTACGTAACAGAAACGATAACCGAAAACGGAAACGACAATTTCGCTGAGTCGTGCCCATGTCTAATAATGATAAATGAAATAACAATAATAAAAAAACAAAAAAGAGGGGGGAAAGTGGATTTCTCCACTTCCTTTTGTTGAATGCGCTAAGTAGAGATGGGCACGAAACAAAAAAATGGTGTTTCGTTTCGTTTCCGTTTGTTGTGAATTTTTGGAAAAAATTCCTTTCTGTTTTTCGTTTTTTCGTTTGTCGTTTCTATCCTCCTTTTGCGCGATTTTTAAAGCATTTCTGTGCGCTGGCGTCCCCCAACGCCCCAGACCAGAGGGAAAACATTTAAAAAAAGGATGCTGGCAGAGACACAGTATAGACTAGGTCCGCAGGGAGGCTGCAAAGGCAGCGGCAGGCATTGCCCAGGGTGCAAGGAAGCTGCAGAGTGACTGCACTGCAGGGCAAGGGAGGGTACTCACCGAGAGGTACACAGCACACACGCACACAGGGAGGCTGCAGGACTGAAGCTAGAATCGCAGAGATAGCAATCCTACCCTAACTCCCACCAGAGACTGCAAGGAGGATGGGGGCTGGCAGAGCTTTGTATGCCCTCTGTGGCTGCCAGACCTGTCTAGTCTGCAACCTGGGCATGCTATTGGTTGAACATGATCCCATCACATGGCTTGCCTCCATTTTGTGGCTGGTGGCAACATCCATTTTAAAGGGAAAAGAAAAATACATTGTGATGGGAGAAGACAAAAACAAACGTTTTAAGGACCCCAACCCCCTGGTAGGTAATAATTTCAAATAATTATCGCATTATCGCTGTGTTTTTACAGATGTCCAGGGTGTTTTAATACCCAAGAAATCAATCAATATTAGGCATCTGGGAGCCATTTTGGGTTGATGTCCCCTAACTCCCCTTAAAGGGAAAAATACAGCGATCTGAGAAAAGACATAAATGCACCTTTTAAGGACCCCCCCCCGGTAGGTATTATCAGACAATATAAATAATTATCGCTGCGTTTTTACGGATGTCCAGGGTGTTTTTTAACATTTAAAACAACTCATTTCATTGCGCGTTGCCATTAACGTAAACGAAACGTAACGACCACAATTTTCGTGGTTCTGTTCGTTTCGTTGCATTTTCATCACAATTTTCGTTTGTCATTTCGTTACGTAACGGAACGACTAACGAATAACGGAAACGAAAAAATGTTCGTTCCGTGCCCATCTCTAGCGCTAAGGATAGAATTTGGGGGGTGACTTTTTTGCAGGAGAGATATCATGATCCTGCGTCGTGGGAGTTAATCCAATCATAGAAACACCTTGATGTGATGCGCCTGGGAAGCTTGGGCAGCGCTCGTCCTAGTTTGTCCTGAAAGTCATTTGATTTATGCCTTCCCCCCAGGTGAATCCCATTTGTGTGTTCACCAGGTGCCCGTAAGGTCAGTCGAATTCTTGAAATGAAAAAATTACAGTATTTGTCATCCAGAAAACCCTCAAATTGGATCCCTAGAATATATTATCTGCCTGGAAAAGGACAAATTTATAACCACAACTTGGATTTGTTTCTCCATGTAATAATTGAGCAGATCGTTCTAAAAACCCTCAACAGGGCAATTTTTTTCATGCATTCTAAAACCAGCCTGTGCTGCCTTTCCATAGCTGCGGGGTCGGGATTGGTCTCTTTCAAAGGGGAAAGAGGATCCTTTTTTGTCATGTTGGAGGCAGAGTCCTGTCCTTGGGAACACAGCATCTCCTTTTGCTGTCTCTGAACAATTTAGTGGGGGGTTGCCTAGACAACCAGAGCTCCCCCACACTGCTGTTTTATTTGGAGATACGTCCTGACGGCATTCACTTTTTGACACATGCACACAGACAAAATAGAAGATTTGGGTGTTGTCTGAGCCATCCTTCCCAAAATGACAAACCCTGGTGTCTTCGTGCCCCAAATTCTGAGTTATGTGGAGCTGTCGGAGCACTTTGGCCCAGCTGGCATTGTCCTCCGGTCTCCCCCTTCCTTGCCTGACCAGTAGGAGATTCCCACAAAATATGAGGCTACTGAGGATGATTGAGGAATCTTGAAGACAAACAAAAACAGAAACAAAAAAAAAAACGTTCAGTGGTTAGCGAGAGGCTGGAAGGGGGAAAGCAAGGAGCTGCCTACCGACAGTATATCATCAGGGTGGAGGGTCTGGCATTAGAATGAGCCAGCATCCTCGTACTCACCCCAAAAGAGGTCAGGCATCGAGGGGACACTTAAAAAAGAAGCGAGGACATGGAGAAAATAAAAATGAGAGTAGGCTTGTGGGCTGCCAGTCTCCCGAGCATCCTCTGCGTGAGCACAAGATGTAATAAATATTCATGGTTTTTATTGGTCTGGAAAAAAGGGCGGTATTGGATGTGGCAGAGTTTAAAATTTTGGTTTAGTTCCTCTTGTTTTACAGCAGAAGTGCAGCCATTCACAGTGTGAGATTAGTGTCAAGGTCCCCAACATTAGTCCGCCTCCTTTTCTCTTCCACTGGCACTTACTGCCTCAGTAGCTCACTCTGAGAGATTTGTAAGAAGAAAGAACCAAAGGTTTCAATTATGTACAGTTGAACAGATCGACAGCATACGGAACAAAACATGGGTGATTATTGGTTTTCAGCAAGGAGGGCACAACAGACTCGCTGCTTGGAACAGACTGGTGGTCTACTTTGGAGCAAGCTACTGACTGTCAGCAGAGAAAAGCGGGGGACAATACAGTGCAGAGGGGTGGGTCTCTCTTTGAAATCAGAGGCTGGGAAGGAGCAATTGGTTCGTGCTGGACTGATAGACAGTTACCCCAGCCCAGAAAGGACCCTTCCAGCCACACCTACCGAAAGGCAGCATGCAGGGTTGGAAAAACTCCAACACTGAGAGCCTTTGTACATGACCCCTAAACTCCACAGCAAATGGCTGCAAGTTCCGGAGCTTAAAATTGTTTCCCCACCAGCTCCGGAGTTTCCAGGAAATTAAGTGCGACCACGCCCACCTAAGCGCGTCCCAGCACACTTTTCTTGTACCTGCTCTAGGAGGGTGAAAATCCCCAGGTCCAGATTTAATCTGGTGAGTGCGGGGCTCTCCTTGCTTCTGTTTGTTTTTTTTTGCCTCCCGCCCCTTTAAGAGAAGGGGCAGGAGGCAAACACACACACACACACACACACACACACACACACACACAGAAGAGAAGGAATCAGGACAACGACGAGGCTCCAGGCAGCTTCAGAGGTGAGCCTGCATTTTTTCCTCTCTTTTTTCCTCCCTCCCCTCATGCAGACAGGAGCAAGGAACTGCGAAGGGGTGGGGACGCAGAAAGAGCAACAAACCCCCAAGATCCCTGGTCCAAATTTAAGTGACCAGTGGATTTTAGGGGTCGTGTGAAAAGGCCCTGAGATGTTGAATCATAGTGTGATGTTTTCCTTCTCCATGTTGACATGCAACAGAGATTGCTTTGGTTTTGCATCGTCATCATCATCATCATCATCATCATCATCATCATCTTCTTCTTCTTCTTCTTCTTCTTCTTCTTCTTCTTCTTCTTCTCCTCCTCCTCCTCCTCCTCCTCCTCCTCCTCCTCCTCCTCCTCCTCCTGTGTGTGTGTGTGTGTGTGTGTGTGTGTGTCCTGTGTGTGCTGTGTGTGTGTGTGTGTGTGTGTGTGTGTGTGTGTGTGTGTGTGTGTGTGAGTGAGAGAGAGAGGGGGGGAGGAAGGGAGGGAGGGAGGGAGTTACTTTCAACCTGCTTAAGATGCACCTGACAGCCTGGCTTCTGCACCATCGACAAGATAAAGACCACCAGGCTTACCGAAAGGGACGTCAACACACCCCATGCAGGAGTAGAGAAAATGGAGCTGTGTTCTTGGGGGATTAGAGTAATTGGGGAGAGCCTTGAGATGGATGCCCTGTCAGACCGGCTTGGGCATTGCAGCTTTCTTTCCTAGCGAGAAGAGATTTCCAATTGCATCAACAGAGTTAGCCCAAGCTTCAGATGGAGTCTGACACAAGCCATTGTAAATGACAGCCGGGGCAAGAATTTTTATTAAAGACGGCGCCTGCTTTAATGTTCTCTTTGGAAACTTGAACTCTTGACTTCTCCCCAGCGGTGACCGCCAGTTACTTGCTGACGCGCTGCAGACGTGAACGGTTGCCTGCACTGGCATTCAGTTCCTCCTCCCCCAGACTCTGGCACAAGCCAGGCAAACGGAAATCATGGCTATTCTTTGGAAATTGGGGGCCTGTGGCCAAGCAACCTGGGAACCAATGGAGACATTTTGCTGCCTGAGGCACAACACAAGAGCCAATAGTGATCAAATGGCCTTCCTGCAAAGGTGCATAGTATTGAAGTTCAACGAGATGATTGATTTGAGCAGAAAAATCCTCCAAACAACCTAGGCCAATACTGGCCAAACTTTGGCCCTCTAGATGTTTTGGACCACACCTCCCAAAATTCCAAGCCTGTATTGCCAGTGACAAACTCCTGTGGGAGTTGTGGTCCAAAACGTCTGGAGGGCTGAAGTTTGGCTACCACTGTCTTATGCCATCCTATTCTGTAGGAATAAACAGGATTAAATTAAGGCAGAGTTCTGTGGAAGGGAAAAAAAACCCACAATAACACATAATAATGACCATGCATGGAATTGAACTGTTTGCCCAACTGGTAGTTGCTTGATGGATTTCACAAGGTGTGCGCAACCAATTGATAACAGAATCTTAGAAGTGAGTTGGAAGGGCCTTCTGAGGCCATAACGTCCAACTCCCAGCAAGGCTCAGCCCCTTTAAAAACCTTCCTCGGGTAACCAGTCAATGAGGGAAACCGTGCCTGAACAGAAAGGCCTTTGCCTGCTTGCAGAAGGGCAGCAGAGATGGAGCCAGGCTGGCCTCCAGTGGGAGGGAGTTCCACAGTCTGGGAGCAGCCACAGAGAAGGCCCTCTCCCTTTCCCCCACCAAATGTACCTGTGCAGGTGATGGGACTGAGGGAAAACTCTCTCCTGAGAATCGTCAACACCCAGGCAGGCTCATAATAGGATCAGCAACTCTATGATAATGCATTGTCCCCCCCTGGGACTTTTGAGACATAAAAATGGCCGCCACCCACCACCTGAAGAAGTGGCATGAAACGGAGCCGCAGAATGGTTTCTGGTGGTAGAAGATAAGAGGCTGCCTTTTACCCAGGCAGGATATTTATCCAATCTTAATGCATTAATCCTGGCTTTTCGCCATTGTGGAATTTAAGGCTGCATTCGGGAATCAAGGGAAGTATCCGTTGGGTGCTGCAAATGCAGTTGTTTCTGGTTCTCTGTGCGAAAAGAGGTCACAGCACAGCATGGCGTTTGAGCAAATCATTATCAGTGGCCATGAGGTTTTTTCATTCCTGCCTGACACCAATAAGTCTAGGCCCCGGGGCCTCTCTACAAGGAGGGGAAAAGATGACAAAATGTCAGAATGTAATGAAATAAAATGGTATTTTAGTTATTCAAAGCCTCATTCTTTGCATGCACAGGTCTCTGCATTCCCTAACAAGGGTTTGGTGCAAAATCATTTTGCTCTTGCCCCCTAGCCCTCTGGGATATTTTTCCATTAAAATAAAAATAAAAATAAAAAGCCCAGAAGTGCCAAAAGAGAAAAAAGTGAAAAGACACAATTGTGTTGATGGGGTGGGGGAAAATGTTTTGAATCGCATGGGTATGAACACCATTGGTTTTGCTTATACCAGGGATGTAGGCAAAGGTTTGGCTCTGAATCCAGAGTCCAAAACTGAGTCCTGGAACTAAGTCCTGAGCCCGAGTCTTTGGTACCCAACTCCCAAGTCTGAGACTTGAGTCCCAAGTCCCAAGTCTAAGAAGACTTTAGTACCAGGTCTCAAGTCCCAAGTCTTTGGAACCAAGTCCCAAGTTTTGAGACCAAGTTCCATGTTGGCATCCCTGTTTTTTCTATCACCCCCCCACACACAAAAAAAAAAAAGGTTCCCCCAAACAAACAAACCTCAAGTTGAGTCCAGGTCAAGTTTGACTTGATAGCAAGTCTTGCAACTTGAGTCTCCATCCCTGGAATTAAATAGAGTTCTCTCCCCACCCCCCCCCCCCCATAATGAATGAATGAATGTTTAATGGATGTTCAATAAATATAAGTCAACTCAATAAGGCTGGGATGGATTTTGGAACTCCAAACATTTGGCCCCTGCCAAGAATGAAAAATGGAATCGGCCTTAAGGGCACCTGGGTTTTTGTTTTGTTTTGTTTGGCCACTTTTCAGTCCAGAGGATCTCATGTGGTATCTGGTGTTGTATCTGTTTGTGTGTATCTCTGCGTAGCGAGGCCGAAGCCCGTCAAGACGATAAAACCTCTGCATTCATGCCTTCACAGCTCACCAGTGTGACCAAAAGTCCTGCTTGGGGGGTGGGGGACACAGTACAAATTGGCTTAAGAAATGAAGAGTTACATAAATTTCTGTACTGTTTGAGGACGTGGGGCAATGGTCTCAAACTACAGGAAAAGAGATTCATTTTGAACATTAGGGAGAACTTCATGGCGGTTAGAGCAGTGGAATAGGCTGCCCCAAAGGAGGGTGGTGAAGTCTCTTTCTTTGGAGGTTTTTAAGCAGAGGCTGGAAATACTGTGATGGGAAATACTGTGATGGGGGTTCCTGCATGGCAGTGGGTTGGACTGGATGGCCCTTGAGGTCTCTTCCAACTCTAGAATTCTATGATTTTACTGCAAGTAAAACTGTGCTCACGACCTGGGGTTCAATCCCAGGTAGCCAGCTCATGGTTGACTCAGCTTTCCATCCTTCTGAGGTTGGTAAAATGAGTACCCAGCTTGCTGGCAGGGAAATGTGTAGCCTTCATACTGTAATTAAACTGTAAACCACCCAGAGACTACTTGAAGTGGTAGGGGGTGGTATATAAGCAGAACACATTATGATTCTATCATTCTATGATTCTATTTAGTTTGCATACTTTTGTCTTAATGTTTTCATGCTTCTTTTACCATACATTTTGAATATGAATGGTTGTAATATTTGTGTTTCTATTAACAATTTTTGCTTTGCTTTTTTGTAACCTTGTAATTTTTTTTAGTTAAAAAAACCAAAAAGAACAAAGAAAAAAAAAATGAGGGCTTGAACCATGACGTTGGAACTGATGGGGATGTGGTAGCCCTTGGCTGGATTTTCATCGTTCTGTACCTAACACTGTTTCCCTCCCCTGCTCTCTCTCCCCCAGGTCAGGCGATCCTGTACGAAGCCATGCTTGGATTTTAATAGCCATGTTTCACCTTGCCATGGATTTCACTTTCTGTGCGTCGTTGGGCCAAGGCCATTGGCACCAGTTGTTGCAAAGATCTCCTCACTGGCATGGATTCCCTCCTCACCCTTTGTGGAGTCTTAGGTTTGCACCGCACACGAGGAGACTTGGGGTTTGGGGCAGCCACCCGTTGCACACTCCGGGACGTTCCAAGGGCCACATGCCCAATCTGTTCCATTCCAAGCGGCTGCACAAAGCGGCAGACCATCTCTGGAAAAGCCGGCGGCCTGAGCACACTGCCCCGGTGAGATCCAACCCTTCCATAGATCTGGGGAGGACGGATTCACAGACTTACTTGAGACGGAGGAAACGGTACCTCCGGGCAGTTGCCAAAGCCACGCAGGAGCCCGAGGTGATCGTGTGGGGGTCGTCAAGCCCTCTGGACCCTCTGGAAACAAGCACTTTTCCAGGGAGTAATGAAGGCACCAGCACTTCTGTTTTACCTTCCACGACCACCACCACCACCACTGCCGCCGCCACCACCGCTGCCATCACCACCACGGCGTCTGCTTCCACGACCGTACAGCCGAAAGGGCCTGGCCCTGGGATCGGCGCACCCCGAAACAGCCCTGGTGGGGTGAGCACAATGGTACCCCCGGCCACTTCTGACGGCAGCAGGAAAGAAGTTGACGCACCTCCGCCTAAGATCCCGGGAGATAGTTCAGGTAGATTTATTTAGTCCTGTTGCTTGTGGGCTTATTCTCGCAAATGAATCCTCCCCCCCCATGTGGATCCCATGGGAAAACACAAATGGGAGTGACCAGGAGTGGTACGTCACCTACCACAATATCAAAGAACAATGTTAATTTGTGTGCAAGGTGATTTCTTAAGAGGAAAGCTGTTTAACCCTCTTCCAGAGCCCTTGACATGCTTGGAACATTGATGCATTTTCTTCTCATGCAATTTCTGGGTAATATTTGAGGCTGGCATGCCAGCAATGTGATAGGTCATTGTGGCAGATGGAGGCGACGGTGGGGGAATTCTTAGATTAACATGACCAAGGATGGGAAATCAAAATGTTTTGGGGTGTATGTTTTATGCACAGTGTTGTGCAGTGCATGAAGTGATGAATGCAGGAGAGCAGGGTTCTAGGGGCCGGGACCTGGGGGGGGGAACACTCCTTAAATAGCTCACCTGAAAAGCCTTGTTGAGGGTCACCGTAAACCAGTCCTGACTTGAAAGGATTTAATGATCATCACAGAGAGCCCAACATCTGGAAGAGAGGTGGACTGGCAATGACACCCTTTCCCACGCAGACAAAAACGGTGAGGCTTTATCCTTTCTCTTCTTCTCTGCTGTTGCTGGTTGGAGAATCCTATTGATTCCTAGCAGACAACTGGAATAAAGTTCCTCCGTAAACTACGGATCCCATCCTTGCAGAGGGGAGAGCGGTGGCACTTAAAGTCAGACCAAACAGCAACACAGATGGGCCTTCTAAGAGGGGTGATCCACAATGGAATGTTGGCATAGGGAGGGAGGGAGCGGCATCATCTCCCACCCGATCCACCCTAAAGGCATGGGCACAAACCACCCCATGGGAAAGGGGCTAATGGGATAATCCCCACTCAAAGAAATAGGAAGTCGATGCTTTTTTTTAAAAAAAGGACATGAATAAGGCTGGGTGGTGTAGCTGTTGATTTGATTAACACCCAGCAGTCAGTTCGTGCTTGCCCAGAATGATCTTGAACCTAACATCTTTAGATATTTGCTCTCTGCTTGGCATGGGGACGTCTTTCCACTGATTTCTGTTGAGAAGGATCCTCCATGTTCTTCTCCCATTCCATCTCCATAGCAACCGGTAATATAATTTTTTTTAAAATTTCCCTTTATGGTACTCATTGACTCTCAGTCTCAGGCTGATCTTTAGCCTTCAATGGCGTTCACCATCTACTTTGGTCTATGTTCCCAAGCAACCCAACACCGAGAAGACTCCGTCTGGGTGCCCCAGGGGCCTCTACCAGCCTCGCACTGTCCATGGCTGAAGCTGCAACGGCTGGGCCTCTTCACTCTTGAACAACGGCACCTAAGAGGTGACCTGATTGAAGTTTATAAAATCATACACGGTGTGGACAAAGTACATAAGGAAAAGCTGTTTTCCCTATCGCACAACACTAGAACTAGGGGGCATTCAATGAAACTTTTGGGGTGCTAGATCTCAAACAAATAAGAGGAAGCCCTTTTTCACCCAGAGGATCTCTGGTCTGTGGAACTCCCTGCCAGAAGAAGTGGGGACAGTTGTTAGCCTTGACAGCTTTAAGAAAGAATTGGACAAGTTCATGGAGAACAAGGGTATCCATGGCTATCATGATGGATGCCTAAGGACAACCTCCAGGTTGGAGAGATGGGCAGGATTTCTCTCAATGCAATTTGCGGGGAATCGTAAGCAGGTGAAGACATCTGCTTGGGAAGACCCTGAAGCAAATGGTGAGCTGCTGTGTGAGACAGAATGCTGGACTGGATGGGTTGTGGCCTTTTCCGGCAAGGCTGTTCTTATGTTCCTATGGTCTATGATTCACTTGGAAGATCTTGGGAATATCTGGAGTACGCATGTGTTAGATTCTTTGGTCCATGGTTCAAGACAGGTTGAATGGGTGGCTGATGTCACTGCAGACCCTGGTGACCTTTGGGGGGCCAATCCCTGCCCTGTGATGCTACATGGCTTGGGCACACTGAGGGCAGTCTGCCCCGGGGGAGAATTGAGCCAGGAAGAGAGGTCTCTGTGTGGCCCACTTCCACCAGTTTGAGGGGTGGGAGCCAGCAGGTACACAGTGGTGGTGGTCCCCATCATCCACCCTGGGATACAGTGAGAGCTACTGCCAGGGGCTGTCACGCCTGCCACTGGACAAATTATTCTTTGAAGAAAGATTTCTGAGTGGAAATGGAGTGTGTTTCATTATGTCCTGCGACTGCTAAAGGCAGACATAGTTTTACCCCCATGGACTGGAGAAAAACAACGGTGACGGAGTCCCACTGACTAAAAAGATTTCTAGAAATGTAACAATCACTCCCATTTGGTATTTGTGCGCTTGTTTCAAAGGCATGGCATCTTTTGAAATGCAAGTGAAGGTAGATCACTGGGTTAGCCATCAGGCTGCCGAACCAGAGGTTGGGGGTTTGATCCCTCACCCCACTTGACAGGGATGGACATGATCATCCAGAATGTCCTTTCCAGCCCTAAAGCTCAGGGGTTTAGGTGTCTCTGGCTGCAGCGCCAGAGCTTAGGAGTTTGATTTCTCACTGGTGCCTCCTTGAAAACTCTCCATTGGGCTCCTTCCAGCTTTGCAGTACTAAGAGCTAATCTGGATAAGAAAATTGACCGCATGCAACAACATGGACACATGTTGCGTGTATTCTTGGTTATTTCTGAATACTGTTACCAGGCTTGATAAGGTTTGGATTTCTAAGATAATTCCCCATATCCTCTTCAGGCTTGTGTCATATAAACCTATTCCCATCTATGTTTTCCAGAATGTCACAGTCGCTGGCATGGTCCATATGATTGGAGTTATGCCACTGATTGTACGGTCAACTGTGGGAATGTTTATGCAACATCCTTATGGAACTGCTTAGCGATGTAACGTCAGCCCGGCTGCAAATTTAGTTGTTGCTTCTGCATCTTGATTGCTTCTATAGCAGTTAAAGCATTCTCTGGGTAGTTTGCAGGTTAATTCCACAGGCTATACTTTGCCCTCCTCCCGCCCCTGCCCTGCGAGATGGGTGCTGTGCTCCGTTTACTGACCTCAGAAGGATGGAAGGCTGAGTCAATCTTGATCTGTCATGATTAGAGATGGGCACAAATCAAAAAAATGGTGTTTCATTTGTCGTTTGTCATTTAGGGGGTCCGTTTCAGTTTGTTTCTGTTTTTCATGAATTTTTGCAAAAAAATCATTTTTGTTTTTGTTCATTTTGTTACTGATTTGTTAGCATTTATTTCAATTTTTGTGATTTTTTTTTTGTTTCAATGTATTTATTTCATTTTTGTCTGATTTTTTTTCGCATTTAAAGACAAAATTCAATTTGTTGTTTCATTATGTAACGAAATGAAAAAATGAAAACGAAAACGAAAAATTGTTCATTTCGTGCCCGATCAAACCCAGGTTGCAAGCAGTTCACCCACTGCTTTATGGCCTCATCCAGAGCTACATAGGAGGGTGTTGACTGAAACATTTTCCCCCTTTGCTTGTTGCCAATAGTATGAAAGAGATATCTATCTATCTATCTATCTATCTATCTATCTATCTATCTATCTAAAAATCTATCTAAATCTATCTAATGAAAATTTCCCTTCCTTTTCCCTGCTTCCATCTTCTTCCAATCTATCTATCTATCTATCTATCTATCTATCTATCTATCTTGCAAGCAGTTCTATCTATCACTATCTTTATCTATCCTCATCCAGATCTATCTATCTATCTAGGATCTATGTTGATCTATCTATCTATCTATCTATCATTTTCCCCCTTCCTTCCTTCCCTGCTTCCTTCCCAATCTATCTATCTATCTAAGAGATATCTATCTATCTATCTATCTATCTATCTATCTATCTATCTATCTATCTATCTATCTATCTATCTATCTATCTATCTATCTATCTATCTATCTATCTATCTATCTATGGGAAAATACATCCAGTCCCGCCCTTTACCTTTGCTCCAAAGCTAGGCGTGTCTGAGCTAGTCCCCTGTCACTTCCTCACCATTTTCTTCATTATCGCTCCTCTGCTGTTCTGTAGATGATTAAAGAAAACCCACTCTTCCATTTTCTCAGCTCCGAAGCAATATCCCCAAACAGAGTTGCAGGTTATTAACTTTCACACCCTCTTGCCCAGGTCTCGGACAGTCTGCGTTCCAAAAGAACTCCGCAGGGAGTGGGGTTTTAAAACACCACCACCACCACCACCACCACAATAATAATAATAATAATAATAATAATAATAATAATAATAATAATAATAATAATAATAATAATAATAATAATAATAATAATAATAAATCCATATAGGTGGTCCCAGTGGTAATCGGCACACTGGGTGCAGTGCCTAAAGAGCTAAGTAAGCCTTTAAAGGAAATTGGCATCAACAACGCCACCATCCATCAGCTGCAGAAGGCCACCTTACTGGGATCTGCTTGCATCATTTGCCGATGCATCCTAAATCCTTGGGAAGCATTCGACTAGTGATTTGTAATATGAAATCCAGTGTTATCTTGTTTGCAGTGTGATGATGATGATGATGATGATGATAACGATAACAATAACAACAAGAAAATCCAGCATTGTTAGCTATGTAAATAATAATAATAATAATAATAATAATAATAATAATAATAATAATAATAATAATAATAATAATAATAATAATAATAATAATAATAATAATAATAATAAAGAAAGGATTGCCATTGAAAATGGAATTAAATAGAAGTTGCATGAAAATATTTTGGCTGCCGAACAGACGAGGATTCTGATCCATCCTTTTTCATGCGAGACGCCCACCAGGGACTTAAATGGGGTTTGTCCAAAAGCTCCACAAATCTGTTGAGTGTAATGAAACCTAAGCGCCCAGGTTTTTTCCTTGCCTAATGTTCGCCTTCTCGATTTCCTGTGCTCAGCAGTCAAGGATGGTGGAGAGGGTGCTCGTTTCACGGAGAACGGTGTTTGTCCTTAGGAAATTTAACCCGGGACGCTCATGGATGTGCTCAGAGTGAATTAAATTGGGGACTGTTGGCTACCACTCGTAGAGACCCCCAAGGCATTAGTCTTGAAAGGGAGAGGAAAGCAAAGAGAGAATGGGAGGGAGCAATTGAAGTGGTTGGATTTCTCTGAATCATCCATAGCCAGATTCATTTCCCTAATGGGCCCATTTTGGGAAAGAATAGGTATTAACTTATTCCCATCTTTGAAGACGGAAGTAGTTATTGTGGACACCACACAGCTGTGGCTGGAATCACAGCCATCTGTCTCTTGATGTCTTGAAAATGAGGAGAGAGACTGGGCGGAACCGAAGGCACATGAGACCAATGCAACTCCTACTAGGATACCCTGACAACCAGGGATGGGCACTCGAATCGCAGGACTTGCTACTGAGTTGAACTTCAATTTCAGTGGTGACTCAGCTCAGCCACCACCCCCACCCCAGGGATCCAGACTTGACTTGCTACTAGAGATGGGCACGACTTGGCGGAATTCCCGTTTCCGTTTCCGTTACTCGTTTCCATTACTGAATGGAAATGGTAATGGGAATTACTCCGCCAGAACTCGAACTCGAACCGACTAAAGAATAATTGGGTCTGATTTGTTGTGGTCGTTCCTGGCATCGCGGCGATCCCGCGATGCCGAGCGGCACAGAAAAAAAGTTTTTAGAAGTTAAAAAAAAACCCGATTCCGGCCCAAAAAGCAGGCGGAAATATGCCTGCCTGAGTGAGGGCTCAGGGCACCTACCAGAGGGGTGGTTGACCCCCCTCTCCTGTCCTGGGCTGCTCTGGTGTGTGGGGGGAAATCCTCGTCGTAGTCGCTCGCAAAGCACCGGACTCGCTGCCGGCCGCCGCAATTCAAGCGGAAGCGGCACAGAAAAAAAGTTTTAACCCCCCCCATTCCCGGGCCAAAACGGCGAAAATATGCCTGCAGTGCAGAGTGCACCTACCAGAGGGGTGGTTTCTGGGGGGGGTCCCGGCCTCCCCCCATCTCCTGTCCTGGGCAGCCAGACTCGAGTCGCCAATGCCATGCGGTGCGGGTGGGGGATCCAAAATGGGGCGGCGACCACAATCTTTTTTTGAAATCGTGGTCCAAAAACACACAAGCACCATACAGAAACATGCGAAAATTGCTATTTTAAAACTGCCAGGATTTTTACAGTAGCAGTGGGTTTTTCTTGCAACAAAATGTCTCCTCTTTCCTCTCTCCATTGATTTTATTTTATTTTATTTTATTTTATTTTTTTACACCTGCACAATGATGGGCTGGCCATGGGAATGACCATGCAAATTTTTGGAGCCATTCCACCAATCGCATGGCCACTTGGCCAGGTTGACCACAGAGACTTCTGGGATGTGCCAACCGGGCATAAAAAGCCCACTAACCGTAGCCCGAACCCGAACCCGAACCCTAAGCCTAACCCATACGCCAGTACACTGTCCTTCTAAGTGGGTCAGAGAGGCCCCCAGAGGTGCACCCCAATACTCACCCTAACCTCACCCGTAACTAGCCTAACCCTAGCCCTTGCGCTAACCCTAACCCTAAGCCAGATCTGTACTTGCATAGCATTGCACTATAGCAAGTACAATTCCCTTCTTAGTGAGACACAGCGGGTGCAGAGAGTCTGCCAGTCCGCCACTTGTGGCTCTGGGTGACTCCTGCGCAGGCTTGGCTTGGCTGGCAGCATGTGTGACATCATGCAAACCATGCCCCCGAGGCCTGACTGATGCAGGGAAGGCAGTATGCACCCCAAAAAGAGGGGTGCCTCTGCCAGTCTGCTGTGTCTCTGCGTGCAACTTGGCATGCAATCATATCCATATGGCTATGCATGCATGCCCTTTTGCAGCAGGTGAGGAGAGGAGACCCCCATGTATGAATTGAGAGATCTCCAGGAGCCTGCTTTCCCTAGCGGGTGAGGATAGGAGGCACCCACCCCCCAAAAAAGAGGTGCCTCCAGGAGCCCGCTACCCCCCCCAAACCAGTTTAACGACAGACGAAAAAACGAAAAAACGAAATGACAAATTTTTGCGAAGTTTCGCGAAAAACGGAAACGAGCCGACACAGACCGCCTCCGACACACGACAACTCGAAAACGTCATTTTCCCTAGTCGTGCCCATCTGTACTTGTGACTCAAACACCTCCCCCAATTGTATTTTATTATGATATTTATACCCTGCCCATCTGGCCTAAAATGCCAAGTTGCATTTTAGAGCCCTTATTCTTTTAACGGAAGAAACGGGCTAAGCCATAAGCCCAGTAGCAACTGGTTACTTCTGAGGCTGAGATGGACATGGTAGACCTTCATTTATGTTGGCAAAACATGGGGTACAAATTGATGGTCAACTCCTTTTAAGGATGCCCTAACCCATCCCAGTCCACATCCATGTCGGCATTTATGCTGTTCTGGGTCTCCAGGGATTTTTAATCTTTTGCCCCCACTGGCCCCCACCCCAGCCTGTAGTAAAGAGGACAAGACACAGAGTTTGGGCAAAATCGGGCCACACCTGATTAACATTGCAACCAACCAGCTCAGAAAAATAGGGGCCACCCATAGGGCAGAAGGCTGATCCGTCTGAGGCTGGCCAGCCCCATACGGACCCAGGTAGGAGATGTAATAAAACTCTGGGCAACCCTACAGATCCCGGCTACCTGTGGGACCCTGCCTTTTCTCCCCCACCCCCGCCCCCAGTGTTGAGTCCTTAGGGCCTTCAGCGCCGAGAGGAGGCCCTGTTGAATATCTTTTATAGACAACTGCATGTACCTCTCTGATTTCCAGGAACCAACCCGCTTTATGGCTTGTGTGCTCCCAGAGGCATTTGACGGGGCCACTATGAGATACAGGAAGCTGGACTAGATGGCACCTCAGCCTGATCCGGCATGGCTCTTCGTATGTTCTCATGGTCTTATGATCCTCCTGTCTTTGACTCTCGCCCTGCTGATTTCTTTCTTATTTTGGTGCTATATCTTGGCTTTAAAAAACCACCGTTAATTATGGTGGGACCCCATGGCCTCTGGAAGTGGTGAGCATCCCCACACTAAAGGCGTTGAAGAGACAATGGGACTTTTTTCTGTCAGCAGGGGATTGGACTTCATGGCCACATAGTCCCCTTCCAAATCCATTATCTTATGATTCCGTGATTCTTCATACCTATCCCTAAATACGGTTGCAACGCAGATCTGAAGAAGAGCGCCCAGCCCAATGGTGTGTAAATCTGTGAAGCCTGCAAATCTCTCACTCCTTATTATTATTATTTTTGTGTGGATTTCCACCTCTTTCTGGTCAATTCCACGTTAGATTCTTTTCCCTGCACTTAGATTTGTTCCTGTTTGCTTGTGTCTTCTTTATAATGGCTGTCTTAAGGTGTGCGTCGGCATTTTTGAAATGCATGCATTTCCATATGTTTTTATCCTTCTCCTAAAGCAGGCATGTCCAAACTTCAGCCTTCCTGATGTTTTGGACTACAACTCCCAGAATTACAAGCCTGTATTTCCAATGGCAAAGGACTGTGGGAGTTGTGGTCCAAAACATCTGAAGGGCTGAAGTTTAAGCATGCCTGTCCTAAAGAGTGTTTGTGCGCATTCCTTCACCACTCCAGACATTTTTTTCAGTTGGGTGCATTTGGGGAAATATATTTCATTTTCTGAGCTGGATAGCAAGCTTAGAAATTTATGGATTTCCCAACGTGAGTAGATCTGAGACATAAGGAACCAGCTGCTGTAGTTCATAGAATCATAGAGTTAATTAGACTAGACTCAAGGGCCATCTAGTCCAACCTCCTGCCATGCAGGAACCCCCATCTACATACCTCTGACAGATGGCCATCCAGCCTCTGCTTAAAAACCTTCAATGAAGGATACTCCACCACCCTCCATGACAGCATACTGAGTGAAATAGTATCTGCTTTGCTTGTAGAAACTTGAGGCTCAATTCCCAGCTTTTCCATGTAGGCTCACTGTTTGTAAATAGCTAGTTAAAACTAATATAGTTGCCTATAACTTGTTACATTTTGGGAAATGAGTCAATGAGTAATTATGAGCTGAAACGTTATTTTAGGCACAATGAGCATCAAATTCCTTTCAAATGTTACTTTCAAAGAATATTTAAGGCATTTTTGATTATTATTTTTTTACCGCTGAATGCCAACTGGCAAGGAAAATGTTTGTTTTTTAATCTATTGCATTTATAGAAGCATTTCCAAGGTGCATTATCAAAACTGGCCAGTAGATGGAACCATAGAGTTTCACCCCTGTATTTTTCAGCCATAATGGATTTAAAGGTAACACAGCATAGCAAAGCACAGTAGAAGGAGTTATGTGGCTAGTGGCTTAATAGACATTTTCTGCTTGGTTCTTAAGAAGTGAGTTGCTTTTTTAAAAAAAAAATAAAAGTTACATTCTGAGCTTTGGCTTGAGGTAGGAAGAAGTGTTGGCTTACACCCAGGAGGATCTGGGGGCCGTCATTGTTGACAAGATGGATCAAGGACCACATGTTGTGGGCACACCTCTTGGGTAGCTCCTCTACCTGGTGTGGGTTTTGAGGATGGATGACGGGGCAAATGCCTGTTTCCTACATGCCAACTTATAGTTTTGAACCATTTCTGCTGCCAAAGCGCCTTTTGGGGAGGGGCGTCTGCTCCCAACAATGAAAAGCAGGCTTTCCAAAGCTCTGTTGCTAATAGCAACGTATTTCCATGCGTGTTTGAAGTCAAGGCACAAGTTCCACCCACACACATTAATACTGAGAAAACACTGGTATATCATCAGGGATAAACTAGAAAGGGTCTTTCTCATGCCAGGGTCTTTCTCGGCAGCTTAGAGGTAAGCAATAGAATGGCTCGACATTTTTTTTTTAAACCCAGAATGACAAAGATTTGGAAGCATGCCGTACGCTTTTATGAAATGTTATGAGATTTCACCTTAATTAATAATACAGAATGCATCACCACGACCTCAACACATGGCATTACACGTTGTTTAGAACATAAGAAACTAAGAAGAGCCCTGCTGAATCAGGCCAAAGGCCCATCTAGTCCAGCTTCCTGGATCTCACAGTGGCCCCACCAGATGTGTTTGGGAGAGCATGAAACTAGATATCTGTCTCCTGCAACCACTCCCTTGCCTCTGGCCCTTGAAGTATCCAGGTTTTAAGCCTGGAGATGACACATCTCCATCATGGTTTGTCACCTGGGATGGACTTTTCCTCCAGGAATCTGTCCAATCCCCTTTTGAAGGCATCCAGGCCAGATGCCATCACCACCTCCTGTGGCAGGGAGTTCCACAGATTAACAATGCACTGGGTGAAAAAATACTAGTTTATGCCTGTGTGGCATGGGGGAACAAAGATGTTGTGTGATGGCTTGAAAAACCACGTCCTAATTCACAGAGGAGGCTGCCTACGGTGTCTCTGTATGAGTCCAACGTTCTGGACCTGCCTGCTGCCACACACACTCTTCGACGAGCACTTTTTCTCCAGTCTTTTTGGCTGCTGCAGTTCAGTTCCTCCACTGTCCTGGAAATGCTGAGACAGCACCTGTAAAGAATACCCACTCGGGAGGGTCCCTGTGTGAAACTACCAGGTTCTAACAGCTGTTCTCTGCATTTTTAATAGTTGTCTTTTCATACACACACCCCGTGTGAAGTGAGGGACTTCTGGTGTCACAGAATAGCTAGCATTTGCTCCTTTCCTTTCTTTTGAAAAACTTTTTCAGTTACTACTACGAGGACTGCCTGTTTGTCAGATGAAAGGCTGCATGTTGAGGTTCTCTTTTTTACGATGCTAGAATCTAATTTTCTCCTTCTCTCTTTGCTTTTTAAAGTGACCACTGCCCTCAAATATTCATAACATCTTCCCCTCCTCTTCTTGTTTTCTTGTATAATCTGGGCTAGATTGGCAGAAGCAATTCTCATCATTGGACGAGACTCCTTGATGTCCTATTCATTTCTTTTCCCCATCCCCATTGGAAAATAGAATAGAAATACTCTCTGGTCCCTCCTACTGGCCAGTTTTGATACTGCATTTTGGAACTATTTCTACTAAAGACTATAAGCCCCTGGAAACTTGGAGGAGAACAAATGCTGAGTGGACTGGGTTGGGTTAGGACGTCCATGGAACGGTTGACCACAAAATTGTACCCCATGCTTTGACAACGGAACTGAAGGCCTACCGTGTCCACCCAGCTTGCTTGTTGGAAATACTGTGATGGGGTTCTTGCATGGCAGGGGTTTGGACTGGGTGGCCCTTGAGGTCTCTTCCAACTCTGTGAATCTATGATTCTTATCAGTAACTACTTGCTACTGGACTTACAGTTTGCCCTGTTTCTCTTGAGGAGATTGGCAGTCCAGAAATGTTCTCAAAACGTAGACTGTTGTGGATGGCACATGGGCAACAGAGGCAGTGATGCCAGCTCTTTTCCTGGCATTCCTTCAGGTATCGTGCTTTCCTCTGGAAACACAGAAAACACGATGATTGCTTCCATGAGTGTCCTTATGCTCACAGAAAGTGTTGGCTGGATTGTGGCCATAAACCTTAGCCAAAAGCTGTTTGTCTGACACTTTGTAGTCATTATTTTCTAGTCCAGAGCTCTGGAACAACACCAAATGCGAAGTCTCATTTTCTCTCACCTTGAATACCATTATCTTCCCATTTTGTTTATGCACTGACATGCATAAGACTCTCTCCCTTTCTGCATACATGTCTCTCTGGAATTTGGTGCTTATTCTCCCTCTCCCCCTTCCACAGTGTATTCCTTTTACCTACATGACAACATCTCTTTTTGCCCTTGACCGAATCCTGTTTGCTCACATCACAAACAAAGAACGACTGACTAGTTGTGGTGGGTGGTGGTGTTGGAAAGATGCGAGAAACCCATCCGAGGCTTCAGATTCTTCAGCAATGCTGAAACAAACCAGATGCTGCCTCTGTCCTATCCAGAGGGCACTGCTCATGGCCATTGCACACTACTGTGCAAATGTGGACGTTTTGCACAAAACATTATTCACACCATGACAAGGAGGGCATCAAAAGGTGCCTTCAAATTCCTCGCCATTCTCTTTCACACCAGGAGTTAGGGTCCACTGAGTTGAATGAAAGACATAGTACCACCCTCACTCTCCTTCGTGCGCTTGCGATCTTCCTTTTTGCTTTTTCAAAAGACAGACACACAAAAAACTCCCCCAAAGTGTGACCTAATTTCCACGTTCAGCGATAGGTTGGGTGTTACCTTCTGTTCCAGGCTCGGCAATAAGCAAATGCTCATTTGGAACTGTTGACATGTTGTGGAACAGGTTCGTTTCCCTAAGCATCTATTTCGATGAAGGCAGAGCCATCTCTTTGCATGCAATGGGGTGCAGAGCCGGTTATTTCGAGATGAATGAATGCATAGCATCAGAATCACAGAGTGGTGGAAAGGGCCTCTGGGGCTACCAAGTCCAAACCCCTGTTCTATGCAGAAGTCATAAGTAAAGCAGATGAAAGATAGTTGCCCAGTATTCTTTTAAAGGCCTCCAGGGTTGAAGTGGTCAGCCCCCCACTCCCCCAAGGTCATGGATTCCATTGTTGTACTACTCTAACATGAAATACCAGAATACCAGAATTAGGGGACATGCATTCAAATTGAGGGCTGGGAGAGTGAGAACAGACAAAAGAAAATATTTTGTTTTACCCAGCGCGTTGTTAGCCTGTGGAACTCCCTGCCACAGGATGTGGTGATGGCATCTGGCCTGGATGCCTTCAAAAGAGGATTGGACAGATTCCTAGAGGAAGAGTCCATCACAGATGACAAACCATGATGGGGAGATGTGTCATCTCCAGGCTTAAAACTGGAATACTTCAAGGGTCAGATGCAGAGGAGGGGGATCAGGAGACAGAGATCTAGTCTTGTGCGCTCCCAGATGCATCTGGTAGGGCCACTGTGAGATACAGGAAGCTGGACTAGATGGGCCTTTGGCCTGATCCAGCAGGGCTCTTCTTATGTTCTTATGTTCATATGTATGGAAATAAGCATGGTGGGATATGGTGTGTGTTGTTAAGATGAATATTAAGTGCACATTTTGGCCTTGTAATAGATCTTATCAAAGGTCTTATCTAAGGTATGTAGAAAATAGTCACAACAAGCTAGCAGCGTGGGGCATGGTTAGCTACCAGTGGTCATTATGTCACGTGATAGGACAGAGAGAAGCCATGATTATTATTCTTAGGATCGCTTGGAGCAAGGGAGCTCACCTCAGGTAGGTAGAGTAGGAAAAGTTAGTTTAGGAGAAACTTTAAGAAGAGATTTGACAGCCCGCTGTCTGGGGTGGTATGAAGTCTCCTGCCTTGAGCAGTGGGTTGGATTAGAAGTCCTCCAGGTCTCTTCCAACCTTATGACGATTCTATGAGGATTTAGGACATTGATTTGCTTAGTAGATCGTTCGTGGCGAGGTTATACTTTTTGGAAGAAAAACAATGTTCAGCAGTGTTTGTTTTGTGGCGGCACTGCTGCGCTCGAAAATCCCCGAGTACTGACCGGGTACCTGCTCTTTGAGTAACAATTCACAGACATGAGCAAGAAAAGTGAGGACAGAGTTCTGAAGGAATGGCATCCATTTAACATGCAAATGCGAAAACCGTCACTTTTGCATAAGACAGGGAAACAAGGCTGCGGAAGTAAGATGTGAACATTGAAATCCTTGCTGTTAGAAAGTTGTTTTGGAGCTGCATTGCTCGCCCCTCCCCCATTTAGCATGCAAAGTCATAATTTGAGTGTGGGCAAATTGATTTTGTCTGTCCCTCTTGAACTCTTTTTAAGAAATCCATGGCGAAATCTGTGGGGCTCCTGTTTTTTGTAGTGAGAAACTGAGAAGGAAGGAGCTCAGTGGACATGACCTGAAGTACCTCAAGTATCAAAAAGAATGTTGGTTGTGGGGAAAAACATACACCCACAATCTAACAAGTTGAAAGCACTTCATCAATTGTGGGCCTTCTTCAAGAATACAATGCCCCTTCCTTGAGAAGGAAGGCAGAAATGCATATCGCTTAAACGGAAGCACTACGAGAGGTGCACCCTTCTAGGAAGATGGGCAGAGGTGAAGAAATATCTGGGGCTGCCAAGTTACCATGGCGACGCTGGGAGTGAGGGGCCTCCAAAATGTCCGTCATTGACAGTTCTGCTCATCCGTGGCAAATTCAAGGTGCTTTCTTTGGATGGGGCATAAAGGAAAGGTAATGGATGAATGCCCAATAAAGTCCTCTAAGTAGCTTCCCAAATACAAGGGCCAATCAGCATGGCATAGAAAGCACTGAGGGAATGCTGTTTAAACTGTGACACAATGAAAGCCTGTGCATTCCGGTTGCCTCCAGCACAAATCTGCCCACATTTCTTTATTATTTGACCACCCTGCTGTTACCATCATCCACATGCCGGGGTGTGCAAGGGTCAGCTTCCCAAAAGGATGGCCTGTCGTTGTTAAGAACCTAAGAAGGTCCCTACTGGATCAGGCCAAAGGCCAATTTAGTCCAGTTTCCAGTATCTCCCAGTGGCCCCACCAGATGCCTCTGGAAGCTCATGAGACAATTGGATCCCGGTCTCCTGCATCTGGCATTTTGAGGTACCCTCCATTTAAGCCTGGAGAAAACACAGATCCCCATGATGGCTTATCATTTGGGATAGACATTTCTTCCAGAAATAGCTCCAATCCCCCTTTTAAAGGCATCTAGGCCAGGTGTCAAAAGCTCATCCTGTGGCAAGGAGTTCCATAAGCAAGTTAAATGCTTTTGAATACTGAACAGTTGCTTCCAACCAGGAATCTCTTAAGTGCAGCTCTAGCAGACCCAGACCTATGGCTTCCTGTGGAGGTGCAAGCTTGTTTTCCATGGCTTCAGAGACTAGGACTCAGGGCAATGCTTTCAAACTACAGGAAAAGAGATTCCATTTGAACATTAGGAAGAACTTCATGATGGTTAGAACTGTTCAGCAGTGGAATATGCTGCCCCAAAGAAGGGTGGTGGAGTCTCCTTTCTTGGAGGTTTTTAAGAAGAGGCTGGATGGCCATCTGTCGGAAATATTGTGATGGGGTTCCTGCATGGCAGGGGGTTGGACTGGATGGCCCTTGAGATCTCTTCCAACTCTGTGATTCTATGATTCTATGATTCATATTGAGTCTTCATCATTTCCTGCAGCTTTCAACTTTTCCTTGCATTATTGTCCTTTCCAGTAAGCCTGGTCTGTTCGTGCCTAAAGATGGACAAATAACTGGAGAAAGGTAGGAACACGGTGTTGAACAAGACTGAAAGTCTCTGTTTTGTTTTCCTAAAAAGTGGCCAGCAATTTCTGCTCCGTCCCTTAATAAGTTATCCAAATTGGAGATCATCACTAAAACAAACAAGAAAGAACTTGTCATGTTTAACCTTGGGGAGAGAATGGTGGAGGAGAGATTGGAGAGCAGTTATCAGAAACTGGAAAGGTTGTTCTATAGCATAGAATCATAGAATCACTGAATCATAGGTTTTAAAAGTTTTTTTAAAAAACCCCGACTCCCGGCCAAAAAAGCAGGCAAAAATATGCCTGCCTGAGGCTTTGCCACCTACCAGAGGGGTGGTTTCTGGGGGTCCACCTCCCCCTCTTCTCCTGTCCTGGGCTGCTTGCACCAGGCTGGGGGTCATCCTCGCGTCACCATGCCGCCAAAATGGCGACTGCAATTTTTCTTTTGAAATCACCTCAAAAACCACCACAGAAACATGCCCTGAATTTTAATAGTAGCAGCAGTGGGGTTTTTCAACCAATAAAACGTCCCTGCCCATTTGGGCTGGACATGGGATGGGACCATGCAAATTTTTGAACCATTCCACCAATGGCATCGCCAGGTTTTTGACTGACACTTTCGGATGTCTCGGAGGGCATAAAAAGCCGAGGCACCTTCCAGAAATCGCAGTCGGGTGTATGGATGTGGTTGAGGGAGGAGGGCTGGTGCTGGTGTGATCCGATCTTGGGAGGGAGGCTGGAGGCTTTAGGATTTAAGTTAGGCAGGCAGGGAGGGAATTGAATTTAGAAAATCATTTCTTTGATTCCCTGCAACTTTGTCTGCTGAAGGGAATAGCAGTTTATTCTTTATTTCTTCTCTAGCAGTTTGTGAGGATTTTTTTCTGATATTGGATAAAGGGGGAGGTTCGACAAGGTGTGGATTTATTTTAAAAATATATTATATACTACCATTTATTTTCTACTTTCCCAACTTCAATTTGACAAACGCCAAGAAAGAACCTCTATCCTAAGTGATATCCTAACTGCCCAACCCATCCGCCCGACCCGTTGGCCCGCCTGTGGCCACCGCCCACCCATGGCCCCCGCCACCGCCGTCTGCCCGTAAGCCCCCCCCCCCGCCCGTCGCCTAAAAAACACCTAGCGCCGGCCCTGATTGTGGGACGCCCTTTTTGGGAAGTCAAATCGCGCTAAATCGGTGGAAACGACAAACGATGTGACAAATTTTTGAAAATTTTTGGACAAACGGAAACAACCCGAAATGGACCCATTCCAACAAACGAAAACTCAAACTCCATTTTTTCTGGAGGCATTCAAGAACAAATTCAAGAAAAAAACTGAGCAACTACCAATCAGATATGTTTTGATTTGGGTCCTTTCACCAAGCAGAGGGTTGGACTTGCTACTTCCACTTTCACTATCAATGAACTTATTCTAAACTTGAAAGCAGCTAAATGAGGTCTCGCCCCATCCATCCAAGGACCTCCCTGCCATCCCAAGTGGAGATGTTCACACCCATGGTCATTATTGGGGGTGGTGGAGTCCATCTCAGTCTGTTGCTGCTTCATCCTTGTCTTGAGGTGAAGGCAAGATCCGGGTTAGGGTTAATGTTAGGTTCACAGCCTCCCTGTGAACTGTTTCCTGATCCAAGTAGCGTTTCTTTTTTTAAAAAGGAACACATCAACCATCTGAATATGTGGTGTGTTCATTGTATTGGGTAAATGAACTTCCGCTCTCTTCTGCATCAAAGCACGCACCACCTTTGTCCCTGTGTCCATTTTCCTCCAAGGATGGGCTTAACAAGAATAGGAAGTGAGTGACCCTCATGGGCAGATCAGGCAGAGAGAAAAAAGTCCAATTGAATGGGCAGAAGGGAGCGTCAAGGCTCACGGTTGACCCAAGTTTCTGAGTCTTGTATGCTACCTGTGATGCCACATCAGCCCCATGTCAAGCTGTGCCAGCGATGCTGTGATTTGCCGGATTAACGTAAGAGCGTTCCCGTGGTTTAATAAAGGATGACGGGCTTTTTGATCTTCATAGCTCTTCCTAATTTGCTTTCCAACAGAAACAAATCAAAGACTCCAGAGGAGACCGAGATGAAGGCTAGCTTTGTACATCAGTGTTTTACATATGTGCTCCGAAGGACGCTTACCTTCCTTTGTCCTTGTCAGCACAGAGCCTTTCGGTATGTTGACATTCCTGAAATCCCACCGAGAGCCGGCTGATGAGACCAAAGCTCTAGTGGCGGAAAGATCAGGGCACATCCAATTAAAATCAAAGTTGATGAAAACCTGTTAAAGGGGTGAACGCAGGTGACCGTGGAGGACAGAGCAGCTTGTTCATGACCTTTGCTTTCAGCCTTTTGTTTGAGCTCATTCATTTCATTTGAAAAATAAGGATTTTGTTTGTGCAAACTTTATACAGCCATTAAAACCTTGCATGTTAGGAACCTCCCATCCAGGACTCAACAGTCATAGGGAGTCACGAGGGGAGATATGATAGCACTGTTGAAATAGTTGAAAGATTGTCCTACAGAGGAGGGGCAGGGTCCATTCACAATTTTTCCCAGAGTGCCAAACAACAGGAAGATAGATTTTGGCTGAATATCAGAAAAAACTTCTTAACTCTTAAAGCAGCACAACAATGGAACCCATGACCTTGGGAGGTGGTGAGCGCTTCAGCGTTGGAAGCCTTCAAGAGAAGATGGGACCATCATCTGTCAGATCTGCTCCGATTTGGCTCCATTAATTAATTAATTAAAGTTCTCTTAATTGAACCTGATGGCATCATAGGATCCTTCAACTTAATTATTCCATGATACTATGATTCCATGGATGTATGTGGTCAACCACTCTGCGTTAGACTCCATCAACCAAGATGGTCAGTGGTGGAGATGTCCCTCCCTGGCTATGCTCCATTTGTCCCTTCCATGGTATTTTAATAACTAGGCATGGCTGGGAGTTACTTAGATCCTCTCTGTCTCACAAGCAAATGTGAATTGAGTCATATGGGAGCCTTGTAGATTAGTTGAAGAATAGTCCACCCTGATGGACAAAAGACATACACACACAAGTTCTTCCACAGTACAGAAGCAAAACAAAAGGAAAGGAACCACGAGTTATATTGTCACAGAGATGGAGGAAATACTGCAGCAAAGGAGGGAATAAGGGAGGCACAGATGTCAGATCGGTGGCCGTCTCTCTCATCTGGATATTTGAGGACTTATTTAATACTCTGCTGAATAGAGATGGGCACGATTTAGCGGTATTGCCGTTTCCGTTTCCGTTTCTCGTATCTGTTACTCTACGGAAACGGTAACGGGAATTACTCCGCCAGAATTCGAGCTCGAACCGACGAACGAACAATTTGGTCTGATTTGTCGTGCTCGTTACTTGCATCGCGATGATCGCGCAATGCCAAGCGGCACAGAAAAAAAAGTTTTTAAAAGTTAAAAAAAAACCCGATTCCCGGCCCTAAAAGTAGGCGAAAACTGTCTGAGGGCACCTACCAGGCCAGAAGGGTGTTTTATTTGGGGGGGGGTTCCCCGCCCCCCTCTCCTTGGCTATTGCTACTGCTGCGCTGCTGGTACCAGACTGGGAGGGCGCATCCATTTGCCATGCAGTGTGGGGGATCCAAAATGGCGACCACAATATTTTTTTTGAAATCGTTGCCCAAAACCCCACCAAAGCACCACAGAAACATGCGAAAATTAGCTATTTTAAATGCTTGAATTTTTACAGTAGCAAGCAGTGGGTTTTTCTTGCAAAAAAAAAAAAGTCTCCGTTGATTTTATTTTATTTTATTTTATTTTATTTTATTTTATTTTATTTTATTTTATTACACCTGCACATTTGCAATGATGGGCTCACCCATGGGAGTGGACCATGCAAATTTTCCACCCATCGCATGGCCACTTGGCCAGGTTGACCACAGAGACTTCTGGGATGTGCCAATCGGGCATAAACAGCCCACTAATCGTAGCCCAAACCCGAACCCTAAGCCTAAGCCTAACCCATACGCCAGTACACTGTCCTTCTAAGTGGGTCAGAGAGGCACCCAGAGGTGCACCCCAATACTCACCCTAACCTCACCCGTAACTAGCCTAACCCTAGCCCTTGCGCTAACCCGTCTTAACCCTAAGCCAGATCTACTTGCATTGTACTACATGCAAGTACGTGAGACACAGCGGGTGCAAAGAGTCTGCCAGTCCGTCACTTGTGGCTCTGGCTGACTCCTGCAGCTCCCTCCTGGAGCCCGCTACCCCCCCAAAACCAGTACTAATGACAACGAAAAAATGAAAAAAACGAACCGACTAATTTTTGCGAAATTTCGCGAAAAACGGAAACGAGCCGAAACGGACTGCCTCCGACACACGACAACTCGAAAACGTCATTTTCCCTAGTCGTGCCCATCTCTACTGCTGAACAGTGGGACAAATTGCCTGGGAGGATAGATGGATGGTTGAAGCCTGTGCTGTCGGGTGTGTCTGAGATCTCCCACCTTCAGGAAGATTCAGGGGGATTTTTCTGGTGCCTGAACAGTAAGCAATGGTGTCCCATGCTCCACAGTTTTATATGAAGGCCCTCCAGTCAATGGCTCAAAGTCTATAGTCCCAGAAATGGTTTGTACTCTAGGCACAACGGATGTAGGTTTTGCTGACGGACCAGAACTTTGTTTAGGCTGTAGTGGAGTCATAGATGGTTTAGGGAGTGTTTTTTGGGCCTTAACACATTGAGTTGAATGGTGACCAGCCTGGCCACAAGCAAAACAGATGATATCTTGAGGCCCTCTCTGTCCAGATGTACTGGATCTGTCCCTTTCTGCTTTTTGTGGAGCTGGATTTCCCATATTTTTATCTCCCTTGGGTACTGTCTCTTTCACTTGTGAAAACCTTAATTGGGCAGATTTAGTCTCTTGGTAAGCATGGGTGTCCTGCATTGGTTGGGTTGGACTAGATGACCCTTAGGTGCCCTTCAAACTCCCAATTCTATATTTCTTTGACTGTAAGGAGACTGGAGCATCATGCCATAAAGTGAGCCCACCCCCCTGCTTTGCACAGCAAATGCCTTCAGAGCTTCGTAATCCTTCTTCTCGTTCATCTATTACCCAGATTTGTCTTTTTTTAAAAAAAAAAAATGGAATCTGATGGGAAAGTAGTTGATTTTTGATCTGACCAAGTGGAAAAGAAGACACAGGAAGTAAGAAGCGGGCTCACTCAGCTTAAGAAGCCAATTTCTCCTTTGTTTATGGCCACACTGAATTTGGCCAGATGAATTTCGCAAACCGTAATATTCAATCAACCAGATTAAGAGGTCCTGACGAGTTGCCTCATCTTCATTCATTTCTGAACATATGGTTCCTTCAAGTGGAACACAAACCCTTCTGCACCATATAAGAATATCTTGTGCAACTGATGCATTCTGACACACAGTTATCAACGGCTAGAAATCACACGTTTGGGATCCACTTTTGAATTCGTAGAAAATGTAAGGAGCAAAAACCCTTCCAAATGGTAAGCCAGTGTGGAAACTGGATGGTCCAGGAGTGGTTGACCAGTAGTCCTAAGCTCCTTCACTGCCTAGAGTCATATAGTTTCCAGTCAAAGTTCTCTGCTTTTTACCATGTGCAGAAATGTCTGTGAAGATTCTCAGTCATCCAGGTGAGGTTATCAGGAGGTTGGGTCGTGGCAACTGGACTTCTCTGCTTGGGAGATCGAAATGTTTCACTACTCATCCAAGCAGCTTTGGCAGTCCATTATCTTTGAGAGAACAAATGGACTGATGAAGCTGGTTGATGAGTCACAAAACATTTTGATCATACAAGAAAAGAAGTCCAGTTGCCATGGTTCAACTTCCAAATATGCAGAAATGTTTTCTTGTTCACCTACACGGGTTGCTTTAATCTGCAATATATGTTCGCCCTGATTCACATCATTTCTCGATGGGGTCTGATTGCCTGCATAGCAGAGGAAGAGGATCCCTGACTGGTGGCAATCCAGCTGTGTGACTGGACTGGGAAAGTTGAGCCCTCGTCACACATGAAGTCCTTTGACTCCAGAGATGTAAGCTTTAGGGCTGCCCATTGAATGGAGACCAATCTTGAATTTCTAATTGCTTGGGCCTCACTCAAACTGTTTTGCTTGAAGCTGGTGGTGACGAAGCAAAATGGACAGGTGTGGTTTTGGATCTATGCACAGCAGATTTTGAAATCAGTCTGTCTCCAAACTCGAGCGGGTGCAGAGGAGGGCGACCAGGATGGTTAAAGGTCTGGAAGAAATGTCTTATGAGGAACGGCTTAGGGAACTGGGAATGTTTAGCCTTTCAAAAAGAAGGCCGAGGGGGATATGATAGCTATGTTTAAATATTTGAAAGGATGTCATATTGAAGAGGGAACAGGTTTGTTTTCCATGGCTTCAGAGACTAGGGCTCGGGGCAATGGTCTCAAATTACAGGAAAAGAGATTCCATTTGAACATTAGGAAGAATTTCATGACAGTTAGAGCTGTTCGGCAATGGAATATGCTGCCACAAAGGGTGGTGGAGTCTCCTTCTTTGGATGTTTTTAAGCAGAGGCTGGATGGCCATCTGTCGGGAACACTGTGACGGGGGGTCCTGCATGGCAGGGGGTTGGACTAGATGGCCCTTGAGGTCTTTTCCAATTCTATGATTCTATGATTCTATAACACAAGTTAAATCAGATGGATTTAAAAATAACTTTTGATCCCTCTCGTTCTCTCTACCCTGAAAAGGGCAAATTCTAAATACACCCTCCGCCTATGCATAACTAACTCCCTGAATCTTATGGTGGGGGCCATAGGTGGCTATAATGATTGGATCATTTTGTTTGAGTGCCTGAATGATCTTACGGTGTTATGTGACCTAGTTATGTCCTATGTAATCAGTTGGGGCCACTTGTGTGATCAGAACGCACACACACATACGCACACCATGTGATCATGACCAACTATTTGTTTACTGCACCATGTATGGTGTTTTATTGGATCTGAAATATCATAGAATAACTGAGTTGGAAGAGGCTTAGAAAACCAAACCCCTTGCTCAAGGCAGGAGTTAAAGCTGAACTGACAGGTGGTTGTCTAAATTTCTCTTGAAGGCTTCTACTAGTTTGTTTGTTCTTTGTCATCTTGAAAAAAATAATGGCTCCCATTGTCATACTACTCTAACAGTTAAGAGATTTTCCTGATATTGATATGGAATCCATAGGTTGAATCCATTCTTATGTGTCCTGCACTTGATTGATCCTTCCCCTCCTCTGAAGAACAAGTTTTTGACTATTTCAAGAGTGCCACAATATTTCGCGTAAGCTTCATGAAAGCTTGTGCGCACATTCATTTTTAAGGCATGCCCTGACTCCTTGTTGGTTTCGTTCCAATGCTCAAGTCACGCGCAACAAAGGGAAGTGTCTGTTTCAGAACGAGAAGGGGTGGCTGAAGATGATGCATCAGTGTCCGGGTATGATATTATTGTTATAAATAGGTGCTGTGGGACTCATCTGTCACACGTCCCCCCCTCCCTTCCTCGGTTGGGTGGAAGAAGAAAATAACTGCCCGCATACCAAGGGCTGCCTGGCTGGAATGATGATGAAGAGCTGGCAGGAGCTGGCACAGGTGTTTTGCCTAATTGACATAATTAGTCTTTAAATATGTCAAGATCAGCGGTTTGGCAAAGGAGCTCCATGGAGAAATGAACATGGGGCAGAAAAAAAGTCTTCACATTTTGTTGATGAAGAAACAGGGGCATAAAAGAATGGATTAGCATCACACGGCATTGGAAGATGCCCCTAAAGGCGCTCAGGTTCAACCCCTGCTCAAATCTAAGCAGATCTGACAGATAGTAGTGCCATTTTTCTGTCGAAGGCCTCCAGGGTGGGAACACTCCCCACCTCCCAAGATCATTGGTTCCATTGTTGTACTTCTCATAGAGTTAAGACCTTTTTTCCCTGACATTCAGCCAAAAACTGGCTTCCATTGAGCCCATTGTGATGTGTCCTGCTCTCTGCGATGATGGAGAACAGATCCTGCCCCTCTTCTGTGGGGCTACCTTTCAATTAGTTGGAAAGTGCTCTGCTCTCTCTCTCCTCGTTCTTCTGTTCTCAAGGCAAAACACGTCCTTTCAGTCTTTCCTCTGCCTTGGTTTCCACTCTCCTGATCATCTGCGGTGCCTTCCTCTGAACTTGCTCCATTTTGTTGGCATAAGAACATAAGAACATAAGAACAGCCTTGCTGGAACAGGCCAGAGCCCATCCATTCCAGCATTCTGTCTCACACAGCTGCTCACCATTCAGGCTCTTCCCAAGTAGATGTCTTACCTGCTTACGATTCCACACAAATTTAATTGAGAGATATCTTGCCCATCTCTCCAACCTGGAGGTTGTCCTTAGGCATCCATCATGATAGCTATGGATACCCTTGTTCTCAATGAACTTGTCCAATCCTTTTTTAAAGCTGTCAAGGCTGACAGCTGTCACCCCTTCTTCTGCCAGGGAGTTCCACAGACCAATGATCCTCTGGGTGAAAAAGGACTTCTCTTATTTGTTTGAGATCTAGCACCCAAAAGTTTCATGGAGTGCCCCCCCCCAAGTTCTAGTGTTGTGCAATAGGGAAAACAGTTTTTCCTTATGTATTTTGTCCACACCGTGTATGATTTTATAAACTTCAACCAGGTCACCTGTTAGGTGCCGTCATTCAAGAGTGAAGAGGCCCAGCCATTGCAGCCTCAGATAGTAAGGAAGGTGTTCCAGTCCCCAAGTCTGGTGTCCAGATCATAGCCAGATGGCAGACAAAGGGCGTTTATACACGACCCCTAAACTCCGGGGCAAGTGGCTCCCAGCTCCGGAGCTTAAAAATGTTTACGCACCAGCTCCGGAGTTAACAGGAAATTAAGTGCAACCCCGCCCACTTTAGCGCGTCCCAGCGTACCTTTCAGGTACCTGCTCTTTGGAGGTGAAAATTATTTGATCCTGTGTAACGATAGTGAGTGCGGGGCTCTCCTTGCTTCTGTTTGTTGTTTTTTGGCTCCCGCCCCTTTAAGAGCTACTTTTACAGAGACGAGAGGCAGAACGAGGTGAGCGGCATGCTTTTCTTTCTCTTTTTCTCCCTCCCCTCACGCAGCCAGCAGCCAGGAAGTGTGGAGGGGGTGGGGACACAGGAAGAGTGACGAACTCCTAAGATCTCTGGTCCGAATTTAAGTGGCCAGCGGATCTTAGGGGTCGTGTAAAAAGGCCCATCAGTCTTACCCACTTGCATCAGGCAAATTCTAAAGCTATTTGTAATACATTGGTGTGTGTGTGTGTGTGTGTGTGTGTGTGTGTGTGTGTGTGTGTGTGTGTGTGTGTGTGTGTGTGTGTGTGTGTGTGTGTGTGTGTGTGTGTGTGTGTGTGTGTGTGTGTGAGTGAGTGAGTCCAGCCTGCATGCCTTGAAGCTGATACAGGGCAGGAGTCCTTTAAAAGAAAAGACCTAGGATCACACATTCACCCCCACAAAGACCAAAGAAGGCACAGAGAATTAAAGTTAGTCTAAGCATACATAACCCTCTCCATAGATACTGAAGAAACAAATAATATATGTTGAATAATTTTTGTCCAGTGTTCTTGTGTCTCAGGAGGAAGCATCATTCTGAGGATGAGGTGTTTCTCCTTGATTTCTCAGGAGTAGCAAATCTGCTCCATAGGTAGCTCAGGCAAAAATCTAAGAAAAACAAAACAAAAGACACAAAACACGTGGCACCTTAAAGAATAACTTTCATATTTTAATGTAACATTTCGTGGACTACACGTCTACTTCTTCAGATATATAGCAGCAGAATAAGGTGTGCAATATAATATGGTATGGGATATACGTTTCATACCAGATATTCATTGGCTGAAGTGTATAGAGTTGGGGGGTGAATGGGGAGGGGGTGAGGAGGAGGGGGAAGAAGAGGAGGGACAGTTGATTAGTAGAAATGATGGGAAGATTGGGCCAGGGTCTTAGAGCTGAAAAGGATAGTTTTATGGCTCGGAGGCCAGGATCTGTTGATTTGATTAAGTGTGGTATTATGGTGCAGAGGTAAATTCCTCAAGAGACAGAAACCAGATCAGATCAGAGAGGGGGAAGATGTGTGCGGAAGAGACCGAGGGGAGGAGGGAGAGAGAATGGAGTTTTTACCATAGAGTCCATGAAAAAATGGCAAGGTAGAGTTTTTACCTTAGAGTCCATTAAAAAAAGTGGCAATATGGTAATATTACATTTGATAATGGCTCAAGAAACCTTGGTTAATGTTTAATCCCATGTCGTGTATGTCCATCATGCATATGAATCTTATTTCTGCCACTTCCCTTTGTATTCTTGATCTGTAATGAGCTCAGTGGATAAGTTACCTGGCTAAGGAGCCAGAGATTGAGACTTTGAAGCCCCACTGTGTCTCACATGACCAGAGCCAGCCTGGGTGGCCTTGGGCAACTGGCACAGTGCAGAATGTCCCTAGAAGAAGGGAACGGGGAACTTCTTCAAAGTATTCCCTACCTAGAAAGCCCTAGCAAGAGTTGCCATAAGTCAGAACTGACTTGATGGCGCACAATTATTATTACATATACAGTACCTTGGATAAAATGAAATTCTGTTAAGCAAAATTTCCTTTACACAAATTTCCCCTAGGAATGCATTGAAAACGGAGTAATCCCTAATCCAGTGGTATCCAAACTTTGGCTCTCCAGATGTTTTGGACCACAACTCCCACAGTCATTTGTCATTACAGGCTTAGAATTCTGGGCTTTGTGGTCCAAAACATCTGGAGGGCCGAAGTTTGGACACCAATGCCCTAATTGCGACCATTTTTATGTTGTATGGATTCACCCCATAGGCAATTCTGTTAAGCAAATTTCCTTTGTCTCCTTAATGTTTTATGTTGTGCAGATTTTATATTATACAACCAGTTTATTATATGAGGGTCCACTGTATTGGCTATTAAGGAGATCTCCAGGGTGCTGAAACTTCTTTAATGATGGGGTTCTGTTCTTATAATAAAATCTGGCCCGAAACCAAGAGTGAATGCACTACCCCCCTCCCCTCCCCGCTAACCTGGAGTTGCTTGTGCCTGCAGTGGCAGAATCCTTGTGTTGCGGAAAGAAAGTCCACCCTCAACATCACTAGATAGGTTTGTATCAACAGAAGCATGGTGTCTAGATCAAGGGAAGTGATAGTACCACTCTATTCTGCTCTTGTCAGACCCCACCTGGAGTAACGTGTCCAGTTCTGTGCACCTCAATTTAAAAAGGATGTTGACAACCTCGAGCAGATGCAGAGGAGGGCGACCAGGATGGTTGAGGGTCTGGAGGAAAGGTCTTATGAGGAACGGCTTAGGGAACTGGGAATGTTTAGCCTCTCTAAAAGAAGACTGAGAGGGGATATGATAGCTATGTTTAAATATTTGAAAGGATGTCACATTGAAGAAGGGGCTGGTTTGTTTTCCATGGTTTCAGAGACTAGGACTCGGGGCAATGGTTTCAAACTACAGGAAAAGAGATTCCATTTGAACATTTGGAAGAACTTCATGACACTTAGAGCTGTTTGGCAGTGGAAGATGCTGCCATGGAGGGTGGTGGATCCTCCTTCTTTGGAGGTTTTTAAGCAGAGGCTGGATGGCCATTTGTCGGAAATATTGTGATGGGGTTCCTGCATGGCAGGGGGTTGGACTAGATGGCCCTTGAGGTATCTTCCAACTCTATGATTCTATGATTCTATGATTCTATGGAGACCTCTCTGGTGTGAGTTCAGCAGCAGTCAACTGCTTCGACAAGACCATACTCCATACCCCAAGGATGTGTCCCTGAAAAAATCTATGTGTGAGAAGGTGGCTGTGGTGAGTCATTGTGGCTGTGACATCACCCAGGGCTGTCACTTTCGTGAAACATGACATGTTAAAAGCCCATTCCTTTCCTCTGGCCCGTCGATACGGGAGCAATGAACTCATCAGTAGAGGAGAAGAAGAGGAAAAGAAAGACAAACTCTGCACTGCTTAGTAAGCCTATTGATTCTTCTGGTTTTAAAAGGCTGCATTCTCTTCCTGATTGAAACCTCTGTTGGAGGCTTTAAGATAGCTCTTTTCATGCTTGAGTTAACCACAAAAGAGTGGGCCTTTTATTGATTGGTCAACAGACTCATTTTCCCCTTGATTTACCTCCAGGTATAGGTAGGGGCTGCACAGAAGAGGTAGTTTGAGTCTCTTTCCATTGGGGTACTTGTCACCCCATCAGGAGCCTGACCCTGCCTGTTGAGAAAGGGTGCGTTCTATGGTTTCATGATCTCCTTGGCTCTCGGCAGTGAGGAGATGATGGAGGGCTTTAGAGGCTCAGATTCATGGGGGAAAAGAAGCGATGAAGACATAATCAACTGATGATTTACAAGGCAGTCTAGAAATACCAATTCCCCCATCATATAATGTAACCTAGAGGCTGTCAAACTGTCTAGGTCTATAGCCCTGTTTAGCTGTGTGCAAATGACAGACCCAGGGAATTATAGATCAGTGAAACAAGCTTTACACATCCCATGAACTTACATGGAGCTTTGGAATGTCATCCATTTACGTTAGTATTAGAAGGGGAGATTTAAACATGTTAAGTTGTGGTTGTGTTGACTGTTAAGCAACTGATTTGTTTGTTTGTCACGATGCCTTCTTTTCACACTCCCTTATGAGGAAAGGCTAAAACATTTGGGGCTCTTTAGTTTGGAAAAAAGGCACCTGATGGGGGGATATGATTGAGACGTACAAAATCATGCAGGGCATGAGGAAAGTGGATAGAGGGACGCTCTTCTCCCTCTCACAAAATACCAGAACTAGGGGACATCCACTCAGAATGAGGGCTGGGAGAGTAAGAACAAACAAAATAATTTTTTTTACCCAGTGTGTTGTTAGCCTGTGGAACTCCCTGCCACAGGATGTGGTGATGGCATCAGGCCTGGATGCCTTCAAAAGGGGACTGGACAGATTCCTGGAGGAAAAGTCCCATCACAGGTTACAAACTATGATGGAGATGTGTAATCTCCAGGCTTAAAACCGGGGTATTTCAAGGGCCAGATGCAGGGGAGTGGTATCAGGAGAAAGATATCTAGTCTCATGAGCTCCCAGACACATCTGGTGGGGCCAAGTGTGAGATACAGGAAGCTGGACTAGATGGGCCTTTGTCCTGATCCAGCATGGCTCTTCTTATGTTGTTATGTTCTTAAATTCTTATAAACTGCAGTGGGCTCCTCAGAAGGTGTGTTCAGGTGGTCAGCATCAGAGAAACCATGCTGAAGTTCCCAGATAGCCATCAAACTGGTAAAGGACCATGGCTAGGTGGAGAAACTTTCTCCTGAAGGTCACTTTGAGGGCCTCTGCAGGGCTGCATGTGCCTTCAAGTCAGTTCTGACTCATGGTAGCCATTTTTCAGGGGGAGTTGAGGGAGGGAATACTCAGAAGGGGTTGGCCATGTCCTTTTTCTGGGTGCGCCCTGGGGCCACGTGCAGCTTGCCCAAGGCCACCCAGGCTGACTTTCTCCCAGGAAGCACAGTCAGGAATCGGATCTCTTGACCTCTAGCTCGGCAGCCAGGGGCCAAACTCTATGGCTTTTCAGCCAGCCTCCCTTTCCATAAAACAGTAGTTCTCAAACATGTTGGGTTCATTGCACCCTTGATTTGGTGAGGGCTGGGACTCCCCTTGCTTAGGTCTCCCACCCCCAGGAGCACGGTCCTGACCCCCTCCCAGCCATCCCATTTTCTCCCCCAAATGTCTCAGAAAAGGACACAGCTCGTTCCAGGAGTCAACCTCTGGCTCCGTGGCCTGCTATCCAATGGCCAGCCTGATATAAGTAAAAAACAATGGAGGGGAAAATACAACCAGAGCTTAGAGATAAGGATGGGCACATTATGAAAAATGACACACTGTTTTGTCATTTCGTAAGCTTATGAAACGTTACAAAATGAAACAGCAAACAGCGTGTCGTCAAGAAATGAAAATAAACACTTTCCCCCCTTCAGAAATGAAACAATTCATCCTGGTGGTGAGAGGACTCTTGATCTAGCCATCTTGAGAACAGCAGGTTTATTTTTAAACTGATTGATTTGTTTTCCTTCTTTCCTTCCCCGCACCTCAGCTGTTGAGCTAGCTTATCTCTGATCTTGATTCAGCCTGCAGCTAGGCAGGAGCTGAGCTCTGCTGCTGTGCCTTGTCTCTTGGCTGCAGACATGGCAGTTTTAGGACCACTTTCCCTTCCCTCCCCTGCGTTGGCTGTGCCTGTGTATGCAAGTTGACTGATTTATTGAACTGAATGATTTCCTTTCCTGATTAAGTAGGACTGTGGAGGTTATTTTTTTTTTACATGTTTCCCTTCATTCTCTCACCACCAATCAGCTGTTGAGCTTATCTCTCCTCTGATCTGTCCATGCAGCAGCTAGCCATTAGGTTTCTAGCTTGTTTACTGAGGGTTCTTTGCTTGAAAGCAAATTGATTGGAAGGTTTAAGGAATGTTTTGATTAAGGGGAGTGGCCTCCCTGTTAAATAATAAAAAAGGAAAGCTCCCCATTATTTATAACCTTATGAATTGTTTTGTTTCCTTTTGTTTTGTTTCGTTTTGTGACAAAAATTCTTTTAATAATTCCGTTATTAACGAAACGAAATGAAGACTGATATGAAAGGAAATGAAAGGAAATACTATATTTCTGTTTCGTGCCCTTCTCTAGTTAGAAGATATGCTTGTGCTGGGGCAAAATGCAGTAAATCTGGTGAAAGTAAAGCCCATGGACAAATTCTCCCTCAAAGGAGAGGCTGAACTACTTCCAAAGCCAGTGTCTATAATTAGCTCGAGGACATCGAGAAAGTGGAATTCCTATTGCTAGGAAACCACTGTCAAATGATGCATTAATTTTCAAAGAGAGATCAGAGATCCGGTCAAAATTAGGTCAGATGGCTCGTTCCATCACACTCCATCGCTGTCCATTTTGTGTCTGACTGCACTGCTAGGTGTCGATCAAAGAATGGGAATGGGGATATGTTTTTTAAAAAGGTAATTTATTTTGAGTAACTAAGTCCTAATGGAGTTACATTCCAAAAGTAGTGCAATGAGTGGGAATCATACTGTGTTGGGACTTTAAATAAAATGGGTGAAATTCAGCCGCAAATTGCAACTTGGATAGACCCATTGAATCAATGGAACTTACCCAGGCGTTGACTCACCACATCCCCACTGATACAATAGACCTACTATCTGATTTCAGCCTAGATATTTATTCTAGTTACTTAAGGACCTAACAACGTGCTTTGCAACCTTTGGTCCCCAGGTGTTTTTGGACCGCAGCACCCAGAAATCCTGGTTAGCTCAACTAGTGGTGAAGACTTCTGGGAGTTTTAGCCCAAGAGCACCTGGGGATCCAAAATGGAGAGCCACTAATGTAACAAATACAGTGGAACCTTGACTTACGTCATTAATCCGTTCCAGTGGTCTAGACTTAAGTCAAACATGATTTAAGTCAAACGAACGTTTCCCATAGAAAGTAATGGGAAAGCGGATTAATCCGTTCCAGATGATGAAAAAGACCCCCCGAAAATAGCAATTTAACACAAATTTGACTGGGATAGGAGATTCCTTCTGGGGTGTAAATGAAATGTCTCTTCAAAGAGAGGAGGAGGCACTGGAATTATAGTCCACAAGTTATATGCCTCTACTTTTTAATGTTCATAGCAACAATGTCTAACATTTGAGTTTTACTGATTTTTAACCTGACGTTCCAAGTTCTGAACAACTCTATGCTTACCGTTAGAGTCCCACAACTTTACAGCTCCCCAACTAAAATGCTTCCATTGTGGACCAGACTTCTGCAGCCAGATTTTTTACAAGACTGAGCCGACTGTCTAACCAGTGAGGCCAGCCCCGAGCTCCCGGCCCTTCTTCTCCTCCGGCAGCAGCGGCAGCTTCGGTGAGGCCGAGGACCAGCTCCAGGTGCTCGGAGCTGACCTCGCTGAAGCCGCCGCTGCCGGAGGAGGGGAAGAAGGCAGGAGCAGTTTGGAGGCGGCAGCAGCGATGCTGGGTTATGGCTGCCGCCCAATTCCGGTGCCTTGCGCCGGGGCTCCAAGATGTAAGTCAAAGCCTGCGACTCAAGTCAAACAGGCCCCTTCTTGATGCAAGTCAAATATGATGCAAGTCAAGCAGTATGTAAGTCAAGGTTCCACTGTATAGTACTTTCTCATCCAAGCAGAAAAACAGACTGTCAAAACACTTTCCCCTCTCTCCTGCCTTTTCACTGTGATCCTGCAACATTTTGAGACCTCCTGTAGAAGTGGCAGTTACCCACTTACAACCAAGTACAGTACCTCTAAAAGTTTTTTTTAAAAGATATTCGGGCCTTTGGTGGGACTTGTGGACTGGAGTTTGCCATTTGTTTGAAAGGGGTGTCCCCTAGCTTTACATAACAACACGCTGGGTGAAAAAAAAATATTTTGTCTGTTCTCATTCTCCCAACCCTCAATTTGAGTGGATGTCTCCTCGTTCTGATATTCTGTGAGAGGGAAAAGAGCATCCCTCTATCCACTTTACTCATGCCCTGTATTATTTTGTACATCTTAGAAAGATAAGGATCAAGTCCCATCTTTAAACTTCATTAGAGCTTGCCCCACATGGAACAACTGGAATAATCGCGAATTCCACACAGGTTTTCCAGAGTTTGTCATTTCATCCAGAAAAGTTATGTCTGTGGGCCCTAAAGAAAACATTCCTTTGCCCCTTGAAGCCTCTGGTTGTGGGGAGGAAATAAACTTAGAACCTAGCAACACAGGGGCTTCAACATTTCTGGGTAAGGAGGTGTTTTGGAGGTGTTAATATGCCTACCAGTAAGTTGGCAAAGCTCACAGTCTTGGCAAATGGATATAGACAGCTTTGTCTATTACTGCAGTCATCCACTCTATTTTGATCCATCAGGCTTAAATATGAAGAAGTAATAGCCTCTCTCTCTTGGAATAACGATGCACAGATAAAGGCAAGAGAAAGTCTTCAGGCTAAAATGGACTCCCCCCCCTCCCCACTGGCAGTGGAAATGAGCTAGAAGTAACAGATTTAAGTTCCTAGCTGAAAGCCCTACCAGTTTTTCTTGGAGTAAACCCTCCTTTGAAACAGTTCCCCTTACTTTAAAGTAAACATCCATGGGGGTCATGTCCTGGTTGCAGTGTTAGTCAGATTTATGGCCAAGGGCATGTTTGAAGGGAGAGATGGAAGTTCCCTTGATGTCACCTGACACTGACTGCACTGGGCACTGTGATGCCACCTTCCCACCATCAGCAAGTGGTGGCGCTCTAACCCAGTTTACTTTGCTGGCTGATGGAATGCATTTTTGAAGCAAATGATAGAACCATGGCATTGTAGAGCTGGAAGAGACATCCAAGGTGATCAAGTCTAACCTCCTGCCGGTGCTGGAAATCTGCGACCACAGCACCCCTGGGAGGTGGCCACTGAACCTAAGGTTCAAGACCAGCAGTGAAGGAGGGTCTACCATCTTCAAAGGACGTCCGTTCCACTCTTGTAGACCTCCTACTGTCAAGAATTGGTTGTGAGATTTAAATGAGATCTTTCTCATAATTTGAACTCCCTTCTTGGTGTCCTACTCCCTGGAGGCGCAGAAGGGAGCCCTCCCCAGAGTGACACCCTTTCAGAGTCCAAAGATAGCTCCAATATCAGTTCTCCATCTTCACCTCTGCAGGTGGGACATCCCCTCCTTCCTTCCTCAGCCATTCCTTGCAGGGATTGGCTTTCAAGATTTTAGCTACCTTTTTGCCCCTCCTTTGCAAAATAAAAACATGCTCAAGGTGTCTGAGAAGATTCTCAGTCATCCAGGTGAGTTTATCTGGAAGCTGAGTCACGGCAACTGGACTTTGTTTTCTTGGGAGAGAGAAACGTTTTGCTGCTCATTCAAACAGCTTGGTCAGTCTGAAAAAAGTTAGTGCTCCATCTTATAGTCTGCTTTGACCTCTTGTCACCCTGGTCTGGAATAGGCTCATAAAATGAACAATGGCCTGAATAAGCTTGTTAGATGAGGAGGTACACATATTAGACAGAGAAGATAGGTGGTTTGACAGAGGGGTCAGGGAAACCATTCATTTGAGTATTGAAAAACCCTCTCTCAATAGAGGTGGGGGCCTCGGGCATAGTCTATCTGTTACTTATCAGGTTGTGCTTTCAACAATACCCATACAAATCAAAAAGCCTTCACCACCAAGGCCATAGCTAATGACCCATACTTTACGGGTTTCAGCACCTTAGGCCATTGTTCACTTTAACGCTATGGATACTGTTTATTTTATTATTTATTTATTATTATATTTATATCCCGCTTATCTCCTAAAATAGGACTCTAAGCGGCGAACAAAACGTTGTAGAAATACAAAAATTAAAACCATATCAAACACAATATAAACAATATAAATAAAGATCCTAATGCCTCCTAATGCATCCCAGCACTCCAAACGTGGATCCTAACAGTTAAAAATGGAGGCATCGAAAACCAGCAAATGTAAAAACGATGGCGGAAAAAAAAAAAAAAAAAAGAAAAAAAAAAACTAAGAATCGCCAAAGGCCTCGCGAAATAAAAAGGTTTTTAACATTTTACGAAAGGCCTGCAGGGACTCTGCAGAGCGCACTTCACTAGGGATGGAATTCCATATGGAGGGGGCTGCCACAGAGAAGGCCCGGTTCCGAGTAATCGTCTTCCGGGCCTCTCGTGGGGTGGCAACCCGCAGCGAGTGCGCTCGCGCCTGCCGAACAGTTGTCTACCTAAGGAGCTTATTCAGGCCATTGTTCATCTTATGAGCCTATTTCAGACCAGGGTGATAAGAGGATAGCCACTGCTCTAGGACAGGGGTCCTCAACCTAAGGCCCTGGGGCCGGATGCGGCCCCCCAAGGTCCTGAATCCTGCCCCTGGGACCAATTGCAACCCCCCCCCCACCTACCCCCCGTTTTATGAGAAAGCCAGCCTCCGCAGCTGCTTTTGGACTGTGATCCGGCCCCCAGTGGTGTCTGGGTGGTGTTGGACCGGCCCGCTGTTTGAAAACTTTGAGGACCCCTGCTCTAGGAGTTAGAACAAGATGCATCATTCTCAACCTGCCATCTTTCTGTTGGAAAATGTTTTGTATTGGGAGATGAGAAAATTCAGCAGTTGGAGAAGTCTGTTGCTGATTTTTGGCAGTGTTTAGGGCAGGAGGTGATCCTTGATTGAATGTGTGTGTGTGTGTGTGTAAAAATGACTCTGAGCCCTGTGGAAATTGTCCGTAAGGGAACCTCCAATTTTTTCCAGTGCAAACCAAAAGATTTGAGTGTCCGAGAGACAAAACAGAGAAACAGTCAGCTTTACAGCTGGAGAAGAGAACATGCTTACCGTTCCAGAGAAATTTATCATCACAGCTCTCTTCTTCTTCTTCTTCTTCTTCTTCTTCTTCTTCTTCTTCTTCTTCTTCTTCTTCTCCTCCTCCTCCTCCTCCTCCTCCTCCTCCTCCTCCTCCTCCTCCTCCTCCTCCTCCTCCTCCTCCTCCTCCACTTCTTCTTCTTCTTCTTCTCCTTCTCCTCCTCCTCCTCCTCCTCCTCCTCCTCCTCCAAAGCCCTAAGCTGCAGTTTTAGAGTAGAAGCAGATCAATCCTCTGTTTATAAACTGTCCCATCCTGTCTCTGAGGAATTCTAATCCTTTTAGAAGAAGCCAGTTTGCTTTCCTGTCGCCGTTGCCTTCTGAGCAGTTTAGACCAAAATGTGGAAAGTTGTTGTCTAAAAGGAAGTCATTGTATTGCCTGTGGCGTTGGAGCAATCAAGTGGCCACTGTTGTAATAGCACAAAATGTCATGATTGATCCAGAAAAACTAGTGTTTTGACCAGAGTTTGGATTGCTTTAGATCCAAATTCTCAAGAGGAGTGTCAGGATACAATCCTCCTGCTTTACCAAGGCTATCTCTGTAACAACAGGCACTAAAGAAGGGGGGAATGAGAAGCTGTTCTGAGCTCCATGGCAACTGCAAAGCCTTAGGGGACTGAGAAGTTTCTGAGAGCCATTTTGCTACAGAGTGTAAGGAGCAGAGAGAGACTTCCTCCCCTTAATGCTTTCCAGTTGCCATTACCCCCCCCCATCTTTCAGCTTTAATGGCTGTTGTTCCAGAGACAGCCTTGGCAAAAGAGAGATGTATCTACAGAAACCCCTTGAAGAACCTAAGAACATAAGAACATAAGAAGAGCCATGCTGGATCAGGCCAAAGGCCCATCTAGTCCAGCTTGTTGGAAGATGCCATGCAAACATTCCAAACATCTTGAACCGAAGATGCACAATGGTTTGTTGTGCGTTCTGTGCCCACTAACCAGAGCAAGGTCCACCTAACCCTTGCTCTGAACAAATTTCCACTGGATTAAATCCAGCGGAAAGAACCTTGATGTGGTTCATGAAGTTTTCACCCCAGTTTGAAACCAAGGCCATGCAGAAATGAAAAGAAAATTGTCAGGTTCATTTTTTTTTTAAAAAAAATCAGTGTGTTCCAGAATGCACACTTTCTCTGGAATAAAGCTTTAAATTGACAGGGCTAGAATGTGGAAAGAGACAAAATACCTGGACGCGAGACCTCCCACTTCCTTGTCTAACGCACAACAAATTTGTTCAACCATCACAATGCTCAGAGGTCCCTGGAGCACCTGATCTTTCAATTGTAACTAGAGATGGGCACGAAACGAGCAATTTTTCATTTTCGTTTTTGTTTTTTCGTTTAGTTACGCAACGAAAACAAAATGAATTTTTTTAAAACAAAACAAAAACAAAAACGAAATGACCAAATTTGCCATTTTTTCATTTTTGTTGCAGCAGATGCATTGAACTAAAAAGAATGCTATCGAAACAGCAATTTTTCGTTTTCGTTTTCGTTTTTTCATTTTGTTACCTAACGAAACGAAAACGAATTTTTTTGCAAAAAATGACACAAAAATGAAAACGAACTGAAACGGACCCCTAAACGACCAAACGACAAACAAAACACCATTTTTTTGAGTCGTGCCCATCTCTAATTGTAACCTCTCTGATTATTTTGACATCTTCCGTTGGAGTCAGTTACTCTCTCACTTGTAGCAGCCTCAGCCCTGGACTCCACTCTGGCAGAGATGAACTTTTCATCTTGGCCTCTGAGCTTTCACTAATACGCTTCAGGAAACCAAGGGCCTTTTTACACGACCCCTAAGATCCACTGGCCACTTAAATTCGGACCAGAGATCTTAGGGGTTCGTCGCTCTTCCTGCGTTCCCACCCCCCTCCGCACTTCCTGGCTGCTGGCTGCGTGAGGGGAGGGAGAAAAAGAGAAAGAAAAGCACGACGCTCACCTCGTTCTGCCTCTCGTCTCTGTAAAAGTAGCTCTTAAAGGGGTGGGAGCCAAAAAACAACAAACAGAAGCAAGGAGAGCCCCGCACTCACTATCGTTACACCGGATCAAATAATTTTCACCTCCAAAGAACAGGTACCTGAAAGGTGCGCTGGGACGCGCTAAAGTGGGCAGGTTCGCACTTAATTTCCTGTTAACTCCGGAGCTGGTGGGTAAACATTTTTAAGCTCCGGAGCTGGGAGGCATTTGCCCTGGAGTTTAGGGGTCGTGTATAAACGCCCCAAGAAGGAGGAGAGGAGGAAGAAGGGAAGGCAGGGTGGGGAAAGAAAGGGGAGCAGCTCCCATAATAATCCATCATGGGTCCATCCACAAACACAACTCATAAATGTCAGCTACCTCAGGAGTTCTTGTTCAGCCTAATAAGAACCTGAGGGAGTTCATAAGTCCCCGCACTGTATCTCTCTCTCTCTGCCTCCCATATAGATGGCATTGGGGGGATTGAATTGCACCGTGCGTTGCTAGAGTTCAAACACATCTCTTGGAGCGTCCCTTGATGGGGATAAACCAAAGATCACCAAAAAGAATGTAATGGTCCATCCAAATCTGCACTGCTAGTTTTGAGAGTTGCTGGAGAGACCCTCCACTCAGACTCAACTAGAGATGGGCACAAATTGCCGAACAGGCATTTTGCGCCAGTTCGTTTTTCAGCCAAACCAATGTTTGGCATTGCTCAGGCCGGCCTCCTCCCTCAGGCATCCTCTTAGAGGCTTTGTCCAGAGGTGGCAGGGCAAGGAAGCCGGGCCACTGCCTCTAAGTGGGTGTCCACCAGAGGAGGAGGGGCTGAGATCCACCGTACACCTGTTTGTCCAAAAAACAACGAACTGGCATGAACTGGCTGTACCAGAGGTTCATGCCCATCTGAAATCCCAATCCGATTTAATTTCAGATTCAGAACCTTTATTGGCATATGAGCAATGCAAAGCAGTCAGCATGCAATACATTGACATCTCCATCCTTCCCAAGGCCTTTTTGGTGATAACAGGTGAGGGGAACCTTCTCGCCATCTTGGAAACCCTATGCCAGTGGTGGCAAACGTTTGGCAGTCCAGATGTTGTGGACCACAACTCCCAGAATTCCAAGCTTGCATTGCCAATGGCAAAGGACTGTGGGAGTTGTAGTTCAAAATATCTGCAGTGTTGAAGGTTCGCCACCACTGCCTTATGCTGAAGCAACCAAGGATGGGCCCCTTTCAGTCCTTCCATGTGCAAGTGGAGGCCTTTGACAATGGGCAGACTGCCAAGAACAGAGTTTGACCACAAAGGGCCCCCCTTTTTCTTTTCTTTTTCAAGATAATGCACACCTCGTACTGTATTTTAATTAATTGAGATGTTTCAGTGATCTCATGTGAATTGAATTTTGACCTTTATCCCATGGCTTTCAGTGTGGCCTTTTTGATTCATTGGAAGCTCCTAATTCTATTTTTCAAGGTCATTATTACAATTCAAAGTGTTCTGCTTGTATACCTCCCCATACCTCTTCAAGTAGTCTCTGGGCGGGTTACAGTTTTTCATTACAGTATGCAGATGACACATTGCCCACCCTAAAAGCTGGGTACTCATTTTACCGACCTCGGAAGGATGGAAGGCTGAGTCAACCGTGAGCCTGCTACCTGGGATTGAACCCCAGGTCATGAGCACAGCTTTACCTGCAGTACAGGCATTGAACCACTGCGCCATGGGGCTCAGATCTTGGTTCTGGGGAAAAGGTGACATGCAAGGCCTTGCAAATACCTCCAGACTCAATCAAGGAGGCCCAGCAGGGAGTCCAATGCCTAACCTCTGACTCTGCATCCCGGTGCTTAAACTGCTAAGTGATATAAACCAAACTTCAGCCCTCCAGTTGTTTTGGACTACCACTCCCACAGTCCTTGGTTATTGGCAATCTAGGCTTGGAATTCTGGGAGTCGTGGTCCAAAACATCTGGAGGGCTGAAGTTTGGACATCCCTGATTATGAATGCTACTACTCAAATGGGGAGAGTTTGATTGACACACCTTTGTTGCCATGAAGGGTGTGGAGGCAGGAAAAAACTGGCGACCCCTTGCGACTCCACAACTCAGGCTGACAACGTGGGTTTCCAAGCCAGACACAAGCTAAACCCAGTAGGGGGGCCTCCCCCCACCCCAAATAAAGCCCAAGAAGGATTGAGCATTTACAGAATGCCAATGATTTTTGGAAGCATGATAGAACACAAGGAGAGGACAGGGAGCGCCTCTCGCTTGAAGCTGAAAACAACAGGGTTCAACTGTAGGTCTTGCTTGCACGTTCCATCACTAACGTATGAATTTCCCCACCACTTTGTCTCCTCTCTAAAGGTAGGCACAAACCGTGGTTCGGGTGTTTGGCTGGGTTCTGCATAGCACAAGTGTTTCCCTATCTCTTTTGGATGAATGGCACTGGCCTGAAGCACATCTTCTCCTGCCTCCTCCGGGCGATCTCCTACTCACCGGCAGCAGCACGCTTCCCTCCTCGGCCTCCTTTGGAGGCCAGCCAATCAGATGAGGAAGCGGGGCAGGGAAGCCTGGTCCATGGCCTCTGAGTGGACGATCATCCGAGGAGGCATAGGAAGGAAGGGCGCTGGTGCCGGTGGGTGGGAGATCACCCAGAGGAAATGAGGGAGGGAATCATGTTGTGCCTGTGGAACACCTGCGTGGGCACTGCGCTGAACGGGGCTGAACCCCCGAAACTGCAGTTCGCGCCCATCTCCACTTCACACCTCATCAGGCTGAATGGGAGATGTTTTTACAAAGATAAAAAGGTTAGTAAAGGTTCCCCCACACACATGCGTGCCAAACAGTTTCAGCACTCTAGCCTGCTCAACCACTGCACCCTGAGCCACCATGTTCTTACAAAACATTTTGCTTATTCAATATAGAAGTACACACACACAACAACAACAACAACAACAACAACAACAACAACAACAACAACAACAACAACAAAGCACAAAACACAGTTCTCTTAACCCAGTGCTTCTGAAAGTGAGCCCTTGGGGGAACAGAGTATTTCCTAACTCTTAATTAGCAGCCTCGCTTTCCTGCAATCACAATATTATCTGTTATGGGGGTAGCTCAGTGAAAACCTTCATCCCAAATCAGTTTCCATCAGAATTGAATTACACTGCCGGCACTCATACCCCTCAGAACATTCACGCGGGCTCCAAAAATCTGCGGAGCTCTGAAATACCTGTAGGGGGGGATATGATTGGGACATACAAAATAATGCAGGGTATGAGTAAAGTGGATAGAGGGAAGCTCTTCTCTCTCACACAAAATACCAGAACTAGGGGACATACATTCAAATTGAAGGCTGGGAGAGTAAGAACTGACAAACGAAAATATTTTTTCACCCAGCGCATTGTAAGTCTTTGGAATTCCCTGCCACAGGATGTGGTGATGGCATCTGGCCTGGATGCCTTCAAAAGGGGATTGGACAGATTTCTGGAGGAAAAGTCCATCACAGGTTACAAAACATCATGTAGAAACCAGGGTACTTCAAGGGCCAGATGCAGGGGAGTGGTATCAGGAGACAGATATCTAGTCTCATGCGCTCCCAAACGCATCTGGTGGGGCCGCTGTGAGATACAGGAAGCTGGACTAGATGGGCCTTTGGCCTGATCCAGCATGGCTCTTCTTATGTTCTTATGTTCTTATGTAAATTGAGCTGTGCTGAATATTCTCAGGTTTTGCTTGTCAAGAAAAAATAATAATAGCCATTTGGTGGAAGCGGTCGTTCTCCACGTGACAGGGAAAACAGGACTGTTTTTGGCTGTAGCCGAAGATTAGTTGACCAAGCATGACCTACATAGTTTGTTCTGTTTTGTACGTGGTTTGGATCGAGGTATGCAAAGCATGTTGACCTGGTGGTCGCCCTCACCACTTGCTGTCCGGATAGCTCAGTGGTTTAAGGATCTGGCTGTGGTGCTGGATTTTGGGGGCTCGATTCCCTGCTAGGCCTCTTGGGCGAAGAGCCAGCCTGGGTGGCCTTGGGCAAGTGGCACCGTCCCAGGGCAACCCCAGGAGAAGAGAAGGGTCCACCACTTCTGAGTACTCGCTGCCTAGAAATCCCTGAAAAAGGCTACTGACGGTACCTCTCTGAAATGTAGCACATTTCCTTCCTCCTATAAGGGCCCTTGTGCCTTGAATTTTATCTAGATCCATGCACAATCAATAATGTTAAAGCAGGTTGGCACGTCAATCAGGAATTGACGATGAGATTGTGCGAAGTTACAAATCCACTCTGACCCAGGGGAGAAATGGAACTGAACAGGTGACACACCACTCTGGACTGAATCAGCATGCCTGCTAAGGCCATGAGTTAGCCCCCAACCCTAATCAAAGGACCCTCGTGCCGAGCCATCAGATGGGGTGGAGAAGGAACTTTGAGATAGTATGAATAGGTAAGGAGGTAGTACAGGAACACCTGGAAATATGAATGTAAGTCCCCCACGCCGGATGAATTACACCCAAGGATATTAAAAGAACTGGCAGAAGTAATTTCAGAACCGTTGGCAATAATCTTTGAGAAATCCTGGAGAACAGGAGAAGTCCCCATCGATTGGAGGAGGGTGAATTTTGTTCCCATCTTCAAAAAGGGCAACAAAGAGGACCCAAATAATTACCGCCCAGCCAGCTTGGCTTCAAATCCTGGCAAGATCCTTGAACAAATTATTAAGCAGATGGTAATTATTTAACAAGCAATGCTGTCATTACCAGAAGTCAACAGGGGTTTCTTAAAAACAAGTCATTAGGAAGAACTTCCTGATTAGAGATGGGCACGACTTAGCGGTATTCCCGTTTCCGTTTCCATTACTCATATCCGTTACTCTATGGAAACGGTAACGGGAATTACTCCACCAGAATTCGAGCTCGAACCGACGAACAAACAATTTGGTCTGATTTGTCGTGCTCGTTACATGCATCGCGGCGATCGCGCAATGCCAAGCGGCACAGAAAAAAAGTTTTTAAAAGTTAAAAAAAAAAAAGATTCCCGGCCCTAAAAGTAGGCAAAAACTGTCTGAGGGCACCTACCAGGCCAGAAGGGTGTTTTATTTGGGGGGGGGTTCCCCGCCCCCCTCTCCTTGGCTATTGCTACTGCTGCGCTGCTGGTACCAGGCTGGGAGGGCGCATCCATTTGCCATGCAGTGCGGGGGATCCAAAATGGTGACCGCAATATTTTTTTTGAAATCGTTGCCCAAAACCCCACCAAAGCACCACAGAAACATGCGAAAATTAGCTATTTTAAATGCTTGAATTTTTACAGTAGCAGCAGTGGGTTTTTCTTGCAAAAAAAAGTCTCTGTTGATTTTATTTTATTTTATTTTATTTTATTTTATTTTATTTTATTACACCTGCACATTCGCAATGATGGGCTCGCCCATGGGAGTGGACCATGCAAATTTTCCACCAATCGCATGGCCACTTGGCCAGGTTGACCACAGAGACTTCTGGGATGTGCCAATCGGGCATAAACAGCCCACTAATCGTAGCCCGAACCCTAACCCGAACCCTAAGCCTAACCCATACGCCAATACACTGTCCTTCTAAGTGGGTCAGAGAGGCACCCAGAGGTGCACCCCAATACTCACCCTAACCTCACCCGTAACTAGCCTAACCCTAGCCCTTGCACTAACCCGTCTTAACCCTAAGCCAGATCTACTTGCATTGCACTACATGCAAGTAGGTGAGACACAGTGGGTGCAAAGAGTCTGCCAGTCCATCACTTGTGGCTCTGGCTGACTCCTGCAGCTCCCTCCAGGAGCCCACTACCCCCCCCAAACCAGTACTAATGACAACGAAAAAACAAAAAAACAAACTGACTAATTTTTGCGAAATTTCGCGAAAAACAGAAACAAGCCAAAACGGACTGCCTCCGACACACGACAACTCGAAAACGTCATTTTCCCTAGTCGTGCCCATCTCTATTCCTGATGGTTAGAGCTGTTCGGCAGTGGAAGATGCTGCCCCAAAGGAGGGTGGTGGAGTCTCCTTCTTTGGAGGTTTCTAAGCAGAGGCTTAGAACTTGGACTGGATGGCTTCCAACTCTATGATTCTTTGATTTTATGATTCTATGATTCTATGATTCTATCAGCCTGTGCCTAGCAATGCTGCCCATGCCCAAATAGTTAGTGCTTAGGGCTATTTAGAATAGCCAAAATGGATTTGTATAACCAGAGAGAATAGAATGACCTAGTGTTTGTTATTTTGTAGGCAAATAATTTCATACTTTAAGTCGATTAGGAGTTTTGATGTCTTTTTTCAATTTTGTTTTACTCTGCATTTTTTTATTTAGAAATAAAGCTCCATTATATTTGACCGTTTGGATTTTGGAGAGTCATTTTGAGCTGGTAAGCTTTAAGAAACTATGGAGCTTTAAGTTTTAAGACCCTAAAAGAAATTTTGCTCAGCTGGTATGCCCTCAGAATGACAGCCTGTTCGTTCTCAACATCCCACGCGAGTTGCACTCAAGTCATCATAGTGCATGTTGACCACGTTGACCCCTGAGTTGGTCGCACAGCAGCTTTGTGTAGGTCTTGTGTGGCTGCCCGCTGATCCCGCAGATGCTGTGCGGATTGCAAAGGCCACAAGGATTGGAGTTGCCGCCGAAGGACATCCGCTGGTCGGCCACAGTGCGGGTGACCTTGCACTGGGCAGGCGTGCTGGTGAGCTTGGGTAGCTGCTGGGTGATCTTTGGAATGGCATCCCGGCTGATGATGGTGTCTGACCACGAAGGTGGATGGGCATCCTGGCAGAGGCAGGCAAGGAGGACAGGTGGCAAGCAGGCTGGCAGTGAGGAGGATGTCCACTGACTTCAGCTTGCTTCACGTTGCTGACCCCCCGCTGCTCCCGGCCTGCCAACTGGCGCAGGTGCAGACTGTAAAACCTGAATGGACCTGTCTACTACGAAATAACCAAGCTAAACCATCTTCTTCTTCCTTGTCGTCTCTTCCCGCTTTCTGTGTTGCTGACCGTTTAGGCGAGTGGACCTTGGTAATAAATTACATGCATGCCATGTGCTTCTGAAACTTTCATTGAGTCATAAAAAAAGCTGGTTTGGGAAAAAAGTGTTCTGCTTACATGCCGCCCCATACCACTTCAAGTAGTCTCTGGGTGGTTTACAGTTGAATTACAGTAATGCAGGCTACACATCGCCCCCCCCCACTCCTCCAGCAAGCTGGGTACTCATTTTACCAATCTTGAAAGGATGGAAGGCTGAGTCAGCCAAGAGCCGGCTACATGGGATAGCAATATAAAGGGTAATAATAAAAGCTTCTTTAAATATGTTAGAAGTAGAAAACCTGCCAGAGAACCAGTTGGCCCTCTGGATGGTGAGGGAGGAAAAGGGGAGATTAAGGAAGACTTGGAAATTGCAGAGAAATTAAATGAGTTCTTTGCATCTGTCTTCACGACAGAAGACCTTGAGCAGATTCCGCTGCCTGAATGGCCCCTCTTGACTAAAGAATTAAATCAAATACAGGTTAAAAGAGAAGATGTTTTAGGACTAATTGATAAATTGAAGATTAACAAGTCCCCGGGCCCAGATGGCATCCACCCAAGGGTTATTAGGGAACTGAGAAATGAAATTGCAGATCTCTTAACGGTAATATGCAACTTGTCTCTTAAAATGGCCACAGTGCCGGGGGACTGGAGGATTGCAGATGTCACACCAATTTTTAAAAAAGGAAGAAGGGGGGACCCGGGAAACTACAGGCCAGTTAGCCTTACATCTGTCCCAGGGAAGATGGTGGAAAGCCTCATCCAAGAGAAAATCTTAAAACACATAGAAGAACAAACCTTGCTGAGAGCAAATCAGCATGGCTTCTGCAAGGGTAAGTCTTGTCTGACAAATCTTTTAGAATTTTTTGAAAAGGTCAACAGGCATGTAGATTTGGGTGAACCGGTGGATATAGTCTATCTGGATTTTCAAAAGGCCTTTGACAGAGTCCCTCACCAGAGGCTGCTGAGAAAATTGCACAGTCAGGAGATAAGAGGGCAGGTCCTCTTATGGATTGAGAAGTGGTTGAGATCCAGGAAACAAAGAGTAGGTGTCAATGGGAAATTTTCACAATGGAGATAGGTGAAAAGCGGTGTGCCCCAGGGCTCGGTCCTGGGACCGGTGCTTTTCAATCTGTTCATAAATGACCTGGAGACAGGGATAAGCAGTGAGGTGGCCAAGTTTGCAGATGACACAAAACTTTTCCATGTGGTAAAAACCATAGAAGATTGTGAAGAGCTCCAGAAGGATCTCTCCAAACTGGGGGAATGGGCTACGAAATGGCAAATGTGTTTTAATGTAGCCAAATGTAAAGTAATGCATATCGGGGCAAAAAATCAAAACTTTATCTATCAACTCATGGGCTCTGAGTTATCCGTGACGGATCAGGAAAGAGATCTTGGTGTGTTGGTGGACAGCTCCATGAAGGTGTCTCCCCAATGTGTGGCAGCAGTGAAGAAGGCCAATTCCATGCTAGGGATTATCAAAAAGGGGATTGAAAATAAAACAGCCAACATTATAATGCCATTATACAAAACAATAGTAAGGCCGCATCTGGAGTATTGTGTACAATTCTGGTCACCGCATCTCAAGAAAGACATAGTGGAACTGGAAAAGGTGCAGAAGAGAGCGACCAAAATGATTACTCGGCTGGGGCACCTCCCTTATGAGGAAAGGCTAAAACATTTGGGGCTCTTTAGTCTGGGAAAAAGGTGACTGAGGGGGGATATGATTGAGACATACAAAATAATGCAGGGCATGAGTAAAGTGGATAGAGGGAAACTCTTTTCCCTCTCACAAAATACCAGAACTAGCGGACATGCACTCAAATTGAGGGCTGGAAGAGTAAGAACAGACAAAAGAAAATATTTTTTCACCCAGCGCATTGTTAGTCTATGGAACTCCCTGCCACAGGGTGTGGTGATGGCATCTGGCTTGGATGCCTTCAAAAGGGGATTGGACAGATTCCTGGAGGAAAAGTCCATCACAGGTTACAAACCATGATGGAGATATCTCCAGGCTTAAAACCAGGGTACTTCAAGGGCCAGATGCAGGGGAGTGGTATCAGGAGACAGATATCTAGTCTCATGCGCTCCCAAGAGCATCTGGTGGGGCCACTGTGAGATACAGGAAGCTGGACTAGATGGGCCTTTGGCCTGATCCAGCATGGCTCTTCTTATGTTCATATGTTCTTAACCCCAGGTTGTGAGCACAGTTTTACCTGCAGGACAGGCAATTATCCACTGCACCATGAGGCACAGGGGCTGGTGACGCTATCCAGCCAAACACACACACCCCTCTGCTTGTGGCAGGGATCCCAATCAAAGTAGATTGGACAGTTGGTTGTTTAATTATCTCTTGAAGGTTTCCATAGTTGGAGTTCTTCTTGTTCATTTCAGAAGGGGGTAGTATCTGAAGTTTGGCCTTAGTTCTTTTTTTGGGGGGGCGGGGTCTAATTTCTCCTTGAGTGTGAAGCTTTTAACTCAGGAAGTTCTTAACTAACTCAGCCCTGAATCTTGCCTCCTGCGCATCCTGCTTTCATCTCTGAATTGCATGTTTCTCTGTCACATCTGACAGGTAAATGAGAAACCAGGCCGTTCTTTCTCTCTCTGTGATTATCTGGGCGAGGTTGATGGCACTTCCTCTGCATCAAATGGGTGTGGGACTACACACTCCGCTATTACATCGTTGGAAGTTGTGGTGACGATCCCGTTTTAGTCGGCATAATTTCCGGAAGCAATTGGCTGGCGGGTAGTTAAGTTGTAATTAAGCACTCTTCCTTATTACAGAGCTCTTCAGGATTATTTCCCTAATTATCCATCATTCTAGCGGCTTGTGATAAACTCAACTGTCCCAGCCAGCAATAGCCAAAATCTGTATTTTTGGGGGAAATGAATATTATCCTATCCATCATTTGTAAGCCAAAAGGTCCAGTTTTGTAGATCAGTTTCTAGTGGCTTTCAAAATGGATGGCAAGCACTTCTGCCAAAATGGAGGTCTACCCTGAATTATTCCCAATTTCAATATTCAGTTTGGAAGTAACACATTCAGCACAGCTCGACAGCTCCCTCCTCCCTTTGCCGAAAACCAACAAGCCAAAAGCCTTGAAATCTGTGTTATTTCAGCTTCAGTCAACACTCATTTTTCTTCACAGCTTTTTCTCATTCTGTGCAATTTTTTAAAATAGCAGAGGTGGGTGAATGGTGACTCTGGGGTGCATCTCAGACTTGTTAACTTTCTTGTTAACTGAATGAGTTACCTCCAAAATGTGCTGTCCTCTTGCGAACTCAAACCTGGGGCTTCCTTTGTTTGAGTCAGCCTGTCTCATATTTGGTTCCCCTCTTTCCCTCTCAGCTCGAACACTTCCCTATATGATTGTCTTTTCCAAGGAGTCATTTCTTCTCACAATGCGCCCAATGTGTTCTGTTCTCAATCATCTCAGAGTGCAGGAAACACACCAGCGGGCTCAACTTAGGCCACTATCTCACATGGGGGAAGATCCAGATATTGTGAAAGTCCGGATTTTCTTCTTTCTTGGTCACATGGCTGAAGATGTGGGATCTCCGTTCCCACGTGTAAAGATTTTTTTAAAAAATAAAATGCCATTCAGCTCCACGGCCAGCAGGTGGCACTAGCAAAAAATGTAAAAAAAACAGCAGCACTAACAGCCTGAAGGACAGCTGATCAGCGCTGGGGGGAGGGGAATTTTTTTTTAAAGCGCTGACTAGCCCCAGGAGCTGGTGGGGCTAGGAAAAAAATGAAACAAGTGAACAAAAAAACAAAAACAAAACAGTGCTGACAGCCTGAAGGCCAACTGATTAGCACGGGGAGCAGGGGAAATTTAATTTTTTTTTAAAGCGCTGACCAGCCCCAGGAGCTGGTGGGGCTAGGAAAAAAATGAAACAAATGAACAAACAAAAAACAGTGCTGACAGCCTGAAAGCCAGCTGATCGGCGCTGGGACCAGGGGAAATTTAATTTTTTTAAAGCGCTGACCAGCCCCAGGAGCTGGTGGGGCTAGGAAAAAAATGACACAAATGAACAAACAAAAATTAGTGGTGACAGCCCAAAGGCCAGCTGATCAGTGGTGGGGGGGATTTAAAAATAAAAAAATAAAAAGCACCGACCAGCCCAGGACAAGCTGGTCAGGGCTGTGGGTGGAGGAAAGCAGAAAACCGGATCATATGCAAGCTCCAATGGACTTCTGGCTCACATTTTTTACCGTAGCAAAAAATTCCCAACTTCTCCAGTAGGTCATGGAAAACTTGCTAAAGGGGGCATAACCAGGGTTTTTTTAAAAGCCCAGTGGCCGTGGGGACAATATTTTTGGAAACACTTTATCTTGAAATTTAATCAGCATTTTAAAGGATGTGCGATAGAGCCCTTAGAGGACGCCAGGTAGACTATTGAAAAAAACTTTCTCACTGTTAGAGCAGTACAACCGTGGAATCCATGACCCCGAGAGGTCGTGAGTGATCCAGTGCTGGAGGTATTCCAGGGAAATGCCACCACCTGGCAGGCATCCTTTGATTTGCAAGAAAGGTCACTGATGGATCCCTCATCCTCATCAGACTCCCATCTTTCCTGTGAATTATTGTCCTGGAGATGAATCACCATTCCTGGAAGCTCAGGTTCAATGGGATGTCTGATTGTTGAACACTTCAAACGACAAAGTTTTAAATCATGAAAGTGGAATTCCAGACCTTCTTTTCATGTTTGACATTTCGGGGGACCGTGGGAGTTCCAAGAAGCAGAGAACTTTCCCTAGACCAGTGTTGGCAAACTGATGGCATGGGTGCCACAGGTGGCATATGGAGCCCTTTTCTGTGGGGATCCGACATCGCCCCACACAGCCACCTGTATTCAGGTAAAATTGCTGTATTGGCACTTTGCAAAAAAAAAAAATAGTGGGTTTTGAATCATAGTTTGGGGACTCGGTCTCTAAAAGGTTTGCCATCAACTGACCAAACCCTCCCAAATTGGACACTTGCGCTGTTTCAAAATAAATGATCTCCTAAAATTACTGCCATAGATGAGGATGAGGCATCACAACAGTTTTTCTTTCCCTTGCGAGTGACTGAGATCTCCCGTTTTGTCCTTATGGGAGAACCAGTTTGTTTTGTGGACAAACATGCACACCCAAAACATTCCCTAGATTCATGGAAGGGACATCATGTTAAGTCTCTGACAGGTTGCTTGACTCTTTTGGCATCTTCAGAGGCTGCTTTCACACGACCCCTAAAATCCGCTGGCAACTTAAATGCAGATTCCCCCAACGTGGTTTTTGTTCTGCTTCCTGTGACCTCCCACACTCTGATTCTATTGCTTCTGTCTGTGGTGAGGGGAGAGAGAAAAAATGCAGGCTCACCTCTGCCTGCCGTTGGCAGCAGCTAATTGTTCCAGCCCATTAGGATTCCTGTCTGTTAAAGGGGGGGGCAACAAAAACAAACAAAAAAACAGAGGAGGGCCAGGCATGCAATGCTTTAAAACAGCAACAAGGAACAGCAACAAAGATTTTACCTCCTCCAGACCATGTACTGGGACATGCTTAAGTGGGCATGGTAGTACTTTATTTTTTTTTTAAAGTCCGCTGCTGATGGGAAAACAATTTTATGCTCTGCATCTGCAAGCATTTTGCAGTGGATTTTAGGGGTCATGTAAAAGCAGCCAGAATTTGCTTCAAAGGACCTCACTCTGCCTCTCAAGCACAAGCATAATAGCGGTTTCCCCCATCTATAAGATGTCCCCATATATAAGACTTTTCCAACTCAACATAGTTTTGCAGCCATGCCGTTCTCACCTTGGCTTACTTCTGTGTATAAGACAACCCTCAATTTTTAGTCTAACGATTTGAGACCAAAATATAGTCTTATATATGGAAAAAGATTGCACTCATTCTGGAGACCTTTAGAAAAACACCATGCTTTGCATCACACTCATTTTGAGGCAAGTTCAAAAGGAGATTAGATGATAGCTTTATTGCTCACTAGTAAAACAAAAAAATGTAAGCTAAGCTTTTGAGAGCAACTTGCTATTTTTATCAAAGCATTGTACCAAAAATGCAATCTTGATAGAGGATGTAGCCTATCAGGCACTGATAATCTTTTTGGTGAGATGGAATACACCAAATGATGGTATCAGGAGGCAGGGCTGGTGTTAAGGCTGCTTCAAAGTCCCGGATACAGTTTTACACCCAGCATATCAAACAAAGCAGCATAGTCCTTGACTACCACCACCCTCTTCCCACCCTCAATTTGTCTCTCTCGAGACTACAAGTCCCTGCTTGCCTTGAGGAAGGGGTGGGGGTGGGGAGAGGTGATGCAAAAAGCATGTGCTCCATTTGAAAGTTGGAAAAATATTAGCAAAACTTGCTAGGAATAATCAGGGCCAGATTAAAAAGAAGAATTTTTTTGTAGTGGCTGCAGTTCAGGCCTGTGGCAAGGTATTTCATACCACTGTTTGGCTGCTGTGATGTTCAGAAGGTCATCCCACTTTGAGATAGACTTTCACGCTGTATGAGGGACAGGTTTCCTGCAGTGCTTGGACCAGCACCTGGAATGGATGCATTATCCCCCCGCCTAGTTTGAGTCATCACTACCTGGACCTCCGCTGCTTACACCATCATTCGCATCACATTTCAAGAGCTGCCTGGAAATCCACCCACCTCTTGTCTCCCAAACACTCAAGAGGGAAAGGTTTTTGAGATCTGGATGGGAGATAACCACCCTATAAAAGGTTTCCGAGACCCAATCAAGAGAACCGATTGACCCCAAACAGAGAAGATACTCATTACTCATGGAACGTAAAGGCTCTTTGGTCAAGTGGTCTCACTTTCAGCAATCAAATGGCTTCATCAGTAGCAGGATCTTCTGTTCTGAGAGCTTCTCTCTGTGCCCTTATGGAGCCGCGGGTTTTGTTGTTCTCAGAAGTTCCTCGGTGATCACCTAATCCTTTAAAAAAAGTGGGCATAAAACACAATTTTGAACTTCATCAACCTTGAATGTGGACCTCGAGCAGCCTTTTCTGGTCCATGCTGAGAAGAAGAAAACGGGGACACAAGGAATGGGAGAGTGTGTGATATTTATGCAGGAATAGGCAATCCCTTTATCAACCACTAAAAAAATTCATCATACAATATGTGAGTTTGCATGGTTCAAACCACTACAAAAGCTTGCATATTGTATGATGAGGTTTTTATTTTAGTGGCCTAAAAAGTTATCACATATTCTTGCATTTCTGTTTTGCTTTTCTGTGACCCATCCCTGCTTGTGAGGATGAGATGGGCAAAGGTTTACATCTCTAAGGCAGTTACTTCACATCCTGTTCATCCCCTTTGCTGTCCCGCTTGGGACAGGTACAAAAAAACCCTTACTTCACGTCCATAGCGTGACAGCAAAAAGTTGTCTCGACCACGCCCCTGGAACAAGGAACAGAGCGTGACAAGCTGTACCTGCCCCTGGGCTGGGGAATTCTCTTGTCATGGTTCATTCCTGGTTCCTTTTCCGAAGGACCGTGTGGTAACAACTGTCACACAACAGCCAGTGTCCACCTAGTGGTCAGCGGCTGAAGCGGCATTCAACATTAGTTTCCCCACGGGAAACACCATGCTGTACAAATGTTTATTAACGAAAGTACTGAAAATTCTGTAGCATTGATGTGTAAATCCCGGAAGACCAGTAAATCGAAATATCAAAAAAGTTTTATTTACGATATTAGAAAAGGGGTTAAGAAAGCAAGACAAATTCAGAATTTGTCACAGAACAAGACCGTGAAGTAACAGTTGTCACGAGACAAGGAATCATGTCCATGAGTAAATGGAAACAGGGACTGAAGAGGGACAAAACCACGTGACCACAAACAATGCTGTCACAGTACAAACGTAATTGCGGAACAATTTAGGACATGAAGTAACCGCCTAAAAAGACATCTCCTTCCTTCCTTCCTTCCTCCTCCTCCTCTTCCTCCTCCATTTTGGAAGATGAGAATCAGCTGCTTCAGCAAAGACAGTGCTTTTCACTGAATAAAGATAGTTTAATTCACCCTGAAGGCATTGGTGGGGTAAGTATCTGATCTCTTACACAATAATGCTACTTGATGGATCAAACGTTTGTAGACGTCTCGGGGCAAGAGGGCACCATATGGAGGAATAGCCTGCCATTTCCCAACTCGGTGGTTCAGGATGTACTTCTCCCAGACTAGAACGGACAGAATTTGATTTCTACAACAAAAACACAGCCAAGCCAGCTTAAGGATACAAGGCCAACATAAAGCTGCAATGCCACACTCTTAAGACTTATCCCATTAAGAGAAGATAAATATTGGCTATATTCCCAGTTGGTTTTCTGTTGTATATAGAAGTTGGAATATAGTTTTTTATTTGTTTGGTCAGTTGTTTAAACATATACCCCGTCCATTTAGTGGACAAGCCACAACTCTAGGCAGCTTCCAGAAAATATTAAAAATGCACATGTTTAAAAGAATCATTAAAAAAACCCTTTTGGCGAATGATGGGAAGCATAAACCATAAAATGAATATTACAAAGGGGTGAGGTCTGTAAAGGCCTGGGTAAAAAGCCAGGCCTTTACATTTGCTTTCAGAAGTGAATTATGCTTCTGGGGAGATTCAGAAAAACAGAGGCAGATTTATTGTAGTGTTTCTAAGCCCACAGAACATCCTTGCCAGAGGATGTGTTGATGGCACCTGGCTTACATGCCTTTAAAAAGAGATTAGACTGATTTCAGGAGGGAAAGTCCATTGCAGGTGACAAGCCATGATGGGGAGATGTGTCATCTCCAGGCTTAAAGGGAGGATCCCTCAAAGTGCCATATGCAGGGGAGTGGCATCAGGAGACAGGGATCTGGTTGTCTCATATGGGGCCACTAGGAGATCCTGGAAGCTGGACTAGGTGGGTCTTTGGCCTGATCCAGCAGGGCTCTTCTTATTTTCAACCACTCAGTTCACCTGCTCTTCTTCTCAGGGTGCTCCTTGACGTGGACACCCTGAGACCAGCCAAAAAAACATTAACTAGAAACCAAGCCTTCTTGGCTGCGGCCCCTTCATTGGGAGCTTTTTTAAATTGCTTATAGCAGCTGTTCCAAACTTTGGGTAACCCAGATCTCCTTGGACTGCAGTTCCCAGAAACGCTAGCGGACACAGCTGGCGGCAAAGTCTTCTGGGAATTGCAGTCCAAGATGCAATGTGGGCACTTGACACTGAACAGAGGGAGATCAGGTAGCCCTCCCATTGGACAGAGTAACTAGCAGGTATGGGTCTCACTACCCAAATGGCCCTGCTATACAACTCCTTCTGTAATTTCTCTCTTCAGGTGGGTTTAACCTGGTAACTAAAGATGGGCATAAACCTCAGAGGTTCACGCCAGATCATTGTTTGTCCAAACTGGTGTTGGCTGTTTCCCAGCTCCATCCACTCCAGTGGGTGCCTGTTCAGAGGCAGCACACAAAAAGGGCAGGGCAGGGCAGGGCAGGCAAACTAGGGTGCTGCCTCTGAGCAGGTATCTGCTGGAGGAGGCAATGCTAGGAAGGTCTAGACACTGGTTTGGACAAAAAAACAAACCAAGCTTTGCACCCATCTTTAACAGTATTTGGCTCCATAAGAGTTGGGCTGCTGTTTTTTCGCTTTGCTTTATTGTTTTTGTTTTGTCTCCTCCTTCCCTTCCATTTTATATTGTTTGTTTTTATTACTGTAACATTTCAATATTGTACGGTCGTACTTGAGAAGAAAGGCAAATACAAACAAAAAAACAAAAAAACATCATTTCCCCAGACTTACTTCCAGAAAGGAATTTTGGTACCAATGTAGCAGAACAAAAGGGAGAAATAATGTTTTGGTGTAAAACTGATTTACTGTGTCTGCAGTCCCATAGAGTCATGGGATCACAGAGTTGGGAGAGTCCACAAGGGCCATCCAGTCCAACCCCCTGCCATGCAGGAAACCCCATCACAGTATTTCTGACAGAGGGTCATCCAAAACACAAAAAAGTTTTCTGTTTTTGGAAAAGGTTTTCATACATCTTGTATACTCAGCATCTTCAACTTGATCTACTGTCCAGTGTGGTAAGGCGCCTTTTGTTCCCTTCCGAGGAGAAAGGTTGGGTAAACATATTTTAAATAAATATGAACATAATTTCTTTAATTTTTTTCCAGAGAGAGGGCTGGGTGGATTTCTGTTGGCAGTTCAGAAACTCAGAAACTTTTTGTTTTTTGTCTTCCAGAAACTAACAGGTAGGATGTGCAAAAAGTCTTGGAAGCATGTATGTCTCATTTTTGTCTTCCAGACCTCTCTTTTTATGGACAGGTAGGATGGGCAGTCTGTCTTGGAAGGATGTGCTCTAACATGTACTGACGTCTTGCACTTTTGGGTTGTATGTGTGTACACTTCCTGGGAGATGCTTTTCCCCCCAATGTGTGCATGAATTTCTTGAGCTTACCTGCCCATTGAATCGAGTGGGCATTGCTCAAATCCACTTTTTAAAAAACATTTGGCTTGCTTAGCATTAGGGTCTTTCAATCTTTCCTTTGGTCTTCATAACTCCCAGGTTTGGACTTGAAAGATCCTTGCCGGAAATACTGTACTGGGGAATTTCTGCCAAGAAGTATAGACACAACTGAAGAAATGGACCAAGAGTGTGACTCAAAATTAATCAGATTGGAATCTTCATTAGAAGCAGCCACAACTACTGATCTGTGCACCCTTTAATATTTTCACCAGGGCTCTGGGGCTTACACTGGTCTTTGTCCTCCAAGACAACTGGAAGAGTTGAAGATGTCTGATGTTAAAACAACTGAGGATAATGTCATGTTCCTACAGTCCATTGTGACTTCTGGGGCAGCGAGTGACATTGCTGAATGAAAGAGAATGTGTTGAGGGGAAGGTGCCCAGAATAAAGGTTTTAAATGACAAATGACTGGAGGAGTAGGGGATGTTTACCAGGAGAAGACAAGACAGGGAGCTGACAGGACAGCCACCTTTAGATATCGCAAAGATTGCCACTAAAAGAGAGAGGGAACATATCTTCTGGTGCTGCAGAAGGTCAGCCCTGAAAGGACAGGTTCAGACTTCAAGAAAGGAGATGCAAGGAAGAACATACTGATGATCAGAGTGGTTCAACAGTGAAATACTTTAGAAGACAGTAGACATTTTTATATGGAATGGTTGCAAACAGAGGTTGGCTTGCCAGCTTTAGCTATGGACTTCCTACCCTGGCAGTGGGTTGGGTTAGATGACCCTTGGGTCCTTCTAAATCTGTCATGCATTCATCAAATAATGGAGTCAGATTGGGATTGGAAGGCCATTGGGTCCAACCCCCTGTGAAAGCAGATTGGAAAGATGGTGGTCCAGTCTTCTCTTGAAGGCCTCCAGCACTGCAGCACTCATCACCTCCCCAAGGTCTGGGGTTCCGCTGTTGTACTGCCCTAACAGTTAAGGAGTTTTTCCAGACATTCAAACAGGAACAGATCCCACCCCTATAGTTCTGTAATTGTCTGAGAGTTCTGTGCCACATTTTGATGCTCAACTTGACTTGTGCATCTGTTTCCCCACTTCCATGGAAATTAATATGTATTCCCAGGCTGATGTTTTGAAAATATACATTTTGGTGTCTTGTTGAATTTTAGCCTTCTCCCGTGGATGAACCTGGGTTTGTGTATTCCCAACAACAATGCTGGCCATTTTTCCGGAGGCATTTTTTTAAAATTACATGCATTTTATTAATGGCATGTGTTCAGGCCTGGATCTGACCGAAAGCTCCCATATATGGCCATTTGGTTAGCCAGGATCAGTTCTGGGAGGAACAAATAGAATAAAATTTAATAGTCTGAAAACAACAAAAAAATTTTCTCCCCTAGAAATGAAAACTTGCCACTGCATGTGTTGAACTTTTTTTAAACAACCCTGCATGCTGCTTCTAGTGAGTTTGGATGGGAGGGACCTTTCTGGGCTTGAGTGACTGTCAATTTATCCCACCCGAGCCAATGGTTCCCTGCCTCTGAATTCAAGGAGGCTCTCTGCTCTGTGCTTTTCCCCTTCTCTGATGTCTTCTCCATGGTAGCCTGTTGAAGTCTGTTAATGAAAGCAGTCGTGTTTGCCTGTTGGCTCTTTGATCTGTTCAATTGTAAGCAATGACACATTTTTATTCTTTCTCTTATCATTAATGTCTCAGAGTGAGTCCTTCCCACGGTATGTGCCAAATTGATGTGAGAAAGGGTGGGCTAATCTGGAGGGCCTTGAAGCTAATTCTGCTCTCTGTAACCCCACACTTTCCGCTGCCTACCAGGAGGAATTTAACCATCATTCAAAACTCTGCAAAGGCATGATGGCATGGGAGCTGTCCCTCCCCAAAGTTGATACCGGGGAGGTGGACTTGGGCATGCATGCTGGCTGAGATCCAGACTGTTAAATACAGAAGGAGATGTCTGGTAGGATACAAACCTTTTACCACGACACTGGAATTGTAATAGAAAGTGACAGTAAATCATTAGGGTTCTGATTTAAAGCTGCTCTGTGACAGACATCCAAACTGTCAGGCAAGCTCCCACTGGACTGATGTCTCATCCTGCCTCCATCGCTCAGAAACTGACTGGATGTACATAAATGCATTCTCCTATATGTGACTTATGACATGCATTCTCCTATCTATGACTGGGGCACCGGAAGAGGAATAAAAGGAGGAAAGTCCATCACAGGTTACAAACCATGATGTCATCTCCAGGCTTAAAATTTGCAGGGTACTTCAAGGGCCAGATGCAGGGGAGTGGTATCAGGAGACAGAGATCTAGTCTCTTGCGCCCCCAGCCACTGTGAGATACAGAAAGCTAGACTAGATGGGCATTTGGCCTGACCCAGCATGACTCTTCTTATGTTCTTATGTTCTTATGACCAAGCAGGGCTGAGCACCCGTCCTACAAATGGCAAAAGTTTCTTTTGATTTGAATTGGTGTGTTTCAAATTGTTGTTTGCTTTGCTTATATGCTGGCCAGACTTCCCTTGGGAAAATTGGTGCAGTATATAAACCTAAAGATGAATGAATAAATAAATGTGCAGCAAAGTTGAGTGTTTACTTGCATTTACTTTAGACCAGTGGTTCCCAACCCTTGGGGTCCCCAGATGTTCTAGCTTTGCTAGCGGGGCTTTCTAGGAACTGTAGTCCACCGGGGAGACCCAAGGTTGGGAACCAATGGGCTTAAGTCCTATTAAACACATGACTTTGTGGAACGTGTCACTTGGTTCTGAGGTTCTCAGTGGCTCACCCCGGTTGGTGTCTTATTCTCATGTCAATCCTTAGGAGACCTCTCCCAACCTCCCATGTTGACTTATGATGTGCTAGCTTAATTGAATAATGCCATTTGATGCTGGCAATGCATATGATAGTTTGGAAGAAAATCATAATTATTTATTTTATTTAAAAATGTGCATTTATTTAGAAAAGAATCTCACTCAATTACTTAGACTCAGGAGTCCCTTAACACTGACAAGATCTCTTCTTTCTTATATCCAACTCACCCTGCAAAAACCTGGTGCTTCTCTCTATTTCACAGAATCATAGTATCATAGAATCATAGAGTTGGATGAGACCTCAAGGGCCATCTAGTCCAACCCCCTGCCATGCAGGAACCCCCATCACAGGACTCCCGACAGATGGCCATCCAGCCTCTGCTTAAAAACCTCCAAAGATGGCCACTACCCTCCTTTGGGGCAGCAGATTCTACTCTTGAACAGCTCTAACCCTCATGAAGTTCTTCCTAATGTTTAAATGGAATCTCTTTTCCTGTAGTTTGAAACCATTACTCTGAGTCCTTGTCTCTGAAGCCATGGAAAACAAACCTGTTCCCTCTTCAATTTGACATTCTTTGAAATATTTAAACATAGCTATCATATCCCCTCTCGGTCTTCTTTTTGAAAGGCTCCTTGTAAGGTATTTCTTCCACACCTTTAACCGTCCTGATTGCCCTCCTCTGGAGCCATTCAGGTTATCAACATCCCTTTTAAACTGAGGTGCACAGAACTGGACCCCTGCTTTTGGATTTTTTAAACATCTATATAATAGGGGAGCAGTGATCCTAGTTTAGCTGTGCCATTTCCCTGCCTCCCCAGGAATTTTTTTTGGGTTATGTGAAAACCTTGCCGAGACCAAAGAGAAATGTATTGAAAAACCAAAGCGCTCGGTTGGGTGGTTCATTATGAAAAATACAAAAAGGATTATGAAGAAATGGAGCATTTAAATTCTCCCACACTCCCCAGCAATCAAGGAGGGTGCTTGCATGCAAGAATCAGGCAAGCCAAGATCAGCCTTAATATGAACAATGAACTGTTTGTTTTAAGTTACTTCCAGCCTCAGGGAGTCCCTGCAACAGGAATGTCCAAACTTCGGCCCTCCAAATGTTTGGACCACAACTCCCACAGTCCTTTGCCATTGGCAATCTAAGCTTAGAATTCTGGGAGTTGTGGTCCAAAACATCAGGAGGGCCAACATTTGGACATGCCTGCCCTAGAACAACAGAGAAGGGACAGTGTTGTTCTTGCATGGCACAACAGAGAAGGGACAGTGTTGTTCTTGCATGGCAGAGGGGCCTCCGTGGACTGGATGGCTGCAGGTGGATCTTGTTAAGAGGTCTCTTCCAACTCTATGATCCTCTTCCTGGTGATTCTATGAAATTCTGTGAATTTTCAGGACTTGTGGTGGTGCACGGCATCTTCCAGCATCTTCCAGCCAAGAAGGTGTTTGTGTGTTAATGCGGTCTGGAAGCAGGAGGGGAGCAGTTATCTTGGTGCTTCATCGGCTGAAGGAAGTTTGGGGGAAATTGGCCCGTTGCTTTGCACGAGGGAATGAAAAGAGATATCCATCCGGGAGGCCGACAGCAATATCTTCCCCGCTGTGGCTTTGCAGAGATCACGGACAGCAACTGCTGAGGGAAACACTATTAGGAGAAGAGTGAGGAATGGGAGACTTTATTAAACGGGGATCATTAAAAGGATGACAAATCCCACAGAGCTGGCAGGGTGGGCGAGGAGCTAAGCAATTCCCTCAGGGGAACTAGGCCTTTCAATCCAGAAATAGTTGTCTGTCTGTCTGTCTGTCTGTCTGTCAGTTAGTCTCTCTCTCACACACACACACACACACACACACACACACACACACACACACAGAGAGAGAGAGAGAGAGAGAGAGAGAGAGAGAGAGAGAGAGAGAGGCAATGTTTTCAAACTACAGGAAAAGAGATTCCATTTGAACATTAGGAAGAACTTCCTGATGGTTAGAGCTAGAGATGGGCACAAAATGATTTTTTTTTCATTCCGTTATCCGTTATTCAAATTTGTTCCAGTTCGGTTCGGTTCGTTCCCAAATTGCTATGGGCTCCGTTATTCATTCCGTTACGGAATGAATAACGGAGCCCATAGCAATTTGGGAACGAACCGAACAGAACTAGAACAAATTTGTTTGGTTATATTCGGTTCGTTCTTCCCCGCTGGCGATGACAGCCCAGTTGTCATTGCCGGCGGGGAGGACTGTCAGAGAGAGCCCCATTCTTGCCTCGCTAGCGGAGGCGGGACCGGGGCTCCCTCTCCAGCAATCTCCGCCACGGGTGGACAACAGCCGGCACAGCTGTCATCCCGGGCGGAGGAGATCAGCTGAGCCTGGGCCGTGGTCTCGCCTCCGCCCAGGTGGAGGAGGATCTTCCCCACGTGGGTCATGACAGTGCCTGGTGCTGTCATGACCCACGTGGGGAAGCCGAGACCCCCCTTCGCCCCTCTGCACTCAGGGGGCGGAGGGGGGTGTCAAAAGCATCTTCCCCGTGGGAGTCATGACAGCGCCCAGTGCTGTCGTGACCCACACGTGGAAGCTGACTCCTCCATTTGCCTCTCTGCATGCAGAGGGGCGAACAGGTCTCGGCTTCCCCACACCAGATGACAATGCTGGGCACCCTGTCATCCGGCGCAGGGAAGGTGGAGGGCAGCGATCACTCCCCTATCCAGTGATCTCCGTGGCACTCCAGTGGTGCCTGGCCCTGGGAGATCTCCCCGTGGCTGCGGAACGGCTCTCCCAGGAGGCTTGCCACTAGCTCCAGTGGCGCCGAGCCCCGGGAGGGCTCCCCGTGGCTGCGGGGATGCTCTCCCGGCCCGCATGCCCCCAGCTCCGAAAATCGAATAAACGATAACGGAGTGGGCCCCAGGCGCCTGAATAATGGTAAAGAACCAAAGCGGGCCCCAGGGGCCTGAATAATGGAAACAAATGCCATTTTGGCGTTTCGTGCCCATCTCTAGTTAGAGCTGTTCGGCAGTGGAATAAGCTGCCCCAAAGGAGGGTGGTGGAGTCTCCTTTTTTGGAGGTTTTTAAGCAGAGGCTGGATGGCCATCTGTCGGGAGTCCTGTGATGGGGGTTCCTGCATGGCAGGGGGTTGGACTGGATGGCCCTTGAGCTCTCTTCCAACTCTATGATTCTATGTTTCACACACACGACAATTTCTTCTACTGTGGATAAAATCAAGTTCTCATGCTGTGTACTGTGGGACTCCAGATGCCACCCAAGCCAGCTGGGGTGCAGTGGAATCCACAGAAGTCCTAATTAGGCTGGGCTTCCCTCTGCCATCCTGTCTTCCTTGCCCAAACGATCATATTGATAGCCACTGAGTCAAAGGAGCCACAAGTCAAAAATATTTGGGAACCATGGGTCTAGAGGGGTGCATATACCCTGGACTTTGCAAGGACTCTGACACATATCTGTATAGATTGCTTTAACTCAGAAAGCCCCTGGTGTCCCATAAGTTCAGATGAAAACCCACAGATGGCCACAGTGGAGTCACTGGTTTCCACCGTTCCCAGTAATTGATCCTCCGAGCCATGTCATCTTGATCCAGGACATATTGTGTTGCCACCACAAGTTGCCCATCTGATTGATGACCACTGAGATGCAAGCAACCCATCTATTGCTACACATTCTTAGTAAAGGAGCACCCGTCCTGCTGATGGCAATTCACTGAATTCGGACTGCATGGTGGAAATGCAGTTTGTGGGAACACGAGGGCATTTTAGTCAAAATGAGGGAGAAAGGGAAGCATTAAATCCCTCCTAATCTCACCCAACTGGGAGAAAACTCATTGAAAAATCTCCATCTCATGAGCAAGAAAGAAAGGACTGGAGATTTATGTCCTTGCTTGATCTGCATAATGATCATTAAACCTTTCATAATCACAGTTTGTAAAGTTCATCTTTAATTACTGATAGCATATTACTGGATAGTGTTGGGTTATTTTTTTCCTGGTGTAAACTGAGCAGAAAGAACAGCTGTCTTGCAATTAGTGAGGGACATACATTTGTAGAGTGAAAGAGGCATAAATCACGTGGAATATTTTAATTATGATCTCAAGGTCTCCACGTGCATGCTGTAGCTATGGTCCTTCCAACAGCTCGGTCAAGAAATGGTTCCCTGCCTGGAATTCCCAAATAGCCACATTCTAAAGTAATCCATTATCCTCAGCTGGGATGGCTGATGGTTGGGGACAATGGGAGTCATAGCAACAGTGACTTATTCCAAGGAACGTGTGATAAACTGATGTGGGCAGCTGAAGACTAAGAACATAAGAACATAAGAAGAGCCCTGCTGGATCGGGCCAAAGGCCCATCTAGCCCAGCTTCCTGGATCTCACAGCGGCCCCACCAGATGCATTTGGGAGCACACGAGACTAGATCTCTGTCTCCTGATACCACTCCCCTGCATCTGGCCCTTGAAGTACCCCGGTTTTAAGCCTGGAGATGACACACATCTCCATCATGGTTTGCAAACTGTGATGGACTTTTCCTCCAGGAATCTGTCCAGTCCCCTTTTGAAGGCATCCAGGCCAGATGCCATCACCACCTCCTGTGGCAGGGAGATCCACAAACTAACAACGTGCTGGGTGAAAAAAAATATTTTCTTTTGTCTGTTCTCACTCTCCCAGCCCTCAATTTGAGTGGATGTCCCCTAGTTCTGGTAGAGATGGGTATAGATTACAAAAATGGTTATCTGCTTTGATTCATGATTTGTCAAGGATGAGACATCACAAATAACAAAATTACATTTTTTTCCTCCTGACAAATTGACAAATTGATTTGTGCATTTGTCTTTGAGCTTCAAAGCCTATAAAATGGCCCTGAAGGCACGTAGAGACACCAGACACGCAGGGAACCTTCACCTGGCACTCCTCAACAGACTCTCCATGTTTGGCAAAGATTGGGCTTCAGATTATATACAGTACCCACAAAATGGGCCCCACTGGGAAAATGTCCTTCAGAAGCTGACCTGGGGAAACCCAATCTTCACCAAAGATGTGTGTGTGTGTGTGTGTGTGTGTGTGTGTGTGTGTGTGTGTGTGTGTGTGTGTGTAGAGGAGAGTTAGAAGAAGTTTCTCTGTGGTTTGGTGCCTCAAAGTGCCTTGGAGGCCATTTTATGGCCTGACAAATTGATGAATCAAAAACTACCAAAAATCGTCAATTCGTGTCCATTGGGCGCATCAATTCATACAAATGCAGATTGCCAAATGTGTGAATTTTGGCCAATTCTGCAATTCATTTTTCAAATTCCTGCCCATCTCTCCCCCTCGAGACTCTAAGACATATGTAGGGGGTGTCTGTGTTCCAGAGAGAGAGAGAGAGAGAGAGCATGAGTATCAAAAAATACCAGAACTAGGGGACATCCACTCAAACTGAGGGCTGGAGAGTAAGAACAGACAAAAGAGAAAAAAATTTCACAGTGCGTTGTTAGTCTGTGGAACTCCCTGCCACAGGAGGTGGTGATGGCATCTGGCCTGGATGCCTTCAGAAGGGGATTGGACAGATTCCTGGAGAAAATGTCCATCACAGGTTACAAACCATGATGGAGAGGTGTAATCTCCAGGCTTAAAACCAGGGTACTTCAACAAGGGCCAGATGCAGGGGAGTGGTATCAGGAGACAGATACCTAGTCTCGTGCGCTCCTAGATGCATCTGGTGGGGCCCCTGTGAAATACAGGAAGCTCGATTACATGGGCCTTTGGCCTGATCCAGCAGGGCTCTTCTTATGTTCTTATGGAGTACTGCTATTATATTGTTGTTTCTACAACAGTGACTGTAGCTAATGACTCCAGGTCTCCCCTTAATTGCCTAATTTAAAATACAGTTCCTCATCTCTTCCATACACTCAGCGTCCCTGTTCAGAGTAACTCTAGGGAAGTGGCTCAATATAAGTATGGTTTATGCAAGTGAGAACCCCAAGCATATTTTCTGAGAGATTCCTAGTTTGGGGTGAAGAAGAATGGGCCCTCCTCTTTCTTGTCCATATCTCATAAAACCGGTAAAGATAAAGGTTAAAATTTTCCCCGCACATGCGCGCTAGTCATGTCTGACTCTAGGGGCATTGCTCATCTCCATTTTCAAACCGAAGAGCCAGTGTTGTGCACGTCCATGGTCATGTGGCCAACATGGCTGCATGAACACTATTTACCTTGCAAGACCACAGCTAACAACCCATACTTTATGGGTTTCAGCACCTTAGGCCATTGTTCACCTAAAGGCCTATTGAGACTATTATCTGCCTAATGAGCCTATTCAGGCCATGGTTCATCTTATGAGCCTATGTCAGAGCAGGGTGACAAGAGGTCAAAGTGAACTATAAAATGGAGGACTCACAACTAGCTTTCCTCAGACTGACGAAGCTGTTTGGGTGAGCAGTGAAATGGTTCAGTCTCACAAGAAAAGAAGCCCAGTTGCCATGACTCAACTTCCAGATAAACTCACATGGATGACTGAGAATCTTCACAGACTGTTTACCTTCCCACTTTTATGGTGGTACCTATTTATCTACTTGCATGTACACACTTTCAAACTGCTAGGTTGCCGAGAGCTGGGGTTCACAGTGGGGCTCATTCTGCTGTGGGGCACCCAGGATTCGAACCACTGAACTGCCATCTTTGCAGCTGACAATTTTAAGCGCTCTAGTCCTCTGAGCCCCCACGCTCCTCAGAAAACTGGAGAGGACACAATTAAGATGTGACTCTGAATCATCACTGAGTTTTTGGGTTCTTTTTTTTTAATAACTCCAAAAGCAGTTGCACTGAAATATTTCAAAAGCTGGCAGCAGGGGAATCAGCCTGCTGGTGCATTTTTAAGAGAAGCATTCAAATTTGTATTTATGCTTTTTTTCCTTGTTATCACATGACTTGGCCTCCAAATTCTGTTCATGAAATTGTAGGTCTCTTCCAACACCCATTACTGCTCCTGGGAAGGTCTAGAACAGGCTTGCCCAAAGTCTGGCCCGAGGGCCAAATCCGGCCCGTCAGGCCATTCTGGGTGACCCACGGCTGGCTGGCCTGCCCCTCCCTCCCCCTCCTTCGCCCCATGTTTTTTTTTTTAAAAAAAATCTTCCGCCAACACTGACACCGCCGGGAAGTTTGTGGGGCTGGGCCAGCCGGCTGGCCAGCCATTGCACAGGCTGCTGCCACCGGCACCACCGGCAATCATGTGAGGCTGGGAGTGCGTGCGGGGGGTGGCACGCAGGCGGGCCACCGCCACCGGCAACACCAGGAACCTTGTGAAGCTCAGCACGCAGGCAGGCCACTGCCACCAGCACCGCTGGGAACCTTGTGAAGCTCAGGAACACCGGCACCACTGGGAAGCTTGGGCAGCTGGGCGGACGGGTGGTCTGCCACCACTGGCACCGCAGGGGAATGTGGGGGGGGCAGGCCAGCGGGCCTCTGCCACCGCCAAGGAGCTTTGGGGTGGGCTGGCGGGTGAGCCGTTGCCACTGCTGGGGAGCTTGGGGGCGTGCAAGGTCACACAGATTGCCTCTTCCAAGGGGCGACCTGTGGCCACGGCTCCCTGTGCTTCCTTTGGTCCCCCACCTTCCTTCCTCCCTTGGTCCCCACCTCCCTCCCTCCTTCCCTTCCTTTTTCCCCACCTTCCTTCCTTCCTCTCTTGCTTTTCACCTTCCTCCCTGCCTCCCTTGGTTCCCGCCTTCCTCCCTGCGGGTGGGGTTGCAAGGGGTCAGTGGGTGGGGTTTATGGGTCACTGTGTGGGGCTTGCAGTGGGGTGGCAGGGTCGGGGAGCAACCGGCCCCTGACACATTCTCAGTCACCAAATCTGGCCCTCCTTACAAAAAGTCCCCCCCCCGGTCTAGAATCAGTGACCCACACTTTTAAATTAAGTGTGAAGGTCAGCATTGCCTAATACTCCCAAAAGTTTAATTTTTTTTAAAAAAAAACTAAGACGAGACCTTCTAGTCACAGATGGGTTTGTATTTTCAGATTTTTCTCCCAGGGTATGTGGCCCCTGTTGATCCACAAACTCTGCCCAGTGCTGGCAAATCCTTTCCTTAAAGGAAGACATATTTCCAAGTCCTAAATCTATTTTTAAGCGTAGAATCTGAATATGTGGGTGCATTTTGCTTCAAATGCAGTACCACATGCCAGGGGAAAGGAAGCCCCTGAAAGATATAAGTTCCATTTTGCACATATGTTTGGTACTTCCCATATCTGGCTTAATTATTTTTGGAATCTGTGATGAGCCAATTCTTCAGATAGCCTCAAATTTGGTCGGGGTCGGGGTTCCAGAATGGTAATCCTCAGTGGTCCCATCCTTATGTGTGAGGCTGAATAAATTTCAGCGGCTTGCTTCTAATCCCACAAAAGAGTGAGGACATTCCCGGTGCTCTTGACAAAACATCAAAAACTGTTTCCCCAAAGTAAGCATTGTTATTTAATTTTTTTATTTATTTTAGAGTATTTTGCCCCACCTTCCTCCTTGGAAGAATGTAAATAATAATCCAAACTGCCCAAAATGGGAAGTGACTGCTGATTGGTTGCATGAGATGTGCAAAGGTCCAAAGCATGAGATAGGTTGCTTGCATCTTTTCAAACAATCAGCTAGTCTTTCTCTGCTTGCTGTGTGTATGTATGCTTTGATTCCAAAAGGGTTTTGCACTGAGTTGGCTTGTGCACATTAGTACAGTATGACTCATTTGGCCCTGAGGAACATTTCTCCTCCAAGTATCTTGTTGAGTCAAAGCACCCTAAATGGAATGCTTGCTTTCTTTGGCTGAAGCCCTTTTGTGCAGCCATGCCGATGTGACTTGAAATTGCACAACCTGTTGTGAAATTTGCACCAAAGTGGAAACTGTATCCAGGAATTCTGAAAGTCGAGTCATGGAAACTGGGCTTCTTTTCTTGAGAGACTGAGCAGTAACGGGCCTTGGGGGAGAGCTACAGTTCCATGAACAGAATTTGGAGGCCATGTCATGTGATACAATGAGGAAAAAAAGTATAAATACAAACTCGGATGCTTCTCTTATAAATGCACAATCTCTCAAGAAAAGAAGTCCAGTTGCCATGACTCAACTTCCAGATAAACTCACCCGGATGAGTGAAAATCTTCACAGACATGTATCCAGGAAGCGCGATTGTGCAGCCAGTTGTGTGGCACCTTGCATGAATAGTTGTGTTGGCAGTTACATGGCTTTCATAGAATCATAGAATCATAGAGTTGGAAGAGACCTCAAAGGCCATCTAGTCCAACCCCCTGCCATGCAGGAACCCCATCACAATATTTCCGACAGATGGCCATCCTGCCTCTGCTTAAAAACCTCCAAGGAAGGAGACTCCACCACCCTCCTTTGTGGCAGCATATTCCACTGCCGAACAGCTCTAACTGTCATGAAGTTCTTCCTAATGTTCAAATGGAATCTCTTTTCCTGTAGTTTGAAACCATTGCCCCGAGTCCTAGTCTCTGAAGCCATGGAAAACAAACCTGCTCCCTCTTCAATATGACTTCCTTTCAAATATTTAAACATAGCTATCATGTCCCCCCTCAGCCTTCTTTTTGAAAGGCTAAACATTCCCAGTTCCCTAAGCCGTTCCTCATAAGACATTTCTGTGTGCTCTGTTGCGCAACTCATGCATGGTTGGACATCACTCCCTCTAAACCAGGCGTGTCCAAACTTCCCGGCCCTCCTGATGTTTTGGACCACAACTCCCAGAATTCTAAGCTTAGATTGCCAATGGCAAAGGACTGTGGGAGTTGTGGTCCAAAACATCTGGAGGGCTGAAGTTTGGACATGCCTGCTCTAAACTTACATTGGTGTAAATCCATACAATGCCAAATCCAACAGGATTGCCACTCTATTTGATCTTAGAGGAACTTGTCAGCCAGTCATAAAATCATATAATTGCATAGTTGGAAGAGACCTCAAGGGCCATCCAGTCCAACCCCCTGCCATGCAGGAACCCCCATCACAGGACTCCCGACAGATGGCCATCCAGCCTCTGCTTAAAAACCTCCAAAGAAGGAGTCCACAGCTGCTTGCTTGAACACCCCAAATCTGTAAGAATAATTCCAGAATGTCACTGCACCGCACAAAGACACAAGCTAAGGTCTCCTCCTACCTTCCTAGTGACATGATAAGTTCGACCGTCAGAGAGGAGAGTCTCGTAGGCAAAACGATTACCCCTGTTCACTCCAATGAATCCCAGTTCCTCTCTTACTATGTCCTTTGTCTACTGGATGGATCCCAATTTTCACATCGAGAGATCCCTGAATCACCTTCAAGAAGAGCAAAAAAGTAGCCTTTTCCATCCACAGACCATTCCTGTCTGGCTGGCAGAAGTTGTCTTTGTGACTCACACTAGCCAAGGTGACCTTGGCCTTATTCTTTTGAGGTTGCTGGCGTCTCCTAAGTCTCCTAAGCCCTTGACTGATGCTTCACACGTGGCTTCACTCAAGGGACCAGCGTTCATCCTGAAAGGCATCTGAGCTCCCTGGCATTTTTCGGTCAATTCAGCTGTTCATTTTAACGATTTATTTGCACACACGGCACATTCTTTGGCTGTAGGCAGGGTTGTCCTCAATGAATCAATGTATTTGATACATTTTCTAATGAATCATTTGTGCCAATTGGCTCAATTTATTTGGGATGTAAGTACTTTTTTGCTCAGTTCTTCATTATTTCCAGTTTCCTGAGGAGGTTCCTAATATTGCTGTGTTTCACAGCTCTGATTGGTGTTCTTTTGTAAAATGATGATGATGATGATGATGATGATGATGATGATGATGATGATGATGATGATGATGATGATGATGATGGAAGGTATCCTATGGATTGTGAGGTCCTAACCTCTGGTGCCACATCCAGAGACCTAAACCATTGGGTTATTCAGCAGTTCGGAGGAGTCTTGAAGCCCTCTTTGGGTTTGGAGTCAGAAAGGGGCCTGTATTTGTTTATTTATTTATGTTATTATTTATTTATTGTTATACTTATTGACTGCACCAGCTTTCCTGATGGGAACTCTGGGCAGTCTCTTCCAACAGCCGTTAATGCTCATAGTCTCATGATTAAGTTCATAACCTGAACAAGCTATTTTTTGTGATAAAGCCAAGATCCTTGCTGAGAGAGGCAGAGCAAAATAGATGGAGATCCCTTTGCGATTCAAGATATAACAAGCTAAGAATGAGTGTGTAACTGCTTAGTGAAGAAGCAAGCAGTCTCTCTAATAGTTTTATTCCTTAAAAACCATCATTTCTGCTCTAAGCCCTGAGTGCAAGCCTGTAATAATGGGCTCAGGTTAAATGAAGACATTCTGATTGTATATCAAGAATAACTCCCCCACTGCTAGAGAAGTATGACAATACAACAAATTACTTCATGAGCTGGTGAGTGCTTCTGAACTGGAGTCATTCAAGAGAAAGTTGGGTAACCATCAGTCAGATCTACTTTGATTTGGATTTCTGCATTAAAAGCAAGTGGGTAGGATTTGATGCCCTCATGGGCCCATCCCAACCTGATCATTCTATGAGTCTTTGGTTTTCATAGTATAATAAAGTAAGAAAGCACCTATAAACCCATCAAATCCAGCCCCTGATCGATGCAGGAGTCTAAGTCAGAAATAGTTCTGGTAGATGGTTCTCTGAATTTAGAATCATAGACTCATAGAATCACAGAGTTGGAAGAGACCACAAGGGACATCTGATCCAACCCCCTGCGACGCAGGAACCCCTGTCACAGGACTCCCAATGGATGGCCATCCAGCCTCTGCTTCAAAACCTCCAAGGAAGGAGACTCCACCACCCTCCTTTGGGGCAGCATCTTCCACTGCCGGACAGCTCTAACCATCATGAAGTTCTTCCTAATGTTCAAATGGAGTCTCTTTTCCTGTAGTTTGGAATTCTCCAGCATTGGAACACTAACCATCTCTTGAAGTAATTGGGTCTATTGTCATACTACTCTAACAGTTAGGAAGTTTCCCTAGTATTCAGTTGAAATTTGACTACCTGTAACACGAGCCCAGTATTAGGTGTTCTGCACACTGAAGTTATATGGAGCAGAGTCTGCCCCTCCTGTGTATGTGTACCTTTTTAAGTTTGTGAAAAGTGTTATCCTATTTCCCTGCAGTCTTCTTTTCTCAAGGTTAAACATGCCCAGTCATTTCAGTCTTTCCTCCTATTAGGTCTTGGCTTCCAGTCCCCTGATCACCCTTGTTGACTTCCTGTGAACATAATCCAGTTTGTTGGCCTCTTTCTTCCAGTATGAGGTCCAGGTCTGGATGCAATACTCAAGATCTAACTTGATTTGCCTTAAAATATTGTGTGTGTGTCTTGGGGGTGTTTTAAATCTTTCAGGTTTAGCCCAAAGTTCCATCTCTAGGTAGGGTAAGGGGGAACTCCCTGCCTCAGGAGGTGGTGGTGGCACCTGGCCTGGATGCCTTCAAAAGGGGATTGGACAGATTCCTGGAGGAAAAGTCCATCACAGGTTACAAGCCATGATGGGGATTAGAGATGGGCACGACCAGGAAAAATTACGTTTCGAGTTGTCGTGTGTCGGAGCCAGCCAGCTCGTTTCTGTTTGTCGCGAAATTTTTCAAAAATTTGTCGTTTTGTTTGTCATTTTTTCGTCTGTCATTAGTACTGGTTTGGGGGGGTAGCGGGCTCCTGGAGGCACCTCTCTGGGGTGGGTGCCTCCTCTGGCCCGCTATGAAGGGAAAGCGGGCTCCTGGAGGCACCTCTCTGGGGTGGGTGCCTCCTCTGGCCCGCCATGAAGGGAAAGCGGGCTGCTGGAGGCACCTCTCTGGGGTGGGTGCCTCCTCTGGCCCGCTACAAAAGGGTATGCATAGCCAATTGGATATGCATACCAAGTTGCAGTGGCAGGCAGAGGCACCTCTCTTTCGGGTGCCTCTGTGACTCACTGCCTGGCATACGGTGCACTTGGGCTGGGGATGGGGAGGAGGAACAAAGTGAGAGAGGACCCCTATGGGCGCCCTCTGGCTCACTAAGAAGGGCAGTGTACTTGCTGTAGTGCAATGTGAGTACACAGATCTGGTTTAGGGTTAGGGTTAGCGCAAGGGCTAGGCTTAGGGTTACGGGTAAGGTTAGGGTGAGTTACTGGGGTGCACCTCTGGGTGCCTCTCTGACCCACTAAGAAGGACAGTGTACTGGCATATGGGTTAGGGTTAGGGTTAGGGTTCAGGTTCGGGCTAGGTTTAGTGGGCTTTTTATGCCCGACTGGCACATCCCAGAAGTCTCGGTCAAAACCTGGCCAAGTGGCCATGCAATTGGTGGAATGGCTCCAAAAATTTGCATGGTCCACTCCCAGGGCCAGCCCATCATTGCGCAGGTGTAAAAAAATAAAAATAAAATAAAATAAAATCAATGGAGACGTTTTGTTGCAAGAAAAACCCACTGCTGCTACTGTAAAAATTCAGGCAGTTTTAAAATAGCTATTTTCGCATGTTTCTGTGGTGCTTTGGTGTGTTTTTGGACCACGATTTCAAAATAAATATTGCGGTCGCCCCATTTTGGATCCCTGCCCACACCGCATGGCATGGCAAGTTGGCGAGACGACGAGGATGCCCCCCACCAGAGCAGCCCAGGACAGGAGAGGGGGGGAGGCCAGGGACCCCCCCCCCAGAAACCACCCCTCTGGTAGGTGTCCTCACTCAGGCAGGCATATTTTCGCCTGCTTTTTTGCCTGGGAATTGGGTTTTTTTATTTATTTTTAAAAGTTTTTTTCTGTGCCGCTTGCGCTTGGCATCGCGTGATCGCCGCACGATGCCAGGAACGACAACGACAAATCAGACCCAATTTTTCTTTTTTCGGTTCGAGTTCGAGTTCTGGTGGAGTAATTGTCGTTACCGTTTCCGTTTCATAACGGAAACGGAAATGAGAATTTTGCGAAGTCGTGCCCATGTCTAATGGGGATGTGTCATCTCCTGGCTTAAAACCAGGGTAGTTCAAGGGCCAGATGCAGGGGAGTGCTATCAGGGGACAGAGATCTAGTCTCGTGTGCTCCCGGACACATTTGTTGGGGCCACTGTGAGATCCAGGAAGCTGGACTAGATGGGCCTTTGGCCTGATCCAGCAGGGCTCTTCTGATGTTCTTATGTTCTTATGAAGACTTCAGTGGAAGAATACCTACTACGCATGGAATTTGTAAGTGGTGGTTGAATTTAGAACTCAGTCAAATTTACTCAGAAGTATTTTTGAGACCTGTTTTCAGCTGCTATGAAAAAAGCCTCCTCCCTAATTAGTGATTTTCCTAAGCTTCTTGGAAGAAATTATTCATTCCCATGTTTGTTTTGTCCTCACTCACAGATGCCCTCCCCAATGTCACTCAAGTATTTTGTGAAACGATTCCAGCTTTTTTCATGGCACTGTGATAATATTTACGGGGATTGTTCTTCTGGGTGGGAAGGGGCCAACTGGTGTAAAAGCACCAAGAAAGGAGAAAAGATGGTGCTGAAAAAGGAAAAAAAGCTCAGAGATCACACAATACCTAGTGCAGTGATGGCGGACCTTTTAGAGACCTAGTGCCCAAATTGTGATTCAAAGCCCACTAACTATTCACAAAATGCCAATACAGCCATTTAACCGGAATACTAGTGGCTGTGAATGGAGCGGTGTTGGGTGCCCACAGAAAAGGCTCTGAGTGCCACCTTTGGCACACGTGCCACAGATTCGCCATCACTGACCTAGTGGAAAAGATTCTGCTTGAAAGAAATTACTAGTTTCTACCTAAAAGCCAAAGCCACAGAAGAACGGGCAATGGTGTCGCTCTCTCACTGACCACAATTTACTATAATTGTCAGTTTTAAGCTGAAGAAATGCGATCGCTGACAAGCTGAATAGGACTTAATCAACATGAATGACTGTTGTCAGTGTTGGCCGACTGTTGGAAGACAAAGACGCCGGGTGACATAATAGCGGCTCTCTATTATGACACTTCTCTGCCTGAGTGGTGAAGAAAAGGCGTCTCCTTGCATCTCCTTGGGAAAGTTGAGATATGTCACAACAGCCATCAGTTCTCGGCGGTTGCATCTGGGCCGCTGATTACCTCCCTGTGGATCAGGAGTGCTCTTGAGAATGCCTATGAAGCACAGGAATGATGAATGTAACTCTAGACCTTGTGTATGCCACTGAGAACTGTGAAGAATATATATATATTGGCTCACAGCTCAGTTCTTGCACTGGGGGAGAAAAAAAAAAGCCTAGCGGTTTCCGCAAACTTGGCCATTTTGCGGTGATTTCGTGTAAAACCTTACATTTGCTGTAATTGTGCAGTTCGTACAATTGGTAGAAACTGTGATACTAGATACTTTGGTTAAGGATCTGGCGCCTTGGGTGAGCTTCTTTGAGTCTGGACCAACAATCAGCCAGACTGTCTGTCGTTGCTTTGGAAGAACAGCCGTGGTGACAATTTGTGCAAATTACAGAGACCTTAATGGAGAAAGAACTCTTTCAATTTTGGTCTTGACCAGACCTGAAAAATATTATGGGTTTTTAGAAGTGGCCGATTGCTGGCGAAGCAAGTCACCCATCACTTCAAATTCTTTTAAAAAAAAAAAAAAGCAGCCTGACGAATTCCAGAGAATTTGTGCAATTGGGCACATTGTACAAATTGTTGAACAAAAAGGGCACAAATTGATGCCAATAAATAAATGTCCCTCTGTACGATATGGGAACTCTATCAAGTGTCCCTGAAAATGTCTTGTGCCATCTTGCCCTGCATCATGTATTCAAACCATTCCCCATGACCAGGGTGTTTCCTCAAACTTGGCCATTTTGCTGTGCTTTCATGTAAAACCTTACATTTGCTGCAATTGTGCAATTTGTACCATTGGTAGAAACTGGCATACTAGCTACTTTGGTTAAGGATCTGGCACCTTGGGTGAGCTTCTTTGAGTCTGGACCAACAATCAGCCAAACTGTCTGTAGTTGCGTTGGAAGAACAGCTGTGGTGACAATTTGTACAAATTACAGACACCTTAATGCAGAAAGAACTCTATCTTGGTCTTGACCAGATCTGAAAAATATTATAGGTTTTTAGAAGTGGCCAATTGCTGGAAAAGCAAGTCACCCATCACTTTAAATTCTTAAAAAACACAGGACCCTTCCAAATTCCAAAGAATTTGTGCAATTGCATGACAGGGCGATGCAACGACAGGGTGATGCATGAATTTGTGCAATTGCACAAATTGTACTGATTTTTGCACAAAAAGGGCACAAATTGTACTGATTTTTGCACAAAAGGGACACAAATTAAATGCCAATAAATAAATGTCCCTCTGTACAATATGGGAACTCTATCAAGTGTTCCTGAATATGTCTTTCCATCTTGCCCTGCAGAGTGTATTCAAACTATTCCCCCATGACCAGGGTGATGCATGATTCTGGAACCAGGATTCCAGAAACATAACATTCCCAAGTTTTCTCTCCATAAAACAAGGATGTCATCCCTAAGATAATGGAAGGTCCATCCACTATATATTCCCCACTTCTACACAGGTAGGGTTCCTGCACTGAACACTGAGTTGGACTCCATAGCTTTATAGGCTCCTTACAACTCCATCATTCTGTCTTTCCATGGTGGACTCCTCAAGAAAGCATGGCCTTTTCTGGAGCAGCACCCTGACCATGGGAACAAGATCCTAGTGAGAGACTTACACTCTGCAGTCTGGGTATACTGCCCCCAGATATTTTCTTCAGTATAAAAAGGTTAGTGTTAGTGTTTAGTGTTTAGGGTTAGGGTTAGGGTTAGGGTTAGGGTTAGGGTTAGGGTTAACTTGTGATCATTAATGTGACTCCTTGATGTGATGATTAGTCCATGGTTTTGTATTTTTTTCCTGCTAGTTCAAAAAGATCCCTTTTCATTGTTTTTTTGTTGTTGTTCTGTATGTCACTTTACATCCGTGGTGGTGCAGTGTCAGTACTCCAGATGTTTTGGACTACAACTCCCAGAATTCCGAGCCTAGATTGCCCATGACAAAGGACTGTGGGAGTCATGGTCCAAAGCATCTGGCATGCCAAAGATTCACCACCACTGCTTTACACACTCAGGGCTAAGCAGAGGTGTGATATGCAAATCTACTAAGTAAAGATATAAATCATTTAACTGCAGCTAGCTAATTCTTGTTGGGGGTCCCCTCTTTCCAAGGCTTGGCCACCGTTTTACCAAGAATAGTTGGGATGGAAGCCTCTGTAGGCCACAATGTTAGGTTTAATCCATTCCAACTTCCCAAGTCCTTCTTCCAACACTTCCGGCCATGCAAGTACTCCCATCACAATATTTCCGACAGGTGGCCATTCCAGCCTCTGCTTAAAAACCTCTAAAAAAGGAGACTCCACCACCCACCTTTGGGGCAGCATCTTCCATTGCCAGACAGCTCTAACTCTTGTGAAGTTCTTCCTAATGTTCAAATGGAATCTCTTTTCCTGTAGATTGAAACCATTGTCCCGAGTCCTAGTCTCTGAAGCCATGGGAAACAAACCTGTCCCCTCTTCAGTATGACAACTGTTTGATATAGCTGGGGTTTTTATCAGGAGAAAAGGACCCCCCCCTCAGAAACAGGAGTTAAGGAAAAGGTTGTAATGCAGCACAATCAAGAGATTTTATGGCCTCATCAGTGAGTAGACCAATATTTACCCTACCCTGCTGTGTTGCTCTTAAACAGAACAATCACTGATTTTAACAGCTTTAATTCACTCGCTTGGTTTTTACGGTTTTACAGAAGAACTGATTTATACAACTGTATGATTTTTACAGCTAAATATTACACCCTATTCTTTTAAAAGGTTTCTAAGCTGCCTTAACCACTTTCTTTTAGAGAAGATGTTTACTAAAAAGAAACCAACATATGCTCCCTCCGTTCTTGGTATGTTGGTCAGTGGTCATAGAAAGCTCCGCCTTTCCCTGCTCATTGGTCTAGATTTCAACATTTAGATCTTTAAAATGCAGGCCTGAGCCATGCAACACCTGTATGCAGTAGGACCCCAGTATTCGCTGGGGATTGGTTCCAAGCCTCCCCGTGGATAATGAACACCGTGGATGAGAGAGAATGCCAAAATGTTCTCCAAAACTGCTGTTTTGTGATAGTAACTTGCTTTACAGCTGCGGTTTGCAACAGTAGCTTGCTTTACAGCTGCTGTTTTATGACAGTAGCTTGCTTTACAGCTGCTCTTTGTGACAGTAGTTTGCTTTGTGGCTGCTGATTTATTAATTTAGTTATCCTCTGCCAACCGTGAAGAACTGAATCACTGGATAATGAATCAGTCTATGTGGGGCTCCTACTCTACTTTCCACAGGGTTTTGAAGGTGTATGTGATGGCCCTGGGATGGAGGGTCTATGCTGGGTGGGGCCTAAAAAAGCTGTCCAGGGTGCTGAACTTATGTTGGACCAGCTAGCACAATAGCACAGTGAGTTAGAGATCAGAGGCCAGGAGTTCAATTCCATACTTGTGCCTCCTGGGAGAAGAGCCAGCCTGGGTGGCCCTGGGCAAGCGGCATGGTCCCAGGGCACCTCCAGAAGAAGGCAATGGAAAACCATGTCTAAATAGTCTGTACCTGGAGGGGATTGCCCAAAGTCCAATGCGACTTGAAAAGACAGATTGATGAATCATTATTATTGATAGAAATTTCAGCACCTTGGGCAGCTCCTCTTAACTATCAGGCTGGAGCCCGGAGCAGATCCACTGGCCAACTGACATGGAGATCCCCAGCCATGGCCCAGGATGTAGGCACCGCTCTCATGCCTCAGTTGTGCCAGCTTGTTTAAGGTGGGGAGGGCTCGTTCACTCACAACACATCCAATATTTCTTTTTTGCTTTCGATCCACATCCCCATTCTTCCTTTATTTTTATTCCCTCTACAGGTCTGGCTGTCCATCAGATTATCACCATCACCGTCTCTCTCATCATGGTCATTGCTGCCCTGATCACGACGCTCGTCTTAAAAAATTGGTAAGGACCATCCTGGAACCTGGGCTTGGCCAGAGACTGGCTCCTGGCAGGGGGCATCAGAGCCCGTTGAGAAAGGCAGGGAGGAGTAGAAGGGAAAAGGCCACAGGTTGTAAAACACGAGGAAGATGTCTTAGGGATTCAACTGTTAGCTGAACGAGGTCATTTCAGAGTTTGGGAAGTTACCTCTTAAGCGTGAGCAGTTGTGATGGCCTCCCCTCCAACTCCACCCACTACACATACCATCCTTAGAGGGAGGCCCTAAATGGCCAAGAATGGCCCTTTTCCTGGGTGGGAAGAAGAGGAGATCTGGCTGAATTCAGCACCTCCCTTGTGCCACCCCTTCATCTCTTGTTTGGCTCATCTCTTGGCAGATATTAGAATACTGTGTCCAGTTCTGGACGCCACACTTTAAGAAACATGCCAGCTAACTGGAGCAGGTCCAGAGGAGGAAAGACTGAAAGAAATGGGCATAAGAACATAAGAAGAGCCCTGCTGGATCAGACCAAAGGCTCATCTAGTCCAGCTTCTTTTATCTCACAGTGGCCCCACCAGATGCCTCTGGGAGCACACAAGACTAGATCTCTGTCTCCTGATACCACTCCCCTGCATCTGGCCCTTGAAGTACCCTGGTTTTAAGCCTGGAGATGACAGATCTCCATCACGGTTTGTAACCTGGGATGGACTTTTCCTCCAGGAATCTGTCCAATTCCCTTTTGAAGGCATCCAGGCCAGAAGCCATCACTACCTCCTGTGGCGGTGGGTGAAAAAATATTTTCTTTTGTCTGTTCTTACTCTTCCAGCCCTCAATTGGAGTGGATGTCCCCCAGTTCTGTTATTTTGTGAGAGGGAGAAGAGTGTCCCTCTATCCACTTGACTCATGCCCTGCATTATTTTGCACGTCTCAGCAATCATATCATATGTTTAGCTTTGAGAAAAGATGACTGGATGGCAGGGAGATAGATGATCCAATTTCAAATACATGAAAGATAGTCAGACAGAGAAGGGGCAGGATCTGTTCTCTGTTACTCCAGAGTCCACAACACCTAACAATGGACGCAAGCTACAGGAAGCTAGATATTGGCAGAATATCCGGGAACTTTTCTTAACTGTTAAAGCAGTATGAGAATGGCACTAGTGACCTTGGGAAGTGGTGAGGGCTCCAATGCTGAGACATTCAAGAGGAATTTAGACAACCACCTGTCATTTCTGCTTTGATTCCTACATTGAGTAAGTGGTTGGTTTAGATCAGTGGTTCTCAACCTGTGGGTCCATGTTCCTGGACTGCAACTCCTAGAAATCTTCCTCACTAGCAGAGCTGGCCAAGATTTCTGGGAGTTGCAGTCCAGGAACATCTGGGGACCCATCGGTTGAGAACCACTAGTGTAGATGGCCTTAGAGGCTCCTTTCAACCCCATTATCCTATGGGCCTATAATTAGTCAGAAGAACAATTTTTCCTCCATATCATTCTGTCAGCTGATCAGTTAAAAGAAGATGTTGTTGGTTTTTTGTCAGAAAATGTGACTTATTTCTGTTATGTTTTTTGCAATGACTGGAGGCTCGTTCATCTGATTTTTGCAGTGGGTGGCTGTGTGAATACATCAGTTAATCCACACCAGCCTTTGGAAAAGCTACCCACGGTGCTAAACCTAATTTGAGGATTGGATTCATTACTCTTGATAGTCAGAAAAGAACTAAATATTTAAATCAGAAATCCCATACAAAGTTTCTGTTGTTATGGCTTATCGCTCCTTCATTTTGAAAAGTTGAACCCGAGCCCTGGTTATTTCACAGATTAGTCATTCCTTTTATTCTGAGTTGCTTGTTGGTCCTGCGTCCTTCTCCCATGGTTGCATTTTTCATTTCATCCACGTCATTCATTCCAGTTCATTCCCATTGGATGGATGGAATCTTTTATTTCACCCCATCTGATTTCCATCATGCATTCTTCAACAATGCGGAAACTCAGATTTGTGGGGTAGGTTTTGCCTTGTTTGATCTGGTTTCTTATTTGGTTCTTGGGCTGAGATTCAGATGAAATATGTGGTATGTGTTTCCTGCACCCCCAATTTAAACCTTCAGGTGCATTTTATAGCAAAACCCTCAGAACAGTTCAGCTCTCCCACTCCTGCAAATGTGGGCATTCTTCTACATGAGTGGTTCTCAAACTGGGGGTCCCCAGATGTTCTCTGACTAAAACTCCCAGAAGCCTTCACCACTAGCTGTGCTGGCCAAGATTTCTGGGAGTCATAGTCCCTCTGGGGACACAAAGTTGGGAGCCACATCTCTCTATGTCTGTGAAGACATAGTGTTCAACCCAATGATGTGTTCAACCCAATGACGTGTTCAACCCAATGATGTTGGGAAGGCAAAGCAGACAGTCCTGGAAGCCAAATTCAGGTTGTTATGAAGAAGATTGAAGTCCCAGACTTCCAAGGTAGCATTTTCAGAAGTCTGTGGAACTCCCTGCCACAGGATGTGGTGATAGCATCTGGCCTGGATGCCTTCAAAAGGGGATTGGACAGATTCCTGGAGGAGAAGTCCATCACAGGTGACAAGCCATGAGGGAGATGTGTCATCTCCAGGCTTAAAACCAGGGTACTTCAAGGGCCAGATGCAGGGGAGGGGTATCAGGAGTCTCATGCGCTCCCAGATGCATTTGGTGAGGCCACTGTTAGATACAGGAAGCTGGACTAGATGGACCTTTGGCCTGATCCAGCAGGGCTCTTCTTAGGTTCTAAACCCAAGTTTCTCTGGGCAAATTTTGGTAGGAACTCTGAGTCTCTAAGCAGGTAACGCCATCCAACCGGGTGCTGTCCTGTGATACCTGATTCAGAACTGGGACAGAAATGGCCACCCCCAAGCTGACTGATATGTGCAAATTGAGAGAAATGAAAGTCATCAGGCATCTGATGCAGGAGGAACGGACAGGTTTCAACCAATGGAACAAACTCAATTCAGAGAAGTCCATGTGGTAATGCTTTAAAAACCTAACAGTGTTTTTACAACTGGAGAGCCTCAATTTCTGTAACAAAGGGATTTTTCAATCTTTATAAAGGGAGGTAGAAGATAAGTACAGCCTCTCTCCCTCAGGTAAACAAGAAAGGGGTAATTGGTACTTCAGAACCCAAAATTTTCGAAAATTACCCTAGGAAGAATTCTGGGAAACCCAGTGCAAAATATCTCCCTTTTGCTCACCTGGGGCAAATACCTTCCTTTTGCTCACTGGCAAAAACCTGCTCTTTGATCCTTGCTTTCCCGGAGGGTAGCACCCAAAGCCTTTGTAACCTGGGGCACCACTGTATTCAGGCTAGATTGCCATTTGGGGCACTTTGCAAAAAATAAGTGGATTTTTAATTAACAGTCCTGGCACTCTGTCGTTAAAAGGTTCACCATCACTGTTCTAGGCCCTCTTTCCCTGCTGTGAGACTTCTGATTACAATGCATTCTGGTACTGTAGATTTTGAAGAGGGCATCAAGAGGAGATCCTTTGTAGAGCATAAAGAGCAATGGGTCTACCACCCCCAGGAAGCATTGGGGGTCAGTTTCCACCTGGGAAGCATTGCAGCAGGAAATAAATACGGACTTGAAAGAGGCCTCAGCCTTGTCCAGGCGAGGGAAAGGCAAGTGTTTGTAGACGGGCTAGATCTGCAAACTAGATTTTTGTAGGTGCGTTTGCAGATGGGCTGGTCTTGCGCTAGGCCTTCCAGAATTCTGCCCAGGGAGTTCTTAGAGAGTTCTGAGATTTAGATCCCCCACCCCAAGAAAATCTGAATGTCACACCCCCTGTACCCGGTCAAGAGGGAACAGGTTTGTTTTCCATGGCTTCAGAGACTAGGACTCAGTGCAATGGTTTCAAACTACAGGAAAAGAGACCATTTTAACATTAGGAAGAACATGACAGTTAGAGCTGTTCGGTAGTGGAAGAAGCTGCCCCAAAGGAGGGTGGTGGAGTCTCCTTCTTTGGAGGTTTTTAAGCAGAAGCTGGATGGCCATCTATCGGGAGTCCTGTGATGGGGGTTTCTGCATGGCAGTGGGTTCCTGCATGGCAGGGGGTTGGACTGGGTGGCCCTTGAGGTCTCTTCCAACTCTATGATTCTACGATTCTATGAAATGATCTCATAATTTGCCCTGCAGAAGCACAGTACAGCTGCAGAGTTTCATCGGAAGGAGACAGTATATCTGAACAATGGATCATACAGAGACATGGCGGCCAACCTCAGTCATGTTCATTTGACGCTTCTCCTTTCTGCCATTAGTGCTTTGGTGTTCTCATGCCAGTTTCTCACAGCTCATGTGGTATAAATGCCTGGGCGGTGGGGGTGGGAGCCAGCGTGCCACCTCAGGAATCCCTTCCAAACTCTGCAGCTTCTTTTCCTTGCTCCATATGCTTTGGTGTCCGTTGATCTCATCCGGCTTAATTTGCTCCCCCTCCGCATCAGCTATGCAGATAGGAAAATAGGTTACAGCTTGGCTCCGGGCACGGCTGCGTTTACCTACTTTCCTTGTCAAACTGACCTACTTAGAGGTCAGCTGTTCGCATTGTAACAATGTGACGGCACCTCTGGGAAGGAAGGAACTGGAAAAGGTTGCTTTTCTCCAAGGCTGATATGGGGCTTCTTCTCGGCTCAAGAATATGTTCCATCAAAGCTCCAAATCAGCCACGTTTCATGGCATAATTGGGCTGGTTGGTTTGGAGGCCCCCCCTCAAGGGACCAGGGATGAATGGGATCCAGCGGTGGCCTCCAAAGGGGATCAGGCTCTTTCTCCCTGCTAGGTATTGGCCTGTCAAAAGGATTAATCAGAACAACACACCCCCACACACACACACCCCCAATGAAACCACAGAGCATTTTTCGAAAACTCTCTTCTGCGGCCGAGGTGTTTCTTCACTCAAATCCTACCTGGTCGTCTCTGAGGATGCAGGGCTGGCAATTTTACACACCAAAGGGTCAGGGTGTGCCACAGGAGGTGGTGATGGCATCTGGCCTGGATGCCTTCAAAAGGGGATTGGACAGATCCCTGGAGGAGAAGTCCATCCCAGGTTACAAACCATGATGGAGATGTGTCATCTCCAGGCTTAAAACCAGGGTACTTCAAGAGCCAGATGCAGGGGAGTGGGATCAGGAGACAGAGATCTAGTCTCATGCGCTCACAGAGGCATCTGCTGGGGCCACTGTGAGATACAGGAAGCTAGACTAGATGGGCCTTTGGGCTCTTCTTATGTTCTTATGTTCTTATGGTGTGTGCTTTTAAGTTTTTTTTCTGAAAAGGCTGTTGCTGCTACAGAGAGTAAGAGAGAGTGGTGCCCATGATGGGAAGCCAGTGTTGGGTTTCAAATGGAGAAGAAGGATGTTGTGGTTGATGGTATCAAAGTCTGTAGAAAGATTACCAGGGTTACACTCCTGCTGTCTGCCTTACATAAGAACATAAGAAGAGCCATGCTGGATCAGGCCAAAGGCCCATCTGGTCCAGCTTCCTGTATCTCACAATGGCCTGCCAAATGTGTCTGGGAGTGCACAAGACTAAATATCTGTCTCCTGATACCACTACCCTGCATCTGGCCCTTGAAGTACCCTGGTTTTAACCCTGGAGATGACACATCTCCATCCTGGTTTGTAACATGTGATGGACTTTTCCTCCAGGAATTGGTCCAATCCCCTTTTGAAGGCATCCAGGCCAGATGCCATCACCACATCCTGTGGAAGGGAGTTCCACGGATTAACAATGCACTTTTGACTGTTGGAAATGGATCAGTAGATCATTTCAGCTCCATAGTGTAGCCTGATCCCTGATTGAAAGAGATCTGTACCCTCTACTTCATAGAATCTTGAAGCTGGAAGGTTGACCATCGAATCCAACCACATGTTCAAAGCAGGAATCAAAATCAAAGGATACCTCCCAGGGGTTTTTTTTCTAGATTTTTCTTGAATGCCTCCAGTATAGGAGCACAGATCTATACTCAAGGTCATCAGTTCTTTTGCATTCCCAGCCCCACAATAAAGAGATGGCACAAAGTTGTTGGAGTATAAATCAGGCCACAACTCTGTTTAAACCATTTAAAAATATTAGCTAACATGGGGGGCACATGTAGTGAAAGAGAACCCATGATAAAACCCAATTAGTCATAATTCACAGCAATTAATGGTGAATTCATACTTTATCCCCAGATGTTGTACTTACACTGCCCATTTTCGTTGGCAGGGACATGGGGCAGCCAAAATTAACTTTATAAACACCTGATATCTTACTACAACTCACCTAATGCCAACAAAACTTAACAGGCTTTATAAACACCTGATTTTTTGTTTTCATCTTTTTTCATTTCTACAACTCACCTAATGCCAACTTGAACTGTTAACGAACCAGCAATTTTTCAAAAATGGTGTTTCATTTTGTTGTTTTTTCAACTTAAAAAAGTCACAAAAATGAAAACTCCACTGCTCCATTTTTTTGAGTCGTGCCCATTGGAACCATTACCATGAACTCCACTACTACCAGGAATCTTGCACTACCTGCAGTTGTGGCTGTATTAGTGTGAACAGCCTTACTTATGCAGATAAGAGAATGGGACGGGCAAAAACACATTATCCACCAAAGGCCAATCAGGGAAATAGTCAAAAATTCCCATCCAGCCCCGAAGTGACCAGCAGGCTCCCTAGGGTGAGCTGACGAGGTGCTTGTCAGCTTTGATCATGAGGACCTGTAAGATGCAGCTCGCTTCTTTTAAAGGGAGCTGAGCCCGGGCAATTAAGCCCCCATCACATGGGGCACAATTTCATGCCGTTTGTGCAGGACGGGCTTGCAAAGAGTCCTGCACTTGGACAAGCCTCTGCAAGACACATTGTCATACTACTCTAACGGTTAGGGAGTTTCTTCTGATATCCATCTGAAGTCTGGCTTCCGGTTTCCTCCAAGAAGAACTGTGACTGGTTGTCCACCAACTTTTTCAGTCCGTTTGAATGGTGTGTGTGTGTGTGTGTGTGTGTGTGTGTGTGTGTGTGTGTGTGTGTGTGTGTGTGTGTGTGTGTGTGTGTGTGTGTGTGTGTGTGTAAAACAGATTTCTATAGAAGCACGGCAGAGCAGGCTTTCAAAGGATGATGTGAAAAACTGATGAAACAATCTAGAAATAAAATGACACCCCCATTCACAATTAGGAGTAACCCCCCTCCCCACACTTGTTTATTTTAAGAGAAAAACGAAATCCAAACTTGGTCCGTGGCACTCCATTTGATGTACTTTGGGCTTGATTTTATTCACTGACACTTTCCTGCTTCCCTGTATTTTTACAAATTGCCTCCGCCTGTTGAGGAGACTGCAAATAGGGGACAAAGAATCAATGGCATTGCATATAGATTGCACCAGGAATCATTTCTTACAGTGTTTTATTACTGCGCTTCCCATTGGTGTGCAATAGGATGGCACCACCATAAAGCAAAGGTTTCTTTTTTTGGTGCAGCTGTTGTGTTCTGAATCCATATGCCTCAGGAAAGCATTATGCTAACACATTTTTTTGGAAGGACCTCTGCGTGTACCTAGTGCTTTAAAGAAGGATGCCAACAAACTAAAGCAAATTTAGAGGAAGGTAACAGGGACGCTTGTGGGATTAGAAACCAATCCCTAGGACAGGGGTCTCTAAACTTTTTGTAAGGAGGGCCAGATTTGGTGGCTAAGAATGTGGCGGGGGGGGGGAGGCTGCTCCCTGACCCTGACCCCCAACACACACACTGTAAGCCCCACCTTCTGTCTCCTTGCAGGCTGCCGCCTGCTTCTTCAGCTTCATTCCATGGGTGCCCCAGTGGGCATCAGCAAGAAGGGAGCAGGCCTGGGTGGCAGTTGCGGGCCAATCAAAATGGTCTGACGGGCCGGATTGGCCCCGCGGGCCGGACTTTGGACATGGCTTCCCTAGGAAGAAAGACAGAAAGAAATGGGCGTGTTTAGCCTCGAAAAAAGAAGACTGGGGGGTGACATGAGAGGACGATTTTTCAAATATTTGAAAGGTTGTCCTACAGAGGAGGGGCACAATCTGTTCCTTATCATTCCAGGACATGCCAGCATGGGCGCCTGTTACAGGATGCCAGATTTCAGCTGAAAACCAGGAAAAGCTTCTTAACAGTTAGAGAAGTACAATGGAACTTGTGACCTCACAGGGAGGTAGTGAGTGCTCCAATGCTGGAGGCATTGGAGAGGAATTTAGATGAAATTTGGACAGAGATCCTTTGCTTTGTCTTCCTGCCTAGAACAGGGGATCTGGCCCAATGGCCTTAGAGGGCCCCTTATAACTCCATTATTCTCTGATTCTCTGATTCCATGGTTCACCCAATTATGATTGCATACTTGTCACTCTGGAAATATGAAGACAACTGGATGTCTGTGAAGATTCTCAGTCATCCAGGTGAGTTTATCTGGAAGTTGAGTTATGGCAACTGGACTTCTTTTTCTTGAGGGAGAGAAATGTTTCGCTGCTCATCCAAACAGCTTCTTCCGCCTGAAGACAGCGAGTGCAAGTCCTCCATCTTATAGTCAGCTTTGACCTCTAGTCCCCCTGGTCTGAAATAGGCTCCTAAAATGGACAATGGCCTGAATAGGCTCATTAGGTAGACAATATATCCATAGCCTTAAGGTGAACAATGGCCTAAGGCAGGCATGTCCAAACTTCAGCCCGCCAGATGTTTTTGGACCACAACTCCCACAGTCCTTTGTCATTGGCAATCTAAGCTTAGAATTCCGGGAGTTGTGGTCCAAAAGATCAGGAGGGCCAAAGTTTGGACATGCCTGTCCTAATGTGCTGAAACCTATAAAGTATGGGTCATTAGCTATGACCTTGGTGGTGAAGGCTTTTTGATTTGTCTGGGTATTGTTGAAAGCACACCCTGATAAGTAGCAGATAGACTATGCCTGAGGCCACCACCTCTGTTGAGGGAGGGGGTTTCAATGCTCGCATGAATGGCTTCCCTGACTCCTCTCTCAAACCACCTCTCTTCTTTGTCTAATATGTGTACAACCTCATCTTTGAAAGAGTGGCTGCTCCGCCCGGCCTCGTGCCGAGCAGGGGCACCTTTGCCGGCCGGTTGAGGGAGGCGGCTATTGGCTCCGCTATTGGCATAGCCTACGGTAGGGGAGCGCGCCCTTTATAAGTCCTCGGCGCACTCCCCACAGCCTGCCTCCACAATCGCCGGTTTCTCCACCCTCCCGCCACGGTTTATGATGTGCTGGTGATGCTTTGCTGGTCGCTTCGGGGCCGGATGGGAATTTTTGACCATTTCTCTGATTGGCCTTGAGCGGTGGTGTTTTTTCGCCCATCCCACCATTCACATATTGGCGGTGGGTGTTGTAGGTAATAGCCCTGGTCACAACTGGCGGGTAGCGCATAAAAAGTTAACCATTTAGGTCCCGAATCTAATTACATCTTCACGTCTTCGGCAGCCTTCCATTAATAACCCAATAGGATTTAGTTAGGGAGCAAATAATAATAATAACCCAAAACCCTAGGAGGGCTGCCAACCTTTAATAAAGCGTTGATGCCAAAAGATCTCGTTGGCATCCTCACTGCGGCAGTTCAACGGGCCGCAGGAAATTGGTGGAGTAACGGGACCTAATCAATTTGTTGTTACCATTTGATGATGCGCTACGGCTCAGGCCCTTCTAAAGTTATTGTTCATTGATAAGTAATTTAAAATTCGTTACTGTAGTTAATAAAGTTGTGGCCCTTATTTAACCCAAGCGGAATGTGTGTCGCCTCTTTCTTTCAACCTGGCCCGGCAATGCCCTTTGTCCTTCAAATGGAGGTGTACTGCTGATTCTGGTCCTGAGCTGGAATTAGCAGTAATCTATTCTGCACGGTCTGGTCCATAATAAGAGCAATGGAGATGTTTCTTTGGGGCACAGGCAGGACAAATACATTGTACAGATTCGAGTTTGGATTCCAAAATTCTCTGGCAAATTTTTGCAGCCCTGACGTGCAAGGCAAGGCAGCGTGTGCCGGAAGACTGAAAATAAAGGGAAAGCAGTGGTTGCATGACTACTTTAAAAAAAAAAAGCCAACACACATAACAGAAGAATTTGCATTTATGAGGAAATGAAAGATGCGTTAAATGGGCAGAAAGAGCCATGTGAATTTCAGACATACCCACGGATGCTCCACTTAATGCCGGCAATTTCTTCTTAATGAAAAAGGCCCCCATTTAAAATTCAAATTTGATTTTGCTAGATAAACAAATGCATATATAAAAGATTTCTGAAACCAGCTTGGTTGATTGAGGCTTTGGTTTCTTGGGTGCCGCAGGACGCTAATTAAATTTGGATCCACAGGTATAATTAGCAGTAGATAATAGAGTCTTCTCTCCCAGGAATGAAAGGTTTTATTTTCTTTCTTCACCGTTATTTTCTTGGCTTCTTTTGGTGTTGATCCCATCTTTTCCTCCAAGGACCTCCAGTCTCTAATGCAAAGAGTCACAGTCCTCTTGGCCGTGGTTTCTAGAATGCAACTTGGCCCCAAGGTTGTCCTTGTTTTGTCTATAAGTGATCCTATGCTATTTGGGGTGTCTTCTGTAGGCTCCGTGGCTATTGACCGACTTCCGTTTGTTGGGAGTCAATATTGAGGAGAATTTAACCTGGAGTGTAAACACCTCTGAGCTGCTGAAAAAGGCCCAAGAGAGACTGTACTTTCTGAAAGTGCTCAGAAAGAATAACATCACTCAGAGACTATTGGTGTCTTTTTATCATTGTGTAGTAGAAAGTGGTCTGACGTACTGCATCTGTGTGTGGTATGCCAGTTGCACGGTGGCTCAGAGGAAATCACTCCAGAGGGTTATCAATATGGCACAGAAAATCATTGGATGCCCACTCCTCACATTGGAGGAATTACACAGCTCCCGCTGTCTTAAGAAAGCTCAGAATATTGTAGGAGATATCTCTCATCCTGGACACTCTCTGTTTGTACCATTACCATCAGGCAGAAGGTATAGATCTATTAGAACAAGGACAGAAAGATTCAGAAATAGTTTTTACCCAATAGCAGTAACCATGCTAAATTCTCTTAAAAATTAACTTGACGGGTAATATTAGTGTTGAATGTGTTACACATATATTGTATGGGGGATTGTGTATGGCTGTTGTTTTTTAAATTGTAGTTTTTATGGATTGGGTATGAATGTTGCCAGGTGAAAGAGTGTAGGGCTGTGTGTGTATGTTTGGTTTTTATGTCAGTTTTAAATGGGTGTAAGTGATGTTCGGCATGTGAATGTTGGAGTATGTGTATAGATGGTTTGTTCTTAAATTGTAGATTTTACATCTCGGATTTTTATGCTGGGTTATGTGAATGACTTGACTGGATGGCACTTTTAATCTTGTTGTATTTATATAATGACAATAAACTGCATTCCAATTCCAATTCCAATTCCAATATTGGCTTTGTGACCTATTGGCTTTTTTTAGCTGGGCTTGAATACATTTGAGATCTCATAACTAGAATCATAGAATCATAGAATCACAGAGTTGGAGGAGACCTCAGGGGCCATCCAGTCCAACCCCCTGCCATGCAGGAACTCCCATCACAGTATTTCTGACAGATGGCCAGGAAAGTAGGTAAACGCAGACGTGCCTGAAAGTACCTGAACTTGGGAGTTGTACTATTTCTGATGTCCTGTTCTCAGTTAAAATCCTACAGAACCCACATAACTAGTCCAAAAAGAGAGAGCATGGTCAAGGCATGGATCATCTGGTCTAAAACAGCCAGCAATAACATGACATGAAATACAAAAAGGAGTAATCCACTTATCTATGCAGGCATTGATAGTACTTTAAAGTTCACATTTATCACTATTTCCTCATCATCCTTATAAATTCATCGGCCGAGGAAGCAGAAATCATTGTTATGACAATAAGAACACAAACACACACACACACACACACATGTAGGTTGCACAGATGGCAGAGTAATCCCATCAGCTCCGCATGCTCTGGGTGATCACAGATGAACTTATTTCCAGGAAGCATTTGGGAATTCAAATTCCTGATCCCGCGACTCCCAACCAGGTGCTCCAAACCTTTGAATTCTACCCATTGACCCAAGCCATCAGTCCAACAGCAATAGAGGCATAGAATCAGAGAATCATGGAGTTGGCAGAAGAGACCTCAACGGCCATCCAGTCCAATCCCCTGCCATGCTGGAACCCTCCCCCTCAAAGTACCCCCGACAGATGGCCATCCAGCCTCTGCTTAGAAACCTTCAAAGAAGGAGACTCTGCCACCCTCCGTGGCAGCTTATTCCACTTTTGAATAGCTCTAACCGTCAGGAAGTTATTCATGATGTTTAAATGGAATATCTTTTCCTGTAGTTTGAAACCATTCCCCAACTCCTAGTCTCTGAAGCCATGGAAAATAAACCATTCCCCTCTTCAATATGACATCCTTTCAAATATTTAAATATGGCTGTCATATCCCCTCTCAGCCTTCTTTTTGTAAGGCTAAACATTCCCAGCTCCCTAAGCCGCTCCTCATAAGACATTTCTTCCAGACCCTCAGTCATCCTGTTCGCCCTCCTCTGGACCCATTCAAGGTTGTTAACATCCTTTTAAATTGAGGTGCACAGAACTGAACACAGTCCTCCAGGAGGGGTTTGACCAGAGCAGAATAGAGTGGCACTACCAGTAGCAGGCCAGTGTGGAATGCATCCGCTCCAAAATGGAGGTCGGAGCAGCTCTCTCAGCAGCATCAGTGAACAGAGTCATCACCCAGCTAAAAAGCAGGCACTCTGCTTTCAAAGGGCCTTTTAAAGTTTCAGTTTCTCAACAATGCTCCCAGCATGGTGGTCTCTGCCTCATTACTGGCAGTTTACAGATCTCTTTGTGAAACTTACACTGCAACAATTTTCTGCAACATTGAATAAGGCAGTTTTGCATCCTGGAATCAAGAGGAAATATGAAATGTGTTTTTAAAACCTGTACATTTTGTTAACTTCTGTTTTGAGGTTCCAATTCTTGTATTTTGGAAGCTTTCTAATGCAAAGCCATAAAAGGCTGAAAACAAATGAAATATCCGATAGCTGTTGTGAGTTTTTCGGGCTTGTTTGGCTGTGTTCTGGAAGTTTTTCTTCCTGACATTTCACCAGATTCTGTGGCTGGCATCTTCAGAGGACAAGGAACTCGGGGAACTAGGAGTTCTCTCTGTGCTCTGGGGTATAGAACAAATGAGACTGTGTGGTTTTTAAAGTTGTGGGAAAGATGTCTAATACCTATTCTCCTGCATAGGACAAGTTTCCTCTTTCCTACAACTTTAAAAACCACACAGTCTCATTCACTCTATACCCCAGGGTACAGAGAGAACTCCTACTTTCCTGAACTCCTTGCACTCTGAAGAATCTAGCCACAGAGTCTGGTGAAACATGAGGAAGAAAAACTTCCAGAACACGCAGCTAAACAGCCCAAAAACCTCACAACAACTATCAGATCCTGGCCATGAAAGCCTTCGAGAATACATAAAATGAAATATCCCTTTGTGCCTGTCCCTATTGAAATTCAGTTAACTTGCAGGACCCATCCCTTACTGCTGCTTAGTAGAAGTGTAAAGAAAACATGTGCAATTCTTCATTTTCATCAATTTGCTCCATTTTACTTACCCAGGCATCTCTCGGTAAAGGGAGATTCACGGGCTTCCTCTCTTCCAGGAGAGACCACAACAAGGAGTTGTTATTTCTTCTTGAACTTTCCAAGCAATCTATCTGCATAAAACATATCTCCTTTCTGTTTGAGAAGCCAAAGATATGCACCTACACAGCAGAGGATGATGGGTGCTTGCTAAAAGAGACAGAGACACACTTTCTGATGCTGAAAAATCTGGACAGCGCAGCAACCAGCATTGTCTTTCACCACAAAGCTGTGCAGGGTACACAGAAGCGCTCTTTGTGTTGTTGTGGGTTCTGTGTATAAGTTTGCCGAGAGTGCCCCAAAGCAAAATGTGTTGCTTCTAGTGCTTAAAGCACTCTCTGAGTAGTTTAAAAGTAATTATGTAGGCTACATATTGCCCCTACCCCCCAGGAAGCTGGGTACTCATTTTACCGACCTCGGAAGGATGGAAGGCTGAGTCAACCTTGAGCCTGCTACCTGGGATTGAACCCCAGGTCATGAGCACAGTTGTAGCTGCCTCAGAGCAGTTTACTGTGCCACGAGGCTTTAGAAATCTTTCTTGTTCTTCCCTCTTTTGAGTGTGCCACAAAATTCGTCATCCTTTTGTGGGGAGAAACATGCAAGATGATGGTTCCTCATCCTTACCTATGTCCCTGCTGTTTCAGCTGTTTAGGGTTTGAGATGGGAAGTCATAAGTTACACTCTAGTAAAATGGCAAGGTGTTTTGTTTTGCTCATGGGTTGACCCTTGCTTCTCCCCTGCTTGCTTTCCAGCTGTGCCCAGAGTGGGAACGCAAGACGGAACGGCCACCAGCGCAAGATCAACCAGCAGGAGGAAAGCTGCCAGAACCTGACGGACTTCACGCCGGCGAGAGTGCCCAGCAACCTGGACATCTTCACAGCCTACAACGAAACACTACAGTGTTCGCACGAGTGCGTAAGGGCTCCTGTGCCGGTGTACGCAGAGGAGACGATCCTTTCACCGGGAGATTATAAGACATCCTTTAATGGAAATAGGTAAGGCGGTAGATACCGGCTCCTCCCACCTGGAGGAGGTTTCCAGATCCATGTTGTAGAGATTGAGTTCTGCTCTTGGTCATAGTGTCAAAATAGGGAGATTGTTTGACTCCGTGAGTCAAGTTAAGAGTTAAGTTAAGAGTTTCCTCCTCCTCTTTCCCCATGGAGGAGAATATGCTCAACTTGTCAACATAAGGTCATGGGAAATATTCCAACAAATTCCTATTTCCTTCAACTGTGGCTCCATCCACTTCTTGCCACTCCATCACTGAATGTCACTGTGTCCATCTGTCTGTGTCCCGAGTAGCAGCTACGGAGGCACACTTATGTCCTTGTTCTCAACACAAGAACAGACGTCCTTGTCTTCCTGTGCACATGTGTGTGCATTGACTTTGTGTGGGAGATGCCAACAGCCACCCTAAACTCAGAATGGACTGTAAAATGTTGAGGGGAGAGGGGGGATGAGCTTTGACCCTTGACATACAAAAGTGACTTCATCAATGATTCTGGCCTTTCACAACTCAGCTGTGACTTCAGATGTGACCTACTTGCTCGCTTAGGGGTCAAACTAGATGTTACAGAGAGCACACAATTTGGCAATGAAATCCTAATAGCATTTCACCGGGAAGATCCTTGTAGATCTCCATATTTCATCAATTGCAGTGGAATATGTATCCCGTATTTATCCAACAGGGACCGAACACAGAACAAAGCAAGCTAAGTTTTTTAAAAGTTGCAAAAATATTTTAAAAGGTGTTTTTTTTTTTAAAAAAAGACTCTTTGAGCCCCTAAGGAAGTACAACTTCTAATGGAGATTACCGGTCATGTGTAATTTGACCCCAAGAAAGCTGAGTTTCTCAATTTGCTCAACAGCTACCATGTGATTCCCCTTCAGCTGACTGACTTGTGTGTCACAAAATGGGGAGATTCTCCCTTTACAAGAAGTTCATATTTATTTGGTCTGTCTCCCTTGGAGACTAGCTGAGGCCCCTTAACTGTCAACCTTCTGGCCTGCATGAATGAATGCCAACACCTTCTAAAGGGGGTGAGACCAGCCTTGCTGTGCTAAGCTAACTGAACTGGCCATTGTTTGAATGGACCAATTTCTGTGGTATATTCCAGTTTCTGAAGATCCTCAGGCTGCTTTTACATGACCTCTAAAATCCGCTGGCAACTTAAATTTGGATCCCTCCCCCAACCAGAGATCGTGGGGTTTTGTTCTGCTTCCTGTGTTCCCACCCTCCTGCACTCTATTGCTTTTGTCTGCGGTGAGGGGAGGGAGAAAAAAATGCAGGCTCTCCTCCTCCTGCCGTTGGCAGCAGCTAGTTGTAGGAGGACTGGAAGCCTGTCTGTCTGTTAAAGGGTGGGGGGACAACAAAAGCAAACAGAAGATGGAGGAGAGACAGGCATTCATAAACAAACAGAAGGTGGAGGAGAGCTGGGCATTTAAAATCTGCATCGGAAAAAATTTACCTCCTCAAGACCAGGTACTTGTAAAATGCGTTGGGGCGGGCTTAAGTGGGTGTGGTCATACTTAATTTTTTTTTTAAGTCCGCACCTGGTGGGAAAACAATTTTAAGCTCCGCATCTGCGAGCCCTTTGCATCGGATTTTAGGGGTCCTGTGAAAGCAGCCTCAGTCATCCAGGTGAGACTAATCGGAAGTTGAGTCATCATGGCAACTGGACTTCTTTTCTTGTGAGATCGAAATGGTTCACTGCTCATCCAAGTAGCTTTGTCAGTCGAAGGAAAGTAGGAGTGAGGCTTCCAATTTATTGTTCAAGTAGTTTCATGCCATCCTGGTCTGAATAGGCTCCTTAGATGGAGGACTTAGGCAGAATTCGTATGCCTATTATCGTGCTGCCCTTTCATTGATTCCCCAGACAAACCAGAAGCACTTCACACCTCCACCAGGAAAGCCACTGCTAATGACCTGTACATAATGGGTGCTGGGAACGATTGAATTGGTGGGACTTTCACACACAAGAGGCCATTGTCCATCTTATAAGCCTATTCAGGCCATTGTCCTCCTAATGAGCCTATTCAGCCCACTGTCTACCTAAAGAGCCTGTTCAGATGAGGGTGACATGAAACGAAGATGAACAATAAATTGGAGTCCTTGAACCAACTTTCCTCAGGCTGTCTGGAAGTTGAGTCATGGCAACTGGACCTCTTTTCCTTGAGTCTAGTTGCCATGACTCAACTTCCAGATAAACTCACTTGGATGACTGAGAATCTCCACAGGCGTATATCCTCAGGCTGATGAAGCTACTTCAGTAGTGTAACATTTCAATCTCACAAGAAGTCCAGTTGCCAGGACCCAACTTCCGGATTCCAGACTGTGGCAAATATACCTCTAGTCACATGAAGATGCCTTTTACTCCATGTGAAACCTGAACAGAGAGGGCGAGAGAACTGTCATTTTGTCTCTCTGTGTGTAGTTCCTTTCCTGCCCTCATCAGACAGGGTCACCTGAACTTCATTTTATGTCTTGACCAAGCTCCCTTGGGTTGCTTTTTCGTACACAGGTGCACACCCTACATATTTCAGCCTAAAATTCCAATCCAGGAGGTCTAGCTAGCATTCAGTCAGTTTTCTCAGGCCTGTGCAAGCATCTGTGAGCTGTCTTGCCTGGGTCCAAAGCACATCACTTCTAAATAAGTTGGCGAAGATTCTCAGTCCTCCAAGTGAAGTTATCCAGAAGTTGAGTCATGGCAACTGGTTGTCTCCTCCTCCTCCTCCTCCTCCTCCTCCTCCTCCTCCTCCTCCTCCTCCTCCTCCTCCTCTTCTCCTCCTCCTCCTCCTCCTCTTTTTTTCTTCTTCTTCCTCCCCTCCTCCTCCTCCTCCTCCTCCTTTTCAAGTGAGATCAGAAAGAAAAGAAGTCCAGTAGTTGCCCTGACTCAACATCTGGACTTTTGAAACAAAGAAAATGAGGGGGAGATTCCATAAGTGTTGGACTGCTCAGCTGGTCATCACACTTCTATTTGTTGCCTGTTGCTGAAAAGAGTAGTTCCCAGGATGCCCACTGATGGACCTTTTCATCCTAAGACCACCAGTCTGCTGCTTGGACCCCATCATATGTGATTCTGGGACGTGGCGGTGGTGTCATGCATGTGTGTTTGTGGTTCTTTTTTTTTTTTACTTTTGCATCTTCAGATGCATGCTTTCCTCGGGAAAAGTGGACAGTTGCTAAGGAATGCTCTTGTTTCTCTTCACAAGCTTTGCCTAGTCCGGATTCTGGAAGGTCTTGGTCATAATGTGTTATAAACAGGCATTGTTACTCCTGTGTCTTGCATGTAAACGGGAAAAAACATCTGTCATTCTAATTAATCATCACAGAACCTTGCTCATTTTAATACGCTTTCATCAGGCTTGCATGATACTTCTTGCTTTCTTTATGAAAGGTGGTGATGGCGGTGGCCTCTCCTCCCTTTTGACTTTCAGCTGAGGAATAAGGCATTCTTGGTGGCTTCAGTGCCATTTTTCTTGAGCACAGACGGGGAAAGATGGGAAGCTACCCACAATTCCTGTAACTGTAAGATTTCTCAACCAAGGAGTGGAACACTTGAGTCTCCCAGGGAATGTCGATGGTAGCTTGCTGGAATTTTCAGTCTGTCATGAGGAAAAATGGGCACCTTAGCAGCTACAGTCACTCCCCACCATTTTGTGGTTCAGGTACTGCGGCCCCACTATATCGCGGGATCGCAGTACCTGTGCCTCGGGCAGCGCGGGTGCACGGGGGTGATTGCATCACCCCACGCCGCCCCCCACTCCTCCGAGAAGCCTTGGGCCATGCGGGGACAGGCAGGGGGACGATGCGATCACCCACCCACCCCTCCCACGTGGCCTGAGGCTTCTCGGAAAAGTGCGGGACGGCGGCGTTGGGCGCTGCCCCGCAATCTCCATTGAAATGCATTGAGCCAATGCATTTCAATGGAGAAATTTTCCCCATTGGAATGCATTGAGCCAATGTTTTCCAATGGGGAAAATTTTCTCCATTGAAATGCATTGAGCTAATGCATTTCAATGGAGATGGCCCAGACGAGAAGTCTCCGGGTGGCGGGGCGGGTGGTGGCAGGAGGTCAGATCCCCCTGCTGCCACCTGCACGCACCGCCCCAAGACTTCTCTGACCGGCGCACGCCGGTGGTGGAAGGGGGATCTAATTTCCCCACGACCCCGACCCCCCCTACCCGCTTCCGCATAGCGCAGATTTTCAGGCATCGCGGGTCGGGTGGGTCCCTAACCCCCGCAATAGGCGGGGGGTTACTGTACAAGTAACTCAGAGTCCTCACATTCCAATCAACTTCCTTACGGAAAATAATGGGTCATTTAAACCCCAACCAGATGCCCAAAATAAGAGTTTGCTTGAGTTTCGATGGCAACTGTAATTATTTCTGCTACCAGTGGCCTGATGAGTATGATAAGAAGTAGGGATGGGCACGAAACGCAAAAATGGCATTTCATTTTGTTCTTCATTTCTCCCCCTCCCGTTTCGTTTCATTTATTACAAAATGATTTTTAAAAAAAAAATTTCATATTGTTTGTTTCATTTTCTTTTCTTTTTGCGCTGACCACGGGCCTCTTTTTTCCCTGTGGTGGGCCAGCTGCATTTTACAGAGGAAATGAATCGGTTCATTTTAACAGAAAAAAACAACCGTTTTGTTTCGTTTGTAACAAAAGGTTGCTTCATCGTTTCGTTTCGTTTCGTTTCGTTTCGTTACATAACAAAATGATGAAACAGCATTTCAATTTTTCGTTTTGTACCCATCCTTAATGAGAAGTTACTTTTACACTATTTAGGGCTCCAAAAGAACTCTAGATTTGGGTTCATTTGATTCAGCCAAGCAATTGAGCTCAGTGAGGTCAATGTAGGTCATTAGATGTATATGTCATTGATGATCATAAGTCTCGTGATTGAACCTCCTTTAATTCCCAACATGCCATCTTTTGATTGATTTTATTCCTCCTCCTCCACTCAAACGATCCAGCATGCTAAACTCATCCTGTGTGACCAACCCTGATTTTCTGTTCCAATTCAGTGTGCTCTACTCTCACAGTGTGCTTGTGACTTCCACGTTGACCTTGGGAAACCCTGCATGGGTTGCTTGGTCATCTTATTTCCTTTGCAAAACCAAACCAAAAGTCTAGGATCCAGCTTTATGGATGCCAACATGGGAGTTGGGTGATCCTTCTAGAATAGAGCACATGTTGGGAAGATCACGCTGAAATTGGGTCTCTTTTGCCAGTCCTCAGGGGAGAGAAGGGTAGGGTCACTGTCAACCCCTTTTGCATGTTATCAGGAATGCTCCACCCATATCTGTTTTTCTCTTGGCTTCAAGAGGCTTACTCCCACAAAATTGGGACAGGCAGAGCGACCAAGCGGACACTGACCGAAGTGTCAAAATACAGTCTTCCTGGTAGGCAGATGATGGGGCAGGACATTTTCAACCCTTTCTTGGAGTGTCTATATACTTGATGCATTTGAAACATGAACTTTAGCCAACCTATATCTGGAGCGATCATGTGGTGATGTGTACGTATGTCTACGTGTGTGCTTGTGTCCGTAGATTTCTCTGTTGTATCGGTGAACTTTGGAGAACACTTTCCATCTGTCTGTCCTTCCAACCATTGCTGCACCTTTTCTCTCCTTTTCTCTTTCTTAGCAGATAGACATGGACAGGAAAGGGTCCATTGAATATATATCTAAATATTCATATACATATACCTATATGTACATTGGGGATGTTGGGATGTTTTTGGGTCTGTGTCCCAAGTCTTTGAAACCAAGTCTCAAGCCAGAGTCTTTGGGTCTAAATCCCAAGTCTATGATACCAAGTCCCAAGTCAGAGTCTTTGGGTCTAAGTCCCAAGTCTTTGATACCAAGTCCCAAGTCAGAGTCTTTGGGTCCAAGTCCCAAGTCCTTGATACCAAGTCCCATGCCAGAGTCTTTGGGTCCAAGTCCCTAGTCTCTGATACCAAGTCTCAAGTCCCAAGTCTTTGGTACTAGTCCCAAGTCCCAAGTCTTTGGTATCAAGTCCCAAATGTGAGTCTTTGGGTTCAAATCCCAAGTCTTTGGTACCATGTCCCGAATCTGAAGTCCCAAGTCCAAGTCCCTATTAAAAACAAGCTTTCCCATAAAAAGAAGAAGCAGCTGGTGGGGTCTGGGGCCTGAGTCGAGTCCAAATAATTGAAACTAAATAAATGAGTTGAGTCAAGCTGCCAGTGTGACTTAAGTCCATCTTGAAAACAGTGTATAGTCTTAAGGGAATATTTGTGGGATATTATTGGTCAGTTCCAGCCCACATTCGTAAATATTTTGGTTTTGTGGGAATAACTGGAGGGTTTCTACCAAATATCATTTCTTCGGTGAGGCACAGCGAAATTTGTGGTCATGGCAGGTCATGGTGTTCCAGGGGCAAGCTGCTAAAGTAAATCTGTGCCTGCTGATTCTGCGAAAGGGGAATGGGTATAAAATCCCAATTTAAGATGGACATAAAATCCCATTTTCTCCTCCATCTCCCTCTTTTTTCCACCACTGGCCAGTTTCTGCCCCCATCGTGGTGTGACTATTCACACATTGGTTCATGAGTCACTATTTCTCCTCTCGGCATAGTGCTCTCCATGCCGAAACCAGTGGCCCCTTTCAAAGCATTGTTTTGGGATCCTTTCTCTGTGCTCGAAGAGACGAGAGGACAAAAGCTGAATTTTTTGTGGGGGGGGGGGAAGTGGGGAGTGGGGATTGGCTCACTAGGTCTCTTAGAGCAAGTCCCTGTTTCTGCCCCCCTGCAGACCATCCTCTTCTGACCGGCATCTAATTCCTGTGGCCTTTGTGTCTGAGAAATGGTTTGAAATTTCCTGCTGACCAGCCGGAGTCTGTTTTACTTCCTGGGGGCAGGACAGACGCCATGTGTCTATTTCCTGGTAGGTACTTTCTTGTCCGCCATTCCCCTCCCCCCTGCTTGGGCTCAACATGTGCGCCTCTGCCCACCCTTTCCAGTCACATCCCTGCTGTGATCATAGCCGACAATGCGATGCTTTCGATTAAAGCATCTCGCAGATGTGCCGAAAAGGGAACTCGCTTCCCGGACCCTAAACATTTATTGTATGCTAATTCATAGCCACCTCACTTTCTACCCTCTCATCTGTTGTCGATGATTAAACCGATGGACGACAATGATTGCAGCAGGGCTGAAATTGGTTGCGGGAGAAGCAGGGTTGTGCATGTTTCAGATGGTTTTACATTACTCTAATCATTCCGATTCCTTTTGGGTTTTGTTTAGGGAATGGGCACCAAATGAAAAATGAAATGCTGATTCGTCGGTTTGTTATGTAATGAAATGAAACGAAATGAAATGAACTGGGGAAGCAGCGTTTTGTTAGTAACGAAATGAACAGGCGGGTTTTTTTTGTTTAAAATGAACTGCTATGTTTCCTTGTAAAACAGCTCCCCTGGGTCCTAGAGGCACCGAATATGGTGTGAAACTTCCTTGGACTTTCCCCTTTAAGCCCTCCAAATTTGGAGAGATTGGGGATTCAGGATGCTGAGTTATTCAACTGCAAAGGGGGTTCTTCAGAAAAAAAAACATTTCTAATTGCAATGTTATGTGCTTGAAAATAGTGATCCTAGCCAGCTAGCAGCATGGAAATTACAGTGGAGCTTCCTCAAACTCTTCCCTTGAAGCACCCCCAATTTGGAGAGGTTTGGGATACAGGGAATGGAGTTACTCATCTCCAAAGGTCCTGCAGGGGTACTTATTTGAAAGGGTGTGGACCGGCACGCTGAGGGGAATCTGTCAATTAACCGGACATGCTCCTTCCATTAAGCACCCCCTCCTCCTTTGGAGCTTAATATCTCTTCCCCCAGAAGCCCTAACTCTTCCAAATTTCAAAGGGTCCCCTAAAATCACTTGGGGAAGCAAAGCCTGCCATTTGCATGCCTGCCAAAGCTCCACTGTAAAGTCCACGCTGCTAGCTGCCTGGGATCACTATTTTCAAGCACATAACATTGCAATTAGAAATGTTATTTTCCAGGGGGCACCCCCTTTGAAGCTGAATAACGTGGCCCCTGAACCCTAAATCTCTCAAAATTGGAGGGCTTAAAGGGGAGAATCCAAGGAAGGTACCCACCAAATCTGATGCCTCTAGGACCCAGGGGACCCATTTTATAGAGTAACAAATCATTTTGTTACTGGTTCATTTTGTGCAAATTATTTTTTAAAAAAATTGTTTCTAATGAAACAAAACGAATCCTGGGAGAATGAAATGAAACAAAACAAAACTCAATTTTCCATTTCGTACCCATCCCTAGTTTTGTTACCTGCTAATTATTGCTTCCAGTTGCTTCGTCTTAATGGGCTGCAAGCCTGGATTAATGGACACTGACTTATCAAAATGCCTCCCCAGAAGAAGGGAAGGAGAAGGATGTGCCTTGAAAGGACTCTTCTCCTTTTGTAGAGCTTTTTACACACACATACCCTTGGGTAGATTTAAGATGAGTAACAATAATGGACAGCTACTGGAAACAACCACACATTGCATTGTTGTATGCAAGGGAGATGGGATGGAAGAGAGATTGTGGAGCTAGGAACTAAGTCAGGCCGAACATCTCTCTTTAAGGTCATCTGCCTGGGCCACCTCAACTACCTAGGAATGTTCACCCCTAAGGAAGCCCAAGAACTATCACCAAAACCAGGGGCTCTCTTGGTGGCAGCTGAAGCGCTCTGGCACATATTGTGTGTTGATGTCCACCAGGTGCCTTCCCTTCCGCTGAGCTTTCTGAAGAGGTCTTTCAATATCTTGCTTTCTCCTTTGATGCTCTCCTCAGACCCACAGGTTTCCACTCTGAGTTTGTTTGGGTGCTCTTTTGTGGGTTTTCATTAGTTGTGGATTAGTATGGTGGGTGAGTTATTATTTCATCCTCCTTAGACAGACAGACAGGCAGACAGGAAGGAAGGAAGGAAGGAAGGAAAGAAGGAAGGAAGGAACAAACGAATGAATGGACAAACAAACAAATGAATGAATGAATGAATGAATGAATGAATGAATGAACAAATGAACAAATGTATGAACGAATGAACGAACAAACGAATGAATGAACGAACAAAGGAACAAAGGAATAGACAGAAAGACAGACAGACAGGAAGGAAGGAAGGAAGGAAGTAACAAAGGAATAGATAGAGAGAGGGAGAGGGAGAGGAAGAGAGAGAGTGAAAGGGAGGGAAGGAGGGAGGGAAGGAGGGATAGAGAGTGAGAGAGAGAGAGAGAATGAGCAGAATCATTTTGAGAAAAGATGAAATCTATCATCCTATTCTAATGGTCTTCATGTCATGTGATTGCAGCTGCATGAGGCAGAGAGTGCCCACTCTGGAAAAAAAGATGGGTTGCACAGCAAGTATCTCTGTGTGCAGAAGCAACCACAAGTGCAAAGGGAACTTTGCACACACAGTAGGAGCTAAGAGGCTTTTGCCTAATGATACAAACAAGTCATGCTGAGTTGTGATGTACTGTACTTCCAACTCATGTTCCATTTTCTATTATGTATCTGAGCGAAAGCATGACCCCAAATGGGGGTGGTGGGGGAAATCCACCACCTCCTCTTCCCCTAGAAAAATATTCTGAAGTATTTTCCAGAAGACTCCGTGAGACTTGATATTTGCTCTTGTTTTGTTTTTGTTTGACTAGATAGAGACCAACTGGCAGGGCGATTAAGCAGATTTCTAACATTTGTAAGGCGTTAACATTTAAACCTGTAAATGGAAACAGCAGAGTGATCCCCTGATAAAAGAGATTACCCAGGAGATACTGTCCTCCAGCTCTCTGTGACCTTCTTTAGAGACCTGAACTATTTTGCAGAAGCTTTCTTAGGGGGGAAAAAAAGAAAATAATTTACTCCTTTAGCCCATTTCTTCTGTGGCTGTTCATAAATACCATGCTTATTCTTAATCCTTTTCAATGAACTCAGGGGACAGGAAAGTAAATTTATGATTTCTAGGATGCTCTTGGTAATCCCAGTCATTAAAGGGAATTGTTGTCCCCAAAAAGGGGGGGAAAGATAAGTTACTTTTCATCTCTGGCAACACTGTAAGGAGTGTGTGCAGAGTTTCTGAAACAAGAAGCTAGGGTGGCAGTCAGCAAGGCATGTTTGCTTTGGGGGATTTATTTTTAAAGAGGCCAGAGGTTTTAAGGCAGGCATGTCCAAACTTCGGCACTCCTGATGTTTTGGACCACAACTCCCAGAATTCTAAGCTTAGATGGCCAATGGCAAAGGACTGTGGGAGTTGGGGTCCAAAATATCTGGAGGTCTGAAGTTTGGATATGCCTGTTTTAAGGGAAGGTAGGACATCATCAGAAGTCCGGAAAAGAGGGTACCATCTTATCCCGTCTGTTGCTTATATACCACCCTATAGCACTTAAAGCACTCTCTGGGCAATTTACAAGTTAATTCTGCAAGCTAAACATTGACATACCTCCCCCTCTACTCATTTTACCGACCTCAGAAGGATGAAAGGCTGCATGTTGGACCTTGGGACCAGCTACCTGGGATTGAACCCCAGGTCATGAGCAGAGTTTTGGCTGCACTGTTGCAGTTGAAAGACTGTTCCGAAAAGCTCCAGAAAACAACAATCCAATCCAAACCAAACCAAAAACAAAGAAAGAACATTTTTGGTTAAGGTGAACCATCCTCATACATCTCTAGAGGAGCCCCATGGCACAGTGGTTAAATGTACATACTGGAGCCAATAGAGCCATTTAACCTGAATACAGGTGGCTGTGGAAGGGGCGATGTCGGGTGCCCACAGAAAGGGCTCCAGGTGCCACCTTTGGCACCCATGCCCATAGGTTCGCCAAAGCTGCACTAGGCTTTCAAAGACAGCTTCCAAAAGAGTCTTTGGCCCAGAAGGTTCCTGCAGAATGATATAGGACGGGGAGTCCTTTGATTCCAGAAATCCCATCCTTAGTTGGAAAGTGACAGTGCATTTGTGCAGTATGTCACAGAAGTGAGTGCACCCCCCTCAGATTTCGTAAATATTTTAGTGTATCTTTTCCTGTGATAATTTGGACACTGCCATTTAGGGGTGTACTCATTTTTGTTGCCCACAGTTTAGACATTGATAGTTGTGTGTTGCATCATTTTAGAAGAGCCTCGTGGTGCAGTAGTTCAATGCCTGTACTACAGGTAAAACTGTGCTCAATCATGACCTGGGGTTCAATCCTAGGTAGCCGGATCATGGTTGACTCAGGCTTCCATCCTCCCGAGGTCGGTAAATTGAGTACCCAGCTTTTTTTTGGGGGGGACAATGTGTAGCCTGCATACTGTAAACCACCCAGAGACCACTTCAAGTGGTATGGGGTGGTATATAATCAGAACTCTTTGCTTTGCTTTGCTTTAGCAACTGGAAATGGTTTTTCTAAAGCAAATTGTGTTAGGGGTGGCCATGTCTGCTGGAGGCCTTTCTGCCATGGCAATATTGCCCCATATCCATTTGGGTGTGAAATGATTCAGGGCTGTTTTTTTTTAACATTATAAACAATCCAATTTACCAGTACGTGGGGTGGCTGGGACAGGTGGCAGACAGGACAGATGTTGCCCAACCAGCTGTGTGATACCAGTTCGAATTCAAGGATAGCTCTGCTTCCCCATCACTCCAGGGTGGTGCCCGCATTTTGCTGGGAGCATGGGTAGCCCCTACCACCAGGGAAGGCAACATTTTTCCTCCTGACCAGTTTGAATATGGGAAAGATTGTAGAATGCATGCAAAAAGAAGCGACTCATAGTCGTGAGCTTTATGTTGTCAGAATTGTTTGTAGAGTGAATGAGGTGGACGTAGGCCTCCTGAAGAAGAGGAACTATTTTAGGACCTGCTAATTAGGAAATCCATAGCAGACAGGAACATTATTGTCTATGACTGTTCTCCCTGAATAACAGACTGGCTGATTTCCATCTGTGCAAAGTCTACTGATGGGCACCCTATGTTCAGCTGGTTCACTCCAGCTAGGAAGAGTAGCAGAGGAGCACGAGGGAAGGAAGACTAAGAGCACTAGTCCGCATAAAATACTATTCTACAAGGGAAAGGAAAAATCACTTGAGTCTGTTATCCACCCTGGTTCAGACTGCTTGGTGCATGCATTGGTTGTTCATTGGCAGAGGTCATGCCTTAATCCAGTCTGTAGAATAAGCACACGATAGGTGCCTATATGTCGATTAAGATGGAGCGTAAATGGCACGGTTCTCATGTTGCATTGTTTGAGGAAGAGCCAAGGGGACAGCTGTCTTTTGCAAATGACGGTCTCTGTGTGAGTGGCCGTGCATGCATGCATCCATGTTACGTGTGCACGCAGGGCAGCCAGTGTGCAGAATTTTAACAACTAATTGCTTTGAAAAACCATTGTTGTGATGCCTCCAAAATGGGCTGATGGGGCAAAAACCGCCTTCAAAATGTGACTCCAGGCTCCCCATTCCCAGGGATGGCCTTTCCAGCTTTTCATCAGGGTGTTGGCACTCCTCTTAGTGGTGGCCCTGTTTCCCCTCCCTACCCTTTCCCCCATGAAATGAATTTAAGGTTTTGCTTAAGGTTCTTGGGGTTTTCATAGGGATGAGTGGTCTGCTGGATTTGAACACGAGTGCCTTGGCGTTAAAACAGGATCCTGAGCTCCTAGGCCACGTTATCCCAAAGGCTAAAAGGAGGGATCGGATGGTCAGCAAATGACCTTTATAATACAGGGGTTGCCTTCCTCCTCCTCCCTGGGGGTCCCTAAAAGCCTGCCTCCCGAGAAGCATCTCAAAATGGGCTCTGGAAGGCAAAGAGGCTAAGACGCAGGCAAAGGTCCAGGTGAAGAGAGTTCCAAAGCCAAGCCATGGAGAACACATTTTCACATGCCCATGCACGTCTGAGCAAGTACACAGAAAGTGGGTGGCTGATGCTCAGAGATGGGGGTGGGGTGGGATGGAGGAGCAGCAAGATGAAAGGGTTAAGTGGGGACAGAAGGCTTGTGCATTATGGGATGCCAAATCCACTCCAACCTAACAGTGACCTTAGTAGGGTTTTTGAGATACGTGAGGTATTTCACAGGTGGCTTTATCCATGCCACACACATACACCTTGACGGTGTGGTCACTGCACCAAGTCCTTAAGACTACTCCTGATGGACTTTCTTGAGCAAGCCTGGTGATGGTTTGAAATGTCAACTTGGAAGCCGGCAATCTGTTCTCGATCCATTGACTGCAGAGTAGAGATGAGCACGAAGCTGCTTCATTGGTTTGTCCCAGTTCATAAAGGTGGTAGCACAGGTACTGCTGCCTCCTCTGGCTCAACCAGCCATTCGCCAGGACCAGCATGCTCCCTTCCTCCATCTCCTTGGCTAATCTCTCCATCATGAGCAACAGCACAGATGCCTCTGCCTGGCTCCTTTGTCTGAATGGGAGATCAGCCACTCTACAGGTCCAGCTTGTTTGCTTCCTCCACCCCCTCGGCTAATCTCCCAGTCACAAGCAAGTGCGCAGGCTTCTCTGCCTGGCTCCTTTGTCTGAATGGGAGATCAACTACTCTTCAGGTCCATCTTGCTTCTTTCCCCCACCTCTTCGGCTAATCTCCCAGTCACGAGCAATAGTGCAGATGCCCCTGCCTGGCTCCTTTGTATCAATGGGAGATCAGCCACTCTTCAGGTCCACCTTGCTTCCTTTCCCCACCTCCTCGGCTAATCTCCCAGTCACAAGCAAGAGCACAGGCTCTTCTGCCCAGCCCTTTTGTCTGAGTGGGAGATCAGCCAAGAAGGTGCGGCAGAGAAGCCTGAGCTGTTCCCAGGAGTGGAAGATCAGTTGAGGAGGTGGAGGAAGCATGAGCGCTGGGCCTGGTGTGTGGCTGGTTGAGTCTGTGTTGCCGCCTTGATGAACTGGGATGAACCTACCAAACAGGTTCATGCCTGTCTCTACTGGGGAGATTGAATGGCCATGCTCCCAAGACCAGGGAAACCTCAATATACTAGAAATAGTGTAGCTATTCCACCCTCTCCCACTCCTTGAGTTTCTGTGATGTCTCTTACGGTCTTCCTTTGAAGGTGGCCTTGTAGACTTCTGGCAAAGGAAAAAAGCTGTTAGAAATAGCTCAGCATTTCACCGGAGGGTAGCCATGACAGCTTGGAGCCCAGCATTGGTGCAAATTAATTGGCCAGTCTCAAATCCCCTCCCGCCATAATGAATCACGGCTCTATCCTAAATGAAAATTTTCCAGCTTGCTCTAAGTGTGACTTTCTGAGACTCACCCGTTTAACATTATGCTCAGCCGTGGAGCATTGCCGGAAGGTAATTAGATTAGAACAGAGAGAGTTGAAAAGAGAATGGCCTTTGTGGATGTGGCAGTGTGCAGGTATTTCTGGACCGTTGAGAGGAAATGTGGGCTTTTCACAGGCCCAGAATTAGAAGGGACAATTGTATGGAGAGAGAGAGACCCGGATGGTTGAAGGTCTGGAGGAAATGTCTTATGAGGAACGGCTTATGGAACTGGGAATGTTTAGCCTTTCAAAAAGAAGGCTGAGATCAGATGTGATAGCCATGTTTAAATATTTGAAAGGATGTCATATCAAAGAGAGGACTGGTTTGTTTTCCACGGCTTCAGAGACTAGGACTCAGGGCAATGGTTTCAAACTACAGGAAAAGAGATTCAAATTAAACATTTGGAAGAACTTCCTGATGGGTATAGCTGTTTGGCAGTGGAATCTGTTGCCCCAAAGGAGGGTGGTGGATTCTCCTTCTTTAGAGGGGTTTGGGAATCTGTTGGAAATACTGTGATGCGGTTCCTGCATGGCAAGGGGTTGGACTGGATGGCCCTTGAGGTCTCTTCCTACTCTACGATTCTATGATTTTATGGTATATGCTACCTGTAATATCCAGGTTTGAAAGGTTAAGGAAGGAATTATGAAATCATGCCTGATTTCGGAAGCTAAGCAGGGTCGGCCCTGGTTAGTCCTTGGATGGGAGACCACCAGGGAATACGAGGTGCTGTAGGTGCCTGGAGTTGGAACTGGCAAACCACTCCAGTATTCCTGCCAAGAAAACTCCATGGACACTGAGGGCTCCGTGCCGTGAATACGGCCTGCGGGGCCCCTTTGCCCTCCCCGTTCGGACGGGCGTGCGCAGCCTGCGCACTTTGTGTACGGCTGCGCCGGAGGCGCGCCTATATCAGGCGCAGGCGCGTTCCTCCGGCAGCCTTCGTTGAACAGGGAACCCCGGCCCTCCCTCCCTAGAGCTTCGGATGGTGATGCTTGGCTGGTCGCTTCGGGGCCGGATGGGAATTTTTGACTGCCAATCTGATTGGCCGTGATTGGCAGTGTTTTTTTCGCCCATCCCACCATCCTCTAAGCTTTTAAAACGTACATTATTAGGTATACCACCAATCCTTAACCGGTCACAATAGGCGGGTAGCGCATGCATTAACATCAGGTTAGGAAGGTCCCTCCTCATGATGGCACCCGTAAGGTGCAAGGCAGCCCTAAATAAATTAAGTAACACAGGAAGAGCAGTTAGGCTCCAATAATACAATCCCAGCCAAGATAGAAAGGGCTGCCAATTCACGACATACTGGGTACAAGGATGCCCTGCATAGGGTGGGGTATCCCATCCTCGGCATCATCTGATATACCCAGTTCAATTATCCCGAGGAGGAGGGACCGGAATTTATAACACCCCTAACCATGCTTGCGCTACGGCAGGCCCTCTCTTTGGCCCAGTTAACAATAAAGTTTGATTTATGAAAGTTCGATTTCTTGAAGTTTGAATAAATTGTGGCCCATATTTAACCCAAGAAGTGAGCTGTGTCGCCTCTTTATTCCGACGTGGGAGGGCAAGGAGTCACAAAGATTTAGTCATGACTGTAATGACACAACAGAGAGAGAGAGAGACAGACACACACACAACACATACAGTATGAGCCAATTTGTGACACCCCACCCCGCACAAAATACTTTGCAACTTCCTTGGGGGTCCTGACTCCCTGGTTGGGAAACACGGATGTAGACACATACACAGCCTACAAAAAAATCAAAACATGCCTTACATCCCCATAAGCAACCAATCAAAATTAACATCAAAACCAATCAAAACATGCCCAACCAAATAGCGCAACCAAATGCTAATGAACCAAACAGAATAAATGCATAAAAACCAAACACATTGAGTCTGCGGCTGTTCAGGGAAGGCTGAATTGAACTGAATTGGCCATAAACAGAAATAACAAATGGAAGGCAGTAACTCCACATACAAAGATGAAATGGAACTGACAGGTCACAAAATGTTTAGCATAAGACATTGTCAAAGGCAGGAAGACTTCATTAATCTTCTGCTGGTCATAAGGAGCGAGCCTGTCTAACTTCTAGTGGAAGTTTATTTCATAGGGAGGGTGCCACTGCTGAAAGGCCTGATTCCTGGTGATGGCTTTCTTTCGTTTCCTCGGGGTGGGTGCCTTCAAGAGTGAGACCCAAAAGGCTCAGATTGGTCCATTATATGAACTCAGGGAAACCACCTCTGACAGGTAATAAGCTCCCAAATTTGGATTGTATTGGATAGACAATTGGAATAGAGATGGGTGTTTCATTTCGGAACCCAGTCCCAGCCTCCGAAACAAAATCAACCCGTCTTACCTTGCCGTAGTTTGTGCTGGTTGAAATTCCAACCAGGAAGCAGCCTCCAGTGTGTCATCTTTCCCTCTTCCTGGCACTGACCAATCAGGAGCTGTGCAAGGACATGCATCATCCCACCTCCCTGTCTGATTGGCCAGCGCCAGGGAGAGGGAAAGGTGACACATCGGAGGCTGCTTCCTGGTTGGCATTTTGCCCAGCACAAACTACAACAAGACAGTGGTTTCAGAGGGTGGGACTGGGTTTCAAATGCCAGCTGTGTGGGTGTGTTTCATTTCAGAACCAGTCCCCTTCCAAAACGAAACACCCATCTCTCAGTTGGAAGCATCAGCTCAGGTTTAAGGGTGGAAATACTTGGCTCTCTCATCTTCTTAAGTGAGAATGAAGGACTTCAGGAATGTCTTGTTCTCTAGCAGGAAACAGCACGTGGAATTGATGAGCCAAGCAAGGAGAAACCATGAGAACAATTCACATTCATCAAAGTCCCACCAAAGAGTGAGATAAGACAAGTGAAAAGGATCCCAAGTCATGCTCAGTCGTAAACTGGGCTTTGAACCTATTTCACTGAACACTGCAAACAAGGAGGACACAAAAGAAGCATTCAAGGTCATGCAAGGTCATGCACAGCAGGGGCCAGTGTACACAGAAAGGATGAATTTCCAGCTTACTGGAGGAGGGCCCATTTAGGCCTTTGCAAGTCATCTGAAGGGAAGCATATTGGCACCCAGTGCCGCGTGGGTTCTGAAAGATGCTCAAGTCTAGCAGAGGCCTATCACAGTTCCTTCAGCATCTGTGTTGGCCTCAAGGTCAGCCCCACGTTGGGAGCATTGCAGGAGTCAGGTGGCATCCTTGCCCACCAGAGAACTCTCTTTGAAGCAGGTGGAGATTCCTAACCATCCTCATTTATGGAAATAAGAGAACTTTAAATGCAAGAAGAAGACAGGTGATGACTGACTACCTTGGTGCGGCCAGATTGAACTGGTTGTGGGAGATCTGTGTTTCTTTTGGACAGTTCACACTCTGCGGGAGGTGAGCTTCCTTTTACATGACAGCTCCAATCACAAGTGCCATTAAGCCTGACCTTTCAAGGCAGAGGGCTTTTGAAGTGTCCTCAGACATCATGGAAGTGCTTGATCCATAGGAGAACGGGGGGAAAGGCCTTCTAAGAGGTGTCTTCATTGCCTGATTTGCGGGTCAATGAAGAGTGAAGTGTCCTGTGGCATCTGGATGATGGGCTTTTAAAGAAGGTGACAGCTCAGTGAAGCCGAGTTTGCCTTGCAAGCTTTTCCAAATGTATATTAGATTTTCTAGGGCAAGGAGTAACAACATTGACCCTTGTGCTGTGGACTAAGGAAATGCTTCAAATTCATACTACATCTGATTTCCTAAAGAAGGATTCCTACCGACAATTCTGTTTCAGCATGCATTTAGATGCCTATTTGAACGTATTCCTCACCAAACAGTATACAAGTTTTAGATGCATTTTATCCTAAGATAAAAGGAGATAGGAGAGCACTCTTCAAAGACTTGAGAGATAGCTGTCCAGAGGAGGGGCAGGATCTATTCTCAGTTAATCAAAAGTGCAGGACACATAATAATAGACTCAAGCTTCAGGAAGCCAGATTTTGGCAGAATATTAGGAAAAACTTCTTGACTGTTAGAGTAGTACAACAATGGAAGTTGTTCCAAGTGGCAGGCACTCCAGCACCAATGTGGTGATGATGTTGATGATGATTACTGCTACTACTACTACTACTGCATTGGCATCATTCAGTCTCAAAAGACTATCATGCCTGGAGTAGAGCTCCTAAAAACAACACCTAGTGTGACTAAATAGACCAATTCAGGAATGGCAGTCACTACTGCACTGGGGACAGATATATATATATATTCTGTTTCTTGCCCAGTCCCTGGGTTTCGTTGTTTCTGTGCCTGCCTCTTTTCCTCTGCCTGTTGGACAAATGCCTCTTCGAATTTATGTAAACCATGCTGCATCTTTTGCTTCCAGACAGTGCGATCAGAGATCATGGTTTCACTACTACTACTACTACTACTACTACTACTACTACTACTACTACTACTACTAGATGCCTTCAAAAGGGGATTGGACAGATTCTTGGAGGAAAAGTCCATCCCAGGTTACAAACCATGATGGGGATGTGTAATCTCCAGGCTTAAAACTGGGGTACTTCAAGGGCCAGATGCAGGGGAGTGGGATTAGGAGACAGATATCTAGTCTCCTGCACTCCCAAACGCATCTGGTGGGGCCACTGTGAGATACAGGAAGCTGGACTAGATGGGCCTTTGGCCTGATCCAGCAGGGCTCTTCTTAGGTTCTTATGTTCTTATGTTCTTATGTAGTACCACCACCACCACCACCACCACCACCACCAGTGGCCCAAATTGTATTGGTATTGACACAAGGCAAACATCACTAAGCATGGCAAATTGAAGCTAATTAGCTTGGTGCCCTGGCCTGTCTCAATTGTGCAACTGGGCATCCATTGACCATTCATGATGGCTGCCCTGCCACCTTGCTGATTAGCCTCAATTATCAGCAGCAACTTCTGGTTGTATTACCAGGCCACCAATGGGGTTCAGGCCAAGATGTTTGATTTTTCTCCCCCTTTCGGGTGGGGATCAGAATGTGGTTTGATAAATAATGAATCATCCAGGCAATGCTGAGCAATGCCTAATTTCCCTGCTTCGGAGGGGACCTGGAGATATTTCTGATGCAAGGTATTCCTCCAAATACATCACTCAGGTGTGCGAGAGCCCTCGGGAGACATAAAATAAGGCAGGTGTGTCCTGAGAGCCTCAGCTGTGAATTTGTACTTGGCTCTTATCCTGGGAACTTGCATTCTTCTTAGACGTAGAAGACGCAGAATGAGGTCAGAGAAGATTCCACAAGGCACTTCAAGGATGCCCTACTTTGCAAATTGGGGATGTGAAAGAAAGCCATGAAGGCATAATAAATAGGCCAAACGTTCCAGTTATGTCGCTGTATCTTTACTACTGAGCAGTTAGTCTTCTCGCCTTGCTGAGGAAGGAGCAAATTGTGGTGTTTCATGTGTGTGTGTGTGTGTGTGTGTGTGTGTGTGTGTGTGTGTGTGTGTGTGTGTGTGTGTGTGTGTGTGTGCGTGTGCGTGTGCGTGTGCGTGCGTGCGTGAATATAATCCTGTCAAGCTTCTTTGCGAGGGAATGCATGATATGGTGTAGAAGAACAGCCACACAGAAGATCGGACTATTAAGACACATCAGAAACAGAACCAAAGTGTCCAGGTCAAGTTCTATAAAAATTGTTGAGACTCAAGGCACCATAGTAGATCTGATAGCAGTTGTGTGTGGTTGTGCTAGGGACCTTCCCAAGGGTTTCTTATACCCTGTGGCATAGGTAAGGACTGCAGAAGGTGAAACAGTAGGGTCTGTTGACTCTGATGGGAGTTGGGGAGATGAATCTGCTCTGGGTTTTAGCCCAAATTTCCCAGGAGCTTTCCACAGCACTGAGTCCTATGACCTCAATTGATTCAGCACCTAGGATAGCTCACTTAGAGTTCAGTTCAACACCTGGTGCTTCTTCCTCAAATTCCCTCCTACCAGCAACATGGGAGTTGGCAGACTCCACTCAGCCCAAAGCCCTGGATAAGTTGAACCTTGTTCTGCTTGTTGTTTGGAATTTGTTGGACCTCTCTCTCTGAAAATGAAGCTTTATCAAGTTTCCCTCGAAAGAGTTCAGTGTCCAGTTCTGTGCGCCTCAATTTAAAAAGGATGTTGACAGCCTCGAGCAGGTCCAGAGGAGGGCGACCAGGATGGTTGAGGGTCTGGAGGAAATGTCTTATGAGGAATGGCTTAGGAAACTGGGAATGTTTAGCCTTTCAAAAAGAAGACTGAGAGGGGATATGATAGCTATGTTTAAATATTTGAAAGGATGTCATATTGAAGAGGGAACAGGTTTGTTTCCCATGGCTTCAGAGACTAGGACCGGGGCAATGGTTTCAAACGACAGGAAAAGAGATTCCATTTGAAAATTAGGAAGAACCTCATAACGGTTAGAGCTGTTTGGCAGTGGAATATGCTGCCCCAAAGGGTGGTGGAGTCTCCTTCTTTGGAGGTTTTAAAGCAGAGGCTGGATGGCCATCTGTCGGAAATATTGTGATGGGGTTCCTGCATGGCAGGGGGTTGGACTAGATGGCCCTTGAGGTCTCTTCCAACTCTATGATTCTATGAGTAAGAGTGCAGCATCAACCAGCAATTCGGGTCAGAGAGTAGGTTCCAGGAAGAAGATTTTATTAGGCTCTTAGACTGACACATGGTTGCAGAATCCAGGGGACCATGGTGGATTTTAGAGCTGTGATTAGTCAACCACTGTTCCAGGGAGCTTTGCGGGGTGGGTGGATGGGGAAGGATTCTTTGACACACCATTTGGAAATCTCAAGAAGTCTTTGCAAAGGAAGGGTGGAATATATTGGCTATTGGGTAGTCCATGCACTCTGGATTTCAGTCTGAAAAATCACTGGTGCTATTCAAGGTGCTGAACTCTACCCCTAAACTCATTTCAGCACCTTGGACAGGTCCTTGAACAGGTTCAGACTAATGCCCAGGGTAGATTCCTTGCCCTCCTGACACTGAGGTCAATAAACTCTGCTTCAAGGAACATCCTGACCATTCATTCAGCCTGCAGTTGCAAGACCCGTGGGCCTCAGAGATGTTCTCAGATGCACTTGCTTCACATTTCTAATCCATGCCATTTCTGCATTCCATACATTGGGATGTGAATGCCTCTCTATATCACTTCCATCTTCTTTTCCTAAATCCCCACCTACCCTACTTTTGTATCAGTTGCTGTTTTTATTCTTGCATGGAAATACGTGAACATCTTCGGTATGCATTTCTCACTTCTCTCACATTTCGCTTTAATGAAGCTCTTTTGAAAGACATTTTTCCCCAAATTGACGGTCTCATATTTGCACGCATTCTTCAAAGATAAATACGCTTATCCACAAGGTTAGTTAGCATGCATGGCTGCAAAGAGGGAAAAGGGGATGTTTTTATATTGTAATATAAAATGGAAGGAACCTGAAAGATATGTGCATGCTTTTGCTAATACGACTCTCAGAGGTCATGGATTGGAGAAATTCATCTTTTTGTATTGGTTAACGCAAATCATTTTTGCATGACTGTTTTGACACCCATCTCATCTCATTTCTGGATATCTTTGAATTTTCAGCTGCACACACACACACACACACACACACACACACACACACACACACAGAGAGAGAGAGAGAGAGAGAGAGAGAGAGAGAGAGAGAGAGAGAGAGAGAGAGAGAGAACCATTACATAAAACCTAACCTTTTTAAATTCAGTTAGTAGGCTATTATTTTGATACTTTAGTATTTTTATTGCTTTCCTTTTGATTTATCGTACTTCAGGCTGGTGCCTTTTCTTTGCCCAAAGAGTACAGAAATATAAATCATGCACTGTAAAGATATTTTCTGCGAAACACACTTTTAAAATGTGTACTACCTGGAAATGTCCTTTGGACCTCTGTGTAAATACAGACCGAATTGGGGATGTTTGTGGATTTCTGAAGCAATGGCAAGGAAGAGAAAAGAGGCCAGGGGTTCTCGTGAGATGGCTCGTCACCCGTCCCACAGATCACTCTTGTGTTAAATCTGGCATTTGTGGAGTTAAAAATCTAAACATTAAAAAAGAGACTCCCTAAAGTTTATAGGAGCACATGAGACTAGATTTCTGTCTCCTGATACTGCTCCCCTGAATCTGGTCCTTGATGTACCCCGGTTTTAAGCCTGGAGATTACACATCTCCATCATGGTTTGTCACCTGTGATGGACTTTTCCTCCAGGAATCTGTCCAATCCCCTTTTGAAGGCATCCAGGCCAGATGCCATCACCACCTCCTGTGTCAGAGAGTTCCACAGATTAGCAATGCACTGGGTGAAAAAAATATTTTCTTTTGTCTGTTCTGTCTCTCCCAGCCCACAGTTTGAGTGGATGTCCCCAATTCTGGTATTTTGTGAGAGGGAGAAGAGCGTCCCTCTATCCACTTGACTCATGTCCTGCATTATTTTGTACATCTCAATCATATCCCCCCTCAGGCCCCAAATGTTTTAGCCTTTCCTCATAAGGGAGGTGCCCCAGCCCAGTAATAATTTTAGTCACTCTCTTCTGCACCTTTTCCAGTTCCACTATGTCTTTCTTGAGATGTGGTGACCAGAATTGTACACAATACTCCAGGTGTGGCCTTACTATTGTTTTGTATAATGGCATTATAATAGTGGCTGTTTTATTTTCAATCCCCTTTTTGATAATCCCTAGCGTGGAATTGGCCTTCTTCACCGCTGCCACACACTGGGTAGACCCCTTCATCGTCTACCCAATCCAATAGATAAAATAAATAAATCATCTTTAGGCTCCCTTCCAGTTCTGAAGCTTTGGGATATTGTAAGATTGAAAGTGGAGGGAAAGGGAATCAAACATATGAAGGCCTAATAAGGGAGACACCAGCGCACGAGCAGAAGAGGAGTGGTTGCATTTTGGCACAATTTACTCCAAGATCTCTCCTGCACTGGCTTTCGAGGGTGTCTCTGATTGAGATCTCTGCCTTTTATAAAAAGTAGAAGTCCCAAGTGAAGGACTTTTAGTGGTGTAATATTCTTGCCTGATTTTGTCAGTCCAGTCCAAAATAATGAGGCAACACAACGTTGTTTGGGTTAAGCAAGGGCCACAATTTATTATCAACAATAAATAACTCTTTAACTTATTAAGAACTGGAACTAGAAGAGGGCCTGTGACATAGCGTAAGTTTTATTGGTAGATATTATGATTCTAGGTCCCTCCCACAAACAGAGTTTCCTGCCGCATGTTACGATGCCGATGTTGGGTTGCCTTACAGGTCTTTTGGTCATCCTTTTCCTCTGAATATAATTAATCATTGGCAGTCCTCTAGTATGTGACCGGGATAGCTATTTAGTTGGGCCTATACCTAATTCCTATTCTAGCTGTTTATCTGAGGGCTGCCAAGTACCTTGAAGATGCAAAGTGAAGGAGGGACCTAGTTAATTAATATACTGCTTGCGCTACCTGCCAATTGTGACCAGTTATGTGTATTAACGGAGCCCACCCACCAGGTTGTGGATGGTGAGATGGGCGAAAATGCACTGCCCCTCTCGGCCAATGTGAGTGACAGTAAAAAATTCCCATCTGGCCCTGGATGTGACCAGCACAGCATCACCATCCGCAATTTTAAAGTGGCGGGAGGGCGGCGAATCTGACGACTGCGCAGGCTGCTGGCGGGGAGCGCACCAGGGGCTTAAATAGGTGCAGCCTGCGCAGGAGGCATGACAAGAGGTGCCTCCTTCAGCCGGCCAACAAAGGCGCCCCTGCACCGATCATGGTCAGCGTGGAGCAGACATTGCGTTCTCATATCCATGCCCCCTTCTTTTGATCGACTTAAACACATTACTAGGACTGTGAGGGCATGTGAGTCTGCAGGTGAGTGGCTGCATTCTTGTGTGGGTATGTAATGGTTCAGTTTAGGATACGAAGATCTACTTCTCTCCCTTCCCTTTGGGTTCCTCTCGTTTGTGGGATGCTGCCACCAACACAGTTTGTAGCAGCAGCCTCCTGCTTTCCCCCCAGTTGATATTGCAAGGTCATCCTTTGGAAATGAGGCAGAGGAATGGGGTAATGCAGGGAGGCAATAGAAGTTAGAGCAGCTTGGCAGTGGAAGATGCTGCCCCAAAGGAGAGCGGTGGAATCTCCGTTTTTGGAGGTTTTCGAGCAGAGGCTGGATGGCCATCTGTCATGAGTAGAGGTGAGCATGAAGCAGAAAACCGATGGTTCAGTTCATTCTGTTTCAGGCCCACCCTTGGTTCAGTTCGGTTCAGGTTTGTACAATTTTTAAAAAAGTTCATTCAAACTCGTACCAAGCCGTAATGGTTCAACTTACCAGCGGTGGCGGTGACAGCAGCGGCGATCCTGGTGGCTCCAGCAAGGCATTCCTATTTAAAAATAAAAACTGAAGTTGAACAAAGCAGAAATTTCCACTCCGTTTTGTTTCATTTTTCTGTGATGGGTCAATTCGTTATTCGTTTAGTTCCCTAACAAAATGAATAACGGATAACAAAATGAATAACAAATTTGTTTCATGCCCATCTCTAGTCATGAGCACTGTGATGGGGGTTCCTGCATGGCAGTGGGTTGGACTGGATGGCCCTTGAGTTCTCTTCCAACTCTAGGATTCTATGATTGTAAGTTTACTTTTTCTCTGCCAGGAACAGCCAAACCATTAATTAGTTAACAACAATCCCTGGCCAAAAACAAGGCAAATGGTAACCACCTTTTCTTATGATCAAGTTAAACCCTGGAAGAAAACATTAGACTTTTTGCTTCCCACGGGAATAAAAGTCACCAAAAGAAGAGCAACGTTGTTGGATCAGCACTACATAACCCATGCTAGACTGGATCTGCATACAAAGGGAACCTTGCTCCCAATTCCACCAATTCTGGGTATTAGGAAGAAGTAGAAGAAGAAATAAAAGATCAGCAGACATGTCTCAGGGATCCAGCAGAAGAATTCTTCCACCATCTTGAACTGGAGGGCAGAAAAGCCACAAAGGAAGGAAGGAAGGAAGGAAGGAAGGAAGGAAGGAAGGAAGGAAGGAAGGAAGGAAGGAAGGAAGGAAGGAAGGAAGGAAGGAAGGAAGGAAGGAAGGAAGGAGTGGATGATAAGGAAGGAAGGAAGGAAGGAAGGAAGGAGTGGATGATGAGAAGGAAGGAAGGAAGGAAGGAAGGAAGGAAGGAAGGAAGGAAGGAAGGAAGGAAGGAAGGAAGGAAGGAAGGAAGGAAGGAAGGAAGGAAGGAGTGGATGATGAGAAGGAAGGAAGGAAGGAAGGAAGGAAGGAAGGAAGGAAGGAAGGAAGGAAGGAAGGAAGGAAGGAAGGAAGGAAGGAAGGAGTAGAGGAGAGAAGGAGCCTTTTGAATCTAAACTTATTCCAGCTCTGGGACACAACGGCTACACTAGCTCCACGTTCAGTTTGAATGAGACTACTCCTGAGTCAATCCCAACTTCTCAATAGCAATCCTGTGCTGTCAAGTCAATTCTGACTTGTGGTTTTCCAGGCAGAGAATACGCAGACGTGGCCCATTGAGCTGTTGGAGAGGTTACAGGTTCAGCTATTTGGCTGTCGAGCCAGAGGTTGAGGGTTTGATTCCCTCCTGTGCCCCCCCTCCAGAGGGGTTGGGTTTGATGATGCAGGGGGGGTCCCTACCAACTCTGAAGGACTAAAACTAAGACTGCCTTACCTTCTCGGATACCCTGGGGCTGTACCGTTTGCCCAAAGCCACACCATCTGCTCCAGCTCACAGTGAATAATTGAACTCCAACCTCTTGTCCCCTACTGGCCAGGACTTGAACCACTGAGCAATCCAGCGAGATCACTTCTCCATATTTAGATTCAGGACCGCTTCGGCCACCTTGACTGAGGCTGAGCCTATCTCAGCTTGTTCAGATTGTCTGCCACAACAGAATGAAGGGGGCCGATCAGAAGCACGGCCAGTTCTATGCTTCCGTTTCTTATTGTTACCCATCTTAACCCCTTAGAAACAAAGCTGGTAGGAGACATCTTCAGGAGCTGAAACCCCATAGCTTGGCGTTGCCACTGGAGTAGGGCCACTGGAATCCAGAGAACGTTGACCTACCTAATCTGCGCTGATGCAATGGGGCTGCTCTGGCATTAATCCCAGAGGGATTTCAGCAAAAGCTCCAGTTGGCGATTAATGCGTAGGTCAAGTTAAACTCATGGTGAATTGCCATGAAGGTTCCCGCTTGCATCAATGCAGCTTAACTTCAGCACTCCTTATTTTCACCATTCTGCTTTGCTGTGGTTACTGTTTTCACTTCTGTGTCTGTAGTCTTTTCCGTTCTCCTCCTCCTCCTCCTCCTCCTCCTCTTGTTTTCCTCATCCCCTTCGTAAATTATATTTACAAAAATATTACTTAATTATACTGAGTTATAATAGTCAATATTGTTTGTTTTGTTTTGCTTTATCATTAATTTGAGTTTGAGCCTTTTGTTCTTCATTTCTTGTAATCCAAACCGGGGGGGGGGACTCACTGATTTTTAAACTATGAAGAAAATAATAGCTCTTGAAAATGATTCCATTGCCAATTTATTTTCTCTTTGTTTTAATGTCTAGATGGTGAATTGCAGGATATTTTGCTAACTGTAATTATATATTTCTTTTTTCTTTTCTTTCCTTACCAGGAGTCCATTGGTGAACCTGTAAAAAAAAAAATTAAAATTAAAACAAAATGCAAATGGGTTCTGTATACCTACCATTTGTGTTTACCGATGGAAGATTCGCAAAGCAGCCAAATATATTTTTATATAATAAAAGGAAAACGGGATGTGGCCCTAGACGCTACTGAATTTTTGAGGACTGCATTATTTTTCTGAGGGGAAAGGGAGGGATGTTGAATATATAAGCAAGAAAAGATAGAGGAAAGAAGTGCAGCCGGAGCCAAAGACAAGCACGACTTCGGTTTGGGATGTGTGGACTGAATTTTTTTTTCTGAACCTGTGCCAATTATACCATTATGTGCCATGAATCGCCTGTGGAGGGGGAACTTCTTATGAAGATAAAAGTTTAAGTGGAATATATGTCACAGATTGTTCTGACAACAATGGAGGGGCATTTCTTCTAATAAAGTCAGTATTTCTGGTTACTCTATATACATGCATATATATATGTATATATATATATATATATATATGCACACACACAGTTTTTGTACTGTAGCAAATTTTTGGAAAAAAACAAACCCTTAAATGTTCTTTTTTTTTTAAAGCAAAAAAAAAATGGGTGTTGTGAGTTATACGTATGATTCCATTTAACACGCTTAGTATCTGAACTTAAATAAATCAATGTTTTCTACTTCGAAGAGTTAGTTTTCACAGACATATAAAAAAACACAGAGGGTTCGGAATGTGTTTCATGGAAGAGAACTGCTGAATTGTGCCTGGTATCTTAGGGTCCAAGCTTCCTTTTTAGGGTCCATTCCCGATTTCAGGTTTTAGGAGAGAAACATGGAGGTCATGCGCCTTGTGCGGACCCCCTCCCCACTAAAAAAAAAACAGCCAGTGAGGGAGGGAGCGAACAGCCTTGTTCAAATGCTTTGAGAAATCAACCAGAAACGGGGTTGCCTTGTGCCTAGATATTGCAGGTATCATGTGACATCTCACCATGGCTGATATACAAAAGCCAATCTTTTGGAGGCGTCCCTGTGATCTAAAAATCTTGCCCTTCTGTCTGGATGCCAGGTTGGAGTAAGTCATGCCTTGGCATCCATTTCTTTCCAGCTTTGGCCTTAAGCAGAGCCAGTGGCTCAACAGGGTTGGTAGATCAGTGGGGACAGACATCCAGAATGCTTTTCAGCCTACCCGATGGGATCCGTGCCCTAGATTTTAAGTGACCTCTCAGCTTGAAAAGCTGAGGCATGGGGAAAGGGCAACAGCTGAAAACACGGTGGTTTTGTACCCCATGCCCATGAAATGAGGAGGCTTGGCAGACCATCTCATGAAGCTTCAGGGGGGGAGCAGAGTTCAACCTGGTGCAGATGTTGCTCACTCTTAAGGCAACATAAATCCATGGAGAGACAGTCTGGTTGTCCCCACACCTCCTTTTGGAAGCTTCTGTCCTATCCAGATGTTCCATAAAAGATATGTCCGAAGCTGAAAGTCCCCAGATAATGCAGGATATGAAGACTCCATCCAATTGTGTAGCCAGCTACAGAGAGACAGTCTCGCGTGAGTGTCTCCAAGTGACGAAAACCAGCTGAACACAAACCAAGATGTAGTTACTCTTTTTCATTTGAAAGCTCTCTGGAACTCTCAGCCGGTTCAAACCATGGTGGCCAAGTCTTTAGCAGGAACCTTCGTGGTTCCCTCATTATACTTTATTTTTAACGATCTGGCAGTTTGCTTCTGAGGTCAGTTCAGCTCCTGAATCTGGTGTGGGCATCCAGGGTGGCTTTATTGCCCTCTCAGATCCTCCAAGGGCCATTTGGACAACCCAAGTTGGCCATCACATCCAGGATGACACCTGAAGTGAGCAGCAGCCCAGCTTTGATGTTTGTTTTTAAGTTGATAATTGTGAAATGGTACTTGGAGCCACTGACACTTACTGAAAAAACATGTTTGATCATCAAGGAATGTCAGCTTTTTATGGGCAATATTTTTGGTGGTGGCTCTAGTAATGCATGAATAGCTGGGGTTACAAATTGACCCCGGCTGTTCTAAATCCTCATCTTTTCTCTGTTTTTCTTTTCTTTTTCTGTAGGACCTCAGGCACCAACCTTAAAGAATGAGCCCTATGTCATTCATTCCCAAAGGCAGTTACTTCACATCCTACCTTCTTCCGCGATTACGTTTGTACCGTGATAGCATTGTTCGCGGTCATGTGGTTTTACCCCTGTTCAGTCCCTGTTTCCGTTTACTCACGGTTGTGATAACTTGTCTTGTGACAAGTGTTACTTCACGGCCTTGTTTCGTGACAAGATCTGCTTTTTTGGGGGGAAAACACATAAAAATAAAGGGTGCACCCTGTGCTTCCTCTATTTAAAATGTCGATCCACAGCACTCAAAAGTTCGAGAGAAATGGATGGACGCAAGTTCACAAGTGGAAGATTGCCTTCGTTGCATGACAGGTGTTACCTCATGGGACCTTGTCCCGGAACAGGAACAGAGACAAAAGAATTCCCCAGCCCAGGGGCAGGTATGGCTTGTCACGCTCTCTTCCCGTTTCCGGAGGCATGGTCAAGATAACATTTTGCTGTCACGCTATGGACGTGAAGTAAGGTTTTTTTTTTTTTTTTGTACCGGTCCCAAGCGGTGCAGCAAGGAGGAACGAACAGGACGTGAAGTAACCGCCTAAGTAAATTATGTTTGTTCCACCCCTTTAACTGCCTTGGAGGAAAACTCAACTCTGTTTTTCCAAAGCAGCTCTGCTTTGTTTTCCATTCCTGATGAAACTTGTGTGTGTCTTTTGGGCTGTCTGGTTTTTTACATACAAGAGGTATTTTTAAGACGTTCTATTGACTAGATCCTTTGTTTTACCATTCTGAAGCTGCCTTGAGCAGTTATGCAAAAAGCAGGGGGTACCTCTGTAAATGAAGGGGTGAGTGAATGAGCCATGGAAGAAAAGCTGACTGTCGTAACTCTGAAAGGTATGTAGAACAGAGCATTTCTGCGGCCATAGCCTGAAGGAACAAAGACACTGCATCGGCACAATGGCAAATGACGACCATATTAATCAATTATAGTTTGATCCAGGGTGTACAATACGTTTGCCAGGTCCAAAACTTTGTACAATGTTGTCAAATTCAGGCCTGTCAAAACGACCAGTGGACAAGAATGTATACTTGCCACCACACCACAAAAATGTACGTTGCGGTAAAATGAAGATTTTAAAAGAAAAGCAAAATTGTGTGTATTGGGAAGGAGTATGGTCGTGAGTCCATACACATGGTTGTGCATTGATTGTGAGGGGGAGAAGGATTTGCGTGTGAATTTTATTTCCATTTTCCTAGACAGTCAGAAATGGGTAATGACACAATGTGGAAGAAATCAGGTACCACAAGAAATCCAGCTAGTCTGGTTCCCATTTCCATTCAGACCACCGATGGCTCCAATTCAGGTTTTTCTCAACCTGGAGTCCCTCTGGTAGGTTATAACACAACTCTTTAGGCCTTCCAGGAAGCAGGGTCATGTTGGCTGAGATGGGGTGGACTTTATGGCCAAAACAATGGAAGGACACAGGTTCCTGATCAGAATCAAAACTGACAACCTGACCATGACTGACAGCCTAGGTCGGTGGTGGGGATCCTTTGGCCCTCCAGATGTTTTGGACCACAACTCCCAGAATTCCAAGCCTGCATTGCCAATGACAAAGGACTGTGGGAGTTGAGGTCCAAAACATCTGCAGTGCCGAAGGTTCACCACCAAAGAGCATACAATATTTCACCTTCTCCTAAGTTTTTTAATCTCCACTTTTTATTTGTTTAAATTACATTCCCCTCCCCAATTTTCTTCTAATGTGTTTCCATTTGTTTCCATTTCCCCCCATTGATTTCTTCTGCTGTATTCAACTTGCATCTCTTCTCTGTAGCTATCATGGGATTATTCACAATTTTCATTGGTTTTCCAAAGAATCAGACTGCCTAAATATTAATTTAATAGATCAAAGCACTTCCATTTAACAAGTATTTTGATAATTAAATTCCCATTCGCAAAATGGCAGCTTATAATGCAGGCCAATCTCCCTCCTTTGGGCTTATTATAATTTTTCTTTGGGACTGTTCCAGGCTCTTCCAGTATTATCACAGTGAGAATCAATTAAAATCAACTGAAAGCAGAATTCCTCAGCCAAATTCTTCAATACGCTTGGATGCAGTTTATCAGGCCCTGGAAATTTGAACTCATTTGTTGAATAGCTCTGTGGATTAGTCACCTGGCTGCATTGTGTGTGTGCTGAGTCGTTACAGTCGTGACTGAATCTGTGTGTTGATAGTGAAATATAGGTCACACACACACACACACACACACACACACACACACACACACACACACACACACACACACACACACACACACACACACACACACACACACACACACACACACAAATATTAAGCTAAGACTTTTAAAGGTATTTTTTATTTTTATAACAAAGAAAGTAAAAACATATATTTTTTTCTCCTGCCATGTTACATATATCAGAAGTTTTTCCCAACAGCTTGTCCTAGTTGTTTCATGATTCTCTTCTCGTCTTAAACAAGATTATTTTCATATTTCCATATTTACAAAATATTTTCCATTAATATTGTTCTAATATTTTCCCATCAATAACATGTTCGTCTTTGCTTAGATCCATCTTCATCTAGTACAAAAAATACAGATACTAGGTGACAATCCTTCTTACCTTTTTTTTTTGCCATCCGCCTCATCTGTTTTATTGGATTTTTTTAAATTTAATTTAATTTAATTTAATTTTTTATTTCTTGTTTTTCTTAGTGTAGTTTTAAATTTTGTTAGCTGCCCAGAGTTCCTCTCTGGAAGATGGGCGGGATACAAGCACAACAAATAAATAAATAATAAATAATAAATAAGCTAAGACTTTGTGAAACACCAAAGATGTTCTGTGATTCACAGATAACTGGCCACCTCTGTTGGTTTGAGAAAACACAGAGAGTCGAAGCATACCTTCAAACGTGTCTAACCTGGTTGGGCACATGGGAAGACAGCTGCCCACAGTCCCTGTCCAGTCGATCACAGAATCATAGAATCATAGAGTTGGAAGAGATCTCAAGGGCCATCTAGTCCAACCCCCTGCCATGCAGGAACCCCATCACAATATTTCCAACAGATGACCATCCAGCATCTGCTTAAAAACCTCCAAAGAAGGAGACTCCACCACACTTCGTGACAGCATCTTCCACTGCTGAACTGCTCTAAGAATCATGAAGTTCTTCCTAATGTTCAAATGGAATCTCTTTTCCTGTAGTTTGAAACCATTGCTCCAAGTCCTAGTCTCTGAAGCCATGGAAAACAAACCAGCCCCCTCTTCAATGTGACATCCTTTCAAATATTTAAACATAGCTATCATATTCCCCGTCAGCCTTCTTTATGAAAGGCTAAACATTCCCAGTTCCCTAAGCCGTTCCTCATAAGACATTTCCTCCAGACCCTCAACCATCCTGGTCGCCCTCCTCTGGACCCACTCGAGGTTGTCAACATCCTTTTTAAAATGAGGCGCCCAGAACTGGACACAGGACTCTTGGTGGGGTCTGACCAGAGCAGAATAGAGTGGGACTATCACTTCCTTTGATCTAGACACATGATGCAGAGTAGTTGCCCAGATGCGCCTATGCATGCGTAGCACACTGTTCATGCATCCCCTCCTTGAATGGCGCCCTTCGGTGCACAGAGATGCCTCCTTCGCCGCAGAGCCATTTGTCATGGGCATGGGCATGGATCCAGGTGGAGCTGTCTGCTATGGTTCTGATCCTGCGCTGACATGCATCAGACAATAAATAAATCACGCTCCACCATGCCCTGGTGTATAAGGAGGGCAGAGATGAGCAATTAGCACACCCAAACTAGATTTTTCATCTAAAAATATATCCACAAGGTGCAACGAGGTTTTCCTCATGTGAGGTTTATCTGGAGGTTGCTTTGTGTACGTGCAGGGGTCCCTTTTAAAAAGAAATTAATTCGTTCCAAATGAAATTCTGTTAAGCAAAATTTTCCTTTTTATATATTTCCCATATGAATGCATTGGGAAATGATTGATCCCTAATCACAACCATTTTTCTGTTGTAGAGGTTCGCCCCCTAGGCGATTCTGTTAAACGATTTCCCCCTCTCTTGATATTTTTTTTCCTTTAAGCGTATTTTCTGTTAAACAAGCCACTTTTTATACAAGGGTCCACTGAATTTATTTTCATATCCCCTCCCATTAAGAGGTGAGATATATTTCCCAAGCTAGGGAAAGAAGACTGAGAAGGGATATGATAGCTATGTTCAAATATTTGAAAGGATGTCACATTGAAGAAGGGACTTGTTTGTTTTCCATGGCTTCAGAGACTAGGACGTGGGGCAATGGTTTCAAACTACAGGAAACGAGATTCCATTTGAACATTAGGAAGAACTTCATGACAGTTAGAGCTGTTCGGCAGTGGAAGATGCTGCCCCATAAGAGTGTGGTGGAGTCTCCTTCTTTGGAGGTTTTGAAGGAGAGGCTGGATGGCCATGGAACTGGAAAAGGTGCAGAAGAGAGCGACTAAAATGATTACTGGGCTGGGGCACCTCCCTTATGAAGAAAGGCTAAAACAATTGGGCCTCTTTAGTCTGGAAAAAAGGCACTTGAGGGGGCATATGATTGAGACATACAAAATAATGCAGGGTATGAGTAAAGTGGATAGAGGGAAGCTCTTCTCCCTCTCTCAAAATACCAGAACTAGGGGACATACACTCAAATTGAGTGCTGGGAGAGTAAGAACTGACAAAAGAAAATATTTTTTCACCCAGCGCGTTGTAAGTCTATGGAACTCGCTGCCACAGGATGTGGTGATGGCATCTGGCCTGGAGGAAAAGTCCTGGAGGAAAAGTCCATCACGGGTTACAAACCATGATGGAGATGTGTAATCTCTAGGCTTTAAACCAGGGTACTTCAAGGGCCAGATGCAGGGGAGTGGTATCAGGAGACAGAGATCTAGTCTCATGCGCTCCCAAACGCATCTGGTGGGGCCGCTGTGAGATACAGGAAGCTGGACTAGATGGGCCTTTGGCCTGATCCAGCAGGGCTCTTCTTATGTTCTTATGTTCTTATGTTCTTATGCCATCTGTCGGGGGTACTTTAACGGGGGTTCCTGCATGGCAGGGGGTTGGACTGGATAGCCCCTGAGGTCTCTTCCAACTCTAGGATTCTATGACTCTATGACTCTGAAAGTCACGACTGGGGCCTTAGGGTTTCAGGAATTTTGCCCCTTCTAGCATGGCAGTCTTTCACACACACACACACACCACAAAACAGCTGAGAGCCTGATCCTGGCATAGTAGTTATGAGACCTCGGGCCAGAGCCCTGTTTCAATTTCGACACTCTCCTGAAGAATTCTCCATTCCTAAAATATTTTTTATTGACTAAAGCCTTTCATTACCCTTAATTGACTGGAACAGGGATATGGACCAGACAAGTGAAGCCATATGCCATTAAGCTAATGTATCACATAGTATACTTAGGATGGTGAGGATGTGTATATACAGATAAAGATGCATCTACAAGAATTGGTACAGCACAGAGTGCAAAGTTCCTTCAACCACTGGAGCCTTAGGCCATTTCAACAACAACAAAAGGTTCTTGGCTGCCAGGAAATGATGGAGCCATTTGGGAGCACCCAGGTTGCTGCTGAAGGCCATTGCTGCTGAGCAGTAATTCATGATGGAACTTCTTACAAATCCCCCCAAAGTAAATTGCTGCCGTGTGAAACACCTGGTTGTGGGATTCCTGAGAACAGTCATGCAGGCCCTCATGAGCTCGAGGATTGATTACTACAACGCCCTCTACGTGGGGTTGCCCTTGACCCTTACCTGGAAACTCCAACGAGTGCAGAATGTGGCGGCCAGACTGGTGGTGGGTGTGCGTAGATACGATCATATCACCCCAGTTTTGACATGCCTGCACTGGATGTCCGTGGTCTTCCGGATAAGGTTCAAGATTCTGGTTTTGGTTTACAAAACCCTCCACGGCTTGAGTCCTGAATACCTGTCGGAGCATATCTCCCAGAGGTCAACTGAGGCCAGGCCCACTAGAATATTGCAGGTGCGCTCACACAGGGTGGCCACACCCAGGGAGGCACGGAAGTCATTCACGCGCAACCGCACCTTCTCTGTGGTGGGCCCCACGTTGTGGAACCATTTCCTGAGTGAGCTGCACCTATCACAGTCCCTGCCCACCTTCAAAAAAGCACTTAAAACCTTGCTTTACTGGGAGGCATTTGGCGACCTTTAATTTAATTTTATTCATTTTTTCGCTGACGCCTCTTGCCGATGATTTTCTCTTTTATTGCATTGTCCCCTCTTATTATTGTACTGTCTCCTTTTAAATCTATTTGTTTTCTTTGATGTTTGTTGATATTACCTTGTATTTTTTGTTCCTTTAATCCTACTGTTAACCACCCAGAGTTCCCTGGGAAGATGAGGAGTACAAAAATAAAATAAATAAGTAAATAAATAAACAATTCCAAGCCGAGAGGAGGTCCTTGCGGAGACATCGCCACAGAGGTGATCCTTCCAGATTGATCCAGCAAGTTCTGGAACCAGTTGGGAATGGGCAGTGTCCAGTCTTTCAGGCCACCACAAGAAGGAAAAACAACAACCACTCGAATTTCTCTTTCCTAAACGGATTTTCAGAAATTTGGCTCCATAAACCTTAGATGCAGAGAAGCAGAGGTATTCCTTCTGATTTCATCTGGTGCAGAGCCCATACTCAAATCCTATATAAGAAAACATTTCAAACTCTGGAAAGCAATGAGGAAAAGGAACCAATAGCTAAACATTTGCTTGCTACTCAACAGAAGTCATCCCGCTGTCAGTCATCAGAAGGCCTGCTAAAGGAATGTTTGTTTGTTACTTCTCAGTGGGTACCTAGGGAGGTATAATGAACACAACGATGAACTCCAGAGTCCTGGGTTCAAATTCCACTCAATCATGGCAGTGACCCTAATTTCCAGGCAGGTGAGATATAGGGATGGGCAAGAAATGGAAAAATTATGTTTTGTTTCATTTCGTTTTGCCCCACACACTTTTTTTGTTTCATTTGATACAATTTTTTTGCAAAAAAAAAGTATGAAATGGATCATTAACAAAATGTTTCTTGTGGGTTGGGGGCTGGAACGTGGCCACAGAAGACACCAAGGCCCCTTCCTGGGCAGCACCCTCCTCCTCCTCCGGGGGTGGGGGGGTCTCATGCTCATCTCCTCCTCCTCCTCCTCCTCCTCCTCCTCCTCATGGGAAGCATGGGCTCTTCAGCAGTGGTGGTGGTGGCAGGGTCTCTCGCCATGCATGCTCGCCTTCTCCCATCCCAGGCTCTTTAATGGCAGCAGCGGCAGCAGCAGTGACAAGGCTTCTCCCCATGCATGACGGGCTTGGGGGAGTTTAAAAAGTTGGAGGCTTTTAAAAAAAAACTTTTTCCCTCCCCAAGACCCACCCACGAGCTGATCTGTGCTGAGGTGGGGGAAACCTTTCCTCCTCCCCCCAGCGCCAGCTGGAGTGTGGGGCTTGGGGGAAGGGGAAAAATGGTTTTTTTTAAAAAAAAATGCTCCCAGCTTTTATTAAAAAAACTTTTTCCCTTCCCCAAACCAGTGTGCCAGTGTGTGGCTTGTAGACAAAAGGAAATGGTTCATTTCCACAACAATAAAAAACACAATTTTGTTTCATCTGTAACGAAATGCTGCTCCTTCACTTTGTTTCATTTCGATTTGTTACCTAATGACACAACGAAACAGCATTTCGTTTTTTGTTTTTGTGCCCGTCCCTAGTGAGATATTTTAGGATCTATCAGTTCCATTTCTCCAGTGAGTCTCCATGCCTGAGTGGGGTTTCGAACCATGTTAAGAGAATCATCCTCTGTTGTTTTATCCATTACACCCCACTGGGAATCCTAGGTGAATTTATAATAATAGTAATGATATTGGAATGGCAGAGCTGGAAAACACCTAATTAGAGATGGGCACGACTCAAAAAAATGGTGTTTCATTTGTCGTTTGGTCGTTTAGGGGTCCGTTTTGGTTCATTTTCATTTTCGTGACTTTTTGCAAAAAAATTTTTTCATTTCGTTAGGTAATGAAACGAAAAAATGAAAACAAAAATGAAAAATTGCTGTTTCATTAGCATTCTTTTTAGTTCAATGCATCTGCTGCAACAAAAATGAAAACACGGCAAATTTGGTTGTTTCGTGTTCATTTTTGTTTTGTTTAAAAAATTGTTTCATTTTCGTTGCGTAATGAAACAAAAAAACCAAAACCAAAATGAAAAATCGCTCATTTCATGCCCATCTCTACACCTAATGGATCAGACAGTCCATCCCCTCTCAAGGACCCACCTCTGGCTCACTGAGCTTTCCAGACGTTCATTCACTGCTTTTATTTTTGTAAATCAAAAGCTGCATCATGTAAAGAACAAAATGCCACAGCAGGAGAAGTGGAAACTCCACTTGCATCCATGAAATAACTAAATCATGACTGCTTTTTTATGGATGGCATGAAAACAGGTAAGTGTGGAACTCCTTGCCACAGGACGTGGTGATGGCATCTGGGGGGTTGGACAGATTTTGGGAGGAAAAGTCCCATCTCAAGTGATGAGCCATGACAGGGAGTCGTGTTATCTCCAGGCTTACAAGGAGGGTCCCTCAATATGCCAGACACAGGGGAGTGGCATAAGGAGACAGGTATTTAGTTGTCTCGCATGCTACTGGAATCATAGAGTTGGAAGAGACCTCAAGGGCCATCTAGTCCAACCCCCTGGCATGCAGGAACTCCCATCACAGGACTCCTGACAGATGGCCATCCAGCCTCTGCTTGAAAACCTCCAAAAAAAGAGACTTCACCATCCTCCGGGGTAGCATATTCCACTGCCGAATAGCTCTAAACATGATGAAGTTCTTCCTAATGTTTAAAATGAATTTATTTTCCTGTAGTTTGAGACCATTGCCCCACGTCCCAGTCTTGAAGCCATGGAATATAAACCAGTCCCTTCTTCAATGTGAAGATATAAACCAGTCCCTTCTTCAATCTGGTGGGACCTGTGAGATACAGGAAGATGGACTGTCATCATGGAGGAATATCTAGGCAGACTGTTGGTCAGTTGTTAACAGCATGAGACAGCTCTGTTTGTGCTTCTCAGGGATGGGTTTGCCATCCTAGCAAATAGTTGAGGGTATTTAATAGAGGAGGATAAAGTAAAACACTGATTTTGTAAGGGGACCTAACTACCCGAGCAGTTCCAGACCAGGTAACACAAAGATGTTATTCAAGAGACAGTAATCTAAATAAGAAGATAAAAAGACGAAGATTCTCACAACTAGGAGAGAGCATCAAAATGGAATTCTAGGAAGTTCTCAACACTCAAGAAAATGTGCCATCTAAATTGAAAGTATTAGTGATGGTTCTGTCAATTATAAGTAAGTTTCCCCAGCCCTCGCGTAACCCCGTGGTCCACTCAGAAGTATACGTGGGATTGCTGCTGTCAGAAAATGATCCTGTGGGTCACCCAGACAGTTTGATGAATCCTACACACCCGATGTTCAGGAAGCCTCCAGAAAACATGGATCCACCCAAGCAGAATTCAACAAGCTGCCAATGTAAAAGGTAGCAGAGACCAGAAAGCGAGAGGAGCAGAATGGTAGAATCACAAGGTGGTAGAAATAAGGGATTTGGAAGGGGTCTAAGAAGCCATCTTGTCCAAACCACTTCTCAAATCGAAGCAGATCTGACAGATGCCCATTGTCTGTTGAATGCCTCTAGCATTGGATAGCTAACCACCTCCTGTGGTCATGGGTTCCATTATCGTACAGCTCAAACAGTTAATAATAAGTTTTCTTCAAAAGTTTTCTTTCATGGTTTCCAGTCCCCTGATCATCCCGGTTGCCCTCCTCTGAACTACTTTCCATTGGTCAGCGTCGTTCTCAAAGTGTGGTGTCCAGAATTGGACACAGTCCCCAGTGCCTGATAGAGGGGAACTCTCTCATGTCCTCACCAAATGAGCTTAGGAAAGTGGTGTGGCTGACGGAAAGCAAAGCAAAAGCAAAGTGTTCTGCTTATATACTGCCCCATACCACTTCAAGTAGTCTCTGAGAGGTTTAAAGTTTTAATTACCGAATGCAGGCTACACATTGCCTCCCTCAGCAAGCTGGGTACTCATTTTACTTAATTTAATAAATAAATAAATAAATAAATAAATAAATTAATAAATAAATACATTTTCTGATGAGAAGGGCCTCGTCAGAAAATAATGGGTTACAGAATCCTTCAAATAGCCTGGATCGAAGACATCAACTCCTAAAAAGGGGACCAGCGCTGTCAAATTACAGAGAAATGGGTTCAGATTAGAGATGGGCACAACTCAAAAAAATGGTGTTTCGTTTGTTGTTTGTCGTTTAGGGGGTCCGTTTCGGTTCGTTTTCATTTTTCATGAATTTTTGCAAAAAAAATCGTTTTCGTTTCATTACGTAACAAAATGAAAAACGAAAATGAAAACAAAAATTGCTGTTTCGTTAGCATTCATTACAGTTCAATGTATTTGCCGCAATGAAAACGAAACGCACGACAAAATTTCTGTTGTTTCAGTTTGTTTCGTTTCATTTTGGAGACAAAATTCATTTTTTGTTTCGTTACATAATGAAATGAAAAAACGAAAACGAAAATGAAAAATTTGCTCGTTTCGTGCCCATCTCTAGTTCAGATATTAATTTATGCTACACTATGAAGGTTGAGGTGATAGTGTGAAAAAAAAAAATAGCCAATAACATTTTTTGAAAATTCCTTGACAGAATTGGAAGAAATCGGCAAGAACAGTCAGCTCTTCTGAGGTAATTCTGCCTACCCACGTTCAGAGTGATTGTGTAAGGATTTTCAGTCACCAGCAGCCAGTCCATTTGGAGTGATTTAAAAAAAATAAGATTACTCTTCTTCTAGGATTTGTTCTCAAAACAATGAAAAAGACATCAAGGTGCTTCTAAGGGACAACCTTTGAAGGACATGATGTCGCAGTTTAAATGGAAGGTTCCCAGAGAGCTCAGCCCCTCTCTGGCCACTTTTATCATCTCCCTCATGTCTGAGAGAAGCTATTATTTTTCAACTAAAAGTGATTAAAGGCTTCTGAAGGGATGATGAGGGTTCTTTTTTTTTTTTTTTTTTCTCACTCAAATCCCCAGAAATATGGCTGAAAGACATCTGTAGAACTCTGAGGGCTACAGTTCAAATATCTATATTTTAAAAATCCTGAATGTAGTGTACATTGTTCTCTCCTAAGTGGAGGCAATTTTTTAAAGAGATGTGGTGCTCTTACCTCTTTGGGACATAAATAAAAAATCTTGCAGCATGCCCTGATGTACAAGGTTGGAAGTCCAGACGTACGGGTTTGTCACACACTTTCACACCAGTGAAGTATCCCTCCATCTTTTTAAATATAGATGTTCAGATGGTGTTGGGTTTTTCAGCTAGGCTAATCCTGGCTGAATATTGCTGGATTCCCAGGTAACCAATAAAGGAAGTCCAACAAGAGAGTGATCCAAGATAGTTACCGGTTTATTGAGCCCAATAAAAGACGGTAAGGCGAACAGCCCACAACAAGGCAGTGCAAGGTGTTCGGCCCCGAAGACCAGGTGTACACATGTTTTATACCCCCTTCCCCCTGCCACAAGGCACACGCAAACCTCTGGGCCAGGTGAGGGGTGGTCTTCAGGGAGCCTCCAATGGGGACAGTTCTGGGGACCTCCCAGAGGCGGCCCCAAGGTGTGCACAATGTTTTGAAACAGGATACTGGCTTAGCTTATCCATCCAGGTGTGGCTGGGCCATCAGGGACTTTAATGGGCTATCAGGGGTGAGACAATAGAATGGAGGGGAGTGTTATTGTCCGACAGTCCAAGTCATCATGAAGTCAATAGTGAGAGCGGAAGGGTCAACAAAAAAGTCCTAAGCTGCCAGACATGTTCCCAGGTGGATGTGGAAAGGAAACAATGGGATGCCTTTTTGCCAAAGATAATCCTATTGTCCATGTGAAAGCCCTTCGTCCTGGAGCCTTCTTTGCTGATGAAGTTGGTTCTGGAAGGATGAAGTCACAATTTTTTCCTTCTTTTCCTCTGCCCCTTGCCCAATATTTTTTTATTATTTATTTTATTTATTTAACTTATATGCCGCCCACTACCCAAAGGTCTCTGAGCGGCTTACAATCCAAAGAATAAAACAATTTAAAATAGTTAAGAGTAAAATGTCAATAAATCATCAATAAAAACCTTACACTAAAATCATTATTCTAAAATTGTCATCAGCGGACCCACAATCTATATTATATCAATTAAAAACCTTCTGGAACAGGAAGGTTTTTACCTGGCGCCGGAATGTAATCTGTGTTGGCGCCAGGCGGATCTCGATCGGGAGGGCATTCCATAGCTTGGGAGCAGCTGCCGAGAAGGCCCTGTGTCTACAGGCCATCCCTCTCACCTCCTTGAGGGATGGCTCTTTCAAAAGGGCCCCCTGGCTAGATCTTAATTGCCGGGTAGGTTCGTATGGAAGGAGGCGATCCTTCAGGTATCTAGGTCCTAAGTCGTCAATATGGTGGTCCCAAGCATAGAGAACCGGGGGAGGAGGGGGTTTCAAGTAAAAGCATACCCAGGGGAAGCATGGTGGGGTGAGAGGTTAAGAGGAGAGCAGGGGGTGCCCTTCTAGAAGCTCAAGGTGGCAGGGAGGGGAAGGCAAGGGAGAGGGGGGAGAGAAATCTAGTGGAGGGGGAAAAGGAGAATCCAGGTGTGTATGGCATTTTGTCAGTGGCTTAGGCTGTTCAGGGTCCATGGTGAATGATGTGGCTGTATTTCGATTAATCAAAGCCTCCTGGTTGAGCAACAGTGCCGCTCAGGCTGGGAAAAGACTGCAGAGCGGCTTGCCTGTTATTTTCTATGGGAAAGTTCCAATTTGTTTCAAGGTTTTTGTGCAGTGCTTGTGCATGGTGTGGGTGTGGTTTGGGGACCCCAAAAGCATCTCAGAAAATATATTATTTTATTTTTTCTTAGTGACCCTACAATGGTTCAGCACATGACCTCGGTCACAGGGTTGCCTGGTTAGACGCGACATGCTTTCTGAGCTTTGACAGGCCAAATGCCAACAGCTGCAAAACAAGACATACATGATGGTGAAAACTGGAAGGGACCATGTGATTTTTCCCACACTCCCTCCAAAATCAGGGGTTCCCCAACTTGTGACTTGGACTCAAAAAATCCTGGGTGAGCTCTGAGACCGGTCTGCTCCATCCCCATCAATCTGCTGCTGCATCCTTTAGAAGGGAAATCAAAGACCAGTTGTATTAACCACAGAGCTCACCCAAATCACCAACAATGACTGCAACTTCTTAACTGTTAGAGCAGCACAACAATGGAACCAATGACCTCAGGAGGTGGTGAGCGCTCCACGATGGAGGCCTTCAAGAGGAAAGTGTCTGTTTAGCTTTGATATGGATTCCTTCCTTGAGTGGGGCCTCAACCTCATGGCCATCTAGGTGCCTTCATGAATCCACGAAACTGGGCCCAGATTATATTATGTATATGAATCATAGAATCATAGAGTTGGAAGAGACCTCAAGGGCCATCCAGTCCAACCCCCTGCCATACCGGAACCCCCATCACAGTATTTCTGAGAGATGGCCATCCAGCCTCTGCTTAAAAACCTCCAAAGAAGGAGAACTCCACTACCATCAATGGCAGCATATTCCACTGCTGAACAGCTCTAACCATCATGAAGTTCTTCCTAATGTTCAAATGGAATAGCCATCGCCTTCTCAAGAAAATAAGTGTTGTGTCTTGCTTGAATGCAAACACAGTCTGCTGCAGTGATCAAAAGTTTCAGATAAGATGGATTATTGGCTCATTCCAACATTATTCACCCCACCTTTGGATCTTGGAAGGCACGTGAAATATAGGACGTTAGTAAAATACATGGCTCCAGAGTCATGTAACATTGTAATATCTGTAGTTGCTTTAATCATAGGCTTAAAATTACTCCCGGCCCTGCAAGAGCAATTGAAGCCCTGTTCTCTACAAACAAAACACTTCCTGGTAATATTCTGATATTTATATCCTAGCGCAATTTCTCTCCTCTCATTTCCACGTTCCCCTTTATTTCAAAATAGAGCCAAGCCCACCATTAATGACTCAAGGTAGAGGAGCGGCCGGGAATTACAGTCTCATCGCTCATCAAGTGAGACATAATATCTTGAGACAGAGTGACAAATGGAAGACATAAGTGTCTCTAACAGAAAGGAACAATAAACCACTTATTAGGGGTTCTGAGTGTTGCTGAAGGCCAAGAGGAAGAAAACCCTGGAAACATTAGACAAATTAATTTACTGATTAATAGGAGACACTTATATACACGTCATCTAACCTTGCCTCCCAGTGACAGCCCATAAGTTTTGATCTTTATTTTCAATTAATCTATCTTTTTTAAAAGTCTTTTTAAAAAAGAGATGGCAACAAATTAAAAAACAAATCAAATTGGGCTGTTGAAAAAATATCGGCAATTTGGCAAATCTTTGTCCCTTAATATTCAATGGGTCTGGAGGACCCATATGTGTTGATCTTTATTTTCAATTAATCTAAGTCTTTTTTTTTCGAAGTCATTTTTAAAAAGAGATGGCAGCAAATTAAAAAACAAATCAAATCGGGCTGTTCAACAAATATCAGCAATTTGGCAAATCTTTGTCCCTTAATATTCATTGGGTCTGGAGGACCCATATGTGTTGATCTTTATTTTCAATTAATCTAAGTCTTTTTTTAAAAGAGATGGTGATGAGTAAAAAAACAAATCGGGATGTCCAACAAATATGAGAAATTCACCAAATCTGTGTCCTTTAGGACAGTGTTGGTGAACCTATGGCACAGGTGCCAAAGGTGGCACTCGGAGCCCTTTCTGTGGGCACCCAACATCACCCCTTCACAGCCACCTGGATTCAGGTTAAATTGCTGTATTGGCACTTTGCGAAAAATCAGTGGGTTCTGAAACTCAGTTTGGGCACTTGGTCTCTAAAAGGTTCACCATCACTGCCTTAGGATATATTGTGTCTTGAGGACCTGATGAACATGACATGAGGAATAATTCCTTCTTTTATTCGCCCCCCACAGCTGTCTTTAAAGATGGGGGGGGACAACCCAGAGGGAAGTCCCCATCATGCAGGTAGGGACTTTTATCATCCTCTGGATCCCCCAAGGAGAATGCAGAGATGGGGGCCAGGTGATGGCTCCCCTAATGCCTAGGGAAGTCATCACTCCACCCCACCCCATCTGTGTGATCACATTGTGAGTGGACAGACAAGGGCTTCTCTGATCTCCCCGAAGGCACCATCTGTGTGATTCCAATGAGATGATCCCCTCCCTGAAACCAGGAGCTTCCCCACAGCAAAACACAAACTGACAAACCAATTTGTCAGTTCAGGGGAATTCACGGCCCATGGTTCATGGGTTGTCAGCTTTGACGAACTGTTGTTTTGGTGGTTTGTTCCCATCACGAGTCTTTTCTTAAAATCCCCATTCTGTAGTCGTTTTAAAGAGTATTCACCCAAGATGCTAAAGAAGACATACTGTATCCGCAGGAGATTGGTTTCGGGACACCCGTGGATAGTGAAATCCGCGGATAAGAGCAAATGCTCTTATTCAGGTTTGTTGTTGGTGATAGGGTTGTTAGGGTGCTGGGGTGAAAGATTTCACCCTGATACCCCTCAAATGGCAAGGAGGGAAGGAAGGTTTTCTCTCTTCCTCTCCTCCACTGGGCTCACCTGCGGCAAGGAGAAAAAAAGAGAAGAAAAATCCAGTTCAGTTGGCAAAGTGGGTGAGTTCCCATCTCACCTCTCCGGAGGGTGCCTGGCTGGCCCGTGGCGGCAGCAACGGCGGTGGAGGCAAGGAGGAGGAGGGTGGTGGACATAGGCAGTGGTATGTTTTAACCCTCCTTGCCATCCCCCCTCCCCACTGATCACCAACTGTGGATAACTGAATCCGCAGATCCTGAATCAGCAGTTGTGTGTGTGTGGGGGGGGTGTCATACAAGGGTACCTTGTATAAAGGAATTAATTTGTTCCAAATGAAATTCTGTTAAGCAAATTTTCCTTTGTATAAATTTCCCATAGGAATGCACTGAAAATGGCATAATCCCTAATTTCAACCGTTTTTCTGTTGTACGGATTCGCCCCATAGGCGATTCTGTTAAGCAACTTTCCCCTATCTCTGGAATTTTTTTTCCTTTAAGGGGATTTTCTGTTAAACAAACAGCTTGTTATACGAGTGTCCACTGTACTGTATTTTACATTTCTTCTCAGGGCATTTGTTTTTGGTTCACAGAAGTACTCATTAAAGAAGTCCGTTTGTAGAAGGAGTGCTCCCTCAAGTGGGAAACAAGATGCGATTCTGAAACCACATTCAAAGAGAAGCAGATGCCTCTTGGGATTAACTCTGCAGTTAAAGATACAACATGCTCTGCTGCATTGAGGTTTTGTCTTAGCATGGCCCTTCTTACGTTCTCCATTATTATTATGTTCCTTGACCCAGTGCCAGAAGGGCGCCTCTTTCCCTTGCTCCCACCTCCAGATTTCTTTATACTTCTAGTTATCTCTCTTCTGTCTCTGAGTCCATGTGTCAATGTTCATAAAGCCTTCAAAAGCCAAATGAAGGGAAATGGCCTCCTCTTTATACAGAGGCCGGGAAGGCTGATAGCTCCAGTGTCAGTGGTGCTATGAATGCACTTCCGGGTTTTAGTCCGGGCGATATCCAAGGTATCTATTGATATGGAACTATTTTTTTGGGGGTGGGGAGGGCGAGAGAAAAATACAATTACATACTTTAATGCCTTCTGCAAAATTCAGACTGGAATCCAGAGTGAATTCACCGCCTAGTGGGCCTACCAGCTTTTGTTGGCTAGGTCAATTCCATCCCAAATATGAACGCCTTTGCCAATGAGGCCCTGTTGGTGTCAGAAGCAAACTTTTAATGGATAAAGTCCACAAACGTGTGGACTTGGTGGCTCCTGGGAAGATTTTTCAGGAGGAAACTCAGAACTCCTGCCAGTCGGAAATGAGGACGCTTCTGTTGCTTGGATGTGAAGCATCTTGTTACTGCTCGCCATCTGCTTCCCTCCCCTCCCACTGCCTCCCCCTACAGTGCAAACACAGGGGGGCATCGACGGTGTGGGGGGCAGTATCTCACTGTGGCTGGGAGAATTAGCTATGCAACTCTGTTCAAATACACAAGCACAAGGCAGAGATGCCCCTCCAATGCCACGGTGTAATCGGTTTCGGGGAAGAAGCCCCATCCGTTCCTGCCAGATATTTAAACGGGAGATGATGTTACAGTAATGGGGACACCCCAGGGGTGCCTGCAGCTGTAACAATATCGCAGACTCTCCCCAGGAGTGTAAAAGCACAAAACAGAAGCATCATAATTAAGCCATTATTCTGTACGATTTCCGACAACAAACTGAGAACCCTCTCTTCTCTGGCCATGTTTTCCTACAGGAAAATCAGATGGGCTGGTTTTCATCATCTTCATCTTTTAAGTGCAGAACTAAAAAGGGATGTGTCCCAACTTCATCGCTCCAGATGTTTTGGACCACCACTCCCAGAATTCCAAGCCTGTATTGCCAATGACAAAGGACTGTGGGAGTGGTGGTCCAAAACATCTGGAGGGCAGGGACACATCCTTATACCTGATGGATATTTTCATCTTCCTTCATCGCTGACCTTCTGTGTCTCCCTCTTCTGATTTCAGCACTGCATCCTCTGCTTAGATTGACGCAGAGAAGGGCAACCAGAATGATTAGGGGACTGGAACACCTTCCTTACCATCTGAGACTGCAATGGCTGGGCCTCTTCACTCATGAATGACGGTGCCTTAAGAGGTGACCTGATTGAAGTTTATAAAATCATACACGGTGTGGACAAAGTAGATAAGGAAAAACTGTTTCCCCTATCACACAACATTAGAACTCAGAGGCACTCCATGAAACTATTGGGTGCTGGATCTCAAACAAATCAGAGAAAGTCCTTTTTCACCCAGAGGATCAATGATCTGTGGAACTCCCTGCCAGAAGAAGTGGGGACAGCTGTCAGCCTTGACGGCTTTAAGAAAGGATTGGACAAGTTCATGGACAAGGGTATCAATTAGATATGGGTATGAAACGCCAAAATGGCATTTCATTTGATTTTTTGTTTTTAAAATTGGTTTGGGTCATTAAAAATGAAACAATTTTTTTAAAAAATTTGTTTCATTTTTCATTTGTTTCATTTTTCATTTATTTACACTTGCGTTGACCAGCTGGCCCATGTGCTGGATTGGCGAGGTTTTTTTATTGTTATTTTTTATCTATCACTCCGACCAGCTGGTCTGCCGAATATTACAAAGAAGCTGGACTTGGTTTAGAGCAGAACCCTCCTGGTTTTGCATCTGTGTTGAAATTCCACAGGCATGTTTGGAATATTAAAAAGGAAAGAGCAGATGAAATTGATGAGCGACGGGCAACTGTATCCAAATGGGTGGGGGTGGGGGATCCAAAATCCCAGGAATGGGAAAATGGAGTATTTTTAGGGAGGTTGGTTGCAATTTCCAAAGAGGGATCAGGTCATTACAGAGGAAGGAGGAAAGTGTAGCTGCTCTGGACGTGCCTTAGAATCGCAGAATCAAAAGTTGGAAGGGACCTCAAGGGCCATCCAGTCCAACCCCCTGCCATGCAGGAACCCCAATCACAGTATTTCCAAGAGGTGACCATTCAGCCTCTGCTTAAAAACCTCCAAAGAAAACTCCACCACCCTCCTTTGGGGCAGCATCTTCCTCTGCTGGACAGCTCTGTCATGAAGTTCTTCCTAATGTTCGAATGGAATCTCTTTTCCTGTAGTCTGAAACCATTGCCCTGAGTCCTAGTTTTTGAAGCCATGGAAAACAAACCAGTCCCCTCTTCAATATGACATCCTTTCAAATATTTAAACTTAGCTATCATATCCCCCTCTCAGCCTTCTTTTTTGAAAGGCTAAACATTCCCAGCTCCCTAAGCCCTAAGACATTTCCTTCAGACCTTCAACCATCCTGGTCGCCTTGCTTGGTATCTCTCCTTGGACCAACTTGATCCTGGAAATGGTGATCCCCCAAAAAAGTGTGCCTTCTCTGTGCTGCACTGTTTGGGCTGCCAGAGGAAGGAGAACAGGAGTCACGGAATGAGCAGGAGAACAGCAGTGGCTTAGCTGGAAAATCGGTCAAAAGGTTACCATGTCCGTGTGCAAGACACCGGGAGTCTCAGATTCAAGATGGCGCCATTGTTTTCAGGCAAGGTGGTGGGGTGGGGAGGCTCAGATAGATCCATGGGTCACAGAGACCCCTTTTTTCGATACCACTGAGAAGAGGGACACTCTTTTCTGAAGAAAAGTGTGGGTGAGCTCACTTCTTGCTGAACTAAACAGACCGCAAAGCCAATATCTTTTTACTCTGGATAAGCTCTCTTTGTGTTTCTCGTTTGCAAGGACACAGAAGCGGGGAGTGGGTGGAAAATAACTACCAGCAAGCTTTTAAGCTTCTGTCAATATGGTGTTCGAAAGAGACTCCCTAATGTCTCTTTTCTTTTATTCTGATGACACGCACACACGCAAGCTGGCATTACCCACTCACTTCACTGAAGGAGACATTTAAGTGCTGTTTTGTCCCCAAACCTTCTTGAGATTTCACAAGTAGGTGCTACCTTTGCAATTAAGACCGTGTTTGAGTCACATGCAGCCCCGGGAACCTTCTTGAATGCAAAGATCAAGCCCCGTTGAAGGGCAATAGAGAAGAGTGTATTCCATAACACTTGAAAACAGTGCGTTTGGGAATCCCCACCATCTGCCTACAGGCATTGGTAGGGTCACAACTGGGCAGAATGAAATTCTCAGAGATGCTTTTGGGGTCCCCCAAGACCCCCAAAACACACCCCACACAGCCACAAGCACCACACACACACACACAAACCAAACCCTCCTCTCTTAATATTCTCCCCACCCCGCTTTGCCCTGCGTGTGCTTTTTACATGTTCCTACTAGAGATGGGTACGAATCAGAAAATGGCATTTCGTTTGTCATTTATCGTTTGGAGGGTCCGTTTCGGTTCATTTCTGTTTTTTTTTTGTGAATTTTTGCAAAAAAATTCATTTTTTGTTTTCGTTCGTTTCGTTACCATTTCGTTACCATTTATTTCATTTTTTTGTGATTTTTTTTTAGGATTTTAAGCAATTCACTCATATTGCAGTAACGGAAACGAAACACACGACAAAATTTCTGGTGTTTCTGTTCGTTTCATTTGATTTTAGAGACAAAATTCATTTGTTGTTTTGTTATGTAATGAAACGAAAAAACAAAAACAGAAACAAAAATTGTTCATTTCATGCCCATCTCTAGTTCCTACTCTCAACCCCTACCCTCTACACTTGGGGCCACCATTTTCGGATGAACCTGGAAATGGAGAAGAAAAGGCGGCTCCCATCACAATTGGGAGACATGTCATGAGCAGTCGCAGCTGGTTCCAGTTTGGCAGGAAGTTCCCAGGACAATGGGAGAACAGGAAGCATCTGGGTTATCTCCGACTTGGGAGCATCTTCTTTTCCCCTGAATTTACATCTTTGATGACCGTGTCTGGCAGCCCTGGAACCTCCCATTGACATCTCCAGACCCCTTTATTGACATTTTGATTATCTGGATTACTGGACAATGCCACCCTTTTCCATCCCATTGTCCCCAACCCTTAGGGCTCATCAAACACCTCAATGGCAAACATCAGCTTAGCCACACCTGGATTACAGGAGGAAGATGGGGTAGTGTTACCGGGCCCAGTGACCGTCCCCAGGACCACCCTGGAGGACACCTTGGACTATCCTAATTGGTGGCCATCATGAAGACCACCACCCACCTGTCCCAAGAGTCTGCACAGGACTTGAGGGAGGGGAGAGGGTATAAAACATCTGGACACCTGGTTTTTGACACAAATAATCTCCTCTGCCTTGTGATGATTGTTCACCATTGCTGTATTTACTGAGCTTAATAAATTGGCAATTCATTGGGACTCTCTTGTGTCGGATTCTCTTCAGTGGGTACTTTGAGGTCCGGCAGCGGTCAGCAGGGAATAGCCTTGCTGAGACTCAACAAATTGAGGAATGGCATTTATGGCCCTGTGATGTCCGGGTAATGCTCAGAAATGGGGGGGGGGCATTTCCCAAACTCCAGAGCTGCTTTTGTTAGATGATTACCCTTTGCCCAGAAACTAGTGGTCTTCTGTAAGGCATTTAGATTATAACGTCTCAGCAATATTGTGAAGCTATGGGAGACTATGGGAGACACCTGGCTGGAGAATAGTGCATGCAAAGGGATCTCAGAGTCTGAGTGGAACACAAATTGAACATGAGTCAGCAGTGTGACAAAGTAGCCAGGAATCCCAAAGTGGCTCTTGGTTGCATCAACAGAAGCACAGTGTCTAGATCAAGGGAAATGTTAGTACCACTCTATTCTGTTCTGGTCAGACCCCGCCTGGAGCACTGTGTTCAGTTCTGTGCGCCTCAGTTTTAAAAGGATGTTGACAACCTTAAATGGGTCCAGATGAGGATGACCAGGAAGAATTGTCTTATGAGGAGCGGGTTAGGGAGCTGGGAATATTTAGCCTTCCCAAACGAAAATGATAGCTATGATGAATACTGTATGTGAAGGCAGGGCCGGCGCATCCATTAAGGCGAACTAGGCAGTTGCCTAGGGCGCCAAAATGGAGAGGGGGTGCTGGCCAGCCTGTTGCCCCCCGCCACCCCCCCCACCGCTGGCCACCACCGTCCATCCCCCGCCGCACATAGCTGTCCGTCCGCCGCCCACCCCCGTGCCTGTCGCCGTCCCCTGCCATCCGCTGCCCCCCCGCTGCCCCCAACCCCGCCACTGCCCCCCCCCCCCCCCCCCTGCCCCCCACCTAGGGTGCAAAAAATAACTAGCACCAGCCCTGTGTGAAGAGATGTCATACTGAAGAGGGGACTGGTTTATGTTCCATGACTTCAGAGACTAGGAATTGGGGAAATGGTTTCAAACTACAGGAAAAGAGATTTCATTTGAACATTAGGAAGAACTTCATGACGGTTAGAGTTGTTCCTCAGTGAAAGATGCTGCCACAAAAGAGGGTGGTGGAGTCTCCTTCTTTGGAGGTTTTTAAGCAGAGGCTGGATTATCCAAAATGGGATTGAAAATAAAACAGCCAACATTATAATGCCATTGTACAAAACGATAGTAAGGTCGCACCTGAATTATTGCATACAATTCTGGTCACCGCATCTCAGAAAAGACATAGTGGAACTGGAAAAGGTGCAGAAGAGAGCAACTAAAATGATTACTGATCTGGGGGACCTGCCTTATGAGGAAAGTCTAAAACATTTGGGGCTCTTTAGTCTGGGGGGAATATGACTGAGACGTGCAAAATAATGCAGGGCATGAGTCGAGTGGATAGAGGGACACTCTTCTCCGTCTACCAGAACTATGGGACATCCCCTCAATCAGAGGGTTGGGAGAGCGAGAACAGACAAAAGAAAAGACATTTGTTTTACCCAGCGTGTTGTTAGTCAACATGCTCCCATTATCGTTTGGGCTACATAATTAGAACACACCCACACCCCGCAAGTTAATAGGTACTGAAGCCTACATACTTTGCCTACATGTTAAGGAGGTTTTTCTCCCAGGCTCACCATGCGTCTTCCTCAGCTGTGCTAACAGATGGTCAATTTAACAGGGTCCTATGGGTGGCCGGGAAGAAGATGATGGTGCTGTGAATGGGACCATCAGGAAAACCTTCATTCCATTGCATTCTGATATAAAAATTATAATAGAGCTAGAGAAGAGTCGATCCTTCCACCGGTAAAGGGACTACCTGGAAGATGCACCAAGTGGTGTATTTATGCATAAAGGGAGAAGCCATGCATTTTACTAGAAATTGGAGCTTTTTAAAAAGCTAGCAATTAAGACAGAAGCACAGATGGTTTTAAGGAACATAGAGTAAGCCGAGAAGGAACTTCTTTGAAGAGCAGAAAAACATTGTGAGTACACTCGGTTGTCCCCCGGGCAACGGCCTACAGCATTTGCAGAAGCATTTCACTGGAAATTTGCTCAGTCTTCTTTTGCACAAATAGCCTAATTGTCTTAACATTTTAATTTGATTTTAATTTTATCTATATTTCATATTTGTCCACTCTGATATGAACAAAGTAAGTACATACTAAATTCTGCAATATACCTTTTATGCGTCATTCTCTCACATTGCCCATTATGGTTTGGATTATGTTGATAGATTTTGGTTATTCCTTTTAATTGATGGAGTAAAAACCACAATGTGATCAGCCCATTCTCATCACGCAGCCCCTCTCTTTAGTTTCCCCACACAAACCAGCAATTGGGTGTTGTAAAATAACTCCAGAAGCAGTGAAACTAGGGAAAAATGTTTTCTTTATTAACCAACCCCATCTGCAGTTACAGTCAGGAGAATAAGAAAGGGGGAAATGGTCTCCAGCAGATGGAGAGAGACTCCTCCATGATTGCTGAGGTCAGAAGATGAAAGTGAGGGACTATCAATACACAAACAATAAAAGGAGGCGAGCAAAACAGGAAGAGAGGTGTAGGCCTGTCTCAAATGCCAGAGATGGGGAAAAGAACTTTATGAATAGATTTGTGACAAAGGACAATCACCTCAGATTGTGAGCCCTCCCTCCCACTGATATGCCACCTTAGAGCATGCAATGTTGTCACCATATCAAGATATTATTTATTTGTCACTATCCAGCAAGTAGATAACAATTCATCATCAGAAAGCTACATATTTCTAGACTTGCAATGCAGAAGGGAAGGACCTCAACTAACACACATTTGACAATTGTACAAAAAAGGCACTCATTTCTAAAATCTTCACAAGCACATTATAGTCACCGAGGACATAGGATGGACTTTAACAAGACAAGAAAGTGTTGTCTTTTCTCCAGATGTCCTGGTTGTGCAGGATGACAAGTAGACAGTGGTTTCTGGAAATACTCCATGTTACTAGAAAGAGTAAGTTTGGTGTCAGTCTCTCAAATTCCAACTTTAGGTGTATTTTCTTTATGGCTGGCTGTTTAACTTAGGAGAGGCTTTTCTATTCTTTTAATGGTTGCTTGCTTGCAAGTTTTTTTTTTAAAAAAATGGATTGTTGTACCTTAGGGCCTTTTTACACGACCCCTAAACTCCGCCGCAAATGGCTCCCAGCTCCGGAGCTTAAAATTGTTTACCCACCAGCTCCGGAGTTTACTGAAAATTGGATTGCGCACTTTTCATGTAACTGCTCTCCAAGGGTGAAAAATCTTAATGCGGATGTGCCGGGCTCTCCTCGCTTCTTTTTGCTGTTGTTTTTGGCCTACCGCCCCTTTAAGAGAAGGAATCACAACAACGGGGCGGCGTCCACCGGCACCGGAGGTAAGCCTGCATTCTTTTGTCCCTTTTTTCTCCCTCCCTCACGCAGCCAGCAGCCAGGAAGTGCGGAGGGTGGGGACGCACGAATTGCAAACCCCTAAGATCTCTGATCCGAATTTAAAGTGACCAGCGGATCTTAGTGTGTGTGAAAAGGCCCTGTTTTGGAATTTTTGGTATTTATTTATTTATTTATTTATTTATTTATTTATTTATTTATTTATATGCCACCCAATTTTCCCAAGGAAACTCAGGGTGGTAAAAAATATAAAACAATACAAATGCTGTTTAGTATTTGTGTACACACTGTTGTTAGGTTTAATGTGGCATTAACATTGTTAGGTTTAGTGTAGCATTAACATTGATGATGTAAGTATCCTTGGGTCCTTTTTTAAGGAGAAAAGGTTAAAATATTTTGAATAAATAATAATAAATCTGCCCGACATCTTTCCCCTAATTTTTTTTCTGAGTTGGCAGAGAGCTCTGTCATTCCGCTCTGCTCCAGGTATCACAGTCTTATTGGAATCTAGAGGAAAATATTTCATACTGACTTGATTCCTTCATAAAAGCTGGGGTGGTTTGAACCCTTCCTGGGTCACCCATCCTTGAGCCACTTCAGCCCAACCATGTTGACTGGGATCTGATCTATCCCTTTCGTTGGTAGCCAACATTTTTGTGACTCAGGTGTTACTAGTCTTGCCTGGACCCACTCTTGAGTAAATTCTTTGTTTCTAAAGCCAAGGGTGTTGCTTATACACCCCACCGTAGCACTTAGACCACTCTCTTGGCTGTCGGTAATTTAATTATGTAAGCTACCATTGGGGATCTTGGTTGGATCGGTTGTTGCAGATGATTTTTGCTTGCTCTAATGAGAGACACCTCTTCTGTTACTATATGAAAAGTACTATTTATTTAACTAGAAGGGAAGAGTACTAGGCATGTTGCTAGGCTAGGAAGATGTTTCTCCTCTCTCTAAGAATACAAGGCACACACACTAACTAGACTTCTACCAGAGCATTCCAGGTGGTGTGATCTCAACAACCAATTGGCTTTGCTTTTCAGGATAAATCCAGCTCATAATACTCTATATTCACATTAACCCTGAAATGGCTGAAATGTGAATCTTGCCAAATATTCCAACAGCTACCCATCACTTCCCAATTCCAGTGAGCTGGATACTCAATTTGCTGACTTTTGGGGTGGATGGAAGGCTGTGTGGACCTCAAGCCAGCTACCTGGGACTGAACCCAGATTGAGAGCAGAGTTTTAGCTGCATTACTGCAGTTGAACCATGGCCCCACGAGCCTCCTGCATGCGCCACAAGGCTCTATGTCTCTAATTTCCTGTTGTCCAGCAAGTAATGAGGTATAGTTCATTGCTTAGCTCATATTCCTGCACTGCCATGCTGCAGAACTGAGGAGGAAGCAAATCTTTTGGGTCACCTCGCCTGTTGAAAGTCAACCTACAAGGAGGCAAGACCGTTTGAACTTAGTGTGGACTCAGGATGGGTCGTCAAATTCACCCTTCTCTACCTGGGAAATTCAGATGAACGAGAGACCCTGCAGCTTCATACTATCTTGCTGGGACAATATTTCTGTCTGTAATGCCAGATCAAGAGATGGGCACGAAACAAACTTTTAGTTCATTTCATTATTCATTATTCATTTCATTACATAATGAAATGAATAACGAACCCCAGAGTGGGTTTAGAATGAAACTAACAGAACGGAAAAAAATTGGTTTGGTTTGGTTTGGTTTGGTAATGGCGGTGCTGGAGAAGTCTCCTACCTGGTGTTGGTCCTTCCCGGAGGTCCAGTCTTCCTGGCTGCAATGGAAAAAAAAAAAGAAGAAATAAAATTTAAAAAACAATTAAAATAAAATTTAAAAATAAATAAAAATAAAAAAGGAGTGCTGACCCGGCCCCAGGGGTGGCCGGCGTGGCACCCTAAAATAAAGGAATATAGATAGATAGATAGATAGATAGATAGATAGATAGATAGATAGATAGATAGATAGATAGATAGATATAGATATATATATATAGATAGATATCTAGATAGATAGATCTAGATAGATAGATAGATAGATAGATATAGATATAGATAGATATAGATATAGATATAGATATATAGATATAGATAAAAGAAGCACCAACCAGGCCCCAGGGGCCGGGCAGTTGGCGCTTGAATAAAAAAGGTGTGGGCCCCAAGCCAGCGCCTCAAAAAGCCCCTGCCACAGGGGCCAGGATCGCTCTGCCACTACTGCTGCCACCGCCACTGCCTGGTAAGGATGATGTGCTGATGACTGAAGATGATGAGGGTGTGAATGATGAGGATGAGGATGCTACCAGTCCAGTTTGTGCAGATGTTGTCAACATCTGTTTTTTTTTTTTTGAATGTTTTTTCCACCCACGCGCTGTCAAATGGATTAAATCGCACAAAGTGGAAAAAACCAAATAAAAAATCAACAAACCAACAAAATGAATTTTTCAAAAAAATTGTTAAAAACAAAACAAAACAAACAAACCCTAAAAGGAACCAAACCAAAATGAATAACCATTTTTTTCAGTTCGTGCCCATCTCTAGCCAGATGTCATGAGGATAGTTCAGAAGAATGGAAAGCTCAGCTTCTTAATGATATCTTGTTATGTGCCATCAACTTGGCCTAGTGGCCCTCATAGGGTTTTCAAGTTCAAAGGGGTATTTAAGGAATGGTTTTATGAGTTCTGCTTCCACAATCAGTGCTCATGGCTTACCTGTCAGGCCCCTGCCAGAACCTCTTGCAGAGACTGAAGAGTTAATGCCTGAAGAAGCGCCAGATAGGGTTTCTGAGCTGTCAGTTCCTCCAGCAGCTGCACAGGAGAATGACTCAGCATCTTCAGGGGATCCTCCAACCCCACAGAGGGCTGCTTGTTGAAGGCAACTAAGACTTACAACCAGGAGAAGCAGAGACAAGCTATATCTGAGCCATAGGCATCTATACTCAGGCAGTCTTGAGTTTTGACAGGGTTATTTTCTGGGGAAGTTATGTTGCTCTGTGTAGACATAAATTAAGCATTCAGGACTGAGGCAAATTGTGGGAGCAACGTGTTGATAGGATGTGCTACTGTTTTCCTGCTTGATCCTTGTTCCTACTCGGTATGACCCTGGACCCCATCTCTCTTGGCTCTGGACTCTGTCTCTCTGTGGACCTGGCATAAGCTGCCATTGGCATTCTGGCTTTGACCCTGGACTGTTTATCTTGGACTCTGCTTTGTTCTCTGACTAGGCATGACCTTGCTATAGGTTTCTTGGACTGATTTGCTACATTGGTGTTTGGCTCTGAGTTTGCAGTAAAAGCCTGAACTTACCTGTGTGTGTGAGTCAGTGGGTCATGACATTACCAAAGATTTGAACCCAGGTCCTAGTATGTCACACTACCCACTACACCCTATAAGGTATTCCAACAGCATCTTAGTGGTCCCATCAAAATTTTACCTCATAGGGATGTTCACTTGAGTTTCATTGATTTCTGAGTTCTTTTGATGGGGTGCCTATTCTGGTATGGTATCATTGAAATCAGACCATTAAACATGAAAGTCACTGCGGGCCCGACCCACCAGAGCTTCAATGGCACTCTCGCTCCAAGTGGCCACCACTAGGGAGGCCCGTAAAGTTGCTATAAGCAATCACGCCTTCTCGGTGGCAGACTGGGCTACTTGGAACAAATTGCATAGCAAGATTCACCAAGCTCCAGCTCGAGAAACCTTTAAAAAGGTGGTAAAAACTCAGCTCGTCATAGAAGCATTTAGCGATTGCCAGTGTCTGTTTTGTGTTCCCCTGTGTTTTGATTTTGTCAGTTATTATTTGGTTTGTTCCGCTTGTAGGCTTCTATGTCTGTGTTGGTTTGGTTGTCTTTATTATATTATTGGTTTGATTTGTATTTGTATTTTTTATTCATGTGTTAGCCATGTGTTGGTTTTACTGCACACAGAGTTCCCATTGGGAAAATCGGTTGTGGTATAGAAATATAAAAATAAATAAATAATAAAATAAATAATGGAATGGACTCATTCATGTTCATTCATTTGGTTTCCTCTTAGTTGGGATTCTGGCACAAGACCAAATAAAGCCCTTCAGGAACCCGCCAAACTATGAAGCATAGTGTCTAGATCAATGGAAGGGATAGTACCACTCTATTCTGCTCTGGTCAGACCCCACCTGGAGTCCTGTGTCCAGTTCTGTGCGCCTCAATTTAAAAAGGATGTTGACAACCTCAAGTGGGTGCAGAGGAGGGCAACCAGGATGGTTGAAGGTCTGGAAGAAATGTCTTATGAAGAGCGGCTCAGGGAGCTGGGAATGTTTAGCCTTTCAAAAAGAAGGTTGAGAGGGTATATTATAGGCATGTTTAAATATTTGAAAGGATGTCACATTGAAGAGGGAACAGGTTTGTCTTCCATGGCTTCAGAGACTAGGACTCGGGGGCAATGGTTTCAAACGACAGGAAAAGAGATTCAATTTAAACATTAGGAAGAACTTCATGATGGTTAGAGCTGTTGGCAGTCGAATATGCTGCCGCAGAGGAGGATGGTGGAGTCTCCTTCTTTGGAGGTTTTTAAGCAGAGGCTGGATCGCCATCTGTTGGAAATACTGTGATGGGGGTTCCCGCATGGCAGGGGGTTGGACTGGATGGCCCTTGAGGTCTCTTCCAACTCTATGATTCTATGAAAGGCACAGACAAGACAGTAGAGAATTGTGTGCTTTAAAATCGAGCAACAATAATAGCACATGAGAAATAAAAATCAATAATCATCAGAGCTATGCAGACACCATTAGTGCTGAGGCTGAGGTGAGTGACATACATACACATAAGCAAAGGTAATCTGAATGAGAACATTTGCATGAAATCTCAAGTGGAGATGGGCAGGAACCGTTGTTTTGGTGGTTCGTGACAGTTCATTTTTCGATTGAACAGATTTTCGGTGCTTCCCAGACAACTCCTCCTCTGCCATATGCCCACGCATAGACAGTGCCCAGAGCAGTCAGGGCAGGGAAGCATGGTTGCTATGTCTGAATGGGTACCTTCTGGGGGAGGAAGGGCTGGGACACAATGAAACCTCTTTGGCAAAAATAAAAATAAAAATCTGAACTGGCACATAGTGCCAAAACAACAGTTCGTTACCATCACTGATCTGAAATGTTCTGACTCCTCTCATCCTTTACGACATTCAAATTTCAAAGGTGATCTTTCATGGCTCCCTCCCACTTCCTACTGCTTCCAAGGAGCAGAAAGTTGCCATCTGTGGAAGGAAGGAAGGGAAGGGAAGGGAAGGAAGGAAGGGGAGGGTAAAAAAGGCAGGAAAAGAGAGATGGAAGGAAGGAAGGAAGGAAGGAAGGAAGGAAGGAAGGAAGGAAAAGAGACATGGATGGACAGACTGAAGGAAGGAAGGAAGGATGGACAGACGGATGGACAGAAGGAAGGAAGGAAGGAAGGAAGGAAGGAAGGAAGGAAGGAAGGAAGGAAGGAAGGAAGGAAGGGGAAAGGAAGGAAGGCAGGAAAAGAGAGATGGATGGACAGACTGAAGGAAGGAAGGAAGGAAGGAAGGAAGGAAGGAAGGAAGGAAGGAAGGAAGGAAGGAAGGAAGGAAGGAAGGAAGGAAGGAAGGAAGGAAGGAAGGAAGGAAGGAAGGAAGGAAGGAAAAGAGAGATGAATGGATGGACTGAAGGAAGGAAGGAAGGAAGGAAGGAAGGAAGGAAAGATGGAAAAGAGAGATGGATGGACCAGCTGAAGGAAGGAAGGAAGGAAGGAAGGAAGGAACTATTAGAGCAGTATGACGATGGAACCTAAGACCTCAGGAGCTGGCAAGCACTTCAACATTGTAGGCCTTCAAGAGAACATCAGACCACTATCTTGCAGATCTGCTTTGATTTGGATTCTGCCTCGAGCAGAGGTTTGAACTCAATGGCCTTAGAGGCTCCTCCCAACTCCATGATTCTGTGATTCTTACTCTAGTTGAGATCTGCCACAACCATTTGAAGAAGGACCCGATTGTCCTTACCAACTCTGCTCAGCCCACCATGCCAGCTGGAATCCCATGCCTCCCCCCCCCTCAGAATGTCAAATGCATTGTTCTGACTTCTGACAATGCCCTACCGAAATCTGTTCTTTCTCTTTTGCATTAATGGGGAGAAAAAGCTTGCAAGTTTTATTTATATTGGTCATCAAGAAAAGATTGAGAGGAAAGTCTAATGGCTGTAAAACCTAAGGACTTTTCTGTAATTTTAAAGTGAGGGATTCCTCCACAAAATGCAGCTGAACCTATGCAGCAATTCAGCTGAATGTGCCGAGATAAATGTCAATTTCCCACTTATACACGTACTACTCGCATTTCACAAGGCTCTGATAAATGGTGACAGTGGATCTGCCATGTTCCCAATCAAATAATCAATCAAATGAAATTTGCATAAATTGTCAAATGTAACAGCATATACGCCGCTAATGGATCCTTTGGAAGATGGTGGTCTTTAGATACCAGCTTTTTCCTGAAAATCTTCCCAAATCTGTGACCCGGTTTCCAAATGATCTAAGAGTGATATGTTTGAACGGAGCCACAGTCATGGCCAGCATGCATCCCAGTTCCACTCACACTCATACAAATCATGACAAATCATGAATCACGAATCATTTTGTGGGTCCATGGGTGGAGCATTTATATTTCATGATTCACCAACCTTGATAAATCATGAACCACAAATTGTTTTGTGGGTGCATCGGTCCATGGGTGAGAGAATTCATGTTTCATGGTTCCTCAGTCTTGACAAACCATGAGCCATGAATTGGGTCATAGGTTCATGGTTGTTGTTGTTGCTTTAACAAAAAGCTCCTCCACCCACTCCTGTAGTCCTCAAAACGGTGGCATACTTTATCTTAAGGCAAAGGGTGCCACCTTTTTCAGGGACAGTGAAGGTGGCTTCTTTTTGCCCTTAACTGAGGCAAGCCCACCATTTTGAAAAAGGGCAGCCCAGTTTCCCATAGGGACTATAAGAAACCCAGCAGCCATCTGATGATGGTGGTGAGGATGGTGAGATGGTGTCTTGGACCCCCAAATCACTTCTTGGCAGGGAGGCAATTGGAGAGGAGCTTTAGAAGGGGAGGGGGCTCTTTTCTGGAACAGATATGGATCTGTCTTCAAACTCTTGGGAGGAAAACAAGGATATCTATCTATCTATCTATCTATCTATCTATCTATCTATCTATCTATCTATCTATCTATCTATCTATCTATCTATCTATGTCTGTCTGTCTGTCTGTCTGTCTGTCTGTCTGTCTGTCTGTCTATCTATCTATCTATCTATCTATCTATCTATCTATCTATCTATCTATTACAGAGCCTGGTGGCGCAGTGGTTTAATGCCTGTCCTGCAGCTAAAACTGTGCTCATGACCTGGGGTTCAATCCCAGGTAGAAGGCTCATGGTTGACTCAGCCTTCCATCCTTCCAAGGTAGGTAAAATGAGTACCCAGCTTGCTGGGGGGGAGGGAATGTGTAGCCTGCATACTGTGATTAAAAACTGTAAACCACCCAGAGACTACTTGAAGTGGTACAGGGCGGTATATAATCAGAACACTTTGCTTTGCTTTGCTTTGCTTTGCTTTGCTTTGCTTTATTTATTTATATTTGTATACTGCCCAACTTTCCAAAGGAACTCTGAGTGGTTATCAACAAGAAAATCCATATAATTGAGCTGTACAAAGAAATATAAAACAAACCCAATAGATCAAAACATTAAAATCAATAAAAACCATGGGATATACGATGGTGGCAAAAAAGACGGGAAAAGAGAATAAGAGAAACCACCATTAGGCGCCAAAAGCAGCCTAGAAGAGCCAAGTTTTTAATCGCTTCCTAAAGGCTGAGAGGGGCTTCATGGTCCTAATATCGCTGGGAAGCTGGTTCCACTAAATGGGACCTGCCACAGAAAAGGCACGGTTCTGGGTAGAGGTCTTATGAGCTTCCAGAGGGGTAGCGACTCTAAACATGAGGACCTGGGATGATCTAGTGGGCCGGGCCTAAGAAGATCTTGGGACGATATGCTCTGTCAGATAAAGCTGGTGCCAAGCCACCAAATGCAGGGCATGAGTAAAGTGGATAGAGGGACACTCTTCTTTCACAAAATACCAGAACTAGGGGACATCCACTCAAATTGAGGGCTGGGAGAGTAAGAACAGACAAAAGAAAATACTTTTTCACCCAGCGTGTTGTTAGTCTGTGGAACTCCCTGCCACCAGATGTGGTGATGGCATCTGGCCTGGATGCCTTCAAAAGGGGATTGGACAGATTCCTGGAGGAAAAGTCCATGACAGGTGACAAACCATGAGGGAGATGTGTCATCTCCAGTCTTAAACCTGGGGTACTTCAAGGGCCAGATGCAGGGGAGTGGTATCAGGAGACAGATATCTAGTCTCGTGCGCTCCCAAACGCATCTGGTGAGGCCACTGTGAGATACAGGAAGCTGGACTAGATGGGCCTTTGGCCTGATCCAGCAGGGCTCTTCTTAGGTTCTGATGTTCTTAAATGCAACTGATAAAATAATATATGGCATGCTGCACATAAAAATTCTTCCCAAAGCTCTGAGCCAAGATCCCATTGGTAATTTAGGCATCAGTGGAATTGCATAAATCATGACGACAAATTAGGAAGCAGATGCAGAAGTAGAAATGCAACTGACCTCTCATTAATTAGCCTCCATTTGTCCCTGTGAATCATACGAGTGCATCTATGCCCAAGGGTTCTGCCTTCTTTCTTCTCTAAATAAACGAGAGATGCTAAAAGCTGCAATACTTTGAAGAACACCTTGGTGTGGTTTCCCGTTGCTCCAGGGCCACATCACTGGCAGCTGGCGGAATGTGACAGCAGCTGAGATCCACAGAGGTACAGTAGCTTTCTTCACACCTGGGGTCCAGGCAGCGGCAGCGCGCCTGTCTGATTGTGTCGTTTGTGCCTTGTCAAATAAGCCACCAGGGAGGCTGCTCCAACAGCCAAAGGAACAATAACAGGTAGAGTGTTTAGCTCCGGCGGTCGGCTCAGTGACAGGGATGGGGAAATTGCTCTTACTGTGGATGTTGGCACGGCTGTCCCTGAACAATCTTTTACCGGGTCTGTCTAATGCCTGTAGCCACACTTTAATGAACCAGCACAAGGGAAGGACAGACAGAGGGTGTTCATCTTCTGATGGACACACAAACAAGGTCACGCCCGCATATCTTCAGAAGTCAAAACAGTTCACTGCTATGGTACAATTTTTTATTTGCTCCTCAAATCTCACCTTGGGGAGAAGAAAGGCTGGAGCTTTTTTTTTTTTTTGCACCTCATGAAATTTCTTTGTATATCAAGGGGAATAATGCAGGAAGAAAAGGTTCTAACATTTGGCCTGGAGCTGGCATGAACCTGTCAACTTTAAGTGCACTGCTAACAGTAACAATGGATGCAGGGGGATGCATGCAAGGGCAGAAGGGGGACACACACACACCTTTAGGGAGGTCAACCTTGCATCTGGTGTGATGCTGAAAGACAACCCTACTTTTGTAGGGATTTTCTGCCTTTAAAAGAAGGTGCCTGAAAGACCTTGCTGGAACAGGCCACAGCTCATCCGATCCAGCATTCTGTCTCACATGGCGGCTCACCAGTTGCTTCAGGGTATTCCCAAGCAGATGTCTTCCCCTGCTTGTGATTCCCTGCAAATGGCATTGAGAGATATCCTGCCGATCTCTCCAACCCGGAGGTTGTCCTTAGGCATCCATCACGATAGCCATGGATACTCTTGTTCTCCATGAACTTGTCCAACCCTTTCTTAAAGCTGTCAAGGCTGACAGCTGTCACCGCTTCTTCTGGCAGGGAGTTCCATAGACCACTGATCCTCTGGGTGAAAATGGACTTTCTCTTATTTGTTTGAGATCTAAAGTTTCATGGAGTGCCCACCTAGTTCTTTATTTACTTTGTCCACACGGTGTATGATTTTATGTCATGTCATTGCCGGGCCAGGTTGAAAGAAAGAGGCGACACACGTTCCGCTTGGGTTAAATAAGGGCCACAACTTTATTAACTACAGTAACGAATTTTAAATTACTTATCAATGAACAATAACTTTAGGAGGGCCTGAGCCGTAGCGCATCATCAAAATGGTAACAACAAATTGATTAGGTCCCGTTACTCCACCAATTTCCTGTGGCCCGTTGAACTGCCGCAGATCTTTATCAACGCTCATGGTCAGCCCTCCTAATTATTATTATTTGCGCCTTAACTAAATCCTTTCCATTTTGAAGGGTTAACTTTTTATGCGCTACTTGTGACCAGGGTTAACTGTCATGGGCGAAAAACACCACCGCTCAAGGCCAATCAGAGAAATGGTCAAAAATTCCCATCCGGCCCCTAAGCGACCAGCAAAGCATCACCAGCACATCATAAACCGTGGCGGGAGGGTGGGGAAACTCAGGCTGTGGGGATTCTTATAAAGGGTGCGCTAATGGGCCTCCTCAACCGGCGGGCAAAGGTGCCCCTGAAAGCCATAATCTTTCCATTTTGAAGGAACTGAACTGTCGTCACAAAATATATCTATTCACTAATGGGGAAAGGACTCCAACTCCCTGAATTCTTCCACAATTGCCCAGGCATTTAGGAAAAAACTAAAGCCTTCACTGGCAACCCCTGAAAAATGTTGATGGAAAACACAATAATCATTCAACATGGGCATGTCTCAAACTGGAGACCATTAAGAAAGAAACCGGAAGCTTGACTTTTGCTGCCCATGAATAAGCATGCCAAATCAATGTGATAAAAGCTAAAAATCAGGGAATTAGTTCCAATGGCAAATGTCGACCTTGATGAGAAAAAGATGAAACCATGACATACTGCACCTGTGAATGCCCAAAGATGGCACAAACAGATTACCAAACTTAGATGGGATAGATTTGCAAAATTAGTGCACTGGGCATTGTGCAATAGATAGATAGATAGATAGATAGATAGATAGATAGATAGATAGATAGATAGATAGATAGATAGATAGATAGATAGATAGATAGATAGATAGATAGTCTAAGGTACAGGTGAAATGTTTGCGGGATCTCCTCTTTGCTGATGACGCCGCCATTACTGCTCACTCTGCTGAAGATCTCCAACAACTCATGGATCATTTTAGTAAAGCTTGCAAAGATTTTGGGTTAGAAATCAGCCTGAAAAAAACACAAATAATGGGCCAGAATGTGGACTCTCCTCCTCGCATTACAATTTCTGCAAAAGAACTGGAAGTTGTCCATGACTTTGTGTATCTTGGCTCAACTATCTCAGATAGTTGCACCATTGATCGCTAGAGTCTGAGCTGAATAAACGTATAGGTAAAGCAGCAACTATGTTTTCCAGACTAACAAAGAGAGTATGGCTCAATAAGAAGCTGACAGAACATACAAAGATACAGGTCTATAAAGCTTGCATACTGAGCACACTTTTGTATTGCAGCGAGTCTTGGACCATCCATGCTCAACAGGAAAGAAAGCTTAATACCTTCCATATGCGCTGTCTTAGGCGAATATTCAACATTACCTGGCATGACAAAGTTCCAAATAGCATAGTCCTGAATCGAGCTGGAATCCCTAGCATGTACACTTTATTGAAACAGCGACGCCTATGCTGGCTTGGACACGTTGTGAGAATGGATGACGGTCGGATCCCAAAAGATCTTCTATATGGAGAACTAATGAAGAGAAAGCGCCCCAGAGGGAGACCAGAGCTACGGTATAAGGATATCTGTAAGAAGGACCTGAAGGCCTTGGGAATGGACCTCAACAGCTGGGAAACCCTGACCTCCGATCGCACTGTCTGGAGGCAAGAGATACAGCATGGTCTACATAAATTTGAAGAGGCATCTGTCCAACAGGCAGAGGAAAAGAGGCAGGCACGGAAAGAACGAAACTTGAGGACCAAGCAGGAAACAGAATACATCTGCCCCCAGTGCGGTAGAGACTGCCATTCCCGAATTGGTCTATTTAGTCACACTAGGTGTTGTTCTTAGGATCTCTACTCCAGGCATGATACCATAGTCTTTCGAGACTGAAGGATGAAAATAGATAGATAGATAGATAGATAGATACGAAGGAAGGAAGGAAGGAAGGAAGGAAGGAAGGAAGGAAGGAAGGAAGGAAGGAAGGAATTAGAGAGAGGGGAAGGGAGGGAGGGAGGGAGGGTTAGATAGATAGATAGATAGATAGATAGGAAGGAAGGAAGGAATTAGAGCAAGAGAGAGAGGAAGGAAGGGATAGATAGATAGATAGATAGATAGATAGATAGATAGATAGATAGATAGATAGATAGATAGATAGATAGATAGATAGATAGAAACCTTGCCAGCCTCCAAGTACCCCAAGGAGCATCAGGCAGAGCGGTGTCAGAAAATGACAAAGTCAAGGTCTTATGGTATTTCTGGATCTAAATTGATAGGCATCATGAATATAACACACCAGACATTGTAGTCTTACTAGCAATAGAATGAAGAAATGTCTGGATCATTGGCATGGCAATTCTTTTGTGGTCCCTGTCATCATTGGAGATTTGGGAACAATATAAAAAGAAATTCACAAAGTATTACAAGCAGTTGCAGATCTCAGAAACAACCCCATCAGAGCTAAAAAAAAAAAAACAACAACAACAACAACAACAAAAGCCCAGCATTTTTAGAAACAGCATACACGCTGCTGAGATATTAGAGGGCTACTTAGATTTTTATTATGTTTTATTATATTTTATTATATCTGTTTTATTATGTCTGTTATATTATGTCTGTTATATAATGCCATACCAGGTTTTTATAATTTTGATTTACTGTGCCCAGCATTATTGAATCATCCCCATCATCTAGTTATCCAGAGGGACCCTGTGACTCCCCAAGCCTAGTTCTTGTGAAGGAGATTTGAACGCACAACACAGATGCCTCAACTCATGACCTATCCAGCAGGTTGAGCCTTTAATCTTCCAACAAGAGATGGGCACTACTTGAAAAAAAAATTTTTCGAGTTGTCGTTAGTCGGGCCGGTTCCGTTTCGGGTCGTTTCCGTTTTTCGCGAAAATTCGCAAAAATTAGTCGGTTCGTTTTTCATTTTTTCGTTTTCATTAGTACTGTTTTTTTGGGGGGTTAGCGGGCTCCTGGAGGCACCTCTGTGGGGTGGGTGCCTCCTCTGGCCCACTATAAAGGGAAAGCGGGCTCCTGGAGGCACCCGTGGGTGCCTCCTATCCTCACCCACTAGGAAGGGGAAGCAGGCTCCAAGAGACCCCTCAACATGGGGGTCTCCCCTCCTCACCGGCTGCTGCAAAATGCATGCATAGCCAGATGGATATGCATACCAGTTGCAGACAGTGAGACTAGTGATGGCAGTGAACCCAGAGCCATAGGTTGATGCCTAAGGCTCTCGCACCACCATGTCTCACAAAGAAGGGAATTGTACTTGCGTGTAGTGCAATGCAAGTAGATCTGGCTTAGGGTTAAGGTGGGTTAGTGCAAGGGCTAGGGTTAGGCTAGTGACGGGTAAGGTTAGGGTGGGCTAGTGGGTTGCACCTCTGGGTGCCTCTCTGACCCACTAAGAAGACAGTCTGTGACGTATGGGTAAGGACTGGAGTCAAGGATTAGGGTTAGGGTTAGGGGGCTAGGGCAGGTTTTAGGGGGCTTTTTGGCACATCCCAGAAGTCTCCATGGCCAAGTGGCCATGCGATTGGTGGGATGGCTCCAAAAATTTGCATGGTCGTCCACTCCCACATGGCTGGCCACTCGGCCAGCCCATCATTGCGCAGGTGTAAAATGAAATAAAATAAAATAAAATCAATGGAGGACAGAGGAGGAGAGGAGAGACATTTTGTTGCAAGAAAAAACCCCCTGCTACTGTGAAAAATCTGGCAGTTTATAAATTTTTGCGTGTTTCTGTTGTGCTTGTGTGTTTTTGGACCACGATTTCAGAAACAATATTGCATTCGCCGCCCCATTTTGGATCCCCCGCCCGCACCACATGGCATGGCGAGTCCGGCTGCCCAGGACGGGGGGGAGGCGGGACCCCCCCCTCCAGAAACCACCCCTCCGGTAGGTGCCCTGCGCCCTTAGTCAAGCAGGCATTTTTCCGCCTGCTTTTTTGCCCGGGAATGGGAGGGGGAGAGTTTAAAGTTTTTTCCTGTGCCATCCGTGCCGCTTGCTTGCGCTTTAATTGCGGCGGCCGGCGTCAGCGAGACTGGGCTTTTGCTGGCTGCGAGCCTGCGGCGAGTCCCACCAGAGCAGCCCAGGACGGGGGATGGGGGGAGGCCGGGGACCTCCAGAAACAACCCCTCTGGTAGGTGCCCTGAGGCACGGCAGGCATTTTTTCGCCTGCTTTTTGGCCGAGAACCGGGTTTATTATAACTTTTTAAAATGTCTTTTATATTATGTCTGTTATATAATGCCATACCAGGTTTTTATAATTTTGATTTACTGTGCCCAGACAAAATTGAATCATCCCCATCATCTAGTTATCCAGGTGGAGTAATTCCCGACTCCCCAAGCCTAGTTCTTGTGAAGGAGATTTGAATGCGGAAACAGACGCCTCAACTCATGACCTATCCAGCAGGTTGAGCCTTTAATCTTCCAACTAGGTGAAAAGCACATACGTTCAGATCACTCCCCTCGCCCTCGAGTCCATGAGAGATAGAAGAATATGTAGAAGATGGAAGAAGAGACCTAAATTAGAAGTGGTGCAGATGAAAAAGAAGCTGAGCCACGGGGAACGGAGAGGGGCGATGACGAAGGGAATGAAAAGGAAGCTGATGGATGTTCATTGCCCCAGGAAAGAGAAAATCAGGAGCACTGTGGTTACGCCACGTACAGTATCTGTGCCCATTAGTGGCTCACTTTCCACTGCGGATCAAATCCCAGGCCTGCCCGGTGTGTCACATGCCAACACAGATGCCACGCTGAAACAGGAGGGTGTTGAACCCCTTTCCCTCTGTGCTCTTTAGGGGCGGAGGAGCAGCTGTGTGAGGGAGAGGGAAGGCAATCCACTGTGTTACACACACAAGCAAGTGCCGGCATGCGGAGCTGTGTTCAGTGCCTTCTCCCGCATTCATTATTCAGGTTGTGGTGAAGATGTCATGGGTCCCTTTGCACAGCTGCTAAATGGATCAACAGGAGTGCATGAAGGGCCCCGTGGGGGCCGGGCGGGCGAGGGAGGCGAAGACATCGGGCAGACTCTCACAGCGTCGCAGTTGGCGATGTTGGAACAGACCCCGGCGGCATCTCGCACAGATGACAATGGAGAGAGAGAGCATCTGGGAAAGAGGGCCATCAAACCTCTGCTAGAAAAAAGAAACTCCAGGGAAGTAGGACCCCCTCCTTCTTGATATGGATCATCTTAGAATAATCTAGCTCCAGAGATTGAAGGGAACCCGTAGAGATCATCAAGTCCAGCCCCTGTCAAGCGAGCTCAGTGAGGAGACTGAACTCTCGACCTCTGCATCCAGACAGAGCTCTAAACCACTGAGCTATCCCTCAGTTGTTTAACAGCCGCCGCCGCCGCCACCACCACCACCACCACCACCACCACCACCACCACCATCATCATCATCATATCATCATCATCCCCAGGGTGCCACTGAGCTATCCATCAGTTGTTAATAATAATAATAATAATAATAATAATAATAATAATAATAATAATAATAATAATAATAATAATAATAATAATAATAATAATAATACAAAAGTCCTGATATTTGCAGCTCAAGATCAGGCTGTTAGAACAAATGCAGTTAAGGCTAGAATAGACAAATCAGCTGATTCCCCCACATGTAGACTCTGTATAGAGGCGGATGAAACTATCGACCATATGTTGAGCTGTTGAAAGAAAATTGCTCAGAGTGATTGCAAAGAGCACCATAATGTAGTTGTGCAAATGGTCCACTGGAATTTGTGTCAGAACTATCATCTGCCTTTAGCAAAGAACTGGTGGGATCATAAGCCTGAAAAGGTGACTGAAAATGAGCATGCAAAATTACATTGGGACTTCCAAATACAGTGGAACCTTGACTTACATACTGCTTGACTTACATCATATTTGACTTGCAGCAAGAAGGGGCCTGTTTGACTTGAGTCGCAGGCTTTGACTTACATCTTGGAGCCCCGGCGCAAGGCACCGGAATTGGGTGGCAGCCACAACCCAGCATCGCGGCTGCTGCCTCCAAACTGCTCCTGCCTTCTTCCCCTCCTCCGGCAGCAGCGGCTTCGGCGAGACCATCTCAGAGCACCTGGAGCTGGTCCTCTGCCTCACCGAAGCCGCCGCTGCTGCCAGAGGAGAAGAAGGGCCGGGAGCTCGGGGCTGGCCTCGCTGGTTAGACAGTCAGCTCAGTCTTGTAAAAAATCTGGCTGAAGAAGTCTGGTCCACAATGGAAGCATTTTAGTTGGGGAGCTGTAAAGTTGTGGGACTCTACTGGTAAGCATAGAGTTGTTCAGAACTTGGAACGTCAGGTTAAAAAGCAGTAAAACGTAAATGTTAGACATTGTTGCTATGAACATTAAAAAGTGGAGGCATATAACTTGTGGACTATAATTCCACTGCCTCCTCCTCTCTTTGAAGAGACATTTCATTTACATCCCCAGAAGGAATCTCCTATCCCAGTCAAATTTGTGTTAAATTGCTGTTTTCGGGGGTCTTTTTCATTATCTGGAACGGATTAATCCACTTTCCCATTATTTTCTATGGGAAACGTTCGTTTGACTTAAGTCATGTTTGACTTAAGTCTAGACCACTGGAACGGATTAATGATGTAAGTCAAGGTTCCACTGTACAGACAGACAGGGTTTTGAAGCATAATATCTTGGATATTGTGATTGTGGAGAAGAAAAAATTGTGGATCATTGATGTGGCTATACCAGGTAATAGTAGAATCACCAAGAAACAACTTGATAAAATTACCCGATTCAGGATCTGAAAACTGAACTTCAGAGACTCTGGCATAAACCGGAACAGGTGATCCCAGTACCACTGGTACAGGTGTTCCCGTGCTGGGTGCAGTGCCTAAAGAGCTAAGCCAATATTTAGAAGAAATTGGAGTTGACGAAGTCACCATCTGTCAGCTTCAGAAGGATCTGCTTGCTTAATTCGCAGATACTTCACATTGCCGAGCCAGGTTGAAAGAAAGAGGCGACACACATTCCGCTTGGGTTGAATAAGGGCCACAACTTTATTAACTACAGTAACGAATTTTCAATTACTTATCCATGAACAATAACTTTAGGAGGGCCTGAGCCGTAGCGCATAATAAGATGGTAACAACAAACTGATTAGGTCCCGCTACTCCACCAATTTCCTGCGGCCCGTTGAACTGCCGCAGTGAGGATGCCAACGAGATCTTTTGGCATCAACGCTTGATTAAAGGTTGGCAGCCCTCCTAGGGTTTTGGGTTATTATTATTATTTGCTCTCTAACTAAATCCTATTGGGTTATTAATGGAAGGCTGCCGAAGACGTGAAGATGTAGTTAGATTCGGGACCTAAATGGTTAACCTTTTATGCGCTACCCGCCAGTCGTGACCGGGGTGATTACCTACAACACTCACCGCCAATATGTGAATGGTGGGATGGGCGAAAAAACACCACCGCTCAAGGCCAATCAGAGAAGTGGTCAAAAATTCCCATCCGGCCCCGAAGCGACCAGCAAAGCATCACCAGCACATAATAAACAGTGGCGGGAGGGCGGGGAAACCGGCGATTGAGGAGGCAGGCTGAGGGGAGCGCGCCAAGGACTTATATAGGGCGCGCTCCCCTACCGTAGGCTACGCTAATAGCGGAGCCAATAGCCGCCTCCCTCAACCGGCCGGCAAAGGTGCCCCTGCTCGGCACGGGGCCGGTCGGAGCAGCCATTGCCGAGCCAGGTTGAAAGAAAGAGGCGACACACATTCCGCTTGGGTTGAATAAGGGCCACAACTTTATTAACTACAGTAACGAATTTTCAATTACTTATCCATGAACAATAACTTTAGGAGGGCCTGAGCCGTAGCGCATAATAAGATGGTAACAACAAACTGATTAGGTCCCGCTACTCCACCAATTTCCTGCGGCCCGTTGAACTGCCGCAGTGAGGATGCCAACGAGATCTTTTGGCATCAACGCTTGATTAAAGGTTGGCAGCCCTCCTAGGGTTTTGGGTTATTATTATTATTTGCTCTCTAACTAAATCCTATTGGGTTATTAATGGAAGGCTGCCAAGACGTGAAGATGTAGTTAGATTCGGGACCTAAATGGTTAACCTTTATGCGCTACCCGCCACCAAAGAGGCGCACTGCGGCTCTTTACCCCACAGCCGAACAATTCGGCCCTCAGGCCCTCCTCAAGGTTACAAATAAGGATCCAGGCCCTTGTCTGATAAATTAGCACCAGCCGGACAAATTACAGTGGTTTCCCCAGCAGAGATGTTGGAGTGCCAAAGAAAAGCTCTCGCTTCTGCCTGCACAATGCGGGCAACTAACGCAGTTGGTAAGGTTAATCGGGTCCCCTCTCTGAAATAATTTATTGCAGCCAGTCATGCATACAGAGAGGATGCCGGAGTGTTACGGGCATCCCCCTATTCCCAGGTTCTAGGCGGTCCATAAGGTTCATCAGGTCCACTCTTAAAGCAATACATTGCAGCCAATCAAGCGTACAATGAGGAAGCCGGAGTGTTTTGGGCATCCCCCTATTCCCGATTTCTAGGAAGTACAAAAGGTTCATCAGGTCCACTCGCTAAAGTAATTTATTGCATCCAGTTATGTGTGCAATGGGAATACCGGAGAGTTATTGGGCATCCCCCATTCCCAATATTCTGGCAGTCCACTTGATCACGTTGGGGTTATTATTACTGAGGACTGCCGAGGACCTTGAACCCGTTAGAGGAATCTGCATGGTGTGTAATAGTAAATCACGCTACCCATGGTAGCACGAACCCCCGTTCAACTGGGGAATGATCACAGACGAAACAACACGGACCACTGTGCGAGAACGTTGAAATGCTCTCAGATCCACGAGGATCTAGAGAATAATGGACTTGCCCACCATGCGAGCCACCAACGGACGTGTTCAATATAACGCTCTCAGCTCCACTAGGATCTTAAGAATGAGGGGCTCGCCCGACTTACGAGTCAAGTCAATTCCTCCCACAATGGGTAACCACGATGCTTGGCAAGGTGGCAGGAGTCACTGAAAGCCACAGTGAGAAAGGCGTGTCAAGGCATCACCCTCTTAGCTTTCCTCAGGAAACTGGCCCATTGGCCAAGGCCGAAAGCGCGGCCACATCCCCGGCCGAAAGCACGGCCACGTCTCAAGCCCAAAGCGCGGCCACGTCCCAGGCCGAGAACGCAGCCACCGCCAAGGTCGAAAGCACGTCCACCTCCAAGGCCGCGCGGCCACTTCCAAGGCCGAAAGCGCGGCCACATCCAAGGCCGAAAGCGCGGCCACGTCCGGGCAGGGCAGCCACTCCAAGGCCCAGTAAACGAAACTGAGGCCGCAAAGCAACACTCGAACCCAGCTCCCGGGGGGTAAAAGCTGTAACGAAAAAGAAAAGAACAACTGGCCCGACATTACCGGTCCGTTAGTAAACGTACAGAAGGTTTAAAGCACCATATCTCCAGCGCCCAATTCGGTGCTTGCCAACCCAATCGGTACCAAAAGCAGCTGCTGTGTAAGCAGCGACTATCAAGAGCGAATAACGCCCGAAATGCCGGCCCGACCTGCCAGCAACCTGCCGTGCCCTCAGTGAAATTATCCAATATTGGCAACCTATCAATGGCGACCCCTCTTTGCACAGAAATAGGTACCCCCGATAAATAGAAGCGAGCAGGGCAGACCAATATGACGCTAGGCTCGGGCCAATTTCGGCGCACAGAACACCTACAAAGGTGTGTCGTGCCCGCCTGACCTCGCTGGTCGATCTGCAATCTACAAATGCAGAAAGACGATATCCTGCTCGCTGACCATACCTGACCAACGTAATGCATAAGCAAGGCGTCGGTGTTCTGGATTGGGCTGGCAGCTCACCAACGTATAATGCGGCGCCTCTGATGAGGACTACGAAGTCCCCAAAACTATAGCACAGTCTGCGCAAAAATGGACGCCCGGGCGCCGCAACTCCATGACGAGTGAGTGCTGGACTGCTGGAGCCGACTTACCACACGAAGACACAGCCTAGGCTGAAACAAGTGCCGGAAGCAATGAGTATTCAGCGCCAAGCGGGAACGTGACTACGTTGGAAGACACAGCAACCGGAAGGGCTGGGCGGAGCATGCGATGGCGCGGCTACTTCAGTAGTCAGATGGCGTACCTGCAGAAACAATACTGGCAGATCCTGTCAGTGGCCTGTGCGTGACACAAGCCACAAACGGATTCACGGAGGATGAGAAAGGGTGGTCCCGGTATGTAACGGCCAACACAAATCGTGGCGTGTAATGGACTACGCGATTCGTGGCGCCTGAGTTCATGACTGGGGAACCTGGTGCAGGTTCAGCTGCCTCTCGACCAGTGGTTTTCAACCACTGTTCCGCGGCACACTAGTGTGCCGCAAGATGTTGCCTGGTGTGCCGTGGGAAAAAATTGAAAAATTACTTTATATATAGTCAATATAGGCACAGAATTAAATTTTTTAACATTTTCTAATGGTGGTGTGCCTCGTGATTTTTTTTTTTTTTTTTTGAAACAAGTGTGCATTTGCCCAAAAAAGGTTGAAAAACACTGCTCTAGACTACAGAATTAGATCAAATACAGGTTGAAAGGGAGGAGGTTATATGACTAATCGGTAAATTGCAGATTGACAAGTCACCGGACCCAGAGACATCCGCGCAAGGTTATTAGGGAGTTTTGAAAAGGTCCACAGGCACGTGGATTTGGATGAACCGATGAGTATAGTCCATCCGGTTTGTCAAAAGGCTTCCAACACTGTCCTTCACCAAAGACTGCAGATCACTCAACGGTTCTGTGAAGGCAAAACCAAAGAAGATTGTGAAGAGCTCCAGGAGGATCTCCCCAAACTGTAGAAATGCTGAGAAATGGCAAACGTGTATTAATGAAACCAAACGTAAAGCAATGCATATAGGGGCCCAAACATTCAAACTTCATCTATCCACTCATGGGCTCTGACCTATCCGTGACAGACCAGGAAAGAGGTCCTGGTGTGTTGGTGGACAGCGCCATGAAGGTGTCTCCCCAATGTGTGGCCGCAGTAAAGAAAGCCAGGTCATTGCTATGGATTATCAAAAGGAATTGAAAATAAGACAGCCAACCTAAAATGCCATATACAAAACAATAACAAGGCCCCCCACCTGGATTATTGCGGACGATTCTGGTCACCGCATCTCAATAGAAACCCAGTGTAACTGAATAAAGGTGCAGAAGATAGCAACCCAAATGATCACTGAGCTGGGGCACCTCCCCCATGAAGAAAGGCCAAGACATTTGGGCCCCTTTAGTCCGGAAAGGGGACTTGAGAGGGGCTATGAATGAGACGTACAAAAATCATGCAGGGGATGAATAAAGTGGCTAAAGTGGAGCTCGTCTATCCCTGCCAAAATATCAGAACTAGAGGGGGGGCTACACTCAAATGGAGTGCTGGGAGAGTAAGAACTGACAAAGGAAAATAGTTATTTATGTATTTAATTATTTATTTTGCCCAGCGCATTGAAGTCTATGAAACTCCCTGGCATGGGAACTGGTGGTTGCCTCTGGCCTGAATGCCTCCAAAAGGGGGATTGGACAGATTCCTGTAGGAACAGTCCATCACAGATTACAAACATGATGGATCAACCAGGGTACGTCAAGAGCCAGATGCAGGGAAGCGGCATCAGGGAACAGACATCCAGTCTCCTACCCTCCCAAACACATCCAGTGGGTCTAGATGGCATGGGAAAACATAAGGGCAAAACAGGGTACAAGTAACGCATCTGAGTGGGTGTGGCACGGATCCAAAACGGATTCTAAGAGTATCTAAAGGATGGCCCCAGTATTTGACTGCCGAAACCAATCATGGCACGGGTCTAACAACAATGAAGAAAGAGGATGGATGCAGATTATGCCCACCCCCCAAGCACACTGAAAGATGATGTGCACAAAATGGCCGAACGGGCGGGAAGGCAGTCCGCCCCCAAAGTAGAAAAATAACCACCAATTAACATCAGATGAACAATACCAACACCCAATAATCTACTAAGAAGTCCACAAACGGACAGAGGGGTTAGGGGCCACTCAGAATGTCCAGCCGGGCAGATGGAAGTAGATGAACACCTAAGGGGTGAGCCATGAGGCATGGCCAAAATGGCCACCGAGTACAACACAAAATGGCCGCCCTGAGCCACCCCCCCCATGTGAGGGAGTAATATCCCCTGTACAACGCTAAAAGCCGAAAGCCCAGGATAACTGGATAAAGACCCTAACACACAGCAAAGATAGTAACCAAGGAATCCAGGACAAAAGAGGGTACCCCAAAAGCCAGCACACAAGGCAAGCAAACCAAAAAAGGGGGACCGCCCCAATCCACCCTTACCCGACCAAGGTGATTCGAACATAAATTGAGTGGCCAGAGGAACCCCAAAAGACAGTGCCCAGGGCGGGCTCGACAAGCTACCCCACAGGGGTACGCTCCTCAATCGTGTCAGAGGCAGCCCCACCGGGCTAGCAACACTAGCGAACCAGGGGGCCAGGGCTCACAAGCTCAGCAGGCGCTCCAATGACGCAGGCTGCACACAGCCTACAAAGCCGGCCCCACAAATTCCCTACCCAGCCCTGGCAAACCAGACCTGCCAGGGGCGCCGCAAGGTTAAAAAGGGGGGGGGCACGCCGTAATCCAACACCTCCCCCCTTAAAAACAGCCCTGTAGACAGGGATGATAGGAGCTCCAATAACTCCAGCTCCCCGCTCAGACAGGATGAAGCTTCAAGCAGCCCGCCCCCACGTCCTCAATTCTTCCCGTATATTAAGGCGAAGAAAAACGCTTATCCCCAAGCTCAGCTGCTTGTCGGAACCCGACAAACAGCTGAGCTAAAAAGGAGCTCGAATAGCTCCCACGCGCCGCTCCTGCAGTGCTCAACCAGGCGGGGAGCGCTTATCTTCAAGCCCAGCTGCTTGTCGGGAGCCGACGAGCAGCTGGGCTATAAAGAGCCGGTAGAGCTCTGGCTTGCCGCTTCTGCGGCGCTCCGGACCCGTGCAGGCTTCCCAGCCTGCACATCAACTAAACCAACCTCCCGAACCCTTCCCCGGGCGACTAAACCTGCTGGGATCGGGAGGTCCGGGAAACCGCTTCTCCCGACAATCAGCTGATTGTCGGGAGGAACAGGCGAGCGGCTGCTCGCAGCAGAAAAGGGGAGCACCGGACACGTCAGTCAGCGCTCCCATCAAGCGTGCAGTTCACTCCCAGAAGAAACCGGCGATTGAGGAGGCAGGCTGAGGGGAGCGCGCCAAGGACTTATATAGGGCGCGCTCCCCTACCGTAGGCTACGCTAATAGCGGAGCCAATAGCCGCCTCCCTCAACCGGCCGGCAAAGGTGCCCCTGCTCGGCACGGGGCCGGTCGGAGCAGCCATAGTTCTAAACGCTTGGGAAGCATTTGAATAGTGATTTGTAATACAAAATCCTGCGTAGTTATCTTGTTTGCTGTGTGATGATGATGATGATGATGATGATGATGATGATGATGATGATGATGATGATGATGATGATGATGATAGCCTTAGAACTACAGAGTTAGAAGGGACCCTTTGAATCATCAAGCCCAGCCTGTGTCAAAGAGGGCCCAGTGGCGGGAATCGAACACCCACCTTTTGTCTCTGCAGCCAAAGACCTAAACCCCTGCGTGAGCCCATTGCACGGTGCAAAAGCTCTGGGATGCTCTGACTAATGTGTAGTCAGAATGACCTGCCCTGAATGTATGCTTCACAACTACGTTGTTGTTTTAAAGTGTGATTCCAATTTATGTTTTTGCCACTTAAAATCTTGTGTTTTGTTTTCCACCATCCCTATCAGATAGATTGAGTTCCATTTGCGGGACCCAGGTGTCTTGTGGGAGTCGTCCAGTGAGGATGAGCCTGACTTTGCAGAACCCAGAAGAGAAGAAAACCCGGGCGCTTTATGGCATCAGGAGACCAACTGGGCAGGGGTCGAGCCTGAGGAAGAGGTGGGACCCTGTCCCAACCAGAGACATCCAGAAGGTGGAAGAGACAACTCTGTCTTCAAATCACAGTGTGATGGGGTGTGCTGTGAACAAGGCTCCTCAAGAAAAAAATATTCTTCAGGAACAAAGATCTCCTTGCATGGAGGCTAGAGATGAGCACAAACTCGTTCGTCCCAGTTCGTCAAGGCTTCTGCTTCCCTCCTGTGACTTTCAACCAATCCAGCCATTCACCAAACCCAGCCTGCTTGTTCGTTCCACTTCTCGGCTAATCTTCCAGTGACCGGCAGGAGCACAGATGCCTCTGCCTGGCCCTTTGGTCTGAGCAGAAGATCAGCTAAATAAGGCTGGATAGAGAAGCCTGAGCTCAGGCTGGGAGTGGAAGATCAAGTTGAGGAGGAGCAGAACACTTGCACACCAGGCCTGCTGTGTGTCTGGTTGAGCCACAGGACCAGGGCAAGGGGCTTTTATGAACTGGGGGTGAACCAGTTTGTGCTCGTCTTAACTAGAGCTCATTCGTCCCAGTGAGACCTTAAGGGCCAATTCCTGTGCTGAGTTCTTCCACCTGCTGCTCAAACATCTGCAGCTGAGTCCTGGTAGCAGCTTCAGAAATCCAAGGTATGAAAAGCCTTTGGTTATGGATGGAAAAAGCATTGAAGATATGATGTGTGCTGAACTGATTCATTTGACCCCTGCCTTTGGAGCTTTCTAATGGGACAGAGTAGCCGGATCACCCTTGCCTTGGTTGCCGCTTCGGGTGAACTTTTACAGACCGGCACCTTTGCCTCACCTTTCCCCCTGCTCTGGGGCTGCTTGATCAGAAGCCCCAAACCTCTGCTTTTCCCTAGTGTGGAACTGTAAAGGAGGTATAAAAGAGAAAGCATTTCAAACAGAAACGGGAAGAAATGTGTCATTCACTTTAATATCCAAAATAACAATTGTCTTCTCGCTAGGACAAAAAACAACAAGATCCTAGTTTTTTTGAACTGGGGGGAGCAACAAACACAAGGGAAAGTGAGAAATGCTTTGCTACATATAAAGGTTGCTATGCATTTATCTTGCCTTTCTGTTGATTTTCCACCTGGCGTTCTAACATCGATGGCTTTGTGGCTGGCTTAATCCTCCCCCTCCACGGGTCTGTGGCGGCATCCGGTGAGCGATGGCTTTTAAACGACGCAAACTTCTGTTGATATGATTAACTTCCCCTAACCTTGCCAATAATCGGGAGATTAATCCATCCAAAGGGTCTCATTGACATGTCAAACCAGACAGGGTTTCAGCCATAATGGTGTGCTTATGTTCAGCAGAGCAGAGAAATGGCCCTCATTCTACCAGCCTGCCGCTCTTTGCCTGGCATTTCGATGAGATTTTATGATTATTTACTCTTTATTCGTGATGCACCTGGAAGCCCTGGCCAAATTGCTGAGACCGGAAATGCGCAGGAGGTTCGGCGACTCAAGTAGGTGCTGACATGGGGGACGGCAGGGGCAGCTTAAACGTTGCAGAACTGTTCTCCCAGAGAAAACCACAAACATTAAACATAAGAACATAAGAACCTAAGAAGAGCCCTGCTGGATCAGTCCAAAGGCCCGTCCAGCTTCCTGTATCTCACAGCGGCCCCACCAGATGTGTCTGGGAGCACACAGGACTAGACCTCTGTCTCCTGATTAGAGATGGGCATGACCAGAAAAATTTTTTTTCCAGTTGTCGTTTTTCGGGACGGGTCCGTTTCGGGTCGTTTCCGTTTTTTGTGAAAATTTTCAAAAATTTGTCGTATCAGCGTGTCGTTTGTCGTTTGTTGTTACCGCCGCGATTTAGCGCGACTTGACTTCCCAGAGCATGGGGTTAGGGGGTAAGGGCTAGGCTTAGGGTAATGGTTAAGGTTAGGGTGGGTTAGTGGGCTGTACCTCTGGGTGCCTCTGGCCCACTAAGAACACAGTGTACTGGCGTATGGGTTAGGGTTAGGGTTAGGATTAGGATTAGGGTTGGTGGGCTTTTTATGCCCTCTCTGGCACATCCAGAAGTCTCAGCAAAACCTGGCCATGCAATTGGTGGAATGGCTCCAAAAATTTGCATGGTCCCATCCCATGGCCAGCCCATCATTGCGTGTGCACAGGTGTAAAAAAATAAAAATAAAATAAAATAAAATAAAATCAATGGAGACGTTTTATTGCAAGAAAAACCCACTGCTGCTACTGTAAAAATTCAAGCATGTAAAATAGCTAATTTTCGCATGTTTCTGTGGTGCTTTGGTGGGTTTTTGGACCCCGATTTAAAAAAAAAAAATTGCGGTCGCCATTTTGGATCCCCCCGCACCGCCTGGCAAATGGAGATGCCGAGGATGCCCCCTCCCAGCCCGGTACCAGCAGCCCAGGACAGGAGGGGGGGAGGCTGGAGTGGGGACCCCCCCCAGAAACCACCCCTCTGGTAGGTGCCCTCAGGCAGGCATATTTTCGCCTGCTTTTTTGGCCGGGAATTGGGGGGGGGGGGTATTTTTAAAACTTTTTTTCTGTGCCGCTTGGCATCACGCGATCGCTGTGATGCCAGGAACGACAACGACAAATCAGACCCAATTTTTCTTTTGTCGGTTCGAGTTCGAGTTCTGACGGCTTAATTGTCATTTCCGTTTCCGTTTCGTAACGGAAACGAGTAACGGAAATGGAAACAAGAATTTCGCCAAGTCGTGCCCATGTCTACTCCTGATACCACTCCCCTGCATCTGGTCCTTGAAGTACCTCAGCTTTAAGCCTGGAGATGATACATCTCCATCATGGTTTGTAACCTGTGATGGACTTTTCCTCCAGGAATCTGTCCAATCCACGTTGGAAGGCATCCAGGCCAGATGCCATCACCACATCTTATGGCAGGGAGTTCCACAGACTACTAACAACATTACGAAAGGGGAATTCTATGGTGTGGCTGCAATGACTTCCATGGCTCACTCAAGGGTCAGTGGCTCTTAAGGCCATCATCCTATCCACCTATGCAACGGTGGAAGGGCAACTTGATGACTGCTTTCTGTCAGAAAGATTGCACTCCTTTCTAGACTCGGGCAAGCATCAATGAATCCCACTCTGCTTTAGAATTTGAAGAGAGTCACACCTCTCTACTCAAATCTCTTTTGCCTGCCTTTTCCCAGTCCAGATTCAATTCACGTGAGTCAGTGAGTCATCTCACGAAGCTAGTTAACTAGGTAAGCTGTGTTCATGTAAGCAGGTCAGCTGCTTGTTTTTCATCTCTTCAGAAAGGTGAGCAAAATGGAAACCTTTTCATTCAGTCTGACTGACTCTGGCTTTTTGAGACAGTCAGTGCCAGTTGAGGAGAAACTAACCAATAAGGGGTCATCTACTGGTGTGTGTGTGTGGGGGGGAGACTTGAAGCTCTTTATGCTCTGTAAGTCCTTGAACTTTTATCTGTTCCTGTGCTAGTTAGAGGAGTCTGACAAGCCTGTTCAGGCCATTGTCCAACGTATGGGCCTATTAAGACCAGGGGTGTGTGAAATCAAGCTGAACTATAAATTGGAGGCCTTGCCACTAACTTTCTCAGACTGATGAAACTGCTTGGATGAGTAGCAGAACATTTCAATCTCTCAAGAAAAGAAGCCCAGTTGCCATGACTCAACCTCCAGATAACCTCACCTGGATGACTGAGAATCTTCACGTCCATAGATAGAGGGGATTTTTTTACAGGCACAAGATGTCCACATCCTGCCAATATTGTCCCCCTTCGTGCCCATCTCCCATCTTCATGTGTTTTGGAAAACGTCTTTTTTTTGTATGAACCCAATGAAATTCCCAACCAGTTCCCCAAGGTCAGTAGCAATGGCTGTCCTTGAGCACTGGAGATTTGCGGGCAGATAATCACATACCAAATCATCCTTTGTCTGCCCCTTTCCTGAAAATGCACAGATCAAATCTAAAACACCTCCTCATCTTTTTTTCAAACTTTTTTTTTTCATTTTCAAACACAAGGGATGAAGAAGCTTACAGGAGACGCGAAAGGGCAACGTTGTTCAGATAACTCTGATTTGATCTGCATATTCACTCAAGATTAGTTCCATTTTTATCAGGATTCAGGAACCAGAAAGAATGAATTGCTTGAGCATGAATAACACATTGTTTTTTTTTTTAAATCTGGAGTCCAGGCCCTCATAGCAAGACATCATAATTTGCTCAAGAGTCAACACAAGAGAAACAACTCAATTGTTGATTATCAGCACAAAGGAAATCCAAAAGCAGGTCCAGAAGTCAAGCCAAAGTCAATTGCACACCTCATTCTGCATATTGCACACCTCCTTCTTCTGCGATATGTCTGAAGAAGTGGACATGTCCACGAAATGTTGCATTAAAATATGAACGTTAGTCTTGAAGGTGCCACATTTTTTGTCTTTTGTTTTGTTTTGTTTTTCTTTGATGTGTGCCTCAAAGTCAAAGAGTAGATGCAGCAAACCCAAGGGCAAACATTTTAAATTCAAGCCTCTTTCCCCTCTGCGATGGAGAGGGGGTTGAGGCGAGTTCTGAAATGATTCCGTTCTGTTCTCTGTTCGCTTGCCTTCCTCTAAAGGAAGGAAGCACAGACTTGGGGCCATACATTTTCTCTTGCTCTTTCAGAGCGTGAAACTGGGCTTTTTATTGCTTTATCGCTTAGCAACTAGAGATGGGCACGACTCAAAAAAATGGTGTTTCGTTTGTCGTTTGGTCGTTTAGGGGTCCGTTTCGGTTCGTTTTCGTTTACGCCAAAAAAATCATTTTCATTTCGTTAGGTAACGAAACGAAAAAACGAAAACAAAAATGAAAAATTGCTGTTTCGTTAGCATTCTATTTAGTTCAATGCATCCGCTGCAACGAAAATGAAAAACACGGCAAATTTGGTCGTTTCGTTTTTGTTTTCATTTTGTTTTTTTTTTAAAAATCGTTTCATTTTTGTTGCGTAACTAAATGAAAAAATGAAAACGAAAATGAAAAATCACTCATTTCGTGCCCGTCTACATTAGCAACCCTTCTAAGCAAGACCTATCAGCACTCACCTCAACTCCCCCTTCTCCATGTTCTACAACCCAGAGGCTTGAGTTTAAAAGACCACATCTTTCTTCTTTTTCCATGGAGGACCCACTTTGGAGTTTAATAACATTGCCCCCTGTATCTCAACCCTCTCCAAATTTGGAGGGCTTAAAGAAAGTAGTCCAGTGAAGCTACCCATCAAATTTGGTGCCTCTAGGATGAATTGTTTCATTTCTAGCGCCAAAAATGGCAGTTCATTTTGTTTCATCGCAAAATGCATTCAACCGTTTCATTTCATAACAAAATTAAATGTTGCAAAAATGAATTGACAAAACCATGTTTCATTTTTCATTTTCTGCCCATCTCTAGCAAAGAACTGAATACAGACATTGGCTTCTTCTCAGATAGACAAATAGGTCAAACTAATCCACTATATAAAAAGGGGCGTGGTGGCGTAGCCGTCTAGAGCACATGTAACGAAATGGCAAAATAGTGTTTTGTTTTTGTGTGTGTGCCCATCTCTATTAGCCATCTCACCTTATGAAAATTTCTAGGGAAAGACAACAATTTCTAACCCTTGTGTATTCCATGGAGAGTGCTTCCCAAATACGGATTTCAAGAGCAATTCTTAGAGCACTGCACTGTCCACTTGTTGTGTATAATTCAGGCATTGGATGTGGTTTGTGGGAGTATCTTCAGACCCTTTCTCTGAAGTTCTCTGTTCTTCTTCAGTCCAAAATTCTGGAAGTACTGGAAGGAAGGAAAATAGGGCAGTCTGAAAGTGACTGCTCAGAACTTTGCAAGCTGGCTTGTCCATCTGCAAAGCTATTATGTCAGATTATATTCATCATTCTATTTCTCTTTGCATGGTGGCTGTCAAAGTGAATGAAAGTGGCCTGAGAACATCCATCCACATCTGACACTCCAGACTTGTCAGTGTGCAATTAATGACAGCATTCAATACATGCGGTTCAACTTTGACATTCCATTTGTGACAACCAAATGGCTGTTGGGTTTTTCTCCTTTTGTGTGTTGATAATGCCATGGCCAAGTCAGTTGAAGGTGCTAATCTGGACCTCTTGTGCCAGAGCTGACTCCATCTTCTCCAAGTGTCCTTGAGAGGTTGGGCATATGAAAACCATAGAACCTACACAGTCAAAGGCCACCATGATTCCTTGACCATCATATAGTTTTCTGCAACTAAAGGACCCTTGGGTATGTGTGTTGGACATCAGCTCCCAGAATTCTGCACTCAAGGAGTTCCATATGATGGATTCATATCTGAAGACACCTATATGTAGAGAAAGCCCTCAATGCAAGGCTTCAGGTCCTAGTTTTATAGTTTAGCTCATGTTTAAAAAAAAAGGAAAATTTCCAGGATCTTGCTAGGATGCTTATATGTAAATATGTAAAAGGTCTATCAAAGCAACTAAGAGGTGACCTTGCTGATTAATCTCCGGAAAGAATGGATGAATATATTTTTAAACCAAGGGCTTCTTAAGCTTCCTTTTTAAGAATATGATTTTTGTAAGCCTTAGACCAAATTTAACTTTGATTATTACCTCTTAATTATGTAGGGCAAAGGATCTCAAACTTGGGTCCCCAGATGTTCTTGGACTAAAAACCCCAGAAGCATTCACCAATGGGTAGAAACTCATCAGAGGGAGAGCCAACCTGCAAATAAGGTGAAATCTCCTGACAGCGAGAGCCAGTCAACAGTGGGACAGCTTGCCTCTCAATGTCGTGGTTGCCCCATCGCCGGAGGTTTTCAAGAAGAGATTGGACAGCCATCTCCCTGGGATGGTAAGAGGCCTCTTGCCTTGGGAAAGGGGTTGGACTAGAAGACCTCCAAGGTCCCTTCCAACTCCACCGTGATTCTATGAGTAGTAGACCCAAGGGTGGGAACCACTGCTGTTAGTGCATGGTCCGTGCACTTCAGTTGATGAGGTTTTCAGCCATGATGGATGAATGAAACTGACACACATACATCCCAGCACTGAGGTGGCCATTGAAAACAATGACTTTGGCCTGGTGCATTCAATCTTCACAGCTCTGAGGAACATGGGTGTCTCTAGCCCAGTCATTGGAGGCTAATGATTCCAGTGTCAAATGGAAAGAGAGGCCACACTGAATTTTAGTGTAGCTTTCCAAGGAACTATCCAAGGTACTGAATCCAGTTGGATGAGACCTCAAGGACCATCCAGTCCAACCCCCTGCCATGCAGGAACCCAATCACAGTATTTCCGACAGATGGACATCCAGCCTCTGCTGAAAAACCTCCAAAGGAGGAGGTTTGGATAGATTCTCCAAAGTTCAGAGAGAGACGAGCAGATTCACTCTCACTGATATCAGAGCCGCCAAAATTCTCTGCTGTCAACTCTCATGAGTTCTGAGATTTCTGTAGGACTTCAGACACTGTTCTTAACTTGGAGAAGTTGGAAGTTGGAACCGGGACCACCTTCGTACAATGCCCTTTGTTGACCTATAGCACCTTCCCAATGAATTTGTTTCTGTGATCATATAAACCAGATTTCGCTTCTTGAGTTGCAACCCAGTATGGAGGGGGATTATATCACTGCTTATTTTAGATCTGAGGCTGAAAAACGGATCCACCCTTCCTTGGTGACATCACCAACTGAAGCAAAGCTAAGGGATGTCTCTGCATCTGAATTGATTTCTGGACATGCTCCATTGAGTGGCAAATTGTGTGTGTGTGTGGGGGGGGGACATTTAAGGAAAGCCTTGGCCAAGCTAGGAGGGTCACAGGGCTTGGACCGGTTTTGACTAAAGATGTTTCAGACAGTTAATTTGGCCGTTTTAATTCAGTTGATCATGCCACAACTAGAGTCTGTGGCCGTTATATATATATAGGCAACCCCCTCTGTCTGAGCACTCATTTAGTCCCTCTTAATGAGATTATTTCCTTGCATAATTTTCACTGATGTCTGACAGATTTATGGGGGGCTCAGGACCTTAATATGCCTGTTGATATTATTGGTGATAAATTGGCTTGCAAAATTTATTAGTGGGTTAAGGAGATTCAGCGTTGGTGCCCCGCCATTAACCAGGGAAATGTTAAATGCTGTGAAGACCTTTAAGGTTTATTGACAGCACTGAGCATCTTCCAGAAGGCCCACAAAGAGAAGGCCAACGTGGATTGCTTACTCCAACATCTCTGGCCATGTTCCGATACTGCATCAGAATATGGACATTCTGTTTGGATGTAACAGATTACGCAGGCAATGTTTGCACCAAATACTTGAGGCAGTCTCTGTCTTTATGCCTCCAAAATCTCACTGTAACCTTCTTTTGTATCTGCCCCCCTAGGCGCTCCAAGTTCTCCACAACCATTTATTTATTTATTTAGAGTATTTTTACCCTGCCTTTCTTCCTGGAAAAGGACCCAAGGTGGCTTACAGTAATGAGGGATAATATACAGTTAAGTACAATTAAGACATGTTCAAGTGTTTGAGAACAAGGAATTGAGGGACATCTTACACAGCATTAATAGACAATATTACATTAAAGCAACACAGTTATAAGTAGACATAAACACAAAGTTTCAAGTGATTGACAGGCAGTATGAATTGCAAAGCTCCATGGGAGCTCCAAGGGGTTGTGAGACAAGTAGTCTTATGCAAATTAGGCTTTGCATATGGTGGCTCTCAACCCCCCCCCTCCACCAATCCCTTGTGACTAGGGATGGGCATTATGTTTCAGAAGCAGTAGGTTACAAAATGAACCACACAAGCCCAGCTGGTCCTTGGAACCAGCTGATACATGCAGATCCAATTGCTTTACCTTTCTCTGTCTCACGCAGCGTTAAAATCCAATGAGGAAGCACACTGTGACGTCATCTTTCCTGCTTCGTGCTTCTAGCCAATCAGAAAGGGAGGCAGGATGATGCGTGTCCCTTCACAGCTCCTGATTGGGCAGCATCACAGATCTAGCACAGATGACATCGCAGCATGCTTCCTCGCTGGATTTTAACCCTGCACAAGACAGAGAAAGGTAAAGCGATTGAATCTGCTTGCATCATCCTGTTCCGAGGATCACCTGGGCTCACTTGGTTCATTTCATAACCTACTGGCTCCAAAACAAAATTACCATCCCTACTTGTGACTCCCACAGAGCTCAGCAATAAATGAGGGAGGGCTGATTTGAAAGTTGGGAGCAGAGAAAAAGTCCTAGACCTTGGTCTGTCACCATCGAGTGAAGAACGTTCTCAAAATTCATCCTGCAGAAACAGACATGCAGGATGTCCATGCAACCTGGGGGGTCCTGAAAAATCAGGATCCCATGCATCACTCTTCTCTGCAGACTGTTCAGCTTCAGGAGGAGACAATAGAGTTGCAGCTAGAAATACCTTCTTGTCCACATTTTCTATTTAAACCTATTCTGAATGGCACTTTCTCAGCACTTTCTGGTGAGGAGCTCTCAAGATGATAACAGCTGCCGGTGTACTCAATTAGCTGACCTGGGAAATCCATGTCTCAGCAAATACAGTGCTGATGGAAGGTCTTCAGTGTCAGTTCTGTGCCCTAAAGCATCCCCCTCCATGCTTGGTGCTTACTCAAACTCTTGGAGAAGCAGTTGTTCTTCGTAGAATCTCGGAGCGCAGTGAGGTAGAGAAAACCGAGGAAGAGTCAACCTCCAAGGCAGAGGTCAATGGAATTATTCAGCCAAAGCAATACATAACACTTTTCATAGCACAGCCCTGTAGTTATTTCTTGAGCTGTTTTCCAGTGCCTGATAAATACAAAATGTGCTGACAGCTGATAAGTGATTACATTCTTTCTGGTGCATTGTCTTCTCTCTATCTGGCATAGTTAGGGAGTGTTAATTTTAGAACAATGCTTCTTTTGAACAAGAAAAGGCTACAATGTTGAGTGTTTTTTAGTGGAGAAGAAAGGTGAATAAGATGGGACATGACAGATATTTATGAAATTATGCCTGGGGAGGAGGGCGGTTTTCTCTCTTATAGTGGTAGAAGCAGGGGCCATCTTGGTTCAAGATGAGAGGTGTCAGAACAGGGCACATACCAAAAACCACTTGGCACCGTGTACAGTTAAACTGTGGAACTCTCTGTCACAAGGTGCTTTAGAAGAAAATTGCATGGTAGCGATATCAGGAGCAGTTAGAATAGAATCATAGAATCATAGAGTTAGAAGAGACCTCAAGGGCCATCCAGTCCAACCCCCTGCCATGCAGGAACCCCCATCACAGGACTCCCGAAAGATCACCGTCCAGCCTCTGCTTAAAAACCTCCAAAGAAGGAGACTCCACCACCCTCCTTTGGGGCAGCATCTTCCACTGCCAAACAGCTCTAACTGTCATAGACTCGTAGAGTTGGAAGAGACCTCAAGGGCCATCCAGTCCAGCCCACTGCCATGCAGGAGCCCCCCATCACAGGACTCCCAAAAGATGGCCATTCAGCCTCTGCTTACAAACAACCAAAGAAGGAGACTCCACCACCCTCCTTTAGGGCAGCTTATTCCACTGACGAACAGCTCTAACTGTCATGAAGTTCTTCCTAATGTTCAAATGGAATCTCTTTTCCTGTAGTTTGAAACCATTTCCCCGAGTCCTAGTCTCTGAAGGCATGGAAAACAAACCTTTTCCCTCTTCAATATGACATCCTTTCAGAGGATATCTGAAAGACTAGATATCTGTCTCCTGATACCACTCCCCTGCATCTGGCCCTTGAAGTACCCCAGTTTTAAGCCTGGAGATGACACCTCTCCATCACGGTTTGTCACCTCGGATGGAGTTCTCTGCCAGGAATCTGTCGAATCCCCCTTTGAAGGCATCCAGGCTAGATGCCATCCCCACATCCTGTGACAGGGAGTTCCACTGACTAACAATGTGCTGGATGAAAAAATATTTTGTTTTGTCTGTTCTTACTCTCCCAGCCCTCAATTTGAGTGGATGTCCCCTAGTTCTGGTATTTTGTGAGAGGGAGAAGATCTTTCCTCTATCCACTTTACTCATGCCCTGCATTATTTATTATGTCTCAATCATATCCACCCACCCGAGGCGCCTTTTTTCCAGACTAAAGAGCCCCAAATGTTTTAGGCTTTCCTCACAAGGGAGGTGCCCCAGCCCAGTAATCATTTTAGTCACTCTCTTCTGCACCTTTTCCAGTTTCACTATGTCTTTTTTGAGATGCGGTGACCAGAATTGTACACAATACTCCAGGTGCAGCCTTACTATTGTTTTGTACAATGGCATTATAATGTTGGCTGTTTTATTTTCAATCCCCTTTTTGATAGTCCCTAGTAGAGATGGGTATGAAACGAAGTTTTTTTCCCGTTCCATTTGTCGTTAGTCGTTCTGTTACGTAACGACCCTAGGGGCAAATTTACCACGAACTGAACAGAACCAAGAAAAATTCTTTGGTTAGGTTCGGTTTGTTGATGGGGAGGGGCGGATCCGGAGATGTCTCCTACCTATGTCTGCTAGTCCGGGGAAAAGCCGACTGCAGTGTCCGGCCTCGTGGTTGGCAGTAAAAAATAAATTTAAAAAAAGAAAAAGGAGCACCAACTGGGCCCCAAGGGTGGCCTTGCTGGCACCCTAAAAATCTGAAAAAAATGATTTTAAAAATCCCAGTGCCGACAGGGCCCCAGGGGCTGCACTGTAGGCACTGAAACAAAGAAAAAAATAAAGCCCCTCACTACAGCTGAGCTGTAGCGCAGGGCCAGGAAACACAGAAGTTAAAAAAAGGTTCCGGCGGAGGCACTCAAGGAGGAGGGAATGCTGCAGGAAAGACTTCTTGGCTTTCTCCTCTTCCATCGGAAGCTGCGCCTTGAAGCGCGAGTGCGACTGGCGGGCTTGGTGCAGCTTGCCCTTGGATGCCTTGGACACTGGCCAGCTTGGTGGCGGCAGTGGCACCTGCTATCAGGGGAGGACACGAGAGGGCAACAAGGCACCCGCCCCTCCCTGGGAGCGAGAGAGGGGGTCACCCCCGTCAGAGGAGCCGCTGCCCGCCTTGTAGGCGCAATGGCAAAGGCTCCCGGCTGGTTGCATCTCCCGCTTCAGGGGAGAATCCAAGGCTGGGGAAAGCATGGGAAAAGCGCCAGAATGTGTGTGTGTGAGGTGGAGGATCACCCCTGTTGCACGCCCCAGCCTCAATAGCACAAGAGGAATCCGTGCCCGGCTTCAGGCGGCCATGTCCTCCTCCTCCTCCAGCCCGTCAGCTCTCTAAAAAACCACAGGCGCTGGCCCCAAGCCAGCGCCTGAAAAAGCCCCTTCTGCCGCTGCAGGCTGACTCCACTGACACATTGGGGGTGTGGGACGCCCACATGCAGGCAAAACGAACAATGAACCCCTGAACCAACGGAATGAAAAGTTTTTAAAAAATTCACGGAAAACTGTAACAACACGAAACGGACCCGCAACGACAAACAAAAACCGAAATGTCATTTTTTTCTATTCGTGCCCATCTCTAATCCCTAGCATGGAATTGGCCTTCTTCGAGCTGTCCACCAACCCACCAACATCCCTTTCCTGATACGTCACGGATAGCTCAGATGGTTCATCACCCTGAACAGCTCCTTAGAATTCTAGGCTAGGATGCAGAACATATTTCCTATATCTGCTAGGAGCCGCTAGTGCTCATGTCATTTCCTGTAATGTTATGGGCCTCGTTGGCACAGTGGTTGAATTCCTGTACTGCAACTCTAAAAGTGCTCATGTTCTGGGGTTCAATCCCAGCTAGCCGGCTCAAGGTTGACTCAGCCTTCCATCCTTCCAAGGTGGTTACAATGAGTACCCAGTTCGCTGGGGATATGGGCAATGTGTAGCCTGCATCATTAAACTATAGACCATCTAGAGAGTGCTTTAAGCACGATGGGGTGGTATATGAGCCGAACACTTTGCTTTGCTTTTTCTTAAGATGGTTGGGGGTGTCAAAAATCCCCACCACTCTGCCCCATCAAGAAAGCAGTTTTTCCCCACAGAGCCTCCCCCCCTCTCCTGCAGATTGATGTCACAGGGTCAAGGGTCAAGAACCAGAAGGAATGAGCATCAGGGATGCCCATCCACAGCAAAAATGCAAAATACTCTACTAAAAGAGATATTAAAGTGCTTATTACCAGACAGTTCCTTCATTAAAGTTGTGCTCAGGAGGAGAGGCATACCTGGCAAACGGAGACAATCATCTCAGAATCTTGTGATGGCGGCCTGTTTTATCCTTCTGGTCGGTAATCGAGAGGAGCGCTCCCATGCAAAGCTCTTTTTTTTTTCACCTGAGGTTTGCCATGCTGTCATTAATGCTGCCTAAGAGACGAAGGTTTCCACTTAATCTTCTGCACTATCCAAATGAGAAATGGCAAGAGAGGGAAGCAGGTCAAGAGGGAAGGGGGGGAGATTGATTAACTATTCATGGCACATTCATGCCGTTGAGTCCCGACCCTGAGAGGTGCATCAAAAAAGTCACTAAAAGCACCCTCCCCGTGTGAAGCTTCAACCGCTCGCTTGGATTCGGGGGAAGTGATATAAAAGCTTCTATTGTCTGGAAAAGAAAAATGGATGACTACAAGTAGCGTTGATGTATTCTCAGGGCACGGAAAGGTTCTGGAATCATAAAGAGTGGTGCAAGAACAGAGGAAAATGAGAGAAGACTCAAGTATGGAAAGTACATGGAGGATTATGTAGACCAACTGCCTGTGACTGGAGGAATCACCCATTAAAAACTGCCATCCAATTTCCTTTCAAAAGCTTCCAATGGAGCATTGATCCCTCTACCTTTCTGTGCTTGTGTAAAGAAAATCACGCTGCTTATATATCACCCCATAGTGCTTAAAACACTCTTTGGGCAGTTTTCAATTTAGTTACAAAGACCACACCTTGCTTCCCTCCCCTCTGCCAACCTCCAGCAAGTTAGATTCTCCATTAATTGGCCTTGGGAGGATGGAAGGCTGAGTGAACCTTGAGCCAGCGACCTGGGATTGAACCTGGGCAGAGTTTAGGTTGATGCATTGGCAGTTTAATCACCATGCTGCCTTATGAGCCCATCTCCATAAATGGTATCCTTCCTATTAGTAAAAATATGTTAGTAGGATAATAGATCTTTTCGAAGCACGGATCTCATAGAAGTCAAGGGATGGTTGGAAAAATAAACCAGGGAGCTTTATTTCTAGATAATAGGTTCGCCACTCAAACCTTTTAATCTCTCCATGCTGTTTTCTGCCTCCCCCGGTGCAAGAAGATCATTGGACAGACCCGTCCTTCCTTCTGTCACCCTCCCCTCCATGCCTACATCCAGGAATTCAAAGAAGAGGGGAGGATCTATTGTAGCTTTAATTTAATGTTGTCTATTAGAGATGGGCACGAATAGAAAAAATGGAGTTTCGTTTGTTTGTCATTTGGAGGGTTTGTTTCAGTTCGCTTCCGTTTTTTGCAAATTTTTGCAAAAATCATTTTCGTTTTTGTTCGTTCTGTTACTGTTTCGTTACCATTTATTTCAATTTTTTTTTAGCATTTAAAGCAGTTCACTGTATTGCAGTAACGGAAACGAAACGCACAACAAAATTTCCGGTGTTTCTGTTCGTTTCATTTCATTTTGGAGACAAAATTTGTTTGTCGTTTCATTACATAACTAAACAAAAAAAGAAAACAGAAAGGAAAAATTGTTCATTTCGTGCCCATCTCTATTGTCTATTAATGTTGTAAAATGTTTAAAGAGCCCCCTCTTCCCCCTCCCCATGGGGTGGAGGGGGAAGAGGGGGCTCTTTAAACTTATCTTCCCCCCTCCCAATGGGAAACTTATCTTTCCCACCCCACCTCTCAGCTGCTCCTCGCTGGCTTCCCTGCACCTCGTTTTCTGGGGAAATGAGGTACAGGGAAGCCAGCATGGAGCAGCTGAGAGGCGTTGGCTTGGGGCCAGCGCAGAGCAGCTGAGAGGTGCTGGCTGGGTGGGGGAGCTGTTTTCCCCACGCCAGTTTGTGCTGGCTGGGGGAAGCTGTTTTTCCCACCCCAGCTTGTGCTGGCTGGCGTGGGGGGAGATTAAGCCCACTCTTTCCCCCAGCCAAACATTGGATAAGCACCACACACACACTACACACAAAACAAATAATGAATCAAAATGAACCAACAAAACGAATATATTTAAAAATTGTTAAAAATCAAGGGAAACAAATGGAATCAAAACGAATCACCATTATTTCAGTCTGTGCCCATCTTTACTTAATTGTACTGGACTGTACATTATCCCTCACTAATGTAAGCTGCCTTGGGTCCTTTTCCAAGGAGAAAGGTGGGGTAAAAATACTCTAAAATAAATAAAATAAAATAAATATAGCCAGTGTGCCACCTGATCCACACAGGCTATGCTCCTCTGCTTTGTCACTCCAAGGGAGGCCAAAAAGCCACCAATGAGAAACCAAGACTTCTTGGTCATTGCCAACCACCACCACCCCCCAAATTGACTGCCAGTGGGACTGTTTCTGGACCCTTCCTTGCCTGCCTTGAAGAGGATGTTAGAAACAGACTGTTTTCAAGAAGCCTTTAGAGACCTTTTCATCTAAATGGCTTTCTAGATTTTGATTCTGCCTTGCTTCCATTGAGGTTTATTCTAGTTTCTGTAGAGCATTTTTGTTGTTGTTGTTGTTGTTGTTGTTGTTGTTGTTGTTTGATCTTTCCATTTTAATTTGTTCTATTTTATGTTTGAATTCTTGTTGGTACTATTTTGTTGCTTATCCGATAGAACCTGCCCGAGGTAGTCACTTGCACTGATCATGTTGGTATACAAGTCTTGACTCTTTGAATGAGGGAATGAACTCCTCTCTTCAGATAGGTTGAGGGTTGGAGGTGCTTATCACTTGAGGAGAGGATTGGAAGAAGCAGATTCTGAACCACTGACGCTCTGACAGTGTATCTTGTTGACAAATTGGAACAAGTTCAGAGGAGGGAGACAAGGGTAACCAGGGGGCAGGAAAACAAGCCTTAGGAGGAAAGACTGAAAAGATCTGGGCATGTTTAGCTCCAAGAAGAGAAGGCTGAGAGAAGATAGGAGAGGACATTTCAAATATTTGAAGAGCTGTCCTACAGAGGGAGGGCAGGATCTGCTCTTCATTATCCCAGAGTGCAGGACACACAACAATGGGTTCAAGTTATGAGCTTTCGGCTAAACATCAGGAAAAACTTACTAACTGTTAGAGCAGTATGACAATGGAAGCAATGACCCAACCCTGGTGGCATTCAAGAGAAATTTGGGCAACCACCTGTCATAGATCCTTTGAGTTGTTTTCCTGCCTTAAGCAGGGGGTCGGACTCCATTTTCCTATGATTCTTTGGTGTATGTGCCTTTTCTCATCTTTATTCAGTTATTTTTGTTTAAATGACCTGGTTTATAATTCAGGGAGTTTGTGTACCCCAGGTTGGGAACCACTTCAAGAGAGGAATGGAGGAAGTTTCTACTCTTAAGGAGAGATGGGCATGAAATGCCAAAATGGCATTTCATTTCATTTTTCAGGTCGTTTTGTTTTGTTTCATTTGAAATGATTTAAAAAAAATATTCATTTTGTTTTTCATTTTGTTTCATTTTTCATTTTTTTAACTACTGTTTTGGGGCAGTAGTGTTTTTATTTTAACTGCCGACCAGCTGGCTCACAAGGCCCTGCCGGTCAGTGCTTTTTTTTTTTTTTTACCAAGTCCTCCCCACTGCCTCGGAAGCCCTCCCCGCAGGGATCAACATCAGCAGCAGCCACACCGGGTGGCAGGAGGCCTCTCTGGCCGCAGGTAGGGGAAGACATGCCCGATTGGGGGAACAAAAATGAAAGGAAACAAACTGAATTTTTTTGGTTCATTTGATTTCATTTTTCTTTGATGCGTCATTTCATTTTTCATTTCATTAGGGAATGAAATGAAAAATGAAAAAACAAAAAATGAAATGAAAAATATCATTTTGTGCCCAATCTCTACTCTTAAGTTCTTAGGAAGTTCTTGCTAATCTTTAGTTGGAATTGTTACTCATTTGAATTTGTCCCTCCAGGTCCATCCCCCTGGCTCCATTGTTCATGTAACAACACTTTGTATAGATGAAGACAAGCCAAGATCTCAAATGCAGGAGTGACAGCTCAGGGATGTTTTGGGCAAGGGGGCTCAACCTTTCGTAACAATATTCTAAGTTGTTTGACCATGAATGGACCAATGTTGGAGAAACACAGGGCCTATCGCAAGAGTGTTTAGTGGCAGACCCCAGTTTCTTGAGAAGGTGGGGGAAATTGGGATTGTTGAATGGCAAGATGACTTGACCTAAGACGGGGCAGGACACTCTGAATCAGACCAACAGCTATAGAAAGGAAACCTGCTGATTTACTACATGGGAGTCTTTTTTTGTTCAATTAATGAGTAAACCCACAAATTTAATTCAGGTTCATTGACTCTCTCTTTTTTGCAATCCTAGCACTTTTGCTGGTCTGCTTCAGGGGTGGAGAGAAAATACATCCCAGGAATTGAGTGATGGCCAAATAGTCGGCAAAGGTCAACATAGTGGGAGTCAGTTCAATAACCACATTGGGAGAAGAACAGCAAAACAGTATAACTACACCCTTTGCTTTTAAATTCCCCTGAACTCTAGTATATCAAGTGTGTGATGATAAAAGCCAAATCCAGCCATTAAACCTTTTATCAGAATAATTATTTATGAAGCAACCGTTCTCTGAAAACTAAGCTTCCTGGGACATGGCATCGTTTGTATACAATTTAGTCAATAATCCTTATTATGCAGTCCCATTGCTCATCATCTGTAACGTTAGACCACAGATCAGGTACCAGCTGGGGAAGTAACATTAAGGATCATTCCCAGAGATAATTCAGAGGTTTTAAAAATGTGTTAATGTGCATTCGCAGAGAGATCAAATATGTATGTATCTGGTCAATAAAATACTATGTTAGAAGTGAGGGATGAATGCAGTTATGAAACCTGAACCTACAGGAGTGAGTTGCCTTGCCCATATTTCTCATGCGTTTCATGCAACGGATGCACAGAATGCATTACATCTGCCTTGTTTTTGTGAATTTAAGCTGGCTGTCAACGTCCTTTTTAAATTGAGGTGCACAGAACTGGACACAGTACTCCAGGTGGGGTCTGACCAGAGCAGAATAAAGTGAATAAAGAACATTAGTTCTTCCTATTGTTTAAATTGAATCTCTTTTCCTATTGTTTGAAACCATTGCTCCAAGTCCTAGTCTCTGAAGCCAGGGAAAACAAACCTGTTCCGTCTTCAATATGACATCCTTACAATTTATTTAAACAAAGCTATCCTATCCCCTCTCAGCTTTCTTTTTGGAAGGCTAAACATTCCCAGCTCCCTAAGCTGCTCCTCATAAGACATTTCTTCCAAGCCTTTAACCATCCTGGTCACCCTCTTCTGAACCCACTCATGGTTGGCAACGCCCTTTTTAAATTGAGGTGCACAGAACTGGACACAGTACTCCAGGTGGGGTCTGACCAGAGCAGAATAGAGTGGTACTATAACCTCCCTTGATCTATCTGGAAGTTGAGTCATGGCTACTGGACTTCTTTTTTTGAGAGAGAGATAGAAACGTTTCGCTGTTCATCCAAACAGATTCATTGGTCCGATGAAGCTGTTTGGATGAACAGCGAAACGTTTCTATCTCTCTCTCAAAAAAAGAAGTCCAGTAGCCATGACTCAACTTCCAGATAAACTCACCTGGATGACTGAGAATCTTCACAGACTCCCTTGATCTAGACACTATGCTTCTGTTGATGCAACCAAGAATTGCATTGGCTCTCTTGGCCACTGTGTCACACTGCTGGCTCATGTTCAATTTTAGTATACCTAGACTCCAAGATCCCTTTCACATGTGCTATTCTCCAGCCAGGTGTCTCCCGTCCTATATCTATGCAATTCATTCTTTTTACCTAGATGCAGCACCTTACATTGCCCTCTGCATAGAAGAAGAATACATATAGGGACCCAAGTTTGGGAGTCATCTGTCTAGATTAATGGCCTCCAGGTGTTTTACTTCCATGTAGTGTGGGGCTGAAGAGCGGTCTTACCTCTGATACCTTCCACTCTTTTCTACCTGTTCCTAAATCTTCCCCTCCAGCCAGGAATTTTGTGAACATCTTCATCGACAGAGCTTGAAACAGGCACATGCAGCCACCACCACGTCCCAACAGATATTTCGCACAGCTGCTTCTTCCGTCCTAGGAAACAGAGAGATGAGAGGCAATGCTAATTTGAATTAAAATTAATTTTTCACAGCAGCAGCTGCAGCACTGTTGATAGATTCGGTTGCCATCTGGCAGCCTTCCACCCAAGAGGGTGGGGCCTTGTGGTCGCAGGCAGCTTCCAAAGCAGAACGAATGGGTGAGCCCCGAAATGGGTGCGTTTGCCATTTCGCGAAACAAATTCGGTCTTTTTCTGAAATACGGCGATAAATGCAGGGGGAAACGGGTTGGGGTTTGGGGTGTGTGTGGGGGGGGGAGAGAGAAATAGGAACTGGAACATGGTGATATAGTCCTTATTGTCCATGAGTAGGAGAACCTCCTGTTGAGCTGAATGAAGTGGTGGCAGAACAGTGGTTGAACTTCCCTGCATCGTGAACGCAGCCAATTAGCGGTAGGAATTCTGGAAGGTATCGTCCAACAACAAACACCTGCACACAGTTCTAACACTGAGGCCAGGAAAGGGGTCATGGTTTCAGTTTCAGAGTTTCAAATTTTGGCTCAATTCCTCGTGCAGGGATTCACGGAGCAGAACTGTGTTCCATCCTCCCAGTTTAGGTGCAGAACAGCACTGAAAAAATAAATAAATAAAACAAAGCCCTGCCAGAGAGTTAGAGCTGTTCGGCAGTGGAAGATGCTGCCCCAAAGGAAAAACTTCCTAACTGTAAGAGCAGTACGACAATGGACCTCGGGAGATGGTGACCTCAGCGACACTGGAGGCACTGGTGGCATTTACCTGTTATGATGAATAAGGCATGAGAGGTGTCTGTGCTGGTTGGTGGGTTTGTGCACCAATGAGAGAGTCTTGGGGAGTGGCCTGAGAGGATTTAAGGCACTGCTCAGCCTAGGTTTTAGTCAGATAGGGTCTGAGAAAAAGACCTACACTTGGAGATAGGGGCTGACACTTTCTGAAGAAAAGTCCAGAGAGGGCTAAAGGACAGATACAATCTGGCACCATCTGAGAATCAGAGCAGGCTAAGGAAGAGAAAGGATTTTAGAGTGTCTGTGAGGAAAACTGAGTGTTTAGAGTTAGTAAATTTAGGAACTGGGTGTGCAATTATTCAACTTTATTAGTTATCAAACTGCAGTGGGTTTGTTTTGTTTATGCTTCAATGGGTTACCATTGATGATTTCGAATCAACTTTGTAATCAATAAACTTCTTTTATTTTTATTCACCTTAAAAATAGTCTGAAGGCTTTAATTTGCTAGCAAAGCTAGTTGGTGGCAGCGAAAGTGCAAAAATCAGAAGTGGTGTTTTTCAATAGCCCATGAAACGGCCGGGGGCAAGCATTTTAATGCTACACCATCCAAGGGAAAATTGGACAACCATCTGCCATGTTGGTTTTGCTTTGGGTTCCTGTATTGAGCAGGGGGTTGGGCTCAATGACCTTCAAGACCCCCTCCAACTCAACTATTTGATTTTCGTTCATATTCATTCATGTTCACATTGCAAAAACAAAACAAGTGGAAATCTGGATCCCTTGCTGTGAGTGTGGACTTCTCTCATTTCCAAGTACCTGCTAAAGTTTTCCCCACCTGTCACACAGATCCTTGTTTATTTTATTTTATTTTTGATAACAAAACAAGTAAATGAGAGGTGGGGTGTGAACAGCCTGAAAAAAGCTGCAGGGGATCATTTTGTTTGCGGTGGCATAAACTTGAGCAAGGATTGCATTTGATGTGGAGTTGAAAAGTGCGGGGAGATAAATGTCTTAATTGGAATCAATATTAATTTTGTGCAGTTTAGCTTTTCTCCGCACTGCACAGCAAACACAATTATCCCTCCAGAGCTTTGTCAGAAGGAGAAGCCAGCTGACTAAACAAACGCTGGCACAGGCCAGGAGGATGTGGATTTTACTTGCGGGGATTGATTCATATTTTGTGTCTAATTGACTGCCATTTCTGTTCTCTGCAAAGGCTGTCTCGAGGTGCCAAAGTTGGGGGCCGGGCTGGCAGAGGGGAGGGGAGAGCAGTTGTTCTGCATGACCTCTGGGGTCCCCAGGGCAGCCATTGTTCGTCGTCATGCGTCTAACGTCTGCTTACGGCACCCCCCTCGTTTGATTGCAGAAACAATGTTAACTGAGCATCCTAGTTGGCTTTCTTCTGCTTTCCGAGCCAAAGAAGGGAAATGGCTCATTTCAGGGGGGGAAATGAGGGATCTTATGAACAGTGAGGGATGGCCCCCATTATGGCTGACAGGATAAAAGAAGGTACAGCAGTTTATGGTGTGTGAATCCAGAGGGAATAGTATATATTCCGAAATTCACTATGAGGAATTTACACACGTGCACTAGGAAGCAGACCTGAGGCATTTGGCCAACCGTTGGCTGGAATACTGTTGCTTATCGTAATAAGCTGCATGTAGAATAGGCCAACTGAAACAATGTCCATTTGGGAGGAGTTTCAAATCCCAGCTGATTGAGTAGTTCTCTTCTTCTTGTCACTTCTGACTAGGGAACACTCTTAAATTACACTGCCCAGAAGTCTGCTCATATCCCCAGTGGCAGAGGTGACAGTGCTGGCAAGTCGAGATGGACATGAAATGAATAAAAAAAATCATTTTGTTATTTGTTATTTATTTCATTAGGTAACAAAACGAATAACAAACAGCTCCCTCTAAGGAAAACCAAACAAAATGAAACAGAAATTTCCATTCTGTTCTGTTTGTTTTTCATTTCCCATGCCCCACCAGCATCTCTTACCTGACGTCCAGGTCAGGGAGCTCCGAAGGCGGCACAGGGCCTCCAGAGGCGGGGGCAGGGCAATCCACCACCACCTGGTGCAGCTGCTGGCAGGGCTCCGGAGGTGGCAGTGAGGCCTCTCTCTGCCCGGCGTGGCTGCTGCTGGGCCTCCAGAGGTGGCATTGGGGTTGGTCCACCACTGGCGCAGCCACTGCCGGGGCTCTGGGGGCAGCGGTAAGACCTTTTTTTTTCTTTTCTTTTTTTTTTTTGCAGAGAGCTAAGCACGTGCACATTATGAGACAAGGTTTGGAGGTGCATCAGAGATTAACAAGATGGACCTCGATCAAGACAGACAAAGCTACCACAACCAGAAGGCTACAACCAGTATTGCTGAGGTGGACCACTCTTTAATTCCCAGGACCTAGGTCAATGGTTCCCAACTTTGGGTCTCCAGATGTTCTACAACTCCAACATATCCTGGACTGCACAGCTCATGATGAAGGCTTCCATGAGTTTCAGTCCAAGAACATCTGGACACTCAAGGTCGGGAACAAGGGACGATGTAGGGACAATCCAGCAGGCAGAATGATGTAAGGGAGAGAGGTTTTCCCAATATGCCCCATATCTCTCCTGACATCATGTGCCTCCTCGTCCACAAAATTATATTTCTAGGGAGACAGTCTTTTTCTGTGCATCCTTTTAGGCTCCAGGAGGTGGATCCACCCCACACACCTTGCCAACTGGGAGGATGGCCCAGGTGTCAATCTTATCATTATCTCTGATCAGTGATCAGTGATAGGAACAAGGTCTCCCTTGGCTTTCCCAGCAAGCTGCAGTGGAGCCTGCAATGGAATAAAGCCCTTTCTCTGCCCAGATCCCATCTGCAATCAATCAACCTCAGCTGCTGAAAGCAGGAATCTGGAGAAAACTAAACTTATATCCCTTGGGATCCTTTTCCACATCTCCCACCCCGGCTATGATAGATATTCCACTTGGCAGAATAATTATTCAACAGGCACCTTCACTTCAATAATAAGTGAAAATATTTATTTACTAAGAGGTATTAACCTAAAGAAATCTAAAGCAAACTTCAGAGGCAGAAGCCTCACTAATTCTACTTAAAACCACATAGCTAACATAGTTCATAGTCCATATTGGAAGAAAGCGAGGAAAAATATCTCTGCATCTCTCTCTCTCTCTCTCTCTCTCTCTCTCTCTCTCTCTCTCTCTCTCTCTCTCTCTCTCTCTCTCTCTCTCTTAGATGGAATGTGTCTTTGGGCTTTGTTTACATTCATTTGAGACTGTAGATCTACAGCAGGCTGGCATAGTACATTTATATTGGCAATGTTTACATTTGGCCTTAGAGAAAGACTTCCCTACTTCTAAATTAGTTAGGGAGCCATCCATCAGTCAATGCCCTACACCCTGGACAGATGCTTCCCCTTTAGTGCAGGATGTTGTAGTAGCCTCAAACCAATTACAACCAGGATCCAAGATGTGGCACACAAGAGAAAAAAAGGGGGCTCAGGTGGGGCGAACAGGAGATGTCTCTTCTGAAATGGGCCTCCCTACAAGTAATTAGTGGAAGATTTTCTTCTTGAGAATGGAGAGGTCGATTCTCTAGGGTTTTTTTTTCCCCAGGAAGCCCTGGGTACCAAGTGATCTGCTCTAGATTTAGAGGTGTTGAGGGAGGGGGTTGAAGATTTGCAATGGAGGAAGCATTCCTTCTCATTTCTATTTATAGAATTGAACTCCAAAGAAGGCCCATTGAAACAAGTCCTGTGCAAGTTCCATGGAGTCCTAGGGGCCTACTGCCAGGACACCTTATTTTAGAATAATATGTAGCAGTTCAACTAAGCCTGCTTGAACCAGTGAAATCTTAGGAGACGTTGACTAAGTATATCCCCTTTGATCCAATGGGCATACTCTAGTGCAATTTCCTCCACTAAGCAACAGGATTTTAACCCGTATCTTGATGATGATGATGATGATGATGATGATGATGATGATGATGATGATGATGATGATGATGATGATGATGATGATGATGAGAGAATGCAAGGTAAAAGGAAGGAAGTAATTGATGATGACAAAAGGAAGGAAGGAAGGAAGGATGGAAGGAAGGAAGGAAGGAAGGAATGGATGATGAGAAGGAAGGAAGGAGTGAATAATGAGAAGGAAGGGAGGGAAGGAGAGATGGAGGAAGATGATGCTAGAATGGAGAGAGGGAAGGAGGAGGTGATGTTGGATGGGAACAATGGAAGGGAGGAGACAGGAAAGAACTGGAGATTGCATTAAATTGATTACAAAGTAAAGTGACTGCTTTCAATATTAAATGAGATAGATTGCATATATTCTTGCTTACACTTCATTGGTCTTGTTGTCAAGTATTTCACTTGCTGTTGTAACAGAATGTTAATTGTTTAACAAGGAACGGAGAATCTATTATTTCCCGCTCACCACTTTCTGCCCGTATTGTGAAAGGCACCTGAACCAGGAGTAATTAAACTGCCCCCTGCTGAAAGATAAGTTCCTATCTCTTACCCAGCCTTATCTTCTCAGGAACCACAAAGGAGCACGGGAGAGACGCATCAGTGCCTCCACACAACACATCGCAGTGCCTGTAGTAGAGGGAGGTGTTTACAAACCACACCTAGAAGCAAGTAGAACCACAGTTGGCTCTCTTGCTGGCCTTCTCATTATGGCATCCTACTGTTAATTTTTCTACATTTTCCAACTCTTAACTCTGACACACACACACACACACACACACACACACACACACACACACACACACACACACACACACACACACACACACACACACACTTAGAGCTGCTGTTCTGAAGCCTGCCAACTTCTCCCCTTATGCTTCAGCCTGCTGAAGCTGAGATAGCAAACTAATTAATACTTTGGAGCTTTGTTTGGGGAGGTGTCCCTCCACCCACCCACGTTCTCCCCGTTGGCATTGGTGATGATGAAAGCTGTTGATTTCAGACCAATGCGCCTTTTCATTATCAGCCTGGCCTTCTTTCTCCTGTTGCAGTCGTGGAGGAGATAATGGGGCAGTTTCTCCAGGTTTAATGGCCCCGCGAGTCACCCCTGGCTCACAAGAAAGGAGGGGACTCGAGGAGGGCGTAAATGTGGCCAATTTGTAGAGCTGTTTGTCCCCAACAATCCATGCTGGCCCTAAATTAGCTTTTGGAATTTTATTGAAGCTGACAAGGACTGCTGCAAGACGACTTGGAGGGGTTTATTTAATTGTTATATCCATGCACTCCAACATGGGTTAGATCAATCCATCTCTTTCCAATCATCATGCATCTTAGCCTCACTTAGGCATTCTAGAGAGGAGATGGCATTGAATCCTCAAGGGAGTTCAAGTAGAAATCACTCTCTTTCTTTCTTTCCTTCCTTCCTTCCTTCCTTCCTTCCTTCCTTCCTTCCTTCCTTCCTTCCTTCCTTCCTTCCTTCAGCCATGAGAGATCAGAGAATGGTAACCATATTATTTTGAAACAAATAGCAATAATATAAGGATCACAAAGCTTCTTTTAAAAAAAAATCCATACTTGAATCCGAGTTCTGCAGAATTCAGCATTGTGGTGGCGCATAAAATGGGTAAAATCAAGTACCAATAAACATGCCAAGACAATCTATTTTGGACCAGAAAGAGTCAGAGCTTGGGTGTTGTGAAGAAACTTTTCCTTGTCTTGTAACAACTACCAACCAGCATCTAGAGATATCCAAATTGCATAGGAGTATCCTATCATTCTCCTCTGCTATCTCTGAAAGTTTGGTGAAGTTTGGGTTTTTTTGGACATCCAGGTTATGGAACCCCAAATAGGAGCGCCCCCCCGGGAAAGTGACAGAGCCTGCAGCCGGCTATGGGGCTCAGAAGGGGCCAAAAAGAGATGAGGAATCTTTTTTTAAAAAAGTCTAAAAATCCATTGCTTTAATTTATCAGGGGTGTCGCTTCGAATGAATACGAAGCAGCCAATTTTTGATGGATTGGCAATTTTCTACAAATAATTACAATTTGTTGCTTAATTCGTGCCCATCTCTACTCCCATTGCTTTTCTTGGGGGCGCAATGGTCTCTTTCAATCAGAAGTAGCCTTCTGGGAGGCTCAGGAAGGTGACTGTGGTGGGGAGGACTCAATAGCCGAGAACTGTTGCCATCAGTCCCACCACAGGGATTGAGACCTCCCCTGATTTTTGGCAATGAAAGGCTCCTCTTGTTGTGAGGCTCCCCAAGGCTCCCCCAGGTGGAAAGTGAGCCCCAGGAGAGTTTTAGAAGCTTCCAATTAAATTCACTGGTACCTTGCAATGTAATGGTGGTGTGAAGCTATGCTGATAGGATTTCATAGAATCATAGAATCATCGAGTTGGGAGAGACCTCAAGGGCCATCCAGTCCAACCCCCTTGCCATGGAGGAAACCCCCATCAAAGTCCTCCCAACAGACGGCCATCCAGCCTCTGCTTCAAAACCTCCAAAATAGGAGACTTCACTGTTGAATTTAAAATGAGTTTAAAATTGAATTTCAGCTAGGCTAATCCCGCTGAGTTCTGCTGGACCCCAGAGACCCAATGAAGAATCCAACAGGAGAGAGATCCCAAAGAAAATACTGTGTTTATTAGGCCTAATAAAGGACAGCAGGTGGACACAAGCCAAAGACAGAGCTAAGATGTCTGACCCTGAGCACAAAGAGAACCACATTTTTATTAGTCCCCCCTCTTCCCTCCCCCGAGTGGCACCGCCCAGGGGTGGGCAAGGGGACGGTCTTCCAGGTGGTCCAATCGGTGTGGTCCAGGGGCTGTCTGGAGGCATTCCTGGGCGGTTGGAGGGGTGCCCCTGGCAAGCTGGAACCGGATGCCTGCCCAGGTGTTGATGAGCCAGATATGTCCTTTAATTGGGCCATCAGGGTGTGACAATGAGGAAGGGGGAACAGGGTATTGTTCTTGACTCCAGGTAAACTTGGGAAATTGAAAAGTCAATAGAAGGTTGGGGAAGGTCAATATAGAAGTCAATGGGGAGCCGGAAAGCTGAGGAAATTAGCTGGAGGTAGCCAAACAGTCCTTTGTGACTGTGGAGATGTGACAATGAAGAGACCCCAGGCTATGACATAATCCGGAGAGCATCTGTGGAAAATATGCCAGGATCTTTGTGGAAGATGGATTCTGCTTCTAGAAGATGTGACCTGCCTCGTGGAATCGCCATGATGTCCTTCTTCTCATGCCATAACCCCCTTGTCCCAGTTTGCAGGTATAGGAGCCATTGGGTAGAGTAGGAACCCATTCAAAGCACATCCAGGGAAGAAGGGGTGGGAGGAAAAGAGAGAGAGAGAGAGAGAAAGAGAGAGAGAGAGAAGAGAGAGAGGGGGGGCACCCTGGGTCAAGGGTTTTGGGTTTATTTAGACAGAGGCAGGAAAACAAGTTTCTGAGGTTAAAGAGGTCCCTGGTCCTTAGTAATGATTGTACAGAATCATTCCCTTGCAAGCCAGGAGCATGAAGGAAATAATTCATCAGTCCAGGAAGAATCTCCTGAGCTGTGTCTCTGGCTAGCTTTGCATGGTGGGGAATGATGGAAGAAGGAGCCAGGAAGGGGTTAACTAATATACTAGCAAGGGACATCTCCTATTCCTTGGCAGGAACCCCTGGAACCAGGAAAAATGGATTTCCAGGGGTTTCCGCAAGAAGGGGAAACCTTGTCCGGTTGACTCTGGAGCGAGGGTTAGTCTACCGCCATAGACAAATATACAGCAAGCAGGGGAAAGTGGAAAGGGGACTGGGCTACCGCCATAGAAATGAATGGCTGGGAGGAGAAGGCATGAATTCTCTGGAACTGCAGCTCAGGTAAGAGGTAGTGAGATGAGTCGCTACCCTGGGCTGCCTTACCCGAGTCTCTGGAACTGGGAGTCAGGTAGGGGAGGTGGATTTGTACCAGTGACGCTGTTGGAAGTCTGGCCGCCTCTCTGGAACTCAGAACAGTTGGGGTTTTCGAATTTCCCTGGGAGGGCTCTGGTTCTTTTTGGTTGGGGTGGTCTACTCAGCCAATTCAACGTAATAGGGTCCTCCATCGTGCACCCCTGTCTGGCCATAATTAACAAGACATTGATTGATGACGGGGGCGCTGATTGGTTAAGACGCACAGAAGGGTTTATCTTTCTCACCCCTGCTGGTTTATAGAGTCTCCGCGGAAATGAACTGCCACGGCTATTTGGATACAATGTCAACTGCCAAATTAGATGCGAATTGAAGCTTTCCGCTTGCCGAGCTCCTGCTCGCAAGGCCTCTTAGCCTGCAAAAGTGTTGGTTTTTGTATTCTTCCCAATATCTTGGGAACGGATTGGAATTTTGGGACTGGGTAAAGAGTGTCGTGCTTGTGACGGTGTGGGGCGTATTTGGGCGGTTCCGATGGGTCTCAGAACCACTCCAATTATTACTTATTGAAATTCATTTTTCCATTATAACTCTTCACCACCACCCTCCTTTGGGGCAGCTTATTCCAATGCCGAACAGCTCTAATTGCCAGGAAGTTCTTCCTCATTGTTTTCCTGTAGTTTGAAACCATTGCCCCGAGTCCTAGTCTCTGAAGCCATGGAAAACAAACCTGTCTCCTCTTTGATATGACATATTTTCAAATATTTAAACATAGCTATCAATCCCCCCTCAGCCTTCTTTTTGAAAGGCTAAATATTCCCAGTTCTCTAAGACAGGCCTGCCCAAACTTCGGCCCTCCAGATGTTTTAGACTGCAACTCCCACAGTCCTTTGCCATTGGCAATCTAAGCTTAAAATTCTGGGAGATGTAGTCCAAAACATCAGGAGGGCCGAAATTTAGGCAGGCCTGCTCTAAGCCATTCCTCATAAGACATTTCCTCCAGACCCTCAACCATCCTGGTCGCCCTCCTCTGCACCCGCTCAAGGTTGTCAACATCCTTTTTAAATTGAGGCACACAGAACTGGACACAGTACTCCAGGTGGGGTCTGACCAGAGCAGAATAGAGTGGTACTAACACTTCTCTTGATCTAGACACTAGGCTTCTGTTGATGCAACCAAGAATTGCATTAGCTTTCTTGGCTTCTGTGTCACACTGCTGATTCATGTTCAATTTGTGGTCCACCCAGACACTGAGATCCCTTTCACATGTGCTACTTTCCAGCCAGGTATCTCCCATCCTATATCTGTGCAATTCATTTTTAAAATCTAGATGCAGCACCCTATATTTCTCTCTGTTGAAACCCATTCTATTAGCTTTACTCACTCTAATCTGTGAAGGCTGTTTTGGATTTTCATCGTATCTTCTGGGGTATTACCAACCCTTAATTGCTAATTCCCCAGAATTTCATAATGAATTACAGTTGATATGTCATCAGTTCTGGAGTTTGGAGTCCAAGCACATGTCTGTGAAGATTCTCAGTCATCCAGGTGATTTTATCTGGAAGTTGAGTCATGCCAACTGGACTTCTTTGCTTGAGAGATCGAAATGTTTTGCTATTCATCCAAGCAGTTTCATCAGTCTGACAACTAATCACCCAGAGTCCCTGTTTGGGAAATCGGATGGTTTAGAAATGCAATAAATAAATAAATAAATAAATAAATAAATAAATAAATAAATAAATAAATAAATAAACTGACATGAGTCATCTTTCAGAGTCCAAGCCCAACATGCACCAGTCTTTGTGCCCAACACTTCAGTTGATCTTCAAGCACAATCCTCATCTTTCCTCCACCCTTGGTCTTCTCTGGCACCCATCTTTTTATTCACCCACATGCTTCTTTTCTCTGGCAACATTTTCTTGAGTGATTACTTCACTACCTTATTAAACACGGCACTTCTCCTTTTAGCACGCCAGCAAAGGGCTTTGAACATTGATTTTCACCTTAAGGCAAAGATGTTACATCAGGGAAATGTGTGTGTGTGTGTGTGTGTGTGTGTGTGTGTGTGTGTGTGTGTGTGTGCGTGCTCTCATGTGTAGTGCAAAGGTTCCTTTCAAATTTTTTTAATACCTGGAGTCACAAAGCCTGAAACATCTCCTTCTATTGTAACAGGCAGGCAGAAGATGGTCAATAAGAGAAACAGAGATAGCCACGAACTGGGGGAAAGGCAGCTGATGACAGTTTATTGCTATTCATGACGTATGAGCCACAAACTGGCCTACAAAAAGAACCGTTTGGTAGTTTGTGTGGTTTGGAAATTCCAGGAGCTGTAGAATGGAGCCCACATGCGTTTAAGAGAGTGGTGGTGAGCCTTTGGCTCTCCAGATGTTTTGGGCCCCAACTCCTAGCATTCCAAGCTGGCACTGCCAATGACAAGGAACTATGGGTGTGGTGGTCCAAAACATCTGGAGTGCTAAAGGTTCACCACCACTAGTTCAAGACATCAAACCCGCCAAGATTCTTCAGCTTCCTCTTCTCCATGCCCTCTCCAAGTCTGGTGTGAAGATTGGATTTATGTTCGGTCCCTGCCAGAGCCAGACTTAGACACTGAGGGGTTAAGGTCAGAGGAACCTGCAGCTATTTCTGCAGATCCTCCAGCAGCTGACTCCCATAGTGATTTATCTGTCTCAGGAGAGTCCTCTCCTCCCCAGAGAGAGAGCTGTCCACCACAGAAAGCAAAGACTCACAGCTAAGCAGAAGAGAAATAAACTATTGGAGACTCGGAGGCATTTACATTCACATGACCCACAGTTTTAGCAGACTGAGGGTTTACGGGGATGGGTGGTGCCCTCTTGGGACCATAAATCAAGCGGTCAGGGGTCAGACTACCTTTGTGGGAGCAACAAGTCTCTAAGGCTTGCTCTCATCCATATGCCTTGTTCCTGGATTCCTGAACCTCTGTCTCCTGCTCAAGTTGACCTCGGACTTGTCTTGGCTCTGAATTTTCCTGCTCCTTGGATTTGGCGTAAGTATCTGTTGCATACCGGTTTTCGACCTTGGACTTTGTATCTTGGGCCACAGACTTACCAGAGTTTTCGTCATATGTAAATTCCCTATGTATTTTTTTCAGGTGGTCACGTGGTTTTTAATGTGCAGTTAGTGTCCTCTCATCTGTGTCGTATTTTCGTATTCTGGTTCGGTCTCTACCTGTCTACATCACGTTTTGTCCTTTTCAGCTCTAGTTTCCAAGCCACCATGGTGATAAAGGTGAACAACTAATTTTACTGCATATTTTCAAGGTCCTGTCATGGTTACAGAAGTAAGCATTTTCGAGCAAAGTTTTTAAATCCAGCCCCTGGCAGTGGTTTAGGAAACTTTGCTGAAACTGCTGTTCCAGGGACGTGGTTGGCTGGGACCAGAATTTACTTCTCTTCCTGGTTAGCATGTGATCTTTTACTGCGCAGTTCACCACTGGGAAACTACACAGAAAACGCTGGTAGGACTGCAGATTTGGATTTTGCTCAGCTATCTCACTTGGCAGTGTGTTTTTTCGACCTGCATTTGGACTCTGCTAACCCTGTACCTGCTTGTATTGTGTTTTATCCCTGAGTTCTCAGTAAGAGCTTGGACTTCATCTGTGTGTGAGTGTGCGAGGCCTGACAATTTGGGATGTCTGAGTTTATGTCCTCCAGGGCTTTTTTTGTACATGGCTAAAATTGACTTTCCAGGGGCAAAGTGGGTGGCTCTAACTTAGACATCCCAAATCCATTCTTCACCAAACCTGGAGGGGATGGGGAGATGCATGAGCCAAAGGGCCAGTCCAGTTTTGGTGACTATCGGATTTGGGATGTGGAGATGTTATGGCCCATATACAAATTGCCAATACCGATAATAGTTCAGCATTTCATTTGGGGCAGAAGTGTTTCCCAAAACGTCACAAAACAAGTAGGACCTCTCACTCAGCCAAATGCACACTAGGATGCTAGCCGATAACAGTAATTAATTTAAGCAAAGTGTTCTGCTTATGTACCGTCCCATACCACTTAAAGTAGTCTTTGGGCGGTTTACAGTTTTTTCAATTACAGTATGCAGGCTACACATTGCCCCCCCCCCAGGCAAGCTGGGTACTCATTTTACCAACTAGAGATGGGCACGACCAGGAAAAAGTATGTTTCGAGTTGTCGTGTGTCGGAGCCGGCCCGTTTCGGCTCGTTTCCGTTTTTCACGAAATTTTCCAAAAATTTGTCATTTTGTTTGTCGGTTTTTCGTCTGTCGTTAGTACTGGTTTTGGGGGGGGGGCTCCTGGAGGCACCTCTCTGGGGTGGGTGCCTCCTCTGGCCCGCCATGAAGGGAAAGCGGGCTCCTGGAGGCACCTCGTAGGTGCCTCCTCTCCTCACCCGCTACAAAATGGCATGCATAGCCAATTGGATATGCATACCATTAAGTTGCAGTTACAGCAGGCAGAGGCACCTCGAGTCGGGTGCCTCTGTGACTCACTGCCTGCACTTGGGCTGGGGAAAGAAGTGACAGAGGACCCCTACGGGCACCCGCTGTGACTCACAAAGAAGGGAAGGGTACTTGCTGTAGTGCAATGCGAGTACACATCTGGCTTACTGGTTAGGGGTTAGCGCAAGGGCTAGGCTTAGGGTTACAGGTAAGGTTATGGTGAGTTACTGGGGTGCACCTCTGGGTGCCTCTCTGACCCACTAAGAAGGACAGTGTACTGGCGTATGGGTTAGGGTTAGGGTTCGGGCTCGGGCTCGGGCTAGGGTTAGTGGCTTTTTATGCCCGACTGGCACATCCCAGAAGTCTCGGTCAAAACCTGGCCAAGTGGCCATGCAATTGGTGGAATGGCTCCAAAAATTTGCATGGTCCACTCCCATGGCCAGCCCATCATTGCGCAGGTGTAAAAAAATAAAAATAAAAATAAAATAAAATAAAATCAATGGAGACGTTTTGTTGCAAGAAAAACCCACTGCTGCTGCTGTAAAAATTCAGGCAGTTTTAAAATAGCTATTTTCGCATGTTTCTGTGGTGCTTTGGTGTGTTTTTGGACCACGCGATATTCAATAAATATTGCGGTCGCCCCATTTTGGATCCCCCGCCCGCACCGCATGGCATGGCGCGAGTTGGCGAGATGACGAGGATGCGCAGCCCAGGAGAGGAGAAGGGGGGAGGCTGGGGACCCCCCCCCCCCAGAAACCACCCCTCTGGTAGGTGCCCTCAGGCAGGCATATTTAAAACTTTTTTCCTGTGCTGCTTGGCATCGTGCGATCGCTGCGATGCCAGGAACAACAACGAAAAACCAGACCCAATTTTTCTTTAGTCGGTTCGAGTTCGAGTTTTGGCGGAGTAATTGTCGTTACCGTTTCCGTTCCGTAACGGAAACGAGAAATGGAAACGGAAACGAGAATTTCGCCAAGTCGTGCCCATGTCTATTACCAACCTCTAATTACTTTTAGAAGTAAAAATAATACAGTGGCACCCTGACAAGAGCAGCTCAACTTAAGAGCAATTCGACTTAAGAGCGGAAAACTGTTGGCATTTTAACTGCTGCCTTACAAATTTTAGATATGGTCTGCTCAACTTACAAATATTAGTTTTTCATCTTTTTTATTTTTTACTTATTTTTTCAATTTTTTTAGATAGGTACCCCCACTTAAGAGAAGCTTGACTTAAGAGCATGCATTCAGAATGGATTAAATTCGTAAGTTGAGATCCCACTTGTACTAGGCAATAATTGTATGGACCTATGTTTAGGAGTAACTGTAACTATAATGAACTACTTTTAGAAGTAGCAAGAACTATTTAGGTGTAAAAGTAACGGTAATGAATTTTACAGTAACTTGCCATGCTCTCTGTAATGCTTGTGCTGCGAGGGGAGGCTGTAGTGTGATGTCCTTTTGTTCCTGAAGGCATTTGTGGGACAAAAAAAATCCATCTTCCCCTTGTGAAATATGAATGAAGTCACCATGAACCACCTCCTATGTTTTGAAAATCTTGGGGAGTAAACACCGGATAATGGATAAGGCCTGTCAGGCTAATTAAGTTCTTGGTGCAGAGACCACTTATAATTTATGGAACCCAAAGCTGGTCCATGGTGAACCTGGCAGCCCTTCGAGATCTATTGCCTATTCCTGGATGTAAATAAATTTTACACAGGTAATGTGATCCATAATTCTCTGGTATGTTTTCCAATATATGCTAGTGAGGACTAATAAGATTCCTCCCCCTTTCTCCCATGCAGAGAAAATTAACATAGTGTCTAGATCAAGGGAAGTGATCGTCCCACTCTATTCTGCTCTGGTCAGACCCCACCTGGAGTCCTGTGTCCAGTTCTGTGCACCTCAATTTAAAAAGGATGTTGACAATCTCGAGCGGGTGCAGAGAAGGTCAACCAGGATGGTTGAAGGTCTGGAAGAAATGTCTTATGAGTAGAGATGGGCATGGAACAAACATTTTTTCGTTTCCGTTACTGTTTGTTGTTTCTGTTATGTAACGAAATGACAAACGAAAATTGTGATGAAAATGCAACAAAACGAACAGAACCACAAAAATTGTGGCCGTTACGTTTCGTTTCCGTCAATGGCGACGCACAATGAAATGAGCTGTTTTAAATGTTAAAAAACACCCTGGACATCCGTAAAAACACAGCGATAATTATTTATATTGTCTGATAATTCCTACCGGGGGGTTGGGGTCCTTAAAACATTTGTTTTTGTCTTCTCCCATCGCGATGTATTTTTCTTTTCCCTTTAAAATGGATGTCACCACCAGCCACAAAATGGAGGCAAGCCATGTGATGGGATCATGTTCAACCAATAGCATGCCCAGGTTGCAGACTGGGCGGCCAGGTCTGGCAGCCACAGAGGGCATAAACAGCTCTGGCAGCCCCCATTCTCCTTGCAGTCTCTGGTGGGAGTTAGGGTGGGATTGCTGTCTCTGCTGCGCCTCTAGCTTCAGTCCTGCAACCTCCCTGTGTGCGTGCGTGCTGCGTACCTCTCGGTGAGTAACCTCCCCTGCCCTGCAGTGCAGTCACTCTGCAGCTGCCTTGCACCCTGGGCAATGCCCGCCGCTGCCTTTGCAGCCTCCCTGCATACCTAGTCTATACTGTGTCTCTGCCAGCATCCATTTTTTTTTTAGTGTTTTCCCTCTGGTCTGGGGCATTGGAGGATGCCTGTGCACGGAAATGCTTTAAAAATTGTGCAAAAAGCGGGTAGAAACGACAAACGAAAAAACGAAAAACGGTAACGAAATTTTTCAAAAAATTCCCAGCAAATGGAAACGAACCGAAACAGACCTCTCAACGACAAACGAAAAACCAAAACGCCATTTTTCTGTTTCGTGCCCATCTCTACTTATGAGGAATGGTTTAGGGAACTGGGAATGTTTAGCCTTTCAAAAAGAAGGTTGAGAGGCTATATGATAGCTATGTGTAAATATTTGAAAGGATGTCATATTGACGAGGGAACAGGTTTGTTTTCCATGGCTTCAGAGACTAGCACTCGGGGCAATGGTTTCAAACTACAGGAAAAGAGATTCCATTTGAACATTCAGAAGAACTTCCTGACGGTTAAGCTGTTTGGCAGTGGAATAGGCTGCCCCAAAAGAGGGTGATGTAGTCTCCTTCTTTGGAGGTGTTTAAACAAAGGCTGGATGGCCATCTGTCGGGAGTCCTGTGATGGGGGTTCCTCCATGGCAGGGGGTTGGACTGGATGGCCCTTGAGATCTCTTCCATCTCTATGATTCTTGAAATGTATGGAATGATCGTTTGGTGAATATTCAAGTTGAGTGTTAAAACCTGTGTTTTCCTAGATATTCTGGGATGTACCTATGATAGACTAGGTGAATAGAAACTCTGAAACCATCATAACTTAAACCAGGAATGGGGCACTTCCAAAGGTCAAGGAAACACATTAAGCTCACCACTAGGCAACAACCAAGGGCATTCTTTTTACAACAGGAACAGGAAGCTAGGTCCAGCTCGGCGTATCCTAGGTGAGCACGATTACGGTGTGTGTCTGGCATGTGGAACTTCCAGAATGGAGAACTCTGGGGGTTAGAGTCCAAACAACAAATGTGTGTACCTAGATGAAATAATATTTGTTGCCTCAACCACGACATTCAGCTTGCCTGGAAATGGACCAATATCACGCTCAAGTTGCCTGAAAGGGGCCGGGGGCGGGGGGAGGGGAAGGATGCTGATCTTTACATAGAAAAGGGCAGCTGAGAACCCCAGTGGCACCAGTCAAGATGGTCTACACAGGACACCTTGTTGGAAAAATGAGGAGTGTATCTGCACAGTGTTCCCCCTCTAATCTCCTGATAGACTATATAACATAGTCTTAATAAAACATTGCATACTGGAAAACAGACCTGAGAACCAGCAGAAACCCAAGTGCTTTTCAGGATACCAAAAAAAAAAAAAAAAACCCTTTGCAGACAGCTTGTATTAGAAAAAAAATTATATTTAAACACTCAAATTAGAGAGCTTAGCTTTAGCAAAAAAAAAAAAAGATACATAAAAACATACATGATAACATTACCTTGACCAGCAAAAACTCAACTAACCTTACACAGGAACAGTGTGACTGGCTTTAAGCAAAGCCTCAGAGCTTTTCCTCAAAATCAAAGCAGCTGTATGTGTTTTATCCACACACAAACTCTGAGTTGCTGTACTCTTCTGAGTAAGGTATGTTTCAATATTGTATTGATTTTTTTTACAACTTTGTTGAAGTTTAAAAACTTGACACACATACTCTCTTTACTCACACATGTGTTTGCGTGAGAAGTGGTTAGCTGACGGAGGGAGATGTGAGGAGCCAGGCTCCGGGGTTTTCCTTTGTGCGGTGTCTCTTTGTGAGTGATGGTGAGTCCAAGAGAGGATCGACTCAAAAAAATGGTGTTTCGAGACCATCTTGGCTGCTTTTTGTTTTTGTGACAGTTTTTGCAAAAATTTGTTTTCATTTCGTTAGGTAACTGGTGTTGGCAACATTCAATGCATCTGCTGGCAACTATTGGCTTGGCATTCTTTATCCCGCTGGTATTACTGCCAAGGTATCATGGAGCAATATCAGGCCATTTCCTGAGATTTTGAATTGGGGGACCCAGAAGCAGTAACATCCCGCATTCATCCACTGGAGGTCTTTTCCAGAGAACGGGATTTCTACTAATTGTGTCAGGGCTTTCTCATGGGCGGTTGGATAGAGAGCCAACCGCTAAAGAGGATGGAAACGAGAGAGCCATTCATATCACAGGAGAGAGTGGCAAACCCATTGTTTTCCTACTAACAGCTTGGTCACTAGACAGAACGATATTTCTTTTTTTACTATGTAAGCTGTACCACAGAAGTCAAGTTGATCTATCCGGTCCATAATCTACTTACTGCGACTCTTAGAATAAAAGTATCCTGCTATGTCTCCAAATACTGTTTCCATTAGAATCACTGCAGGAGGGGGGATATTTATTTCGGATTAACAATGACCAGTTTAGAAAACAGAAGTTGCCTTTGTCCTTGTTGTGTTCCTGCTGCTTTTAATTTTCTCTCGGAGGGGGAGACGGAACAAAGGAGAACGAAAAGGCTGCCGCAGAGGGTGAGGAAAAGAACGAAATCCTGTGTTGCTTTTGCCTGAAGTGGTGTTGAAGTCATTAATTAACCTCCCTCTGCCAAACGCAGCCTGCTCCTTAAAAAATGCACAGAGCTGAGGAGAACCGGCTGGTATAAATATGTAACACGCCATATTAGTGGAGCTGGTGGAAATGCCTGAAGCAAGTCCACTCAAGTGAGTGGCGTTCGCATTGAACACTCCTCACATGCTATCAACTCATGGGCTCTGAGTTATCCGTGACGGATCAGGAAAGAGATCTTGGTGTGTTGGTGGACAGCTCCATGAAGGTGTCTCCCCAATGTGTGGCAGCAGTGAAGAAGGCCAATTCCATGTCTACAATTGTGTACAATTCTGGTCACCGCATCTCAAGAAAGACATAGTGGAACTGGAGAAGGTGCAGAAGAGAGTAACTAAAACAATTACTGGGCTGGGGCACCTCCCTTATGAGAAAAGACTAAAATATTGGGGCTCTTTAGTCTGGAAAAAAAGGCGCCCGGGGGGTATGATGAGACATATGAAATAATGCAGGACATAAGTAAAGTGGATAGAGTGAAGCTCTTCTCCCTCTCACAAAATACCAGAACTAAGGGGACATCCACTCAAACTGAGAATTGGGAGAGTAAGAACAGACAAAAGAAAATATTTTTTCACCCAGCGCATTGTTTGTCTGTGGAACTCCCTGCCACAGGATGTGGTGATAGCATCTGGCCTGGATGCCTTCCAAAGGGGATTGGACAGATTCCTGGAGGAAAAGTCCATCACAGGTGACAAACCATGGTGGAGATGTGTCATCTCCAGGCTTAAAACCAGGGCACTTCAAGGGCCAGATGCAGGGGAGTGGTATCAGGAGACAGATATCTAGTCTCATGCGCTCCCAAACACATCTGGTGGGGCCACTGTGAGAGGCAGGAAGCTGGACTAGATAGGCTGTTGGCCTGATCCAGCAGGGCTCTTCTTATGTTCTTATGTTCATGCTCAATGTGAATGCCAACTGAACTGCAGCCTTTGTCTCAGCATGAGTCAACAGAGAAAACAACTTTTATTGGAATCGCAGGTTGGAAGGGGCCTCTCAGTCCATTGTGTCCCACCCTTGCTCAGTGCAGGATCGAAGTCAAGGCACATCTGGACTGAGGGTTGCCTACATTTCCCTTGAAGGCCTCCTCCACCTCTCAAGCTCACGGGTTCCATTGTTGTACTGCTCTAACAGTTAGGAAGTTTTTTTCTCCACATTGAGCCAAACTCTGCTTCCCTGTAACTTGTGTCCATTGTTGATTGTCCTGCACTCTGGAATGATGGAAAACCGATCCTGTCCACTTTCATGTTCTTAAAAAGTGTTCTCCTCTCTCCTCTCAGTCTCCTTTTCTCAAGGCTAAACCCTCCATGTAAGCCCCTTAATCATCCTTGTTGCCCTCCTCTGAACTTGTTCCAATTTCTTAGCATCCACCTTGGTGTCCAGGACCATACAACGTATTCAAGAGGAGGCCTAACCAGTGCAGATTAGAAGGAAACTTATCATCTTGCTGGATTTGGAGAATCTACAGCCTAAAATTGCATTTATTTATTTATTTATTTTTATTTTGAATATTTTTATCCCACCGTTCTCCTTGGAAAAAAGACCCAAGGCAGTTTACAATAATGAGGAACAATATACGGCCTAGAATATTTAAGACATACTCAAGTTAGGAACAGGGAATTAGAAGCGGCATCTCACAACATTCAAATGTAACATTAAAGCTACAAAGAGCATGAAAAAAGAAAAATAATAATGCAGTGGTACCCCGACTTAAGAGCAGCTCAACTTAAGAGCAATTCAACTTAAGAGCGGAAAACTGTTGGCATTTTAACTGCCGCCTTACAAATTTTAGATATGGTCTGCTCGACTTACAAATATTTTTCAATTTTTTTATTGTTTAGATAGGTACCCCAACATAAGAGTAGTTAGATTTAAGAGCATGCTTTCGGAACGGATTAAATTCATAATTCGAGGTAATTCCACTGTAATTCCATTATGATGGAGGGAAACTAACATGGAAAACACTGGTGTTCGTGCATTGCGATCCATCTAGAAGTCACATAATAGGTTGTCCATCATTCAGGGAAAGCTTGCCTGAAAAGGAAGGTCTTTGCCTGCTTCCGGAAAGACATCAGAGACGGGGCAGTCCTGGCCTCTAGTGGGAGGGAGTTCCAGAGTCTAGGTGAAGCAACTGAGAAGGTCCTTTCATGGGTTCCCATGAGATGCACCTGTGAGGGTGGCGGGATGGAGAGAAAGGCCTCTCTGGATGACCTTAACACCCAATGTCATACTGTGAGATTAGAACTTTGAGGTAGCTTGGACATTTACTATTTTTTGCATTCACATCACACTCTTGGCTCACATTCAGCTTGTGATCTACGATGAGTCCAAGGTCTTTCACACTCACAGTACTGCTAAGCCAGGTATCCCCCAGTTTGCAACTCTGTCTTCAGTTTCTTTTTCTTAGGTGTAGTACTTTGCATTTATCCCTGCTGAATTTCATTCTGTTGTTTTCAGGCCAACGCTTTGGTTTTTCAAAACTTCCTTTCTACTGTCAAAGTGAAAGCACTGCATGCAGTTTTTAAAATGCCACCATGTTTACAAAGGTTCATTGAACACACCAGTCATAGACTCATAGAATCTTAGAGTTCGAAGAGACCCCAGGGGCCATCTAGTCCAACCCCATGCCATGCAGGAACCCCCATGACAGTAGTCCCAACAGATCGCCATCCAGCCTCTGCTTAAAAACCTACAAAGGAGACTCCACCACCCTCCATGGCAGCATATTCCATTGCCGAATAGCTCTAACTGTTAATGTACTGTATCTCTTCCCTTTTGTGTATGAGTTTAGAGAGTATTAGTCACAGTATTTATTTATTTATTATTTATTTATTTTTACAACTTATATGCCGCCCACTAGCAAAAGTTTTAAGTTATCTATCAGCTTTTTTTGGGGGGGGGGTTTCCAGAGATAATGGGAAACATCCAGTTTTCATCTTGGACACCATAAAATGTATCTTTGCTCTTATTAAAGGTAGGATATGTCAAGTGGATTCCTTCGAAGACAGTGAAACTTTGTTGGAGGTTCTGAGAGAGACTTTGGGTGACCCTCTGGCATGGATACTGTACATGTGGAAGGCTTGTATCAGCAGGGGTTTGACTAGATGGTCCTTCCAGTATCCTCTGACTCTACAGTTCTGTATTCCTGTGATCCTTGCCTTTTTAAAAAATCACCCAGAAATTAAAACAATCAACAGCTGCTCTGTGCTTTTGTCGTCCAAGAATTAATCGAGACAGACAGGATGACCTTGATCAACACCTTGACTTTCATGTGCCTTCAGCTGCTGATTTATGGACTCAATTACATGGCTTCTGTTTCAAGAAGTCCATTGGTTAAAAGCTGTGCAGATGTGCATTTGTGTTTATTATAGATCAGGTTTATGACTCCTGTTCTCTTTGGCTTTAATTACAGCAGAAGGGTGTAAGGCAAGGAGTCCTTTTCAGTGCTTGGAATGTTTGAAGTGAGAGGGGGGGAACAGCTTGGATGAAAGTGCATCTCAGAAGATTGAGGGCGAATATCTAATTGCCACTGGAGCCAGTATTCACTTGGGTTGCTCAGTTTTAGCACAGGTTGGAAGAATTGTGTGGGGCAGCCTGCGGGTTTCCTAGGATCATAGAGTTGGAAGAGATCTCAAGGGCCATCTAGTCCAACCCCCTGCCATGCAGGAAGCCCCACCACAGGACTCCTGACAGATGGTCATCCAACCTTTGCTGGTGCTACATGAATCGATCTGATTACTCCCTCCCTAATTGATACTCAGATTGGAATACTTGTTGGTTGGTTGGTTGGGTTGGGTTGGTTGGTAGCAAGGTGGGTTTCACGAACACTCACCAAGCCCAAGGATAATGGTCCTCTCAGCGGTACTGGTTGGGGGTAGAAGAGGAGACTTCCGCAGGGAAGGTGGCTGACAATTGGGAGGCAGAGGTGGAGCATCAGAGGAGGCAGCAGTGATGGTGGCAACCACAAACTAAGAACAGCAGCTAACATTCGATAGATGATTGTCTCCTTTTCTTCATACCCAAACGACTCCGATGTGTTTAGTTCTTCCACCACAAAATGACAGAGCCTACTGGGGATGTTGTCCCTGAAGAGGTATTGTGGTCCCTGAAGAGGTATTTGGAAATATCCTTTTCAATTGGAAAAAAGAGCCATTTTATTCCATGGCCACACAGAGCGGTACCTTCGTGTCGGCTGTGTTTGTTGTGGGGGTTCTTTGCCCTTCCCCACATGAAGAGGCTTGAAATGGTGGCACAGGGAGCCATTTTGTGAGGGGCCTTTATATAAGAGACTGCCCTAGCATGCACGCGGTCTTTCTCCTGGCGCCGTCATGGACCTCTCCCTCCCACTCATGGGTTGATAATGAGATTAGCTCGTCGCTTCAGGGCCAGATGGGAATTTTTGGTTGCCACCCTGATTGGCCGGTGGGTGGCAGTGCGTTTCTGCCCATTCCATTATCAACCATAGTGGCTAGGTTGTCATTACTTTATGGTCACAACAGCGGGTAGTGCATAGTGCATGGCAGGGGGTTGGACTAGATGGCCCTTGAGGGCTCTTCCAACTCTATGATTCTATGATTCTATGATTCTAATATAGCCTGGTGAGATCCCTGATCGGCATTCTGTGGGTACTTGATAGCCCTTTGGCCATAAATAGGATTTGATTCGAACATAGGAAAGGAAAGAGATAAATTAGGATTAGTAAATGGCTGAGGGCAGCCTTGTTGGAGTTACAACTTTAATGGGGATCTCACTGAATAGGGATAGCTTAGTAAATTACCAGTCCCAACCTGTTGCACTAACTAGGCTCTCTTATCTCTATAGTTTTAGTAAGCTGTTAATAAAGTTGTGGCCCTTGTTTAACCCAAAGCTACTGTCTTCCTTTTTTATTTCGGGTGGGGTGGGGGCAAAGACTTGCTTAAAAGCAACTGGGTATCAATTCATACCAGTGCTTTGTCCTGAATTTATAACATTTTAGTAGGATTAAACAGAAGAAGGAGACACTTAAAGTACAAACCAAACTCAGCTATGAAACACCGGCACTGGACACTCCCTCGCAAGAACCTGGGATGCATGCCATGAAACACAGACTTCTGCTTTTGATTGTAAGACTCAAAAATCAATCTCCTTGTTCTGCACAGAACAATGGAAATAAAGAGTTATCTTTATCTTTTAATTACAAAGAAGATAAGATTCTGCCACCCTCCACCTCTCTGCTTCGGTTTGGAGAGAAAGCAGGAAAGCGGCTCCATGGTGCAGAGCAGAGCAAGCTGTAGGAGGAAGGTTGAGATGGCGCATATGTTCCAAATGGCTGTGGAAACATTCTGTCTCGTCTGGCAGCTTTGCAGGCAGGCAGGAAGCCTCACAAGGCCTGGGTGCCAGAGAGTCTTCTGGGTCCAGTCTTGTCTGCTCTGAAACCTGGGTTCAAAGTACGGGATCGACCAGTACGGAATTGCCAGCTGTGGTTGCATTGCCCGATCCAGCTGCTGCCAGGGGTTCTTTGGCAGGGGACGTCTTATATGGCTCAGTGGACTAAGGTTCCGAAAACGGTTGATTGCAAAGTCAGCGGCCCGGCGGTTCGAATCCTGGGTGCCATGCCGTAGAGCGAACTCCCGCTGATAACTCCAGCCTAGCAGTTTGAAAGCATGCAAATGCAACTAGATAAAGAGGTACCGCCGTAAAAAAGTGGGAAGGTAAAATAGTGTTTCCTTGCAGCCATGCCGGCCACATGGCCATGGACTTGCACAACACTGGCTCTTTGGCTGGGATACGGAGATGAGCCCTGCCCCTAGAGTCTGACATGACTAGCACGCATGTGCGGAGGGACATTTACCTTTACCTTTTTACACACCAAGGGCAGCCTTGGGCATTCGGGGAAAGGATATTTGCCTAGCAAAGGGCCACAATCCAATTAATCTAGATAGGCAGTTTGGTATAGGTCCTACCCCAAACAGAGGAGAGCAAAGGGACCTGCAAGATAGTTTTGAGTTTGATTCTTACAAACTTTTATGCTTCTGAAAGTATGAAACAACTGGGTATGTTTAGCCTTGAGAAAAGATGACTGAACAGAGATAGGCTAGCACTAGTTAAACACTTAAAACATGGACCTACAATCTTGTACATACAAATCTGTTGGAGTTTTGACAACCTCACATGCTGACTATACATTAGGACCCTGGTATCCACTGGGGATTGGTTCCAGGCCTTTCCATGGATAGTGAAAACTGTGGATAAGAGAGAATGCCAAAAAAACCCAACAATCCCATAACTGCTGTTTTGTGACAGTAGCTTGCTTTACGGGCTGCTGTTTTGCAACAGTGGCTTGCTTTACAGCTGCTGTTTATGACAGTAGCTTGCTTTGCAGTTGCTGAATAATATATTTTTTTTCTCTGCCAACCGTGGATAACTGAATCACTAGTTAATTAATCAGTGGATATGGGGTCCTACTGTAGATTGTTTTGACAGGGAGGACCCTTTCTGAGCTTGGGCAACTATCCATCTATCTAGCATTATCCAGTCATTCTTGCTCAGCTCAGAATTCATGGGAATCATAGAATCCTAGAGTTGGAAGAGACCTCAAGGAGGGCCATCCAGTCCAACCCCCTGACATGCAAGAACCCCATCACAATATTTCTGACAGGTGGCCATCCAGCCTCTGCTTAAAAACCTCCCAAGAAGGAGACTCCACCACCCTCTGTGGAAGCTGAAATCCCCCCTCCTTTTCTGATGAGAGTTCTTTTACTCTCTCTTCTATCTGTTGAAGTCTATCAAGGTCCATTGTTGTGCTGTTGGTCTTTTAGTCTGCTACCATCCAAGACGTTGGTATTCTTTCTACTAATAATGTTTCCAGTGAAAAAGAAAGGGGTGGCCTTAAGGAACTTGAAGCTGTTCTCCTCTGTGGATTTGCATAGTTCTGTGTAGCAAAAGGAGAATTTCGACAAGATGTTTAAAACTGTATCACTAAATCTGAAGAAAATAAGAATTCCCTCCTCCCCCATTGGTTTCTCTCTGAGAGGAAGAGGCAGTGAGAAATGCATCTTTCATCTGAAGAAAAAACAGGGCAAACGGAACATGTACATACTCCTCACTGGCAGGCTATTAAGGAAGAGATGGCAGAGGAGCATTTATAATAGAAGAGGGTGATTCTCCCCGAAGCTTGTGGCATCGACACAGAGGTTGTGTTCGGCAGGTGATGCAGGTTGCACTGTGGCTCTGTTAACCTGCGCTGAACAATTAAGCGCATGAGGGGGGCACCTTGTACTCCAGTGTATCAAGGAGGAAGTAGGTTTACATCAAGCACAAACTTCCACAGAACCCTTAATTTCCTTGTTGCAAATGGAAGCAGTTTTCCGACCAGGCTCTCGGAGAGGGACGTACGCGCTTCAGCACTTTTGTCTAAAACGCTCCCCTTTGGCTCTGTGCAAAGCCCATTTACTCGTAAACGAGTGCCGTACATCGCTAATCAACCCCAAGGTCCAAAGGCATTTGTTTCGAGCCACTGGTGGAACCCCCTTCAGGAAAACGTTCCGTGTCTTTTCAATTTCAGCTCAACCAGGCGCATGCGCTGGGAATCTAGTTTTTAAAGAAAATGCAGCAGTTGGAACCGGTTGACCCGGCTTTGAATTTCGCCTGGATAATGGGTGTTGAGCCACCTCCGATGGTTGCAAGGAAGGACGGAAGTGGGTTTGGGTGAGGACGCTTTGGAGCAAATTAACCTGATCTGTCCTTCCTTGACTTGTCCATCCATTAGGAGATAATGAGAGCAGACAATGGACACGGGTTTAACGAGAGCCACATTATTTTATCCGTTTGCACAAGATCTGAAGGGGTTTATCACTGGAGTGAATGGAAATCTCTTTTGTCCAGCGGTCACAGGCCAGGCCCGCCATCCCTCAGAGTTGCAGAATCCCAGAGCTGAAATACAAAGTCAGACACACTTGTCTCTGTAAGCATCTGCAATCACTTAAAGAGGCATCTCCCTCCAGAGTGCAATTGATCCTCCGGCCCCTGGCAATTGCTCCTGGCTCCCACAGCAGAAAACTTGATGCTCTTTCATAATCCCCAAGCAATAGATACCCAGAGGGCTTGTTGACAAGCAGCTGTGACAATTGCCTTGTGTTTGGGGGAGGAGTGGTTAACTGCTGGGGGGGGGAGACACCGGGCTCTGAAATTTCCCCTTGCTCGGTATCTCTTTGTGAATATCAGTGAGTCCAAAACGGGATCACGTAGACCATCCTGACTAGAGATGGGCACGAAACTGAGCAATTTTTCGTTTTCATTTTCATTTTTTGTTTCGTTACATAACGAAACGAAAAATGAATTTTGTCTCCAAAATGAAACGAAATGAACCAAAAACAGGAAATTTTGTCATGCATTTCATTTTCGTTGCGGCAAATACATTGAACTGTAATGAATGCTAATGAAACAGCAATTTTTCATTTTCGTTTTCATTTTTTCATTTTGTTATGTAACGAAATGAAAATGAATTTTTTTGCAAAAAATTCACGAGAAATGAAAACGAACCAAAACGGACCCCCTAAATGACAAATGACAAACGAAACACCATTTTTTTGAGTCGTGCCCATCTCTAATCCTGACTGCTGCCTTTGGTGGTATCAACATTCCAATTTCCCTTGGCTGTGGAAATTGTGACATCCTTTTTCCTGCCAGCAATGCAAGCACTAGGGATGGGCAGAAAACGAAAAATGAAATGCTGTTTCGTCATTTCATTATGTAACAAAACGAAACGAAACGATGAAGCAGCATTTCATTACAGACAAAACGAAATGGTAGTTTTTTCTGTTAAAACGAACCGTTTCGTTTCCTCTGTAAAACGCTGCCGGCCTGCCACAGGTAAAAAAAAAAGTGCCAACCTGGCCCATGGGCTACCTGGTCAGCACGAGAAAAGATTTTCTATGCTTTTCCCCCTTGTCCCCTTTCCCTTTCCTCTTAAAACTAATAATATTTTTTTCAAAAAAGGAAGAGAAAAGATAAATGAAAAAATGAAAAACCATGCCAACCCAGCCCGCAGGCTAGCTGATCAACAGAAAATAAGAAAAATAAAAAAATTTAAATATAAAAAATAACAAACACGCCAACCCAGCCAGCTGGTCATCATGAGAATTTTAAAAAAATAAAAACGCACTGACCTGGCCAGTTGGTTGGCACAAGAAGAAATTTTAAAAACTTAAAAAATTTAAAATATGCCGACCTGGTCCACGGGCCAGCTGGTCGGTGTGAGAATAAATAAAAAATAATATAAAATATATAAAAAAAAACACCGACCTGGCCCATGAGCCAGCTGGTCGGTGAGAGAGAAAAACAAACAAAATATGAAATGATTTTTCTTAAAAAATCATTTAGTAATAAATAAAATGAAGGGAGGGGAGAAACGAAGAATGAAATGAAATGCCATTTTGGCATTTCGTGCCCAACCCTAGCAGGCACAATAGCATTTTTGAATCAAAGATACAGAAGCATAGTATTCATAAACCAGATGTGGTTCTTTTTCTTCTTTTCTTCTTTTCTTCTTTTTTTCTTTCTTTCTTTCTTTCTTTCTTTCTTTCTTTCTTTCTTTCTTTCTTTCTTTCTTTCTTTCTTTTTTTTTTGAGAATTGAATTTCCTGTCTTTAGAAAATGGAAGTTTAATTACACACACAGTAGACATATATCCTAAGAGGAAACTTTGCTTATTTAGTATTGCCCATTGGTAGAGGATCCCAGAAGATGGGCAGATGATTTGTGTTATGGCAAATGGGAGAAGACAGAAGCAAGAACAGCTGGGATGAGGCTACCACTTTCTCTGCCAAAATATTTTCAAAGACTGTTTTGGACTTAATTGAGGCATAAATGTGAGTTAGCGGAACATATACTTTGGGAAATCATACAATCATAGAATCATAGAGAATCACAGTACCCTGACAAATGGCCATCCAGCCTCTGCTTAAAACCTCCAAAGAGGTTTAAAACCCTTTGGGGCAGCATCTTCCACTGCCGAACAGCAATAACCATCATGAAGTTCTTCCTAATGTTCAGATGGAATCTCTTTTCATGCAGTTTGAAACCATTGCTCTGAATCCTAGTCTCTGAAGGCATGGAAAACAAGCCAGCCCCCTCTTTGATATGACATCCTTTCAGATATTTGTACATGGGTATCATATTCCCCCCTCTGCCTTCTTTTTGAAAGGCTAAACATTCCCAGCTCCCTAAGCCATTCCTCATAAGACATTTCCTCCAGACCCTCAACCATCCTGGTTGCCCTCCTATGCACCCACTCAAGGTTGTCAACATCCTTTTTAAATTGAAGCACACAGAACTTGACACAGCACTCTAGATGGGGACTGACCAGAGCAGAATAGAGTGGTAGCATCACTTCCCTTGATCTAGACATGATGGTTCTGTTGATGCAACCAAGAATCACAGTGGCTTTCCTGGCTGCCGCATCACACTGCTGACTCATGTTCAATTTGCAGTCCACCAAGACTCCCAGAAGCTGCCTAGATGCCCTAAGCACATCCAATCTCGACTGATTTTGGAAGCTAAGCAGGGTCGGCCCTGATTAATACTTGGATGGGGGACCACCAGGGAATACCAGGTGCTGTAGGCGCCTGGAGTAGGAACTGGCAAACCACCCCAGTACTCCTGCCAAGAAAACTCCATGGACATGGAGTCACGAAGAGTCAGTCACACCTGTAACAACACAACACACACAGAGAGAAGACTCCCAGATCCCTTTCATAGGTACTGTTTTCCAGCCAGGTGTCTCCCATCCTATATCTAAACAATTCATTTTTTTCTGCCGAGATGCAGCGCCCTACATTTCTCTCTGTTGAAACTCATTCTATTTGCTTTGGCCCAGCACTCTAATCTTTCAAGGTCATTTTGGATTTTCATCCTATCCTCTAGGGAATTAGCAACCCCTTCCAATTTGGTATCATTTACAAATTTAATCGGGCTACTCTGTATTCCTTCGTCCAAGTCAGAAAACCCTATATTTCTTGGATGGGGAAGCAGGAAAAGAGAATTTGGATTCAAAAGGGAGGGGCAGATGTTAGTTTGCATAACCTCAGCAGAACTTACTACAGAATACAATATAGCAGATGGGGTACAGTCAGAAGAGAGGACAGCTTAATGTGAGATGCTCTTGGCTTGCAAAATCTGTGTAGAGCTGATGATTATAGGAGTTTTGGGAAGTCATTCACCTCACATCAGAAGCAGGGATGGAACGCTACCCTGGAATCAAGAATCCAATACAACCACTTTGGCCAAGAAAGAGTTAAAATAATTCTCCACCTGAGAGTTAGCAAATTTGGGCTTTGATTGACAGGTTCAAAACTTCAGATTGCCACAGACATGGAACTGATTTCCACTTTGAAAATGTACATCAGCAGACAGGTTGGTCTTGGCGATCCAGCCGGAAACATACACCAAGAGAAGTTCTCGCTTGCTTTCTGGGTGCTTTGCTTGCATAGAATGCGGTTTGTGCAGCCACAGGTTGGGAGTTCAAATCCCCACCATGGCTTCTTGATGTTGGTTGGACTCCATGGGCCATAGGGTCTCTTTCGAACCCTGCAGTTCTAAAGTGAGGAAGAGGATGGCTTGACACCTTCTCTACTCTATATTGTTTTATTGCTTATCATGTTTTTATTATTGGATTGTTTAGTTATTGCGTGTCTAGATTGATATTTGTTCAACCTTGTAAACCGCCCAGAGTAGCCGTGCAGCTAGATGGAGCAGTCTATAAATTTAATTAATTAGTTAGTTAGTTAGTTAGTTAGTTAGTTAGTTAGTTAGTTAGTTAGTTAGTTAGTTAGTTAGTTAGTTAGTTAGTTAATATGGGAGACACACATTGTTCTGCAGCAAAAAGGCATTCATACCACTGAAGCCCTTAATGGCTTGACTTCGCTGTATCATTCTGGGCACTTTTGTGTGGAGAAGCGGCATTTAAGCCACATAAACCATTTCATTTTCAATTAGGCGTTGACATGAACCAGGCACCTCACAGCTGGCTTTTTGGCTGCTGGAAAAATAATCTCAAAAGGAGCTTCTAATAGAATAGAAACACCTCCCTCTCCCCGTCCCCTTCCCCGGTCACTGCTGGAAAATAATCTCAAGGTTTAATATTCACCTTATAATTGTGTATCCCTTTTCCGTCCCCATGGAAATTGTAAAAGCAAGTGAGGTGGGTGCTGGGTTTTAATGGAAGACAGCTATTCGCTTCAGACCTTTGTTGGTTTTCCCCTTATATTCAACTACAACCTACAGAGAATCATAGAATAATGGAGTTGGAAGGGACCCCTAAGACCATCTAATCCAACCCCCTGCTCAAAGCAGGAATCCACATCTGAAGCAGATCTGATCAATGGTGGTCCCATTTTCATTTGAATGCCTCAAGTGTTGGAGTGCTCAGCACTTCCAGAGGGCAAGGATTCCATTCTCATACTACTCTAACATTTAGAAATGTTTTTTCCCTGATATTCAGACCCAAACTGGCTTCCATGCACTTGATCAAAGGAAATCTGAAGGGTGGTTGTCCAAATTTATCTTGAATGCCTCCATGTTGGAGCACTCACCTTGAGGTCACTAGTTCCATTGTTGCACTGCTCAAACAATTAGGAAGTTTTTCCTTATATTCAGCTGAAAGCTGGGTTCTCTTAACTTGAGCCCAGTTTCAAATCAAATCAAATCAACTTTATTGGCATTAGGGCAAAATAAAACAACACGAGTGAAAATAAGGTACATCAAGGAGGGAAATCAAACACGGAACAGGTGATTCTAATATATGCATTAGCTACTCAAACCAATGTGGTGGGGAATAGGGAAACCCAGATCCTCGTGCTGCTATAATCTCAGAGGCAAAGGAAGCCACTTTATCCAAATAGGAGGTGACTTGCGTAGAGAGAAGGAACCTAAGCTTAACCAAGTCTTCCCATCCTTGCATTCTATCGAGAATCGAGGATAGATATTTCTTACGAAGTGCATCGTGAATTGGGCAATGAAAGAAGATGTGTTCAAGCGTTTCAACGGCATTAGTTTCATGCGTCCTGCAATCTGGAATGGTCAAGATCAGATCCTGCCCTTCCTCTATAGAGCAGCCTTTCAAGTATTTGAAAAGTGCTATCCTGTCTCCCCTCAGTTCCTTGTTCTCAAGGCTAAACATGCCCAGTTCTTTCTGTCTTTCCTCCTATGGTTTAGTTTCCAGCCCCCTGATCATCCTTGTTGCACTCCTCTGAGCTTGCTCGAGTTTGTTGGCATCCTTATTGAAGTGTGCTGTCCATGTGCCCAAGAGTAATTCAAAAAGTTAACTTCCCAGGCTCTGGAAATGCTGAAGAATACCATATATTGTGCTAAATGTCTGTGAAGATTCTCAATCACCCAGGTGAGTTTATCTGGAAGTTGAGTCATGGCAACTGGTCTTCTCTTGAGAGACTGAACTGTTTCCCTATTCATCCAAACAGCTTCATCAGTCTGAGGAAAGTTAGTGGTGTGTCCTCCATTTTATAGTTTACCTTGATTTCACATCACCCTGGTCTGAAGAAGCTCATAAGTTGGCATTGCTGGTGGAGGTGTGAAGTGCTCCTGATTTGCCTGGGGACTGATGAAAGGACAGCTTGATAAGTAGCAGACAGATTGTGTTTGAGTCCCCCACCTCTGTTCATTCTTTGTTCACACACATGAATGGCTTCCCTGACCCCTGTCTAAAAGGTGTACATCCTCATCTTTGAATGAGTGCCCTTTGTCCTTCAAATGGAGGTACACTGCTGATTCTGGTATAGTATACCCATCCTTTAGTCTTGAGAGTCTATGGTATCATGCTCTGTATAGAATCTGTGTTGTTTCCACACTGCATGCAAAGTTGAAGGGCCTCTCGAGAATAGAAGGCCTGGGTAGATTAATATGAAGGTTAAAACTGTTAGCCAAGCAGCAAAAAAAGAAGAAAACCCTCTGCATGTCACTGGAATAGTCTAATGGAACAGCAGAGCTGATACAATTAGTCCCAACTGCATCACAGGAAAGAGCAGAACATGATTGTACACCATTATGAACAGGCTCCGGGACTCCAGGTCCAGATTTTGCCTTGGGGTTAGCTCCTGAAGCCTTTTCCAGAAATGGATATAGCCAAAAGGCAGTGGAGGTTTAAAATCAGAGTTTTCCTTCACCTAGAAGATGATTCTCCTGTTTTATGTGCCGTTGGGCCCCTCTTCCGCCTTCAAAACCATTGACGATTATCTCCTGTATCCCTGGTTTATAGCATATATGTAGTGCTAATGAGATCTGATTGTTAGATTCAAATTTTACTTTTGAAGAAGAAACCAAAGTGGTTTCATAGAATTATACAATCATAGAGTTGAAAGTGTCAACATATGTAAAAGTTGATAAAACATATGTTATGTATATTTAACAGAATGTGTAAAGAGAATTGTAAAATGGAGGCAGTTAGATTCTGCAGTGTCATGATGTTAATTCACAAGTGTTAGAGACTAGTAATCACAGGCATGTTAAGTGATGAAGTGCAGGTGGAACTGATTATAACATCATGATTTGTAATGGTTAGATCAGATTGCATCAGATTGTTAATTAGTGATTGCATCAGATCTTATGAGTGCTGAATAAGTATAAAAAGCACTAGCTTGCCATTTGTTACTTGGGGACTGTTATGGTGAGAACAGTTTACCCCACACTCTGTTTGTCTGTTTGCTATATTGTATACAATGCTTGGTTGTTATGCTGTGTATATTTTGATGTATATATGAATATATGAGTTTTTACTCTATTCATTGTCATTGTCTTTCTGTTAGCCTAACTCTGCAACCCTTTATATCAATACTGACATTTTATCTATGTTACTGCTGCACTGCTCTGTGTCAAGCACAAGTAAATATTATTATTATATTTGTTGCCCTTAAATTTGCTGACAGAAAGAGACCTCAAGGGCCATCTAGGTCCAACCCCCTGCCATGCAGGAACCCCCATCACAGGACTCCCGACAGATGGCCATCCAGCCTGTGCTTCAAAACCTCCAAAGAAGGAGACTCAACCACCCTCCGTGGCAGCACATTCCATTGCTGAACAGCTCTGTCATGAAATTCTTCCTAATGTTTAAATGGAATCTCTTTTCCTGTAGTTTGAAACCATTTCCCCGTGTCCTAGTCTCTGAAGCCATGGAAAACAAACCAGTCCCTTCTTCAATGTGACATCATTTCAAATATTAAACATAGCTACCATATCCCCTCTCAGTCTTCTTTTTGAAAGGCTAAACATTCCCAGCTCCCTAAGCCACTCCTTGTAAGACATTTCCTCCAGACCCTCAATCATTCTGGTGACCCTCCTCTGGACCCGTTCAAGATTGTCAACATCCTTTATAAATTGAGGTGCACAAAACTGGACACAGGACTCCAGATGAGGTCTGACCAGAGCAGAATAGTCTAATAGTTTCTGTCAGATCTGTTTTGAATTGGATTCCTCCATTTAGCTGACGTTGGACTCCATGGTCTTAGAGGCCCCTTCCAACTACCAGCACGTAATGCCAGGGACATCCAGGTCAACCTAAGAAGGCCTACTTAAAGCTGGACTATCTTTCCTGGTAGCCAACAGCCTGAGTTGGTTTATGATGGCTTCCAATGTTCAGTAATTGTACACTTGATTGTCCTCATCCTCACCTAATGCTGCTTGATCTAGTGCTTCTGACACTTCTGGACCACTTGGGAGAGTCCCACAAGGATGCTCTTCTCTGACGGAGCATTAGGAACCAACTTTTGCTGTTGAACCATAAAACATCAGCCAAGTCTCTCTTTGATAATTCCCTTGCTATTGATCTCTTTATATTAGCCCAGCATCCGGTGCCAGCGATTTGCAGCTAGGAAGCACTTGTGAAGAACAAGACATTGTAAAACACAAAGAGTTTAGGAAAGACTTTGCAGGGGGAAATGTAACAAAATCATAAATATTACACCATATATTTTGTGGAGAGAGTAATTTGCAGCCAGTTCTTTGCAAGAGCTGAAGCCTCCTGGGTCTCTTGCAGATTGGGTTAACAAGAAGATTCTCTAAACCTCCCATATATGTATTAAAAGGAATGTAGGGAAAAGTTCTCTCCGGAGAGGATGGGGAAGACAAAAGAAGACGGATGTGATGAATGGTGAAGCTCACCCTTGACTTGCACAAAGGTCCTGCTTGATTTTGAAAGGTTCATGGCTCAGCTTATCCGACTCATATTTTAATGGAGGACCTAGGCAGAGAAGCGAGGTTTCATGGACCTTCCTTTATCTGCATGCCACAAGGCATGACATGAATCTTGCAGCAACATTGGGGCAGGAGGACACAAGAGCAGAGGGCGCTGAAGCTGTGACCCGACATGGAAAACAAGGCATGTCAATGGTCAGGCCCGCATAAGTGTATATGTATTTTATTTCCTCATGAGTTAAACCATTAAGGTGCACGTATGCCTGAGTACCTCCACACAATAGGATTAAGGCAATATTTTAATACAAACAGAGCCACCCTTTTTTGCTTCTCCCTCTCACAAAATACCAGAATGAGGGGACATCCACTCAAACTGAGCATTGGGAGACTGAGAACAAGCAAAAGAAATATTTTTTCACCCAGCACGTTGTTAGTCTGTGGAACTCCCTGTCACAGGATGTGGTGATGGCATCTAGCCTGGAAGCCTTCAAAAGGGGATGGACAGATTCCTGGAGGAGATGTCCATCCCAGGTGACAAACCATGATGGAGATGTGTCATCTCCAGGCTTAAAAACGGTGTACTTCAAGAGCCAGATGCGGTGGAGGGAAGAGACAGATATCTAGTTTTGTGCACTTCCGGACACATTTGCTTGGGACCACTGTGAGATACAGGAAGCTGGACTAGATGGGCCTTTGGCCTGATCCAGCATGGCTCTTCTTATGTTCTTATGTTCTATTTTGGCGAAAAATCACTGCAAGAGTGCTGGTACTGCTGATAAAATTAGTACCACCTGGAAGCCAGTTCAGGCCACCCTGCCTTATCTCATCCTCTGAATCATCATGACTCACTAAGGGAGTTCTGGAGAATAAAGTGGACAACTCAGGCACACCTCCTGTCCTACTTGACAGCTACAAAGTGTTCTGCTTATATACCGCCCCATACCACTACAAGTAGTCATACAACAGATATGATCTTCAAAAGAACCGTCCTCAACAATCTCAGTGTCAGGGCTCCTACAGATAGTGATACATCAGTTGACAGCCAACAGCTGGAATTGAATCTAGAAGACCAATGGAAATGGGTGTACTTGAAGCAAAATAGATGTTATGGGAGTCTCCAGCAGTATGGGCAGATAGTACCAACTTGAAGCATCTGGGTAGTCTTCAAGGGTAGCTCCGCATAGAACAAATTAGAACAGCCTGATCGCAGAATTAGAGAAACATGGATCAACCTTAAAGACGGCTACATTCCTAAACATTGGGAAGATATTAGGAAGATACATATTCCTAAACATTAGGAAGAACGTCATGGCAGTTAGAGCTGTTCAGCAGTGGAATATGCTGCCACGGAGGGTGGTGGAGTCTCATTGGAGGTTTTTAAGTAGAGGCTGGATGGCCATCTGGTTACTTTAGTGAGGGTTCTTGCAAGGCAGGGGGTTGGACTGGATGGCCCTTGAGGTCTCTTCCAACTCTCTGATTCTATGATTCTATGGGCAATAATAATAATAAAAAGATGAATGGGCCCCTTTTTCAACTTCAGCCTCTGTCACTTTCCTGTGTGGGGCTCTTTGTGGTTGCATTACTCAGAGGTTGAAACCCCAAACTTCACTAGATGTTCAGCAATGATAGAGAAAGCATCTGTGAGATGTTGGTGTTTGGCTTTTAAAAGCCAGCATGAACCCGAACAAATGGATTTGTTGGTTAATCGAAATTTCATGAATTCATGACTCGTGATTCACGAATGTTGACAAATTGCGAATGCCGACAAATCAGAATTTTCCCATTCAGATAGACAAGAACAGAGGAAGTTTTAGAGGAAGAGACAGAAAAGAATGAGGGAAAAGGAGTTAGGCAAAGATATGAAGCACCCAAGAAACAGGTGAAAGAAGAAAGTGCACATGTAGAGTTGATTTTCCCTCACCCCAATATAAAAATTATGCCTATAGAAGCTAGGGAGTAGAGCCAGCTTGTGTGGCTTTTGGCCCGAGGATCCCCCCAGAAGAAGGAAAATGGGAAACCTATCTAGAAAGCTCAGAAAAAGGGTCACCATAAGTCCAAATTGAATTGAAGCCACATGATAGGGGTGGTGGTGGTGATGATGGTGGTAACTCCAGTGACAGTACTGCTTGCTTCTCCTCTTACCTAAGCAAACTAGGGTCAACCAGACAGGGCTAAGCAGGGGAAGCAACATCTGAATATGTTTCCACCCCAAGAATGGCTCATCCTTTAGCCCCCAGAGAATTCACGCCTTGAGAATACTCCAGGAGAACAGTAACCATTTCAATAATGCAAAGAAATCCAGGAGACCATTGTATCCACTCAACATAATGTTTGGGTTTGACGGAGACTCACATTATTGTTGCTCACATTATTTTCTCATCCCTGATGGATGACTAGAGAGGTTGAGACAATGCATTTCTAATCATTGCATGGAATTAAGCAAAAACAACCGACAGGGAACAAAGAGGGAAGGAGAAGAGAAAGATGCATTCATTACCAGCTCAAATGTGGTCTGACAGCAGAGCCCGTTTAATCAGGTCTGAATGGAGGGGAACGGCAGTAAACAAGCTGGTGTTGCTACCCTGCGACCCTCAGACCCAATCTGCCTTAGCGGTTGCTCTGTGTTGTCAAGTCAGTACTGACTTAGAGTGGTCCTAAGAGAGCATTCAATGTAAGTGATATATTTAAGATATTTAAGGAGTGGTTTCACCAGTTCCACTTCCCCAGTGAGCTTCTATGGCTGAGCGGAGATTTGAACCCTGTTATTCTGAATCCTAGTCCATCACTCTATCCACTACACCACAGTGGGAATCTCCACTCTTCCTTAGACCCCAGGAAACCCCGTGGTTTGGGCAGAGAGGGAATGGTAATTATGCAAATGTTGAAACACCCATTAATGAACGAAAACATCGCACAGTGCAAACCCAGACACTCTGCCTCCTGTTGGATGCCTGCTGGACCCACAGCTCTGGCATCCCTTCCTTACACTTTTCTTTTCTTGAAAACACATTCCATTCCTCCTCAGTGGAGTCTGGTAATCCTTGTGTCGCTTTCTAGGGAGCATGATTCATGCAATCCTCTTAGCTATCTCAATATTTATGGCTGTGGGTTAAAAAAAAGTTCACAAATGAAGCTTTCAAGTTGACATACAAGAGAAAAAACATGGAACAATATAGCAGTGCAATCTGAATCTGAAGAGACTTCATGAAATTATTTAAAAAAAACAGTAGGATCCTTGGTCTATTGGTATCCACGGTTTCATTTATCTGCAGTTTGAAAATAATAGAACAAAAATGGATACATACATACATACATACATACATACATACATACATACATACATACATACATACATACATACATACATACATACATACAGTGTTACCTCTACTGAGTAGTTCTACTTATGAGAAATTCGACTTAAGGGTGGAAAACCGTTGCTGTTTTAACTGCTGCCTTACAAATATTAGATGCGGTCTGCTCCACTTACAATTTTTTTTCAATTTTTCATTTTTTGTATTGATTTTTTTTAGATATGGCTCTTCTACTTGTGTGTTGTTCGACATATGAGCATGCATTCAGAATGGATTAAACTTGTAACTAGAGGTACCTCTCTCTCTCTCTCTCTCTCTCTCTCTCTCTCTCTCTCTCTCTCTCTCTCTCTCTCTGTGTGTGTGTGTGTGTGTGTGTGTGTGTGTGTGTGTTTACCATGTATTTACCAGAACTGGCCACTAGAAGGAGCCAGAGTCAATGTTGCATGTTTTAGCTCAGTGGTAGCCAAACTTTGGCACTCCAGATGTTTTGGACCACAACTGCCACAGCCCTTTGTCATTCACAATACAGGCTTGGAATTCTGGGAGTTGTGGCCCAAAACATCTGGAAGGCTGAAGTTTGGCCACCACTGTTCTAGCAGGAGTCAATAGAAGAGTCTCTGGCTTTTTCTAGTGGCCAATTCTGGTAAATACATTGTGAAAATACGTATTTCTGAATTTCCCCATTTTTACTATGCTATATCTAGTGTATGAAATTAACAGCATCCATGGGGGCAGGATCTTGGATCCAATCCCCTGCAAATATGGGGTTATGTTCTATAAATACAATCCTCTGTTCACACCCAGAAAGCCATTCTGGATGGCCAGAGTCCTATTATTTGCTCCAACTGGCTCTAATTCGACTGGTGTAAATTTCAGGGGCAAAGTTCAGAAGATGGGTTAAGCAATTTTAGCCACCTTCGAATGTCAACGGCATGCTCGCAGTGCCATGGAAACAGCCACCACTGCTCCATTAGCTTGTGGCAATTGGAAAGCAAATTTTGCACGGATTGAGTCAAGCTTTCAGTGGGATTTCTGATGGGTGTTTTCTTGCCCAGCTGTTCCCCTTTGGAGCATCTGTTCAACATTCTTTTGCACTTAGTCTCCATGTTTGCTACGACACGTTTGCATCTCTGAGATCATGACAGAGCATCAATGCTTGGAAACAGCAGGTGGTTTTTTTCTCGTTCCTTTGGGCAACAATCGTTTCATCTCTCTGCAGTTCCATGACACAGAGACACTCTGAGGCCTTTGAAAACGAGGATCAACATTTCCTTCACAACGAATCCATCAACATTTGTCACCCTTATGAGTTTTGGCCGGCATCATATGCTTCACTGCTACCGAGGCGAGACCAACGGCGGATCCTGCCACTTTGGGTTGGGGTGACACAAGCTGAGTGCATTGTGACGTATCCTATGGAAGGTTTGAAGACTTTTTGTTGGCTCCCAGGCTCTGTCAGGGTTGCCTGTGTCCCCCCCCCCACCCGCCCCTCCCTCAGTCTCTCCCATCCTCGTTCCACATTCATCAGGATGTGTGCAAGAGAGGAGAAAATATTTGCATCTTAAATGTGCATTTAAATGATCTTTAATTATGCTTTCTCTCGAAACGCGAATCGCTAAGTAGAGTTTAACTCAAAAGATGCATTGACGATGGGTTTTGAATCCATGCACTTTGGAGGGGATAAATATTTGGGAAGCGTGAAATCTGGGCGGTTCGGGTTGAATCAGGTCATGTCAGCATCAACAGGGAACTGGATTCCTTGAGCATCTGTTGCCCAAAGCTTTGCATTTTCAATCTAAATTAGGATTCCTTTCGCTCGAGCCTGTTGTTACCTGTCCAGCATTCTTAAACGGTTACTTCACATCCTACTTTCTTCCGCGATTATGTTTGTACCGTGACAGCGTTGTTCGTGGTCTCACATGCTTTTGTTCCTGTTCAGTCCCTGTTTCCATTTACTCACAGTCGTGATAACTTGTCTCGTGACGTTACTTCACAGCCTTGTTTCGGGACAAGATTTGCTTTATTGAAAAAAAAAAACAACATAAAAATAATGGGAGCTCCACACCCCCTGTGCTTCGTCTATTCGAAATGTCGATCCACAACCCTCAAAAGTACAAGAGAAATGGACGGACGCCAGTTCACAAGCGGAAGATTGCCTTCATTGCATGACCGATCCTGAAAAAAATATGCAGGAAATTTAAATACGAAGGGAACCCAGTATGACCGTGGTCTTAGAGGATCGAGAACAGATCCTGCCCTTTCTTTATAAGACTACTTTTCACATATTTGAAAAGTGCTCCCCTATCTCTCCTCAGTCTTCTTTTCTCAAGGCTAAACATGCCCAGTCCGTTCCGTGTTTCATCCTAGTGCTTGCTTTCAAGTTCCCTGATCATCACTGTTGCCTTCCTCTGGACTTTCTCCACTTTGCTGGCATCCTTCTTCAAGTGCCATGTCCAGAACTGACGAGGAACTGACTGGGGACTGCAACTCTTTCAAAGCAAAGGCCCACGGAGGCCGGCAACCTGCCACCCCGCGTGGTCTTGCAGAAACACACCTGGAAGGTAAGACGGGAAGACGTGTTTCTTTGCATCATCATGACTGATAAGAAACAGCAGCTCTCAAAATATACATTCTGCAAACCCCTTGGAAGCAGAAGAGGTGGAATATTTCTGCACTTCAATTAATAGTGTTCAAAGATGATGTTTGACTTTGTCCCCTGGGAAAATTCTACCCGAATGTGTTAGTTCAGTCCTGTCTGATTCATACTTCTTTGATAATCCATGAATCTCCAGTTTGACTATTTTAACAAGCAGACAGGAAACTCTACCAGTTGATTCAGTGGTAGTTAGTTCAAAATGTCCTCTCTCTCTATCTGTGGTGGTTACTTCATGTCTGTTTTTTCTCTGTTAGTGTTGCACTTAGGAGCGGTACAAAAATGTTACTTCACATCCACCAGGCAACTACTGAAATTTGTCTTGACCATGGCCCCGGAATGGGTGGTAAGTAGAGATGGGCACGACTTGAAAATTTTTTTTTTCGAGTTGTCGTTAGTCGGGCCGGTTCCGTTTCGGGTCGTTTCCGTTTTTCACGAAAATTCGCAAAAATTAGTCAGTTTGTTTTTTCATTTTTCATTGTCGTTAGTACTGGGTTTTTTTTGGGGGGGAGCGGGCTCCTGGAGGCACCTCTGTGGAGTGGGTGCCTCCTCTGGCCCGCTATAAAGGGAAAGTGGGCTCCTGGAGGCACCCGTGGGTGCCTCCTATCCTCACCCACTAGGAAGGGGAAGCAGGCTCCAAGAGACCCCTCTACATGGGGGTCTCCCCTCCTCACCTGCTGCTGCTGCAAAATGGTATGCAATAGCCATATGGATATTGCATACCAGTTGTGCAAATGTGCAGACAGTGACTGTGAAGACTAGTGGATGGCACTGAACCCAGAGCCATAGGTGAGATGCCTAACTAAGGCTCTCGCAACACCATGTCTCACACAGAAGGGAATTGTACTTGCGTGTAGTGCAATGCAAGTACATCTGGCTTAGGGTTAAGGTGGGTTAGGGTTAGGGCTAGGGTTAGGCTAGTGACGGGTAAGGTTACGGTGGGCTAGTGGGTTGCACCTCTGGGTGCCTCTCTGACCCACTAAGAAGACAGTCTGTGACGTATGGGTAAGTTAGGAGTCAAGGATTAGGGTTAGGGTTAGGGGGCTAGGGCAGGTTTTAGGGGGTTTTTGGCACATCCCAGAAGTCTCCGTGGCCAAGTGGCCATGCAATTGGTGGGATGGCTCCAAAATTTGCATGGTCGTCCACTCCCACATGGCTGGCCACTCTCATTGCGCAGGTGTAAAAAAAAAATAAAAATCAAATCAAATCAATGGAGGACAGAGGAGGAGAGGAGAGACATTTTGTTGCAAGAAAAAACCCACTGCTACTGTGAAAAATCTGGCAGTTTATAAATTTTCGCGTGTTTCTGTTGTGCTTGTGTGTTTTTGGACCACGATTTCAAAAACAATATTGATCAGTGCCCCCCATTTTGGATCCCCCACCCGCACCGCATGGCATGGCGACTTGAGTCCGGCTGCCCAGGACGGGGAGGCGGGACCCCCTCCAGAAACCACCCTTCCGGTAGGTGCCTGCGCCCTTAGTCAAGCAGGCATTTTTCCGCCTGCTTTTTTGGCCCGGGAATGGGTGAGGGAGAGTTTAAAAGTTTTTTTCCTGTGCCGTCCGTGCCGCTTGCTTGCGCTTTAATTTGGGCTTTTGCTGGCTGCCTGTGAGCCTGTGGCGAGTCCCACCAGAGCAGCCCAGGACGGGGGATGGGGGGGAGGCCAGGGACCTCCAGAAACAACCCCTCTGGTAGGTGCCCTGAGGCACGGCAGGCATTTTTCCGCCTGCTTTTCGGCCGGGAACCGGGTATTTTTTCACTTTTAAAAACTTTTTTCTGTGCTGCCAGGCATCAAGATCTCGCATGCAAGGAACGAGCACGACAAATCAGACCAAAATTGTTCGTTCGTCGGTTCGAGCTCGAAGTCTGGCAGAGGAATTCCTGTTATCGTTTCCGTAGAGTAACGGAAACGAGTAACGGAAACGGAAACGGGAATACCGCTAAGTCGTGCCCATCTCTAGTGCTAAGCATGACAATATTGTACCTGGTGCTGGGGAAGGGTTTTCCCTTGTCACTCTTTGTTCCCGCTTTGTGTACCAAGACAAGACTCCATGTAGTAACAACTGTCATGCAACAAAAACAGGGGCAAAAGCACGTAATTGCGACCAACGCTGTCACGGTACAGAACTAGTCGCAGAACAAAGAAGGACATGAAGTAACTGCCTCTCTCTCTCTCTCTCTCTCTCTCTCTCTCTCTCTCTCTCTCTCTCTCTCTCTCTCTCTCTCTCTCTCCTTTCTACTGAGTCACATATTAGTGCATTTAAAAACATAGGATCAGTGTGTATTTCAATAGTACCTGATTGCCAACACATAGGATATGATCATGGCTCTGATGTCAGTGGGATGGTGGAGCTGCTCCAGAGATTAGTGTGGAATTTAATTGCTGTCTCCATAGTGAAAGGATGGGATTCAGCAACTCAGCTAGTTCCTGAAAAGTTGACCAGAAGCTGAGATGAAACCCCGAGCACAGCTCCGCTGGCACCAGAGCCAGGTATGTGACTCATTGTCCTGATCAGTCCTTTATGAGCATCTAGGAGAAGAGGACATGAAAGTCCCAGCTGTTGGGTCATGTTATGCATCCCTTCTGGCCAAGATTGTCCTGTGTTCAGAAGCCAGCCAGACGGTTCCAGGAGAACCATGGAAACGAAAATACGGCATTTAAAAATAATATATCTCCACTGAACTGGCACTGAGTAGACTTGGAGATATAAAAAGGAAGACCCCTGCAGGGACAGATCGAGTCATGTTTTTGTCTTGGGTTGATTCGTTTTGCTTCCATTCTGAATTTGCTCCACAAAAGGTGAGCAAAGGGGATTGTACAGAAGCCAAGGCTCCAACCCAAACATGGTTTGTTTCTTAAAAAGGATGTTGACACCGTTGAACGGGCCCAGAGGAGGGTAACCAGAATGGTTCAAAATCTGGAAGGAATGTCTTACGAAGAGCAGCTTAGGGAACTGGGAATGTTTAGCCTTCCAAAAAGAAGGCTGAGGGGGGGATATGATGGCTATGTTTAAATATTTGAAAGGATGCCACATTGAAGAGGGGACTGGTTTGTTTTCCATGGCTTCAGAGAGTAGGACTTGGGGCAATGATTTCAAACTACAGGAAAATTGATTCTATTTGAACATTAGGAAGAACTTCCTGGTGGTTAGAGCTGTTTGCCAATGGATGATGTGGCCACGGAAGGTAGTGGAGTCTCCTCCTTTGGAGGTTTTTAAGCAGATGCTGGATGAGCACCTGTCAGGAATTCTGTGATGGGGGTTCCTGCATGGCAGGAGGGTTGGACTGGATGGCCTTTCAGGTCTCTTCCAACTCTATAATTTTATGATTCCTGACACTGCTGGTAAAGGTAGTCAATTTTTCAGTGGGAGACTATTAGGGAGTGCTTTTCTCCTTTTCAAATGCTCCCCAAAGACTGTTTTACTAGAAACTATTGTAGACAGTCCATTGATAGCAGAATGATAGCATTATATGGACACAGAATGGATGATGGCCAAAATCCTGGAGATATGACGTTCAAACAGCAGGAGGAAGGTGTTAAAAATTAAAGAAAAGATCTTGAATCTTACCCTGATTTTTCCCCCCTCTTCTGTGTGTGTCTCTGTGTGTGTGTTGCGTCATTATAGCCGTGACTGACTCTTCGTGACCGCATGTCCATGGAGTTCTCTTGGCAGGAATACTGGAGCGGTTTTGCAGTTCCTACTCCAGGCGCCTACAGCACCTGGTATTCCCTGGTGGTCTCCCATCCAAGTTCTAACCAGGGCCAACCCTGCTTAGCTTCTGAAATCAGGCGAGATCGGATGGGCTTAGGGCATCTAGGCAGCTTCCCCTCTTCTGTAGTGGACAGCATTTCTCTTCTTTGGCTACCTCCCTACTTGAACTGAAGTGGATGACATGGTCTTGAATAAATCAATAAACACATTTGTAAGGGTAATCATTTCCTGCCCTCCCTATCCTGAGCAAGTGTTTGGGCAAGGTCCTGCCAAAATATGTCACATATACTTGAATTCCTGCCTTGAGTTGGGAATCGGGCATGGTGCCTTTATCAGTCCATCCCAATGCCATTTGTCTATGATTCTAGTGATCCTCTCCAGTAGCGTAAAAGCTTTGGAAGCAAGACACTCTGTGTCTATTCTAGCAGTCTTGATTGACTGATTGACTAGGGGGGAAAACTTCCTACTTTTAGAACAGTATGACAACGCAACCATTGACCTCAGGAGGTGGTGAGCACTCCAGTGCTGGAGGCATTCAAGAGAGAATTGGGAGGCCATCTGTCAGATTTGCTTTGATTTTGATTCGTGCTTTGAGAAAGGGGGTGGACGCGATGGCCCCTTCCAACTCATAGAAGCATAGAATCCTAGAGTTGGAAGAGACCTCAAGGGCCATCCAGTCCAACCCTCAGCCATGCAGGAACCCCTGTCACAGGACTCCTGACAGGTGGCCATCCAGCCTCTGCTTAAAAACCTCCAAAGAAGGAGACTCAACTACCCTCCTTTGGGGCAGCATCTTCCACTGCCAAACAGCTCTAACCATCATGAAGTTCTTCCTAATGTTCAAATGGAATCTCTTTTCCTGTAGTTTGAAACCATTGCCCCGAGGCCTAGTCTCTGGCGCCATGGAAAACAAACCTGTTCCCTCTTCAATATGACATCCTTTCAAATATTTAAACATAGCTATCTTATCTCCCCCCTCAGCCTTCTTTTTGGAAGGCTAGACATTCCCAGTTCCCTAAGCCATTCCACATATGACATTTCCTCCAGACCCTCAACCATCCTGGTTGCCTTCCTCTGCACCCACTCAAGGTTGTCAATATCCTTTTTAAATTGAGGCGCACATAACTGGACACAGTACTGCAGGTGGGGTCTGACCAGAGCAGAATAGAGTGGTACTATCACTTCCCTTGATCTAGACATTATGGTTCTGTTGATGTAACCAAGAATCGCATTGGCTTTCCTGGCCGCTACATCACACTGCTGACTCATGTTCAGTTTGTGGTCCACCAAGACTCCCAGATCCCTTTGACAGATACTATTTTCCAGCCAAGTATCTCCCATCCTATATCCTATATTCTAAGAGTCTATGGCTGACCATGGACAGACTATTACGAAAACACCCCACCCATTTCCATGTGTGCAGTACAATAATGTTTTTTTCAGATCCCCCTAAATCAAATTTGTCTAGAAGAACCCTCCAGAGCTCAGACATTCACCTTATATAAGTGCTCCAAATTACCAACCGTTAGATTTCAACGTTATCTTCCCTTGTGTCTAACAGGAAGATTTCTCATCAGACTCTTTCTGATTTAAATAATGCAAATGGATACCAAAATACTTCAATATTTTTCCTGACATTTTCCAATCCACACATAATTACCTCTCATTATTTAAATGGTATTTTTATATAAAAATACCCTTAACAAACCCTGACTACATGAATTATCTCTGTTGAATTATGTATGCATTTATAAATAGCAATCGGATTAGTATTTAACGGTATTTTTATTAGCACATATTAGAGGAACATTTGCATATCAAAAATTGTTACCTAACGAGCAGAAGGATAGGTTTATTATTATCAATCAGAAGATTTCCTGGGGGAAAATTCTTGGTGGGGCAGAAAGGCGGGAGAGAGGATGGAGGGAGAATAATTCTGTCTAATTAGTTCCAAGGAGTAAATTCCATTAATCTGCATTCAAAACATGTTCAGTTACCAAGCATATCAATGGCTACTCAGGCCTCCTCCATATGCTATACATGCAGGGGGCAGTAGTGAGCAGCTATAGCTCAGTAGGTTGCAGTCCAGGATTGTGGAGCCAGGATTTTGGAGTTTCAGTCTCCACGGTAAGGCCAACAAACCTCCCAGGGTGTGTGTAACTGTTAGGGTTCAGAGTCTAGTTCCCTGGGGAGACTTGAGTAAAAAGGACTTTAAAAAGGATGTTGACAACCTTGAGTGGGTGCAGAGGAGGGTGACCAGGATGGTTGAAGGTCTGGAGGAAATGTCTTATGAGGAATGGCTTAGGGAACTGGGAATGTTTAGCCTTTCAAAAAGAAGGCTGAGAGGGGATATGATAGCTATGTTTAAATATATGAAAGGATGTCATATTGAAGAGGAAACAGGTTTGTTTTCCATGGCTTCAGAGACTAGGACTCGGGGCAACGGTTTCCAACTACAGGAAAAGAGATTCCATTTGAACATTCGGAAGAACTTCATGATGGTTAGCAGTGGAATATGCTGCCCCAAAGGAGGGTGGTGGAGTCTCCTTCTTTGGAGGTTTTTAAGCAGAGGCTGGATGGCCATCTGTCAGAAATACTGTGATGGGGTTTCCTGCATGGTAGGGGGTTGGACTGGATGGCCCTTGAGGTCCCTTCCAACAATTTGTGGAGTGTGCAATAGGAAGATAATCATAGAACGGCAGAGCTGGGGTGGAGCGTACGGATTATAGAGTCCCCCTCTTTCCTCAGTGGGGGGGGGGGAATCAAACTCCCAACCTGTAGCTCAGCAGCCAGATGTCTTAACCCCTAAGCCAGTTATGTCCAAACTTCAGCCCTCCAGATGTTTTGGACCACAACTCCCACAGTCCTTTGCCATTGGCAATCTAAGCTTAGAATTTTGGGAGCTGTGGTCCAAAACATCAGGAGGTTTAATAATTTTGGAACTGCTGATCAGGAAGAGACCCTATGGATCATCCCTTATTAAGGAGCCAAGTTGAACTCCCAACTAGAGATCGGCATGAAACGCCAAAATGGCATTTCATTTCATTTTTCGTTTCTCCCCCTGTTTTGTTTTGTTTATTATGATTTTTTTAAAAAAATCATTTTGTATTTCATTTTGTTTCATTTTGCATTTTTTATTTTATTTTATTTTATTTTATTTTTTTTCTCACGCTTACCAGATGGCCCATGGGCCAGGTCGGTGCTTTTTTTTTTAAAAAAAAAAATCCATTGACTAGCTGGCCTGCAGGCCAGGTTGGCATGTTTTTTAATTTTATTTTTTTTTATCTCACGCCGACCAGCTGACCCACAGACCAGGACAGCACTTTTTTATTATCTCCCACTGACCAACTGGCCCACGGGCCTTCAGTGCTTTCTTTTTTACCCATGGCAGCAAGCCGTTTTACAGAGGAAACAAAATAGTTCATTTTAGTGAAAGAAAAAAAAAAGACTTTCGTTTCATCCATAACGAAATGCTGCTTTTTCATTTCGTTTCATTTCATTTCATTTTGTTACATAATGAAATGATGAAACAGCATTTCGTTTTTCATTTTGTGCCAATCCCTACTCCCAGCCTCTGACTATGTGGCCTGAATTCTAAACCACTAAGTTACCCAGACAATCCAGACTGCCTTGCGTTCTATACCTGACAGGCACCATGCTCTGTCTTTGCTTTGTTGCAAAGTGTGGGATTTTATGAAATTCCTGGAGCTGTCCAGCAGAAGTGTCGAGATTTACAGCACAAAATAGCTTCCCTTTCCCCAGATTAGACTATCCCTTCTTCTGATTCACTGGCACTTACAGTCTCAACAGCTCACCCTGAGGCCTCCACAAGAGAAAGAATAAAGAGATTTCCCTTAACATAAGAACATAAGAGGAGCCATGCTGGATCAGGCCAACAGCCCATCTAGTCCAGCTTCCTGTATCTCACATGCTTTTGGCAGCGCATGAGACTAGATATCTGTCTCCTGATCCCACTCCCCTGCATCTGGCCCTTGAAGGACCCCGGTTTTAAGCCTGGAGATAACACACATCTCCATCATCATGGGTTGTAACCTGTGATGGACTTTTCCTCCAGGAATCTGTCCAATCTCCTTTTGAAGTCATCCAGGCCAGATGCCATCACCACATCCTGTGGCAGGGAGTTCCACAGACTAACAAGGTGCTGGGTGAAAAAAATCTTTTTCTTTTGTCTGTTCTTACTCTCCCAGCCAGCAATTTGAGTGTATGTCCCCTAGTTCTGGTATTTTGTCAGAGGGAGAAGAGCATCCCTGTATCCAGTTTACTCATGCCCTGCATTATTTTGTATGTCTCAATCCTATCCCCCCCCAGGTGCCTTTTTTCCAGACTAAAGAGCCCCAAATGTTTTAGCTTTTCCTCATAAGGGAGGTGCCCCAGCCCAGTAATCATTTTAGTCGCTCTCTTTTGCACCTTTTCCAGTTCAACTATGTCTTTCTTGAGAAAGGGAACTTTCAGTTCCCTTACTGAGAACTGAACAGATCAAACAACAAACTAACACTGAGCCTTATGGAATAATTTGAAATGCTGTACTGCAGCTGTAACTGTGTTCATGATTTTGGGGTTCAATCCTAGGTAGCCAGCTCAGTGTTCAATCAGCCTTCCATCCTTCCAAGGTTGGTAAAATGAATACCCAGCATGCTGGGGGAATGTGTAGTCTGTATCATTACTTGTAAACTGTGGAAAGAGATGCTTTTTTTTCATTTTTGTTTTCTTTTTTTTGTTTCGGTTTTTAAAAACAAAACGAAAATGGATTTGTATATTGCAGCAGATGCATTGAACAAAAAGAATGTGGTGCCTTTTGTTACAAAACAAAAACGAATTTTTTTGCAAAAAGTCACGAAAACAAACTGAAACGGACCCTGAATTTAATCCATTCCGATGCATGGTCTTAATTTATGAACCATTCCGAATGCATGGTCTTAAGTCGAACTACTCTTAAGTCGAGGTACCTATCTTAAAAAAAATGAAAAAATAAGTTAAAAAATAAAAAAATTGAAAAAATATTTGTAAGTCAAACAGACCATATCTAAAATTTGTTAAGGCAGCAATTAAAACAACAACATTGATGATAGTTATCTTATAACTCACATCTTCACTGCTGCAAGACTAGTTTGGGCTCAATGTTGGAAAGCAGCTTGTAGCTCAGGAGACGAAATAGTGATTAATAAAATTCTCGAACATGCAGAGTTGGACATTTTAACATATAGATTAAGAAACAAAGAAGAAAGCAAATTTGCCTTGGTTTGGAATAAATTTTATACTTGGATTTATAGCAAAAAAGAGGTATAAACATGTTTTATATTTGATAAATCGAACTCGACAATTGAATTGCATTAGTACCTTAAAGTTACTAATGTATAACACACTGAAACTCTATATCTCAGTTCTTTTGAAACATTATTAGCCAAGTCAGATTTTATTCTGTTTTTGTTGCAAAATTGTTGAATAAAGATTATTTAAAACAACAACAACAACAGCTTTCCGCTCTTAAGTCAAATTGTTCTTAAGTCGAGCTGCTCTTAAGTCGGGGTATCACTGTACTTTGCTTTCCTGAGGAATACGACTGCTTTGAGCCACCGGCCTCTTTCAACAGACAGCAGAGAAGGAGGGAAGGAGGCACAGTGGAGAGGCAGTGCACTCTTTGAATTAGAGGCACCATTGGCCAGTGCCATCAAGTGATTGACAGTTTGGCTCAGAAAGGCCACTCCCAGCCACACCTTGTAGAGGCAGCATGCGAGGTTGCAAAAAATGGCAACAGGTTTAACAAAGAATTGGTCTCAGTGTTTCTGCTTTGGCATGCAAGATCATTTCAATATAATTCATGTTCTGATTAAAAGGCGTCAAAATCTGGAAATTTTGAATGTGGGAGGAATGAAAACAGGCAGGTTTCTCCTTTGGGTGCTCGTCACCGAGGAAGAGAAAACAGGACGTAGGAAGCCAAAGTATCCCACTTTTTTTTTTTTGCCTATTTGTAATATTTTGCCTAGCATCTCAGAGGCAAAGCAACTGGATGGACTGGTTAATGAATGAATTACCACCCCGAGCACAGCCGACAGGTTGATTCATAAGCAAATTACACTCGGCTGTAACGCTTCCAGGTAAGGAGCAACAAGCTAATCTAAGATCAGAATCCAGCATTAAGGAGCCTGAGATGGATGGTGCTATTTATTTGCCAACTAATATTCAAAATGAAACAAGTCAACACAGCAACAAGGGGAGGAAATGGAAGCCCCGCCAACAGAGGCCATGTCAATTTAGGATGGAGAGTGAGGGGAAGGCTGGCGGAAGTGGTACCTTTTAATCTGGAAGAGAAGGAAGGTGGTAAACCATGCATGCAGACCAAATGCTGGCTCCGTGGGCAGTGAATCCGCCTGACGGAGCCGATTTGCCCTCTCGCGAGAAGTCGCGAGAGAGGCAGGATGCTTGAAGCATCCAGAAGGGTGGGGGAAGGAGCCCCCTATAAAGGGGGCTGCTCCGACCCCCCCCCTCCAACCAGGCATTTTTGCTGTGCATTCCCCACCCACCCACCCACCACATTTTAAGGGCTAGTGTGAGTTTGACTGGTCGCCCTTGTGGGGCCAGATAGGAATTTTTGACCCACACTCTGAATTGGCCATTGAGAGCGGGGATTTTTCGCCTATCCCACACTGGTACCTGGGCAGTAGGTTGGTCACTTGAGTTTGGTCACACTGGTGGCTGAAGCGGATGGAGGGCAGCGGTAAGTATACAATGAACATCTGTCCCCAAGTACCCTATATCCACAGCACGGCGGATCCAGGAGGTCACTGTACCTGGGGGGGATACACGGGGATGCCTCCCTGCACTGGGAATTACCCAGTTTAAGCCCATCTAATGCAGGGAGGGGTAATGACATCAACTGGCCTAGCGGGGGCAGTAGGCTGACTGCACCACCTGGGGGGTATAGCTTGCCCAAGGCTGCCCAGTTGCAGAGGTCCTGGGTGACCCCACCGGTCAAACCATGTATGCTGAAGCCAGGCCCCTCCTGTTGCTGTTGATGAGTTGTGTGTTGTGTTAATAAAGTGTGGCCCAGTTAAACCCCATTTACTGCCTCGTCTCGTCATTTTGAGTGGGAGGGCAATGAACGATTTACATTTGGACAGGGATTTGCAAGGGCATGTCCTTTGGAATCGATTGAAATGCCAACAAAGTATCAAGGAATCAAATGCTACCATTGCATGCAATGATTCCATACGGTCAAAAGTTGCACGGCGGCCATTTCCAGGTAACCAGGAAAACACACGGCCTCAACAGAAGTTGCAGTATTTTTCAGTGTATAAGACTATATCTGTGTTTCAAATTGTTAGACTGTAAAATCAAGGCTGATCTTAGAGCAGAGGAGAGAATTGCATGGTTGCAAAGCTGCAGTTGTGGGTTGGGAAAGTGGGGGTCGTCTTACACAAGGGGTCATCTTAAAGATGGGGAAAATACGGGTATTTGCTGTTTCAGTCTTATATGAGTTTAAGTGTGCACACACAAGTTTTAAAAAAGGGCAAAATCCCAAGAAGCAAAAAAAGTCAAAAAGAAGTGGAACTTTAAAGACCAACTATTATACAGTGGTAACCCAAATTATGAAATAAATCCATTCCCTGTGTGTTGTGTCATTACAGTCGTGACCGACTCTTCATGACTCCACGTCCATGGAGTTTTCTTGGCAGGAATACTGGAGTGATTTGCCAGTTCCTACTCCAGGCACCTACAGCACCTGGTATTCCCTGGTGGTCTCCCATCCAAGTACTAACCAGGGCCGACCCTGCTTAGCTTCCGAAATCAGGTGAGATCGGATGTGCTTAGGGCATCTAGGCAGCTTAATCCATTCCCTAGGAGGCTTCATATCATGAACATTTCATATCCCGAAGCACAGTTTTCCGTAGGATAGGCTCAACAGCCTTGCCTTAAGGAGTTGAAATGCCTTTGCCAAATTTGCTGTTTGAATGTTCATAATGGGGAACTGGAGAAGTGCCAGTAATATTTACAGCTCTGCAGTAAATTTTGCTCCCAGTCAAATGCCATTTCAGCAAAGTGAAATGTGTTATCGTCCTACAGAGTCTGGCGGAGGGCTGGTGAACTCTCATGGTGGCATTAATCATGACACCTGTTCTTGATGAAAATGTTAGCTCTTCATTTCATTTTCCCATTGCAGAGGGTGTGTTATAGACAAGAACCAAAATTATATTCATGCTTAAGAGGCGTGAGAGAGATGGCTTTAGTATCTGAGGAATCAGATTCGCAAAAGGAAAACCCATCCTTCATGTCCCATTGGCCAATCCCAAAACAAAGCAAACTTATGCACAAAGTACAGTGGGGCACTAAACTTCTTGCTGTGACAAGCAGCAATTAAAACATTTGAAAATAAAACAGCCAACATTATAATGTCATTATACAAAACGATAGTAAGGCCCCACCTGGAGTATTGTGTACAATTCTGGTCTCCACATCTCAAAAAAGACATAGTGGAACTGGAAAACGTGCAGAAGAGAGCAACTAAAATGATTACTGGGCTGGGGCACCTCCCTTATGAGGAAAGGCTAAAACATTTGGGGCTCTTTAGTCTGGAAAAAAGGCACCCAAGGGGGGATGGGATTGAGACGTACAAAATAATGCAGGGAATGAGTAGAGCGGATAGAGGGACGCTCTTCTCCCTCTCACAAAATACAAGAACTAGAGGGACATACACTCAAATTGCTGGCTGGGACAGTAAGAACAGACAAAAGAAAATATTTTTTCATCCAGCGTGTTGTTAGTCTGTGGAACTCCCTGCCACAGGATGTGGTGATGGCATCTGGCCTGAATGCCTTCAAAAGGGGATTGGACAGATTCCTGGAGGAAAAGCCCATCCCAGGTTACAAACCGTGAGGGAGATGTGTCATCTCCAAGCTTAAAACCAGGGTCCTTCAAGGGCCAGATGCAGGGGAGTGGTATCAGGAGACAGATATCTAGTCTCATGCACTTCCAAAAGCATTTGGTGGGGCCACTGTGAGATACAGGAAGCTGGACTAGATGGGCCTTTGGCCTGATCCAGCATGGCTCTTCTTATGTTCTTATATTTCTACCTTTAGGGACTAGTGTAGTGATTTGTAATCTAAATTTTGCTCATGGGAAACACAACCACATCCTGGTGGCATGATGGCATTTCCCCACACCGTCTTCTTGGGTGACACGATGGCACCCGTAAGATCCTCTTTGTTTACATTGCTCACTGGCTCCATTCACCATTCTGAAATGATAGATAGGAATGAGCCTTTTGTGTTTTTATGAAGGGATGACTACACAAAAGAGGGGCCTCTTTTCCCCATTTTGTATTCTTTTGTTGACTGGTGAGCCTCTCAAACACAAAGGATTTGTGGGTATGAAAGACAGATATATAAAAGTTTTGCGGATTGTTTTGTTTTTCCCTCTTTGGTGTAACATTTTTTTCTTCCATGGCACAGTTTTTCAATGAATGTCCTGCAGCTAAAACTGTGCTCATGACCTGGGGTTCAATCCCAGGTAGCAAGCTCATGGCTGACTCACCCTTCCATCCTTCCGAGGTCGGTACCCATATTGCTGGTGTGTGTGTGTGTGTGTGTGTGTGTGTGTGTGTGTGTGTGTGTGTGTGTGTGTGTGTGTGTGTGTGTGTGTGTGTGTGTGTGTGTGTGTGTGTGTGTGTGTGTGTGTGTGTGTGTGTGTGTGTGTGTGTCAATGTGTAGCTTGCATTACTGTAATTAATTCTGTAAACCTCCCAGAGACTACTTGAAGTGCTTTGGGGCAGTATATAAGCAGAACCCTTTGCTTTGCTTTTGCTTCCCTTTGTCAAATCACCCAGGAAACTCTTCACCCAACAATGTTGAAAGGACGACTGTTTGCAGCTAACTGAACAATCGGGAGGAGAGGAAATTTTAAATCTGCAAAAGGGGCTGGATTAGTTGGAACACAATGAGAAGTCTTATTTCTTTTTTTCCATCATTCCGTGTGGGGATGTAATCTCCTGGTGCTATCCTTATTGAATTGAACTGTCTGACTGCCTTCCTACATCCCCCCATCTTGGATGTCTTTTTCTTTTTCTTCATATTTTGGAAATTTCCACCACTTCTTTGAATTTGTATTTTTTTTTAAGAGAGGCTTTAATTGCATTTTTTTGCCTTTATTTGCTTGCTTAGTTTTCTTGTTTTTTTGGAGAGTGAGCTCTGTTTATTTTGCTGTACTTTCCCTTTGACTAACTTTTCTAAAATTGTTATTTGTTCAATTTTCCTGTTAAAGCTGTACATTTTATAAGGGGGGACTGTTTTATGTTTAATGGTGTTTTGATGTTTGTCAGGCAACCAGTGCCAGCCTAGTATGTTGATTCCCTCCCCCTGCCTAAAATTATGCTATCCATGTCCAGATAATCTTCATTATGGTGTGCAGGTGTTAATCAGCTCATATCGTCGTATTCTCCCTCTCCCTCCCCCTCTCTCTCTAATGTTTTTGGTTCTATATTGGGTTTTAAAGTATCGCAGTTGGCCTCTGCTAGTGGTATGAACTGGGATGATAAGCACTTCCAGAGGCTTCCTTTCTCAATAAACTAATGCCTCCACAAGTCTGATTATCTTATTTCTTTCTCAGGTACCTTTGGCTGATTTTAGGATAGATTGGTTCTCTATGGCTTAGCCTCTGCTCTTTGGGAGTGGTTTTCATTGAACTTTTGGAGTACCAGAAAACATGAACAGGGAATCTCAAAACAACATAACCCACTTTCTCTGTTTTTGGCCAGCACACACACACACACACACACACACACACACACACACACACACACACACACACACACACACACACACACACACACACACAAATAAAAAGGCATTTGCAAATGAAAACAAGTAATTATTAACATCTTTCCTTTGCACATTCATAATACAGTAGGACCCTGGTATCTGCTAGGGATTGGTTACAGACCTTCCCGTGGATAATGAAAACTGTGGATAAGAGAGAACACCAAAAATCTCAAAAACTACTGTTTTGTGAGACTAGCTTGCCTTATGGCAGCTGTTTTGTGACAGTAGCTTGCTTTATGGCTGCTGAATTATTTATTTATTTATTTCCTCTGCCAACCATGGATAACTGAATCAGTGGATAATGAATCAATGGATATGGAGGTCCTACTGTAATAAACAAAGCAGAGTAAAATTAGATTCTCTGATACAGTCCTCCAGCAAAGTGTGCATGAGAAAGAATGAACTTCTGCATGGAAACGCCAAAATTCATTTGAAAGCAAAAAACAAAACAAAACAAAAAAACACCAAACCACTGTTGTTCATTTCTACTTCTGATGCAGTTAGGTTGTGTGACTAACACTGAGGAAGAATGCTGGATTTAATGTGTGCTTTTAAACAACAAAATTGAATCCTATTTTGAAGCAATAGCCATATTTTTGGATCTAGTGTAGAAGACTGATAAGACACAGACTGAATGTACTAGCAGGGGGAAAATGAAGCAGATGCCTTTCTTTCTTGCTTCCTCTTTGTTCTTCAGTTCCTGAAAGGAAGATGGGGGGTGTCTTTCTCTCTGGTTTACAGCAAAATGATAACACAGAACCTTTCAACTTGCTTCAACATGCTAATTTGGAGTAATTTAAAAACTAGATTATGTTCAACGCAACCATAAAAACAGACATCTCTGTGTAGGCTTTCCTTGGCCCAGGCGGATTTACAAGAGTGATAACTGAATCTATACTGACACGATGCAGATATTATTAGAGGCAATTAACGGAAATTACTGTAAGCGGTAACATTTCCTTGATACTTTGTGGAACGCAGAGATTTCTTCTGCTGCTTCAGCCCACGTTGGAATTATAACGCTGTTATCTTCCGCATCGTTCAAAGGAACTAAAAGCAACTAATAGCAATTGCGGAGAAAGTTGAAATGCAGCTGAAACTTAAAAAACAAACAAACAAAAAATAACTGGGAAGGTAACTAGTTACCTCTGCTGGTCTCCAGAAAGATTACTGGAACTCATTATATTTTTTAAAGTAACCTTTTCTATGGCCTGATTAGTGAAGAATTCAGTGTTCTTCTATGGCTGTCTGGATGCAAGTGGAAGTCCTCAAGTAGGTCTCAAAGGCTGTCAGTCCAACATTCTGCGGGATGTTCTCTTTGAAAATCCAGGGTTCCATGTGGCCAGGATGCAACCCAAATGAGAAGGTCCAACCCAGATCAGAGAAGAGGACCTTTGATGTCCTTCTTAAGCCTTGGACAAGAACAAAGGCAACTCTTAGGAGGACCTGGCTCCATACTGTGGTCTCTTCCAGCCTTGGAGTTCTACGCTAATTGCTGAATTGTTCAGTAGTTTAGGCACCAGGCTATGGAGACAGTGGTTGAGAGTTTGATTCCCCTACTGGGTCTTGATAATCCATAAAGTCTATTCCAACTCAGCGGTTCTAAAACTATTGTTTTGTCACTGCTGGAAAGCAATGTATTTTAGACATCTGGCTGTGGATCCAGAGGTTGGGAATCATGATATTCACAACAAGGAATGTTGTAAGGAATCTTTAGCCTTACAAAATGAAGACTGAGAGGGGATTAGCTATGTTTAAATATTTGACAACTCTTCGAGTGACAATGCCATGACATGTGAGCTCTGCAACTAAAACTTGATCCTGGTCCACTTCAGGGTCCCATCTGCCTGGCTGTCTGCAGGACAGCCAGGAGGTATAACAGTTCGCTGTACCATTTATGCCATCTGCTTTTAGAATCCTAGAAACATGGAGTTGGAACCCGGAGAAGACTGGAGTTCTGTTCTTTGGGGTGCCCTCCTCTGGGTACAGTGGCCCCCTCCCCAGTTTGGGGGGTGTTACCCTCCGGCCTGCGGACAGGGCCAGGAATCTGGGCGTGGTCTTTGATCCAGCTCTATCCCTTGAAGCTCAGGTGGTGGCTGTTTTGAAGATCGCGTTTTTCCATCTCTGACGGATCGCCCAGATTCATCCATACCTGGATGAGACCTCCCTGAGAACAGTCATGCAGGCCCTCATGATCTCGCGGATTGATTACTGCAATGCTCTCTACATGGGTTGCCCTTGACCCTTACCTGGAGGTTCCAATGGGTGCAGAATGCGGTGGCCAGACTGGTGGTGGGTATGTGTAGATACGATCATATCACCCCAGTTCTGGCCCATCTGCATTGGCTGCCTGTGGTCCTTCAGATAAGGTTCAAGGTCCTGGTTTTGGTTTACAAAACCCTCCATGGCTTGGGACCCAAATACCTGTCGGAGCGTATCTCCCAAAGGTCAACTGAGGCCTGACCCACTAGAATGTCACAGGTGCTCTCACTCTTGAGTGGCCATGCCCAGGAAGGTGTGGAAATGGCTTACACGCAACCATGCCTTCTCTGTGGCTGGCCCCTCACTTTGGAACCATCTTCCGAGTGAGTTGTGCCTTGCACAGTCCCTGCCTGCCTTCCAAAAAGCACTTAAAACCCTGCTTTATCGGGAGGCATTTGGTGACATTTAATTTAATTTAATTTAATTTAATTTAATTTAATCTTTTTCCCTCCTCTTTTCCTTTTTTGATGCCTCTTGACAATGATTTTCTCTTATTATTCAATTGTCTCCTCCTCTCCTCCTTTTCCCCTCTTTTAAATCTTTTTTGATTTTTGCAATTGTCACTTTGTGCTTCATCTGTCTTTTAACCCCTATTGTTAACCGCCCGGAGTTCCCAGGGAAGACGGGCGGTATAAAAATGAAATAAATAAAAATAATAATAAATAATAAGGCCATTGAGTCCAAACCCCCTGCTCAAGTCAGGAATACAAATCAAAGAGGTTCTAGTAGACGGCCATCCCATTTTCTTCTGAAGGCCTCTAACTTGTGATCACTTCCCAAAGTTACTACTTCCATTGTTGCAGTGGTCTAAGAGTTTGACCGTGCCTTCTAATATTCAACTGAAATCTGGCCTCATGTCACTTCAGCCCATTGAATTCCAGTTGGGGATTGATGGAGGAGGACAGATCCTGCACCTCCTTTGGAAGAGAGCCTTTCAAGTCTTTGAAAAGTGCTCTCTTATCTCCCCTCTTTCGCCTTTTCTCCGGGGTAAACATGCCCAGTTCTTTCAGTCTTTCGTCCTAGGATTTGGATGCTAAGAGCATAAGAACCTAAGAAGAGCCCTGCTGGATATGGCCAAAGGCCCAAATAGTCCAGCTTCCTGTATCTCACAGTGGCCCCACCAGATGCCTCTGGGAGCGCAAGAGACTAGATCTCTGTCTCTTGATACCCCTCCCCTGCATCTGGCCCTTGAAGGACCCTGGTTTTAAGCCTGGAGATGACACATCTCCATCATGGTTTGTAACCTGTGATGGACTTCTATCAACATTATAAGGGGATTATGAAAGAAATACACAAATGCACATGTTTATGTGTATAGAAGAGAAAATTAGCTTAGCAGCAGCATGTAGATAAAGTGTAGATACTTGCAATAAGCGTTTTTGGAATTGAAAGACATAGAGACAAAGATCATGATTCAGAATAAAACTCTTATATTGAATATATACAGTAGATATACAGCAGCATAACACCATGCATAACATATATACAGAGCAAAATATACAGCAGAATGGGGGGTACTGTCTTCTCACCATAAAGAGTCCCAATTTACATTACACCAGACAGTTCCTTTATACACATTTGGAACTCATCAGACATACTTTTAACCAATCACATCCTGACACACCATGATGTCATTAAACTATTCCACCTGTGCTAAATCACTTTAACCCCCTAGTGATTTCTAATCCCTTGCACTGGTGGCTAACATCATGACACTGCATTTTTCACTGAACAAATTCTCTGTTCAATCTGTTAAATATACATTACATACATTTTGTCAATTCTACATATTATGACAACTTCTCCCCGAGGAATCTGCCCAATCCCCCTTTGGAAGGCATCCAGGCCAGATGCCATCACCACATCCTGTGGCAGGGAGTTCCACAGACTAACAACATGTTGGGTTAAAAAATATTTTGCCCGTTCTCACTCTCCCAGCCCTCAGTTTGAGTGGATGTCCCCTAGTTCTGGTATTTTGTGAGAGGGAGAAGAGCGTCCCTCTATCCACTTTCCTCATGCCCTGCATTATTTTGTACGTCTCAATCATATCCCCTCTCAGGCGCCTTTTTTCCAGACTAAAGAGCCCCAAATGTTTTAGCCTTTCCTCATAAGGGAGACTCTGCAGCCCAATAATCATTATAGTTGCTCTCTTTGGCACCTTTTCCAGTTCCAGGAAAAGGTGAACCTGCTGAAGCTTTTTTGCCATCCTTCTTAAAGTGCAGTGTCCAGAATGAACACAGTACTCCAGGATAGCCCTAACCAGTGCTGAATAGAGGGGAGGGTAGTAACTTGAGAGATTTGAAGACTTTAAGTCTGTCAAGGCACCCTGAAATACCACTGGCCTTTTCTGTTGCCCCATCACCATGTTGGCTCATAATCAGCTTGTGATCTATAACAATTCCATAAGCCTTCTTATGCATAGTATTGCTGAACCAAGTAAAGTTGTCCCCCACCCTTTCCCGGTTCACGTAATACGGTCCTGGTATATTGCAGGCCCATTGGAGGCCCCAAAAATGCTTTCCTGCAAACCAGAAATGACTTCCAGTAAACCAGAAGTGACCTCCAGATCAATAGAAAGCACTTTGGGGGCCTCTGGGGGAATGGAAAGCCCCTTGCAGGCCCATTTGGGGCAGGGCATAAGAAAAGCCCTGCTGGATCCAGCCAAAGGCCCATCTGGTCCAGCTTCCTGTATCTCACAGTGGTCCCACCAGATGCCTCTGGGAGCACATGAGACTAGATCTCTGTCTCCTGATACCACTGCCCTGCATCTGGCCCTTAAAGTAAGGCCTGCAGTAAGTACAGGAGCCCCCAGAAAGCCCACCCAGTCCTGACTGGACCCAGCAACCGCATATTGCCGATTTTCAATTATTGCGAGTTGGGTTGGGTCCCTCACCCCTGAAATAGGTGGGGGTTTACTGTACATGCTGTAGTGTAAGTGTACATTTTGTTTCTTTTCCCTAGATGTAGAACTTTGAACTTCTCAATGTTCAATGTCATTCTGTTGTTTTTAGCTCAGTGCTCGAGCCTCTCAAGATATTTTTGAACTCCGTTTCTGTCTTCCACGGCAGAAGCAATTCCACCCATTTGTCATCTGCAAATGTGATAAGCGGCCCCTGCACCCCCTATGAGCATGGCCAAATGAATTTGCACTCCTGTCTCCAGCAAAAGAGGAACGTGTCATGTTTATAAGTGGACAAATTCCCCCTCAAAACTAATTCTAAAAATAGGAAGAGTCTATGCTTATGGGTTGTGGATCTGCAAAAAATTATAAATTCTCAGCAAAAAGACAGTTGTTAATGCTCATCTGTTATCCAATCTAGGTCATACAGTTCCGGTGGTACATGATTTTCTCCACCAAGTGTGTCTTTCCCCCCCTAATTCCATAGATATGTACTCCAAATACTCATACAGTGGTGTGGAATTCTGTACCTGCCTTTGTTATCAGGTGCAAGGTAGTAACATTCTAGTGTTCAGTATTATCTTCATTTCCATGTCACTTTGTGGGAGTTTGCAAGGACAAGACAATGAGGAAACATCCTTAGATGGAAGGAAAGAAAACTCTATAATTGATTTAGGTGAAATCAAGCAGCTACACTCAAGTTTGTTTGCTATCTGAACAGCACTTTTCCTTCCCTCCCGGCTGCCTCCTTTTGGGTTCCATCCGAAAACAACTTTGTCGGCTGTCAGCCTTTGCTGATACCATCTTCTGTTCACAGAACATGTCCCTGGTGAGGGTCCAGGAACTACGGACAGACCATCTGGGTGCAACAGTGGCTTGTGACTCCAATGCCAGATGAAGTGTTCTGAAGCCACTGTAGGTTCAAATCCCTACTTGACAGGAGCTAGACAGGAGCTACGGAAGGGGTTTCAGCACCCTGGACAGCTCCTGCAAAGGGCAGTAGAGATGGGCATGACTCATTGAAATTTTCGTTTTCGTTTTTGTTTTTTCATTTCGTTTCGCAATGAAAACGAAAATGAAAAATTTTTCAGAAGCAAAACGATAACGGAAACGAAACGAAAAATTTTGCCGTGCTTTTCGTTTTTGTTACGGCGGACACATTGCATTGAAAAGAATGCTAACGAAACAAAAATTTTTTGTTTTTGTTTTTGTTTTTTGTTTTGTTTCGTACAAAAATGAAAACAAAAATGTGCAAAAAAACCCCAAAAATGAAAATGAACCAAAACGGACCCCTAAATGAAAAACGAAAAATGAAAAATTATTTTTTTGAGTCGTGCCCATCTCTAAAGGGCAGTTCAAAGAAACATAGAAGCAGAGAACCCTGAAGTTGGAAGGGGGTCAATAAGATCAAGTCCAACCCCCTGCTCAAGGCAGGAATACAGATAAAAGGAGATCTGAAAGGTGGTTGTCCAAATTTCACTCGAATGCCTCCAACGTTGGAGCACTCACCACTTCTGGAGGTCACTGGTTCCACTGTCGTACTGCTCAAACAATTGGGAAGTATTCCCTCCTATTCAGCCAAAAGCTGGGTTCTCTTGAGCCCATTTTGTGTGTCCTGCATTCTGTGATGATTGAGAACAGATTGTGCCCCTCCTCTGTGGGATATCCCTTCAAATATTTAAAAAGTGCTATCATATCACCCCTCCTTCTTTTCTCCAGGAGAAACATGCCCCGTTATTTCAGTCTTTCCTTCTAGGAGTTGGTTTCCAGGCCCCTGATCATCCTTCTTGCCCTCCCCTGAACTCTTTCTAACTTGTCATCATCTTTCTTGAAGTGCAGTGTCCAGAACTAGACAAGGCTGAATAGAGGGGAGAAAGCACCTCACAAGCTCTGGAAATTATACTTATGTTTAACATTTTTTAAAAAAGAAGAAGGCTGAGAGGGGATATGATAGCCATGTTTAAATATTTGAAAGGTTGTCATATCGAAGAGGTGACTGATTTGTTTTCCATGGCTTCAGCAGCCAGGACTCGGGGCAATGGTTTCAAACTAAAGGAAAAGATATTCTATTTAAACATCATGAAGAACTGCCTGATGGTTAGAGCTATTCGGCATTGGAATATGCTGCCACAAAGGAGGGTGATGGAGTTTACTTCTTTCAAGGTTTTTAAGCAGAGGCTGGATGGCCATTCGCTGGGGGTACTTTGATGGGGGTTCCTGCATGTCAGGGGGTTGGACTGGATGGCCCTTGAGGTGTCTTCCAATGCCATGATCCTCTTAATTCTAAAGCCTAAAATATAATTTCCCTTTTTTGTGGCCACATCACCACTGTAGCTTATGAGCTACCAGAATTCCAAGATCCTTCTCATTTGTAGTATTGCTGAGACAGGTATCCCCCATCAGGTAACTGTGAATTTGATTTCTTCTCTGCACTTCTCCCTGTTAAATGTTATACTCCAGTTCAAAACCAGAAGTGGATTCTCCACACCTCTGAAACTGGAGTCACCACCAGCCACCACTCTGAGTACTCTGAGATGGCCATCAAGACAAGTTTGCCTCCAGCAAGGACATCCGGCTGTCTTCCCCTGGGCAGGTATTGAAAAAATGTTCAACCAAATTATCTAAAATTAAAATGTGGAACATATGGGTCTGTAGATAATGTTTCTTTACAAGGTATCACTTTTTCCAGGCAGCTATGCCTCTTCACACTTCTTAAGGATGGGCTTCCCCTGCTATTTCTGCATAATCTTATTTTTGAAAGGAATCATTTCACTTTTCATCAGCGATGTGTCTGTGTGTTTTCAAAATATCCCAACTCAATCGTTTCTAAACGTTGTGTGGGTGTGCCGAAAGGGAAAAGAATGACAAAGGAGAAAGACAGAAATGCCTTCCTGCTACTTTAAAATGCACCACATAACGTAATACCCAGCATGGTGTCATGGATGAGGACTCTGAAGGCATGGGTTCAAATCCCCACTCAGCCATGTTGGGGTTGTTGGAACTGATAAAACCCACTCCTTAAATATCTCGCATTGAAAAACCTGTTAGAGTCACTGTAAATCAGTTCTGATGGCCCGGAACAATGCCAACATAAGTAACAGATTGAAACTGGTGGAAGACCCTATTCCCCAAATAGGAGACTGATTCAAAGCTCAAGACATCCTACACCTGTAATATGTTCAAAGCAAAAAGCAAAGCAAAGTGTTCTGCTTATATACCACCTTATAGTGCTTACAGCACTCTCTGAGCTGTTTACAATTTATATATATGCAGACTACACATTGCTCCTCCCCCCCAGCAAGCTGGGTACTCATTTTACCAACCTCGGAAGGATGGAAGGCTGAGTCGACCATGAGCCTGCCACCTGGGATTGAACCCCAGGTCGTGAGCACAGTTATAGCTGCAATACAGCAGTTTAACCTCTGTGCCATGGGGCACATCTATCTATCTCTATCTATCTATCTATCTGTCTGTCTATCTATCTATCTATCTACAGTATCTATCTATCTATCTATCTATCTATCTATCTATCTATCTATCTATCTATCTATCTATCTATCTATCTATACACATATTTAAAATGAATGAAACAAGTATTATAATGGAAATGGTAAAATCAATATATGTGACTGAGTAAATGTTACTGAAGTTTTTAACATGACCAAGTAAATATTCTTTCAACTGCTGATATACAAAATACTATTCATAATCTATTGTCATACTGCTCTCTCTCTCTCTCTCTCTCTCTCTCTCTCTCTCTCTCTCTCTCTCTCTCTCTCTCTCTCTTACCCCCTATCTATCTATTACAGTTTGTATGTTGTTGTTCAGTCGTTCAGTCGTGTCCAACTCTTCGTGACCCCATGGACCAGAGCTACAGTTTGCCTCCCGGAGTTTTGTCAAATTCATTTTGGCTTTGTAAATCTCATTCTCTGTCATCCTCTTTTCCTTTTGCCTTCGATTTTTCCCAGCATCAGGGACTTTTCCAGGGAGTCAGAGCCTCACAAAATCTGTCCTTCCAGTGAACATTCGGGGTTGATTTCTTTCAGAATGGATAGGTTTGATATACAGTTTGTATATGGCTTTTTAAATATACATTGCAGAGACATCTGATGGTTGACAAGACGTAATATCACAGAAGTACAACAATCAAATAGAATAGAACAAAATTAGAAATGAACTAACTCAATCATTAATATGTAGAAAGCCCATTAATATTGATCAAATCTGGCAACTGGGCCTAAACCATAAATCATCAAACTAGTTGTCATTAGAAGCAGACATGGCTTATGAGTGAAAGAGTGAAAGACACCTCTGAACCTGATGGTCTGTTTGCCAAATGGAGTTCAGCAAACATTTAGCCTGACCAAAAGAAGACGGAGGGGAGACATGATAGTTGTCTTCCAATACCTGAAGCGTTGCCACAGAGAAGATGGCATAGATTTATTCTCAGTTGCACCTGAGAGTAGGACAAGAACCAATGGGTGGAAACTCCTCAGAGGGAGAGCCAACATGGAAATAAGGATAAATTTCCTGATGGTGAGAGCTATTCAACAGTGGAATGGGGTGCCCCATCACTGGAGGTTTCCAAGAAAAGATTGGACAGCCATCTGCCTGGGATGGTCTGAGGTCTCCTGCCTTGGGCAGAGGTGACCTCATATCACCTTGGCTCATAAGAAGCCCTTGCTGGATCAGGCCAAAGGCCCATCTAGTCCAGCTTCCTGTATCTCACATTGTGGCCCCACCAGATGCCTCTGGGAGCACATGGGACTAGATCTCTGCCTCCTTATACCACTCCCCTGCATCTGGCCCTTGAAAGACATGGTTTTAAGCCTGGATATGACACATCTCCATCATGGTTTGTCACCTGGGATGGATTTTTCTTCCAGGAATCTGTCCAATGCCCTTTTGAAGGCATCCAGGCCAGATGCCATCAACACCTCCTGTGGCAGGAGGACTAACAACATGCTGTGTGAAAAAATATTTTCTATTGTCTGTTCTTACTCTCCCAGCCCTCAATTTGAGTGTCAAAATAAGACACATACAAATGTGAGCATGAATGAGGGTTCAGGGGCATCTGGGAGGAGAAGGTGGCCTTCTTACATGTCAGATAGTTTGGCTACCAATGCTCTAAGGTGGCTACCGAGACAGGCTGTTATGGAACAGGAAGGAGAAGGCAGAAAAGTGGAGAGGAGGCTGTTGATGGAAGGGGAAAATAGAAATAGAAAGGAGCAGGAAAGCTTATTTTCTGTTGCTGCCATTTCTGCATGCCTTTTTCCAATTTTTATTCTGCCCCATTTGCATGTGAATCATTTCCCCCCTTTAAAAAAGGGCCTCTTAATGGCACATATTTACATACATATATTACTATGTGTTTTCATATTGCCCCTCCAACTCTATTCAAATGTATATTTCCCTGCAAAGGAGATATTTAAATGAGCCGTTGAGCCCAACTTTGGCATTGAAATGTGTATTATGATACGTTTAAGCTGGTGGGAATTGCCGCACAATGATGGGAGAATTGAAAAATTGCAGGAGAGTGGGCCATTCTGATTATCCTGACAGGTGTAGATCCCAGATATTTTGCAATGACAGTCCCGAACGAGTGGAATGTCTGAAGTCCTCTTTGGTGGAGAGGAGGCTCCCTGATGGATGGCGTGGAGGAGGAGAAGCAAACTAAAAGCACTGGAGAGAAAACCGTGGGGCGCAGTGCTTTCTTTGACCTTGACGTGGGTTAAAACTGTTGTGAATGAGGGAGGAGAAAAGAGACAAGGAGGAAGAGAGGAAAGAGAAGTTTCCTTTCTCTAAGATTCTGGGCAGACTTAAGAACATAAGAAGATAAGCAAAGCCCAGGTGGATCAGGCCCAAGAGGACATCTGGTCCAGCTTCCTGGATCTCCCAGTGGCCTCAGCAGACACCTCTGGAAGCCAGTGAGACAACTAGAGACAACTAATCTTTGCTCAGCAAAGATTAGCCTCCTGATGCCACTCCCCTGCATCTGGCACTTCGAGGGACCTGGACTTTTCCTCCAGAAATTGGCCCAATCCCCTTTTCAAGGCATCAAGGTCAGGTGCCCATTGGCCCACCCTGCAGCAAAGAGGCCCACAGATTAACGACACACAGAGTAAAGAAACATTTCCTTGACTCTCCCAGCCTTCCATTCGAATGGATGGCCCCCAGTTTTGGTCTTGCATGAGAGGGAAAAGGGCTTCCCTCTCTCCACTTCATCCACCCCCTGCATAATTTTGTCAAACATGTTTTTGGTATTAAGTCATAGGTCTGAGTCCAAGTCTTGGACACCAAGTCCAAATCTGAGTCTTTGGTACCAAGTCCTAAGTCCAAGTCTGAGTCTTTGCTACCAAGTCCTAAGTCCAAGTCTGAGTCTTTGTTACCAAGTCCTAAACCCAAGTCTGAGTCTTTGCTACTGAATCCAAGCTATATTGAAAAAGTCACAAGTCATGGGGGGTGGGGGCAGGGCCGGCACGCCCATTAAGGCGAACTAGACAGTTGCCTAGGGCGCCAAAATGGAGAGAGGGCACTGGCCAGCCTGCCATCCCCCCACCCCCCCGCCGCTGGCCACCACCATCCGTCTCCCCGCCTGCCAGCCGCCCATCTCCGCCTGCCCTCCGCCCCTGCACCCATCGCCGCCCACCCCTCCCATGCCTGTTGCCATCCGCCCCTGTGCCTGTCACCATCCACCGCCATCCGCCACCACCCCGCCTCCCAGCCCCTGCTGCCCCGCCGCCCCGCCCCCCTGCCCCACTCCCACCCACCCCACCACCCCAACCCTCACCTAGGGCACAAAAAAACCTAGCACTGGCCCTGGTGGGGGGAGCAAGTCAAGTAATGGCCTTCCTTGAGCAAGTAGTGACATCCTTAGCCTGTTGGCTCTCAGTTTGTTTCGCAACAGTTCTCTGGACTGGGCTGAGAACGGGCACTTTTACACAACCTCTAAAATCCACTGGCAACTTAAATTCAAACCAGAGATCATGGGGGTTTGTTCTGCTTCCTGTGTTCCCACCCTTCCACACACCATTGCTCCTGTCTGCAGTGAGGGGAGGGAGAAAAAAAAGGGGAGAAAAGAATGCAGGCTCACCTCCGTCTGCTGTCAGAGCAGCCCCGTAGGGATTCCAGGTGGGAGGACAACAAAAACAAACAGAAGGTGAGGAGAGCCTGACATCCACAGCTCTATAATCTGCATCGGAACATTTTTTACCTCCGGAGACCAGGTACTTGTGAAATACGCTGGGGCGCGCTTAGGTAGGTGTGGTCGTAATTTTTTTTTTTAAAGTCCGCAGCTGGTAGAAAAACAATTTTAAGCTCCGCATCTGGGAGCCCTTTGCCTCGGATATTAGGGTTCGTGTAAAAGCAGCCAAGGTTGAGTCAAAATTTTCCCCTTCTCCCATCCCAGTTCCCACACCAGCTCCAAAATGTAATCCACCCGCAGGTCCCTCTGAAGCTGCCGGGTGCCATAAAATTGCCTGCCTTATTCCATATGTTTAATGATGTTGGGCTACTTCAAACGAGATCCTTTATAGGCCAGGGAATCTGACTGCCTTAATTGGGCTGGGGGAAGGGAGGGGAGGGGGAGCCTCGACATTCACGCTGGGATGTTAATTGGCACCATCAACATGCCGAAGAACCTTAATTCCTCTACTTAGAGACACACCTGTTCTCTGCCTTGCAGAACAATATCGAGAGATTCAGAAGGAAGCCGAGTTTTGCAAACTCACAGCTGTTGCGCTGCAAACAGGTTGGGAGAATGGTGAAGGGAATGGCACGTGTTTGCACTGCAGGTCTTTTCCTCTCTGTGTGTGCAATTATCAGTTTTTCTTGCCTAATATCCTTTAGCAGGTGGCTAGGAAAAACCCGTGAACTCCCACCAACCAAGTATCATTAATCCGTACTAGAGTCAGAGGTAACTGGAGATAAGTTACGGTGTCTGATAACCGATGAACTTTCTAAGGCATTCTCTAATCCCAATTTTAAGTCTATTGCTGGGGTGGAAGATCTTTGCACACCCAAGACTCTTCCTTCCAACTTAGGGTTCCCCCAGGATCCCAAGGGCTACAAATCTCTCCCATCCTCAATTTAAACAGATGGTTTAAACAGATGGCTTTTCTTAGGGCCTTTCTGCTCTATTCGTAACAGAGCACGACACCATTGAGAATTTTGGATCTACATGAAATGCAGGTCAAATTAAAAAGAAATTGAAATGCTAAGAGAATTAGACCGTGTTGTTGTTTTAAACCATAAGTGGGGTACTACAATAGCATTGCATTAGAACTTCTTGGAGGGGCATAATTTGCGTGAATTTAAGTGCTTTGCAGATTGAATTCCTCCACAGTCACAGAATATTTGTCCCGTATTCCAGTAGTCCCATAGTCATTGATTGTGCTTTGGCCTTCCTACTTTGCTTCAAAATCATATTCAAATGACCAAGCTGGTGCCTCGCCCTGCTGGGAGAAATCCTTCAGGATTCATCCATTGTTCACGGAATGTTGTTGTTTTTTGCTATCCATAGATTGAGCCAATCCTCTTCTGGACAAACATTTAGAGCTTGAGGGGAGTGACGACAGTTCCTCCTCTGTCTACGGGGTGGGTGTCCATGAAGTGGGCGCTTTTCTCAAGGCGGATCAATTTAAAAAGGATGCTGGCAACCTCGAGCGGGTGCAGAGGAGGGTGACCAGGATGGTTGAAGGTCTGGAGGAAATGTCTTATGAGGAACAGCTTAGGGAACTGGGAATGTTTAGCCTTACAAAAAGAAGGCTGAGAGGGGATAGGATAGCTATGTTTAAATATTTGAAAGGATATCATATGGAAGAGGGAACAGGTTTGTTTTCCATGGCTTCAGAGACTAGGACACGGGGCAATGGTTTCAATAACTACAGGAAAAGAGATTCTATTTGAACATGAGGAAGAACTTCATGACAGTTAGAGCTGTTCGGCAGTGGAATCTGCTGCCCCAAAGGAGGGTGGTGGAGTCTCCTTCTTTGGAGGTTTTAAAGCAGAGGCTGGATGGCCACCGGTCGGAAATATTGTGATGGGGTTCCTGCATGGCAAGGGGTTGGACTGGATGGCCCTGGAGGTCTCTTCCAAATCTAGGATTCTATGATTCTATGATTCTGCTGGTGAAAACATCCATATAGAGCCCAAGGATCTTTAGTCTGGAAAAAAGGTGCCTCAGAGTGGATATGATTGAGACATACAAAATAATGCAGGGCATGAGTAAAGTGGATAGAGGGATGCTCTTCTCCCTCTCACAAAATACCAGAACTAGGGAGACATCCACCCAAATGGAGAGCTTGGAGAGTAAAAACAGACAAAAGAAAATGTTTTTTTACCCAGTGTGTTGTCAGTCTGTGGAACTCCCTGCCAGAGGAGATGGTGATGGCATCTGGCCTGGGTGCTTTCAAAAGGGGATTGGACAGATTCCTGGAGGAGAAGTCCATCCCAGGTGACAAACCATGATGGAGGTGTGTCATCTCCAGGCTTAAAACCGGGGTACTTCAAGGGGCAGATGCAGGGGAGTGGTATCAGGAGACAGAGATCTAGTCTTGTGTGCTCCCAGATGCATTTGGTGGGGCCACTGTCAGATCCAGGAAGCTGGACTAGATGGGCCTTTGGCCTGATCCAGCAGGCCTCTTCTTATGTTCTTATGTTCTTATGTTTATGTTCTTAATGCTGCTTTGAGAAGTGGAAGACGTGCCATGGTGCTCAGGATCAAAAATGGAAAATGGAAGGCACACCAGGAGCAGGAGGAAGAAGCAGGCTGAGCCCTGGGTGACCCCTTTGTGTGCACTGGCCCCCAAAGAATCAGCATCCTAGTATCCATGGCTGGCTGGCCGTTCTCATTCTCTGCCTTGCAGCCTTTTCTCGTTTGCACCCTCAGCAAAGGGCAAGCGACCCGGACAAATTGCCGAATCCATTCCAGCCTTGGCCTCGTCCTTTCTGAGGTGAACGGGGGTGGGGGAAGCACCGTGACAAGATGTTCACAGATTGTCGCCACACGCAACACTCTCTCTCTCCCCCTCTGTTGCCCTCATGCTTTGGTAGCCAAGGGGTCCAGGTTGTGGCAAGGTTTGTTCAGAAAATGAATTGGCATATTGAATTCTGGGAGAATGACTATACAGAAGTTGCTGCACACCTGTGCAATAATTATCTGATAACATAGACGTCGGGTGACACTTTGCACATGCTCAGATTTCCAAATGCTGAATCATTATCGCATCAGCCAAGAGGGTTTAGGGTTAGGGTTAGGGTTAGGGTTAGGATGTATGGCACATGTGGTTGGGGTATGTTGGAGAGAGCAGCATATCATTCCGCCTGTCAAATTAGTGAGTTCTTGGACTGTTGGATCACTGGAGTGGACTGTATTTTGACTACGTTCCTGCCTGCCGAGTCTACAAAGTTTGGTGTATGTCTATTTTGTAAATAGAGTTTGGTGAAGGGAATCGCCGCTGCATCTTTGTTTTTCATTTTAAGCACAGCTATTTGGCTCCTCTGTAGCCCAGAACAACTGCACTTCCGCTGAGCGGTACACAGCTCTGCCGGATGGGCTGTGGCCTGTTCCAGCAAGGCTCTTCTTCCTGGTTTGTTCTCCATGGCTTCAGAGACTAGGACTCCGGGCAATGGTTTCAAACTACGGAAAAGAGATTCCATTTGAACATTAGGAAGAACTTCATGTCAGTTAGAGCTGTTTGGCAGTGGAAGATGCTGCCCCAAAGGAGGGTGGTGGAGTCTCCTTCTTTAGAGGTTTTGAAGCAGAGGCTGGATGGCCACCTGTCGGAAATATTGTGATGGGGGTTCCTGCATGGCAGGGGGTTGGACTGGATGGCCCTTGAGGTCTCTTCCAACTCTAGGAGTCTATGATTCTATGTTCTTATGATTTTATGTTCTAACACATTTGGGGTTATAACACTTGACAGATGGCCTCCTGTTTCCTAACTCATATATTTTCTCACCGCCACAGTTGCCATGGCAGGCCGTTTGAGGAGGAGGTGCAGGAAGCTGGAGGCACCCAACGTGGCTCTCACCTTCCTTGGTACTAAGTTGTTTTCTTGGTGGATGGGGGGGGGGGCTTGTCTTTTCATCCATTCCTCTGGACTCATGTCCATGTGTCAGGCATTTGAATGAGCCAGCCAGGTGGGAATCAAAGAACCGTTGAATCATTTTGTTGGTAGGGGCTTATAAAGCTCTCAGGTCCAACCCTTCCTCAAGGCAGGGATAGAAACCAAAGTAGATCTGACTGATGGCGGTCGCATTTTGCCTTGAAGGCTTCCACTGTTGAAGCACTCACCACTTTCCGAGGTCATGGGTTCCATTGATGTACTGCTCTAACAGTTAGGAATTTTCTCCTGATATCCAACTGAAATCTGGCGTCCTGGCTGACGTGTCCTATGCTCTGGGAGGATCTAGTAGAGATCCGGCTCATCCACTGTAGGACTACCTTTTAAGTACAGTGGTACCCTGTATAAAGGACACTTTCATTGGTTAAGATGGTTGGCCAAGTGGCGTGTAGCTGATCAATGCAAAGATAAAGCAAGGTAAAGTGGGTTCAGCCTTTGAAATCATCTGACATTTGAATGCTCCAGAACCTCAATGTCCACCCATCCTGAAGACAAATGCAGTTTTGTTTTGTAAATTCCTATCCAGCTAAAGGCTCCATAAAGGCTCCATCCCATGTTTAGGTGGGCAGTGAATCCAGTCCAGGTTTTAACCGGAACCTTGAAAGAGAATATCCAAAGTGATCAAGCCAGTTGGAGAGTTTTACTAATATCTTTATTAAAGACTTGGATGAAGGAATAGAGAGTATGCTGATTAAATTTGCACTATACCAAATTGGGAAGGGTTGTTAATTCCCTAGGGGATAGGATGATAGTCCAAAATGACCTTGACAGACTAGAGTGCTAAGCCAAAGCTAACGGAATGGGTTTCAATAGAGAGCAATGTTGGGTGCTGCATTTAGGTTAAAAAACAAGAATTGTGCCGATATAGGATGGGAGACACCTGGCTGGAGAATAGTACCTGTGAAAGGGATCTGGGATTCTTGATGGACCACAAACTGAACACGAGTCAGCAGTGTAATGCGCAGCCAAGAAAACCAATGTGATTCTTAGTTGCATCAACAGAAGCACAGTGTCCAGATCAAGGGAAGTGATAGTACCACTCTGTTCTTCACTGGTCAGACCCCACCTGGAGTCCTGTGTCCAGTTCTGTGCGCCTCAATTTAAAAAGGATGTTGACAACCTCGAGAGGATCCAGAAGAGGGTGACCAGGATGGCTGAAGGTCTGGAAGTAATGTCTTATGAGGAATGGCTTAGGGATCTGGAATGGAATGTTTACCCTACAAAAAAGAAGGTTGAGTGGGAATATTATAGCTATGTTTAAAGATTTGAAAGGATGTTATATTGAAGAGGTTTTGTTTCCCATAGCTTCAGAGACTAGGACTTGGGTTAATGGTTTCAAACTACAGGAAAAAAGAGTCAATTTGAACATTAGGAAGAACTTTGTGACAGTTAGAGCTGTTTTGGCAGTGGAATATGCTGCCACGGAGGGTGGTGGAGTCTTCTTCTTTGGACGTTTTGAAGCATAGACTGGGCGGTCCTCTGTTGGGAGTTCTGTGATGGGGGTTCCTGAATTACAGAAGGTTGGACTCTTCCAATTCTATGGTTCTATGAGAGGGTGTCATTCATCCACTGATAAACCTTTGGACTAAAACCTGGAACGGAGTCATGGCCACATTGACATTGGAGACACTAGCTTTGTCTGGTGGCAATGAAGGTGCAAGCCGTCCCCTGTGGTGCCACTAAATTTCCTTGAGTGTCGTCCCCTGCATTCTCTGGGAGTGGGCGGGCTTTAACTGACTGGACAGCTGTGCTAGGTGGTGCTTCCAATTGAAGGCATTTGCAGAGAGGGAATATTGGGTGGAAGATGATGGCTGCGGCAAGTGACAAACAATTTTCACACCTAATTTCATCCCAAACGTTGGTTGTGGTCGTGGTTGTTGCTCGCTCGTTCGGCTGTGTTGTTTTGCATCTTTGTGTCTGTTTTTGCAAGCATGGCTGTGCTGTGATAGGGGAGCTTGTCAGTATTCGACACAGAAGGCACCATCTTGGAGCAGATACAGCCGAAGGAAATCTTCACAAACTTTCACATTATTCCTGCTTTTATCTGCAGGACTGCAGAGCTTCCGTTTGTTTCATTTAAATGTGAATGAGGAGTGTATTTGCATTAAGGAGAGGAGGCTTGATCCCCCCCCCACACACACAATCCTTGCTCTAATGAATAACCACAAAAGGTACCATTCCGATACAAACTTGGGCCGTTACTTCACGAACCGCTCGCTTCGCGGCAAGCCCTCATTTCTGTGCAAATTATTCCTGCTCCTTTTGGCTATGCTTTACCGTGCTCCAAGCGGGTGAGGGTTCCCCCTGCCAGCGGCCGGGAATCTTTTCGCCGCATCTCGCTGTGGTCTTGGTTTTTGGCTTTTATTTCAAGTTTTTAAAAAAATATTCAAACAGGGGTATCGATGCATCGCTTTCGTTTCATCGCTTTGCGCTTTACTTCCTCGCTCGAAAGCGGTGGCGGCGGCAGCGGCGGCAGCGGCGGGAGCAGGAGGAGCCGCTGCCGCCTCGCCCGGCCAGAGCAGGGCACCCGGGGCAGGCAGCGTGCAAGCGGCGGAGGGCGGCGGCTGTGCCATGCGGGGCTCCCAAGTAGCGGGGCGGCGGTGGGGGGCTGCCAATGATGCCAGGAAACAGTTGAAATCAGTAGAGCCATTGCAACTGACAGTCCAGCATCAGTGCATCGATGCCGGTTATTTTTTAAAGGACGGATGCGAAATAAGGAACGTTGAAAAGTGGCATGCGAATTGTGCTCGAATCGGTCCTAAAACTGCAGCTCGTGAGTACTGAGAAACAGGGGCTGGAAGAACACGTGACCACCAAAGACCGCCTCCGATTCACAGCGAAGGCAAGGTCGGTTACAAAAGTAACGGCCTTGTTGTGCAAAAAGAACTTTTTCTCGTTTTCTCTTTGCAAAGTCTAGATTGCATTTGGGGAGGGGAGGGTATTGTAACAGTGGCAATAAAAATTTATAATTAATCTTATAATCATCTTATTAAGGCTTTAAAGAGTATTTGTATCTGTGCTGGGAATATATTTGTTAAAGAGGGAACTGCAAGGGGCCTCTGTTGCTAAACTTCCTTCTCTGCCAGCCACCAACGGCTAGTCTCAGATATTGTGAAGGCTGTGTTCCCATAATTTGCTATAGTGGAAAATTACTGATCTCTGCTGTTCTTTCCTAAGAATGATTTTCACACGGACCAGTCTCTTCTGCTTTTTATAAACTAGAAATCACCAGCCCTACAGCCGCCTTAGTGTAACAAATGAAGCAACTGTTTTCTAATAGGATATGTGTACCTATGCACATGCTTGTCTTGAAATATGTGACGTGTCTCTGTTGAAGTCAACAGCATAAGTATAGCTTTCTGATCTCCAGAAAGCGTCCTTCTCGCCTCAGAGAAGCACCGCCAATGCATTGATTCAATTGTTTCAATAAATTCTTGAAGAAACCCGGTGTCAGCCTATCTGTCAATCTGTCCTGAAGCCAGCAAAGACTTTATATATTGCAATCTAGAATTGTTTGTGGGTAACAGTATGGAGATGTCTCCCCCCGCCCTTGGGGCAGAGACATTAACCCAGCTGGCTGCATGGGTAAGGCCTTTTGGGAAACTTTACACCTCCCCATCTGAGTGGGGAGGCCCCGGATGAAAGGAATTGAATTGAAAGCCAGTTTGGTCTTATCTCTTCCCCCAGATCAGCCAGGAAGCCCATGAGATAGTATGTAGGAAAAAAACAAGCAGTCTATGGTCATTCAGCAAGATCCTGCTATTATAGATAAGCCTGACACATGAGCCCTGTCTCCACCCATCTGATGCTCTGTCATTGTAATCAATAAAGCCTTGCACCCAGGCTAGCAGTCAGGAGACACTGCTGCAGGAGGCCTGGCCTGGCTGAACCCGACGATAATGCGTCTGCATGTAATCATTCCTATCGGATGGATCCTTTCTTAGGCCGTTACTTCATGAAGTACTTCGCTTCGCAGCGGGATTGCCTTCGCTTTGAATGCGAAGCTGGTCATGTGGTCTCCCTTCGCCCCCACCCCTCTTTCTCTGTCCTCACCATGCGAAATTTTGGGATCGAATCCATTACTACCTCACGTGCTCCCTTCGCATTCGGAAGCTTACTTGCAACGTCCGGTTTCTGCTTTCTTTTATTTTTTTTAAAAAAATTACCATGGCGTATCGATGCATCAATACCCGGCTGTCATTTGCGGTCAGAGGCGCACAAGCCAGCGGTCAAGCCCGGCTCTCAAAGGCCCCTGCGGTTGTCCCGAGGACTTGTGGGCGGCCATCGTGTTTCCCTGAAGCAGAGCAGCTGGGTTGGGTTTTTTTTTGGGGGGGGCGGGGAGAGGCTTCTCTCAGCTTCATCGCCTTGTGTGCCCCGCCGCCGCTCTCTGGGTGGGCGCGCGCGGGGGTGTCTTGCAGCGGCGGCACCGACACCCCCTCCCCCTCCCTCTGCGCAGCCCTTCGCCATCCCTTGCCAGCGGAGGGGCTCTGCTCACGTCATCCGGGGAAGCTTGCCCCCCCTCTGTTGCCCCTGCCCCGTGTACAGAAGGCAAGATCAAAAGAACGGGTTAACCGAAATATCTATGCATCGGCCACACGTGACTTTGGATGCGAAGCGGGATGCGAAGCGAAGAAGATTCCTGGCCTCCGGCAGGGGAATCTCTCGCCCCGCTTGGAGCACGGTTTAGGGGGCATGGTCGGGGTGGCGCCGAATCCAAAGAGGAGGAGCGTGTGGACTGAAGCGATCGATTCGCACGGAAATTACGGCTCGCCGCGCAGCGAGAGGTTCGTGAAGTAACGGCCTTAGTTGCTGTTTGAGCTTCCCTTATAAACTTCTTTCTCCAATCCTTTCTATGAGGCATCCTCTTCCTCCCATGTTCCTTCATTTCTCCCTGCCTCCGGTGCTTTGGGATGACCACGGGAGTTTGTGATCATTGCCCAGGCAAGGACATCCCGAACTCACATGGTAGAAGCAGAGGATGCTGGGGAGAAAGTTGCAAATCTAGACCCTGACGGGGTCCTCGTTTTCTGTCTAACAACTACAGGCAAGCTGGGATGGCACTGCCTCTTTGAGCCCCATAGGATCCGCATAGGCAGAGCCGTCACAGATAGAGATGGGCACGAAACAGAAAACCCATGTTAAAAAATATCGTATGAACCTGAACCGATCTGGACTGTTTCGGGTCCTTAGCGGGTGGCAGCGGGGGTGGCAGTGGCTGATCCTGGCTCCTGTGGCAGGGACTTTTTGAGGAGCTGGCTTGGGGCCAGCGCTTCATTTTTTTTCTTCAAGCACCAACTGCGTGGCCCCTGGGGCCAGGTCCGCACTTGTTTATTTTATTTTATTTTATTTTATTTTATTTTATTTTATTTTATTTTATTTTATCTACCAGCTGTAGCACGGCCGGTTGGCATCCCCCCACCCGTAGGCTCCTGGACCCTCCCTGCAGCCAGAATGGAGGGCCCCTGGAGTAGCACCAAGTAAGAGACACGACCAGCAAATGAAATGAACCAAAACAAAACAGAAATTTCTGTTTGGTTTCCTTTCATTTCTCTTAGGGGGCAGTTCGTTAATCGTTACATAACAAAATGAATAACAAATAATGAAATGAACCAAAAGTTCATTTTGTGCTCATCTCTAGTCACAGAGCAATGGGAAGGAAGGAATATCTGGGTGTGAGTGGTGCGAAGGAATCCTGCCTTTAAACACATTGGATTTTGAAAACAAACAGGCTTATCATTCCGATGGCATACCAGCTAAGCAGGATTCTTTTAGGTTCTTAAAACTGCAAAGCTTACTAGGTTAAAACATGTCTTAAATTATCCAAAAAGTAAAATATAATGGTGTTTTATTTCTAAACAAAAAGGCAGAGGAAAACAAAATTGAAAAAAATATATATTCAAAAAGACATAAAAAAAGACTTAAGGTATGAACTTATTTGCCTACAGAATAACACCCACTAGGTTACTCTCTCTATCTGGTCTAATCTAACTAACTCTGATACCATCTATTTAGGCAGCATTGCTAGATGCAGGCTGAATTAATTTATAATAGCAATTTGCTTCTGTCGTCTTCTGCAAAGTTTTGAGGTGAAGGATGGCATGTGATATGTACTGTCCAATTGTAGCTCTCCTGCTCACATCTGGAAACTTTGTTATGTCAGTCAGTCAGTCAGTCAGACACCTTTATTGGAATAAATAAATAAATAAATAAATAAATAAATAAATAAATAAATAAATAAAATAGACAATGAACAATAGAGAATAAAATACACAATTGGGAAAGTGTACATACCCGGACCAGTTATGTCTAAAAAGTTGCATTCTTTAGATAACATTTCTACTGCAAAGGGGAAAGTGCTTTTAATATCAGGAAATCACTCCATGGCTTTCAGCCCACTTTGAAATTATAAGGCTGTATTTTCCACATCATTCAGAGAAACTAAAAGTAACTAATAGCAATTGCAAAGAAGGGTGAAATGCAGCTGAAGCTTAAAAAAAAAAAAATAACTATGAAGATAACTAGTTAGTTACCTGGGCTGCTCCCCTGAAAGATTACTGGAACTAGCTTTTTGCTTTGAACATATTACAGGCGTAATCCATGTCCCAGCATTCCTAATTTCCTTACCAGTTGGTGCCTAGGTACCTGGATCAGGTAAGTTTTTGCACATCTATGGGCCTTTTCACACGACCCCTAAGATCCGCTGGCCACTTAAATTCAGACCAGAGATCTTGGGGGTTCATTGCTCTTCCTGCGTCCCCACCCCTCCGCACTTCCTTGCTCCTGTCTGCGTGAGGGGAGGGAGAAAAAAAGGGACAAAAGAATGCAAGCTCACCTCTGTTTGCTGGTCCAAGCCGCCCGGAGCCACATTCCTTCTCTTAAAGGGGCGGGAGGCAAAAAACAACAACAAAGAAGCGAGGAAAGCCCGCACTCACCAGATTACATCCGGATTTGGTGATTTTCACCCTCCAAGAGCAGGTACATGAAAAGTGTGCTGGGACGCGCTTAGGTGGGCGTGGTCACACTTAATTATCTGTAAACTCCGGAGCTGGTGGGGAAACATTTTTAAGCTCCGGAGCTGGGAGCCATTTGCCGCGGAGTTTAGGGGTCGTGTGAAAAGGGCCTTAAGCATTGTTCATCGCTCCCCCGTGATGCAGAGGGGGGATCAGGAGAAGTGGCGCACGATGTTTAAAATGACTTTTAGCCACCAACCAGGAGTCAAAGCTGTTTCGAGTTTCCAGTGAAATTTCTTACGCACTGCACAGAGAACCGCAGAAGAGCTACGAGATCCCCAGCTAGCCCATCCTTTTCTCATTAACCAGGACTCACTCATTTGCAGGAGAAAGGATAAAGACATTTCATTTTCTATGGCTGTGAACAGATCAACAACCAACAACAGCTGATTTCAACCAGCTAAAGAGAGGGAAAGCATCCCTCTGCAGAGAGGTGGGGCTCTCTTGGAATTCACGGGCAAGGAAGGAATGATTGGTTAGGGCTGTGTAGACTGACAGCTCAGAAAGGCCAATCCCAGCCATACAAGCTACATGCAGCATACGAGGTTGTAAAAGCTCCAACAGAAGCCCCAGTGGTGCCACCTCCCTTACAGCTCAGCCAATAGGCTGGGGAAGAAACGATCCATTGCTAGATCATAATTTATGATGCAAGGGAGAAGGAAGATAGGGGGAATCAGCACATATTTGTTTGCCATGCTACCGGTGTGTCTATCTATCTCTTGCTTAATCCATCCATTCAGCGTTATGCATTCCATTGTCAAGGATGGTGCACAAGGATCCCTGCCAAAGGGATATAAATTTTCACCTGTCTCGACCTTGCAGCTGAGAATGAGGCTGTCATCTCTCCTGACTGACAAGGGCAGGAAGGAATTGGTCAGAGGACTCGCAAAGATCCTTGAAGAAGGTTTGTTTCAGTTGCTCAGGTTTTGAACAATTATGCTCAGTCAGAGGGTGTAAAATAAGGAAAACTGTTCTTTTTTAAGAGCAGAAAGCAATGAATGTAGAGATGGGCACAAACAAACAAAAATGAACCAGGACGTTCATGGGAAATTGCTGGTGCGTTGATTGGGTCAGGTTCATCCAAACTGTAGAAAGTAGAAACTGAACTTTCCCAAACCAACAAACTTTTTATGTGAATTAATGACCTTCCTGCTTCCACCCACAAAAACGGTGTACCCTGCCTTTTCCTGAAACTGAGGTGGCCATCTTGAGAGGCCATCTTGAGAGGCTGCTGCTGCGCATCCACCTGCCTCTTCGCTGAGTTTGTGTGTGTGTGTGTGTGTGTGTGTGTGTGTTTTAGACAGCCACCGGCAGGGAATCCTTTGAAAAACCGATCCATGATTCGCTGAGGGAAATATTGGAAAATCATTGTTCGTGGTTCGTGGATTTTGCCGAATCCCAAATTGCCATTTTGCTGGTTCGTACCCTTCTTTAATTGAAATGATTTGTTTGTCCCTTCCACCGGGCTGTCCTTCTGGGCTTGCTGTGTGCATTTTCGAAAACAATGGCAACTTTCATGGGTGGGGCGGGAGGGGAGATTCTTCCTTATTCTCAGTTGCATGTGAAGAAACTTATTGAGTAGCTCAAGAAAACCCAAATGGATGAAAAGTAGACATTTGGCACGCATAATTTGGCCAAACTGGATCAATCGTCTTCCACAAAAAAAAATTCGTCCAGTTACCTGCTTATCTATCACCTTTTTTAATAATAATAATAATAATAATAATAATAATAATAATAATAATAATAATAATAATAATAATAATAATAATAATAATAATAATAATTTATTGCCATTGTGTGTATATACACAGTATACACATACAACGAAAATCAGACACCCAGAGTCCAGATTCAACACACACACACACACACACACACACACACACACACACACACACACACACACACACACACACACACACACACACACACACAAATCTCCAAACCCTCTCACACACATTAAAAAAAACCTTCAACACACACACATAAAAAATCTCTGAACACTCCCCCACCCACCCACCCACCCCCCACTAAAAACACAAGCATCTACACAACAGACTAGGTAATCCTGTCCAGGTGCTCACTGCTGGTGGTCCTTGAGTTCATTATTAAGTGCAATTATAGCTCTGGGATAAAAACTGTTCAGAAGACGTGTGGTCCGAGTTTTAATTGTTCTGTATCTTCTGCCAGAAGGCAACAGTTCGAAGAAATTGTGAGCAGGATGAGTAGAGTCTCTCAGAATGCTGTGTGACTTCCTCAAACAGTGAGATGTGAAGATGTCATCCAGGGTTGGTAGTTGGGGCCCGGTAACATTCTGGCCAATTTTAATTATTCTCTGTAGAGTTATTTTGTCCGCTACAGAGCTGCTCCCATACCATGATAGCATGCCATAGGTTAGGACACTCTCAATGGTGCTGTGATAGTAAGACAGAAGTAGATGCTGAGATAAATTCATCTTCCTGAGCATTCTCAGGAAATACAGCCTCTTCTGTGCCTTCTTCACAACCATATTGGTGTTTGCAGCCCATGAGAGGTCCTCTGAGATGTAAGTGCCCAGATATTTAAAGCTACCAACCCTCTCCACCTCCTCACCATTTATGTACAATGGTAAATGTACATCTTTCTTCCTCCTAAAATCAATTATACGTTCTTTAGGTTTTTTGGTGTTAAGTATAAGATTATTTTCTTTACACCACTGAGTCAACCCTTGTACTTCTTTCCTATAAGCAGACTCATCTTTCTTACTAATGAGCCCCACCACTGTTGTATCATCTGCAAATTTGATGATTGTGTTGGAGTTATACAGTGGGGTGCAATCATGTGTGTACAAGGAGTAGAGGAAGGGGCTTAGCACACAGCCCTGAGGAGCTCCTGTACTTAATACAAGAGTAGAAGAATGGTGGGATCCCATCCTTACTGACTGTGGCCTATCAGTCAGAAAATTCCTTACCCACAAACAAATCTTCTGATGTATACCCAAATTGGCCATTTTGAAAAACAACCTATTAGGTAGAATTGTATTAAAAGCAGAGCTATAATCCACAAATAACAGCCTTGCATATGTTCCCTGTTGTTCTAAATGGCTCAGTACAGTATGGACAACAATGGATATAGCATCATCAGTGGATCTGTTATTCCTATATGCAAACTGAGATGGGTCCAGAGTAGATGGAAGTCTAGCCTTAATATAATCTAGCACCAATCTCTCAAATCATTTCATAATAACAGATGTTAAAGCTATTGGTCTATAGTCATTGAGAGATGCCACTACTGACTGCTTAGGGACTGGCACTATAATAGATGTCTTCAGGGTTAGGGTTAAACAGTTCATTTGTTGCTATGTTCTCTCAAGGAGTCCCTGACCTATGGTGGCTGTATGAATGAGCAACCTCATCCTCAACAGCTCTGCAAACTCAAGCCTATATAAGAGATGGGTCAATTTCCAAATAAGAGGTGGGTCAATTTCCAAATAAGAGATGGGTCAAGCCCTAAGCACATCCGATCTTGCTTGATTTCAGAAGCTAAGCAGGGTCAGCCCTGGTTAGTACTTGGATGGGAGACCACCAAGGAACACCAGGTGCTGTAGGCGCCTGGAGTAGGAACTGGCAAACCACTCCAGTATTCCTGCCAAGAAAACTCCACGGACATGGAGTCATGAAGAGTCAGTCACGACTGTAACGACACAACACACACACACACACACACAATTTCCTTAATGGAATTGACCCATCTCTTATTTGGTCTTCCTCTTCAATACTGTATTTCCTAGCATGGAAGCCTTTTCCAGAGAATCCTTTCTTCTCGGGATGTATCTAATCTTATCTCATGGTGAGATTCATTTTCATAATTTTTACCTCCGGGGATAGTTCAAGCTTGGTTTGATCTAGGACCCACTTAGTCTGTCTTTCTGGAAGCCTGGGTATCCACAAAGCTCTCCTCCAGCACAACTTTTCAAACATTTTTTTCCCTTGTCCGCCTTCTTAATTGCCTGGCTTTCACACCCGTACAAGAGCTTCAGAAATATGAGTGTGTGGGAGATCTTGGTCCCCAGGAACACGTCCTTATATTTTAGGATATTTTGCTTTTCCTTCACTGGTGACTTTCTGGGCCTCAGTCGTCATCTGATTTCTTGGCTGCAGACTCCATTTTGATTGATGACTGCACCAAAGGACACAAAACCTTTCATTATTTTTTTTTCATTGTCAAATAGAAATGGGCATTTCATTTTGGAAGCGGGCTGGTTCCGAAATGAAATGTGCCAGCACAGCTGGCGATCGAAACCCAGTCCCACTCTCCAGAACAAAATCAACCACTATCTTACCTTGCTGTAGTTGGCACTGGGAAAAGTCCAACCTGGAAGCAGCCTCTGATGTGTCATCTTTCCCTCTCCCTGGCACTGGCCAATCAGACAGGGAGGTGGGATCATGCATGTCCTTACACAGCTCCTGATTGGCTAGCACCAGGGAGAGGGAAAGATGACATGTAGGAGGCTGCTTCCTGGTTAGAATTTTGCCCAGCATGAACTACAGCAAGGTAAGACAGTTGTTGATTTTGTTCCAGAGGGTGGGACTGGGTTCCAAGTGCCATCTGTGCTGGTGTGTTTCATTTCAGAACCAGTCCCCTTCTGAAATGAAACACCCATGTCTATTGTCAACGTTAAAGTTTTGTAATGCATTCCAGAAGCCGGTAGATCTTTGTGATATGATCTCAGGTGCCTTGTCCCTTTCAGGTTCCAGCTTCAAGATCAGGCATGTCTCACTCCATCTATGGGAAAAAGCATGGCTTACAATTCCTTGAGCTTCCATTTGTTTGCATGGGAAATGAGACCAGTGGTCTTATAGGGGCTACATCTCCTTTCTTGAGGATTGGGATGTATATTTAGCATTGCTAGTCTGTGAGTTTCTACTTTTCCTCGCCTTATTTCGGAAAGGAGAAATGTGGATAATTAAAACCCATACGTGTAGGTTCTTTCCGCACACACACACACACACACACACACACACACACACACACACACACACACACACACACACACACACCCCTGTGTAAAATTCTTCCCTTTTCTGGTCCACTCGAGATAAATCATTTTCACACCCGCCTCTTCCTTCTGAGCAAACACACGCTTCCTTTCACACAGTGAGGAAAGGCACATGGCGCTCCAGCCCACAGGGTATTTTAAACATGGGAGCAGACAGAGCCAGTCCTGACAACGGAGATTGCGTTCATTTTTAAAGGGCCTGGTGATGCCATTGTTCACTCGAATGGAGTGGAGACAGGAGAGAGAGGGAGAGAGAGGGGGAAGGGAGAAAGGGGGAGCCATCTGTTTGAAAAGGAATCTGTTCCCTAAAGGTCTTTTTTGAATATATAACTATCTCTCTGAAGTGTACATATTAAGGGGCGAAAAGTCAAATGATACTTTTTCCAGCTAGCTTCTTTTCTCCTCTGCTTACATCATGGATTCCCAACTTGGAGGTTCTGCCCCCCCCCAAAGGAGTTTCAAAGTGTTTTCTCGGGGTTCACCAGACATAAAGACACAAGAGGGTTCTAAGCTGTGAGGCAAGGATGGGGACTCAAGTTGCACAACTCGCTGTCAGTTGGGATGGATATCACACCAGTAATTCAACTCGGATTTGACACTGGTATTTTTAATTACTCAGACTTGACTTGTGATGTGGAACCTACACACCCCTCCCATTTTTTTCCAGCTGGGAGAAGATTGTTTTTGAGAGAGAACTTAGACTTGGCACTTAGTACCAAAGACTTGGGACTTGGGACCAAAGACTCATAGAATCATAGAATCCTGGAGTTGGAAGAGACCTCAAGGGCCACCCAGTCCAACCCCCCTTGCCATGCAGGAACCCCCATCACAGGACTCCTGACAGGTGGCCATCCAGCCTCTGCTTCAAAACCTCCAACGAAGGTCAGACTTGGTACTTGGTACAAAAGACATGGACTTGGGACTTGGGATCAAAGACTTGGACTTGGGACTCCATTCTCAGTAGCACACATTCTTGGCCAACTTTGTCACAAGGTTACCTTAAGGACCAAGTGGGGAAACCACGGGCCAGTAGACAAATAGCTAAACAAACAGCTCAGTTGGCAGGTAAGACAGATTGGTAGTTTCAATGTCATATTGAAGAGGGAACAGGTTTGTTTTCCATGGCTTCAGAGACCAGAACTCGGGGCAATGGTCTCAAACTACAGGAAAAGAGATTCATTTAAACATTAGGAAGAACTTCATGACAGTTGGAGCTGTTCAGGAGAGGAATATGCTGCCCCAAAGGAGGGTGGTGGAGTCTCCTTCTTTGGAGGTTTTTAAGCAGAGGCTGGATAGACATCTGTTGGGAGTCCTGTGATGGGGGTTCTTGCATGTCAGGGGGTTGGACTAGATGGCCCATGAGGTCTCTTCCAACTCTGATTCTATCATTCTGTGATTCTATGATTCTATGATTCAGTCCCTGACTGCAGAGGTTGGGAGTTCAATTCCCCACTGTGACACACCCCCCCAGAGAAAAGCAAGCCCATGTGGCTTTCATGATAACAATCTTAATTTTTGTCTCTGGGTGCCCATCTCCTGAAAAGTCCTGGCGGAGAATGGGGGTGGGGGGTGGGAGGTGGCAATGGCTATCCACCGGGGGCTTTGGAGAGTCCACCTGCCACTGAATTACTCCTGCCCTCTGCTTCCTTTTCTATAATCAGCTGTCAATTCCCACCCATTCTTTCCCCTGCCTTTATTTTTGGATCTTACCTCACTCTCATTGCACTGGGCATATCAAATCGTCTTCGGAGCCAGAGCTAGGAGCATCTCCCTGGTGCATCGAAAGAAATAGGAGCAGAGCCTTGTTTGTTCTTGTCTGTTTACCAAGCAATTTATAATGATGACAGAAACATGACAGCTTAGAAAGGAAGAGAAGAGATGGAGGCCCTAAAAGCTTTTAGACATCCAGCGAGAGAAGGAGGGGTGTAAAAAAACCACAGCTTGGTGGACTGGAGAGCGGAGGGACAGTCTCTGACCTTTATTTATTTCCTGCTGTGGTTTGGCAATTTGGGGCCTAAAACATTGGCCCAAATTTTAAAATGGATTTTCATGGTGGTTAAAGGCAGTTTTGTAAATGGGGAGGGGAGAGTTCTTGTTAATTTATTCCCCATGCTGTGCAGTATCTTGCAAGTAAGATGTGAGTCAAGTGGATAGAGAGACCCTCTTCTTCCTCTCACAAAATACCAGAACTAGGGGACATCCACTCAAATTGAGGGCTGGGACCACAAGAAGAGACAAAAAAGTATTTTTTTTTAATCCAGCATGTTGTTAGTCTGTGGAACTCCCTGCCACAGGAGGTGGTGATGGCATCTGGCCTGGATGCCTTCAAAAGGGGATTGGACAGATTCCTGGAGGAAAAGTCCATCACAGGTGACAAACCATGATGGAGATATTTGTCATCTCCAGGCTTAAAACTGGGGTACTTCAAGGGCCAGATGCAGGGGAGTGGTATCAGGAGACAGAGATCTAGTCCCGTGCGCTCCCAGAAGCATTTGGTGGGGCCACTGTGAGATACAGGAAGCTGGACTAGATGGACCCTTTTCCTGATCCAGCAGGGCTCTTCTTGTGTTCTTATGTTCAGTGGTGGTGAACCTTCGGCACTTCAGATTATTTGGACCACAACTCCCACAGTCCTTTGTCACTGGCAATCTAGGCTCAGAATTCTGGGAGACTTCCCGTAAGGGATCTCAGAATTATGGCAATAATATGTCTTGGCAGAGATGGGACTGAATATATAACACTTGCATCAAGCTACTCATAATGGGAACAAAAAGCAAAAGTCAATGATAGCACAGACTGTCAGTATGGTGTATAACTGATATGGAGAAGCACAGACTCCAAAGAAGCTTGAGAGAGTTGTGAGATTCAGGTTGCTTTGCAAAGGTGCCTGAGCAGACTCTTTGCAGAGCCATTCCAAAAATAATAATAAGGAAGGAAGGAAGGAAGGAAGGAAGGAAGGAAGGAAGGAAGGAAGGAAGGAAGGAAGGAAGGAATTAGATAGATAGAGATAGATAGATAGATAGATAGATAGATAGATAGATAGATAGATAGAGAGAGAGAGAGAGAGAGAGAGAGAGAGAGAGAGAGAGAGAGAGAGAGATGTAAAGGTCCCTCCCCCCGCACATGTGTGCTAGTAGTGTCTGACTCTAGGGGTGGTGCTCATCTCTGTATTCAAGCCGAAGAACCAGTGTTGTGCAAGTCCATGGTCACATGTCCGGCGTGGCTGCAAGGAAACACTGTTTTTACCTTCCCACTTTTTATGGCGGTACCTATTTATCTACTTGCATTTACATGCTTTCGAACTGGAATGTTGGTAGGAGTTGGGGTTATCACCAGGAGCTCGCTCCGCTGCATGGCACCCGGGATTCGAACCGCCGAGCTGCCGACTTTGCAGCCGACAGTTTTTGGAAGCTTTACTCCACTGATATGCACATAAGACATTCCACATTTATTGGTTAATCAAGAGTTGTTGATACTTAGCAGGCTATGTATCATAAGAGATACTTTTAATCAGTTGGTAACGCTGGTCATTGTCCTGCGAATTTTGATCGCTGCGGCGCAGAAACTAGCCACACTATATGTTATAGAGGAATTGATATCTGACAGAAGGAACTGAGTATAATAATGACCAGAGCATCCTGGATATTTATAGAGTATTGGGGATATAAGCTTAGCCCAGGTATCTTCATAAAAGGAACAGTGAAGAAGTACATGTTGTTGACTCAAAAAATGAAGAAAAATGGGAGGCACCAAAAGTTTGAGAGAAGAGAGGGACTCTCCGAGTTCCAGTAATTTTCATTTGGAGAAACATTTTGCTGTGCGGGCTGTGTGAATGCGTTGTCTATTTTGCAGCAATAAATACACACAACGAAGGAGCTTATTTGCTTTGCTAATTTCTTTTCTGCATGTGTGTGTGTTGGAGCGCTTTCCAAGTTTGACTGATTTTTATAAGCTGTTATTTGATTAATTTACTGTGTACATTATTTCCTTTAAAGGTATGTTTTTGGGGTGGGCGGGTGGGCGGGTGGGGAGTAGATTGATTTTCTCTGAGTTTTGGAGTAGTTTTCAAGAATCCTTAAAGATTTTAGATTGCCAGAAAATTTGAATGGAGGAACAATCCTTTCCATGTGAAACAAAAGGATTGGAATGCAAAACAGAGAAAAACAAAAGGAAATTTCATTTATTTCATTTATTTGATTTATACCTCACCCATCTGGCCGATAGAAGAGGCATCTCCTGGAAAGAACCTAAAATGAAATAAATTTATTGATTAATCATTTTAATGAAAAATATTATATGCTGTCTTCCAACTATCCTAATGCTGTGGCCCTTTAATACCGTTCCTCATGTTGTGGTGACCCCCTTGCCCTGCTTGGAAGAGACCACCTGCCCCCTTTGGCAGAGAACTGCCACAGGTGCCATAGAGAACTTCCCTCTGTATTGAGTCTCGTGGTGCAGTGATAAATGCCTGTACTGCAGGTAAAATCTGTGCTCACGACCTGGGGTTTAATCCCAGGGAGCAGGCTCAAGGTTCACTCAGCCTTCCATCCTTCCGAGGTCATTAAAATGAGTACCCAGCTTGCTGGGGGGGGGGCAATGTGTAGCCTGCACACTGTAATTAAAATTGTAAACTGCCCAAAGACTCCTTAAAGTGCTATGGGGCGGTGTATAAGCAGAACACTTTGCTTTGCTTTTTTTACAGGCACCCTAAGCCAATCGCAGCCTCCGGTGCCATTGATTGACATCCCCTCCAACCTATCAAGCAGTAACTCACTCTTCCCCCTTCCTCCCACTCCTTCTCCAGACCCAAGCTGTTGGTGCCTTTTCTTCACTGGCTCATGGCAACCCCTGTGAAATGGCCATTTGACTCCCAAAGGGGTCCTGACCCCCAGGTTGAGAACCACTACCCCAGAAGGATCCAACACATATGGGGGGGAAACCATGCACTTTCCTTTCCTTAGGAAGCTAGTACAGATTTTTTCCTGTTTTCTAATGGCCAGAGAAATTGCGGAGATTTTCTTTTCATGCCCCAGAAATTCCAATTAACTCTACTAAATTATAATATTTACTCCTTGGTTTCAGGGACGCTTGGCAACGAAAGCTTTTAGTCGTTTGCCTGCCACTTTTTTATGGCCAGTGAGGAAAAGAATATTGGACATGTGGGTTGTTTTTTTAGTCTTCTAAATGTTTGGTTTTGCAGTTTTGATTCCCCCCCCGCAATATGTCCTCTAACTGGATATATGGGGAGGGTGATACTGCCAATGATGGAAACCATGTTCTACTGGGTGTTCTACTACACTTGTACATCCATTCTTCCTTCTCCTCATGGCTAGACATATTTGGCTTCATTTGCATGAATTATACAAGGCACAGATTTCAGCTGTATTTAACGTTGAGCTCTTCTCTCCCTCTCTTTTCAAAGTGCACACAGCTCACTGGCATCCCCTTTCCGCTCCATGATGCTTCATCATCTGCTTGGACATTTGCATTAGAATGGGTGAAATAGTCCCCCTCTTCAGCATTAAGAAATGCACATCTATACACAGATAAATCGGTACTGTAGAATCGGAGAATCGCGAAAGGTGCCTCAAAGGCCATCAAATCCAACCCCCTACTTGGTGAAGGAATACAAATCAAAGCACCCTCTGAGGGTCTCTGAATTTTCTCTTCAATACCTCCAGAGCTAGAGCACACACCTCTTCCAAGGGAAGTGACAGTACCACTCTATTCTGCTCTGGTCAGACCCCACCTGGAGTCCTGTGTCCAGTTCTGTGCACCTCAGTTTAAAAAGGATGTTGACAACCTCCAGCGGGTCCAGAGGAGGGCGACCAGGATGGTTGAAGGTCTGGAGGAAATGGCTTATGAGGAATGGCTTAGGGAACTGGGAATGTTTAGCATCTCTAAAAGAAGGCTGGGGGGCATATGATAGCTATGTTTAAATATTTGAAAGGATGTCATATTGAAGATGGAACAGGTTTGTTTTCCATGGCTTCAGAGACTAGGACTTAGAGCAATGGTTTTCAAGCTACAGGAAAAGAGATTCCATTTGAACATTAGGAAGAACTTCCTGATGAGTAGAGCTGTTCAGAAGTGGAAGATGCTGCCACGGAGGGTGGCATAGTCTCCTTCTTTGGAGGTTTTTAAGCAGAGGCTGGATGGCCATCTGTCTGGAGATATAGTGATTGGGTTCCTGCATGGCAGGGGGTTGGACTGGATGGCCCTTGAGGTCTCTTCCAACTCTATGATTCTATGATTCTATGATTCCCGAAGTCATGGTTTCCACTGCTGCATGGCTCAAACCGTTAAGAAGATTTACCTGCTACTCAGCATGAACTGCACTTCCTGTAACTTGAGCTCATTATGACATGTCCTGCACTCTGTGATGGCCAAAAACAACAACAACAGAGCCATGGGGTGCAACAGTGCCCAAGGGCTTTTGTTTTACTGGCCAGCCTGGCTACTGAGAAAACAGATGCACCTTACCCCCTTTAAGCCCCTCCCCCCGCTACACTCCATTTTCTCTTGAGCATCAGCGAGTTGGTGTTTCATATGACACATTTAGCTGGAGGCTAGGGCAGCCCCTTGTGTAGCCTAGATGCCCTAAGCACATCCAATCTTGCCTGTTCTCGGAAGCTAAGCAGGGTCAGGACTGGTTAGTACTTGGATGGGAGACCACCAGGGAATACCAGTTGCTGTAGACACCTAGAGTAGGAACTGGCAAGCCACTCCAGGATTCCTGCCAAGGAAAACTCCATGGACATGGGGTCACGAAGAATCGGTCATGACTGTAACAACACAACACAGGGCAGCCCCTGGCTGCATTTCTTTGCCATCATTTAAATCACAACAATGGAAGCATGCCATCAAACTGGTTCCAGGGAACCTTTTCTGGGTTTTTCTCAAAACTGAATGCTCAGAAGAGGTTTCTAAATCCCATATTTCTTAGAGCATCCTAGGACTGTGGAACTTGCCCAAGGCTCCCCAGAATCATCGGGTGTTGCTTCATATGGAAGAGCTCTTCTAAGCCTGAGTGGCAGGTCGGTATTCAGGACCTTGGACAGGGATCTTCTCCAATCATATCTGGCACTCTCCTCTCCAGGTGGTATCTATTGAGGACCTTGTTTAACTTCCCAAATCAGAACAAATCAGACTTGGTTTAACATGGTAATTCTTTTTAATATAGAATTCTTGTTTTAAAAATAATATGTTTAGCTTAAGCTTGCTTTTGATTGGTTGCTTGAGGCGTACAAAATTATGCAGGGCATGAGTAAAGTGGATAGAGGGAAGCTCTTCTCCCTCTTACAAAATACCAGAACTAGGGGACATCCACTCAAACTGTGGGCTGGGAGAGTGAGAACAGACAAAAGAAAATATTTTTTCACCTAGTGCGTTGTTAATCTGTGGAACTCCCTGCCATAGGAGGTGGTGATGGCATCTGGCCTGGATCCCTTCAAAAGGAGATTGGACGTATTCTTGGAGGAAAAGTCCATCGCAGGTTACAAACCATGATGGAGATGTGAATCTCCAGGCTTAAAATCAGGGTACTTCAGTGTCCAGATGCAGGGGAGTGGTATCAGGAGACAGAGATCTAGTCTCATGAGCTCCCAGATGCATCTGGTGGGGCCACAATGTGAGATACAGGAAGCTGGACTAGATGGGCCTTTGGCCTGATCCAGCATGATGGCTCTTCTTATGCTCTTATGTTCTTATGAGATTGTTCTCTGTCTCTGAGGCCATCCAAAGAAAAGCCAGGAAGACTGCAGTGGTGCTCAGCATCATTTTTTTCTTCAGTGCTGTGGAGGTTTAACATCCAAGCAGTCATTTTGTTTCAGGTGGTCCAGCAGTCACTGGCATCTAGACAAGACTGCCTGGAAAATTGAGGATGGATTCACAGGCGGGCAGGAGCTGGAGAAGGAGTATATTGTGGGCATCCCAGAGAGGGAAGAAGAGAAATGAATGAATGAATGAATGAATGAATGAATGAATCAATCAATCAATCAATCAATCAATCAATCAATCAACCAAAAGCAGCTTTACAGACTGATGGCTGAGCAATAGTTTATGGCCTTCCATGCTAGGTCACCTCTCTTTGTTTTGCCAGTTCTCCTTTTCTTTTTAACTACTCAGAAAAATCAACATATGTACAAATACTCTACAACAGGCATGTCCAAACTTTGGCCCTCCTGATGTTTTGGACCACAACTCCCAGAATTCTAAGCTTAGATTGCCAATGGCAAAGGACTGTGGGAGTTGTGGTCCAAAATATCTGGAGGGCCAAAGTTTGGACATGCCTGCTCTACAATATTCTGATACAAATTGTACTGGGCAGGATCTGCTCAATGTGAATCTGTCAGGATTTGTAAGTCAAATAATTCAAACCGAATCAGAATGGGTGGTGTGTGCACGACCCTAGTGAAGGCAACATACATTTAAAAAAATGAAACTAAAAGTGAAATTATCTCAGAAAAATACCTTCTGACAAATGTTGGCTCAATATATTTCAGAGGATGTGTCTGGCACCACATCAGCTTTGCGTCTTCTGCCTTCCATGGTGTTACCGTTTCTTTCTAGCACCTAAATACGAGCGGTTGTATTTCGGTATAATCGGGGCATGCCATGTTTTAATAATGTGCCAGACAACAAGACAAGCTGTGCATGGGATTCAAGAAGGGCCTGGTGGCTTGAATCTCAGACAAGCTGTGTGAGCAGTGTTGGCAAGAAAGTCCCAGTGACAAAAAAATAAATAAATTGAAATTTTAAAATGCTCAGTTTGGTAGCCACTAGCTCCAGCCTAAAAGGTTGACCCTCAACTGTGTGCTCAGACATCCAGGCTCTTCTTATTTGTATTTCTCATTTCTGCCAAAACAGTTTACTGGAGTAATTGTGTTGAGGTTCTCTTTGGCCGTACGGCTAATGAACCAATCACAAACAAACCAGCATTTTTCTCCTCTTAACAATGGATATTAATTGGGCTGCCAAAGCTAATTCTCTTTCTCCAACCCAGTTTAGTCTATATTCAGGTACTGTAAACAGTCCCAGTGGGTACTGAAACCTCTGCACATGTGAACCACTCAGTGGTTCATCTATGAGATTCAACACAAGGATCTATGCCCAAGTAGCCCCTGTAATATAAATATAGAATGTAGAAGCCATACCCTATGCAGAACGGTAGAGGTATTTGGGTGTGCTTAGCCCAGAGAAGTCTGGGAGATGATGATACAGTTGAGGAGCTATCTCACGGATGCTGAACCAGGTTGGTGTTGGAGTTGCTCCAATGGGTGAGAGCGAAACCAACAGAGTCAAGTTGCCAGGAAGTTCTGCTAAGGATAAGAACAAAGTGATAGATCAGTAGGTCTCAGGATTGGATCCCCAGATGATCTTGGGACTACTACAACTGCCATAAATCCTGGCCAGCTCAGCTTGTAGTGAAGGCTTCAGGGAGTCCAATCACATCTGCAGACCCACAGTTGGGAACCACTGCTTTAGTCAGCCAAAAGGCGCCCATGGGTCACTGGTCTTCCTCTTTTTGTTTGATTGTAATGTGCATACTTCATCAATGCAGATAGTAGCTAAGAAGGGAGAGATGCATAATACTGAGCTGGAGAAAATGAGTACTTTGGCCCACTGGATGAACCATCATTCTGGAAATAATTTTATTAAATATCTTAGGTAATTTGAAGTGGAGATGTACAAGGCAGAGGGAACTCGAGCACTAATAAAGGGTGAGAACAGGCAGTAGACTTGCTTTCATCTCTTCCTGGAAGCAATCTATTATTTAAGAGTGCTAAAGCTAAAGAGGGCATTCATGAAGGGGATAGTGGGTTGGATCCAGAATAAGGGTGTGAGAAAAACTCATCAGAATTGAAATTTCCATTGAAGGCCCCCCCCCTCTCTCTCTCTGTGTATTCTATGCGATCAAGTTGAACCAAACTTAAGAGCAACCCAAATAGGGATTTCATTGTAAATTTGATATTGATCTTGCCAGTTTCTTTCCCCCAGTGAGTCTCCAAGGCTGAGCATGGATTCAAACTCAGTTTTCCAGAGTCCCACCATGTCACTCTATCCAATGCACCACACTGGGAATCTCAGCGAAAGCTAGTGACTCTGATTTAAGGGGGAGAGTGAATCTACTCCGGAGTTTTCACCCAACCTTCCAAGAACTACACAACTTTGCTCAACCCAATTAGTTTAGGGTCTCAGTTAATTCTTATTTCCATCTCCCAATAATTTTTTTTGGGGGGAGATAGCACTCATCTTATGGAAACATTCATACTCAGGGTCCTGAGTTCATATTCCCACTCTGCGATGGAAGCTGTCTTCTAATGCTGTAAGATAACCCTCATTTCCCTGTTCTTAAACTTGAATATGTCTTAATTGTGCAGTATTGTATATTGTCCCTCCTTACTGTAAGCCACCTTGGATCCTTTTCTAAGGAGAAAGGCAGTGTAGAAAATAACCATAAAGATAGATAGATAGATAGATAGATAGATAGATAGATAGATAGATAGATAGATAGATAGATAGATAGATAGATAGATAGATAGATAGATAGATAGATAGATAGATAGAAAGGAAGGAAGGAAGGGACAGTCAGATAGATAGATAGATAGATAGATAGATAGATAGATAGATAGATAGATAGATAGATAGATAGATAGATAGATAGATAGATAGATAGATAGATAGATAGATAGATAGATAGATAGATAGATAGATAGGAAGGAAGGAAGGAAGGAAGGAAGGAAGGAAGGAAGGAAGGAAGGAAGGAAGGAAGGAAGGAAGGGACAGTCAGATAGATAGATAGATAGATAGATAGATAGATAGATAGATAGATAGATAGATAGATAGATAGATAGATAGATAGATAGATAGATAGATAGATCTAGAGCCTCTTCTTAAATATCTCTCTGACTTTGAAAGCTCTGTTAGTATCTCCATAAGTTGATTCTGACATCATGGCACATAAAAACCCCAACATTTGACATGAGATATGAGGATCTGGTTGCCACCCAGTGTGGTGCAAATTAAGAGTGATTATCTGGGAGAGTATGAGAAAAGGCTAGCAGGCAAGTTACACCAACCAGCTGCTAAATAGATTGTTCAGTCCATTAGAAGTGAAATATGAGGATGTCCGGCTCCACCTTACCATCACGTATTGTCATCTCAGGATGCATTTCCTCAAGCTGTTTGCCTTCCACCCTGTGCCTCCTTCCATCCATAATTGATCTCCGAATGTGCTTGATTTAAATGTATACATTTCCACCTCACGCTTGAAGCCTCACTGGCTGCAAAACACCTAATTAACAGTGCTGCTTTCAGTGTCTCCCCTAACAAATGGGCCTCTCTGTTCTCTCAGACAAGGACTCTCATTAGACGAGCTGTTCTTTGTGATTATTTATACACCTTCTATAATTAAAAAATCTGAAACCTAATTACAAGTATCCATCAGCTTTCCGACAGGCTATGGCGGGAGGTTTTAACCTTTTTATCAATATTGTCTTTCTGCTCCAAAGTCCCCTGGAAACGACGGACCTTATCTGAAATGCATGCAAGTAACCCTTCCCTTTTTGACTTTTCTATATCTGCTCAGTGTTCTCCTCCTGATTCCCCTGAGCCGGAATAGCTGTACATGTTATACTTCCAAATACCCTCCGCCACAGCCTGAATAGAAAGTCACAGCATCGGTGTAATGGACGTGCATCTCTGATGATGTCAATTAAGGTGGTAACAGCAGTGATTATGAACTCCCAATGAGGGATGACCTGTTGGGTACCGTTTTCCCCCAACTAGCTCAGAGAGGAAGGCGAGGAGATGATTTCTAGGTGAACGGGACAAATGAAAGACAAGGAGTGAGTGGATGGAGACAACTGTTTAGAACAGGCATGTCCAAACTTCAGCCCTCCAGATGTTTTAGACCACAACTCCCACAACCCTTTACCATTGGCAATCTAAGCTTAAAATTCTGGGAGTTGTGGTCCAAAACACCAGGAGGGCTGACGTTTGGACATGCCTGGTTTAGAAGCACTGCCATATCTTTACTTGTATTCTGATAACCTCTTTCTTCTAATGCAGAAAGGCAGTTTCCAGTTTAAAATCAGGGCTAGCCATGTTTACATGCAAAGCTAGAAACAGATGAGAAGTCAGAAGAGAAGCCAGCTCAAGTTTTTGATGCTGCATAATGAGTTGTGATGGTCTCACAGTGAAGGAATGGTTTGGGGAGAAAACAATTGCTCTGTCTTCAAATCCAAGACTCCATAAAGGTCCTGGTTGCATTGGAGTTCATGGAAGGAGGTGTCACACTCCATTTATAATCCAGCTAGACCAATGGTTTCCAACGCAGATGCTCTTGGACTAAAACTCCCAGAGGCCTTCACCATGAGTTGTGCAGGCCAAGATTTCTAGGATTTATAGTCCAAGAACAGCTGAGGATTAGGGATGGGCATTTTGTTTTGGAACCAATAGGTGGTCCTCGGAACTGGTGTGTTTGTGGACAGCTCCATGAAGATGTCTACCCAATGTGTGGCAGCAGTGAAGAAGGCCAATTCCATGCTAGGGATTATCAAAAAGGGGATTGAAAATAAAACAGAAAATATTATAATGCCATTGTACAATACGATAGTAAGGCCGCACCTGGAGTATTGTGTAAAATTCTGGTCACTGCATCTCAAGAAAGACATAGCGGAACTGGAAAAGGTGCAGAAGAGAGCGACTAAAATGATTACTGGGCTGGGGCACCTCCCTAATGAGGAAAGGCTAAAACATTTGGGGCTCTTTAGTCTGGAAAAAAGGTGCCTGAAGGGGGATATAATTAAGACGTACAAAATAATGCAGGGCATAAGTAAAGTGGATAGAGGGTTGCTCTTCTCCCTCTCACAAAATACCAGAACAAGGGAACATCCACTCGAACTGAGCGTTGGGAGAATGAGAACAGACAAAAGAAAATATTTTTCACCCAGTGTGTTTGTCTGTGGAACTCCCTGCCGCAGGAGATGGTGATGGCATCTGGTCTGGATGCCTTCAAAATGGGATTGGACAGATTCCTGGAGGAAAATGTCCATCACAGGTGACAACCCATGATGGAGATGTGTGTTATCTCTAGGCTTAAAACCGGGGTACTTCAAGGGCCAGATGCAGGGCAGTGGTATCAGGAGACAGATATCTAGTCTTGTGCACTCCCAGATGCATCTGATGGGGCTGCTGTGAGATACAGGAATCTGGACTAGATGGACCTTTTTCCTGATCCAGCAGGGCTCTTCTTATGTTCTTATGTTCTTATGATCCAATTGCTTTACCTTTCTCTGTCTTGCTCAGGATTAAAATCCAATGAGGAAGCACGCTGGACGTCATCTGTGCTAGATATGTGGTGCTGGCCAATCAGGAAGTGTGCAGGGACAGGCATCATCTCACTTCCCTCTTTGAATGGACAGCAGCCTAAAGCAGGAAAGATGACATTGCAGCATGCTTCCTTGTTGGATTTTAACCCTGCATGAAACAGAGAAAGGTAAAGCAATTGGGTCTGTGTGTATCAGCTTGTTCCGAGCACCCTGAAAAAGACTCATGGTGGCTTACAATAATGAGAGACAATATACAGTCCAATACAATAAAGTATTGAGAGCAGGGAATTGAGGGACATTTTACAGCATTAACAGACACCATTACCTTAATGCAGTCACAAAGTCTATAAACACAAAGTCTATGTGATCATGTATGGTAGATTCATATAAAAGTCACATAATAGGTAATGGCAGATCTGAATTTTACGTCATTATTTAATAAAATTATCTTTTTTGCAGGGGAGATAGCTCAGAGATGGCTGTTATTCATTTCTTACAATAGTTCTTTTGTTCTCAGCCGGATGTTTTGGTTTGTTTACAAAATTCATTTTTATTTAAATGGATCTCCAATTTTATTTATTTATTTGTATTATTGGTGGGTTGACTACAAGACAGTCCTAATCTACTAACTGCAATGTCACCATGATGGACTGGGCAGCCATTGGGTGTTGGAAGAGCCATAAACCGGCAGAGGAGAAAAGCATGTCACCTCTGATCATCCCTGTTTGACCTAGGAGGTCAAGAGCCACGATTCCACTCTGAGCAGAGCAATATCATTTGGTTTTGGAAACTAATCAGGTTGAAGCCCTTCTGGGAAATAATCTGGTGCAGATGGTCTCCAGGGATTTCCATGAAGGTATAGGAACGGACCCTGCCTGAAACCTAGAGAGACATTTTATGGGTCATGGTTGTCAAGAAGTCCACAGAATGGGACTCAATACAAGGTCTTCCAAGAAAATGTAGTCCTTCCTGAGATTAAGTTGGTTACTGCGTTCCTTGAAACTGGAAAACTAGTTCTAAAGCTCTAGAACCTCATTCATGTTTTTCTAATTTCCCTTGAGGCTTTTGCTCTTAATAAGGACAGGACAAGGATGTCATATTGAAGAGGGAACAGGTTTGTTTTCCATGCCTTCAGAGGACTAGGACTCGGGGCAATGATTTCAAACAACAGGAAAAGAGATTCCATTTGAACATTAGGAAGAACTTCATGACAGTTAGAGCTGTTCAGCAGTGGAATATGTTGCCACAAAGGATGGTGGAGTCTCCTTCTTTGGAGATTTTTAAGCAGAGGCTGGATGGCCATCTGCTGGAAATATTTTGATGGGGTTCCTGCATGGCAGGGGGTTGGACTAGATGGCCCTTGAGGTCTCTTCCAACTCTATGGTCCTATGATTCTATGATTCAGAGGGAGATTACTCATTGTAGTTCAGTTGTGAATACCAATGAGCCCAAGATTCTGGAGAACCTCCCATCAGCAAAAATGAGATGCCTGCTTATGTAACAAGAACTAGATGTGCCCTTGTATGAGTGAAGTGACCATACAGGATTCTCTTCTCCAGATCCAATCCAATGTGGATGAAATCCACCTCAGAATGTCATCTCAACATAAATGGGACCTGGGAATACCTGGATTTATTACCAACTCCTTTCTTGATGGTGCCATCATTTTAATTTCCCGAGGCGATGGCAATTTGAACAGACTCTATTTCAGGGCTAAAGGTGGGAAGTGTCACCGGGCAGCTGAAATATATCCCATCCTTTATTTTTATCAATCTCATTGACTTATTTATTACCTAGCAGATCTCTGCTAGCTCCTGCTCCCTTAATGTTCTGGCTTTTTCCAAAATCAAAAGCTGGAATTTGGAATCTTGGGAGAAGCAGAAATTTTACTCAACTGTACACAGCTGTATTAAAATATTCTCAAGAGTTAAAAGGAACACTGTGTCACCTGTTTTTTGTTTTCTTATTCCTGGCTAAAATAGCATCTCCAACACCGATCACAATCTCTTCCTCTTCTCCTTTGGTGCTGATAGACTGGCTTTGTTTGGAGGCGTTGAATGGTCCAAATCTATGTTTGTGCCCAGCAGTTCAAGCACAGACTAATAAAAAATCCACATGAATCAGGCAGGAATGTTATTCTCCTCTTTGTGTGCCAGAATATTTAGTTGGTCATGGTAAACAAACCCAGGAACATTTGCTCAGTTACATGTATTGATTTTATTTACCATTTCCAATATAATACACTTCATTCTTATTAAATATGTGCATACTTATGGTTTTCAGATTTTAAACATTGTCTTTTCAGTGCTGTAAGCCTGCCTGGAGTGGTTCTTAAGGAGAAAGACAGAATAAATATATTTTAAATAAATAACAGGTATATATAGAATACACTCACAGTGCTTGAAGCATTTGGCTTGGTGCAGACTTGTGCTCGATCTACAACTTTTCATATCATATACTTAACAGACATAGTTACAGGCAAGTTATCAGACCAACAATGCAACAGACTCCTAACAGATGACTCCCAGACCAGTATCAGACATCTCTAACAGATGACAAACAGAAGAATATATTTCTCTGGTTTTTTTTTTTTTCTATCTGGCAGTTAACTCAAAAACACCCATTGGCTAACATTAGCCATAATTTTATTGGTTAAAGGACAGCAGATGGACTCCATGATCTGTAGGGTCCCTTTGAGCTTTGTAGTTCTAACATGTAAATTACACAACTGAGTCATTATTGTATAGTATATCTATACATACAAGTCAAGGGAAGTGGTGAGTCAAGGGAAGTGTCCCTGCAATCTTGGTGTCTCTGAGTATGTTGGAGATCATTTTATAGGGGTTTAAGTAAAAACTGATTTCATCCATTCATCATAAAAACAACAAACTAAATTTGCTATTTGTGATTCGTTGTCCTTGACGAAGCTTGGATCAAAACGAACCACACTTTTTCTGACTTGTGCCCATCTTTATTTTCCTCTCTCTCTGTGTGTGTGTGTCCACTAGAGATGGGCACGACTTGAAAAAATTTTTTTTCGAGTTGTCGTTAGTCGGGCCGTGTGTTCTTAGTCGGTTCGTTTTTTCGTTTTTTTGTCGTTAGTACTGGGTTTTTTTGGGGAGTCTGTGGGGTGGGTGCCTCCTCTGGCCCGCTATAAAGGGAAAGTGGGCTCCTGGAGGCACCCGTGGGTGCCTCCTATCCTCACCCACTAGGAAGGGGAAGCAGGCTCCAAGAGACCCCTCTACATGGGGGTCTCCCCTCCTCACCTGCTGCTGCTGCAAAATGGTATCAATAGCCATATGGATATTGCATACCAGTTGTGCAAATGTGCAGACAGTGACTGTGAAGACTAGTGGATGGCACTGAACCCAGAGCCATAGGTGAGATGCCTAACTAAGGCTCTCGCAACACCATGTCTCACACAGAAGGGAATTGTACTTGCGTGTAGTGCAATGCAAGTACATTTGGCTTAGGGTTAAGGTGGGTTAGGGTTAGGGCTAGGGTTAGGCTAGTGACGGGTAAGGTAATGGTGGACTAGTGGGTTGCACCTCTGGGTGCCTCTCTGACCCACTAAGAAGACAGTCTGTGACGTATGGGTAAGTAAGGAGTCAAGGGTTAGGGTTAGGGGGCTAGGGCAGGTTTTAGGGGCTTTTGGCACATCCCAGAAGTCTCCATGGCCAAGTGGCCATGCGTTTGGTGGGATGGCTCCAAAAATTTGCATGGTCGTCCACTCCCACATGGCTGGCCACTCGGCCAGCCCATCATTGCGCAGGTGTAAAAAAATAAAAATAAAATCAAATCAATGGAGGACAGAGGAGGAGAGGAGAGACATTTTGTTGCTAGAAAAAACCCACTGCTACTGTGAAAAATCTGGCAGTTTATAAATTTTCGCGTGTTTCTGTTGTGCTTGTGTGTTTTTGGACCACGATTTCAAAAACAATATTGATTTTGGATCCCCCGCCCGCACCGCATGGCATGGCGAGTCCGGCTGCCCAGGACGGGGAGGCGGGACCCCCTCCAGAAACCACCCCTCCGGTAGGTGCCCTGCGCCCTTAGTCAAGCAGGCATTTTTCCGCCTGCTTTTTTGGCCCGGGAATGGGTGGGGGGAGAGTTTAAAAGTTTTTTCCTGTGCCGTCCGTGCCGCTTGCTTGCGCTTTAATTGCGGCGGCCAGCGGCGAGACTGGGCTTTTTGCTGGCTGCGAGCCTGCGGCGAGTCCCACCAGAGCAGCCCAGGACAGGGGATGGGGGGGGGAGGACGGGGACCTCCAGAAACAACCCCTCTTGTAGGTGCCCTGAGGCACAGCAGGCATTTTTCCACCTGCTTTTCGGCCGGGAACCGGGTTTTTTTCACTTTTAAAAACTTTTTTTCTGTGCCGCGTGGAATCACACGATCGCGCGATGCAAGGAACGAGCACGACAAATCAGACCAAAATTGTTCGTTCGTTGGTTTGAGCTCGAAGTCTGGCAGAGTACTTCCCGTTACCGTTTCCGTAGAGTAACGGAAACGAGTAACGGAAACGAGTCGTGCCCATCTCTAGTGTCCACTGAACCTAAGATGTTTCCAGGTCAATGGCTACACAATAGTTGCACACAACCTCCCCCAACTGCCATTTCCACATATTTGTGATGGCCACTAATCAGCTGTACAGAAAGCAGAAAACATCAAGGAGTTAGATAGGTTGGACTTCACTGGAGAAATTAATCATGGAACTTGCACCCTATCTTACCTTAATACTTGATATATTTGAGCTTATACATTTTTCCTCTAAAAATAAAAGAAGCAGACAGTTGATGATTACTCATCATCCAACGCATTTAAGTAGCATACACGACAATCTGTCACTTGTCATATTCTTCATTACTGATGGGTGGATTCCCTCTGCCTAATGCTGAAGCATCTGATTGCCTGGTGGACATTGATTTGAGCAGTGGCTCCCAGACTTGGCTAAACCTTCCCAGAAGCCTTTACTCCTAGCTCTGCTGGTCGGGATTTCTGGGAGTTGTCGTCTGAGGATCCAAGGTGTGGAACCAAAGCACTAGATCAGTGGTGGTGAACCTTCAGCACTCCAGATGTTTTGGACCACATCTCCCAGAATTCAGAGCCTAGACTGGCAACAACAAAGGACTGTGGGAGTTGTGGTCCAAAAACAGCTGGAGTGCCAAAGTTTGCCACCACTGCACTAGGTGTTCATTTGTTGTTGTTGTTCCTCACCTTCTTCATTCTCTTGGAAACTGGAGCTTGGAGACAAGAGGGATCATATGGATCATCTACTTCAGTCCCCATCAAGGAGGCTGAGTGGGGAATCACTTGGCGTTTGCTGCAGGCATGTTCTGCAGTTTGCACTCCAGCGTAAATTATTCTGGTGGCAGTTTTTGTAACTCTTCCCCGCTGGCTCCATGGAACCACTTCTTCTGCTGGATCAGACATTCCTTACAGGCTGCCATCTGCCAGAGATGCTGGAGGTCACCGTCGGTTAGGTTCCAGCTGTGCTCATTCAGCAGCTTAATCTCCAAGCCACACCAGGCCTCAGAGGCACATGTTTTTGAAATGTTGCATCCATGTGTTGGGCCAGCGGTGTGCATCAAGACGAAAATACACACCAGCAGCCCTCCTTATCTCTCCTTCTAAGGTTTGCAGAAATATGTTGCAACTCAGTCTCAAAATCCCATGAGAGCAAGTTAGATACGATCAATCAATCAATCAATCTATCTATCTATCAATCTATCTATCTATCAATCTATCTGTCTGTCTGTCTGTCTGTCTGTCTGTCTGTCTGTCTGTCTGTCTGTCTGTCTGTCATCAATTCTTTCCTTCCTTCCTTCCTTCCTTCCTTCCTTCCTTCCTTCCTTCCTTCCTTCCTTCCTTCCCTCCCTCCTTCCTTCCTTCTTCCTTCCTTCCATCCATCTATCTATCTATCTATCTATCTATCTATCTATCTATCTATCTATCTATCTATCTATCTATCTATCTATCTGTCTGTCTGTCTGTCTGTCTGTCTGTCTGTCATCAATTCCTTCCTTCCTTCCTTCCTTCCTTCCTTCCTTCCTTCCTTCCTTCCTTCCTTCCTCCATCTATCTATCTATCTATCTATCTATCTATCTATCTATCTATCTATCTATCTATCTATCTATCTATCTATCTCTGCCTGCCTGTCTGCCTGCCTGCCTGCCTGCCTACATATTTAAAATGAATGAAACAATTATTATATTGGAAATGGTAAATAAAACCAATATACTCTATGTGACTGAGTAAATGCTCCTGAAGTTTTTAACCTGTGACTAAGTAAATTTTCTTTCAACTGCTAGCACACACAAAGGAGAATGCTATTCATAATCTATTGCTGTACTGCTCTAACAATTAGGATATTTTCTCCCTGACGTTCTACTGAAATCTTGCTTCCTGTGACTTGAGCCCATTGTTGCATGTCCTGCATTCTGGGCTTTCCATGAACAGACACAGCAGGTTGCCTGTGAGACAGTCTTTGAAAAATGCTCTGTTATCTTTCTTCAGTCTGTTTTTCCTCAAGGCTAAACATGCCCAGTTCTTTCTGTCCTTCCTCAGCCCCTTGATCATCCACTGCTGCCCTCCTCTGAACGTGTACTAATTTGTCAGTAATATCCTTCTGGATGTACGGTGTCCAGAACTGGACACAACATTCAAGCTGAGGCCATACAGAGAGCAACAAATGCCTCGTGAGATTTGGAGACTAGAGTTCTGTCAAGGCAGCTTAAAATCTCATTGGCCTTTTCTGCAGCCAAATTTTATTTGGCTTGGGGCGGGGGGGACTATGCTTCTATTACCGTAGCTTAAAATAGATTGCAGCCACATCACACAACTTTTGAAAGAACAATGGCAGCATTACCCCCAAAGTATCCTACTGGCTGAACTGCAGCAAGTGGCCAGTTAGTAAAGGGTTTTTGAACCACAGTGTGACTGAACCATTTAAAAAAATCAAACAGATTGCAAACTTTGAGGAGAAAACCCCACTTCCTCTGGCTGGGCTCTCATCCCCCTTCATGGACAGCACAGAAACATTGTAGACCAATTTCCCAAGAGTCTAGCAGATGCAAGATATTCAGTGCCTGTATCACTGTGTCACATGCCCACCAAAATACATAGACATTATTTTCCAGTGGAAGTGTGCCCTGAATATAATAACAATTTTCCCAATTAATGGAAAGGATCCGGATTGTCTGCCCAAACAGATGGCAGATGAAACGGCAAATGTAATGTTCAGTTTTGTTGGTACGTGGTCTGATGGTAAGGGAAGCGGAGAGGTTGTCGGGCCTCAATTTAATTGGGTTCGCCGTGTTTCTAATTACCGCACACACAAATATGGGATTAATTGCGAAGTCTAGTGGAATTCAGTGAGGCTTTTGCCTGAGAGTATGAGTGTGTAGACACATACTGTACATACAAACATACGGCAAGGCGGTGCTGGAAGCCTCAGAAATTCATATGAGTTCTGGGTTGAAGGAACAGCACAATTCAAAGTGCTTATTCTAACCTGTAAAGGTCTAAATCATTGGTTCTCAACCTGTGGGTCCCCAGATGTTCCTTGACTGCAACTCTCAGAAGTCTTCATCACTAGCTGTGCTGGAAGGGGTTTCTGGGAGTTGCAGTCTGGGAACATCTGGGAACCTACAGGTTGAGAACCACTGGTCTAAAAGGCTTGGGTTCAAGCCAATGGGTTCCTTGAGAAGACATCTCAATGACTGTGTCTTCCTCTAGAAACCTCCTTGGGTCTTAAGATCATCAGGAGAGGCCTTGCCCTCAGTCCCACCACCTTTGCGGGTACATCTGGTGGAGACACAGGAGAGGGCCTTCTCTGTGGATGCTCCCAGCCTCTGGAACCCAATCCCACAAAGAAACCAGACAGACACCCATTTTCACGTCCTTCTACAGGAAAGAGAGATCCAGGTAAGACTTCCTAGCTCTACCCCCAGAAGACAACAGAGTGAAAACTCAAGGAGACATGTGAGATTCTCATTTAGCCGGTCAGGTGTCCAACAACAATGAGCATCCTTTCCTTGGTAAAGGGAGACTGGATTAATTCCACCTCTCCCTCAAGGAGACCGATGGAAAAAGAGAGATGCCAGGTTAGCTGTAGTGGAGGACATCTGGCTCCCCAGGTGTTCATGGGCTACAATGCCTAGAAATCATGACCAGCATAGCTTGTGGTGAAGGATTCTGGGAATTTAGAGAACCTTCCCTACTTTGGGTTGGAAAGCCTTGTGTCAAAGCCCATCTGGGGAGCCAAGGTTGGCAACTACTGGTCTAGAGTTTGCTAGAGCCACAATGTCATGGTTTCTTTGACTCATGCCTAATCCCAGGTTGGCCTCCAGCCTGAGAATTGCACCCCTCACCCTAAAGCCAAGAAAGACAAAAGCTTCTCCCCAAGACCTGGGGGGAGATGGGTCTCTGGTGCTTTGCCAGCAAACTCGTGACTTTTGTGATGTCGATTCCACTCTGCTCCGCTTTGCTTATTTTTGTTTAAATTGTATGTGTTTATCTTTGCTGGCTTAAGAGAGGAAAGGAGCCTTTGTGTAGTCATTGATCAAGACTTCCTGGATTCATCCCAAGGGAAGACTTCAGTCCAGGAAGTACTTAGTTCAGTCGAAGATTACCTCAATCAATTAAGCCGATAAAAGTAAATAAATACAGTTTAAAATAAAAATGATGGCGGGAAGCAACCACAAAACAAAGTGAAATATGCTGGAGTGGAGAGAGAGAGAGAGAGAGAGAGAGAGAGAGAGAGAGAGAGAGAGAGAGAGAACGAGAACGAGAATGAGAACGAGAAAGAGAAAGAAAGAAAGAAAGAAAGAAAGAAAGAAAGAAAGAAAGAAAGAAAGAAAGAAAGAAAGAAAGAAAGAAAGAAAAAGAAAGTGGCTAGGGGCTGCACAGCTGGTTTTTGGATGTGTGTAAAGAGGGGAAGAGGTGTGGTAGAGTGCTGAAACTGTCAGCTACAAAGTCAGCAGCTCAGTGGTTCGAATCCTGGGTGCCACGCAGTGGAGCGAGCTCCCACTGTTAATCCCAGCTCCTGCCAACCTAGTAGTTAGAAAGCATATCAATGCAAGTAGATAAATAGGTACCGCCATAGAAAGTGGGAAGGTAAACAGTGTTCCATGCGCAGAAATGCATTCCACCATGCCGGCCACATGGACCATGCCTAGAGTTGGACACAACTAGCATGCATGTGTGGGTAAAACCTTACCTTTCCCTAAAGGGGGAGGGACAATTTGGAGAGGAGCTTCTTTAGGTGCAAGAACTGTGGCTGATGGGATTTATGATGCTCTCTCCTGGCCTGACACAATCACCCAAGATTGCTTGGCTGGGTTGTGGAGGGTATCCTCCATGGCCTCACAAGTAGGGTGTTTATTTTATTTATTTATTTATTTATTTATTTATATAGCTTGTATGCCGCCCACTACCCCAAGGGAAGTCACTGGCGGCGGATCGCTGGGCAAAAATAAGAATCAGCATGAGCCATCCAGCCATGTTTGAGTCATGATGACCCTTGTACAGGTGCAGATTACTAAGAAGCTGTTTGCCATGTACAGACATAAGCATGATGGGACATGGTGTGCATTGTTCAGCTGAATATTAAGTGCACATTTCGGCCTTGTACTAGACCTTATCTGAGCTATGTGGAGGAATAGACATAACAAGCTAGCAGCGTGGGGCATGGTTAGCTACTAGTGGTCAGTTATGTCACGTGATATGTGGAAGTTTTGAGCAAGAAGAGAGGACAGAGAGAAGCCATGATTATGCTTAGGATCGGTTTGAGCAATGGGGCTCACCTCAGTTAGGTAGAGTAGGAAAAGTTAGCTTAGGAGAAACCTTGAAAGTAATCAGTCAGTCAGGATGACTTAGATTTGGTATTTTTAGGGAAATAAAATATCTGTTAAAGGTTTTGATCATTTTGGATTCTTTTTGGATTCTTACTTTTGCATCTTAGAACAGAAAATAAAATACAACTTTTGAAAAGTTAACGTGGCCTCTTGTTTTGAAAAGAACCCAAAAGTAAATCAGAAGGAAAAGATGTTTTAGAGTATTTTGCCTTAGAGAAAAGGAATTCTCTTTATTTTTGAACTCGGCCAGTGATAATCATTTTGATGTACTGTGCACCTCTTGGGGTTGTGGGGTAGGGTGAGGAGCCCTGGGACCACTGTGCAGCTCACCCAAGGCTACCCAGGCTGGCTCTCATCCCTGGAGGCTCAGTGAGGAACTCACAACCACTGGCTCCCCAGGGAGAGACCTAAGCTTCTGAGCTATCCAAGGGCACTTTTACACAACCCCTAAAATCCGAGGCAAAGGGCTCCCAGATGCGGAGCTTAAAATTGTTTTCCCACCAGCTCTGGACTTTAAAAAAATTAAGTACGACCACGCCCACCTAAGTGCGTCCCAGCGCATTTTCTAAGTACCTGGTCTCCAAAGGTGAAACATTTCTGATGCGGATTGCAAGGCAGTGAGTGCCGGGCTCTCCTGCCTTCTGTTTGTTTGTTTTTTGGCCCCCCCCCCCGCCCCTTTAAGAGACTGGAATGCTTCCTGGAGCAACTCCCAAAGGCAGAGCGGGGGTGAGCCTGCATTCTTTTCTCCCTTTTTCCTCCTCCCGCCCCTCATGCAGACAGGAGCAAGGGAATGTGGAGGGTGGGAACACAGCAAGAGGAGCAAACCCCCAAGATCTCTGGTCCGAATTTAAGTGGTCAGCGGATCTTAGGGGTCGTGTAAAAGCGCCCAAAGTATTGCCCAACGGGTGGTGTGCTAAAGCAGGATATAATAAGTCTTTCAGCCTAGGTAGGTGAGACCAGCCTTCATTGCTTCCACACAAGGCTTCTTGTTTCCCTTTTGAATTGCAAAAGAGGTGTCCCTGCTCAGCCTCGTTCAGGTTCTCTTGTTCCAAGGTCTCCGAGAAAATGCATGGCCAGGAGGTGGAAGAGACTGCCTTGGGAAATATCCGTTCTGCAGACGTTTTGTCCTTCTTTCCTGTTCCACACTGGCAAGAGAAAATATTTGATTTCCCTCTAATAGATCTGTCATTTTAACTCCCAGTAATTTTTCCCCCTGTTAACCCGCAGACCTTCAATTTCCAGCCTCTTAAGACCCAATTTCCTATGCAAGGCTCCTGAGAAATGAAATAACTTTCAAAGGTTAATTTGTTTGTTTTTATATTTATATGGCGCGTCACACGCCCCAAATCATAATGAAGAGGCTGTGCAAAGACTTTGGTTTACCCTCAAAAATAGAGCTCTGTCTCTCTTTTCTTTTCTTTTTCCAGTTGCAATTTCTCTCTGCCGTGTCCTCTCCTGAAGAGAGACACATAAATCCTCCACACATAAGCTGCAATTTAGCAGGAAGAGGGCGTAAACTGTATTTACACAAGACAACTGCTGTTTACTGATAAACTGTAAAGATGCAAGGGTGCAACCATGTGGCCTCATCGGCAAAGCCAAGGTGATATGCCTCCACCTTGAGAGCGACAGACGGTCCGATCTTCTTTGTTTCCTTCTTTATTTACTCAGACTGTTGATTAGAGGTGGGCATGAATAGAAAAAATGTTTCAGTTTTTTCATTTTTCGTTGCAGGGGTCGTTTTGGTTCGTTTTCGTTTTCCATGATTTTTTTTTTAAAAAAGTTTCGTTGGTTCGGGAGGTCATTAATCGTTTTTACCGCTTTGCTGCATGTGGGCATCCCACACCACCCAGAAGCATTTAAAAAAATTAAAAAAGTCGACAACTTGACAACTGCACAGACTGGACTGGCAGCATCAGGCATCAGCGGAGTCAGCCAGCAGTGGCATGAGGGGCTTTTTCAGGTGCTGGCTTGGGGCCAGCGCCTGGGTTTTTTTAGAGCGCCAATGGGCTGGAGGAGGAGGAGGACGCGGCCACCTGAAGCCGGGCACGGATTCCTCTTCTTGCTATTGAGGCGGAGGCGCGTAACACACACACCCTCACACACACACCCTCCGGCAGTTTTCCCGCACTTTTTCCAGCCTCAGATTCTCCCCTGAAGCAGGGAAATGCGACCAGCCAGAAGCCTTTGCCAGCGCGCCTACAAGGCGGGCAGTGGCTCCTCTGACATGGGTGACCCCCTCTCTCACTGCCGGGGAGGGGCAGGTGCCTTGTTGCCATCTCGCATCCTCACCTCAAACCAGCCTGATGGCGGGGGCCACCGCCGCCACCGCCAAGCTGGCCGGTGTCCAAGGCATCCAAGGACAAGCTGCACCGAGCCCGCCAGTCGCGCTTGGAGAAAGCCAAGAAGTCCTTCCATGCAGTAGTCCCTCCTCCTCAAGTGCCTCCGCGAGAACCTTTTTTTTACTTCTGGGTTTCCTGGCCCCGCGCTACAGCTGTAGTGCGGGGCTTTTATATTTTTTTCTCTCAGCACCTACAGTGTGGCCCCTGGGGCCCTGTCAGTGCTGGGATTTTTTAAATCATTTTTTCCAGATTTTAGCAGGGCTGTGGAGTTGGAGTCGGAGTCGAGGAGTCGGAGTAGGAGGAAATTTTGGGTACCTGAAGTCAGAGTCGGAATTGGCAAACAATGCACCCACTCCGACTCTGACTCCTACTAAATTTAGATTGTAATTTTAAAAAAGCAAGTTTAAATGTCCCAGTTACAGCTGCAGTACAGGCATTTAACCACTGTGACACGGCGCTCCTTTAGTATATACCTTTAGGGTCTATAACCATTCTGAATTAATCCAGACCCTGACACTTCAGACATTACGTTTTTTTCCCCCTGTGTCATGTGCTCTAAGAAGAGAACAAGGAAACAGTTGCCTTGTTTGTTTGTTTGACAGTGAGTGTTTGTGTGCGTTTCTGTCTTGGCAGCTCTGTATAATTTACAACACTGCCCTCTGAGTGGGTGGAAATTGCCCTTGAATCTTGGCAAAAATGCTCCTTTCCTGCCACGGCTGTGCAGCAAATAGCAGCTTTCGGGACCTTCTCATCCTCCATCAAGCACAGCAATTTGTATTCTGGCAAAATTACACCCCACATGATTGAGCAGATTTGAAGTTCTTGTGGACGCAGAAATGTTTTCCAAACTTCCATTGTTTTGGGTTGGAACAGCATTTTCAAAGGTCCATTTCTGGAAAGAATTCAGCAAAAATTGACAGACATGTTATTATGAGCCTGCCCCCCCCCCTTTGGTAGCATTCAAAAAGATTTTTATCTTTGAAAACCTTTTCGATTTCAACAGGCTTTTCAATCCATGCCATCTAATCATTGCTGATTATGCATATTTAGCACCTGTCACCAACACCAATTTGTGATGTGTATAGTTTATTAGTTTTGAATTTTATTTGTTGAACCATTTAATTTCCTCTGGCAGATTTCTGATGTTTTTTGTTCTGGGGATTATTTTATTTCACGAGGATAGAGTAACATGTTTGGTTGTGTTTTGTGATGATTAATTGTGTTTGGTTTTCTGTTGTACGTTGCCCAGTACAACCCCTCAGGCCAAATGGCATGGTATAAAAGTGGAATGGATGAATAACTAAAGGAAGGAAGGAAGGAAGGAAGGAAGGAAGGAAGGAAGGAAGGAAGGAAGGAAGGAAGGAAGGAAGGATTTTAAGGCAAGGATAAAAAAAGATTAATTGGTTGGCTGACTGGTTGTTTGATTGGAAGGAAGGAAGGAAGGAATATAAAGAAAGCAAGCAGGAAAGGAAGGAAGGAAGGAAGGAAGGAAGGAAGGAAGGAAGGAAGGAAGGAAGGAAGGAAGGAAGGAAGGAAGGAAGGATTTTAAAGCAAGGAAGAAATAATGATTGATTGGTTGGCTGGTAGGTTGTTTGATTGGAAGGATGGAAGAAAGAATATAAAGAAAGCAAGCAGGAAAGGAACAAACGAACAAACGAATGAACAAACGAACAAATGAATGAATGGATGGAAGGAACAAATGAACTAATGAACTAATGAATGAATGAACAAATGAACAAATGAATGTACAAACAAATGAAGGAACAAACAAACATCTGTTCAGTAAAGGCATAGTGCCAGATGTGTTTCTTCCCCTTTTCTCTGCAAGGAACCCAACTCCCAAAGCTTGATTAAAATGACAAGGGATTCTTTAATATTCACACACTATATGTGCCTCTGGAGCCCTGCTCAGCTGTGCTTCAGAGCATGGAGCACTCACACACGCCCCCTTAATCATCCATCGAATGCCAGGAACAGGACTTTCGGCATACATCCTTGGGCTGGAAAGAGTCCCTTGAAAAGGAGCGGTAATAGTAAACCATGAATTGGCCATCTCAACAGTCCCATTCGGGTCTCTACAAAAAGTCCGACAGCACAACTCGGCCATGCCTGTCTAGCTAACTATGGGCAAACATGCTTCTTGCGAGGGACTTGATGCAAACTTGAAATATTTGGATTCCCAGCAGGTTTTGAAGTCTTACCATGCTAAAGTTTCCTTCTGGGACCACAAGATTTCTCCATTTCCTACAAAAACAAAAGGCTTCTTTTTCTGTACAGAGAATTGCCTCATCTGGTACAGCTGACCTCTATGGGGATCCTGCACAGGAATGTTTCCATTAGGGAGAGGAATGGTAAGGGTCCTGTACAGTTTGTTGATCCTGCACAGGAGACAATACCATCCTGTTCAGGAGTATTAGTAATCCTTTTCAGCTCCGTGTTTTCTAATGATCAAAAGGATCTTTGTGGCTGGTAAAGGGAGTGAGGTCTTATTCAGAGAAGTTGCACTGCAGAGAGAAAAGAGTTATCCTTTTCCCCCATGGTTCATCCAGCGGTAGACTGTAATTATCATTTCCATCTTTCTTGCCATTGTTCTTCTCTCCTTTCTACCTAGGAAAGGTGTTGGGTTCAGGACAACCTGTAGACTAGATGATCTGATGCACTCCCTTTGGGTGATCTTGGATGCTTTCTGTCCAGTAAGGCAAAAGGTTGAGAAGAACTCAGGGTCCCATACTGCATGTCAAGCCACATAGCATCAAAGGACCATAAAGACGAAAAACAAAGTTTCATCTGAATCAGCCCTTCCACCAAGCAAGGGAGGACACTTCAGCTAGAGGTACCCCCAACAGATATGACTTTAAAAACTGGGCATGGTTAGCCATGAGAAGAGGAAACGGGTGGGGGAGATAGGATAGCACTTTTCAAAGACTCAAAAAGCTATCCTATGGGGTGGTGGTGGTGGTGGTGGTGGTGGTGGTGGTAGAATCTGGTTAGAGCATGCAGCAATAGACTCAAGTTACAGGAAGCCAGATTTTGACTGAACATCAAGAAAAACGTCCTAACTGTTAGAGCAGTACAACAATGGAATCAATGATCTTGAGAGCTGGCACATGCTCCAGTGGTCTTGTAGGTTCCTTCCAGCTTCATGATTCTATGATTCTATGTGTGGTTCCCCCAAGATTACCCAGATGTAAGGATAGGTGATCTCTTTTTATTGGACCACTAGACACATCAAAGCAATGGCAATATTTCATGGTGAAAACTCCGCTTCCTCAGGCTCGGCCCAACCCCTTCATGAATCATGCACAAAAACTGTAGGCAAGAGTCCCAAAAATTGATGATATGTGTCCGAGATGTGTCCCAGTCCTTTGCTCTTCGGATTGCCACTCCCCGGGAGGCGTGCCACACTTCTACTAGGAATCGTGCCTTCTCAGTGGCTGGTCCCACTTTGTGGAACCGTCTTCCGAGTAATATTAGGACTGCAGAATCCCTCCCAGCATTCAAGAAGCTTTTAAAAACTTGGTTCTTTATGGCTGCGTTCAGTGACCTCGGGGGTTGATTTACTTTGAGCAGGGATTTGATTTATTATGTCCGCCCATTTTTCTTCACCACCTTACGTCTGCTTTACTATTAGTATTATTATTGTGGTTTTGTTAGTTTGCACTATCAAATTTTGTTATTTGTTAGCTGCCTTGAAATCTGGCGGGATATAAATAAATAAGTTGAAATTTCTTGAGGTTGTGCTCTCAAGCATTCTCAGAGCATGGTTTGGGATCTCATCCACCCTGTCCTTAGGAAGAACCTTTTCAACATTTAGGTGGAATATCTTTCAGGGACCCATTGTTTTGTCCCTGCATTTCAAAGCCAGAAGAAAACAGATTGCTTCCATCTATTCCTTCACGTATTGCTCTCCAGGCAATGAAGGCCCAGGGAAGTGATTCTGATGAAGCTTAATTTGCAGTCTCAAGATGAGTTCCATGCCCTCCTGAATGACACCTCCTTCCTCTCTCCATGATGAAGCCTTTCGGATTCCCTGGGCCCCTCCACCACTAGGTAATCACCACTACACACAATCTGTGTTTAGAGAGAGACCCTCTTCAGCTAAATGCCTGCTTAGGCAGAAACAAATTAAAATTTCACTCCAGCACCTGCCAGGCCTGCAGCATTGGGTGAAGGGGAATCATGTCATATAATGAAGTGATTGCTTTTAATTACGTCTTTGGATGGCTAGAAGAGTGGGCAAGTGTGGAATGAAGTATCCCTGCCCATCTACAAAGGAGAGGACTGTAACTGGTTAGATTTATCAACCAGCTCACACAGCCTTTGTCAGATCCGTATAAGATGTTCAGTTTCTGTCGTGGGGATGCTACTCACCCATAAGAAACCAGCAGACAAGAAGGGAGAAGTCCTATTTCAATGCAGTCAGAACCAAACAAATTAATGCTTGTAGGTTTTCGACAAGATCTAGTCAGCTCGAATTGGGTTTGAAAATTCCTAATTTTCATTGATTTATCTTATCTTGGCATGATGAGGCAAAAGAAGGAATACCACAAGACACCTGGCCTCCAAAGGACAGTGGAACCAAGATATTTGTAATTTGCAATTGAGAAGCAAAACATTTGTGAGTGGGTGGATGTTATCTACCCATGCAAGTGTGCACGCACCCCATAAACTAGACATGCTCCTGCCTGTTGGCTGTGACATCTTATTGTCTACCTAGAATCGATAGTCACAGAACAGCTGGGGCTTTGCGATTTTGCCATAGCTTCAGAAGAACTGGCCGGTTGCCAAGCAAGACTTGAGCAACGCATTCAGTGCTTCAGGTTTTTATCCAACACATCCTAGTGAAACAATTGGGTGAATATAGCACCGTTTTGCCCTAAAACAAATGGAACTTTCACAACTCTCGGTCAATGTGGGAACTTCATTGACTGACAGGTAGAACATTTCTCACTGTACTCAGTGGAGAGGAGCAAAATGTATCCATTCCTTGCTAATTTAATTGTGCATAGTCCAAAACTTCCTTAATTAGCAGAGCAGATGGAAAGAAGGCTTATTAAATTCTTCCTTTCCCTCCATTGAAGCTGTCTTGGCCACACACCTCAGTGGAGAATTACCAAGCTGTGTGAGGTTCCTCGCTTCCAGGACAAGAACAAAAACATCAATGTGTTCTACATCAAAGTTCCTGCAGTCTAAGGGAAATTGTCAACATCAACCAACATCCATTCCCTTGAAGAAGAAAAGCACACAGAGGGCCAGAGAGAAACCGCAGAAGGTTGAATTGATTGCATTTTTAAAAAGATGCAAAGAAACCATCCTAGGCTTTAGATTTTGAAAGACTCAAACAAGGGAGCAGCTGTTGTGGTTTTGCACAGTAAGCATAGGTTTTCAGTGCTCACCGGTTATACAACCTGGAGAAATTAACACAAGTGGCATAACACAGTTGCATCCATAGGACCAGAAAATCCTCTCCCAGGAAGAGGAGAGAAATGGAAATTCTTTGTCTTGCTCATGAGGAAGAATGTGGATTTGCAACCCTGTAAATACATTTTACCTCTTATCCATTCCTTCTCTTATTATCATGTTTAGGTTATTAGCAAAATATCCCTGACTCCAAAATGTTTCCAAGTAAGCAAATAAAACTCAACACTGGCTTTCCAAGCCTTCCGGTCTGTGGCTTATATTCTTTGCTCACAGTCTAGAGCTTAGATAACATGACATTCTGATAAGAGAGGATGTATTCGTTCATGCTGTGTGTTTGAGGTGTTGTGTTTATCTGGAACTTTAACACCATTTCTTCTATGGAGGCTGGTAACTCTGACCTCCTGGGGGCAATAAAGTCGCACTGAAAGGTAGCTCAAATAATAGAATAACTGAGTTTGAAAGGGACTATAAGGCCATCCAGTCCTATGCCCTGCTTTCCCGTAGGAGGAAAGGCTAAAACATTGGGGGCTCTTTACTCTGGAAAAAAGGCGCCTGAGGGGGGATATGATTGAGATGTACAAAATAATGCAGGGCATGAGTCAAGTGGATAGAGGGACGCTCTTCTCCCTCTCCCAAAATACCAGAACTAGGGGACATCCACTCAAACTGAGGGCTGGGAGAGTGAGAACGACAAAATATTTTTTTTTATAACCCAATGTGTTTTTAGTCCGTGGAACTCCCTGCCACAGGATGTGGGGATGGCATCTGGCCTGGATGCCTTCCAAAGGGGATTAGACATATTCCTGGAGGAAAAGTCCATCACAAGTTACAAACCGTGACAGAGATGTGTCATCTCCAGGCTTCAAACCAGGGTATTTCAAGGGCCAGAAAATGCAGGGGAGTGGTATTAGGAGACAGAGATCTATTCTCATGCTCTCCCAAACGCATCTGGTGGGGCCACCGTGAGATACAGGAAGCTGGATGAGATGGGCCTTTGGCTTGATCCAGCATGGCTCTTCTTATGTTCTTAAGGCAGGAATCCAAATCAAACAGATCCAAATCAAGCATGAATCCAAACAGAACTTTGTTCACATCCTTCTTAATGTGTGGCATCCAGAACTGGTCCCAGTCCTCTAGATGAGGCCTAAGCAGTGCTGAATAGAGAGGGATTTATACCTCATGGGACTTGGAGACTAGATTTCTGTTAATGCATCCTAAAATTGCATGTTCTTTCTTTCTTTCTTTCTTTCTTTCTTTCTTTCTTTCTTTCTTTCTTTCTTTCTTTCTTTCTTTCTTTCTTTCTTTCTTTCTTTCTTTCTTTCTTTCTTTCTTTCTTTCTTTCTTTCCTTTCCTTTTTCCTTTCCTTTTCTTTTCTTTTGCAGCCACAGGACACTGCTGGCCTCACGTAAGACCTATCCGGGTTCCCGAATGATCTAGGGAGCAGAGCCTAGCACCTTAGATAGCTCCCAGGATATGTAAGCCATAAACAGAGCACTATGGAACTGGAGAAGCCAGCATCCTTTGCCCTGGGTGATACTTTCCAAGTCTTGCCAGCTTATTGAAGAATCAAATAACCCATCTATAACTGTGATTGGCACATGATGTTTCCACCACTACCCTTGTCTGTACACAACTGAGCTTGCCCTTGGTTGTTTCAGCAAGCAAAACCCACAGGGCTTTTTTTTGGGGGGGGGGGATACTTCTCATTAGAGATGGGCACAAAGTGCCAAAATGGTGTTTCATTTCATTTTTCTTTTTTAAAATCCATTTTGTTTGGAACTGAAGGAATTTTAAAGGAAGAAATGGAGGCAATGACAGAGTTTATTTTCTTGGGCTCCTTCATCACTGCAGATGGCGACTGCAGCAATGAAGTTAAAAGACGCCTGCTTCTTGGGAGGAAAGCAATGGCAAACCTAGATATCATCCTAAAGAGCAGAGACATCACTTTGCCAACTAAGGTCAGGATAGTCAAAGCTATGGTTTTCCCAGTAGTGATGTATGGAAGTGAGAGCTGGACTATAAAGAAGGCTGATCGCCACAGAATTGATACTTTTGAGCTGTGGTGCTGGAGGAGAGTCTTGAGAGTCCCCTGGACTGCAAGGAGATCATAACTATCCATCCTGAAAGAAATCAACCCTGAATGTTCACTGGGAGGACAGATTTTGAGGCTGAGGCTCCAGTACTTTGGCCACCTCATGAGGAGAGAGGAGTCCTTGGAAAAGTCCCTGATGTTGGGAAAGATGGAAGGCAAAAGGAAAAGGGGATGGCAGAGAATGAGATGGTTGGATGGTGTCATCGATGCAACCAATATGGATTTGACCAAACTCCAGGAGGCAGTGGAGGACAGGAAGGCCTGGCGAGCTCTGGTCCATGGGGTCACAAAGAGTCGGACATGACTGAACAACTGAACAACAACAACAACAACAACAAAGGAATTTTTTTATCAAAAAACTCATTTGGTTCTTCATTTTGTTTCGTTTTCTTATGTTTTTGTTAACAACCGACCAGCCCCGCCAGTCGGTGCTATTTTCTTTTCATTCTTTATTTTTAACCTAGTGCCAACCAGCTGGCCCACAAGCTGGGTCAGTACTTTTTGTTTGTTAGTTTGCTTGCTTGGTACTTAGCACCAAGCAGTTGGCCTGTGGGCTGGTCGATGCATTGAACAGCTGGCCCATGGGATCAACACTTATCAAAATAAATAACAAATGAAAATGAAACGGAATGAAATGAAAATTTTCATTTCATTCTGTTTTTTTAAAAGGCACTTTGTTGTTATTGTTTTTTGTTCTGTAACGAAACAAAAAAAAAAAGAAAAACATTCATTTCATGCCCATCCCTACTTGTCATGATGTGCATCTTCCCAAGCTTGAAACCATTGCGGAGGGAATCATCACAGCTTGACATCCTGTGCCATCAAGAAATAACGATTCCTTCAATGACATCTGTATTCATTTAGCCTGAGGAAGAACAATACAGACTTGATGAATTTTTCTCTCTGTCTTAATCCTCCTCCCCAAAGTAGGAGGGGGAGAGTTGCTGAACGTTGTGGAGCCTTGACCCATGTTGCCTTACGTCATGAATATTTCCACCCCAACAGTTAAGTGTTTCGGTCTGTGCCTGCGGAGGGAGCTCAGAATGTTCTTGTTAACTGGAACATGTTTCATTACTTAGCTCGGACAAGACTGTTCCTACCATCCCTGTTCCATTAAAAAGAATGTTTTTGATACATGATTGATGTGGTTCATGAAGTGAACACTGTTCACAGGTGTCCTCTGGTGGTCAGTTCTGACATTGGACATCACAAAAATTCCAATCATAAAACAATAGTATCTTACTTGCTTTTGAGATAGCAGAAAGCCTAAAACATACACCAGAACTATTTTTGTTAAATATTATAGATACTGAGGTAACATATGATCAAAAATATGTAATTAATTATATAATAGTAACAGCCAGAATTCTGTATGCCCAACTTTGGAAGAACTCTGCAACACCTTCAAAAGATGACTTGAAAGGAAAACTATACTTGGACAGAATCTCCGGCCACTTGAAAGGAGAAGATGAAGAAGTTTTGTCAAGAAGATGGCAAGAGCTAATATCTGTGTTAAAAACCTTATAAATGATGTTTGCGCTATGAGATTGTTATCAATGTAAAGCGATCCCTTTTTCTTTTTTTCTTTCTTTTTTTATTTTATGACAATAAATAAAAATATTATTTTTTTAAAAAAAGAGATAGCAGAAAGCCTTTCGGACTACTCCCAAATGCCTTAAAATCCCTTTCAAAGTAATTTGAAGGCATTACTGTTTACAAGTCCTTTTATTTTTTATTTATTTTTATATTTGTATACCGCACCGATTTTCCCAGAGGGAACTCTGGGTGGTTTAAAAAATATATTAAAAACCCAACAAATCAAAATCAAAACATTAATACAATGAAGACAATGAAAATGGACAAATATCCTGGCAAGAGGCAACAACCAAATACAGTGGTACCTTGTATAAAGGAATTAATCCATGCCAAATGAAATTATGTTAAGCAAATTTTCCTTTATACAAATTTCCCAGAGGAATGCATTGAATACAGAGTAATCCCTAATCACCACCATTTTTATCTTGTACGTATTTGCCCCAAAGAGAATTCTCTTAAGCAAATTTCCCCTATCTCTGCTTATTTTTATGTTGTACAGATATTATGTTATACAAATTGTTTGTTATACAATGATCCACTGTAGTAACAAAACAACATCAAACATGGACACAAAACAAAAAACGCTGTTGCATCGTGTCATTACATAATGAAATAAAATGAAACAAAACAAGGAAGCAACATTACATTACAGAAGAAATGAAATGTGTTGTTTTTCCCCCATTGAATCGAACCATTTTGTTCTGTCTGTAAACTGGTCCCTTACCTGCTGGTGTCCCACCGCCACTACTGTCGCTGCCATCAAGACTGCCCAGCCAGGCCGGAGGGGGTTGAGCCTCCGTCTCCTCCGTCTCCTCCACCACTGCCGAAGCTGTCGTGGACGCTGCCACGGGGATCCAGCCAGGCTGAGCAGGCTGGCCAGGGCCTCCTCGTCCTCCTCTGCCACTGCTGCTTCACGCCCCAGTCAGCCTCAGAGGCTGAGCAACCCAGAGGTAGACCGCCCCACTGCTTCTGAAGGCCCTAGCCAACTGGGGAGGCTGAGTGGCCTGCCAGTAGACCCCCAACCCCACCGCTGAAGGCCCAGTGCAAGAGCCCAGGAGGAGGGGTAAGTAGGGGCCCCGGAGCAGGAAGTGGGGGGGCTGCCTGGGAAGGGGCTTTCCAGGGCTCCCCCCCTCATTTCATTTTGTAAAAAAAAATCGTTTCATACAATTTTTTTTGGAAAAAAATTGTATGAAATGAAATGAAAGTAAATGTGTGTGTATGGGGGAGGGAGAGACAGAACAAAATGAAATGCAATTATTCCGTCTCGTACTCATCCTTAATGGGGAGCACGAAAGACACAACAACAATTGCTGAATGCACCCCTAAATAGCCAAGTTCTCACTGCCTTTTTGAATGCAACTACCTGTCACATTCTTTTTTAATATGCTGTGCTTACATTTTATTTATCCAAAAAAGGAACTAGTTACCAGCAGCTGCCTCATTGTAAAATAGTTTCTTCCCAGTTGTTACTGTTTCTTCATTACCTTGAACCAGGATTATAATGCTACATTCAAATGGTAATGCAATTGTTTTCTAGGGAAAGTTTGTCAATTAATCAAGATTATTTTGTATCTGTGTTTTTTTTTTTTTTTTAGTAAATCTTCCCATCTTATTTCTAGCATTATATGCATATTTTAAAATAAAGCTCACGTAAAACTCTGGACAGACATTACTTTCTGTTGCATCATAAGAGTTTTCATTGCATTTTGCTAATGGGGGAGTTGTGTCAACAATTCCAGTACAAAATTTGGTTGTGTGAAAAACTGAATGAAAAGTATAAATAAAAAAATGTTTTCAAGGAGCCCACAAGGTACAGATCACGCAGGCTTTGGACATAAAAGCATAAATAACTAACTAGGCCTTCATAAGATTCTTATGAACAATGGACTTCAGTAATCAATTTCTTTTCACAATAAGAAAGCAATTGTAACTTAAGAGAGGGGGTAGCAGCAATCTTTTTATGGCACAAGGGTTACATTTGATTTCCTTTTTGTAATTATAGGTCCTTATCCTTATTAAGTAGTGGAAAGGGAAGTCCCCCAGCTTCAGGTGCTCCTTCATGCTCCTTTATGGGTGCTCAGATGACAACAAGGTGAACTGCAGGAGAGAGAGAGTGCCATGTGTCTCAGACCAGTGGCGTGCGGCATTCTGATTTGTCCATGTTAACTCTTTTAGTTACTTTTCAGAGAAGAGGAAAGACGTTCTAGTTTAGCCTTAACATTGTTGAATGGGATCGGGCATTGAGAGGGCAAAGTATACCAAGAAAAAGTAGACTAGGATTTATGGAGAGGAAAAACACTTTTGCCATGTTCTAGGGTTGAGCTGAATAGGAGGACGAGGGTGCAGGTGTGCTCAGCTGGGGAAAGAGATGTGCTTTGTTTATTCTCCAAAATCCCTCCGCCTCTCCCAGGAACCAGGGGGAGCTGCGGGCTCCATTGCCCCTCCATGTGGAGTCCATCGTTTCCATCAACTCTCCCAGGAGCACTTAATTTTTCTGTCCACTGGCTTTTGAAGCCATCTCCTCCAAAAGTGGCCAGTCATGGTCCAGCGCAGCCGAGCGCATGCTAACAAGGGCATCAGAAATACTTTGACAGGGAAAGGCACCGCGGGTGGGTGTGCATCCAAGCAGCACAGGAGCAAACATCCCCCACCCTCGCTACACTGTCCATCTGAAAAATCCACTTGTGTGCAGTTTAGCAAACTATGTTGGACCAGCTGATCTCCCTCCCAGGCATGTAACACAAGCAGCCTCCTCGGCCTAAGAGGCTAGTCTAAGCTCACTTCTAATGGCTTCCCACCCACCCTTTAAGGGACGCTTCCTCACTTTAAGTATTTGTTCTCTACAAAAGCAGTCAATTTTGTTTTTACCTGGAAGCCAGGTGAGATATTTTTCTAGTACCCTCAGGAAGATGAGGGATTGGTTTTCCATCATTATCGTCTTCTGTTGCTCTAATTTCATCAGTTTGATCATGTATGTAAACTGTGGGGAAAGCCTCATCAATTCCACTTATGCAACACAATGCTGGTTGGGAAGTTAGTGTTGTTGTTGTTTTAAACAACCTACAAGCTTCCACAGCATGCTGGACCAGAAATTTGGAAATTGTCATCCCCAAACAGAGATGTTTCTAGGATTGGCCTTTAACGCCCAGAAGGACCTCACTCCATCTGCTTAAATGCAGCACAGAGCCGTTGAAACAACGGTTTCCAACCTTGGGTCCACAGATGTTGTTGGACTACAACTCCCATAAATCCTGGTCATCAGAGCTAGTGGTGAAGACTTCTGGGAGTTCTACTCTGGGAACACCCACAGTTGGGAGCCGCTGCATTAAATCAGTAGGTGAATGGTATGTGAACACGTGTGCAGCTCCCATCTAGTCAAAGGGTTGACTTGAGTTGGAAGTGGATCAACGCCCAGCTTTTTACCTTTACTGTCCATCTCTCCACCTTTTAAAGTCTACAGGTGTCACCCTAACGCAGGCATGTCCAAACTTTGGCCCTCCAGATGTTTTGGACCACAACTCCCACAGTCCTTTGCCACTGGAGATACAGGCTTGGAATTCTGGGAGTTGTGGTCTAAAACATCAGGAGGGCCAACATTTCAACATACCTGCCCTAACGTTTGAGGTAAAATATGGTTTGGATCTCTGGTTATAGAACCAGAATCCAAGTCTCCACTGTGGATGCTGAGAGGAAAGACAGCCTTTAGCAATCTCTCTAGTCCCAGGGCTCCCCCCAGAAGAAAAAAACAGAAAATCACATCTGAGTAGAAAATGCTGGAAAAGGGTCATCATGAGTCAGAATAGGGATAGACACAGATCTCTGTTTGGTTGCATAAATACTCCCTAACCTAATTTCTCTTCTTTGTTCTCATTTATGAAGGTTATTGGAATTAAAGGACATTGCAGGGGAAATTGAAAACCATATGGGGGCATATGAAATTGTTGGCTGGAACTCAAGAGGTGAGTCAACACTTCCATACTATTATTGACTCAATTGGCCTACTTGAGTTGCAACGTACGACGAGGTTTCCATGGTTGTCTTCAACAGAAAATGGCAAGCTTAAAAGAAAAAAAAAAAGAAAATTATGTGCCAAAGCTGGGTTTCCAAAGGGCAGCTGGAAGCTTCTGAACGTTAGCATTTTGAAATGTTTCCAGGTTTTTGTGTGGTAAATTGATTTCGACGACCCTGGATGTCTCAGAGGGAGATGCTTGACGTAAGTAGAAAAAAGATGAAGAGGACGCTTGCAACTCAGAGGATGACTTGGGGCTGGACACACTTTGGTAGGCAAACAGCATTTGTGGCTCAGATACCTAAATGCCATGTCTTCAAATGGTGGACACACACATCTTCTTGATTGTTTCCCACATTGCTTTAGGGACTCAACTTTTGTCGACACTCTGACAAATCTGCAAAGCTCTCTCAGTTGGAAAAAGATTCCAGCTCATCCGTTCTCTATGCATGAAGGGGAATCATCTCTAAAGGTCTCTTCGGGGGATATACCAAGAACCGTAGCGTTGGAAGGGCTTGGTGGTCATCCAGCCCAACATTCATCTCGGTAGAGGTTTATTATTATTTTTATTTTATTTTTATTATGGGACTTATATACCGCCCGTCTTCCTGGGGGGGGGGGACTCCGGGCGGTTTACAACAAATTAAGGAAAACAAATTGCATGAGCTAATAAACTAAGCAGATGAGACAACATTTGCAGGAAATGGCAATGGCGGGGGGGGGGAGAAAAAAAAACAACATGATCCATCTACAGTGTCTCTGAGAGATGGCCATCAAACCCATCCATCCTCGAGCCCATTGGCATCATTGGCATCCCCCATTAGACAATGGATTCACTGGAGGCTTTCATCTGGAGTAGAGATGTGCATGAACCTGCCAGTTTCTTGGCTCGTGCTGTTTCGTTTATCAGCCGAACAAGGTGCTTTGCTTTTCAAAGCCCAGCCTCCTCTGGCAGGTGTCCACTCAGATGCAGTGGCCTACCTCCCTTGCCCTGCTTCTTCTGGCACTGGTGGAAGAATTGAAGGAGCTGTCTATGCCTTGCTTGGGGAAGTGGACAGGACAGCCATCTCCATCAGGGGTCTCAAGGGCTATCAGGGGGAAGATGGAGCAAGCTTTCCCTTGGTCCATGTGGTGGGACCAGAATAAGTGGATTCAAGTGATGGACACGGGAATGATATAGAGCAGGGGTCCTCAACCTAAGGCCCCGGGGCTGGATGCGGCCCCCCCAAGGTCCTGAGTCCGGCCCCCGGGACCATTGCAACCCCCCCCACCTACCCCCTGCTTTGTGAGCAAGCCAGCCTCCACAGCTGCTTCTATTGCTGAGGCAGTTCAAAGCAGTGGGCTATGTCACTTCTCCCACTCCCCCCCAACTACCACCCAGATGATCATCATGCTGGCTAGTGGGGCATTCAAAGTGGGAGGGCCACGGCAAGGTCCCCCGCTCCCCCCACCCACTGTGGTCCGGCCCCCAGTGGTGTCTGGGGCATGGTGGACCGGCCCACTGTTTGAAAACTTTGAGGACCCCTGATATAGAGCAATGGTTCTCAACCGGTGGGTCCCCAGATGTTCCTGGACTGCAACTTCCAGAAGTCTTCATCACTAGCTGAGCTGGCCAGGATTTCTGGGAGTTGTAGTCCAGGAACATCTGGGGACCCACAGGTTGAGAACCAGTGATTTAGAGCAAGTTCCTGGTGGTAACGGATCAACAGTGTAATGGCTCTTTCGGTGGAGATTTTTCAACTACAGTTTGGATAGCATCAGTCAGGGTTGGTCTAGGTGTGACTTTCCCACAACTGGCAGGCTGGACCAAAGATCCTTGAGATCCTATCAATTCCACAGTTCTATACGTCCATGGGTCTCTCATCCTGTTGAAAACACTCAGAAGGCATTCTAAGGGAAACTCACAACTTAAGCTCCTGTCTGCCCCAGATTCCTGAGGTGGTAAAATCATATTTTAACTGTGTTTTTAACTGTTTTAACTGTGTTCTTAACTGTTTCTTTTTTCTTCTTCTGTATTTGATATGGCCTGTTGTGCTAATCAATAAATTTGTTGTTGTTGTTGTTGTTGTTGTTGTTGTTGTTGTTGTTGTTGTTGTTGTTGTCACACAGTGAATTTTATGTTCCAGTGATGGTGACCTTTTTAGAGACCATGTGCCCAAACTGCATCTTGAAACCCACAATTTTTTTTTTTTTGCAGTGCCAACACAGCCATTAAACCTGAATCCAGGTGGCTGTGAAGGGGCAATGTTGGGGACCCACAGAAAGGGCTCTGAGTGCCACCTTTGGCACCCGTGCCATGGGTTCACCAACATTGTCCTAAACAATGGCCCAAATCCTGTTACTGAAAGCCCATGGGCATTATGAGGAACAAGGCAATGTCTGAAGGTGGTCTACTTTGAGTTACGAAATCATGGTAGACATTGCATTTTGTACCCTGAGTCCCATAACAGGCTCCCATGAGACCATCTCTGTAGAGATGTCTTAAAGCTATTCACCTCAAATGTTATACCTTTTGCATTAGATCAGGTATGTCCAAACTTCGGCCCTCCAGATGTTTTGCACCACAACTCCCACATTCCTTTGTCATTGGCAATACAGGCTTGGTATTCTGGGAGTTGTGGTCCAAAACATCAGGAGGGCTGAATTTGGTTAGATCATGCTCTTGGCATTTATGTTGTATTTTGTTTTTTGACTGCTTGAGAGCCACAGAAGAGTGACTCGGCCCTATTGGAGGGGTATTGTGTTCCTCTGTTTAAAGAATGATCGCAAGCTATCCATCCTGGATTTGACTTGCCTGGTGAGATGGACTTACGGTATTTTTAGAAGGATCTTCTGGGCAGCCTCCATGATTGCTTTTCTAATTTACAACCCATGCACGCATTAGAAATAAAGATATGAAACTCAAGGTGATGAAACAACCTAGGGTCACACATGATTTAGCTATTTCCATGAAAGTCTACTGCAGTTCCTCATACTGACCTCAGAATTTGGCCAAGGCATGGGGGGGGCATAATGAGTCCATGAAAGTCCCTGCTACATAAAACTCATCAGTCCTCGGGGTTCGTCAAGACTTGATTGGTTTTGCTCCCACAGACTACAAAGAAAGACAGCCACAATGCTGATCTTCTGGTAGCCATCCTGGCTACCTTTCCCAGACAGCTGGGCTTCAGGATGACTCTCATTCTCTATGATTTTATTTCACCCATTGTCTTTCTGACTCTGCAGGAAACCTTGAGGTTAAATTTCCTGGACACGGGCAGACGAGTTTGCTCTGGAAACCCAAGTCGGATGGCTCTTCCCACTGCCAGCCGTTGATTAAATACCTAGTTTTGATAATCTCTTTATAGCAAGCTCAGCACGAAGATAAACTGCTCAGAGGGGGTGGAGGTGGGGGACTTTTTAAGCTGCCCGTCTTCAGCCAGCTTTGGCCACATCTGTGGATAAACAAACTTATCTCCTGCCTGCCCAGGAGACATACAAGTCAGCTTCTCTGACCTGAATTCCACAGTCCATTTGAGGTCAGAAAACCTTTTAGCAAAACTTGTTAAAGCCACATTTCAGACCCCCCCCCCCGGACTCTTGCCACCTTGAAGCAGATAAAGTTAATTCTTTGAAGAGGTTTAACTTAGCGCTTCCTTTCTGCACAGCATCCGTAGGCGGGCAGAGTTGTTCCAAAACAGATCTGCAGATGTGGAGGGCGGGGAGAAGACAAAGCTGCTGTGGCTTTTCGTGGGAACTTTTAAAAGGAAGATAAAGACAAAATTCCTAGGCAGAACAATACCTTATCTTTAAAACACCTTCCAAAAGTTTGGCTTGACGCCGTAACAATAAGCCTTACCTTACCTTACCACCTTCCAAAAACCCATTGTTTATTCATAGGACAACAGAGCGTTTGACAAAGCTTAACCTTCTTTTCTTGTCTGAATTTGGCACTCTCTTACGTACAAACACATCCCATTTGTTTTGGGTCCATTTTCTGCTTCAAGAGCACACAGAGTTCCTAAAGCAGCCTGGTCTACGAGAGGGGACTCTCAAGGAGATGGCCCCTAGATCAACAGCACCCCCGGGACATTTACACTGACACAATTCCTCGGAATGCTCACTCACGTGTGTCTGCCTGATTATTTCCCATTAAGATCACATCTGTTAATAAGAGGGAGATAAATACGAGGGTGATTATTTCCACCTTGTGTTTCACATTACCAAAAAAACACAGCCATCTGCCTTGAAGAACATGATTTATGGGGCATTAAAACCAAACTATGATCCCCAAAAAAGATTCATTGTAGCCGACAAACAAGCAAACAAACAAAACAAAACAAATCCCTGGCCGTCTTTCCTTTTCTTTTTCTGTAGGTTTAGTGAGAAATAAACATATTTGCAGATTTTAAGACTCTGAGCAGGCCAGTGTCTGAAGGACTATGCAAGATCATTTGGCATAAAGAAGAACAAGATAGGAATGCAGTCTGAGCCACAGATTTCTTCATACTGAATCCATTTTCCTTGAACTGTTCTATTAGAAACATGAGGTTGAGCAAATTAACATAAGAACATAAGAAGAGCCCTGCTGGATCAGGCCAAAGGCCCATCTAGTCCAGCTTCCTGTATCTCACAGTAGCCCCACCAGATGTGTCTGGGAGCCCATGAGACTAGAATCATAGAATCATAGAATCATAGAGTTGGAAGAGACCTCAAGGGCCATCTAGTCCAACCCCCTGCCATGCAGGAACCCCCATCACAATATTTCCGACAGATGGCCATCCAGCCTCTGTTTAAAAACCTCCAAAGAAAGAGACTCAACCACCCTCTGTGGCAGCATATTCCACTGATGAATAGCTCTAACTGTCATGAAGTTCTTCCTAATGTTCAAATGGAATCTCTTTTCCTGTAGTTTGAAACCATTGCCCCGAGTCCTAGATCTCTGTCTCCTGGTACCACTCCCCTGCATCTGGTCCTTGAAGGACCCTGGTTTTATTGTCACCTGTGATGGACTTTTCCTCCAGGAATCTGTCCAATCCCCTTTTGAAGGCATCCAGGCCAGATGCCATCACCACCTCCTGTGGCAGGAAGTTCCACAGACTAACAACGCGCAGGGTGAAAAAAATATTTTCTTTTGTCTGTTCTTACTCTCCCAGCCCTCAGTTTGAGTGGATGTCCCCTAATTCTGGTATTGAGTTTTACCTTGCCGTTTGTCTTTTAAGCCATTCTGCTACCATGTGTGAAAAGGATGTGTGGTTTTAGAGACGGGCACAAAACAAAAATATAGCATTTCCTTTCATTTTATTTCATTTTTTTTGTTTCACTTTGTTATTAATGAATTTTTAGAAGAATTTCTGAAATGAAATGAAATGAAATGAAATTATTTGTTATGCTACAAAATAGCTCCCCTGGGTCCTAGAGGCACCAAATTTGTTGGGCAGCTTCTTTGGACTTCTTCCCTGTAAGCCCTCCAAATTTGGAACTTGGGCCCATTCTTGTGTGTTCGGCAATGATCAAGGACTCATCCTGCCCCCCATCTGGATGATGGGCTTTCAAGTCTTTGAAAGATGCCTTTATATCTCCCTCCAGTCATCTAACAGATAACTGTTTGTTGTTGTTGTTTTTAAGGGAAAAGCTTTTGAAATGTAGATAAAGAATGTGAAGAACATTGTGGGTTGAAAGGGCAACCAAAGAAGATGTACTGAGAAGAATGAATAAAGATGAGGAAAGGATAAAGCACAGAAAAATGCAGGAAGTGAGAAAATGTAGCAAGAAACAAGAAGTACAGAGTGTTGCACTTCATCGGTCAAGTGCTAAATTTGGGCTGTGGTGTCCAATCGTTACAGAATTGAAGGGTATGCCCCAGAAAAAAAATCATTTCTGCTCCCTCACAGCAGCATTGCTTGGTCACTCAAGGACAACACTTCCAAAATGTAGGTGCAGAAGCACTGGAGCAATAGCAGGGTCTGTAGTAAACCAGTCAATATATTCCTTAATATATGGTGTCCATTTTGGGTCCATGCCCTGAGTTCTGCCTGGAGTATGTGATCTGCCTTTATTCCACCGTTCTTTCCAGCTTTTCCAAGAGTGACATGTTTGGAGGTGAGGGCAAGAGACAACAGAGGTATTATAATCAGGCAGGGATTGTTGTACCAGATAACATTTGTGAAGGGAAATAATCGCTGGGTTCCTTCTGGGAAAAACAACACAGTGACGCTTGCTAAATCACTGGAGTGTTACCTTCCAACAGAGAGTTCCACATTATACATGGCATCAAATAAACACAAGGATGTCAAATGCCCTGTAAAGCTGTGTCTTGCATAATGAGAGAGACAGAGAGAGAGAGAGAGAGAAGAGAGCTCTCTGCTTCCCATCACCCAGCCCTACAACCTTCCATGTGTGGGAAGGCAAAGACAGCACCTGGAACCCACTGATCTGGTTTCAGAAGCTAAGCAGGATTAGGCCTGGTCAATCTTTGGATGGGATCCCACTAGGGAATACCAGAATTCTCCAGGTAAGTCAAAGAAGGGATCTTGCCTCAAAACCTCATCTTGGGTTGCTTCAGAGTCTGCACTTCCCCAGATTTTGGGATGGCGTTCTCAGCTGAGAAACTGGATGGGAGAACAAGATGACCATAAGAACATAAGAACATAAGGGATGATCCCTCTGAATGATCCCAACGGAGATCAGCCCTTTTCTGTCTAGTGGTCCTGCATTGTTTTTAATTAGAGTTTTCTTTTTTTAAAGGCCAGTTTTAATTTAAGATCCAGGCTGGATCAGGCCAAAGGCCCATCTAGTCCAACTTCCTATATCTCACAGTGGCCCCACCAGATATGTCTGGGAGCGCGCAAGACTAGATAGCTACCACTCCCCTGCACCTGGCCCTTGAAGTACCCCAGTTTTAAGTCTGGAGATGATACATCTCCATCATGGTTTGTAACCTGTGATGGACTTTTCCTCCAGGAATTTGTCCAGTACCCTTTTGAAGGCATCCAGGCCCGATGCCATCACCACATCCTGTGGCAGGGAGTTCCACAGACACCAAACAGGATTTGTGACTGATAGATGGAGCTTCTTCACATTCTCCCCTTCATCTCCAACCGGGGCCATCATGGTCCACCACCTATCTTGTCATCAAGCTCGCCAGACTGCTCACTACATCCCAATTTCATGGAAGCTAATGGCATGCCACGGCACTGGAGGCCGAGTCCCATGGTCCACCTGATATGAAACACCACTTTCATAAAAAGCAAGTTTGAGAAAACCTCTCAATATTGTTGGCCACCAGGGCTAGCCACTGTGCTCAGCGCTTAAGCTTGAGGGGAACTCCTCTTGATGGCCATCATTGTCTGCCCCCGCCCCCTGATTTTAAAACACACAATTCTAGACCTTTTGCTGAAGAAGACGTCATAGAAGCATAGAGTCATAGACTCATGGTAGGGTTGGAAGGGACCTTGGAAAACTTCTAGCCCAACCCTATGTACCCACAACATCGGGAGGCAAGCTGCTCCACTGTCTAATGGCTCTCACCCTCAGGAAATTCCTCCTTTTTCCAGGTTGGCTCTCCCTCTGAAGAGTTTCCACCCATTGGCTCTTGCCATACCCTCAGGTGCAGTGGAGAATGAATCAGTGCTCTCTCCCCTTCACCATTCACAAGTAGGTTTCTAAAACCAATCTGGAGTTTTCTAGGGACTCAAAGCAACACTCCTGTGTAATACAGGTAATTGACTGGAAATCCAGAAAAAAATACGAAAAATAAAAATGGTAGAAAAAGGAAAACCATGCCTTCTTCAATTCTAGAATTTGACCTCAGGACAAAAAAATAGTGTCAAATACATGGGAGGTTGAAAAATGTGGATTAATAACCAGGTTAAAAAATGCCCAACATCATCCCCTAGGTCAAGGAAAACTCATAAGAACATAAGAACATAAGAACATAAGAAGAGCCATGCTGGATCAGGCCAAAGGCCCATCTAGTCCAGCTTCCTGTATCTCACAGCGGCCCCACCAGATGCGTTTGGGAGCGCATGAGACTAGATATCTGTCTCCTGATACCACTCCCCTGCATCTGGCCCTTGAAGTACCCTGGTTTAAAGCCTAGAGATTACACATCTCCATCATGGTTTGTAACCCGTGATGGACTTTTCCTCTAGGAATCTGTCCAATCCCCTTTTGAAGGCATCCAGGCCAGATGCCATCACCACATCCTGTGGCAGGGAGTTCCATAGACTTACAACGCGCTGGGTGAAAAAATATTTTCTTTTGTCAGTTCTTACTCTCCCAGCAATCAATTTGAGTGTATGTCCCCTAGTTCTGGTATTCTGAGAGAGGGAGAAGAGCTTCCCTCTATCCACTTTACTCATACCCTGCATTATTTTGTATGTCTCAATCATATCCCCCCTCAAGCGCCTTTTTTCCAGACTGAAGAGGCCCAATTGTTTTAGCCTTTCTTCATAAGGGAGGTGCCCCAGCCCCGTAATCATTTTAGTCGCTCTCTTCTGCACCTTTTCCAGTTCCACTATGTCTTTCTTGAGATGCGGTGATCAGAATTGTACACAATACTCCAGGTGGGGCCTTACTATTGTTTTGTATAACGGCATTATAATGTTGGCTGTTTTATTTTCAATCCCCTTTTTGATAATCCCTAGCATGGAATTGGCCTTCTTCACTGCTGCCACATATTGGGGAGACACCTTCATGGAGCTGTCCACCAACACACCAAGATCTCTTTCCTGATCCGTCACGGATAACTCAGAGCCCATGAGTTGATAGATGAAGTTTGGATTTTTTGCCCCAATATGCATTACTTTACATTTGGTTACATTAAAACGCATTTGCCATTTCTCAGCCCACTCCCCCAGTTTGGAGAGATCCTTCTGGAGCTCTTCACAATCTTCTCTGGTTTTTACCACATGGAAAAGTTTTGTGTCATCTGCAAACTTGGCCACCACACTGTTTATCCCTGTCTCCAGGTCATTTATGAACAGATTGAAAAGCACCGGTCCCAGGACCGAGCCCTGGGGCACACCGCTTTTCACTTCTCTCCATTGTGAAAATTTCCCATTGACACCTACTCTTTGTTTCCGGGATCTCAACCAGTTCTCAATCCATAAGAGGACCTGCCCTCTTATCCCCTGACTATGCAATTTTCTCAGCAGCCTTTGGTGAGGGACTGTGTCAAAAGCCTTTTGAAAATCCAGATAGACTATATCCACCGGTTCACCCAAATCCATGTGCCTGTTGACCTTTTCAAAAATTCTAAAAGGTTTGTAAGACAAGATTTACCCTTACAGAAGCCATGCTGATTTTCTCTCAGCAAGGTTTGTTCTTTTATGTGTTTTAAGATTTTCTCTTGGATGAGGCCTTCCACCATCTTCCCTGGGACAGATGTAAGGCTAACCCGGCCTGTAGTTTCCTGGGTCCCCCTCCTTCCTTTTTTAAAATTGGTGTGACATCCGCTATCCTCCAGTCCTCCGGCACTGTGGCCGTTTGAAGAGACAAGTTGCATATTACCGTTAAGAGATCTGCAATTTCATTTCTCAGTTCCCTAATAACCCTTGGGTGGATGCCATCTGGGCCCGGTGACTTGTTAATCCTCAATTTATCAATTAGTCCTAAAACCTCCTCTCTTTTAACCTGTATTTGATTTAATTCTTTAGTCAAGAGGGGCGGCTCAGGCAGCGGAATCCACTCAAGGTCCTCTGTCGTGAAGACAGACGCAAAGAACTCGTTCAATTTCTCTGCAATGTCCAAGTCCTCCTTAACCTCCCCTTTTCCTCTCTCACCATCCAGAGGCCCAATTGGTTCTCTGACAGGTTTTCTACTTCTAACATATTTAAAGAAGCTTTTATTATTACCCTTTATATTGCTAGCCATGAAAGTCTTTCTTTGCCTCCCTTATCATCTTTTTACATTTCTTTTGCCAGAGTTTGTGTTCCTTTTATTTTCCTCATTTGGGGAGGATTTCCATTTACAGAAGGACCTCTCCTTGTGCTTTAGAGCCTCTCTAACTCCACTCGTTAACCATGCCGGTGTCCTCTTGGACTTAAATGAGCTCTTCTTTCTTTGTGGTATGCACTTGTGCTGGGCCTCTATTATTGTTGTTTTAAACAGGCTCCATGCACTCTGAAGAGATTGGATTCTTCTAACCCTCCCCTTCAGTTTCTCTCTAACTAGTTTCCTCATCTGAGGGAAGTTTGCCCTTCGAAAATCAAGGGTTTTTATGTCTGATTTGGTTGACACTCTTCCTCCGACATGCATGGCAAAGGTAATTGCAGCATGGTCACTGTTCCCCAGAGGCTCAGTGACATTCACATCCCTGACGAGGTCCTGAGTATCACACAATATTAGATCTAGAGTTGCCTGTTCTCGGGTGGGCTCCATGACAAGTTGCTCTAAGGCACAGTCATTCAGCAAGTCGAAAACCCAGTTTCTCTTTCTTGCCCGGAGCTCGCATTGGCCCAGTCAATGTGGGGATAATTAAAGTCCCCATGATTGCTATCCTATCCCTCTTAGCCACCTCCATGATTTCTCTCCTCATTTCAAGGTCCCCCTCAAGTTTTTGATCTGGTGGACGATAGAATACTCCAACTATCATATCACTCTTTGGACCTGGTAGTTTAACCCACAGTGATTCTATGGCGGAGTCAGACCCTCTGTCAATCTCCATTCTGCTGGATTTTATGCCTTCTTTGACATAGATGGCCACTCCTCCTCCAACCCGCCCCTCTCTATCCCTTCTATAGAGTTTATAGCCTGGGATTGCTGTGTCCCACTGGTTCTCCACATTCCACCAGGTTTCTGTTATGGCTATTATATCAATGTTATCCCTAGCTGCCAGATGTTCAAGTTCTCCCATCTTTGCTCAGAGGCTTCGAGCATTGGCGTAGAAGCACTTGTACAGTGGGTCAACAAGCTGAAGGGGGCATTACCGGGTTTTCTTTTTTAGAAAACTCAGTAGTCGTGGGGACACATATTTTTGATCCTCATTACTTCTAAGTAAAAACAGGATTAAACTGCTTGTGTGACCAGGGCTAAAGTGGATAGTAGGGGTGGGATTTTTGGATGGTTTAAGAATAGCGATGGGCATGAAATGGAAAAATTATGTCTCATTTCATTTCATTTTGTGCCCACCCCTGTTTCATTTTGTTTCATTTCTTACAATTTTTTAAAAAATATATCATACAAAACAAAATGAAATGAAACAAAACAGCTCCCCTGGGTCCTAGAGGCACCAGATTTGGTGCCCGGGGTGCCATTTTTAAAGGGCTCCTGCTGAGCTTTTATCAGCTGGACCCCTTTAAAACTGGCCCAGGTGGTGCCAGGATATGCACCTGGTGTCAACTGGGCCAGTTTTAAAGAGATCCAGCCCATGGCAGCTCAACAGGACCTCTCTGAAAATGGTTGGGTGGGCAGTTCTGGGCGATCGTGATGCCTACCTGACCAAAGAAGAAGAAGAAGAGGGGATGTGCCCACCTGACAGAAGAAGAAGAAGAAGAAGAAGAAGAAGAAGAAGAAGAAGAAGAAGAAGAAGAAGAAGAAGAAGAAGAAGAAGAAGAAGAAGAAGAAGAAGAAGAAGAAGAAGAAGAAGAAGAAGACTGAGAGGGGATATAATAGCTATGTTTAAATATTTCAAAGGATGTCACATTGAAGAAGGGACTGCTTTGTTTTCCATGGCTTCAGAGACTAGGACTCTGGGCAATGGTCTCAAACTACAGGAAAAGATATTCAATTTAAACATTAGGAAGAACTTCATGACAGTTAGAGTCTGCTCCCACAAAGGAGGGTGGTGGAGTTTCCTCCTTTGGAGGTTTTTAAGCAGAGGCTGGATGGCCACCTGTCGGGAGTCCTGTGATGGGGGTTCCTGCATGGAAGGGGGTTGGACTAGATGGCCCTGGAGGTCTTTTCCAACTCTAGGATTCTATGATTCTATGTTTCTATGACTTTCAGAGGGCTCCTGCTGAGCTGTCATTGGCTGGACCCATTTAAAACTGGCCCACATGTCCCCAGGGGATCCACCTGGTGCCAACTGGGGCAGTTTTAAAGGGGCCCAGACAATGACAGCTTGGCAGGAGCCCTCTGAAAATGCTCAGGTACAGACAGAACAAAACGGTTCATTTCAACGGGAAAAAAACGACTGTTTCATTTTTTTCCTGTAATGAAATGCTGCTTCCTTGTTCTGTTTCATTGCATTATGTAATGAAATGATGAAACACCATTTCTTTTTTCATTTCGTGCCCATCCCCATTTAGGAATATAAAATCCATAATCAGTGATTTTGATATCTGACTGTGGAGCCAGAAATGGGTTGTTCAATCCCCCACTATATCTTCTTGACCAGGGGAGGGGGAGTCTTGATGATTCATAGGATCCTTTTCAGTTTTAACTTGATAGATCCACACCTATGGACAACTAATGTGTGAATATGATTGAGATGTACAAAAAAATGCAGGGCATGAGTAAAGGGGATAGAGGGACACTCTTCTCCCTCTCACAAAATACCAGAACTAGGAGACATCCACTCAAAGGGAGGGCTGGGAGAGTGAGAACCGACAAAAGAAAATTTTTTTTACATAGCGTGTTGTCAGTCTGTGGAACTCCCTGCCACGGGAGGTGGTGATGGCCTCTGGCCTTCAAAAGGGGATTGGACAGATTCCTGGAGGAAAAGTCCATCATAGGTTACAAACCATGATGGAGATGTGTCATTTCCAGACTTAAAACCAGGGCACTTCAAGGGCCAGATGGAGGGGAGTGGGATCAGGAGACAGAGATCTAGTCTCGTGCGCTCCCAAACGCATCTGGTGGGGCCACAATGTGAGATACAGGGAGCTGGACTAGATGGGCCTTTGGCCTGATCCAGCGTGGCTCTTCTTATGTTCTTATGAAGCTGGGGAGGCTTCAAAGCTTTGCAAAGCCTTGCGTCCATTCTGGTTTCTTGTTCAGAAAAGATGCTCCCAGCTAACAGAGGTGCAGTGAGGGTGGGGTTACATGGGCCTTTCTTCCTGGGGAGTGACCCACAGTTGCCTGTAGGTGTGGGTCTCACAACATACAGAACTATTAAACTTGTAGTCGCAACAGTCCCCAAATCCCAGTAAGGAGGGACTACAGAACTCATGAGATTCAGGGAAGTGCCAATTGAATGGAGCATACCTAGTTGGGTACATTTTCTGCCTTCTTCATGTGCCCAGGATAATGAGACCTAAGTGGAAATGGCATCATTTTCCATTATGGTGTTTATAAAGCCTTCTCTTTTTGGGTTCTTTGGGTGGAATTAAGCAGCCATTTCAGTGACCCCAGCTGCATCATTTAAGGTACATGCTCATCCAGACCAACCGGCCATTATTTTCAGGGGGAAATAGAATAATGGGGTTTGCTGGCAAGATAAAATACACAGAGCGTGTTTGTCTCTGTTGAGAAGACAATGAAATCTCGCAAAATCAGCAACCGGGCTTCTTTTGGTCTCCCAAGATGAAAACCAGCCATCAGGTTTTTTTTTTTTTTTTTGTAACATAGGTAGCGCTTACGGGGTCTTTGTCTGCAGTTCTCTTTGCTGCGCAAATGTAGTTACAGTTGAAAAGGAGGACCTGAGCTCAGAAATAGGGCAGATGCTCACCAGGTGGGAAATGATGGACATAATGAGAAGCTTTCCATCTGCTTTCAGGACTAGGCTCAGAAAACTCAATTACCTTGAGAGAAACTGGGAGAGAGAGGGGAAAAAAATCCACACCACCTCCCAACTCAGCTGTGAAATTCAGTGCAGCATCCTTCATTCAGGTATGGGAAGATTACAGGATCCATGCCCTCTTCTCTTAAGGCCCCTTCACAGCTCAGAAGTAGGGATGGGCACGAAATAAAAACATATGTTTTATTTCATTTCATTTCCTCTCCCCCCACACTTTTTATGTTGTTTCATACAAAATGGTTTGTTCCAACAAAAAACACCATTTCGTTTCATCTTGTGTCGTTTTGTTTCATTTCATTTCGTTACGTAACAACACAACGAAACAGCAATTTGCTTTTTGTTTTGTGCCCATCCCTACTCAGAAGTAATGAGCTACTAGTAGTGCTATCAACTGGAACTGCTTACTTATCGCAATCATGAGAGACACAGTCAACTGTAACTGATTCCTTTGTAGAGTTCGCCTTTGAAAAAGAAAGAAATCATTTGAATTATTCCATCACTGGTGATTTCTGCTTATAACATTGACTTTCCAGTGCATTTTGCAGCTATTCTAAGCAAAAAAAAAATTGCATTGTGGAATCATTCCTCAGCGCCCACTCACCAAATAAAGACAGGGGGCAAAACCAGTAAAGAACACTGTGGATTCAACAACTTGTTTTTTACAGTTGTTGTGATTTTTTGGGGGGCTGTTTGGCCATGTTCTGGAAGTTTTTCTTTCTGACCTTTCTCCAGACTCTGTGGATGGCATATTCTCCCCCCCCAACACTGAACAAGCAGGGAACACATTGAGTGAATTTTTGGACACCAAAGTGTGTATAGACACAAATCCCTCTGAAAGATTGCCTCCCAGGCTGTGCTTCTTCAGATCTCATGAATTCCCATGGGAAACTATGCAACAGAAGATTAAAATAACCCTCTACTCTTCTCTCCTTATTCAGTTTTGCCTGTAGCCATATCTTCTGTGACATCTTCACTCTCCACTGGTGCCAATCACCCAGGGGGTGGGGGAGAGAAAAATCATTTCTGGAGACAGGGGAACAGGACTACACCATTTTTAGGGAACCTAATTATTCAGTACAGACTTCATGGCCTTGGAGACAGTGTGTCTCATGGATTGTTGGATGTTGGGTGTTGCCATGATCGGATGCAGGGTAACAGGATTAAGGAGCCTTGTGGTGCAGTGTTCAAACTGCAGTAACTGCAGCCCAGAATCTCCTCACAAGCTGAGTTAAATCCCAACAGGATATGGCAGCCTGACCCAAGGCTGATTCAGCCTTCTATCCTGCCAAGGTGTGTAAACTGAGTTACCCAGCTTGCTGGGTGTTTTGGCAATATGTACCCTGCATAATTAAATTGTACACCACACCAAGAGACTTTTAAGTGCAATGGGGCACTCAGTTCTACAAGCAACGTGCTGTTAAAACCAGCATGTGGTGCCACAGCATGTATGGAACAGCCTGATACATATGGGGCAGTAGATCCACTCTAGGGTTTAGTTCAGGCATGTCCAGACTTTGGCCGTCCAGATGTTTTGGACCACAACTCCCACAGTCCTTTTGCCATTGGCAATCTAAGCTTAGAATTCTGGGAGTTGTGGTCCAAAACATCAGGAGGGCCAAAGTTTGGACATGCCTGGTTTAGTTTGAACTTTCCTGGAGCTGTCCAAATGCTGAAGCTAGGTTGAGTGTAAGTTTCAGGACCTTGGATAGCTCTTGGAAAGTTGATGTTAAACACCAGAGGTGTTCCTCTCTACTGCCATCACAGTTCTCTACTGGCTAGAGGTGATGACCCTTTCATGCCATCACCCATCCTGAGGGCCAGGAGTTGCCCTCCAGGACAGTAGACTTCGAGGGAGGATTAATGCAAGTTAGAGACTAAACCATGAACTTCAGCATGGTTTATACTTGGAGAACTGCTTGCAGGCCAACATTTGTGTTTCAGCAAGGCATACCCTTGTTTCTTCTCTCGCTTTTATACAACAACCCCATCAACGCCCTGCTGGGTTGTACACTATTCCAGCTGATTACATTGAGAGATGCCTTCAAATGAAACACTGGAGATAATCCCAGACTCAGTGGCATTCATAATTTACCACCTCTCTCTGCCGTGCTTCTCATGTTGCTGATAGCCTTCGAGCATTAACTGCATGTAGACATTTTGGAAAATCCTCATTAACTACCAATAACCGGATCTAATTTGATTTCCTAATAGCAAAGAACAATGGACGTTGCTATCAGCATGGCTCTTAGTTGCCGAAATCTCATTTCCCAATTACCTCTGGTAAAAGATTACCCAGCTGAGGTTCTTTGTGCCTGGAAGGACATTCTGACATCAAACAGTATTCTAATCAAGCCCAGGACATCATAACACTGTTTTCACTTGAAGCTGGGCTTGTGTGTGTGTGTGTTTTTAAATTGAATTGAATATTAATGCTTGAAATTCACTGGACTGCCATGGGTAGAATCCTATTCCACATTTACATGGGAGTCACTTGGTGCAAATTTAACCATCACATTGCCATGGATTGATACATAAAGGTAGACATTTTCTATCACACACGGAGTCACAGAGTTATGCCAGACTCCTTCTTTGGCATCCTTTAAAAAAGCTGTTAAAACCTGGCTGTTTAGGGATACCTTTGGCAATTGCTAGGGTCTGTATCACTGTTTTTTTTTTGTCTTGTGATTTGTACCTATCAATAGTTGTCCTATGCCTCTTGCCAATTATTTTTCTTTTTTAAAAAATTGTTGGGTATTTTCCCCTTTATTTTATTATTGTTGTCTTCTCTATTACTATTATTATCTTGTGGATTTCTTGTGTTTTTATGTGAACTGCCCAGAGTTCCCTCTGGGAAATTGTCGCAGTATATAAAAATAAAATTTTAATTAAATTTTTTTAATTTAATTTATTGTCATTGTGTGTATATACACAGTATACACATACAACAAAATTCAGACACCCAGAGACCAGATTCAACACGCACACACACAAATCTCCAAACACTCTCACACACATTAAAAACAAAGTAAAACATACACAAATAAAACATTAATTAAAAGATACCGATCTCTGGAGTGCCAAGCCGCTGCAAGTGCTTGCGCCGCCATCTTGGTTTGTTAAATCAATCAAGCAATCAATAAATAAATAAATAAAGTGATCATAGAGTAATGGATCTGGATCTGGATCTGTTAAAAATAAATAAATAAATAAATAAATAAATAAATAAATAAATAAATAAAGTGATCATAGAGTAATGGATCTGGAAGAGGCCTCCATCAAGTCCAGTCCCGTGCTCAGTGCAGAAAACCAGTTCAAAGCAGGATCTGACATGGTTGTCCAATTTTCTCTTAAATTCTCTGACCAATGGAGTACTCGCCACCTCCTGGGGTCCCTGCTTCCATTGAAGTGCTGCTTTAACAGTTACCCGGGAAATGAGTCATGGCAACTGCACTTCTTTTCTTGTGGGATCAAAAATGTTTTGTTACTCATCCAAGTAGCATTTACAGGAAGCAGAGCACAACTGACGCACTGCTCAAAAAGATGCAAATAACCCATCCAAGGCAAGTCCCCTGAGAATTTTTCATAGTTGCAAAGTGCATCTAGAAAAGTATGCGTAGAAAGAGAACACTGAATAAAATTTAGTCAGTGCATGGAGTGTTCAAGCAATGTACACAGTTTTTAAAAATTGAAGCAACGTGGAAGAAAAAGGTGGCTATCGATCTCATTGGGAGGAAGTGATAGACTGGACATAGATTAAATATGAAAATGGGAAAAACAAAGAAAAAACTTTTTTTTCTTTCAAGCTGCTGTGAAACCAACCCAAAGGAGCTACTACACTGATTTCAAAACAGTCTTTCGCTTCTCTGTTTTACCCCTGAAAGCCTGTGTTCCACGAACACTAGCTCCTTGAGAGGTTTTTCTATGCCTCTAATAGCAATTAATTAATTTACATTTTGAGATAAAGGCTTTGAAGAGGAAATTTAGAGGCATACCTAGAAGTTTAAATAACCAAGGAAACAGAGGCTGGGGTGGATGACCTAATACAATGTCAATGTAAGAGCAAAAGAAGAGCAAAAGAACCAGGATGGATGAAACCCGAGTTTCAAAAATCCAAGGCGGCAGCATGCCATGTCAAACCATGGTCTCCCCATGGGGTTCCACCTGAAATTTGCAGGATGCGTCCATGGTGCTGACCTCTCCCTCCACACTCATATTGGTCTTTTGGGCAGCACCTGGAATGTCTCAGCTGCCAACTGAAATGGGACCCACCTGCTTCCACTGCCTTCTGACTGTTGTTCTTTTCAGACCAGTATCTCCCATGTTTGGGTAACAAGATCATCCCTTAGTCCTGGAAATCTTTTGCTTAGCTTTCTTTGCGTTTAACATCCAGGACTGGGACTAACCCAATTTGAAATGAAAAGGCCCTATTATTTGACATTCTGATTTTTCAGAGGGATGACTCAGGCCTGGTTTTTGTGTTTTGTTTCATGTTGAGTATATAACAGAACTGAGGACTACACAGGAAGCGGAAAAGAGCCCCCGACTAGCTAATTACAACCTTTGCTGGTGTTATTCTTTCACCGTGCATGGTGCCATTTGAGACCAAAGACTCTCTTTCAATGTCAAGTCGTACAGGTTTGGTTTTTTTTGTGTGTTTTTTTTCTGGTGGCCTCTCCGGCTTGTCAGCATACAGCTGTTTCCCTTGTGGAGCATAATTTATGTTGATCTTGGTTTTTCTAAGATTGCAGCTCTGTGCTTTCCTGGGGGGATGGAGTGAGGGCAGGGGAAGGTTGGCACATCATCCTGAATGGAAGAGCTATTCTCTGAGTCAGCTGCTCAAGAGTCAGCAGTCTTTGGAACAGAGGGAAAATCAAGGCAGAACTGTGTGCTTGTAAAGGGGAGGGGAGGATGGATTAAGGGCAGACATCTCATTCAATTATGAGACATTTTTTACTCTTCTGCTCTGGGACGTAGCCAAGGAAATGGTAAAGGTAAAGGCTCCCCCTGCACATGTGTGATAGTCATGTCTGACTCTAGGGGTGGTGCTCATCTCCGTATTCAAGCCAAAGAGCCAGTGTTGTGCAAATCCATGGCCACGTGGCTGGCATGGCCACAAGGAAACACTGTTTTACCTTCCCGCTTTTTACGGCGGTACCTATAGTTATCTCCTTGCATTTACATGCTTTTGAACTTCTAGGTTGGCAGGAGGCGGGGTTATCAGTGGGAGCTCGCTATCCTGCATGGCACTGAGGATTCGAACCGCTGAGCTGCTAAATTTGCAACCAACAGTTTTCAGAGCCTTAGTCCACTGAGCCACCATGCCCCTTTAGCAAGGAAAGTGGTGGCCAAATTAAGGAAGGGATGAAGAAGGGAGTGGTTTGTTTTTCATGGCTTCAGAGATTAGGACTCCAGGTAATGGTCTCAAACTACAGGAAAAGAGATTCAATTTAAACATTAGGAAGAATTTCATGACAGCTAGAGCTGTTTGGCAGTGGAATGTGCTGCCCCAAAGGAGGGTGTTGGAGTCTCTTTTTTGGAGGTTTTTAAACAGAGGCTGGATGGCCATCTGTTGGGAGTCCTGTGATGGGAGTTCATGGCAGGGGGTTGGACTGGATGGCCCTTGAGGTCTCTTCCAACTCTGTGATTCTATGATTCTATGATTCTATGAAAGTCAAAACTGATTGCTAGGAATAGAAAATAAGCACTGGGTGTGACAACAAGGTGTTCAGCAGCGGAGGCTGCTGACTCCCATTTCAGAGTAGCAGTGAATGTACTCTGGGTTTTAGGCTGAACTTTAAATGCATTGTCCAAGGTGCTGAAAAGAGAAGAGGATTCAGTACCTGGAATAGCTTCCATAACATTTAGACTAACAACTCAGAATGGACCCACTGGTTCTTGTCCTACCCTCAGGTGCCAATGAGAAGAAACCCATGCCCTCTTCCCTGTGGCAAACCTTCAGGTATTGGAAGACTGCTATCATGTCTTCTCTTTGTCAAGCTAAGTAGGCCTAGTTATGCATGTTTAAAACATGCCTTCTACTAATGTTGGAAGCATTAAGGATACTTTTTTGTGGACTTTATGAATAATGATACCATAATATTCTATTCCAGGAGTTCTACCCACATTGCAGACACCTTAGAGACATTTAAACATGGGTCGTTTGGGAGAAAAGGGTCATAGCCCCCCACCCAAAACAAATGAAAATTATTTGTAGTATTGGGCAGGAATCTGCAACACCACGTTCAGCAATGTGGCAGAGGAGGTGCAAATTTATTCGCATATTTGATTTCCCCATTGTCAGCATGCTTTTTTATGGCCCGCCATCGCTATATTCCATTCCAGACCATAAGAACCTAAGAAGAGCCATGCTGGATCAGACCAAAGGCCCATCTAGTACAGCTTCCTGATTCTCACAGTGGCCCCACCAGATGCGTCTGGGAGTGCATGAGACTAGATAGCTGTCTCCCGATTCCACTCCCTTGCATCTGGCCCTTGAAGTGCCCTGGTTTTAAGCCTGGTGATGACACATCTTCATTATGGTTTGTTGTAACCTGCGATGGACTTCTCCTCCAGGAATCTGTCCAATCCCCTTTTGAAGGCATCCAGGTAGGATGCCAAAGGAGTCAGTTTTCACCTTGTGCTATGACTCTACCAAAAAGTTGTGTGTGTGGGGGGTTATTTCATAATCAGAAGTTTAGAGCTCTTAGGAAACCCCCATAAAGGTAAATGTTCCCCCCGCATTTGCGTGCTACTCATGTCCGTTTCCAAGCCAAAGAGCCAGTGTTTTGCAAGTCCATGGCTATGTGGCCGGCACAGCTAAATGCATTTCTGCACATGGGACACTATTTCCCTTCCCGCTTTTTATGGCAGCACCTATTTATCTCCTTGTATTTCCATGCTTTCGAACTGCTAGATTGGAAGGAGCTGGGATTAACAGCGGGAGCACGCTTTGCTGCGTGGCACCCAGGATTCGAACCGCCAAGCTGCCGACTTTGCAGCTGACTGTTTCATCGCTCTACCCCACTGAGCACCCACAAGGAACCTGTCATGAACTTTCTTAAATCGCATACCCCCCCCACACACACACACAATTCTCCTACTGCATTGGCAATCCAAACAGCCTTAGTTGATAACCATGTTTAAAATAACAATGGCACATTTTACATCCTTGCTGTAGCCCAGCCTGCAGGGGCATAAAAAAAGCTGCTCCTCCGTCTATATTGATGCTAATGGGATTTATGTGTCTCTAACAACCTAATAGCCCTCGTAATTTTAACACAGCCCACATTAAGGAGTGGCAGGTTTCCGCTCGCTGGTTATTGGAACACCATCAAACACTTATCCCTCCGAAGAATCGGCTGTTCGTTCATTCCTCGGAGTGGCTTCCAGGCACAGATGAGATGGGAGAATGGAGGAAGGTGTTGATACCTATTTCAAAAATGTCAAATCAAAGTTCTGTTGGGTCGCCATCAAAGAAATGGAATCTGAATGCTCTGTACAGCAACCTTCTACAGGTAGAGGAGCATAGCGTCTTCTTTATATTTGGAATAGATACATGCCAGAAAGGAATGCATGAAATGTTCTCTAAGAAATAAAGGCTAGACATGCTATAAATAAACTGAATTGTGTGCTTAGTGTGGAGATAATCCTTCACTTGCCTAGTCTTTAATTAGGCACTGTCATCTCCTCTTCTTACGTGAAAGAATTGCGGGGGTTCCCTTTTTAGAAAGAGGTGATTCTTGGCACTCTGATAGAGCTCTTGGACATGACACATTTTCTCACACAATCATACACATACACACATCACATGGGTGCCGCCAAAGTAGAATCATAGAATCATAGAATCCTAGAGTTGGAAGAGACCTCAAGGAGGGCCATCCAGTCCAACCCCCTGCCATGAAGGAACCTCCATCACAGTATTTCCAACAGGTGACCATCCAGCCTCTGCTTAAAAACCTCCAAAGAAGGAGACTCCATGGCCCTCCATGGCAGCATATTCCACTACCGAACAGTTGGATGGCTCTGACTCAGTTGAACAGTTTGAAGCCCTGGATGGGTTGTTTCTCTCTTCTCTCACTAACTTTTGTTCTATAATCACAGCTTTGTAGGCTCACACAGAGGTAGCTAGCTCCGTTGCCCACATGACAAGGCTTCAAATATCTGAAGAGAGCTGCCATACCTCTCAGTCTTCTCATTTCTCGGCCTGAATTTCCCTGTTTTATTCACCATTCTCCATGAAGTTTGGTCTCCAGACTTGGTCGTCTTCCTATGGATGTGTCCCAGGCTTCTTGATATTATTTTTGAATGGTGGAACCCAGAAGTATATGCAGTATTTCTGGTAAGGTCTGACCAAAAGCATAGTAATGTGGCATGCCTATTTCCCTTGATCTGGACACTGTTGGGTGTGTCTCAAGGGGAGAGTGGAATGGCCTTTCCTCCTAGATTCAGAGTGGAACAAGAAACAGCCTCCAAGCCCTACTTGAACCTCTTCAGTCTTCTTCAGAGAACCAACTTGACCAGGGCCAAGGTGCATTGACCTACTGGCTCTTCCAGTTTCTACCCACAACTTTTCTTGAAGCCAAAGAGAAGGGGAAAATAGATGTGAAAGGTATGAATTAACTGCATAAAGGAACCCTTAAGTGTATGAGTCTCTGAGCACCTAATCCTTGGAAAGGCAAGGGGTTACATCTGGATGTTTCTTCGTGTGCTCATCTATCAATCTCCTTCTGCAATGCTCCAGAGCCTCTCCCCATAAGTATTTTATTTATTTATTTATTTATTATTGGATTTATACCCCGCCCATCTTCCCAAAGGGAACTTTGGGCGGCTAACAAAGCTGAGAAATCAGCAAATACATAGTGCAATTCAATTCAATAAAACAGACACCAACAAATCAAATACATATATATTAAAAACAACAGCAGCAAGGGAGCACCGTTTAGTTCAAACCTCACTGCTACTATATCAGATCCCAAACATGATGGGCGATGGCAGCAAAAAAAAAAAAAAAGTACTGATTGGGATGAGTGCAAGTTAATGACAGATATCTCTTTCTCTTATCTTGCAACTTCCATGTGCCAAAGATTTTAGTGCATTCCCAGTGGATTCACCCCTCCAACTGTCAAAGCAGTCTCATGCAATGGCACAAAAATTTACCACTCCAGTCCTGTGCGAGCTGGGAATTTATACGTTTTATGGCTCCATTTTCCTTCCTGGACTGCTGGAAGTCTCTAAAACATTACCGATGATCGCGTGATAGCTTTTCTGATCTCACTGCATCCTGCCTTGGGGCAGGGGGATGCCATTAGATGTCCTTAATTCCATTCCACTCAAGTTTTTAAATGCTTTTACTATTAGCGAGCTGGAATGAGACAGGAGCTGGGTCTTTTTATATATATATAGCAACTCTCCAGCAATTATGGCTGCTCCGCCCGGCCTTGTGCCGAGCAGGGGCGTCTTTGCCGGCCGGTTGAGGGAGGCGGCTATTGGCTCCGCTATTTGCGTAGCCTCCGGTAGGGGAGCACGCCCTTTATAAGTCCTCGGCGCGCTCCCCATAGCCTGCCTCCGCAATCGCCGGTTTCTACTGGGAGCGAGCGGCACGCCGGTCAAGGGCGCCTCCGGACGCGTCTGGTCCTCCCGTTCCCCGGAACTAGTGGTCTGCCGCTTGCCTGATTCCCGACAATCAGCTGATTGTCGGGAGAAGCAGTTTCCTTGTCTGTGCCTCCCGGAGCCTTGATACATGGGTTGTTTTTTCCTGGAAGGGGCCAGGTGGCACGTTCATCTGCGTGGTAGGCTTTACGAGCCTGCCTTTCTTTTGCGGGGTGCGTGCGGGGGAGCTCTTCGAGCTCCTGTCAGCTCAGCTGCTTGTCGGGTCCCGACAAGCAGCTGAGCTTAGTGATAAGTGCTTGTTCTTTAGAGCTTGCCGGCTCCCCCAGTGGGGGAGGGGGTCTGCGGGGGAGAAGGGGAAGGCTTTCCTTCTTTTTCGGGAGCTCTTCCCTGACGTGCTGCAGCGCCAGTGTCTTTTGAGCAAGCCCGCTTGCTTCTGTCTTCCGACAATCAGCTGATTGTCGGGAGAAGCGTTTACGGGACTGCGCCTCAGGCTGAGTGGTCTTGGGGAGGAGTTCGGGGGCTGGGCAGGCTCTGTTTTTGTTTTTTTTGTTTTTTGCGCGATTGCGGGGCGCCGCGATCGCTCCGTGAGATCGGGATCTCAGCTGCTTGTCGGTACTCCCGACAAGCAGCTGAGCTTTGCGATAAGCCTCCTTCTCCTCTGATTGTCTTGTGCTGTCAGTGAAGGGTCTGGGAGGCAGGTCGATTGGGCGGGCAGGCTGGTTGACGCCTGCGCCTGTTCGGGCGCTGCGGAAGTGGTGAGCGGGAGCTCTTTGAGCTCCTGTCAGCTCAGCTGCTTGTCGGGCTCCGACAAGCAGCTGAGCTTTGAGATAAGACTCCTGTCAAATGGAAAATTTGGCTGGGTTATTCTAAACCCTGCTGGGATTTCTTTTAAAGGGGAGGCTGCTGGTTTTGTCATTGGCTGGGGGGTGTTCGGCTGGGATTGCTTGTATGTAGGTGCCCTGTGTGTGGGGGGGGGAGTTGACTGCGTTTGCAAGCCAGGTCTGGGGGAGGATTTACCTGCCTAGTATCCTTGCTGTGTGTTAGGGTTCTTTACTCCAGTCATCCTGTGCTTTAGGCTTTTAGCTTTGTTCAGGGGATATTCCAACCTTCCATCGGGGAGGGCTCAGGGAGGCCATTTTGTTTTGGACTCGGTGGCCATTTTGGCTGTGCCTCATGGGCTCATCCCCTAGGCATTGATCTCCATCCATCTGCCCAGCTGGACATTCTGAGTGGCCCTAAATTGCTCTGTCCCTTTGTTGACTTCTGAGTGGAGTCTAGCGCGTTTGTATTGTTCATCAGAAAGTTAATTGGTGGCACTCTTTTTTTTTTTTCTTCCCGAATTTCTTGGTGGTGGCCTGCCTAGCCACCTGTTCGGCCATTTTGTGCACATCATCTTTCAGTGTGTTTGGGGGGTGGGCGTAATCCGCATCCATCCTCTTTCTTCATTGTTGTTATACCCGTGCCACGATTTGTTTCGGCAGTCACATACTAGGGCCATCCTTTTGATACTCTTGGAACCCATTTTTGGATCCGTGCCACACCCACGTGGCTGAGTTACGTGTCCCGTTTTGCCTTATGTTCTGCCATGCCATCTAGACCCCACCAGATGTGTTTGGGAGGGCATGAGACTAGATATCTGTCCCCTGATACCACTTCCCTGTATCTGGCCCTTGAAGTACCCTGGTTTCTCCATCAGGGTTTGTAACCTGTGATGGACTGTTCCTCCAGGAATCTGTCCAATCCCCCTGCATTATTTTGTATGTCTCAATCATAGCCCCCCCCTCAAGCGCCTTTTTTCCAGACTAAAGAGGCCCAAATGTTTTGGCCTTTCTTCATGGGGGAGGTGCCCCAGCCCAGTAATCATTTTAGTTGCTCTCTCCTGCACCTTTTTCAGTGCCACTGTGTCTCTCTTGAGATGCGGTGACCAGAATCGTACACAATACTCCAGGTTGGGGCCTTGCTATTGTTTTGTATAATGGCATTATAATGTTGGCTGTTTTATTTTCAATCCCCTTTTTGATAATCCATAGCAACGAACGGGCCTTCTTCACTGCTGCCACACATGGGGGAGACACCTTCATGGAGCTGTCCACCAACACACCAGGATCTCTTTCCTGGTCTGTCACGGATAGGTCAGAGCCCATGAGTTGATAGATGAAGTTTATATTTTCTTTTTTTTTTTTGCCCCAATATGCATTGCTTTACATTTGGTTACATTAACACACATTTGCCAGCCCTTTCCCCCAGTTTGGAGAGATTCTTCTGGAGCTCTTCACAATCTTCCTGGTTCTCACCACATGGAAAAGTTTTGTGCCATCTGCAAACATGCCCCCCCCACTGTTTCTCCCTCTCTCCAGGTCATTTATGAACAGACTGAAAAGCACTGGTCCCAGGACAAAACCTGGGGCACACCGCTTTGCACTCCTTCACCATCTTCCCTGGGACAGATGTAAGGCTAACTGGCCTGTAGTTTCTTGGGCCCTCCCTCCTTCCTTTAAACAAACAAACAAACAAACAAAAAATTGGTGTGACAGCTGCCATCCTCCAGTCCTCCGGCACTGTGGCCGCTTTAAGAGACAAGTTGCATATAACCGTTAAGAGATCTGCAATTTCATTTCTCAGTTCCCTAATAACACTTGGGTGGATGCCATCTGGGCTCAGTGACTTGTCAATCCTCAAATTATCGATTAGTCCTAAAACCTCCTCTCCTTCGGCCTGTATTTGATTTAATTCTTGAGTGAAGAGGGGCGGCCCAGGCAGCGGAATCCGCTTAAGGTCCTCTGTCGTGAAGACAGGCGCCACGAATTGCGTTGGCTGTTACACACCACCAATTGGGCCAGCTGTTACATACCAGGGCCATCCTTATCATTCTCTTTGAATCCGTTTTTTGGTTTGTGCCATGCCCACGCCGCTGAGTTAATTTTCACCTGTTTGCTCCTTATATTCTGCCATGCCGCCTAAGGAGGGAGGTCCTAATGGGAAGGGTAAGGGTAAGGCCCCTGCCAAGAAAAGGCCTAGTCATCAGCCCCCGCCTCCTTCATCCTCTTCGTCGGATGATGAGTCGCCTAGTCTTTTGGCAGCTTGGAAGAAGCTATCCCGTTTGGAGCGCGAGCGCGCTGAAAGGCAGGGGACGGCCGTGTCTTATGGGGGTGGGCTATCTACGAGCGAGGCCAAGGCTCAGAGGAGGGCGGAGCGTAAACTAACGGCTAATGGTTACATGCATTTCTTCTCTTGAGTCTGCTTTAGCAGGATCTGCCAGTACCGTTTCTGCAGGTATGCCATCTGTGACTACTGAAGTAGCCGCGTCATCGCATGCTCCGCTCAGCCCCCCGGTTGCTGTGTCTTCCACTGTAGTCACGTTCCCACCTGGTGCTGCAGACTCATCGCTTCCAGCCCTTGTCTCAGCCTAGGCTGTGTCTTCGCGTGGTAAGTCGGCTCCAGCAGTCCAGCATCCACCCGTCATAGAGTTGCGGTGCCTGGTCGTCCATTTTTGCGCAGACTGTGCTATAGTATTGTGGGACTTCGTAGTCCTCATCATAGGCGCCACATTTTGGCCAAAATTAAGGAAGATCTGTGTATCTGGCTCGAGTTTTTGTCCAAATTTAATGGCATTAATTTTGGTTCTGAACATGTGGCGGCAGCAGACTTGCAGGTACAAACCGATGCTTCGGGAGCTCTGGGCTTAGGTTTGTATTTTAGAGGTAGATGGCGTGCTGCCTCGTTCCCCCTGGAGTGGCAGCACAGTAGTAGTACCCGTGACCTAACCCATTTTTGGAGTTATTCTGAGGATCCCGATCTCTCCTAATAGGTTATGTAGGCTGGCTAATGTATAGCCTCGAGTTTGTTCCACCAGTTGTGAGGTTGCCTTGTTTCAAGCTGCCACTTTGGTACCTTTTTCGCTGCCTCACGCGTTAGTGAGCTGCTTGCCCAATCCAAAACCAACACCTGGCTTCTGCATTACTTTGGTTGGTTATGGCCCTCGAGCAGGATCAGGTCTTTCTGCATATGTGTAGAGCGAAGACAGACTAGCGAGGTAAGGGCTGCGCGATACACCTTTGTAGGTGTTCTGTGCTCCAAATTTGTCCTATCATAGCATTATATAGGAATGCCCGGCTCGTTGACAATTATCGGGGGTACCTATTTCAACATGAAGATGGGTCGCCTGTGACCGTTACCAAGTTTGGACAATTTCATGGAGGGCTATGCAGGTCGCTGGCAGATTGGGCTGCATTTTGGGGACTCATTCGTTCCAGACAGGCGCTGCTTCCCCAGCGGCTGCCATTGACATCGATCCGGTTGGCATCCAACGAATCGGGCGACGGAGATCCAGACAGTTTAAATCTTACATACAACCACTAATGGACCGGTAAAACCGGGCAAGTTGTTCTTTCTTTTCTCGTTGCAGGTTCTACCCCGGGGAGCCGTGCTCGAGTGTTGGTTTACGGCCACAGTTTGTGTTTACTGGGCCTCAAAGTTTCCTAGCCAGTCTGGATGTGGCCGCGATCTCGGCCTGGGCCAATGGGCTGATTTCCTGTGGAAGGGCGAGAGGGGGATGTCCTTGCACGCCTTGCTTACTGTTGCTCTCAGTTGCCCCCCTGACACCTTGCCGACCATCGTGGTTGTCCATTTGGGAGGACATGACTTGACTCGCATGTCGGGCAAGTGCCTCATTCTCAAGATCATCGATGATCTGAGAGCGTCCCATCGTACTCACCCATTGGTGACTCGCATGTCGGGCAAGTCCCTCATTCTCAAGATCATTGACGGTCTGAGAGCGTTCCATCGTACTCGCCCATTGGTCACTCGCATGTCGGGCAAGTCCGTCATTCTCAAGATCATTGATGATCTGAGAGCGTTCCATCGTACTCGCCCATTGTTGACTCGCTTGTCAGGCAAGTCCCTCATTCTCAAGACCATGGATGATCCGAGAGCGTTCCATCATACTCGCATGGGTTCGAGTCGTTTGGTCTGCGATCATTCCCCGGTTGAACTGGGGTTGGTACCACCATCCGCAAAAATGCACAAGGCCCGTAAGGGCGTCTACAAGGTAGTTGCCCGCATTGTGCAGGCCGAGATGGGAACTGTTCTTTGGCATTCCAACATCCCTGCTGGGGACCCCACCTTAATTCGTCCGGATGGGGTGCATTTATTGGACAAGGGCCTGGATATCTTTATTCAGAATCTTAAGGAGGGCCTGAGTGCCGAATTGTTCGGCTGTGGGGTAAAGAGTCGGCAGTGCGCCTCTTTGTTGGCGGGTAGCGCATAAAAAGTTAACCATTTAGGTCCCGAATCTAAATTACATCTTCACGTCTTCGGCAGCCTTCCATTAATAACCCAATAGGATTTAGTTAGGGAACAAATAATAATAATAACCCAAACCACTAGGAGGGCTGCCAACCTTTAATCAAGCGTTGATGCCAAAAGATCTCGTTGGCATCCTCACTGCGGCAGTTCAACGGGCCGCAGGAAATTGGTGGAGTAACGGGACCTAATCAATTTATTGTTACCATTTTGATGATGCGCTACGTCTCAGGCCCTCCTAAAGTTATTGTTCATTGATAAGTAATTTAAAAATTCGTTACTGTAGTTAATAAAGTTGTGGCCCTTATTTTAACCCAAGCGGAACGTGTGTCGCCTCTTTCTTTCAACCTGGCCCGGCAATGGCTGCTCCGCCCGGCCTTGTGCCGAGCAGGGGCGTCTTTGCCGGCCGGTTGAGGGAGGCGGCTATTGGCTCCGCTATTTGCGTAGCCTCCGGTAGGGGAGCACGCCCTTTATAAGTCCTCGGCGCGCTCCCCATAGCCTGCCTCCGCAATCGCCGGTTTCCCCGCCCTCCCGCCACTGTTTATTATGTGCTGGTGATGCTTTGCTGGTCGCTTCGGGGCTGGATGGGAATTTTTGACCATTACTCTGATTGGCCTTGAGCAGTGGTGTTTTTTCGCCCATCCCACCATTCACATATTGGCGGTGGGTGTTGTAGGTAATAACCCTGGTCACAACTGGCGGGTAGCGCATAAAAAGTTAACCATTTAGGTCCCGAATCTAAATTACATCTTCACGTCTTCGGCAGCCTTCCATTAATAACCCAATAGGATTTAGTTAGGGAACAAATAATAATAATAACCCAAACCACTAGGAGGGCTGCCAACCTTTAATCAAGCGTTGATGCCAAAAGATCTCGTTGGCATCCTCACTGCGGCAGTTCAACGGGCCGCAGGAAATTGGTGGAGTAACGGGACCTAATCAATTTATTGTTACCATTTTGATGATGCGCTACGTCTCAGGCCCTCCTAAAGTTATTGTTCATTGATAAGTAATTTAAAAATTCGTTACTGTAGTTAATAAAGTTGTGGCCCTTATTTTAACCCAAGCGGAACGTGTGTCGCCTCTTTCTTTCAACCTGGCCCGGCAAAGCAGTTTGTGACTATCCATCATTCTCTGGGTGAAGTGTGTGTTCAGCAGCATATATATAGATAATTAGAAGCCTTGAGTGCCAATTAATGGGATGCTGAGGTATGGAGAAGCCGGTATTGTTGGCAAGCAGATCCTGTGCGTGACTAGAAAAATGCCATGCTTCACTGTGCGATTTGTATGGCCAGGTAAGGTGATGGATGGTTCCTACATACGGACCTATGAAAAGCCCTGAACTGCAGTCAAATCCAAAGCTGTTCTGCTATGAGAACATTTGCAAACTGGTGCAGGAATTCCAAGAAAAATCAGGAGAAATACTGTAGACTTCATCTATAGGGACCCAAGCTCCAGCTATCGGCCTTTCCCTTCATGCCGTAGTTTGTGATGGCCATTTTAGGCCCTGGATCTCAAAAACCTGTGTAGGGTGCCTTTAGATAGTCATGTATAGTATAAAGATGGGCACAAACCAAGAAACGAACCCAGAAATTCAAGGAAAATGGCTGAGGTTTTGGTTTGGGACAGTTTGAGTTTGTCCAAACCAGAGAACTTTTCTGAAACCAACAAACATTTTAAGTGATTGTCAACCATCTTGGTTCATTTTGCCTGCCCCCTTCGCCCTTATCCATCTTCTACTGCTACTACCTCTGCTGCCACTCAGCTCCCCTCCCCCTCCGACACCTCAGTGGATGCTTCTTTCTGAAAAAAAGCCAAACTCCATCTTTAAAGAGGAAGCCAACAACCTGTATTTCTTTTTTTTAAAAATCCCCAACAAACAGATGTTAGTAATTCAATAGAGGCGCATACAATAAATATCAAGAAAAACTTCTTAACTGTTAGAGCAGTACAATGATGGAACCAATGATCTATGGAGGATGGGCTATTCATTTCAGAAGTTACTGGTTCCAAAATGACCCGTGCAAACCCAGGTGGTGTTCGGAAACCTCTGAAACACCATCAGCCAATCCCTTACGTTGCGCTGCACCCGCACGGAGCTGAGCTCCAATGAGGAAAGAGCCTCCGACATCATTGTTCCTTCTCCCTGGTGCTGGCCAATTAGGAGATGTTCAGGAAAATGCATCATCCCGCCTCCCTGTCTGATTGGCCAGCACCAGGGAGAAGAAATGATTATCTTGGAGGCTGCTTCCTTGTTGGAGCTCAGCCCTGTGCAGGTGCAGATCAAGGTAAGGGATTAGCTGATTGCATTCCGGGGGCTTTGAAACACCACCCGATCTCGTGTGGGTTGAACATGGAGTGTTCTCCATCTTCGCATAACCCTGAAGGGGCTTCATTTGTGTCCTGCCAATTGAATTCTGACTTACACCAATCCTTTCCTGGGTGTTCCAGGTAGAGAGTGTCGAGAAGTGGTTCCCCATCCTGTTCTTCTGTGACAGGAACTGTGCAGCTTACCCAGGGATCTCCACAGACTTGAGTTTAAAAACAGTGGTGGCGAAACCTCAGCCCTCCAGAGGTTCTGGACCACAACTCCCACAGTCCTTTGTCACTGGCAATGCGGGCTTGGAATTCTGGGAGTTGTGGTCCAAAACACTACTTGTTTTAAAAGAAGTACAATTTTCCAGTCCCATGAGGTGGTCGTCCCCCTCTATTTGGCACTGGTTTGTCCTCACCTTGAGTATTGTATCCAGTTCTTGACGCCGCATGTCAAGAAAGATGCTGTTGAATTGGAACAAGCTCAGAGGAGGGCGACAAGGATGGTTGGGATGTACAAAATAATGCAGGGCATGAGCAAAGTGGATAGAGGGACTCTCTTCTCCCTCGCACAAAATACCAGAACTAGGGGACATCCACTCAAATTGAGGGCTGAGAGAATGAGAACAGACAAAAAAGAATATTTTTTCACCCAGTGCATTGTTAGTCTGTGGAAATCCCTGCCACAGGAGGTGGTGATGGCATCTGGCCTGGATGCCTTCCAAAGGGGATTGGACAGATTCCTGGAGGAAAAGTCCATCACAGGTGACAAACCATGATGGAGATGTGTAATCTCCAGACTTAGAACCGGAGTACTTCAAGAGCCAGATGCAGGGGAGTGGTATCAGGAGACAAATATCTAGTCTCGTGCACTCCCAGAGGCATCTGGTGGGGCCACTGTGAGATAGAGTAAGCTGGACTAGATGGGCCTTTGGCCTGATCCAGTAGGGCTCTTCTTATGTCCTTATGTTCTTATATCAGGGGGCTGGAACCCAACCCTGAGGAGGAAAGAACTGGGCAGGTTTCGCCTGGAGAATAGAAGACTGGGTGGGTGGGGGACATAAGATAGGACTTTTCAAAGACTTCTCCATCATCCCAGAGTGTAGGACATACAACAAGGGGCTCAAGTTAAGAGAACCCGTCTTTTGGCTAAATACCAGGAGAAACTTCCTAACTCTTGGAACAGTATGACAATGGAGCCCATGACCTTGAGAGGTGGTGAGTGCTCCAACACTGGAGTCAATTTGGAAGATCTCCTTTGATTCGTATCCCTGCCTGGAGCAGGTGGGTTGGTCTTGATGGCCTTGTGGGACCCTCCCAACTTCATTATTCTATCATTCTATGGTACTCACAGGAGACATTGTGGGGAACCGAGCTCTTGACCTGCTTCTCCACAGCTCAGCACCTAAACCACGTAGCTTTCCCGCCAGCGACTGCTTATGGCTTTTCCTCCATTGAAATTGCCAGCCATCTTTTTTTAATCTAAAAAGCAAACAGCCCGAAAAGCCCAATCTGTCTGGCATTAAGAGGAAGGCCATTAGCAATTTAGCAAGGTGTCATCTAGGCTATCGTTAAAAGCAAAACAACAATTAGAGCAGATGCCAAAGATGATGTATGATGCTAAGAGGACGTGGAGAGGGAAGAAAGAGAAAAAGGAACAGCTGAGCCAAGGACTCAACTGGTTGAATATTTGGACTTTTTTTCCTAGATATTCTGCAAGAAAATCTAAGGCACCGGAGGCATGGAAAATATATGGGAAATGTCCTTCACACACACACGCACAAAAATAATAATGTTCAGAATTTATTAACAGGACCTTTTGAGGCCATTTCCTAGCACACAGCCGCACGCAGGTTAGTGACACCCCACCAAAGATCAGCCCTCTGCAGGCTGGTGCCACTTCATGCATGATCCATTTATTTAATACCTCCAAAGAGGAATCAGGGATCCATGTCATGTATCTTATTCCGAAATCCATGTTTAAAAAATGTATAGGGGCTCTTAGATCAGGTACCGAGCTGTGTCGGGAATTAATTCCAGAGAATACCTTTTCCCCCCAGCTCAAGTGAGTTAATGGGAAGTCCGTGGAGAATTAAAAATAGCAGCTATGAGAATGAGAAAGTAGTATTAGTAGCTGCTGGACAGTTTTTCCTAAGGCAAGGTCAGGGCATTTTTACTCACTGGTCAGTTGGATTTATGTATTTCCAATAACACTGTCTGGCTGTGAAAACTGACAATGAAGGGGGAAAATATTTGTTTGAAATGTAGTGCTGGAGGAGAGAGCTTTGTGGATGCCCTGGACAGCCAGAAAGACAAACCTGGGAGTCCTAAAGCAAATCCAGCCTTAATTCTCTCTGGAAGCAAAAATGTGGAAACTGAGGCAGTCCCATCATGAGAAGACAAGTTGGTAAGGTTGACGTGGCTGCCTAGATGCCCTAAGCAAATCTGATCTCACCTGATTTTGGAAGCTAAGCAGGGTCGGCCCTGGTTAGTACTTGGATAGGAGATCTCCAAGGAATACCAGGAGGTGCTGTAGGTGCCTGGAGTAGGAACTGGCAAACAACTCCAGGATTCCTGCCAAGAAAACTCCATGGATATGGAGTCACGAAGAGTCGATCACGACTGTAACGACACAACACAAGGTTGACGTGACAACTCATGATGACACAACATGACTGAGGGTCTGGAGGAAATGTCTTATGAGGAGTGGCTTAGGGAGCTGGAAATGTTTAGCCTTCCAAAAAGAAGACTGAGAGGGGATGTGATAGCTATGTTTAAATATCTGAAAGGATGTCACAGTGAAGGGGGCTGGTTTGTTTTCCATGGATTAGGATTAGACTAGGACATGGGGCAATGGTCTCAAACTATGGGAAAAGAGATTCCATTTAAACATTAGGAAGAACTTCATGAGAGTTAGAGCTGCTTGGCAGTGGAAGATGCTGCCCCAAAGGAGGGTGGTGGAGTCTTCTTCTTTGGAGGTTTTTAAGCAGAGGCTGGATGGCCATCGGTCGAGAGTCCTCTGGTGGCTGGATGGCCATCTGTCAAGAGCACTGTGATGGAGGTTCGTGCATGTCACGGGGTGGACTGGATGGCCCTTGAGATCTCTTCCAACTCTAGGATTCTATGATTCTATGAGTCATTTTTGCTTCTAGGCAGGCAGTTCAGGCTTGATTTGATCTAGTGTGTCTAGGCTTGTTTTTCTGGTGCTCTGTGGTATCTGCAAAGTTCTTCTGTAACATCGTATTTCAAATGTACAAAGAAGCATGCAAGCAAAACTTGAAATTAGCCTTAAGAAGTCACATCTGACAGAATGAAGTCCTTTCATTGGTCTTTCCATAAAGGAGTCCTTACGGTCCAGCCACATGCTTTGGGTTGGAGTGGATGGCCCTTGAGGTCTCTTCCAACTCTAGGATTCTATGAAGTTCTATGAATCATAGTTCTCACAATGGCAGTCTCCACCTTGCACCATTGCAAGCTAGAAATCATAGAGAAGAACAAACAGCTGTAAAGAGGGAAGAGATACACTACCCATTTCTGAACTCAGATCTGGGTCATAAAACACATGCAATGCTGAACATTCTGATTTACTCGCTGAAGAACATTGGTCGCAGCGCAACTCTACATCATGGTTGCAGAGCAGCTCTATCCAAATTCAGGAAAAGCATGATAAGATCTAACTTTGGGGAGTACAGGTAGAAGAAGAAAAAGAATAGTTATGAGGAGCCCCTCTTGCTCCCTTTCCTTGACATTTCTTGACCTTGGTTCCCAAAGTCCAGTAACTAAGGTGTCCTTGGACTGCAGTTCCCTGAAGCTTTCACCACTAGCTGGACAGCTAGCATGTTGCTCTCTTCTGAACTTGTTCCAGTTGGTCAGCATCCTTCTGGAAGTGTGGTGGGTGAAATACTGGATGAAATACTCAAGAGGAGGCCTAACAGGTGCCAAATAAAGAGGAACTAGCACCTCACCTGATTTGGAGACGATGGTTCTATTAATGCACCTGATAAATTTTGGTGGTTCTCAGGAAACTGCCACACAGGGGATTAGTTCATTCAGTTTATTAGACAGATATTAGGACAGATATAAGAGTACAGAGTTTATAGCCAGAACAGAGTTATAGCCAGTACAGAGTTACAATAGACACACAAGACAGACAACACACAATCAAGGTATTAGTGGGAATTCCATCACAGCATGATCTGGGTCATAGACCCAAGACTCTGCCTGCTTCTCGTAGAGTGGTCTCCTTTTTTATACCTTTCTGTAACCGCAGCTTACGTATTTCGTGCGCATGTCATACGTAATCATACCTGGCAAGTTATCATAATTCTTAGAAATGGCTTTAGTTCCCATTGCTTGCTGTTAACAAAATGGTGCTTTTGGTGCCATAAGATGGTGCCCACATATCTGTGTTGTCTTCGCTTCCCCATTGGCTCTATCTCGGTTAACCACAAATATCTGCTACACTCTACAGGCTGGCATCTACGTTTTTTATCTATTTTGTGTTTATGCCAGCATGACATAATACCCACAGTCGGGTTTAACACTTTATAATAGTTTTCGGCTTTATTCTCATATTTATTAATTCTATTAATTCTTATTAATTCTCATCACACCCTAAAAGAGCATTTGACTTTTTTGTAGCGACACTTTGCTCTAGGGCAGTGTCGGTGAACCTATGGCACAGTAGCCACAGAGCCCTTTCTGTAGGCACCTGACATCACCCATTCACAGCCACCTGTATTCAGGTTAAATTGAGGCATTGGCACTTTGCGAATAATTAGTGAGTTTCGAATTGCAATTTGGGCACTTGGTCTCTAAAAGGTTCACCATCACTGTTCTAGGGTCAACTTCAGCTTGTAGTCTTCAACAATATGTGGTGATCACAAATACAGAGGGTTCTGCCTGCTCATGATATGCCCAAAGTAGGACAGCCATAGTTTCAACTTTCTTGCTTTCAGAGCTGGTTCAGACTTGATTTGATCTAGGACTCACTTGTTCATCTTTCAGGTGGTTCGGGGTATACACAAAGCTCTCCTCCAGCACCATGCCTTAGACCCAAACCTTTTCCAATGGCACTGGAGTTGCCAAGGTGAAGGTATGAGTCTGTCCATGAAGTCAACCAACCAACCAACCAACCAACCAACCAACCAACCAACCAACCAACCAACCAACCAACCAACTGACCAAATGACCTAATGACCGACTGACTGACTGAATAGCCAGACAGCTGGCTGGCTGAATGGCTGACTGACTGACTGATTGATTGACTGATTGATTCATTCATTCATTTAAATCAGTTTCTGGAACTCAATCTGAACTCTCCCTTTTACCTTTTCTTCAGAGCTTGGGAGTACTCTTGAGGTACATTCACATGTTGAGTCCCAAATACATCTCCTGTGTTTGAAGACAACATTTTTCATACCATAGAGGTTATGTCTGCCCAACTCTGCATCCTGTTACCTGCTTTGGTGTGTGATCAAGGGGAGGTGAAGATGGAAGGAGATGAATCATGTGAGATGCAGTCTCATTATCTACGTGGCATTTCAGGGCAATTTATACCTCGCTTCCTTACGACTTCTCTTGGCAGGGAATTGCACGATAGGTTCTTCAACGCAGTGTGATTACAGAGAGTGTGTCAAACGTATTGAAATGAATTGATTTAGCTCAAGTGCTCTGTGAATTTTTATAGCCTCTTTATCAATGTGGGTGAGGCATAGCACGCACGGAATGGCTTACCTCTCAAGAATGGGAAGAAAGGTAAAGAATCTCAAGCTCTCCCTGTAGGGCCCATGGGGTCTCTTTCATTGAAGCCCACACTACAATCAGTGCTGGGCACATTTGTTCATGTGTGTGTGTGTGTGTGTGTGTGTGTGTGTGTGTGTGTGTGTGTGTGTGTGTGTGTGTGTGTGTGTGTGTGTGTGTGTGTTTGTTTGTCTGTGTCTGTGTCTGTGTCTGTGTCTGTGTGTGTGCGTGTCTCTGTGTGTCTCTGTGTGTTCATAGATTTCAATGCTAAAATGAACAAACCATGACATATAAATGACATTGAAAACAACTGTAAGAACAATAAGGGTAAATGGAGGTGTTGCAATTTATCAATACAGTTTGGTTAACCATCTCCATTATCTTAGATCTGCAGAGCAGGAGGGGACCCTGTAGACCATCAAGTCCAACACCTGTCAGGGAGGCCCAGGGTGGAATCAAACTCTCAATCTGTTGGGTGTCCTGTTGGGCGTCCCTAGCCCAATACTCTTTCAACTAAACCAAACTTGTCCACAGCAATGGAATTTTCATGGGAACCCACAGGCATTGTTCCGGATCCAGAAAAGAACAAAGTTGATGCATCACCAAAAGGACATGGCGGCTGTATCCCAGTTGTTCCCAGCCTGGAGTCCCCAGATGTTCTTGGGTTAAAACTCCCAGAATCCTTCCCGATTAGCTGTGCTGCCTGGGGTTTCTGGGAGTTGTAGTCCAAGAGCATCTAGGGACCCAAGACAGAACCACTGGCCTAGCCTATTTCGGATTCATTTGTGTGACATGATGTAGGGATGGAATGGGTCTCAGTGGAGCACTGCACATCTCTGACCTTTATGCAATAATAATAACCTTTGAACTACAGAGCAGGAACGGACCTTATGGGTCAGGGAGTCCAGCCCCTTCCAAGGGGGCCCAGCAGGGAATTGAATTCCCAAACTCTGGCTCCATTACCAGATGCCCAAGACACTCCTTACTGTTCCTTCAAAACTTCCTTACTGTTAGAGCAGTACAACAATGGCCAATCTAACATTTCTAAAGCTACCTAGATGCCCTAAGCACATCCAGTCTCGCCTGATTTTGGAATATAAGCAGGGTCGGCCCTGGTTAGTCCTTGGATGGGACACCACCAGGAAATACCAGGAGGTGCTGTAGGTGCCTGGATTAGGAACTGGCAAGCCACTCCAGTATTCCTGCCAAGGAAACTCCATGGACATGGGTTATGAAGAGTCGGTCATGACTGTAATGACACGACACACACACACACACACACACACACACACACACACACACACACACACACACACACACAGCCTAGATGCCCTGGGCACATCCGATCTCACCTGATTTCAGAAGCTAAGCAGGGTCGGCCCTGTTTAGTCCTTGGATGGGAGACCGCCAGGGAAGGTGCTGTAGGCACCTGGAGTAGGAACTGGCAAACTACTCCAAGATTCCTGCCAAGAAAATCCATGGACATGAGTTATGAAGAGTCAGTCATGACTGTAATGACAAAACACACACCACACACACGCACACACACGCACACACACGTGCACACACACACACACACACACACACACACACACACACACACACACACACACACACACACACACACACACACACACACACACACACACACCATTTCTGAGTGGGAAGAAAAAACTCTTGCAACCTAATATGGACCTACCTTTAGGAGTTGTCCGCTGACTGTGGAGACTGGAAGTCCATAACAAAAGTAGTTTAAGACCTGTGGGAAAATCATACTCCTGGACCCTGAATTCATAGGCAACTTCCCCAAGGAGAGAAATAGCTTCAAATTGCGGACGGGGAAGGTTGTGCTGGACGGGCTTGTTACTGAAGGCTTTAGTGACAGGACGCCAGATTTCAGTTGAAGATCAGGAAAATGATGTCCTTGCTGTTAGAGTGGTGCGATGATGGAAGTCATGACCTAGAATCAGAGAATCATAGAGTTGGAAGAGACCTCAAGGGCCATCTAGTCCAACCCCCTGCCATGCAGGAACCCCCATCACAATATTTCCGACAGATGGCCATCCAGCCTCTGCTTCAAAACCTCCAAAGAAGGAGACTCCACCACCCTCCTTTGGGGCAGCATCTTCCACTCCCGGACAGCTCTAACTGTCATGAAGTTCTTCCTAATGTTCAAATGGAATCTCTTTTCCTGTAGTTTGAAACCATTGCCCCGAGTCCTAGTCTCTGAAGCCATGGAAAACAAACCTGTTCCCTCTTCCATATGACATCCTTTCAAATATCTAAACCTAGCTATCACATCCCCTCTCAGTCTTCTTTTTGAAAGGCTAAACATTCCCACTTCCCTAAGCCGTTCTTCATAAGATATTTCTTCCAGACCTTCAACCATCCTGGTCACCCTCCTCTGCACCCGCTCGAGGTTGTCAACATCCTTTTTAAATTGAGGAGCACAGAACTGGACAAAGTACTCCAGGTGGGGTCTGACCAGAGCAGAATAGAGTGGTACTATCACTTCCCTTGATCTTAGACACTATGGTTTTGTTGATGCAACCAAGAGCACTCCAGCGCTGTGGAGTCATTCAAGAGAAAACTGGACCACCATCTGTAAGATATACTTTGATGTGGATTCCTCCCTGGAGCAGGTCTGCGGTTCTACGATTGTATGGCAGTTCCTTGCTATGATTGCTCCCCAACTGGCTCTAGCTGACGGAGCAGGCAGGCTCAGAGCATCATCAAGGCTCGATGTTGCTGAACCCTCCTGCAAACAAAGTCATCTCCAAGCACAATATACGAGCTCTCCGAAAGAGCCACGCTTTTATTTCAATTGAACCAACCATTATGACATTTCCAAGCCTCTTTATATAACGGGCCGGCTCCATCATCAAATCACAAAATCAATGGGGCGACATTTATCAGTTGTGCCCACAAAGAAGCTGGGTGTCAGCAGTGGCAATAAAACTTCAGGGCAGTTAGATGTTCCTGATGTAGTACCAACCGCCACTAGTTCATCAGAAGTGCTAAATGAGGAAACAGCAACTTGATCTCCTTTTTTCCCTCCCCAACATGGCAATTTATTAGAAAAACACACACACATAAGAGGCAAAGACACCAAAAGCAGACACAGATCACCTTGAGGATGCATGAGATGCCCTCAGATGAAGTTTTCCTTGCATGCCATGTGGGGTCTGGACAGGAGTAGTGCAATAAGCAAATGCATCTAACCACTGCCCCATGGTGCAGTGGTTAAATGCCTGTACTGCAGGTAAAACTGTGCTCACGACCTGGGGTTACAGAAGAACATAAGAACCTAAGAAGAGCCCTGCTGGATCAGGCCAAAGGCCCATCTAGTCCAGCTTCCTGTATCTCACAGTGGCCCCACCAGATGCCTCTGAGAGCACACGAGACTAGATCTCTGTCTCCTGATACCGCTCCCTTGCATCTCACCCATTGGAGCAACTCCAACACCAACCTGGTTCAGCATCCGTGAGATAGCTCCTCAACTATATCATCATCTCCCAGACTTCTCTGGGCTAAGCACACCCAAATACCTCTACCGTTCTGCATAGGGTATGGCTTATACATTCTATATTTATATTACAGGGGCTACTTGGGCATAGATCCTTGGGTTGAATCCCACTGAGTGGTTCACATGTGCAGAGGTTTCAGGCCACTGGGACTGTTTACATTACCTGAATATAGACTAAACTGGGTTGGAGAAAGAGAATTAGCTTTGGCAGCCCAATTAATATCCATTGTTAAGAGGAGAAAAATGCTGGCTGGTTTGTGATTGGTCTGCCGTAGTTCAACACAATTACTCCAGTAAACTGTTTTGGCAGAAATGAGAAATACAAATAAGAAGAGCCTGGATGTCTGAGCACACAGTTGAGGGTCAACCTTTTAGGCTGGAGCTAGTGGCTACCAAACTGAGCATTTTAAAATTTCAATTTATTTATTTTTTGTCACTGGGACTTTCTTGCCAACACTGCTCACACAGCTTGTCTGAGATTCAAGCCACCAGGCCCTTCTTGAATCCCATGCACAGCTTGTCTTGTTGTCTGGCACATTATTAAAACATGGCATGCCCCGATTATACCGAAATACAACCGCTCGTATTTAGGTGCTAGAAAGAAACGGTAACACCATGGAAGGCAGAAGACGCAAAGCTGATGTGGTGCCAGACGCATCCTCTGAAATATATTGAGCCAACATTTGTCAGAAGGTATTTTTCTGAGATAATTTCACTTTTAGTTTCATTTTTTTTAAATGTATGTTGCCTTCACTAGGGTCGTGCACACAGCACCCATTCTGATTCGGTTTGAATTATTTGACTTACAAATCCTGACAGATTCACATTGAGCAGATCCTGCCCAGTACAATTTGTATCAGAATATTGTAGAGCAGGCATGTCCAAACTTTGGCCCTCCAGATATTTTGGACCACAACTCCCACAGTCCTTTGCCATTGGCAATCTAAGCTTAGAATTCTGGGAGTTGTGGTCCAAAACATCAGGAGGGCCAAAGTTTGGACATGCCTGTTGTACCATTTGTACATATGTTGATTTTTCTGAGTAGTTAAAAAGAAAAGGAGAACTGGCAAAACAAAGAGAGGTGACCTAGCATGGAAGGCCATAAACTATTGCTCAACCATCAGTCTGTAAAGCTGCTTTTGGTTGATTGGTTGATTGATTGATTGATAGATAGATTGATTCATTCATTCATTCATTCATTCATTCATTCATTCATTCATTCATTCATTTCTCTTCTTCCCTCTCTGGGATGCCCACAATATACTCCTTCTCCAGCTCCTGCCCGCCTGTGAATCCATCCTCAATTTTCCAGGCAGTCTTGTCTAGATGCCAGTGACTGCTGGACCACCTGAAACAAAATGACTGCTTGGATGTTAAACCTCCACAGCACTGAAGAAAAAAAATGATGCTGAGCACCACTGCAGTCTTCCTGGCTTTTCTTTGGATGGCCTCAGAGACAGAGAACAATCTCATAAGAACATAAGAACATAAGAAGAGCCATCATGCTGGATCAGGCCAAAGGCCCATCTAGTCCAGCTTCCTGTATCTCACAGTGGCCCCACCAAATGCCTATGGGAGCGCATGAGACTAGATCTCTGTCTCCTAATCCCACTCCCCTGCATCTGGCCCTTGAAGGACCCTGGTTTTAATCCTGGAGATCACATCTCCATCATGGTTTGTAACCTGCGATGGACTTTTCCTCCAGGAATCTGTCCAATCCCCTTTGGAAGGCATCCAGGCCAGATGCCATCACCACCTCCTGTGGCAGGGAGTTCCACAGAATAACAACACGCTAGGTGAAAAACAAATCTCATTTGTCTGTTGAACAGCCACATGTCAGGGTAGCTTAAGTGGTGGATTCCCTGCTTCTCTAAGGAAGTTGGTTGGAATTGTTCGATAACTCTTGGGGTCCCCTGCCAGCTCCATAATTCTATGACTTTTTTACCTGTTTTACCTGTTTACCTGTTTTAAGGCCTCATTGGGAAATAACAGCAGCATTGTCTTGGCTGAAATAACTTGAGATATTAATCTAAAAAAATAAATACCAGGGATTGCTAGATGAAGAGAAAATAACAGGAGGAGAAGAAAATGGCACAGAGGGAGCAGCTGCTGACAGAGAAATCCTGGGTTGAGAAGATGGCAAATACAATCATTCCTCAAGCACATTTGGATCAATATCTCTCCTTTCAAATAAAAATTAGGGCCACCCAATTTTGTCCCACCAAATTAGGATGACGTACAGTCCCATTGTGGTGCCAGTGGGAGAAGGATGTGCCGACACCAACGAGGGTGGAAATGGGTATTTATAATCCTCTGCTAATGGCCTGCTGGCTAATCCAGCGAGCTATACATACAATTTGTATAAATTATTAGCAGCTCGTTCCTCAATCATAATGAATATCTGGGCACACACCGGCGGAGAACAAATCGCAGTGGCTGTGTCCTGCTGGCAGAGAGAAAGAGGAAAGAGAGTGAGGAGAGGGAAGCGTGTGTGCGACCGTGCGGAGGGCCAAAGACCTGCAAGGGGACTCCAGCATCCCCTGCACCCTTTCTGTTGATCCCTATGAAACTTCCCTGCAGTGGTTGTCTCTCACACATGTTCTTCTTACTTTTGGGAGAGAAAACCATGTCCTCAGGAGCTACGCCACTTACAAAATTGGTGTCACGTGTCCTGCTGGCTCAGTATGAGGAGGAGAGACGTCTTATTTGCTGCTTGCATTCTCCACCCTCTCTGTGGCTCTAGGAAAACGACTTGACTAAGGGCGTTTATACACAACCCCTAAACTCCGCTGCAAATGGCTCCCAGCTCCGGAGCTTAAAAATGTTTCCCCACCAGCTCTGGAGTTTACAGGAAATTAAGTGCGACCCCGCCCACCTAAACACGACCCAGTGCACTTTTCAGGTACCTGCTCTTGGGAGGTGAAAATTGCTTGATGCGGATGTGCCGGGCTCTCCTCGCTTCTTTTTGTTGTTGTTTTTTTGCCTCCCGCCCCTTTAAGAGAAGGAATCAGGAAGTGACGGGGCTCGGAGCAGCTTCCACCACCACTGGGAGGTAAGCCTTTATTCTTTTGTCCCCTTTTTTCCTCCCTCCCCTCACGCAGACAGGAGCAAGGAAGTGCGGAGGGGTGGGGACGGAGGAACAGCAACGAACCCCCAAGATCTCTGGTCCAAATTTAAGGGGCCAGTGGATCTTAGGGGTCGTGTGAAAAGGCCCTAAGATTAGAGTCAGGAGCAGAGAAGCACAGAATATGAGGATGGAAGGGGGCTAGAAGAGAAGACCACTGAATCCAACCCCCTGCTCCATACAAGTCCAAGAAGATCAGCCAGGGGGTTCTCCAGTTTCCCCTTCAATGCTTCCAGTGTCGCAGCACTCACCACCACTCAAGGACATGGGTTCTGTTTTCATACTCCTCTAACAGTTAGCAATTTTTCCTGATCTGCAGCCCAAATCTGGCTTCCTATTCTTGTTGTTGTTGTTGTTGTTGTTGTTGTTGTTGTTGTTGTTGTTGTTCAGTCATTCAGTCATGTCCGACTCTTCGTGACCCCATGGACCAGAGCTTGCCAGGCCTTCCTATCTTCAACTGCCTCCCGGAGTTTGGTCAAATTCATATTGGTTGCATCGATGACACCATCCAACCATCTCATTCTCTGCCGTCCTCTTTTCCTTTTGCCTTCCATCTTTCCCAACAGCAGGGACTTTTCCAAGGACTCCTCGCTCCTCATGAGGTGGCCAAAGTACTGGAGCCTCAGCTTCAAAATCTGTCCTTCCAGTGTAACATGAGCCTATTCTTCCATCTCTTGTCCTCCGAGATGATGGAGAACGCATCCTGCCTTGTCCATAAAAAATTCTTCCAGAATGTCTTTAACAACCGTCTTGAAAAATCCTCTCCTATATCTCCTCTGTTCTCCTATATCTCCTCTGTCTTCCTTTTCTTGAGGCTAAAAGTGTCCCAGTTCTTTGACTATTTCCTCCTAGGGCAGTGGTGGCAAATCTTTGTCACTGCAGATGTTTTGGGCCACAACTCCCACAGTCCTTTGCCATTGGCAATCTAGGCTTGGAATTCTGGGAGTTGTGGTCCACAACATCTGGAGGGCCAAAGATTTGCCACCCCTGTCCTAGGGCTTGGTTTCCAGTCCCTTGATCCTCCTGGCTGCCCTCCTTTGAACTGTCTCCAGTCGGTCACCATCCTTCTTGAAGTTTTGAGTCTGGAACGGTCAATAACTCATTTGAAAGATCCACAGTATTGCCGTCAGCCTCTTTAATCATTGTCTGTTGATGGAACAGACAATACTGGTTGGATACAGGATTTGTCCAGTGGTCAGTGAGAGTGAGGCTCGGGCATCAAGAGCTGAAACAATACTTCCAAAGCATGATGAGAGCTCACCATTACTCTTATGAGAAAGATGCCTTTGAAAAAGATAAACTGACTGCCAGTCTCACACCCTTTACAGGTAAAGATCTGTGCATTGCTCTCAAAAGGAAGCCAGCTTAGTCTGGAAGCCTTCATATCTTTTCCTATGTCCACCTCCAAAGAGAAGTTTTAAACAGGAGGACTTTGTAATTCAGCCTTTCCAAAAGTAACTCTTGACAGTTTGTTCATCACAGTAAGACTCCCATATCCACAGTTTCATCTATCAGTGCTCTGCATGGACAGTAAACCCCCACTTATCATGAGGGTGAGGTTCTCGGAGCACCCACAATAAAGGAAAATCTGTGATATGCAGACATCTTTATCTGCGGGTTGGGCCAGGACCAGCAGGGATGTGTGGGGCCTCCTAGAGTCACCCCATGCCTGGTGTTGCCCAGAACAGGCCTCCGGCAGTCTGCCTGTTTGCTGCCCTGCCATGCCTGCAATCCCAGTAAAACCACAATATACTGGGGCTGCAATTTATCAATAGCTATGTTTAAATATTTGGAAGGATGTCATATTGAAGAGGGAACAGGTTTGTTTTCCATGGCTTCAGAGACTAGGACTCAGGGCAATGGTTTCAAACTACAGGAAAAGAGATTCCATTTGAACATTAAGAAGAACTTCATGAAAGTTAGAGCTGTTCGGCAGTGGAATAATATGCTGCCCCAAAGGGTGGTGGAGTCTCCTTCTTTGGAGGTTTTTAAGCAGAGGCTGGATGGCCATCTGTCGAAAATATTGTGATGGGGTTCCTGCATGGCAGGGGGTTGGACTGGATGGCCCTCGCGGTCTCTTCCAACTCTATGACTCTATGATTCTATGATTCAAGTGTGATGTGGCGGGGGACCACTGTATTATACATAGCACGCCATCTAGTGGCCAGTCCTGATAGTGCATGTTAACTTAAAAAAAAATTCTGGGTTCCCCCCTTTACTATACTATGTAAGTAGCGTTCACTATTATCTGTGAATTTCAGCATCCACATAGAGCCCTGCAACCTATCCCCTGCTGATATGGAAGTTATACTGTATGCATCATTCTTTCCTTTTAAGTTTTAGCCCTGGAATCACGCTGCTCTTGGATTTCATCGCACTCAGAATGCCGAGGAGGAAAGGTGTGCAAGTAGAGAGGTAACAACCTGCCCCACTTTTTCATCCAGCTATCAATCTGCCACAATGTTTTCAGAGCTGTGTTTTGTCTTGTAGCTTTCTTTCTTTCTTTCTTTCTTTCTTTCTTCACGCTTTTCTAAAAATAAACAGCGAGCAGGCAGCTGACGCCACTTACTGTCTAAATATTTTGCAAATATCTCATTGGGGAAAAAATGCAGTCGTGAGGGAGAAAAGCAGACAATGGCCGTCCCGTCACACAATTTATGAGAGGAAAGTTGGCACCAGATAGATTTGTAAAGGAGGATAATATGTTTGTAGAGATTATAGCAGATTTGTGGCGATTAATAATGGATTGGACATGGACAGACATCAAAGGGGCTTGCACTCTCGCTGTTCTCGTGGCTGATTGAGGAGAGAAGGGAGATTAACTTCACATTTTTAAAATGCCATTTTTTAAAAAAGGTGAAAATATGATATCTCCATCCCCACTGCCACCTAGACAAAGACAAGGCAGCGACATCTTTCTACAGCATGATGGCAAGCTGTTTGGGTGCGTTGGAGGCTGGACAATTCACTGACATTACACCATGAAGAATGAATGCTGAGTCAAAACATCTCTACTTTACTAAGAAATGTTTTCAGTCATACTGGATAACATCTTACCTTTTGTCAGACGCAGCAGGATTTCTTCAGACTGTTTCCCTATCGATCAGCTTCTTGTTGCTTCGCTGAATTTATATGCCCTCGGTGTTGTCTCATAGCCAAGCCAGAGTGAGGGCATCGACTGGATCTCGGTTCGGAACTGGCTTCATTCGGGGAGTGTTAGGATCCTTTGGAATTAGGTTTGATCTCTTATGCAGTTCTTTGCTTCTTTCCTCCTTGCAAGGAGGCAATGCAAATTCCTACATGCTTCATCTCTGTGGGGAGGATTTAAAAGGGTAGTTTGCGTTTGTTTCTGCAGAATCTAGAAAAACTAGTTTTAGGAAAAGTAAGTATTCTGGAAGGATGGATGGATGGACAGACAATCAGATAGATAGATAGATAGATAGATAGATAGATAGATAGATAGATAGATAGATAGATAGATAGATAGATAGATAGATAGATAGATAGATAGATAGATAGATAGATAGATAGATAGATAGATCATAGATAGATAGATAGATAGATAGATAGATAGATAGATAGATAGACAGTCATTCAGATAGTCAGTCAGTCAGTCAGTCAGTCAGTCAGTCAGTCAGGCAGGCAGGCAGGCAGGCAGGCAGGCAGGCAGGAAGGAAGGAAGGAAGGAAGATAGAAGGAAGACAGACAGACAGGAAGACAGAAGGAAGGAAGGAGACTGAAGACAGAGATAGATAGACAGACAGACTGACTGACTGACTGACTAACTGACTGACTGATGTAGAGCTGCCTGGGAGGTCTTGCTTCCCATTAGGCTCTTTAGATGGCATCTCCCAGATAACTCCTTTGTCCAGGGAGCCTGAGGGTGCCTTGCATCCCTTCATCAGGTAAAACAAGACGGGCAAATACAGAGGGGTTGCAATGGATGGATGGAATTGTTGGGATGGATGGGTGGTTGGTTAGGAGGGTGGGTGGGTGGAGGCGCCAGAGCAGCTTCCTTTTTAAAACATGAATTGGGCCATGGAACCTTGAAACAAGGCCATCCTCCAAGAGACAGAAATTCAGATGAGTTTGTAGGTGCAGGATTGGGGGGGGATCAACTCCCAGAATTCTGGCAATCTTTTTCAAGAACGCTAGCACTTGGAGACCAAAAACCCAAAGGGCACATCGTCGTCATTCTCGTAGAATCATAGAATCACTGAGTTGGGAAAAGGCCATGGAGGAATCCATTAGCAGGAATCCATTACTTTAGTTCTGCAGCGCTGGAAGGGACCATGTGGGTTACCATCCTCTGTCAAGGAGACCTTAGTGGGGAATCAAACTCACAATCACTGGCTCTGTAAGTCAGAGATCTAAACCACTGAGCTATCCCATGACCTTAGAATTGCACAGGTGGAAACGACCCTATAGATCAGTGAGTTCAGGCGTTGTTAAGGGTTCTTGGAGGAATATGGGGACTTGCGGTCCCAAATGCCCCAAAGACATACACCTTTTTATAAAGGCTCACGGGCAATCAGGGAAGCCCTGGTGAACATGTCCTATTAAGGGCAGGAATCAAATCTGATTCCTTTAGAGCACAGTCTGTGATGCAGATGCTGATCCAAACCTTGTGCAGCTTGACATGAATGGCCTTTTCTAGCACCAAGGTCAGTCCCCTGGAAATCATAGAATCATAAAGTTGGAAGAGAACTCAAGGGCCATCCAGTCCAACCCCCTGCCATGCAGGAACCCCCATCACAATATTTCCAACAGATGGCCATCCAGCCTCTGCTTAAAAACCTCCCAGGAAGGAGACTCCACCACCCTTTGGGGCAGCATCTTCCACTGCTGAACAGCTCTAACTGTCATGAAGTTCTTCCTAATGTTCAAATGGAATCTCTTTTCCTATAGTTTGAAACCATTGCCTTGAGTCCTAGTCTCTGAAGCCATGGAAAACAAACCTGTTCCCTCTTCAATATGACATTCTTTCAAATATTTAAACCTAGCTATCATATCCCCCCTCAACCTTCTTTTTGAAAGGCTAAACATTCCCAGTTCCCTAAGCCATTCCTCAGAAGACATTTCCTCCAGACCCTCAACCATCCTGGTCACCCTCCTCTGCACCCGTTCATGGTTGTCAACATCCTTTTTAAATTGAGGTGCACAGAACTGGACACAGGACTCCAGATGAGGTCTGACAAGAGCTGAATAGAGTGGTACTATCACCTCCCTTGCTGTCTAGACACTATGGTTCTGTTGATGCAACCAAGAATCGCATTGGGTTTCCTGGCCGCCGCATCACACTGCTGACTCATGTTCAATTTGTGGTCCACCAAGACTCCCAGATCCCTTTCACAGGTACTATTCTCCAGCCAAGTGTCCCCCATCCTATATCTGTGCAATTCATTTTTTTTTTACCTAGATGTAGCACCCTACATTTGCCTCTGCTGAAACCCATTCCGTTAGCTTTGGCCCAGCACTCTAATCTGTCAAGGTCTTTTTGAATGTTCATCCTATCCTCTAGGGAATTAGCAACCCCTCCCAATTTGGTATCATCTGCATATTTAGTTAGCATACTCTCTATTCCTTCCTCCAAGTCATTAATAAAGATATTGAACAGCCTGGGCATGCTAGAACTGCCCTTGCCTCTGCTCTCATAGCAGCTGGAGCCTCTGTGCTGGAGGAGGTTTGGATCCGACATACCTTGGCTCCTAATTTACTCCATCCCTCTCTTGGCCAGTCTGATGGCAGACCCTAGCCAGCCATGTGCTTCTGTTGGCAGACCCCAGAGCCAGCCGATCTCTGAAATCAACACAAACGAGAGGGTTCAGCCAGCGCAAGAACATTCTGCTACCATTCAGAGATTTCTGCAAGGACGCAAAGCTTCTGCCCGATATTTGGATCCTACAACTGGCATATGTTTGAGTTAGAATTAGAGATGAGCACAAAGGTTGTCCCAGCTCATGAAGGTGGCAGAGCAGGGGCTGTTGATCGCTTTCCCTGCCTCCACCAGCCACTCACTAGTCCCAGCATGCTTCCGCCCTCTACCTCCTCAACTGATCTTCTACTCCCAGCAACAGCTCAGGCTTCTCTGCCCTGACTTCTTGGCTGATCTCCCACTCAGGTGAAAGGGCCAGGCAAAGAAGTCTGCACTATTGCTTATGACTGGGAGATTAGCCATAGAGGCGGAGAAAGCAAACAAAATGAATGTAAATCATATCTGAATGGTGGAGGAAGTGGGACGTGGAGAAGGAACACTTCTGGTACTGTCTCTGTGGACTGGGACAAATTGGTTCCTGCCCATCTTGAGATAGCATGCACTATTTAGTCACAATTATCTACAGTTTGCTGCTAAATGCAATATGACTTGGGGGTAGTCCAACCAATCCCTGCCTCCCTTACTTCAGAGCAAGCACCCATAGTATTGCATTCAGCATCTAGATCCAACCTTATATTTCCTCTGAAAATGCACTATTTATTTATTTATTTTTATTTATTTATTTATTTATTTATTTATTTATTTATTTATTTATTTAGAATCTTTTACCCCACCTTGGTCCCTGGAAAAGGACCCCAAGGTGGACTACAATAATGAGGGACAACATACAGCCCAGAACATTTAAGATGTAATTTAAGGTGTGTGTGTGTGTGTGTGTGTGTGTGTGTGTGTGTGTTGCGTTGTTACAGTCGTGACTAACTCTTCATGGCCCCATGTCCATGGAGTTTTCTTGGCAGGAGTACTGGGGGTTTGACAGTTCCTACTCCAGGCACCTACAGCACCTGGTATTCCTTGGTGGTCGCCCATCCAAGTATTAGCCAGGGCCAACTCTGCTTAGCTTCCGAAATCAGGCAAGATCAGATGTTCTTAGGGCACGAACAGGGAATTAGAAGAGGCCTCTTAGAACATTACAAGGTAACATTAAAGATACAAAGCACATTAAAAAAGAAAGAAAGAAAATCCATTAGGAAGGATGGAGACTAACATGGAAAACACTGGTTTTCTTATGAAATCAGTCAATGCAATCATGCATGGCAATCCATATAAAAGTCACCCCTCAATATTCAATCCTCAATAGGTTTGGGGCTGCTTCACACATATTTATGGGCTTATGTTCACCCTCACTCCTCTGCTTGGATGATCAATGGCATATTTCGATTCCAGTTGGGAATTCAGTTCCTCCCTGTGCATCTTAAAGAGGGGACAGCCTAGGTATCCTTTGGATAGTAAACCATTTCTGAATGTTCCCTACATTGAAATCACTGAAAAAGGATCACCATAATTTATTGATTTATTCATTATTTCCATATTAGAGATGGGCACGAAACGAACAATTTTTCGTTTCCGTTATTCGTTTTTCGTTCCGTTATGTAACGAAACGACAAACGGAAATTGTGATGAAAATGAAATGAAACGAACAGAACCACGAAAATTGTGTTCGTTACATTTCATTTTCGTTACTGGCAGCGTGCAATGAAATGAGCTGTTTTAAATGTTAAAAAAAACGCCCTGGACATCCATAAAAATGCAGCGATAATTATTTATACTGTCTGATACTATCTACCGGGGGGTTGGGGTCCTTAAAATGTGCATTTATGTCTTTTCTCAGATTGCTGTATTTTTTCCTTTAAGGGGAGTTAGGGGACATCAACCCAAAATGGCTCCCAAATGCCTAATATTGTTTTTCTTGGGTATTAAAACGCCCTGGACATCCATAAAAATGCAGTGATAATGCGATAATTATTTAAAATTATTACCTACCAGGGGGTTGGGGTCCTTAAAACGTTTGTTTTTGTCTTCTCCCATCGCGATGTATTTTTCTTTTCCCTTTAAAATGGATGTCGCACCAGCCACAAAATGGAGGCAAGCCATGTGATGTGGGATCATGTTCAACCAATAGCATGCCCAGGTTGCAGACTGGGTGGGCAGGTCTGGCAGCCACAGAGGGCATAAAAAGCTCTGGCAGCGCCATCCTCCTTGCAGTCTCCGGTAGGAGTTAGGGTGGGATTGCTGTCTCTGCGACTCTAGCTTCAGTCCTGCAGCCTCCCTGTGTGTGTGTGTGTGCATACCTCTCAGTGAGTACCCTCCCCTGCCCCGCAGTGCAGTCACTCTGCGGCTGCCTTGCACCCTGGGCAATGCCCGCCGCTGCCTTTGCAGTCTCCCTGCGAACCTAGTCTATACTGTCAGCATCAATTTTTTTTTTAGTGTTTTCCCTCTGGTCTGGGACGTTGGGGGATGCCCACGCACGGAAATGCTTTAAACATCGCGCAAAAAGCGGGTAGAAATGAAAAACAAAAACAAAACGAAAAACAAAAATGAATTTCTTCCAACAAAATTGCGAAACACAGAAATGAAACGAAACGGACCTCTCAATGACAAACGACAAACGAAACACCATTTTTTAATTTGTGCCCATCTCTATTCCATATATATACCGCCTGGTTTTCCTGAAGGAACATCAGTCACAAGTCATAACTGATGTGACAGCAAGACAGGACAGTAGGATCCCAATATCCGCTGGGAATTGGTTCCAGGCCTTCCCGTGGATAATGAAAACCGTGGATAACAGAGAACGCCTGCCCATCCATCTCCAAGCTGCTGTTTCCTGACAGTAGCTTGCTTTATGACTGCTGTTTTGAGACAGTAGATTGCTTTATGGCTACCGTTTGTGACAGCAGCTCGCTTTGCAGATGCTATTTGTGATAATAGCTTGCTTTACAGCTGCTGTTTGTAGCAATAGCTTGCTTTGTTTCAGCTGAATTATTTAATGTTTTTCCTCTGCCAACTGTGGATAACTGAATCAGTGGATAATGAATCAGTGGATACTGGGGTCCTATTGTATTATTATTAAGCTGGCCCCCACCCACCCACACCAATCTAGAAGTTGCTTTCCTAGATTTAACAAAACTGTGCCTGATAGAGCTGTGTGGAACGGCGGAAAGCCCTGAAAACTTCACTTAGGTATCATCCAGCAGTAAATGTGCCCTTCCTTGCAAAGTTAAACACCCACTCAGCAAAGAAAGGAAAGTGCCTAGCTAGAGAGAGGAGGGGGTGGATGCATTAAGTTCTCAATGTGGAGATTGTTAGCTTTGCTACAGAGAGAAAAACAAAGAGGCGTTTGATGCGCCGACATTATGACGGGCCAACTTGCGCTCGTCCTTTGATGAGGAGAAATGGTTTAGACTGTTGAACGGGAGAGTTAAACCTATGTAATACATCGTGGCTAAATTGAGATGACTGAAAGAGTTCCACACAACTGCTTTGAAAGCGGCTCCCCATTCTGAGCTCTGGTTTAGAAGGGGGCATGCCACCAGAAGCACTGCTCCTTTTGGAAGTCACTTGGTCCAACATCCGACTGACCTTCATCTAGTTTCAAAGGTCCTCTGTGAACAAGCCTTCGTGGCCTCTGAAAAAGCAGCGGGAGCCTCCCTCCAATGGTGTGCTGGACAGAGCGGAAGAGGGAAGAAGGGACGGGGGTCACAGACAGAGGGTGGGTGGGTGAGGGCCGAAGGAAGGAGAAGAAGTCTGTTTTGTCTTGCCGTCTGGCTTTGGTCTCATCCACCAGGCTCTAGCCCAGTGGTTCTCAACCTGTGGGGGTCCCCAGATGTTCCTGGGCTGCCACTCCCAGAAATCCCTTCCAGCTCAGCGAGTGGTGGAGGCTTCTGAGAGTTGCAGTGCAGGAACATCTGGGGACCCCACCGGTGGAGAACCACTGATCTGTCTCCCAATTTGCAAGCAGACCCTGATGCTCTCACCCAGAGGCTACGTGGTCCATTGCAGGAAAAAAAGCTTGCCCAGTCCTTTAATAATAATAATAATAATAATAATAATAATAATAATAATAATAATAATAATAATAATAATAATAATAATAATAATAATAATACAGTGGTACCTTGTATAAAGGAAATAATTCATTCCAAATGAAATTCTGTTAAGCAAATTTTCCTTTGTACAAATTTCCCAGAGGAAGACATTGAAAATGTATTAATCCCTAATCGTAACCATTTTTCTGTTGTACAGATTCGCCCCATAGGTGATTCTGTTAAGCGATTTTCTCCTATCTCTGGAAATTTTTTCCTTTAAGCAGATTTTCTGTTAAACAAACCACTTGTTATACAAGGGTCCACTGTAGTAGTAGTAGTAGTAGTAGTAGTAGTAGTAGTAGTAGTAGTAGTAGTAGTAGTAGTAGTAGTAGTAGTAGTAATGATGATAATGATGGTGGTGATGCCAGCCACAGAGACTGGAGAAACATCAGGAAGAAACTTTTCCAAAGCATGGCCAAACAACCTGAAAAACTCACAACAGTTCTCAAATCTCGGCTGTAAAAGCCATCAAGAATACAATAATAATTTTATTAACATTCCATTTGTAGAAATAAAGCAATCTGGGAGACTGAACTACGGAACTGCTAGCAGATCAGTTCCAACATCGCTGTGCATTCCTGCACTGGATATTGGCTGTCTCCCTACTTGGCCTTGTCACAAATGATACTATTGAACAACAACTGGGTGTCATATCAGTTACGGAGCTGATGAGAGAAAGCTGGCTTCGCTGGTACGGACATGTCCTCGGAGTGGCACCTCCTATGACAGCCAGTGGGTCCATGGGCAACAGAAGCAGAGATAGCAGTATCATGTCAATAAGGACAAAAAGATTGCTGGCCGGTGCCCTGAAAACGTGGTCCATCAGAAGTGATGTTTTAGGATCCGAAGAGTAGACCCTCCCCCTGCAGGACAGCACAGGAAAGAAGAAGGAATTCTGGAACTGGAAACCAAGTCATGTGAGGGAGGGTTGAGAGGACTGGGCCTATTTAGCTTTGAGAACAGAAGACTGAATGGAACCAGAACACTTTTTAAATACTTGAAAGGTTGTCCAACAGAGGAGGGGAAACCTATTGTATATAGATGACTTAAAGTTGTATGGAAAAATCAGAAACTGAAATACACTCACGGACTAACACAGCCCAAATTTTCAGTACCGATGTTAGTACTGAGTTTGGACTAAACAAATGTGCCACAGTGGCACTGAGAAAAGGAAAAATAATTGGGAGTGAAGGAATTGAAATGCCAAATGGACAAGCCCTTAAGTATCATCAGTTTGAAGCCTATAAATATCTGGGCATACTGGAATTAGATAATATCAAGCATGGGCAAGTGAAAAATGTGGTCAGTAAAGAATATATCCAAAAGGTTAGAAAAGTACTAAAAAGTAAGTGGAATGGTGGCAACCCCATCAAGGCCATCAGTAGCTGGGCCATAACGGTCATCAGGTATACCGCTGGCATTATAAAATGGATTCAGATGGAGCTAGATAGTCTGGATAGGAACTGAAATACCAGATGGACAAGCCATTAAGTACCATCAGTTTGAAGCCTATAAATATCTGGGCATACTGCAATTAGGTAATATAAAGCATGGGCAAATGATAAATGTGGTCAGTAAAGAATATATCCGAAAGGGTTACAAAAGTACTAAAAAGGAAGCTGAATGGTGGCAACCCCATCAAGGCCATTAATAGCTGGGCCATACCGGTCATCAGGTATACCGTTGGCATTATAAACTGGACTCAGATGTGAAGGAGGGCTGAAAGGGCTGGCCATGTTTAGCCTTGAGAAAACAAGACCGAATGGAACCAGGGCCATTTTTAAATACTTGAAAGGTTGTCCAACAGAGGAGGGGAAGCATCTGTTCTCAACCATCCCAGAGTGCAAGAAAATCATAATGTGCTTAAGCTACAGTAAGCTAGATTTAGGATGAGCATCAGGGAAAAGCTTCTCAACTGTTAGAGTAGCATGACAAGAGAACCTTGGGAGGTGGTGAGTGCTCCAGCACTGCTGGAGGCCTTCAAGAGGAACGTGGACAACCATCTCTCAGATCTGCTTTGATTTGGATCCCTGACTTAAGGTTGAGCTCAGTGGTCTTATAGGCCCCCTTCCATCCCCGTTATTCTATGATTGTCTCAGAAACGTCTTGCAACTCTTAAAGGATCTCAGCAATCATGAAGGTATACCCCAGTTACTTGCATGCCTGATGTTGCACTCAGGATTACTAGTAGAGAATCCGGTTCATTTTCCTGTCACTGATCTGTGCATGTTTCTTTGTTAGCATCTTCACGGATGTTCCCTTATTTGTCAGCATTCGTTAAAGAAGCCGTGAGATGTAGAAACGGCCTAATTACTAACCGGGGAACTGACAGGTATGGAAACACACCTCAGCAGTGACAGATTGCTCGATATTAATCAAACATTATTAGGCATTATGGCTGAAAGGCATTCTGCTACTAATGAAGACATGTGTTCGAGTTGGTTTGCATTTCCTCCCTCTCCGCAGCCTTCTCTCGATGCACCGCAAGGTTTAGGCAGAAGATTCCCCCCTTCTAGTTCCATGCGTAGGCTTCTGGGAAATCCCAGAAGCCCTGGTTGTCATGGAGATGTTTTAATCCATCCGTACGAATTCCTCTCTGGGGTTCTCCCGTGACAAACCGGACGAGAGGGAACTGTAATATTCAAGCTGTTGGCAACGGAGACCAAAGGAGCAGCGGTGACATTGGTGTGCCATGTGCAGCAAACAGAACAAAGCTACAGGGGCACACATGAAATGGGCCTACACACACACACACACACACACACACACACACACACACACACACACACACACACACACACACACACACAGTTGCACACAACAGCCATCAATATACAATAGGGATGGGTACGAAATGCCAAAATGGTGTTTATTTTCATTATTCATTTCTCCCCTCCCATTTTGTATTGTTGATTATAAAATTTTTTTTAAAAAAAATTGTTTTGTATTTGTTGTTTTTTTTGGGTTTTTTTCGCACCAGACAGCTGGCCCGTGGGCCGGGACGGCACGTTTTTTAAAAAAATATTTTTTATTTTTCTTATCTCGTGCCGCATTTTTAAAATTTATTTTCTCATATATTTTTAAAGTTTTATTTTTATTTTATTTTTCTTATCTCATGCTGACCAGCTGGCCTGCGGGCTGGGTCAGTGCAGTTTTTATTTTATTTTATTTTTTCTTGCACCAACCAGCTGGCCCATAGGCCAGGTTGGCACTTTTAAAACCCGTGGTGGCATTTTACAGAGGAAATGAAACAGTTCATTTTAATGGAAAAAATGACTGTTTCATTTCATTTGTAATTAAATGCTGCTTAATTGTTTTATTTCATTTCGTTTTATTTTGTTACATAACAAAATGATGCAACAGCATTTTGTTTTTCATTCCTAATATACACATTTTCCACCATGATAGAGCACAAAAAGAGATGACACCATGTGGACAAAGTAGATAAGGAAGAACTGTTTTCCCTATTGCATAACATTAGAACTAGGCGGCACTCTGTGAAACTTTGAGTTGCTACATCTCAAACCAATAAGAGAAAGTCCTTTTGCACCCAGAGGATCACTGGTCTCTGGAACTCCCTGCTGGAAGAAGTGGGGACAGCTCTCAGCCTTGACAGCTTTAAGAAAGGATTGGACAAGTTCATGGAAAACAAGGGTATCAATGGCTATCATGATGGATGCCTAAGGACAACCTCCGGGTTGGAGAGATAGGCAGGATCTCTCTCAATGCCATTTGCAGGGAATCATAAACAGGTGTGGACATCTGCTTGGGAATACCCTGAAGCAAATGGTGAGCCCCTGTGTGAGACAGAATGCTGGGCTGGATGGGCTGTAGGCCTGTTCCAGCAAGACTGTTCCTATATTTAGGCAGTCACCTGGCAGATATCCTTTTGTTTGTATTCCTGCCTTGAGCAGCAGGATTTGGACTTGATGGCTTTAGGAGCCCCTCCTACCTTGATTATTCTATAGTTTTTGGATTATATTTAGAAAGCAGAACTTTTATCTTCACTCGGATCTAGGTAATGTAGGTATACCGTATTCAGAGCCTCTCTGTAGAACCACCTCTTCCAAGGGTCTCTCAAGCCATTGCATTATCAGCTGCTGAATCTCATTTCCAGTCACGCCATGTCCCCAAATTACAGCAGCTTTTATAAATGAAGTGCAGAATTCTTCTGCAACGCCGCTTCCTCCAAATTAGCATTTATGCAGCACAAATTAAACTGGATAAAGTTAAACATATATTTACCTTCTCTTCGGCACTGGTGGGAGAGAGAGAGAGAGAGAGAGAGAGATATGTGTGTGGGGGGGGGAGAGAAGATCCACACAAAAATTAAAAGAATCCTCATGTTGACATTTGTGCAACAGCTTTTCAGGCTGATAAGGAAGCATGAATGATTCATGAAAATGAAAGAACAAAGACGTTCTAATTCACCATCCCAAGAAATGTGTAATTTCCTTATGCGAATTAAAATATGAGTTTATAACTAGGGATGAGCCTCCCCATTCACCCCCCCACACACACACACACACTTTGCCCACAAGTCCCTCCACCCTCAACCGATTCCCATTTGGGCTGCCCTGTTAGTAGGAAATGCACAGATGATCTATAAAAAAGGAGGAAGGAAATGTAGAACAAGGGGACTTCCTTCTTTCGCATTTTATTCTTTTCTTCATGGAAAGACGGTTGAGAAATTGGACTCAGGAGGTGGACTTCATTGCTCAAACAGGCATGGCAACTGAAATATTTCTGAAATGAAAATTCGAGGCAAAATCAAGGAAAATAAAACAAAAGAAAAGACAAATAAACATGTGCCACCGTAAAGACTAACTTTCATATTTTAGTGTAAGGTTTAATGGACATGTCCACTTATCAGTCCATTGTGTTGTTTGTTTTGGTTTGCTTCCGGGAACACACCTGCTCAGAACGCTGAACTATTATCAGCAATGGGTGTATCATCTGCCTGATCTTTCAAATAAATCCCTAGGCCAAACTGGGGTGGAGCTAGAGAAAATTGGGTAGGATTGATTGTCAGGTCAGCCAGCCAACCACAGGGCTTCAAGTCTGTGCTCTGGGAGTAGGCATTTAAAGAGCAATTTCCCAAGGGAGCCTTCAACAAAGCAGTGGGCCATCCCAGAAGATCAAGGGATCAGTCTGAGACCCAGACCCGACGGAAGAACCTGGTCATTCCTTACATGGCTGGAGTGTCGGAGAAGCTTAAAAGGATTTTTGACAAACACCACATCCCTGTTTATTTCAAACCCACAAACACCCTAAGGCAGAGACTCGTCCACCCAAAGGATCCGATACCAAACCAAAAAGGAGCAATATAGTATATGCGGTCCAATGCAGTGAGGAGTGTTTAGACCTCTACATTGGAGAAATTAAACAGCCATTAAACAGAAGGATGGCCCAACATAGGAGGGGCAACAGGTCAGGACCAGAATCAGCAGTACATCTCCATTTCAAGGACAAAGGGCACTCTTTCAAAGATGAGGATGTACACATATTAGACAAAAAAGAGAGGTGGTTTGAAAGAGGAGTAAGGGAGGCCATTCATGTGAGCATTGAAAACCCCTCCCTCAACAAAGTTGGTGGGTTCCGGCATAGTCTATCTGCTACTTATCAGGCTGTGCTTTCCAAAGTCCCCAGGCAAATCAAAAAGCCTTCACCACCAAGGCCATAGCTAACGACCCACTCTTGATAGGTTTCAGCACCTTAGGCCATTGTTCACCTTAAGGCTAAGGATACGATTGTCTCCCTAACGAGCCTATTTAGGCCACTGTTCATCTTATGAGCCTAATCCAGACCAGGGTGACAAGAGGTCAATGCTGACTATAAGTTGGAGGACTTGCACTAGCTGTATTCAGACCGATGAAGCTGTTTGGATGAACCGCGAAACGTTTCTATCTCTCAAAAAAGAAGTCCAGTAGCCATGACTCAACTTCCAGATAAACTCACCTCACCTAGATGACTGAGAATCTTCACAGACATATTTCCCAAGGGAGGTTGCTTCAGAGGGCTATGATTCAGATCTCCCAAATCCATTATTCACCAAACTTAAAAATGGGAAAGGAGAGGAGTCAGCAGAACACTCTGTGAGTTTGGTGTCTCTAACTCATTGGTTCTCCACCTGTAGGTCCCCAGATGTTCCTGGACTGCAACTCCTGAAGTCTTCATCACTAGCTAAGCTGCCAGGATTCCTGGGAGTTGCAGTCCAGGAACATCTGGGGACCCACAGATTGAGAACCAATGCTCTAACTCATGCAGGGGGCAGGGCATTCTTCCATTCCCAGAAACCCCAAAGAACAAAAAATCATGGGACAGTTGGGTTGCAAAGCTGATGGTCTGTGAATAGCAATGAACCACAAGCCATCACGAACTGTCACTTTCCCGGTTCGTGCCCATCAATGGGCTGCCTATGTCAGTGACATATTGGCTGGCGATCCTACTAGGTAACAAACACTCAGTCTTTCTCTGTTTCTGCGTAAGGCATTGCTAATCCAATTTCTGTCACATCCTTGCCACCACCTCCCCCACCCTTGTCTGCCTGCCCGCCGGCTCCATGGCATATTTCTTCACCAGCTCAAGAAGTGCCTGTTAATGGTGCCCTGGATTTATTCTGCCACTACAGCTCTGAATAATGTATTCCAGAGATAAAGAATGGCTGAGTAACATGGACCCAATTGGCTGTTTTATACTTCTCCAATTTCTCAGCTTGCCGAGCTGAGAACAGCAACTGGGCTTGTCAACTCATCCTGAAACAGAATTTTCAACACACACACACACACACACACACACACACACACACACACACACACACACACACACACACACACACACACACACACACACACACACACAAAGGGTTTCATTCTTTTTTTTTTTTGCCTCCGCCAGGCCGCCTTGCAACAGGCTGCATCAACAGACCATCTATCCTTCTTTCACTAGACCCAACTCTCCATGGGCAACCCTAAAAGAGAGATGCATGCCAGTCATACAGGGAAGGGAATGAGGAGCCTCAGGTTCAATCCCCGTTATCGCCAAAGGCCAGAAAAGACCTCCTGAGCCCAGGGAATCTTTGAAGGGACACAGCCTTTCTCTCCCAATATAACTGAAGGGGACAATGGTAAAATTCAGTACAAGTGAGGTCAAAAATACTTTGGTCTGAGGAAGAGTGCCTTGAAAGTCACACAATGCATCTTCTCTGACTCAACACAGCCACAGGATAGACAATCACCAATATCACCTCTGTGCTGCTTGGGTCCTGACTGTGGAAGGGACAGAAGGAGGATGTCTTGGATGCCTTACTAAACTGAATATGGACATTGGAAATTGGGAGGGGGAGAGGACTTACAAATCCCTTTTTCTTCATCCATTTTGGCAGCCACAGCATGATGAGACTGAGGAACTGTAGAGTCTGGTGATTTCCATACCCTTCAGCTGAGAATCAGAGAAAAGTCTTCCCAGGCATCCACGATTCATACAAAAATAATTCTAGTGTCTTCACCGAGACAAGCTAAACTTGCACTCACAAAAAAATGAGCCCTGATGAATAAAAAGGATGCAAAGAACCCATCCGGTGCTTGAGATTCTGAAACAAAGCAGCAGACATGCTCGTTTGGGACCAGTTGATGTGATTAGATGACATAAGTGATTTTGGGGCTGAAAAGGGGTCACTTTGTGCCAAACCTGGAGCAAAAAAATGCCAATTCTTTATAATGTGAGAATTCTATCAAGAGTGTGATGACAATTCTCACCATTGTCAGTGGCACAAAGAAAGATATTGAAACTCCTCTGTTGTCCAGTTTCCCCCAAAATGTCCCAGGAATGAGGGAAAGAACACAGCTTTCCCCCTGCAGAGGCAAAAAGGGAGTGGTGACTCCAATTTTGTGGGTCATTCCTCCCTCGATCCTTGTCTGAGATGCATGAACCCACCTGGTGGAGACCCTTGCCCTTCCTACCCGATCTCATATTAATCATAGAATCATAGACTCCTAGAGTTGGAAGAGACCTCAAGGGCCATCTAGTCCAACCCCCTGCCATGCAGGAACCCCCATCACAGGACTCCCGACAGATGGCCATCCAGCCTCTGCTTCAAAACACAGTGACACCACCCTCCTTTGGGGCAGCCTATTCCACTGCCAAACAGCTCTAACCATCAGGAAGTTCTTCCTAATGCTCAAATGGAATCTCTTTTCCTGTATATTGAAACCATTGCCCTGAGTCCTAGTCTCTGAAGCCATGGAAAACAAACCTGTTCCCTTTTCAATATGACATCCTTTCAAATGTTTAAACATGGTTATCAGCCTTCTCTTTGTAAGGCTAAACATTCCCAGTACCCTAAGCCGCTCCTTGTAAGAAATTTCTTCCAGACCTTCAACCATCCTGTTCGCTTGAGGTTGTCAACATCCTTTTTAAATTAAGGTGCACAGAACTGGACAAAGTACTCCAGGTGGGGTCTGACCAGAGCAGAATAGAGTGGTATGATCACTTCCCTTGATTCTAGACACTAGGGTTCTGTTGATGCAACCAAGAATCACATTGGCTTTCCTGGCCACTGTATCACACTCCTCCTTCTCCTTGTTGCCGGGCCATCGAGAAGCCTCCAGTTCTTGAATGATAACTTTCACCTTGAATGTGCTAGGAACCTTTTGAAGAGTTTTTTTCTAAAACACACAAACACAAAGTCAAACACTCTGTCCTTCCTCCCACCTGCCCTTGATGTTTCAGGCCTTCTGGGATAAAAAAGCAGCTGGAAAGAAATAAAGTGAACCTTGAGTACGGATGGCAAGCTCCCCAAAGGCATTCTTTCGCCTTTTACACTTTCGCCAGTACCTTGACGAGTCCTCCCTGAGGACAGTCAGTTCTCGAGAATGATTGCAATGCCCTCTACGTTTCCCTTGACCCTGTGTCCGGAGGTTACAGCGGGTGCACCTTGGTGGTGGGTGCTTCACCCCAGTCCTGGTCCGCCTGCATTGGCTTCCCACAAAGGTTCAAACCTGGTCTTGCCCTTCAAGGCCCTCCTGCCCTTGATACCTGGCGGAGCGCATCTCCCCTGAGGGCATCCGGATCCAGACCCACGAGATCAGCAGCGCGCTCCTTGAGAGGTGCCCAGAAATAAAGTGAACCTTGAACCGCGCCTTCTCTGTGGTGGGGCCCTGGCTCTGGAACCATCTCCCTCCTGAGCTGCGCCTGCTGGAGTCCCTGCCCGCCTTTAAGAGGGCTTTGACCTTTCTTCAAGGAAGCATTGATGACCTTATTAGTTAGTGTTTTTTTTTTGTTTTGTTTTGTTTTTGCCTCATCGTTTGCCGCCATCTTGTCCTCCGCCGCCCCTTGCTTTATTTTCAGCTTTTTAGCCTTTTTGCTTTTAGCCTTTTGTGTTGTTAGCAACCAAGATGGAGCATATAAAGCAAATAAATAATAAATAAATAAATAAATGATGAAACCTTGGCATCTTCCCTGATTTAGTGTGTTGGGAAGGCAACCACTCATGAAAGCAGAGATGCAAAGGACCGTAGCTGGAAGAGTTGTTTCGGTGGAGGTTGTCTCTCCATGCCCCCGTTAACCAAATGGGGTGGACTTCCATTGGGAGGGGTTGCTAATTCCATTGGGAGGGGTTGCTAATTCCCTAGAGGATAGGATGAAAATCCAAAAGGACCTTGACAGATTAGAGTGCTGGGCCAAAGCTAACAGAATGGGTTTCAGCAGAGGGAAATGTAGGGGGCTTCATCTAGGTAAAAAGAATAAATTGCACAGATATAGGATGGGGGATACTTGGCTGGAGAATAGTACCTGTGAAAGGGATCTGGGAGTCTTGGTGGACCACAAATTGAACATGAGTCAGTAGTGTGATGCCACGGCCAAGGAAGCCAATGCGATTCTTGGTTGTATCAACAGAACCATAGTGTCTAGATCAAGGGAAGTGATAGTACCACTCAATTCTGCTCTTGTCAGATCCCACCTGGAGTAACGTGTCCAGTTCTGTGCGCCTCATTTTAAAAAGTATGTTGACAACCTCAAGCGGGTGCAGAGGAGGGTGACCAGGATGGTTGAGAGTCTGGAGGAAATGTCTTATGAGGAATGGCTTAGGGAACTGGGAATGTTTAGCTTTTCAAAGATAAGGCTGAGGGGGAATATGATAGCTATGTTTAAATATTTGAAAGGATGTCATATTGAAGAGGGAACAGGTTTGTTTTCCATGGCTTCAGAGACTAGGACTCGGGGCAATGGTCTCAAACTACAGGAAAAGAGATTCCTTTTGAACATTAGGAAGAACTTCATGACAGTTAGAGTTGTTTGGCAGTGGAATATGCTCCCCCAGAGGAGGGTGGTTGAGTCTCCTTCTTTGGAGGTTTTTAAGCAGAGGCTGGATGGCCACCTGTCGGAAATATTGTGATGGGAGTTCCTGCATGGCAGGGGGTTGGACTAGATGGCCCTTGAGGTCTCTTCCAACTCTATGATTCTATGATTCTATGATTCTATGATTCTATGAATTCAGAAAATGGGAGCCTGAGTCGAAGATAAACCTGGGCATCAGCACTCTAGTTGTTGAGTCTGCTGTTTGCTCCTCACCCTCCATAGGCAATGTTGAGAGTAACATGACCTGGCCCACTTCCCCCAATTGTTGGGAAGGGAGGTAGTGGTGAATTATGGTCCTGCAACTGACCAGATTTCACAGGGATCAAAAACAAGAGTGGTTGGGCCATAGTATCTCTTCTCAGTTGAATGTGAGAATTCTCTAAGATGGATTTAAGAAGATAATAGACTCCAAAGGTGGAGTCTGTCACCTATTTAGCACCTGCTTGTAAGGGCTTATTGCCAGCACAAGGGCTGTCCTAGGGGAGCATGTCAGCAGCCCTTGCCCTGAAGAGATGGATGGAAAGCCTTCTAATGAACCTTGTGGGCCTTGCTTCTGGGTGGTGCCAACAGCTGGATTCGTTTGGAGGAAGAGCCAGGCTTCATGCACCCAGACTGACAGTCCGTGCCCTCCATACTCCTTACCTGCTGCTCCTGTTATCATCTTCTCTCCCCGGGCCTTCTCCTCCTTTGACCTCCTGCTATCTCTCCTCAGCTTCCTCTGTCTGTCCTGTCTTCTACACGCCCTCTGTTACCTCTTGTATATAATCCTCCTCTGCTTGCCACTGCTTCTCTTAAACACCTCTAATTCCTTCTTTTGAACCCCACTGAATGGGAAATAGTTTTAGAATCTATGTTAGTGAATTGGTTACAATCGGCAGAATCAGTGTAAGTAAAGGTATGGTGTATAGGATTGTGAAATCTCTTGGATACTAAAGATCGCTGTTAATTAGTGGAAAAGGCTATCTACAGCCTGTCCTTCCAGGACCCAAAAGCTCTGGAGAAGCAGATCCAGAAGACATACTTTGAAGACTGAAGGCACTACAGTTATCTGCTTCATTAGCTCAGGGGCTTCAGGCAATGAGCACCACTCCATTAAGACACTGAAGGGGAATGGTTAAGAGGAAAAGAGTATGTCCAGGTCAGGAGAAAGGAGGTTAGGGAGGAGCAGAACAAGAGGCATCCAAACACATGCTCAGCCCAGGAATTTGTATTTGGACCCAGATTTGTAGCTAAGTGGATAGCTCAATGGTTTAGACTCCTGGCTGGAGTGAGTTTGGTTCCATTGTGCCTCTTAGGGAAAGAGTCAGCTTTTGGGTCCTTGGGCAAACTGCAGAGTCCCAGGGCCCCTCCGGAAGAAGAGAATGGTCAACCACTTCTGTCTATTCTCTACCTAGAAAAAGGTGGGAAAGGCTCACCCCAAGTCCAAATTGACTTGACATCACACCATTGCTAATTATTCTAGATTTATAGATTCATAACAGGTATTTTACTGGTGTGCGCACAGTGGAGAGTGAGTTTGGATTCAGTGTAACAGTTGTTGTTGGAGGGAATCTTGGTTATTTTATAAAATAGCTGCTTTTATTCAATTGCCTCTCATTTAGAAGCTTTTAAGAACACTTTCAGCCCAGCGGCCATAAGGAAGCAGGGAAAGCGGTGGAGGTTATTTCTGTAGTAAATTCAATACACACCATAGGTAACCTGCAGGAAGGATCGGAAGGGTGCCAATTCTGAAGGAAACGCCTTGGAGCTGAACACCTCTCCTGATGAGACACCTTTCCGAGTGAGCATGATGTCCATCAGAACCATGCTGACCATCAGCAATGGGGCATTTTGATTTCTTGCACTACAAATCCCATAATTCTCTATTCTAAGAGAGAAACTTCCTTTGAACTTCTGGACAGCCCAATGGTTGAAGTCTCTGGCTGTGGTTGGGAGCTTTCAATTTTGTTGCACTATGTACAATGACAATAAAGTATCTTCTATTCTATTCTATTCTATTCTATTCTATTCTATTCTATTCTATTCCCCACTGGTGCCCTTTGGCAGGGGCTTGGCTGGATGACCCCTAGAGTCCCTTCCGGCTCTGCAGTCCTAAAATGAGGATGTTGTTGATGATGATTGACACCTAAATATAGCTTATCTCAGAGAAAGGCCTCAACTAGGAGGTTCAAAAGTAGGCTAGGTGATACCTTTATCGGTCACTACTACAACAAAAATGTAAGCTAAGCTTTCGAGAGCAACTTGCTATCTTTATCAAAGCATTGTTCCAAAAATGCAATCTTGATAGAGGATGTAGCCTATCAGGCGCTGAGAATCTTTTTGGTGAGATGGAATACGCCAGATGATGGTATCAGGAGGCAGGGCTGGTGTTAAGGCTGCTTCAAAGTCCCGGATACAGTTTCACACCCAGCATATCAAACAAAGCAGCATAGTCCTTGACTACCATCACCATCTTCCCACCCTCAATTTGGCTCTCTCGAGACTACAAGTCTCAGCGCTTGATAGACTACATCCTCTATCAAGATTGCATTTTTGGAACAATGCTTTGATAAAGATAGCTTACATTTTTTTGTTTTTGTTGTGACCAATAAAGTTATCACCTAGCCTACTTCTGAATTTGTTTTTCTGGTCACACAGCTCTACCCATTTTTTTACTTCTATGAACTGGGAGGCGTTGAGGTTCAGCCGGGTGCAAATCCACCTGAGGCTTCCTGTTCCTGCCCCCAGTTCTAGCTGGGAGTTTTCTTCACCAACAGGCAGCTGAGGTGGAAAGCTTTCCAATGTAGGTCTGTGAAGATTCTCAGTCATCCAGGTGAGTTTATCTGGAAGTTAAACTTTAGAGACAGAAACGTTTCGCTGCTCATCGAAACAGCTTCATCACTCTGAATACAGCTAGTGCGAGTCCTCCATCTTAGGGCGCTTTTACACGACCCCTAAGATGCACTGGCCACTTAAATTAGGACCAGAGATCTTAGGGGTTCGTCGCTCTTTCTGTGTCCCCACCCCTCCGCACTTCCTGGCTGCTGGCAGCGTGAGGGAAGGGAGAAAAAAAAGGAAGAAAAGATTGTGCCTCACCTCCGTTCTGGCTCTCGTTCTGGCTCTCGCTCTTGCCGGCAAGATTCCTGTCTCTGTAAAGTAGCTCTTAAAGGGGTGGGAGCCAAAAAAAAAACAACAAACAGAAGGGAGGAGAGCCCCGCACTCACTATCTTTACACCGCATCAAGGAATTTTCAGGACGGAAGAGCAGGTACTTGAAAGGTGCGCTGGGACGCGCTAAAGTGGGCGGGGTCGCACCTAATTTCCTGTAAACTCCGGAGCTGGTGGGTAAACATTTTTAAACTCCGGAGCTTGGAGCCATTTGCCCCGGAGTTTAGGGGTCATGTATAAACACCCTTATAGTCAGCTTTGACCTCTTGTCACCCTGGTCTGAATTAGTTGAACAATGGCTTAAGTTGCTGAAACCCATAAAGTATAGGTCGTTACTTATGCCCTTGGTGGTGAAGGCTTTTTGATTTGTCTGGGTACGGTGGAAAGCACACCCTGATAAGTAGCAGATAGACTATGCCTGAGGTCCCCAACTCTGTTGAGGTGGGGGTGTTCAATGCTCACATGAATGGCTTCCCCAACCCCTCTCTCAAACCACCTCTCTTCTCTGTCCAATCTGTGTACATCCTCATCTTTCAATGAGTTCCCTTTGTCCTTCAAATGGAGGTGTACTGCTGATTCTGGTCCTGAGATGTTACCCCTCCTATGTTGGGCCATCCTTCTGTTTCCAATGTAGGTCTTTCACCCAGACGAGCCTCAGGTAGGTGTCTGTAGGCACAGGTCTATTCAGTGAAATCCCCGAAAGGGAGGATGATGAGGGCTTTGTAATACAGTAGAAGAAAGCCAAACATTCTATCTCCACAGTGAGCCATGCTTCCACGCTTCCACCAGTTGAGATACAACCATGAAAACTAGATCACGATGCTCAAGATTTAAATTCTTTCTTAGACGAGATATTTGACTATTCATTATTTCATCTTAATCCATCTAAAATGCAAAGGCGCAATTAACCGAGCTCAGGAAAGCACCTCATTATCTTTTTTGATTTTCCTACTTTTAAACATCTCGCTCTGCAGATTTTAATGATGAACATGTTTTTGGGCACTGTTCCCTAAAACATGCATAATACAGAATATTGATGTTTGCAGAAGGGCCCGCATGAGGGTAAATGGTGCATAACAAGCTCCGATATTGGAGGATCTGTTTGCATAATATTGCATAATATACCGGGAGAAATGATATGCCAAATTTGGGGTTGTGTACTTATGGAAATGGAGGGAGGAAAAGCATGCAAAGTTTGGGGCAGGGTTTTAAAGAAAAGATTGCAAACTCGTGGGGAAGCAAGGCCTGAAAGAAAGCATGGCCAATGCCATGCCAACCTTATGCAGAAGTCAAAACAAGACAGATTTGCTCATCTCTACTTGCTGGGGTTGTTGTTAGGACACAAGAGATGAGGAAAATGTGAGAGAGCAAAATGTTCTGAAAGACAGATTTTTTTTCAAGAAGAAAAAGCAGCAGCAGTAGCAAGGAACAGAGGGCGGAGTCATTCAAGGGAACAAGAGACTTTCAAACAGTTAGAACATAAGAACATAAGAACACAAGAAGAGCCATGCTGGATCAGGCCAAAGACCCATCTAGTCCAGCTTCCTGTATCTCACAGTGGCCCCACCAGATGCGTCTGAGAGCACATGAGACTAGTTATCTGTCTCCTGATCCCACTCCCCTGAATCTGTCCCTTGAAGTACCCTGGTTTTAAGCCTGGAGATGATACATCTCCATCATGGTTTGTCACCTGTGATGGACTTTTTCCTCCAGGAATCTGTCCAATCCCCTTTCGAAGGCATCCAGGCCAGATGCCATCACCATATCCTGTGGCAGGCAGTTCCACAGACTAACAACACGCTGGGTGAAAAAATATTTTCTTTTTTCTGTTCCTACTCTCCCAGCTCTCAGTTTGAGTGGAAGTCCCCTCATTCTGGTATTTTGTGAGAGGGAGAAGAGTGTCCCTCTATCCACTTGACTCATGCCCTGCATTATTTTGTAGTTGAAAGTGACAGGACTGGGTGAGTGAACTTTGCAAGCGGAAATCTGCTAGAATGTTAAGCACTAATGGAGAACGTTCGGAAGGAAAGACCCTCTCCAAGGACTTTGCGAAAAGAAGCGTAAGCACTTCTCCAGGGATCAAAGATGTGTTGGCTTACGAGAGGACGGACTGCATAATAGAAATGTGTGTGTGTTTAAAAAACAACAACAGATCAAGCAGATGAATTTGAAAATGAATTATGCCATTATAAAAAAGCAGAAGGAAATCAGGTTAAGCGACAGGAACACGGCTGGCTCCATTCAATTTAGCCCGTTGGCTGGAAAATCTGGCTTGAGAGCCCCACATCCTTATTAAAAGCATATTCCCATTAAGCACCAGATAAATCATGCCGTGCTTCGAAAGTGGCTGATGGGTGACAGCACAGAGGCAGAACAAACAGACGAGGATGTCCATGGTGATGGAGCCATAAAGGAGACGCGGAGAGTTTCACCGCTGGTCAATTTTCCTCCGGGTCAATGGGAAGAGTTGGAGGCGCTCTGGGCGGCCAAAGTCCCCAAATGCTGTGGGCACTGAAAGTCAGGATACCATCTTCTAGAGAGAACTGCAAGATGGAGAAACTCATGCTCCTTGAGTCGTACCCTTGAGGGATCTCTGGTGTATTAATGAAGCAAAAACTGTTTAGGGTGGGTCAGGAGAATCAAGATTCTCTCTCTCTCCCCCTCCCCCTCTCTCTTTTAGAGGTAAAGACCCATTATCTCAAACTCCTGAATCTCATGGCTGGCTTCCCAAGACTCCATTAAAACATTTATGTGCAGAACACTTGGATGAAAACAGCCAGTAAGCTGCCTGCTCCAGATTATTATTATTATTATTATTATTATTATTATTATTAGTAGTAGTAGTAGTAGTAGTAGTAGTAGTAGTAGTAGTAGTAGTAGTAGTAGTAGTAGTAGTAGTGACTAAGACTGTATGAGCTAAGGAATAGGAAATTTCTGGAAATCTCTGGCAGTTGTGTGGAAGATGTGCTGTTGTGTTGAGAAAGTTTTTATTATTTATTTATTTATTTTAGAGTATTTTCTACCCCACCTTTCTCCTTGGAAAAGGACCCAAGGCGGCTTACAGTAATGAGGGATAATATACAGGCCAGTACAATTAAGAGGGGAGGAGAGTTCTTCTTATGTTCTTATGACTTCTGGAGCAAAATGGTTGCAGGGGACTTGAAGGAAGACTTGACACTTTGGACTCCACTTTGGACTAGATCAGGCCTTGAGGGGCAGAGGCGTCCACTCTGACCAGCCAAAGATCTCTGAGCTTTCAGCCAGGGAGGTTTTTTGTTGCTGTTGTTTTTTGAAGGGGTTTTTACAACCATGCATGCTGCCTGTCGTTTGTTTGATTGGGAGGGGTTATTCTGGGCTGTGTTGGCTGTCTATTTATATAACATTAACCAATCATTCCTTCCCAGAGAAGAGAGCCCACCTCTCTGCTGAGTGTTCCTCTCTTTTTAATCCGGCAGCAGCAGTGTCACAGAACAGTGACAGATTCCAATGACTTATCCAAGTCCCGGTTGTATGTCTGGTTGTGTGACTGCACCACAACCAAGCATGCAACCGGCACCTCATTAATTAGCTGTGCTTTGTCGCCACCACTTGAATGAATTTACTGGCCCGAATCCTGTTGCATAATGTAGGACATCACAATAGGTTAGGCCCAATGTATCGAAAAGGATTTGATGAGTCAGTTCCTCCATAAGTCCCATTGATTTAAATGGGCCTATGGCAATGGTGGCTTATTTTAGCACAGGAAGCTGCAGTTAAGCGCAGGCACATTTGAATCAATGGGAGTCATGGGGTTGATTCACCCAATCCCCATGGATTAAATCAATCTACTCTGGCACAAGTTACTAACTAAACCACAGGATTTGGCCTGCTCAGAATGTTGGAAGGATTTGGAGGCAATGCTTTATATACTTTCCCTACTGACCCAACTGTTTTTGTATATATTTGTACAGTGGTCCCCCGCCCATTCGCGGTTCATATACTGTGGTCCCGCTATATCACCGGACCGCAGTATATGAAAAAAAGGGGGAAAGGATTGGCGCCCCCCCAGGGTAAGGGGTGAAAGGAAGCCTCCAGAAGGCTGCCCCAAACAGGCCTGGCTGGGGCATTCCCAGGCTAGGGGTAAGTACAAGACCCCCAGCCTGGAGGCCCAGGCCTGACCAAACCTGCATCCGACCCGGGTTGGCCCTAACCCCGCAATAGGTGGGGGTCACTGTATTTATACTTATTTCTGGGCATCTTTACGGAACCGGCCACTAGAAAGAGGCAGAGACCATGGGATGAGTAGCATTTGATGCCCATGGGCTCTTTTTGTATCTCTGGGGACCTTTCGAACTTGGTCCCTTGGACAGTGCGCTCCTACTGGGTTTCCCAGAGCGTGTCACAAGGCCCCCCGCGCTTTTCGAGGGAGGAGTTGCCCCAAATATGGAAATCCCGTCATCTTCCAAGACCTGTTGATCTGCATATCACAGTTTTTCAATTATCATGCTGGCCGGGTAGGATCCTGCGCGCAGGTTATTGGACCTTTATCCAATATTTTATCATGGGTCAGGTTAGGTCCCTAACCCCCGCAATAGGCGGCGGGGGGGGGGGGTCAGTGTATATATATTTGTCTATAATATGTAGATATATTTAGTTGTATGTGGGGGGGTCAGTGTATATATATTTGTATATAATATGTAGATATATTTTAGTTGTATGCCTTTACATCCGTATACTATGAAGACTTCAGGGTTTGGGACAAATCTGGCCCTCAGTTGAGAATCTGAAAGTACACACACTTGTAAAAAAAAAAAAAAAAAAATCTCACAGTCATGCATTCATTTTTTAAAAAATGAGTTTTTTTTTAAAATCCCTGTCTCTACACCCTGGTGGAAAGGCACCTTTTAGATTTCTTTTTGTTTAAAACTAGAGATGGGCACGACTCAAAAAAATTGTGTTTCGTTTTTCGTTTGGTTGTTTGGGGATCCGTTTCGGTTTGTTTTCGTTTTTCGTTTTGTTTTTGAAAATTTTTTCGTTTCGTTTTTGGTTCATAACAAAACAAAAAAACGAAAACAAAACAAAAAATTGCTGTTTCATTAGCATTCTTTTCAGTTCAATGGATTTGCCACAACGAAAACGAAAAACATGGCAAAATTGGTCGTTTCGTTTCCATTTCCGTTTTGGTTTTTGAAAAATTTTCATTTTCATTTTTGTTACAAAACAAAACAAATAAACAAAAACAAAAATGAAAATTTCGCTGAGTCGTGCCCATCTCTATTTAAAACCTTGCACATTATTGAGAGAAAATACAGGCAGGCAGGCAGGAGCCACAAAGGGCAGAGCACAGAACCTGACGGGTTCAGACTCAACTTCATTAACCCGTAGTAATTAAGTAAGTGCTCGCCTTCCTTCTGCTGTGATTAAAACGTTAACACTTACTAAAATTAGACAGCCCAAAGGGTTCGCCGCGGCTGACTTTGAACGCCGGGAAGTCGCCGCTCAAGGACGGAGATGCCCAGAACAGGTGAGAAATGCTGCACTTAATGAGGGCCAATTTAAATGGAACTCGTCCTTTATCCTTCCTCCCTCTCTCCTGCACACACATACACCCCTCATCTCCCCCCCATCTGCTTTCTGAAAGAGGCAAGCTTTCCGAAGGATGCGCCAGCCCCTGGCCCTGGCGTGTCTCCGTTTAATCAGTTTATCAGCCCTGGCAGCGGGTGTGAGACATGCCCCAAAGCCCTGCCCGCGCCTCCTTGATTAATAAGGGAGGCAATGGAGACCGACAGTTTGCTTTGAATGCCGTAATAGAGTCGGCGATGTCTCTCCATCGAGCGCCCGGCCTGGAGGGTGTCCCCGTGAAGCACCGGGCTAAGCAAGGCCTTTGGGAGGAGAATTAGAGCTGGCAGCCCTGAACGCAAAGCCTCACGTTCATTTTAATGGCATCATCACTGGAGACCTCATCCTCCCAGACGGGACAGCCTGGCTGGTCCGTGCAATCAAGGGGAAGTCGCTGAGACTAAGTGGAAAGGAGCGGATGACTTTAATCTCAAAATGTGTGTGTGTGTGTGTGTGTGTGTGTGTGTCAGTTTTTTTCATGTTTCTGGATATACTGCATATACTCGAATATAAGTCTAATTTTTCAGCCCTAATTTTGGGCTGAAAAGGGCCCCGAAACTTATATTTTGGGTTGATACTTTTAGCTACCAAGGCACGTGCTTGGGTTGGTGGCTAAAAGTCATTTTAAACATTGTGCACCACTTCTCCTGATCCCCCTCTGCATCATGGGGGAGCGGTGAACAATGTTTAAGGGCCTTTTCACACGACCCCTAAAATCCGCGGCAAATGGCTCCCAGATCCGGAGCTTAAAATTGTTTCCCCACCAGCTCCAGAGTTTACAAAAAATTAAGTGTGACCACGCCCACCTAAGCGCGTCCCAGCGCACTTTTCAAGTACCTGCTCTCCGGGGGTGAAAAATTCCTGATGCGGATGTAACGTAGTGATTGCCGGGCTATCCTCACTTCTGTTTGTTGTTGTTTTTTTTGCCCCCTGCCCCTTTAAGAGATACTAATGCTGCCGGGAGCAGAGCTAGACGGCAGAACGGAGGTGAGCCTGCATTATTTTCTCCCTTTTTTTCTCCCTCCCCTCACGCAGACAGCAGCCAGGAGTGCAGAGGGGGTGGGAACACAGGAACAGAGACAAACCCCCAAGATCTCTGGTCCGAATTTAAGTGGTCAGCAGATCTTAGGGGTCGTGTGAAAAGTCTCTAAAATGACTTTTAGCCACCAAGGCAAGCACTTGCCTTGGTGGCTAAAAGTCATTTTAAACATCATAAGCCGCTCCCCCAGCTCAGAAAGGAGGAGCTGCCAGGCCCTGCTGCATTCCCCCCCCCCTAGACTTATACTCGAGTCAAAAAGTTTCCCCAGTTTTTAGGGGGTTAAATTAGGGGCCTCGGCTTATACTTGGGTCGACTTATACTCAAGTATATACAGTATTTCAGTTGGGATAGGTCCCCTTCTCTATTTCCACATTTTACATTGCCATCTTAGAACTGCAGAAGTAGAAAGGACCCTATAGATCAGGGACGGCGAACCTTTTTGAGACCGAGTGCCCAAACTGCAACTGAAAACCCACTTATTTTTCACTGAGTGCCAATATGGCAATTTAGCCAGAATACAGTGGTACCCCAGCTTAAAAATATTTTGGGTTAAAAATGCACCGGGGAGAGAGAGAGAGAATCAGCGGTAAAGTGGAGAAGTCCCCTGTTCCCTCCTCCCCAGCCAGAGGATCATCGCGCTGGCAGCATGCGGGGCGGGGAGAAGTGACAGCAGAGCCCCCCATTCCCCCCTCCCCAGCCAGGGGATAATCGCTGCGGTGCATCGGGTGGAGAAGAGGCAGTGGGGGGGTCACCCGTTTCTCCCCTCATCGGCCAGAGGATCATCGCCCCGGAGACGCACTGGGGGGAGAAGTGGGAATGGAGTCCCCCATTCCCCCTTTCCCGGCCACAGGATCATCGCTTACGCACCCAATTGGGGGGGGGAATCCCTTTCAAACTCCCTCCTCCCCCTCCTTTCCCCCCTCTTCCCCGCCTTATTCCTGGCCCCCTGCCTTGTCCTCTTCCCCTCCCTGCTTCTTCCCTACTTCTGTTCCTCCACAAATTCCTCATGGCTGGAGGGGGAAGTAGTGGGGCCAGGGGGCATGTCGCATCCCAGGCAAAATCTCTCCGCATGCCACCTTTAGCATACATGCTATAGGTTCGCCATCCCTGCTATAGATCAGTGCTGGAGAACCTTTTAGTGACCGAGTGTCCAAGATGCAATTCGAAGCCCACAAATTATTCACAAAGGCCCAATACAGCAATTTAACCTGAACACAGGTGGCCGTGAAAGGAGCGATGCCGTGTGCCCATGGAAAGGGCTGCGAGTGCTGCCTTTGGTGCCCATGCAATAGGTTCGCCAACCCTGCTATAGGTCATTAACTCTGGCCCTTGTCAAGGAAGCACAAGATGGAAATCCAACTCCCAACCTCGGGCTCCACAGCTAGGGAAGCTAAATCACTGATCTCTCCTGCAATTCTAAAATAATCAGAACTGCAGAGGTGGAAGAGACCTCTATAGATCATGAAGCACAACCCCTGTCAAGGAGTCCCAAGCAGGGAACAGCTCTTTCTACCTCTGGCTCTGAAGAGCTCTACCACTGAGCTATCCAGCTGTTCTTATAAAGAACATCCTTAATTATATCTTGCTGGGGGAAAATAAACATAGCTCATCTCTCCTGCCTACTGAAAGTTGAGCACCTTGGATGTAATCAGTGAAGGAAAAATGGGATCCTAGGGTTGTTTGAAGGCATACCTAAGGTCATCTAGACAACCAACCTTTTACTGTAAAGAAGGGGTCCTCAAAGTTTTAAAACAGGGGGCCGGTTCACTGTCCCTCAGACACTGAAGCTCCCTGGCATGGCTCTGAGGGGGGAGAGGGAAGGCCCAAACCCTTTCACACCCTGCCTGCCCCCCCCGCCCAATGCCTGCTGGCCCAGAGATGACCCACTTCTCCTATGGCTCTAAGGGGGTAGGGGAGGGCCCATCTTGTTCACCCCCACAAATATGCTATGGGCAATGGCAGGCTTTGCCCTTGCATTTGGTGGCTGAGGTGGCAGCAGCAGCTGCCACTGCACAGTGAGTTTTTGGCTCATGTGGGGCGGTGGGGGGTTTATACAATGGCCGGGGGGCCGGATTCGGGACCTTGGCTAGCCGCATCTGCCCCACACACCGTAGTTTGAGGACTCCTTTTCTAAAGGCTGCTTTATTTCAGAATTTGAAAGTAGTAAATGGGTGACATTTGCATCTTCCTTAATGATTCAGCAGCTTGCTTGTTGTTTGTTTGTGGTTGGGGGGGTACCTTTGTTGATTCTCAAAGGACAAAACAGATACTACAAATATGACAGGCAATTTACAAAGATCTTGACATAGAGGAAAGATCTATCTCTGTCAGTTTCTGCAGTATTCAAAGACTTTCACTGTGTTTTAAAGTTATTCGTCATAGAATCATAAAATCATAGAGTTGGAAGGGACCTCAAGGGCCATCCAGTCCAACCCCCTCTGCCATGCAGGAACCCTATGGTTCTGTTGATGCAACCAAGAACTGCAATGGCTTTCCTGGCTGCCGCATTCTATTGGGACAGCCAAAATGAAGGTGGGGGACAACCTGTTGCCAAAATTGGAGCAATGCTGGAGGGAAAAACCCCAGCACCATGCAAAGAACAGTGAGTGGGCTGTCCAGGAGTGCATGGGAGATGGACCTGTTGCCTTGTGCAGCACACTTTGTATAAAGTGCTTCATTGGAATATTGGTGCCCATCTCTAACTGACAGTCATATGCAAGTTTTAAAATGACACAGGTGTCTGTCCTTGATCCCTGTCATCCTCGGAAGGATGATGAGGATAGATCACCCCATCAGAAGGGCAGGACCCCTTGAAGGGCAGGAGACTTTAGGAAATCTGGAGCCACAGATGTAGAGAGCTCAGCTTTTGGTTGAAGGCCTCACATGAAGAAGAACCTATAACTCCAACTCAAGTGGCAGGCTCCATTGTGAAATCCTTCAGAAGGTTCTCTTAAAGTTCAAACAAATTCAAGCCCATCTTCTGCCTTTTGTCTTCCTGGAGCAATTAAATGATTCAGGGTGAATATATCTCTTATAGTTGATGCCCTTTTGGATATTGTAAGAGAGCTCCAAATTTGCCATTTGGTCAATGTTGGCAGGTTAGAGCTGTTCAGCAGTGGAATATATGATGGTTAGAGCTGTTCAGCAGTGGAATATGCTGCCACGGAAGGTGGTGAAATCACCTTCTTTGGAGATTTTTAAGCAGAGGATGAATGGCCATATTTTGGGGGACTTTGATGGGGGTTCCTGCATGGTAGGGGGTTGGACTGGATGGCCCTGGAGGTCTCTTCCAACTCTATGATTCTCTGATTCACTGATTCTAAGAACAGGTCGTGCTCTTCTTTTATGCCTGAGCTGTGCCACAAACTTCTGCTGTGATGAAACTGGGGAATTTAAACCAGATGTAGGCCATCCAGGACAGCCACGCTCGGCTGCTTCCCATGGGGCTATGTACAACACAATCTCCAGCACTCTCCACAAAGCGTGTAATTGGATTAGAGGCAGAATAAACCTCTCCCCTCTGTGTACAACTTCTTCAGCCTATGTCTTTGCTTACGATTCAGTGACTGCCAGCAAACAAGATGGCACGGCAGGGCCACGCCAACCACATTCTGCCAAAAGGGAGCAGGTTTGTGTTAAGTAACAAGGATCAAGTGGGGAAAAAAATAAGAGATCCTGCTAAACACGGAGAGAGGACAACACACCCTTTGAACATCCCTCTGACCTTTCCTGAAATTATGTTTCCAGCAGCTGAGGAACTAAGCACTGTTCAAACTAATGACCCATCAGGAGATTGTTACCCATAGTACTGGTTCCCAACCATGGGTTCCCAGATGTTCTTGGACTAAAACTCCCAGAAGTCTTCAACACTCACTGTGGTGGCCAAGATTTCTGGGATTTGTGGTTAGAAAACATCTGGAGACCCAACGTTGGGAACTGTTGACCTCAAAGAACATCCAAGGAAATGAATGAGTTGGCGGAACCCAAAGTAATAAATTAACCAACTTCATCTGGACCAGTGGTTCTCAACCTGTGGGGTCCCCAGATGTCCTTGACTGCAACTCCCAGAAGCCTCCACCACTAGCTGAGCTGGCCAGGATTTCTGGGAGTTGCAGTCCAGGAACATCTGGAGAACCACAGGTTGAGAACAACTGATCTAGACCAACTTCATACCTGCTACCTTCCTTAAGAGAATTCCACTGCTTCTTTGCTGGTGGTGGAGAATTAGATCTGTCACTCTCCTATTGGACACAGAAAGAAAGTAGAGGCAACTTGTTTTTCAAGGCTAACTTCTGATTTCTCAGGATGCACCAACGTATTTGACAATATAAGTTGGGAACACTGAAGGGAAGGATTCAGAGCTACATAGAAACTTCCCAGAACACATTTATTCTGATGAGTTTTCTGAGGTCCGTCATTTCATAGAGTCATGGAATCATAGAGTAAGATTTTATTTATTCATTCATTCATTCATTCATTCATTCATTCATTCATTCATTTATTTATTACATATCTAGATCTGCCTGATTTCCCAAATAGGGACTCAGGAAGAGACCTGCAGGAACCCCATCGGAGCCATCCAGTCCAGCCCCCCACAGCCATTTGCCTTTTTGTCTTTTGGTGAGGGACCCCCATCACAGTATTAAATAAATAATAAATAAATCCCCTCTGGACAGATGGCCATCCAGTCTCTGCTTAAAAACCTCCAAAGAAGGAGACTCCACCACCCTCCTGTGGGGCAGCATCTTCCACTGCCGAACAGCTCTGACTGTCATGAAGTTCTTCCTAATGTTCAAATTGAATTTCTTTTCCTGTAGTTGGAGACCATTGCCCTCCCTATAAAAATAGGATGTGTGAATGTGTATCCAACCCTTCTCACCATTTAAAGTACGGCAACTGTCGTTGGTTTTCAAGGTCCCAGAAGGCTGCTGGGTTCATAGCAGTAAAATAAGATTAGGGGGTGGGGGTGAGAGAGATATAAGGATGTCCTCCTGCCCTGAGTAACGTCTCCCTGGAAATCATTGGACAGCTCCTCTACCCTTATGAGAAACTCAATTCAGCATCCCAAGCCTCTACTTACATACAATTTCAGGAAGTCACTACCACACAGCTCTAAATCGTTGGATATAATGACTCCTCATCCACATTCTTGACTGCTTCTCATGTGCTTTAATGGAATGCAATGTCCGGTCCCATCTGAGGTCTCACCATCTTCTCTGGCAAGTGAGCATGGTGCTGGATCAGATTTAATACCAGGGTTTGCAGCAAGGACTTGATTTCAGCACCATGGACAAGAGTCCTGCGAGGAGAGGACAACACAGCAAGGGAGGAATGGTTACCAGTGAGTCACTTTTGTCACTTTTATTCACTTCTTAAACATCCACTTACTTTCGCCACTTTTCCAGCAATATTGGCACTATTGTCACTATTTCAGAGCTCAAGGAGACCCCAAGATGTTCCCAAGACAAATTAAAATGGTGGTGAGGACAGGTCCGTTAACCCGGATGATCCCGACCACGTACGTTAATTTAGTCATGTGATCGTGATGATGGACTCTTTGATGTGATATGTTAATCCAGTATTAAATTTCAAAATGTTTAATTTTCTTTGAAAATAAAAGAAATATTTATGTTTTAATGTGTACTGGTTTTTTAAAAATTCCATCTCTGTTTTATAAGTATCTCTCTAATCCTGCCAATGAGTTTTGAAATGGTGGCAAAGCTGCACTACCTCACTTGGGAAAATTCACTTTTTGGTCACTTGATGTGTCAAAAAGCCACTATGTTGTCACTTTTTCTGTCTTTAAAATGTCACTTTTCTACTTTTTTTGACCCCATGAAGCACTGGCAACCCTAAAGGGAGGGGAAGATGCTACAATTACATGGTCCCAAAGACCCTCCTGGGAGCTCACCCTTTTCTCAAATCCTCCTGAGGTTTATGACTAGTGACTAAAGTTCTCTTTGGTGCAAGCTAGGGTGACGTGCAGGTCACTTCTTTGTGGCAACAGAAGGAACTAGCTATAGCCCACCACAGCTTACACTAAACACAACATGTTAGACTTGATGCAAGAGACTCTTTGTTGCAATTCCAATATTGGGTAGACAGAAAAATTGGGTTTGATCTTTTGTCCTGCATATTGATCAAACAATAATGAAATAGAAAAATCTGGCTGAACTTTCACAAGAGGTAAAAGGAAGACTCCAGAAGATCAGTGCGACTGAGTTGAGGTTCCCTCATGACAAAATTTTTCCCAGAGGCATGGAGTGGTCAGGTGCAACACAGACAAATAAAGCAACCTGGGGAGTAAAGTGACCTGATGTTGAACTTTTGAGTCAATAAACACAACCATAAGGACATAAGAAGAGCCCTGCTGCATCAGGCCAAAGGCCCATCTAGTCCAGCTTCCTGTATCTCACAGCGGCCCCACCAGATGTGTTTGGGAGCGCATGAGACTAGATCTCTGTCTCCTGATACCACTCCCCATGAATCTGGTCCTTGAAGTACCCTGGTTTTAAGCCTGGAGATGACACATCCGCATCATGGTTTGTCACCTGTGATGGACTTCTCCTCCAGGGATCTGTCCAATCCCCTTTTGAAGGCATCCAGGCCAGATGCCATCACTACCTCCTGGGGCAGGGAGTTCCACAGACTAAAAACACACTGGGTGAAAAAAATATTTTGTCTGTTCTCACTCTCCCAACCCTCAATTTGAGTGGATGTCCCATACTTCTGGTATTTGAGAAGAGCATCCCTCTATCCACTTTACTCATGCCCTGCATTATTTTGTACATCTCAATCATATTCCCTCTCAGGCGCCTTTTTCCAGACTAAAGACCAAGAAGGGATCATACATTTTTAATTTCTGAGAAGCTGATGACAACCTCGGCTTTACGTAGCGTAAATTAAATGGATTTCATACAGGCATATTTGTGTGCATGTGGAAGAGAAGTACATTAGTGAAAGATTTTGTACAAAAATGCATTATATTAAGGGGGATCTGCTCAGGGAAGAAATTAACACATAAAATGAAAGTTCTGGTAAAAAGGTCTGTCTTAGACAACTGTATAAATATTGTATACTCAAAGGCTTTTATGGCTGGAATCTGATAGCGGTTGTGAGTTTTCCGGGCTGTTTGGCCATGTTCTGGAAGTTTTTCTTCTTGTCATTTTGCCAGACACTGTGGCCGGCATCTTCAGAGGGCAAGATGCTCAGGGAACTAGGACTCTATACACCAGGGCACAGAGAGAACTCCTATTTCCCTGAGCTCCTTGCCCTGTGAAGATGCCAGCCACAGAGTTTGGCGAAACATCAGGAAGCAAAACATCCAGAACACAGCCAAACAGCCAAAAAAACTCACAACTATGTATAAATATTCTCCACTGTTCAATGTGTCTCTACTGTATTTATTCCATGTTTGTCATGTTTGACATCATGTTATTGGTTCATCTGTGAAGAACATAAGAACATAAGAAGAGCCATGCTTGATCAGGTCAAAGGCCCATCTAGTCCAGCTTCCTGTATCTCACAGGGGCCCTACCAGATGCGTCTGGGATTCTCTGTATCCTGATACCCCTCCCCTGCCTCTGGTCCTTGAAGTATCCTGGTTTTAACCCTGGAGATTACACATCTCCATTATCATGGTTTGTAACCTGTGATGAACTTTTCCTCCAGGAATCTGTCCAATCCCCTTCTGAAGGCATCCAGGCCAGGTGCCATCACCACCTCCTGTAGCAGGGAGTTCCACAGACCAACAACCCAGGAAACAAGAAAGTAAAAGGTAGAGTTGACACGCCAGGCTGAAACATCACCAGAAATGAGTCTTTGTTGTTACTGCTGCTGCTGTTGTTATTACTTGCCATCAAGTAGCCTTGAGTGACCTATGGTAACTCCAGGACTGTGCAATGTCCAAAACGACTGGTCCTTAAAACCCATACTTGGCTCTTGTAATTTCTGAGTTGTGGCTTCCTTTAAGGAGTTGATCTGTCTCATATTTGGCTTTCCTCTTTCCCCCCTGCCTTCCACATTTCCTAGTCTTTCTTGTCTTTTTTCAGCTAGCCTTGCGATCTCTCCGTGTGCCCAAAGAAGGTATGCCTTGGAGGCATCATCTTTGCTCCCAGAGAAGGTTCAGGCTTTTTCAAACACAACTAAAAGCAGATGATGAAGGGAGATGGGCTGGGACTTTTCCACCTTGAAGGCTTGGCATTTTGCTCCATTTTGTCCTGGACTTAGTCCTACAAGTGGGGAGATGGACAGTACTTGAATCATTTCTTCCTCTTGGCATTTCCCAGACATCTTGCCCCTACATCAGAAAGATTGCATAGCTCTCCCGTGTGTTCGTTTCTTTTCCACATCTTCCATGAACACAAGGAAGGCTGGACATCTCAGTGACCTCTTCAGGAAACCTCATGCCAGGAAGAAAGATGCCATTTTGTGTGGCAATTTCACACATCTGCACAGGATGGTGTTTCATTTGGGGAGGGGGGGATCACCAGGACATGCCCAAGAAACCCCGCAAGATTTCATGGGAGAATTCTTAGATGGAAAGACTCACATGGAGAAATCTCGTTACCTTTTTTGCTAGGTTGTCTCACATGAACTGTTGAAAGAACAGTGTGAAGTAATTATAACCCTAATTATTATTGATGCTGGTAACACTGCCATTTAGCCCTTCTAATTGACCTGTGGGTATGTGTTGCTTTTATAATGGTTTCAAACTACAGGAAAAGAGATTCCATTTGAACATTAGGAAGAACTTCATGACAGTTAGAGCTGTTTGGCAGTGGAAGATGCTGCCACAAAGGATGGTGGTGGAGTCTCCTTCTTTGGCGGTTTTTAAGCAGAGGCTGGATGGCCACCTGTCGGAAATACTGTGATGGGGGTTTCCTGCATGGCACGGGGTTGGACTAGATAGCCCTTGAGGTCTCTTCCAACTCTATGGTTCTATGACTCTATGATTCTATTTAAATCTTTGAAATGCTTCACATGAAGTGTAATGTCCACAATGCATTGGTGTTTCTGCGTAGTGTAAAGTTATTTTTGGCAGAGAGTGGAATCTTTTGACTCTGCTTATTCTATTTTTTTAAAAAGATGTCCTAGTATTGTTTTATTGAGTCATTTAGCACCCATTTCTCAGTCTATTTTCTGAAAAATGGTTCTCACCTATCCTAAGCTTTTGGGACAAACAGTCTCTACATCAACATAAAAGAAGCTTATGAAGGTAGTAATAGTCATACCAACTGAATAATCTCAGGAAGGCTTTGAACATTCCTGAATTTTCGTTTTCTTAAAGTAATCACCCAGACATGCACCCACAGACAACCCTTTCATTATATTTCCTGCAGCCGTAGGCTCAGCTTAAACTATCAGGCGGGGAGCAAATTAACAGATGCTGACACCAGATGAACGGGAGGGAACATTCTTTAAATTGTTCTACAGGAAGTGAGCAGAGCTAAAAGCCTCCCAGAAAATTGGACGTAAATTTCTCTGACTAGTAGGTTCAGTGGAAAATGCACAGTGTTGCAGTACTGTCCTCCACACACTGGCTACAAGGGAATTGATTCATTGAAGTTTGACTTCTTATCCATAGCCAAAAGTCCTTCTTGGGAGAGCACCAGAAGCCTCACTTTTAGGGAGATAAGATTTTTCAGATTTCTTCAATAATCCTCCGGCCTGGGAGTTCTAAGTGACTTACAAACCCTTTAGAGAACTTAAATACAGTAGGACCCCAGTATCTGCTGGGGATCGGTTCCAGGCCTTCCCATGGATGAAGAAAACTGTGGATAAGAGAGAACACCCCCCCCCCAAAAAAAATGCTGTCTTGTGACGGTAGCTTGCTTTATGGCTGCTATTTGCCACTGCAGCTTGCTATACAACTACTGTTTTATGACAGTAGCTTGCTTTACAAGTGCTGTTTGTAGCAGGACCTTGCTTTGCGGCTGCTGAATTATTTATTTACTTCCACCCCACCGCCAGCTGTGGATAGCTGAATCAGTTATCAGAGGAGTCACGTTGAGGTTGGTAAGGTGTGTGCAAGTCAGGTAAAATCCCAAAATGGGGAATTATGGAGTGTGTAGTCCAAGTTTTTTTTTTTAAAATCATATCCCTCCTTACTAATATGCCTTCCTGTTGCTGATTCAGGGTTTCTTGGCCGTTCCAAGGACCGCAAGATTTCCTCTTCTTCAGCTGCAGATTGTGAAAAAAACAGCAGCCTTTCCAGTTTTAGCAACTGGATCAATCTGTGCAATTGTGTGGAGTTGTGCCATTTAAATGGTGGGGGGAGGGTTTGTGGTGGGTTTAAAAAAAAAACTCATTCTCAGCAATGTGATCGTTCAGTTGTGAACCCAAGGAAACTCTCCAGTAATGCCACCGACAAGGAGAAAGCAAGGGTGGCTCATTTTCCCAGTGCTGAGCCCAAATGTGGCATGAAATGGGACCCAAGCCAAAACTCACTGTCCCAGGATTGCCACATTTAGTCTTGGTTCAATATAGGACTATGCATTTTCCTCCAATTTCATTTATTCCTGAACTCCCACACATTTTTTTTTTTGGCTACAGATACCCATTCATGGACTTGCAAAAGAGGTCAGATGTGTGTGACATTTGGAAAAAAGAACAGAAGGGAAACTCACTAGGCCATTAAATCTCAGACCATCTGATACAGGTGTTTGCACATCAGGCATCATTCTAGCCTGCTTTAAACATCAACAATAAAGCAGCTGCAACAATCTGTGCTCCATTTTTTGATTCAGTTTTTGTCCTGGCCTTTAAATTCTCCACTTCACACAATTTTCTACAGTGGTCTGCAGTGGTCTAGATGCCCTAAGTGCATCTAATCTCGCCTGATTTCGGAAGCTAAGCAGGGTCGGCTCTGGTTAATGTTTGGATGGGAGACCACCAGGGAATACCAGGTGCTGTAGGCACCTGGAGTAGGAACTGGCAAACCACTCCAGTATTCCTGCCAAGAAAACTCCATGGACATGGGGTCACGAAGAGTCGGTCGCGCCTGTAATAACACAACACACACAGAGAGATGTGGCATGGACCTGATGCCCTTAAACAGAAGACATACTGGAGTGGAAGGTAAACCAGGAGATTCAGAACTACAGTGGACCCTTGTATAACAAACAGCTTGTATAACATAAAAGTTGTACAACATAAAACATTCCGGAGATAGGGGAAATTTGCTTAACATAATCGCCTATGGGGAAAATCCGTACAACATAAAAATGGGATCACTCTGTTTTCAATGCATTCCTATGGGAATTTGTATAAAGGAAAATTTGCTTAACATAATTTCATTTGGAACGAATTAATTCCTTTATACAAGGTACCACTGTATAGTTGAAAACCATCCAGGTCAAGCCAGTCCAAGGGTCATGCAATTAACCAGGAAACGCCTAAACGTGTCATCAAGGAGCCCAACAGTCAAACATGCTAAAGAGGCAGGAGCAGAAGTCAAAGAGGGATCAGGAAGCAGAAAGGATGGTGTCTCCCAGGAGGACATCCCAAATTGGGGTTGATATAACAGGGCTGATGAGTCCCAGCCTGAACTTAGCTGCAGACCTCTGCCCAGCTGAGAGGAGAGTTCATCTGCAGAGTTTGACCTTCTGCTCTCTTTAAAAAGTCTGCCCTTCAGAAGACCCCCTGTTGGGTTCACTTCTCCAGAGGAGACCTTACCTGCAGCTTTGCAGAGGGCCTTGTAGTCGTTCTCAAGGCACATGGTGTCCACGTGGGCAGCTACAGAGTCACCTTCATCAAAAGGCTCAAGCTTCTGGCCTGCAGAAGGCCTGTCACCACTGAAAGGTCTGTGAGAGACCCAGGTCTTCTGGATCCTAGCCTTGTCCACTAGAATTTAAAACTTGCAGCTTCTCTGAAGCTTTATGTGAAATATCTCATTTCTTGCACTGCCATTCCTTTAATGTATGAATAAATGAGAAAGCCACACCTCCAAGATAAAACAATTAGAAAAATAAAATTAAAACAAACAACCAAAAAAGACACTATTTTCCTCATTTTGTAAGTTTTCAAAACGTTGCAAAACGAAACAAAACGAAATGAGGAGCAAAGTTTCATTATGAAATGAAATGAACACTACTTTTTCCCCTTTGAAAATAAATCATTTCTTTACTCTGTAAAAGGGCTCCCTTGTAAAAAGCTACCCACCAAATTTGGTGCTTTTGGGACCCAGGGGAGCCATTTTTTAGAGTAACGAATTGTGTCGTTATTGTTTCATTACAATACAATTTTTTTTTACAAAAATCCATTTTAGAAATGAAATGAGACGAACCGCTAGTAGAAACAAAACAAAACAAAGCTCTATTTTTTTCCACTTCATGCCCATCCCTATTGTTCACCCATGTTGGGTTTGAGGGGGTTCTCGCTCATTTCCACTGGAAGAGGCACCCAGGGAAAAGCCTCAAAGTCCAGAACAATACAGGAATTCATTATTTGGTGAAAGTGAATGTCCACTTCTTGGCCTTTCCAAGAAAGGCTGAGCAAAGCCTTCCCTGAAGCTCTGAAGAGCCTCCGCTCTAAGTGAGGTTCCCATGGGCAGAGACAAGCGCTGGCTTTACTAAGGCACATTCTAATCTTTGCTTGGTACAACTGCTTAGTGGGTTGACGTAGGGTTTGCATCAAAACATGTCACCGCTAACAAGGCCTTCTCCGTCACGGCTCCTGTTTTATGGAATCAACTCCCTGTGAAAGTCCATCAGGCCTCTTCCTTCAAACCCTTTAAAGCATGGGTCCTCAACCTAAGGCCCCATGGGGTTTGGATTCTCCCCCATTTCCTGGAAGAGGCACCCCGGGACCTATTGCAACCCCCCACCTACCCCCTGCTTTGCGAACAAGACAGCTTCCACAGCTGCTTCTATTGCTGAGGCAGTTCAAAGCAGTGGGTTATATCGCTTCTCCCACTCCCCCCAACTACCACCCAGATGATCAGCATGCTGATCTAGCATGCTGGCTAGTGGGGCATTCAAACTGGAGGGCTTCAGCAATCTCCCCACCCCCTCCCCCCTTTTTCCATGTTGGCCCCTTTTTTTGGACTCTGGTCCAGCCCCCAGTGGTGTCTGGGGTATGGTGGACCAGCCCGCTGTTTGAAAACTTTGAGGACCCCTGCTTTAAAGGGATGCTGGAGATGCTGTTTTTCCAAGAAGCATTCAAGAGCATTTTCCCTTCAGTGTCTTTATGTCTCCCACCACCATCACCACCACCACCTCCACCAGAGTCTGCCATCATTTGGTGTTTTATGGAATTCAGGGGTTGAGCTTATTGGTTTTGTTGAGAGGTCAGAGTTGATTAATTCCTATGTATAAACTGCTTAGATCAGTCCCTCACACTAAGCTGTTATAATTTTACAAAACACTGTATATAGTCGAATAGAAGTCTAGTTTTTCAGCTCTACTTTGGGACTGAAAAAAGGGGCCTCGACTTATATTTGGTTCAATACTTTTAGCCACTGAGGCAAGTCAGTGGCTAAAAGTCATTTTAAACGCTGCACACCACTTCTCCTGATCCCCCTCTGCATCACGGGGGAGCAGCACACAATGTTTAAAATGACTTTTTGCCACTGAGGCCACTTTCTGCCTCAGTGGCTAAAAATCATTTTAAACATCACACAGCGCTCCCCCAGCTCACCAAGGAGGAGCTGCCAGCCCCTGCTGCATTTCCCACCCTAGACTTATACTTCAGTCAATAAGTTTCCCCAGTTTGGGTGGGGGAGAATTAGGGGCCTTGATTTATACTCAAGTCGTTTGATACTCGATTGTATACGGTAAGTAAATTGTGAAATGAATCTACTTTCTGGATTCTGTCCTGTAAGAGACACACTTGTCTCAAGGCCTAGAGAGTTTATGCTGGCCACTGCAGATCAACCTTCCACATCTGGATCTGTTCAGAGGTGTTGGCAGATCTCTCCAGTCATACCCAATGGTTGGCCGTGCTGGCGGTTTCTGATGGAATCAGGGTGGCTTGTAGACAAAGCATGGGGCATTCTCCCTACAAAATTTGGAGGGAGCCCCACAGGTATCCACCCACAAATGGATGGAAATGGAAACTCAAACCATTTAGGTGGAGCACAGTCAGATTCTCAGCATTTCAGATCGGTGCACTCTGCCCTGAACCACCGTAATGGAGAGGCCCTAAAACAGCAAAGGGCTGGACTAGATGACTCCTGGGGTTCCCTTCAAAAGCTATAGTCCTACGGCTCCTTGTCCCACTGCTTCAGAGTGATATGACAGCTCCGAGCTCTTGATTTGTGTGTCTGTGTCGTGGAGGTAGCACTGTTTGCTCTGCTTCTCTGGGCCGCCACTTACGGTCTTCAGAGACACCTGTTTATTTTGCAGTACTGTGACAAAAACCAACAAATGATACCATCGTCTGTCTCCTGAACAATCAGTAAATGGATGGTAATGTCCTTCTGAAGTGAGGTGCACCAAAAAAAGAGAAGCAGATGAGTGATAGTTATAAAGAAAATGGAACAAGTCATTAGGGACGGCTTTTCTCCCTTCTGTGCAAGTGGGACTGCAGCTGTAAACAAAGCTGAATGTTATTACCAAAAAAAAAAAAAAGACAGGAGAGATGATTTATTTACAAAATGGCCTATTTGGATGCCTTACATGCCTTTGGCTCCACAGGAGTTGTGAAATATTAAAAAATCAAGGCCGGCAAGAGACGGTTTTCTGTGCCTTGGTTCAGTCATCAATCCAAATGGAGAATGAAGCAAGAATCCAGATGAAGACAGAGGGTAGCAACCAAAGGATGGCCATGATGTGCCGTCAACTCGCCTCTGACTTCTGGTGACCCTAGGAATGAGTGGTCTCCAAAATGTCTTCTCCTCAATGACTCAATGACCAGGTCTTGTAATCTCAAGCTTGTGGCTTCCTTTAGGGCAGGCATGTCCAAACTTTGTCTCTCCTTGTGCTTTGGACCACAACTCCCAGAATTCCAAGCCTGTATTGTCAATGACAAAGGATTGTGGGAGTTGTGGTCCAAAACATCTGGAGGGCTGAAGTTTGGACATGCCTGCTTTAGGAAGTGTGTCCATCTTGTGTTGGGTTTTTCTCTTCTTTTGTTGTCTTCCACCTTTCCCAGCATAATTGTCTTTTCCAAGGAATTCTGCCTTCTCAGAATACTGTGATGGGGGTTCCTGCATGGCAGAGGGTTGGATTGGATGGGCCTTGAGGTCTCTTCCCACTCTATGATTCTATGATTCTATGATTCTAGGTGTCCAAAGAGTAACAGACTCATCTTCAACATGTCTGCTGCCGGTTTGACTTGTCCTAGGAGTCACTTCTTCCTCATCTTTCTGACAGTCTGAGATAGTCCAGGATGATGAGCTGTTGCATCGTAGTCAGGTTCCAGCCTTTCCTCATCTCCCCCTGCAGTGCTAAGAAACTCAACGCATCCCTCCATCAAAATCTGAAGCTGGCACCGGCACTAAGCCTGGCGGCCTTTCTTAAAACATTCCATTTGAGATCCCTGCTCTAAAGGGATGTTGTCAGCTTAGATTTCTGCCACCCAGGCCCTGAAGGATTGTCTTAACATGTGGAGAGCTGGTGAAGGAAATTGAGTAGAAAAAGAAACAGTCAGCTCTGGTTTGGATGACAGCTGGGATTCTGTTGCCTCCGCTTAGTATTAACCCCTGTCTTCAGGAGACGGACGGGAGTTGAAAGAGACATATTTCTGGATGCCAGATGTAGATCTCTGGGTCTAAAACTGGCCTTTCCCATCGGTAGGCAGTGCCCTCGGATTACTCTGTGGCCAGAAATAGGTGATGGGACTGAACACTCTGCTGAACTGAAAGCACCCACCTACAAGGGAGGCAGCCCAGTGTGCCTCTATGTGGTTCCTTACTACACTTTCCCCCTTCTTCCTAGTAGGTTTCTCCTAGGGTGCAGTTATTTGCTGCCGTTCGGGATGCCAGCACAGGGAGCATGGGCCAAAGTACCCAAAACCTGCTAGGAGAAGGCAGACTTGCTGAGCTCCAAGTGTGCCTCTTTGGCAGACGATTGGGTCAACCTTGCCTTTCATTCTAGTGGGACTGGCCTACTTAGGGAAATCCATTTAACACTGCACTCAGAAAGGACTCCATTCTGGCCCTCTATGAAACGAGAGTCTGTGTCTTGTTCCGAATACTCCAACATTAACCAGAGAGATCCGTGGTGGAGTCATGTGTGTGTGCATGTTTTCTTGGAGGGAGGGAGGGAGGGAGGGAGGGAGGGAGGGAGGAAGGAAGGAAGGAAGGAAGGAAGGAAGGAAGGAAGGAAGGAAGGAAGGAAGGAAGGAAAGAAAGAAAGAAAGAAAGAAAGAAAGAAAGAAAGAAAGAAAGAAAGAAAGAAAGAGATGGAATAACATTTTCCCACATTCTGAAAATTTCCCCAAACTCCCTAGCCTACTTCATGCAAGCCTGAGTTAGCTGAAGCTATCTAGCCACAGTAGGAGAGATGGGCATGAAACGAAAATATAGTGTTTCATTTCATTTTGTTTCAGTCTTCATTTCATTTCATTTTTATTTTAATTTTTTTATTTTTTTAACAGGGAGACCACTGCCCTAAATTGAAGACCCTCAAACCTTCCAATCAATTTTCTTTCAAGCAAAGAACCTTCTGTTAACAAGCTAGAGACCTAATGGCTAGCTGCTGCATGGAGAGATTGAAGAGATAAGCTCAACAGCTGATGGGCAATATGGCGAGGGAAGGAAGGAAAATATAAAAAAAAAACTCCACTGCCCTACTTAATCAGGAAAGATTAGGAAAACAATCAGTTTAAATCAACATACAGACAGAGGCAGCAAAGGGAAGAGCTCAGCTCCTGGCTAAGGGCAGGCAGATCAAGATTGGAGATAAGCTATCTCGACCGCTGAGGCATGGGAAGGAAGGAAAATAAATCAGTCAGTTTAAAAATAAACCCCCTGTTCTCAAGAGGGCTGGATCAAGAGGCTAGGATGAATCATTTCATTTCTGAAACAAAAAATGATGTTTCGTTTCATTTCTTGATGGTACGCTGTTTGCTGTTTTGTTACATTTCATAAGGTTTCATAAGCTTACGAAACAAGGAAACAGTGCATCATTTTTCATAAGGTGCCCATCCCTCCACAGTAGAGTTTCCAAGTAAATGATTATGCTTTGCTGTGCATTGGTTCTATGACATATCTGCTATAAAATGCTGAGTGAGAATGGCTGCTAACCTGGGCAGGGAATGTGCATCTCCCAAAACGTGTTGAGTTTCAGCCCCCATGTCAAGCCACAGGCTACCTCTAATTGTGCACATGTTCAAATACCCTAAAACAGTGGTTTCCCAGCCTTGGGTCACCCAGATGTTCTTAGACTCCTAGAAGCCTTCACCAGTCGCTGTGCTGGCCGGGATTTCTGGGAGTTGTAGTCCAAAACATCACCTGGGTTGCCTGAGATTGGGAACCACGTTTCTAAAGGAGTGCCAAGCACCTGTTTTGTCTGTTGATGACTCCCCTTCCCCTAGCCCCCGGGTCTTGATTTTCTCCTTCTTTGGAGTTGCCACAGTCTCATTAATGACTCTGTCACTGTGCCTCACTTTTTCCGTCGATCTGTAGGGCAACAGGTGAGATACCAGACGGGCTCCCATTGGAAAATTAGAGGTGGCCAAAGAGAATCCCTGGAGTATCTCCAGGTTTGGTATCAACTAGAGATGGGCACGAACAAAAAAAAATGGTGTTTCGTTTGTCATTTGTCGTTTAGGGGGTCTGTTTCAGTTCATTTCCGTTTTTCGCGAATTCAGGGTGCAGGTCAATGTTTCACATGTCCCTATTGACCGTGCCCTGCCATCTCTGTTTTGGTTGCTCACATGGCTGCCTGCCACCGATTGCCCTGTGGTATGCAGTTTGGGCAATGGCAGAAGGTGATGCCCTGAGGACATGGTGCTGACATATTGCAGTTCTGCTAGGTTTGCATTTTGCAGTGGCATGAAGGGGGCAATCACCCAGTTGAAAGCAACGGGGCCTCTGCCCATGCAAGGTGTGGGGATTCCATACCCCAATAGGCTCTGAACCCCAATAAGTTGGCAAAGCACCCAAGGAAGCTGAAGGCCTGGATTCCCAGAAATTCCCAGGACCGAGCAGGAACCCAGTATGCTGACCTAAGCTCAGGGAGGTGGAAAACAGATGTTAAGGCCAGGGAAACAATGACAGGATATCAGGACACATCTACTCAGGCCCAAAGCTCCCCTTCCTCTCTGTCCTTATCAATAACCCCCACTAGCTAGGGTGCATTCTTCCCCCCACAGATGGAATGTGTTTCCTCTGTCCATTGTGTGTACTTGTTTACTGTTATCAATAAAGATCAGGCCTCTGTGTCCCAGGCAGCACGCACACACACACCTCATGCAGCTCATGAAGACAGACAGACACACACCCACACAGACTCCCATGCACAAAGATGCAGCCTGGGACCAGAGATGATGAATTGCACAGATATAGGATGGGGGATACATGGCTGGATAATAGTACCTGTGAAAGGGATTTGGGAGTCTTAGTGGACCACAAATTGAACATGAGTCAGCAGTGTGATGCGGCAGCCAGGAAAGCCAATGCAATTCTTGGTTGCATCAACAGAACCAAGGTGTCTAGATCAAGGGAAGTGATAGTACCACTCTATTCTGCTCTGGTCAGACCCCACCTGGAGTACTGTGTTCAGTTCTGTGCGCCTCAATTTAAAAAAGGATATTGACAACCTCGAGTGGGTGCAGAGGAGGGCGACCAAGACGGTTGAGGGTCTGGAGGAAATGTCTTATGAGGAATGGCTTAGAGAACTGGGAATGTTTAGCCTTTCAAAAAGAAGGCTGAGGGGGGATATGATAGCTATGTTTAAATATTTGAAAGGATGTCATATTAAAGAGGGAACAGGTTTGTTTTCCATGGCTTCAGAGACTAGGACTCGCGGAAATGGTTTCAAACTACAGGAAAAGAGATTCCATTTGAACATTAGGAAGAACTTCATGACAGTTAGAGCTGTTTGGCAGTGGAAGATGCTGCCACAAAGGGTGGTTGAGTCTCCTTCTTTGGAGGTTTTTAAGCAGAGGTTGGATGGCCATCTGTCGGAAATATTGTGATGGGGTTCCTGCATGGCAGGGGGTTGGACTAGATGGCCCTTGAGGTCTCTTCCAACTCTATGATTCTATGATTCTATGATTCTATGAACAACCATTGCACAGGCTTTGAGATAAAACAGTGTTGTGTGCAGTAGACCATTGTGAATGTGGTGCTCAGAAGATTCTGCCCTGAATTATGCTCCCTGTGATGGAATAATTCTGCCTAACTCGGATTGATTCCTCCCTTCCCTTTTTTCTCCTTCTTTTGTTCTGTTGCATCGCATAGTTCCCCGTGAGCTTCAATATCCCAGCGCCAAATGAATTGTGGCAGTTTTATAGAAAAGCACATTTTAAATAATTTAGAAACCGGGGTAAGTCATCTCTGCAGCATAATTGAAATACACGGATACAACATCAATACATTTCGAAGGGTGTGCGTGTGTTGTGGGAAGCTTTAAAGAGACCATCTTTTGCATCTCACGAAAAAGTACACACAAGGCAAAGCAGGTCAGGATCTGTTGGCTTTAAATCAGCATTTTCAGTGCAAATAAATGAAAAAAAAACAGTGCATGTTATTGACGGGCCATTGTTTTTAGGTTCCCTCGTCCTGAATCTGTTAGGGCTTTATGTGTTACATCCAGTATTTCAAGTTGTGCTCAGAAATGAACCAAGAGTCTGGACTAACCAGTCTACACCAACATAATATTGTCTGTGTATACTATTAAGGAAGTATATATCAAACCAATCAACCCTAGAGACCAGGATTGTGCCATACATGCTAAGTTGCTTGGTTTCTAGAATGCACTGCCTAATTTTACTCTATTGAAATCTGCCTGCAACTGCACTAGCATCTTCAGTCACTAGATGGCAGACTTTCAACCCATTTCAATTTGTTTGTGACTTGAAAGTAGGCAAGTGTGGAGCCTGCCCTGTTGTTGGGCAGAATGAAGCAGCGGCCACACACAGGAGATTTGGGGTGCCATGACACAGCAGGAAAATGATTAATTACTTATTATAAGCTACTCTTCAAGTTACACAGCCTGGAGTGGAGATAAGTGCTTGTAGGGTTTTCTGTATCAAAGGCCAAAGAAACCAGACTGACTTGGGATGTTGTACATTGTCACATAGATGGGGTAGAAGCACAATTTGCTTCCCAGCCTAAGGTGGCCAAATAGATCAGGGTGAATTTGGGGTAGTGGGTAGACTGACACCACATCACAGCAGCATGGATTGGCACTGAACTGCTTGATTCAACTGCTAATGGAGATAGGAAGGTGACGACAAATCAAGAACCCTACAAGTATTTTGCATGGATTTGCATTCATGCTCAGGCACTGGGTGCTGCTTTTCACTGGAGACGGATGTGGCTCTGTCACCACAAGTCAATCTTCCTGTGAAACCTGGATGGCTGGTGGGAAGGAGAGAAATTTCTTACCCTGCAATTAAATGTTGGAGGGAAATTATCAAAGGAGACAAAGCTCCACCAATTTTGTTTCTGGCAGAGAATCAGTAGTAAAAACAGGGGTAAAAACAATGTGCAGCAATCTCTCGTCTGGGGAGGATGCTAGTTTGATATTATTCAGGCAATGAACATGCTCTGGATTTTAGTGTGCATTTTTCAAAAGCTTCCCAAAGCTCTGAATTATATCATCATAGGTTCAGCACTTTGGACATAGCTGCTTCAAAGTTTGGACTAAAACCCCAAGTGGAATCATTGCTACTATCAGAGCACCAACCTTTGTTGATCTTTCCTTCTTCAGATGTGGACTACAGGGACAAGGTGGTCCTCTCCTTCTCTACCTCTCCTTCCTACAGAATGTGCCTCTGGCCTGGGCAGTTTATATTTATTTGTTTGTTTAAATGTCTGCCCCACCTTTCTCCTTAAGAAGGGCCCAAGGTGGCTTACATCATTAAAAGACAGTATTTAAAGCTAACGACAGTGAGTATACAACTAGGATCAAACAAATACCACACTGGGGGAGTAAACAGAAACAACACCAAAATTGTATTCAAAGCAGTGAGGCACAAGAAAAAAAAAAGCAGGCAGCCAGACACTAAGGAAAAGCCTGCTTGAAGAGAAAGTTCTTTGCCTGCATGTGGAAGGGCAGCAAAGATGGGGCCAGGCTGGCCTCCAGTGGGAGGGAGTTCCAAAGCCTGGGTGCCACCACAAAGGGCCTTTCAAATGTCCCTCACCAAGCACACCTATGAAAGTGGCAGGACTGAGAGAAAGGTTTCTCCTGATGATCTCAACACTTGAAAATAGGCTCATAATGGGAGATACAGTCCCTGAAAGAGCTTGGACAAACCATGATAGTAGAGATGGGCACAACTCAAAAAAAAAAAATGGTGTTTCGTTTGTCGTTTGGTCGTTTAGGGGTCCGTTTCGGTTCATTTTTGTTTTTGTGACGTTTTTTGCAAAAAAAAAATCGTTTTCGCTTCGTTAAGTAACGAAACGAAAAAACGAAAACGAAAACAAAAATTTGCTGTTTCGTTAGCATTCTTTTTAGTTCAATGCATCTGCTGCAACGAAAATGAAAAACACGGCAAATTTGGTCGTTTCGTTTTTGATTTCGTTTTGTTTTTTTTTAAAAATTCATTTCATTTTCGTTGTGTAACGAAACGAAAAAATGAAAACAAAAACGAAAAATCGCTCGTTTCGTGCCCATCTCTACATGATAGAGTTGTATCATCTCCAGGCTTAAAACCGGGGTCCTTCAAGGACCAGACGCAGGGGAGTGGGATGAGGAGACAGATATCTAGTCTCGTGTGCTCCCAGACGCATCTGGTGGGGCCACTGGGAGATACAGGAAGCTGGACTAGATGGGCCTTTGGCCTGACCCAGCAGGGCTCTACTTATGTTCTTATGACACAAATGCTTTATAGTATTGGGAGCTTTATAGGTCCAAACCCGTACTTTGAATCGTTCAAAATCCCAAACTTCACTTTGTATTCGGTCTACCATGAATTATTCAGCCAGCCTAGCTCTCACCCTTCTCCCCCCCACCCCACTGCTTGGCACTTACAAGAATCCTGCCTGTGAGAGGTTGTGTTCTGAAGCCATGGATATTTAACCGTGGGCAGATGTCAGCTCTTGCTTGCAGAGAGATGTTTGTCTGGTCATGCCAACGTAATTTGGCCGGCGTTGCCAGCTTCCTATCTTCATCCTGGGCAACAAAAGGAAAATTAAGGCCCTCTCTCAAGCACACACACACACAAACACATTCTTCAGCACAAGAGAAAGGGTGATAAGGGATACTCAAAAGACAAGACATACAGGCACAAAAGGCAAGTCCCATTTCCTCTGTAAAGGACACAATCTGATTTATGCAAATGTTTGGAATTGCATCCCTTCAAGGATTCCATTTATTTGTTGCTACATGCTAGGATGTAAATCATCTCATGTGGCACCCTTGCAGGCCAGGGCAAGGACCCCCCCCCAAAAAAAAAATAGTTGTGAGTTTTTCAGGCTGTTTGGTTGTGTTCCAGACATTTTCCTTCCTGACGTTTTGCCAGACTCTGTGGCTGGCATTTTCAGAGGGCAAGGAGCTCAGGGAACTAGGAGTTATTGAGAAAAAAACTCACAACTATCAGGTCCTGGCTGTGAAAGCCTCGGAGAATACACTGAACCCCCAAATATTCCCCTTCCCCTGGAGACAGCAAGCCGTTGTGCACCCAGCCTCCATGCATGAAGAGAGGGGGTGTCAAATGCAAAAATGAAGCCAAATTGCACATGATAAAGCAACAAAGTTTTTTAATGCAAAGAACACGCACTGCACAGAACGACAACAGCTGCTGTTTTGTTGGATGGGCATTTATGAAGTAGAATCACCAGATGGGTTGTTTGTGTATTTTTAAACTATCAGCAAGTCATTTGACACCGGCTCTCTGTGTGTTTCACTTCTCAAGACACTTGTTGATTGAAGACATCCTAAACCAATGGGAAGCATCAATTCAGCAAGTGGTCTTTATGCTCTTAATCCAGTGTTTCCCAATTTATGGGTCATAACTTGCAAGGTGGTTGCAAAGTGCTGTTGGAACATTTTGGACTGCTCTAATCTGTACCGAGCAACAGGGTTCAAGGATCTTTCTGAAATCCTCTTTAAATATGAATTTCTCTTATGCTTGTGGGTTGGTTAGTTTGTTTGTTTTGAATGCCTTGTCCTCATTTCTGGAACCAGTTTGCTGACTGATATTGAGATTTAACAATTCTCTTGGGAATAATCATTCCCAGCTTTTGCACAACAATTGCCCTGTGCAACTATTGTTTCAGAAAACTTGAAAACAATATATCTGGAGCAACTTCCAGGTAGGTCGGAGTCTGTTATGTTTCCAACCACAACAAGCTTTTCAAAACCCGGTAAAAGTTCTCAAAAATATATGACCTTTAAAATCAGTTTTATTAAGGAATGAAATCCTAATTTGTTTTTATGCGGGGGGGGGGTGAAGTTCTAAATTCCATTTTAATAACCATTCTTTCATAGAGTTGGAGTGTCAGTTTTATACAAATACTTTTCCGTCACAATGATGTCCTTTCCTTGCCTCTGGGACATTAAAAATTCTTCATTAAGAACCAGCCACAAAGGAAATTAAGTTTGTTTCTTTCCAGTTCTTTCAACCAGGTATTGACAACATGTTTTTTTGAAGCAATATTTATATTTTTTGTAGTATTTCTTATCCATATTAAATCTTGCAGATGTGCCTTGCAATACAGCACTCTGTATGGAAAACACAGACGTTATAGCTGATAAAAAGAAAGAGTGATGTTCAGTCATTTTGAGATGAAGAAGCACCTTGTAAAACACATTTTTCAGATTTAATATGGATAACAAATAATGGCCAGAATCTTGTCTATGTCTAAGGATGATTGCGTATATTTTTCTAAGTGCCTAGAACTGCGTTGTCCAACCTTGAGTCCTTAGACGTTCTGAGACTACACTACCCAGAAATCAAGGCCAGTGCTGTGTTTCCAGAACAAAGGAGACCCCACGACGGGTGTTATAAACAGGTGTTTATTGCAGATTCCACAACAACATGCTATGAAGAAAAGAGGAGGAAAAAAGACATGGAAAAAACTGCACCCCACCCTAAATACACACACACACTAAACCTGTTATCCTCATTGCTTCCAGATGGTTAGGTATTGCCCCAGCCAAGCCCAATAGGAAAAGAGAAAGTCTAGATCCTAATCCCCCACAACCCTCAACTATAACATACACAACCCAATACACAACAGCCGGCACGACAAGCAGTGAAGGCTTCTGGGAACTGTACATAAGAAGAGCCATGCTGGATCAGGCCAAAGGCCCATCTAGTCCAGCTTCCTGTATCTCACAGTGGCCCCACCAGATGCGTTTGGGAGCACATGAGACTAGATATCTGTCTCCTGACACCACTCCCCTGCATCTGGCCCTTGAAGGACCCCAGTTTTAAGCCTGGAGATTACACATCCCCATCATGGTTGGTCACCTGGAATCGGTCCAATCCCCTTTGGAAGGCATCCAGGACAGATGGCATCACCACATCCTGTGGCAGGGAGTTCCACAGACTAACAACACACTGGGTGAAAAAATATTTTCTTTTGTCTGTTCTTACTCTCCCAGCCCTCAATTTGATTGTATGTCCCCTAGTTCTGGTATTTTCTGAGAGGGAGAAGAGCTTCCCTCTATCCACTTTACTCATGCCCTGCATTATTTTGTACGTCTCAATCATATCCCCCCTCAGGTGCCTTTTTTCCAGACTAAAGAGCCCCAAATGTTTTAGCCTTTCCTCATAAGGGAGGTGCCCCAGCCCAGTAATCATTTTAGTCGCTCTCTTCTGCACCTTTTCCAGCTCCACTATGTCTTTCTTGAGATGCGGTGACCAGAATTGTACATAATACTCCAGGTGCGGCCTTACTATTGTTTTGTATAATGGCATTATAATGTTGGCTGTTTTATTTTCAATCCCCTTTTTGATAATCCCTAGCATGTAATTGGCCTTCTTCACTGCTGCCACACATTGCGGAGACACCTTCATGGAGCTGTCCACCAACACACCAAGATCTCTTTCCTGATCTGTCATGGATAACTCAGAGCCCATGAGTTGATAGATAAAATTTTGATTTTTTTGCCCCAATATGCATTACTTTACATTTGACTACATTAAAACGCATTGGCCATTTCATAGCCCATTCCCCCAGTTTGGAGAGATCCTTCTGGAGCTTTTCACAATCTTCTCTGGTTTTTACCACACGGAAAAGTTTTGTGTCATCTGCAAACTTGGCCACCTCACTGCTTATCCCTGCCTCCAGGTCATTTATGAACAGATTGAAAAGCACCGGTCCCAGGACAGATCCCTGGGGCACACCGCTTTTCACCTCTCTCCATTGTGAAAAACCTACTCTTTGTTTCCTGGATCTCAACCAGTTCTCAATCCATAAGAGGACCTGCCCTCTTATCCCCTGACTGTGCAATTTTCTCAGCAGCCTTTGGTGAGGGACTGTGTCAAAAGCCTTTTAAAAATCCAGATAGACTATATCCACCAGTTCACCCAAATCTACATGCCTGTTGACCTTTTCAAAAAATTCTAAAAGGTTTGTCAGACAAGACTTACTCTTACAGAAGCCATGCTGATTTTCTCTCAGCAAGGTTTGTTCTTCTATGTGTTTTAAGATTTCCTCTTGGATGAGGCTTTCCACCATATTCCCTGGGACAGATGTAAGGCTAACTGGCCTGTAGTTTCCCGGTTCCCCCCTGCTTCCGTTTTTAAAAATTGGTGTGACATCTGCTATCCTCCAGTCCCATGGCACTGTGGCCGTTTTAAGAGACAAGTTGCATATTACCGTTAAGATATCTGCAATTTCATTTCTCAGTTCCCTAATAACCCTTGGGTGGATGCCATCTGAGCCCGGTGACTTGTTAATCTTCAGTTTATCAATTAGTCCTAAAACATCCTCTCTTTTAACCTGTATTTGATTTAATTCTTTAGTCAAGAGGGGCGGCTGAGGCAGCGGAATCTGCTCAAGGTCTTCTGTCGTGAAGACAGAAGCAAAGAACTCATTTAATTTCTGTGCAATTTCCAAGTCCTCCTTAATCTCCCCTTTTCCTCCCTCACCATCCAGAGGGCCAACTGGTTCTCTGGCAGGTTTTCTACTTCTAACATATTTAAAGAAGCTTTTATTATTACCGTTTATATTGCTAGCCATGCGTTCCTCAAAATCTTTCTTTGCCTCTCTTATCATTTTCTTACATTTCTTTTGCCAGAGTTTGTGTTCCTTTTTATTTTCCTCATTTGGGGAGGATTTCCATTTCCTGTGGTCCAAGGGCATCTGGGGACCCATGGTTTAGAGTCACCACCCTCCTACAAATTTATCTGGCATGCCCCTGGTGTCAGAGGGGGTTGCAAAACTAAATGTATTATTGATCCGGTCCTCAAATGCATGATGGGGACACAACAGGAGGAGGGAAATACTACATAATTCCCCCACGCATGGCAGTGTTTATCTCTCTTTGGCCATTATAACTAAGAGAGATGCAATACATTTAGCAAAAGGAAATTGACAGGGTAGTTATCTCCATTTTTCTGGCAACTGCACGATGTATATACCATCTTGAGCCAGCCAGACCCTGACTGATGCTTGTCAGGGGCTACTGGGCTGTTGAGCTTTTTTACAGGGGCAGGATGGTTCAGTTTTGACTCCATTCCAGCATGTTTGATGGCTGGGATTGAACCCAAGTGGTGGGCTTAGCTGTCCCTTGGCGTAAGGGGCTTAACGATGATGAGAAAGGGGAAGCTTCTTTGCCACTCACCTGCGGAGGTGGAGGTGAAGGAAGCTTTCCACGTCTCTTCAGCTCTTGCCAACACATGAAAGAGACTATCAAAGGAAACGACCCAACTATTCTTGGTTATTGGGCAAACAACACGGCAAGGCAAAGGTGCAGATCTCCAAGCCAAGGTCATAGAATCCCAGAGTTGGAAGAGACCTCAAGGACCATCTAGTCCAACCCCCTGTCATGCAGGAACCCCCATCACAATATTTCCGACAGATGGCCATCCAGCCTCTGCTTAAAAACCTCCAAAGAAGGAGACTCCACCACCCTCCATGACAGCATCTAGCACTGCCGAACAGCTCTAACTGTCATGAAGTTCTTCCAAATGTTCAAATGGAATCTCTTTTCCTGAAGTTTGAAACCATTGCCCCGGATCCTAGTCTCTGAAGCCATGGAAAACAAACCAGCCCCCTCTTCAAGGTGAGATCCTTTCAAATATTTAAACATAGCTATCATATCCCCACCCAGCCTTCTTTTTGAAAGGCTAAACATTCCCAGTTCCCTAAGCCGTTCCTCATAAGACATTTCTTCCAGAGCTTCAGCCATCCTGGTAGCCCTCCTCTGAACCTGCTCAAGGTTGTCAACATCCTTTTTAAATTGAGGTGCACAGAACTGGACCCAGGACTCCAGGTGGGGTCTGACCAAAGCAGAATAGAGGGGTACTATCGTTTCCCTTGTACGCCGAGTCCCAGTCTTGTGAACTAGTTGTTTCTACAAGGATGTATAAGCCCGTTTCTATTCTATGTCTCTCATATTGGCATCCACAGTCAGTAGCTTTCTAAAACGAAAGCTGTCAAGAAGGTCCCCTCCACCTCCCAAGAAATAGCAGCCATTTGCATGTCGTTCATTTACAGACCCTTTCCAACATCTGGGATTTTTTAAAATAAAATTTCTGGGGTTGAATAATTTAGGGGTTTCTTGGCGACTTGCTTTGATGGAATATGTTTTGTGCCTATATTTAGGACTCCATCTCTGAGTGATTGAAATCAGAGCCATTAAAATGTTCTATTAGTAATGATATAAGAGGTATGAGAGAGAGAGAAAGATAGAGAGGGAGACTTATCAAGAGTTTCAGCATGGATAGAACATTAAGGATATCATAAATTTTAATAATGAAGTCCAAAATTATAAAGCTATTAATGTTCTTTCTTTCTTTCTTTCTTTCTTTCTTTCTTTCTTTCTTTCTTTCTTTCTTTCTTTCTTTCTTAGGCAGTTACTTCACATCCTTCTTTGTTCCGTGACTAGTTTTCTACCATGACAGCGTTGGTCGCGATCATGTGGTTTTGTCCCTGTTTCAGTGTTCCCGTGGTCATGATAACTTGTTTCGTGACAAGTGTTACCTCACAGTCTTGTACTGTGACAGACACTGAATTTCTCTAGCTTCTTTTTTCCTTGGGGGGGGGCTTAAAATCCCCCCCTCCGATATTTTGTTTCTGAAAAGTCAAAATAAAAACAAACCTGGACACAGTTTTCTGAGAGAAACAAATGTTTTGTTTCATGCCAGTTATTACTACACGGTGTCTTGGCTCGGAACAGAAAGCAGGAACAAAGATTGACAAGGGAAAACCCTACCCCAGGACCAGGTACAGGATTGTCGCGCTTACCACCCGTTCCGGGGGCATGGTCGAGACAAATTTCAGTAGTTGTGCGATGGACGTGTAGTAACAATTTTGTTGCACTGCTCCTAAGCACAGCACTGAGACAAAACAGATGTGAACTAATCTCATTACTTACTTATTTACTTAATTTCGAGGGTACAAAATATTGCTGATGTGTGATAGGAACAACTTATCTTTAACACATGGATAACTGGCCTTAGGTTTTTTTTCCTTTTTCCTTTTTGGTCTCTCATCTGAAAATAATTATTGACACTCAGTTCAAGTTTCTAATTAACATGTCCATGATTGATTTATCACTGAGAATGCTGTCATAGACAGTTCAATTATTCTCTTCCTTCTCTGGCCCTCCTGCCCACCCACTCCCTTGCGAACTTGTTGTTTGCAAATGTTGTTGGTTTTGTTTGTTGTTGCTCATTGTCCTGGGGGGGTTTCCTGTTTATTTTGCTGCCCTCTTGCCAGCAAGTTTTGAAATTTTGTGGTCTTGCTACTCTCTGTTGTTTTATCTTTTGTTGGATTGTGAACTGCCCAGAGTTGCCTTTTAGGGAAGATGGGCAGTCAATAAATGAACAAAATAAATAAATAAATAAATAAATAAATAAATAAATAAATAAATAAATAAATAATAGTTGTGCTGCCCCTCCTGCATCATGCTTGAATGCTACAAGGCTCAGAAGCCCACAGGCCCAATGAATTGACTAGTCCAGTGGTGGCAAACCTCCCACACTCCAGATGTTTTGGGCCACAACTCCCACAGTCTTTTGTCACTGGCAATACAGGCTTGGAATTCTGGGAGTTGTGGTCCACAACATCTGGAGTGCCGAAGGTTCATCACCACTGAACTAGTAGAAGCCACACCGAACCCAAGCCCTCCAGATCTACAAATGTGGGAAATAGCCTAGGTTTACCTTCTGCTTGGTTTGACTTGGTATTGGAGCAGTGGCTGGTAGAGATGGGCACGACTCAAAAAAAATGGTGTTTTGTTTGTTGTTTGGTTGTTTAGGGGTCCGTTTCGGTTCATTTTTGTTTTCGTGACATTTTTTGCAAAAAAATCATTTTCATTTTGTTAGGTAACGAAACGAAAAAAATGAAAACAAAAACGAAAAATTGCTGTTTCGTTAGCATTCTTTTTAGTTCAATGCATCTGCTGCAATGAAAACGAAAAACACGGCAAATTTGGTTGTTTCATTTTCATTTTTGTTTTGTTTTTTAAAAAAATTTATTTCGCTTTTGTTGCATAACGAAACGAAAAAATGAAAATGAAAATGAAAAATTGCTCGTTTTGTGCCCATCTCTAGTGGCTGGGAGTGACTAGGCTGAAGGATAATGCAGGTCGCCCTGCCTGCCATGCCTTCTATGTCCCCCTTTTCTGGTTCTTCCAGTGTTGGATATGAGCCTGCACAGCATAGATGCCATATCATCTTCTGCCACCAGATCCTGGAGGCCAACGCTTAGCACTCAGACACCCATTCCGCTATTCCTAGCTGCCATCTCAGCACAACTGCATTTTCATGTAGGTCTACAGAAGTGGTGTTTGCATCCTTTCCAAGTCTCCTCTGTGAGAGGTGGGTGGGGTAACATCCTTTTTTCATTGCCTTGGTTGTGGGTTCTTTCAGGACCTCCTTTTCCAATTCTGCATTCTTTCAGGTACTGAGCAGAAGAGTAACTTGAGATGTGTCATATGAAGCAGTGAAGAGAGGTCCTCCAGGGGAGTTCAGCAAAGCTGTGGACCTGCAGATCTGTCTGAGAAAATATGACCCAGAGAAGGACCAGTAGTTTCCTGGCCCTGTCAGGGTCACGCCTGCTCCGTGGTCTGCAATTGCAGTTGGTGTGCTGGGTGGCCAACAACACTGTGATGAGTCTGAAGGTGCTGACATGCTTCACATGGAGACGGAGGCTCTGCTGAAGGTTAGTGAAAAGAAGCAACTACGGAAGAAAGAAGCAGGCCAAGGAGCATGATGGTTTCCTTGCATCCTAAACCCAGGACCGAACAAAGCTGGTATGTACTCTTCTCTCCTTGCTCACAATGTCAAGAGAGCATCTAAGATTGACAAGGTTAAAGTCCACCATCAGTCTTCCGAGCAAAAAAGGCACTCTGTCTAGCCATGTCCATTGGCCAAGTGGAGATGAAGAAAGATGAGCTGCTCTACAACATCCATCTCGCCACCAACTTTCTCAGCCTTTCTGGTTCTCTTGTTTTGATGCAGAAACTAATCCACCTTTTCAGGGGAGAGGAAGAGGAGGCAGGACCAGGGAGCAGGAACTCATCACCTCCAACAGTGACCAATAATATCTGTGCATCTGAAAGGAAAATTAACCATCTACTGACCTATACTGACACTAACAGCAGTTTAAAGTTCACATTTGTCACCGCATTCTGATTCCCATCATCCTCGGGAAATGCATGAACGTGGAAGAATACAAGTGAAAAAGTGAAATTGTCATCATGGGTGCAATCAAAACCCCAAAGCTTCTCCCAGTCTCCTCTACAATCCCAAAAGTTTGGTGAAGTTTGGGTTTTGGATGTCTCTGTTATTCAGTCTCAAAGAACACCCCCTGAAAATGACAGAGGTGGCAGATGCCATGGACCCCTTTGCCATCTGACAAACCAGCAAATCAAAAAAGTGCGAAAAAATAGTTTCTTTGCATTTGTTGGGATCATCAGTCGGAACGAATACAAAGCAACAAAATTTTGAGGAATGGTGTGCTTCGTTGTCGATTCATTTCCATCTCTCGTCATGTCATAAGCAAAGATGTAAACCTACCACCTAAGCTTGTGGCATCACCAGGACTCACACTCATGATGTCTTACATGCCAGTCTTCTGGTGTCAGGTGTTAACTCCAAACAGGTCAAGGCATGGAATGTGGCTAAGGGAGCAGCCTTAATTTGGGATTGGGAGAACAGGCAATTATTGGACAACCTTCTGGCCCTGTTGGTGCAACAGATCCAGACCGCCTCAAAACAGAAAACGCCAAGGCAGTGGTGGGGAGAGAGTATCTGACAGCCTTCCTTTCCTGGAGTCATGGTAGATTTGAGGCTGAAGTGATGCAGCCGTGCTAACGAGGAACACTGCCAATTACATTTAAGACCTAACTTTGCGAGCAATGGCCTGGAGGAATCTGTTGTTCTTCCCACCCTGTGGCTTTGCGGTTCCAAAAACAACAACAACAACAAAAATAAAGAGCAGATTTTCTTTGAAGAGACCATTTGTGCATTGCTCTAGGCAAACAACACACATACACACCTGCAAGTGCGGGAGTAATCATCTTGCCTCTTCCACCATGTAAGTCCAGCAGGTACATTTTGACACCTTCTGATCTATCAGGCCAAATTCTGCTCTGCTGCCACATACGGTGCCTCCCAGTGAAAAGAACAGCAACAAAAAACAGCCCTAAAATTTTTGTTTTTAGTTGAGCTTATAACAATGTTGTCTTGAGTGCAGCCAGCAGTGAGCCATTATACCTTGCTGCAAATCCGGTCTGCGCCCTAGGCAAAACTAGCTGCTGAACTTGGAAGAAAAAAAGAGCTTAAAATCTACTTTGCAATACCACCTCCACCGCCCTATGCAAGCTCATCATGTTTGTTCATCCTTTGGCTGAATCCAAATGGGTTTCTCCCTTCCCACCTCCTGCCATGCTTTTCTCCACTCCGATCCTTTCGTGAAATGATGCACACTGTTTCTGATCCAGCCGCAATCACGCTGAAGGGAGTTTGTTCCTTCGAAGGCAACCCCCCCAAAACACACACACACACACACACACACACACACACACACACACACAGAGAGAGAGAGAGAGAGAGACAATGGTTTGGCTCAACCTCAGATAAATCAGCCTCAAATGGAAGGGGGGAAAGCAGCTGGAGAAATGGTAGCTTTGGTTTAATAAGATGCCATGAAATAAGCCACAGGAGAAAAGATGCATAGCAGATCCTTGAACAAGGATGGCCAAGAACTCTCGTTATACCCCACATGACACATCAACCATACAACACACTGGTAAGCTCATTTCACGACCCCCCCCCAAAAAAATCATCTGGTTTGGGCATTGCGTGGTTCCAAGTGGATGATTTATGCTTCCCAATATTTCTTGCTACCTCTGACTTGGGTAGCTGGGGAAATAAACTTTCTTGGTATAAGCAACCGACAAATTCCACGGAGGTTTCCTTCCAGGCGGATGCACATGCAAAAAAAAAGGACTGAGTCGATTGAAGATGGAGAGGATTGAGAAAAGGCCCAGTATTGGGGGTGGATTTACAAAATATCTACAAAAAAAGAGGGCATAAAGCTAGCTTGCTTTTCTGGCACAACGTGGCGTGAAATCTTAGGAGACAGACGTTTTCTGGGACTCTCTGTAGGTAGTTGGGGTAGGAAGAGGAAGGAGAAAGAGAGAGATCCCTTAGGTATTATAACCTGATAATTCAACAGATTAATAATAGAATAATTACAACATTTGAAATGGGGAATCCAACTTCCAACTTGTCGCTTGGCAACAACAGACCTGTAACACATGTATTCAGAATCTTATTGGTATTTATGTAGGCTTTGTACAATTGCAGTTTTGTTGATGGATACGTGGCCCTGTCGTGTTCTCCATCTGTGAGGGTTCACGGAATAACTCGGGTTGATCTCTGTCACAGACGAGATGGGCAAACTCGTGGTCATCAATAAAATGATTTTTATTGCTCACAGATGAAACGTCTCTGTGTGAATTCTTATCTTCATTAACGGACAACTTTGAACACAACTTATTAACATCGTTAAACATAACGGGTTCCATGAAACTGGACTCGAAACGGTTAGTTGAGGTATTCATCTCCCCTAGGGAAAAGGGGGAGTTGCCTTTTCTTGGCCGGGACATGGGGTGCCACAGCAGGGATGTCTCGCCCACTGGGGCATGGGATTGGTCTCCCATTCCCTCCTCCATCTCCGTTGGAACTTGTGGGAGTTCTCGGGCCACTTTAATGGTCTAACTGTGACCGCCCAAGTGATCTCCTCATTCCCCCTCCGAGGGATCAGCCCCGTCCTCTCCTTTACCCGGCTTTCCAGAGTCTGAGTCCCAACGGTCACTGCCTGGCCTTTCCAACTGTCAGTTTCCTCCTTAGCCCCGCGCGTGCCAAACCCCTCATACTCCTCCCACTCGTCATTCAGGTCCTCTATAGCCCATAGCACAGCTGGCCCTTCCACTCCGCGCGCACCCCCGCCTTCCTCAAGGACTATTTCCCTTATTCCCTGTACGGGCAAGTCCTGGTCCCTTTTGTCTCCTGCGTCTTTGTCACCCTTCTTCTCGTCATCTGTCACTCCAGATGGCACACCTCCCATTTGTGTAGACGCCTCCTCCTCTGCCTCACACCATCACATGCCCAATTGCTCCTCACGGGGACCCTGCCATGCATGGGATGTGCCGGACATCTTGCCGCTTGCTTCACCTTTCAATAACACATGCCTTATGCTCTTATAATGTGAGCTTCAGCAGGTTCAGGCTCTCCTAACTGGGTCTGCTGCCCTTATTAAGCCTCAGAGCAAGATGGCAACTGGATTTGGTATTTCAAAACATACTTAATTATTCTGTTCTGGAATAGATATTGTATTTCCTGTGATCAGTTTAATTTTCAGTCCTTGGAGAGATTTTGATTAGGCGGAAGCCCCATCCACCCTCTACTGACTCCACCAATGCATCTACGTCCCATCCCCCTGTGTTTTGACATTCCCCCATTGCCAATTCGTGGACCTGAACACTACATTCCCGTGGCTGGGGGGTGCTGGGGTAGAGCTATGAGAAAGCAGATGGGAGACAGCGGGAGACAGTGTGACAAGCTGAAGGGAGATACTCAAACACAAATGGAGAGTGAAAGAAAAACAACTCTTCTAAAAGGCCTCGCATCCACCCAAAGACAGCAGGGGGAGGGGTGCACAAAAACAGAGAAAAGAAAAGAAAATGCAATATAAATAGCAGTGGCGCACCAGGAAATATGACCAGAGGGAATAATGGTCCAGTGGAATGTCAGTGGAAACTATTTTTCTTTGCTTTATTAGGTTCCCGGACTCTTTTTCTGCAGTGACGGATCATGCTTCATGTCTCGATTCCCTGGCACACTCCTTTTCTTATTTCTTGCTACTCTTTCTGCCTTTATTCCTCTTCTTTATTACCTTTCTGATCCTTTGAATTTCTGCAAACTCCATTGTGGAACAAGCAGGGGCATCTATATCCGCTCCCCCCTGGCATTTTTGACCACCTCCTGACGAGATGCTCTTTCCTTCTGTCCATCAAGAGCTGCCAATTTGTGAGAGCCTTTCATTCTCTTGATGAAAGCTGGAGCCCATGTCAGTGAAGTGCTCATAAGGACTAGTGGAGGAGTGACCGAGGGCTATTTCTCAGCCCTCATGAATGAAAGAGCACGGCAGACAAAGATGTTGGTTGCATCACTCATGGAGTTCTCAACTGTAAGCACTCTGCAAGCTTTCTTTACTCCAGTGCTTGTTGATGTGTGTTGAAGAGTCAACCAAAATACTGTATATAGAATCATAGAATCATAGAATCATGGAGTTGGACGAGACTTAAACTAATAGAATTTTTGCAGTATGTGAGGCATTCAAAGAGTAGTTGACCCTTACCACCACCACCACCATGAATTTCCATGGCCAAGCAGGGATTTGAATCCAGGTTTTTTGAAATCCTCTACCAACACCTTACCCACTCTATCATAGTTAGAGATGGGCATGAAACGGAAAAAAAATTGTTCCATTATTCGTTATTTGTTTCCTTACGTAACGAAACGAATAACAAAAATTGTGATGAAATTGGAACAAACGGAACAGAACCACAAAAATTAGGTTTGTTACATTTCGTTTTCATGAATTGCGATGCGCAATGAAATGAGTTGTTTTTAAATATTAAAAATGTCCTGAATATCCGTAAAAACCCAGCGATAATTATTTATTCTGTCTGATAATAACTACGAGTGGGGTTGGGGGTCCTTAAAACATGCATTTATGTCTTTTCTCAGATTGCTGTATTTTTTTTTCCTTTAAGGGGAGTTAGGGGACATGACCCAAAATGGCTCCCAGATGTCTAATATTGATTTCTTGGATATTAAAATGCCCTGGACATCTGTAAAAATGCAGTGATAATTATTAGAAATTATTACCTACCAGGGGGTTGCAGTCCTTAAAACGTTTGTTTTTGTCTTTCTCCCATTGCGATGTATTTTTTTCTTTTCCCTTTAAGGATGACACAAAATAGATTCCAGCCACAAGATGGATGCAAGCCATGTGTTGGGATCATGTAAATTCTTGGACAATTTCAAACAATAGCATGCCCAGGTTGCAGACTGGATAAGTGTGGCAGCCACAGAGGGCATAAAAAGTTTTGGCAGCCCCCGTCCTCCTTGCAGTCTCCGGTGGGAATTAGGGTGGGATTGCTGTCTCTGTGACTTGTTACTTTAGGCCAGCCAGGAAGGTGTGCGTCTCTGTGTTCCTGCTGGCTGCAGCCTGGCTCTTAGGGGAGAGAAAGAAGATATTTCTCTTGCAGCCTCCCTGTGTGCGTGCGTACCTCTCAGTGAATACCCTCCCCTGCCCCGCTGCCTTTGCAGCCTCCCTACGTACCTAGTCTATACTGTGTCTCTGACAGCATAATTTTTTAGTGTTTTCCCTCTGGTCTGTGGCATTGGGGGATGTCCACACGTGGAAATGCTTTAAGTCACACAAAAAGCGGGTAAAAATGAAAAACAAAAAACAAAAAAAGAAACGATTTTTTTCAAAAAATTCACAAAAAACAAAAATGAACCAAAACAGACCCGCAATGAAAAATGAAAAACCGAAACGTCATTTTTTCGATTCGTGCCCATCTCTAATCACAGCATCTTTCATTTAGAGCAGCCATGTCTAAAGTGTGGCCTGCGGGCCAGATCTGGCCCGTCAGGCCATTTTGATTGGCCTGTAGTTGGCTGGCCCACCCCCTCCCTCCCCCTCCCTCCTCCTATTAGGAAAACCCCAAGTAAGACACTCAGTGTGTTGAATTCTAAAACAATGTCAAACCAAAATGACAGGTGTCGATGCTTCACACAGAAGAAACCAAAATTGCATGGTTCCAATGTTTACGAATTTGGGATTTGAGATGCCCTAAGCACATCCGGTCTCGCCTGATTTCGGAAGCTAAGCAGGGTCAGCCCTGGTTAGTACTTGGATGGGTGACCACCAGGGAATACCAGGTGCTGTAGGCACCTGGAGCAGGAACTGGCAAACCACTCCAGTACTCCTGCCATTAAAACTCGATGGACATGGAGTCACGAAGAGTCGGTCATGACTGCAATGACACAACACAAAACACACACACACACACACAGAGGGGGGTTCATTCTCATTTTTGCAAGAACAGGCCCAAGATACTCTTGGGTTTCCCCTATTCTTGATAGCTGGATATGACCAGAAGTAACCTCATAGAACAAAAGGCCTGACCCCCTTTCTTTACCTATATTACTTTTTGTATCCGTTTTTGCTTAGCCATTAGAATTGATGGCATCTGGCCTGGATGCCTTGAAAAGGGGATTGGACAGGAGGAAAAGTCCATCACAGGTTGCAAACCATGAGGGAGATGTGTAATCTCCAATCTTAAAATGGGGGTCCTTCAAGGACCAGATGCAGGGAAGTGGTATCAGGAGATGGATATCTAGTCTCGTGCACTCCCAGAGGCATCTGGTGGGGCCGCTGTGAGATACAGGAAGCTGGACTAGATGGGCCTTTGGCCTGATCCAGGAGGGCTCTTCTTAGGTTCTTGTGTTCTTATGTTCTTATGCTCAAGCACCCACCTTTCATCCTCCTCTCTCAGATAATCCTTTTAGGAATGTGGCCCCAGGCCAATGGTTTAGATAGTCAGACCCTAAAGCTCAGCAGAGGAGATATACCATATCCTGGAAGGGAATTCAGGGAATATAAAAATGCCCCATCTCTATAGGAGAACCAGTAAGTTTGCTTCCTTCACATTTTCAGCCAATTAGGTGTAGGATCCAAATAGTAAACAAATATGAACTAATAAGATTGTATGACTTTATGACGCTTTGTTTGTTGTTGTATAAAACTTTTTACACTGTATGTCTGGGGTCTGTCTCTTACATTAAGACCCTGTCTGATTCCTTATTGCATATCAATAAAATTGGACTTTGTTTCAGCTGGCTCTCCTCCTGACCTCTTGCCAGAGTAGATTTACATGGTAACATTCTCACTGGTGAGGAATGAGCATAAAAAATAAATCAATCAATAAAAGTGTTCTTCTTATATACCTCCCCATAGTGCTTAAGCACTCTGTGGGCGGCTTACAATTTAATTATGCAGGCTACACATTGCTCCCCGCCCCAGCAAGCTGGGGACTCATTTTACCAACCTCGGAAGGATGGAAGGATGGTTCAACCATGAGCCTGCTACCTGGGATTGAACCCCCAGGTCGTGAGCACACTTTTAGCTGCAGGACCGGCACTTAACCACTGCGCCACAAGGTTGTCCTCACCTGGTAAAGGTGAGACCAGTGGAATCCATGCCTTGTGTGTACCGCTTGAAGAAGCAGGAGCTGTTGTGCAGCTAAAACTCTGCTCATGTCCTGCGGTTCAATTCCAGGCAGAAGGCTCAAGGTTCACTCAGCCCTCCATCATCCTGAGATTGGTAAACTGAGTGTGCGGTTCAGTATCTGGGGTGCAATCTGTTTTCTATATCCCATACCAGAGAAAGGCAAACAGAAAGCATCACAACTTGTGCTGTGAGACTAGTGAAACAAGGCAGGATTTAGGAGGGTGTAAAAGTCCCGTCGTCGTCGTCCCCCCCCCGCCGCCGCCGCCCCGTGTAATATCATCGCTGTCGTTCTCAGCATTTCTTCCACCCTAAAGTCTGACTTCAGCCTGTCACTTCCCATGCTGAGCGATATCATAATTTGGAGAATTTGGTTTGCCTGTTGGCTCGTTTCAAAGCTCAGCTTGTTCTGCGGAGGAAATGAGTCCCCCCCTAATCTGCAGCTATGAAATTGTGTTTCCCACTTTAATAGGCTACAAATGTTCTAGACGAACAACTCCAATTGCACAGAGTGATGGAGAAAAGAGAACAAGATCACAGCCGGGGATTTTTTTTTTTAAAAAATCCTCTCATCCAAATTTCAGAGGATCCAATCACCATGCACTTCCCCACCACCACCTCAAGTGGAATTGACAATGTGGTTAAGGAAGTTTCCTCAAAGAGATGGGGCTCTTTGGGTCCGACATCAACCACTGGTGTAACATGGGTACAGCAACATGAAAGGTGAAACGGCAAAGAACTGCAAATGCTAGGTTCTTTTGTGTGCTTATCCAACCACCCTCATATTTTTCCTTGATCAATGCAGTTGGAAGGGGGCTATATGGCCATCAAGTCCAACCTCTTGATCAATGCAGGAATCCAAATCAAAGCAGATTGGACAGATGGTGGTCCCATTTTCTAAGGCATAGTGTTGAAATCATTCAATACTATTTTTCACAACCACCAAGACGGACCGCTCTTCTCCCACTAAAAACATGCTGTTCGGAAGTCTTCTTCAAGCTTGTGATGGGGGTCTGACCCATTTCTTAACTTGCTTTCCTGGAACCCAGGGAACGAGATGAGGACAACTCAGGAGTCCTAACTCTAAAACCAGTCTGAGAAACCCATCATTGACAATGGTCAACCCTGTAGTCAAAGCAGATTTGTTAGACTGTATAGCTGCCTAGATGCCCTAAGCACATCCAATCTCACCCAATTTCAGAAGCTAAGCAGGGTCAGCCCTGGTTAGTACTTGGATGGGAGACCACCAGGGAATACCAGGTGCTGTAGGCGCCTGGAGTAGGAACTGGCAAACCACTGCAGTATTCCTGCCAAGAAAACTCCATGGTCATGGGGTCATGAAGAGTCGGTCATGACTGTAATGACACAACACACAACAGATGCTTCTTTTAAAGGTTGGACTAAAACCCAAGGAGGAGTGGCTGCCCCGCTGACATTGAAACAGCCAGCTTATGACCATCTTGCAACTGGTGAGTGGGAAAATTACAAAACCAATCCACACTGTACAGGAGCAGCCTGAACATTACGAGATCTATCAAACTTGTTCCCCAAATTAGATTCAGCACCATGATATAACTAAGGTCAACCTCAACCAAACATATATTAGAAAGGAATACAAAGATTTAAGCTGAAAGCTTGTTCCAGAGACTAGACAATAAAAGAATCAATGCAAATTAAAAGCCACATACAAACAAGCAAAAATATCCAATTTCTTGTTGAGCCCATGAATCAAATGGTTTTGTCCCGACTCTATGGTGAAGTTTTATATAAAAGAAAGTGAAATGTGGTTGCCCTCTTTTTGATGTTGCATTTTAAAAAGGAAAGATTTTTACCTACTGAGAAAGAAGACTCATGGCTTTTGCTGGAATATCAGTTTCCAATCACTTTTCCCCCCATGATAGGGGCTAAGGAATACACAAGAAGCACATTTTGGTTGATGTTAGAGGGCTTTGGCTGAGCCCAGAGATCGTTATAGCAATTTCTGGATTTTAGTCACAAGAGGTGGAGAGAAGGTCATTCACACCAGGGTCAGTGGCTGGAGGACCTTGTCTGTATTCATCTCCACTGTGTGACATCTTCCTGTGGGCCACAGGGAAGAAGCAAATTGGTTGTTAGGTCAGACTGCAGCATGGAATAAAGTTCTTCTAAAGACACACACACGCACACAAAAATCCCAAGATCAGAGTGGATCCAACTATCTCTTGCAGGCCTTTGGAGGTAGCCACAAAACCTGTACGGCTTTCACGTCTTCAGCGGAGACATCCACAAAAGATGATGTTTCTTGGAAAGATAAATTGTGTGCACCGGTTCATCTCCAGAGGTTTCTCAGGATGTGACCATTGTCCAAAACCGATGTCAGATGCTCAGCTTCATGGCCAAATCTCAGTGAAGACGTGCTCTGAACTCCTGGTGAAGACTTTCAAAGGATCTTTGGCAGAACCAGAGAAAGGAAAAACAAAAGGTATTAAAAATACTGCTTCTGCTGAAGAGGTGGAGATGAGTGCCAAACTCCGGGTTTAACCTTTAGTCTGAAGATTTTTCAAGGCAATGCAGTGACAGTGCAAACTGTCCCGAATACTGCATGGCACTAATGGGGCAAGATAAAAATTTAAGAAAGAAACAAAGAGGTTGACCAATATGAAGAAAAGGGTGGGTAGGAAAAATTGGCCCAAAGTTGGCTGAAGTAGCCATGTGTTATATTATTTATTTATTAATTTATTTAAAATATGCTTACCCCACCGTTCCCCTTTAAAAGGTTCACAGATGTTAATTGCTCACTTTAATAGTGTTCCTTGAGCTCACTGAAAGAAACAGAGAACTTAAAATTAGCTATAAAAACTGCATGCTCTCAAGATTATTCTGACTTACAGCAATCATTTCAAGGGTTAAGTATGGAATCATAGAATCATAGAGTTGGAAGAGACCTCGAGGGCCATCCAGTCCAACCCCCTGCCATGCAGGAACCCCCATCACAATATTTCTGACAGATGGCCATCCAGGCTCTGCTTAAAAGCCTCCAAAGAAGGAGACTCCACCACCCTCCACTGCCAAACAGCTCTAACTGTCATGAAGTTCTTCCTAAGGTTTAAATTGAATCTCTTTTCATGTACTTTGAAGCCATTGCCCCAAATCCTAGTCTCTGAAGCCATGGAAAACAAACCTGTTCCCTCTATAATATGACATCCTTTCAAATATTTAAACATAGCTATCCTATCCCCCCAGCCTTCTTTTTGAAAGGCTAAACATTCCCAATTCCCTAAGCCGTTCCTCATAAGACATTTCTTCCAGACCTTCAACCATCCTGGTTGCCCTCCTCTGCACCTGCTTGAGGTTGTCAACATCCTTTTTAAATTGAGGCTCACAGAACTGGACACAGTACTCCAGGTGGGGTCTGACCAGAGCAGAATAGAGTGGTACTATCACTTCCCTTGATCTAGACACTATTCGTTTTTTGATGAAACCAAGAATCATGTTGGCATTCGTGGTCGCCACATCGCACAGCTGACTCATGTTCAATTTGTGGTCCACCAAGACTCCCAGCTATTATTCAGTATTCATGTATTATTCACTCATCAGTTCATCTGCCGGCAGTCTGTAGACCAAGGCATCCTGGAAGGCAGGAAATTTGTTTTGGGTGTCCTTTGGCTCGTCCCTTTCCTAGGAGGTACACTTGGGGGCCTCTTGACTCCATAACCCAGTGCTCCTACCCATTGAGCCACCCAGCCCAGAAGCTCCAGCTGGAAATCTTACAAGAGCAAAGGAGGGGTTGATCAGGAGAAATGACTTATCCAAGGTGCAGGTGGGAATCTATAGGGAGCCCTGGTCACCACTGGTCAACGCACCCAACGGTGCTGCTTCATGGGATCTAATAGATTCTCAGTGGTGATGTACAGCCAGCAGAGATCAGACTGGAGTAGAGTGAAGCATCCCAGAAGAGCATTGCAGAAATTGTGTCCCCGGGAAAATATCCATATAGTGGGAAAGGTTGAAGATAAAGCAATTTTAAACACAGCAGCAGGGAGTGGAGGCCGAGACTGTAGCTTAAAGTGCAGTGTGCAGGAAACATTTTTCTCACCCTGCATTTACTTACAGAAGTACAAAAAAATAAAACAGTAGGGCAGTGCCTCCGGTTTTGTTTTTCTCTGGGGGTAGGGGTGGGGGGAGAGAGAGAGAGAGAGAGATCTCCCAAAGTGATTTCTTTGATAAGAGGTCTTGTTATGAAAAGAGAAGCTCACCACAGAAGAGAATAAGGACTTTAAAAAGAGAGAGAGTGAGCGCACATCTGATTCATCAACTTTCTGGCTGCTTGCGATAGCCCAGTAATAAATTAGAGATAGCTACTAACGTTACGGGTCGAGATATCGTAAGAGAAAATTAACTTTCCTTTCTAGGAGGTTGTTATCTCCTTCTCCAGTGAGGAAACCTGAAACTAGGCAAGAAGAGAGACAAAAAGGACAAACACAGATAGCAGAAATATTACACACAGTTCATGGACTAGGCTACTGACCCTCCTCCATGAATACAGGTCTGCCACTCATTGTGAACAGTGTGGTACCTTTCTCCTCTAGGACCCGAATCTTGTTGCTGAATTCTTCTTCTATAAGAGAAATCATGCAAGACTTGGCAGCAAATTATCACTACTTAACAAGGTGCTGGTTGTGCCCAGATTACGTAATTGGTTCCAGAGCCAGGCTCACCACCAGCACCTGATTAAACAACAGCCATTTCTTGTAAAACCTGTGCAATTTGGTTTAGGCAACTGTAACTTGGCACTTAGATTCTGGCCAAGATAAATGGTATAAAACAGGCCATGGTTCCCAAATTTGGCTCTCAACATATTCCGGGACTAAACCTCCCAGAAGTCCTGGCCAACACGCCTTGTGTTGACGGTTTCTGGGAGTTACAGTCCAAGAACATCTGGAGACACAAAGTTGGGAGCTGGTCTGGAAACTTTTATCCCCAAATGTTCTTGGACTACAGCTCCCAGAAGCCTGTATCATTAGCTGTGCTGGACAGGATTTCTGGGAAGTGTAGTCCAAGAAAATCCAGGGACTGATGATTGGGAGGAATGGGGACAGGTGAAGAGTGCAGCTTCAGAACCATGGACAGCAGCCTGTAAAGCCAGAATCAAACTCCGAGAGATATATGAAATGGCGAAGCCAATTTCTGATTCAGCTTCGTCCTGCCAGCCGTAAAGATTTCAGTGCAAGGGAAGGCTTGTCTGGAGAGCTGGACATGCATTCAGTCTGGAGATGAATTCAGGATTTCAAAGTATATACTGATTAGATCTGGAGTGATCAGAAGTTCAACATGTTTTTGTTCCAAGTTGGTGAACAACAGATAGATTGTTCCTGTCTGTTTAATGGAAGATGCAACTAAAGAACTTTCATTAGGGCTACCAGAAATTGATTTGGTCTTTGAAGGTAACAACAACAACAACAACAACAACAACAACAACAACAACAACAACAACAACAACAACAACAAACATTTGCTTTCTACTGAGCAAGGACATGAGAATATTTTTAGAGTTGTGCACAGATCTGTCAATGAGATGTGGTTCTCTCCCAACAGCTAGCATGCTCCAAACTTTTCAATCAAGCTTCAACAGAGAAAATTCTGTCCTAGACAGATGGCCATCCAGCCTCTGCTTAAAAACCTCCAAAGAAGGAGACTCCACCACTCTCCTTTGGGGCAGCATCTTCCACTGCTGAACAGCTCTAACTGTCATGAAGTTCTTCCTAATGTTTAAATTGAATCTTTTCCTGTAGTTTGAAACCATTTCCCTGACTCCTAGTCTCTGACACCATGGAAAACAAACCTCTTTCCTCTGTGATATGACATCTTTTCAAATATTTATAGGTATCATATCCCCTCTCAGCCTTCTTTTTGGAAGGCTAAACATTCCCAGTTCCCTAAGCCATTTCTTGTAAGACATTTCTTCCAGACCTTCAGCCATCCTGGTCACCCTCCTCTGTACCCACTCGAGGGTGTCAGAGATGGGCAGAACTGGGCACAGTACTCCTGCTACAGTCAGACCTCTTTAATCCATGTTGTGCTGCAGACACAAATTCCTATTACCATGTCTCACCATTCTGATTTCAACTGGTCCTGACACAAATCAGACAGAGTGGAATTGATTTTGTTAATAATTGGGGTTGAGCTAAATCCAATATACTGACCTGGATTGTGTACCTTTTGTACAAATGGTGCATTGTACTTTATTTTATTTTTGGCAGAACAACCACAAACCTTGCGGCATTGTTTTCAGAGCTCACACCCCTCTTGATCCTTGGGCAATCACAGGTCCCAATCTTGGGTCCCAGAGGTTCATGGACTGAATCATAGAATCATAGAATCCTAGAGTTGGAAGAGACCTCAAGGGCAATCTAGTCCAACCCCCTGCCATGCAGGAACCCCATCATCCCTCCACTGATTTCTTGAAATTCCTGCTGTCAGGAGCAAACCAAACAATTACACAGTCTGTGGCCAAGTTTTTAATTTGCAGCTCTGAGAATCCGCAAAAGTTATCACTAGATAGCCATATGATAGGGACTAATCTTATCTGAAATATTTAACGTTTTATGTATTTCATGTGTTTTATGTATTTTACCTATTTTATATACTGTATTTTATAAGCCTATTTTTAATTACTCAATGACCGTACAATGACCGTATAATAAAATTTGAATTTGAATTTGAATTTGGAACCCCATTACAATATTTCCAACAGATGACTGCAACTCCCAGAAATCCAAGTCCACATAGCTAGTGGTGAAGGTTACTGGGAGTTTGGAATCCAAGGCTGGGAACCATTGATCTACAGCCTAGTTGTGCATACTAACTGGTAGGTAACATTGTACACATTAAGCAGGCTGCTCCCTTAGTTCTTCCTCTTCTGGCTGCTGTTCACAGATGGCAATGTTACTCAGCTCCTGATTAATTTTTTTAAAAAGTCCCTGGCTTTGGCGTTTGGATCATTTTCATTCAGAAAGCACAAAACCTCTCTCTCAGCAGAAGGCCGGGGAACCATCACAGGGCTCCGTTCAGCCCTTTGCCCAGAAATGTTCAAGGTGCTGAACTCCATCTGGAAGTCTTTTCTCATTAGGGATGGAATGCATCATTTCCAGGACCAAGCAATGTTTTTTTTTTTCAACCAAGGGGTAAAAAAAGCACAACATTGTCGCTTCTTGGCTGATCCCCGTACTTCAGGAAACACAGAAATCTCCCTCCAATCGCAAATGGTCACTTGGCGGCTTGAGAGGGCCACCAATGATCTCATTTCAACTTGAAACGAAGAAGAGCTGGCAAGACCCATCCAAGTATTTTGCCATTTGGTTTCTTGGGGTGGGAGCAGAAGAGAAAGTATCTCTGCTCGTCTCAAGAGCTTTCCTCTTCCTCTTGTTTTCCACATGGCAACTCTGTCAGAGGAGGATCAATTGATTCTTCCAATTCATGTTCACGGAATCATAGATTCACAGAATACCTTAGTTGTAAGGGGCTTAGAATTAGAATGAAGAATTAAGTTTTAGGATTGGGAATACTGCTAAGGCTAGCTAATACAATACTGTAATCTACTATCTGTAGTTTGTGCACTAGATGAAGACAGAGATAAACAAAGATGAACATGAGATTGATGGAAAAACATTAGAATAATATTAATGTGAAAAAATAGTAAATATAGAAATATGAAGGTAATCTTGTTTAAGAAGAGAAGAGAATCATGAAATAATTGGGCAGATCTACTGGGAAAAACTTCTGAGATATGTAACACGGGGGAGACAAGTAATGTCTTTGTTTTTACTTTGTTTGTTTCAAAATAAAAAAATATATATAAGAAGGCCACAGAGTCCAAGCCCCCGCTCAAGGCAGGAATGCAAATCACAGGAGATCAGCTGGGTAGTTTTCTTAAATTCTCTTGAATGCCTTCAGTGTAGGAGCACTCCCCACCTCCCCTTGAGCTCATGGGTTTCATTGTTATTTATTTATTTATTTTAGAGTATTTTTAACGCCAACTTTCTCCTTGGAAAAGGACCCAAGGTGGCTTAGAGTAATGAGGGATAATATGCAGTTCATTACAATTAAGACATGTTCAAGTATTGAGAGCAGGGAACGGAGGGACATCTTGCAGCAGGCATGTCCAAACTTTGGCCCTCCAGATGTTTTGGACCACAACTCCCACAGTTCTTTGCTATTGGCAACACAGGCTTGGAATTCTGGGAGTTGTGTTCCAAAACATCAGGAGGGCTGAAGTTTGGACATGCCTATCTTACAGCATTAAAAGTACATTAAAGCTACAAGAGAATGTGAGCAGTTAAAAGGAGAGTAAAATTCCATGCAAAGTTAGGAGTGATGGAAACTAACATTGGGAAAATAGTGTCAATGTAATCACGCAAGGTTATAAGTGGTTATAAACACAAAGTCTATGTGAGCCTATAGATTCATATGAAAGACACCATCATTCGGGGAAAGCTTGTCATACTGCTCTAACAGTTAGGATGTTTTCCCTGATCTAGTCCAGTGTTTTTCAACCTTTTTTGGGCAAAGGCACACTTGTTTCATGAAAAAAAATCACGAGGCACACCACCATTAGAGTCCTGGTCTCCGTCCGTCTCCTCCTGCATCGGTTCCTTTTGGTGACTCGAGTCACGACGTCTTCTTCTCTCCGCTGCTGTGCACACTGTGCTCGGGCGGGAAGGAAGTCGGAAGATGATGTCTTCTGTGATAGGTCCAGGCTGGGGTCTTGACCAATCACAGCCCGGACATCAGAAAAGTGGAGGGTGTCCCCCTGAGGAGCGCCAATTGGCGCCCCTGCTGGCCGAGGGTGGGGTCAAAAACCCCACTCCTTCATACCCAGGACACAGTCCGGCACCCGCCTAGTGGGCGAAAATTCGACAGTTTTTTTTCTAAATCTTTCGAATTTTTCAATTTTTTCAACGGCACACCAGGCAACATCTCGCGGCACACTAGTGTGCCGCGGAACAGTGGTTGAAAAACACTGATCTAGTCAACCAAAATCTGGCTTCTTGCCACTTGAGCCCATGGTGTCACATCCTGCATTGAGGAATGATGGAGAACAGACCCTGCCATTCTCCTGCATGCCTACCTTTCAACTATATATTTCATAGAATCATAGAATCATAGAATCCTAGAGTTGGAAGAGACCTCAAGGGCCATCTAGTCCAACCCCCCGCCATGCAGGAACCCCATCACAATATTTCCAACAATATTTCTTTAGGTGGTTTAGGCACCACCCATTTGATTACCAAAGTCACGCTGGGCAGTTCACAACATAATAAACAACAATTATACATTAAATAAACATATTTGAAAAGTGCTGTCCTATTTCCCCCTCAGTCTTCTTTTCCCAAGGCTCAGTGTGTCCAGTTCTTGTTCCAACCTTTCCTTCAAGGGCTTGGTTTCTAGTCCTCATTGTCGGCAATGCTGAAGATGGATCCAGGCTGCAAAAGGTTTAAGTCTCTCTATTACAGGCCAATACAAAGGGAGAGCAGAGGAAAAGCATAAACAAAACGAAATAAGAAAATTTCAGCCCGGCCCACCAGAACATCTCAGTCTCTTGCGCTCCAGGTCACCACCCCCCGGGAGGCCCGTAAAACCTCCGCCCGGAATCTCGTTTTCTCGGTGGTGGGTCCAACACGGTGGAACCACCTTCCAAGTGAAATCAGAACTGTGGGGTCCCTCCCAATATTTAAGAAGCTTTTAAAAACTTGGCTTTATACTGCCACGTTCGGTGGTCAAGGAGGTTGATTTATTTTATAGTGTTTTTTCCCCTTCTCCCACCATCTGGCCTTAGAAATGCTTTTTATTCTTAGGTGGTTTTTTTTTTAAATCAGGTTCTGCTAACTGTTTGCTGGACTTGTTTTAGCTTATATTGTGAATCCGATTGTTGTTGTTGTTGTTGTTGTTGCTGCTGCTGCTGCTGCTGCTGCTGCTGCTGCTGCTTGCTGTTGCTGTTTGTTTCTATTTCTATATTGTTGTGAGCTTTTCTTGTTAACCGCCCTGAGATCCCATCTGGGGAAATCTGGCGGTATATAAATAAATAAATAAATAAATAAATAAATAAATAAATAAATAAATAAATCAACTGTCCAAGACCCAAATTCAGTTGAACTCAGAGAAGAAAAGTGAATAGCTCTTGTTGAAAACAAAAGCTTATGGTTGAACATTTGCCAGATAGCTCAGTGGCTGCAGGGCCAAAGGTCGGGAGTTCGATTCCCCACTTTGCCTCCTTGAGAGAGGGTCGACTTGATGACCCACAACACTTCCAGCTCTGCAGTTCAAAGGTTATTTGTGTTGGTATCTTCTCTGAAAACTGAAATTGAAGGTTAACTGCCACCACAAACATGCAACTCACTACACACCTGGGGACATTGAGGGACCCTTTTTTCTACCTTGACGCCTTCCCCTGGTCAAGGAGATAGCTAGATTCCACCCATCATTCTCTATTAGGAACCATTTTAAGAGTTAGCCACCCTCAGCTAGATGGAAAAGCAAGTGCCATCCACTTATTACAGGCTGCCTGGATGAAAAGTGGGGACATTTGACATGGATGCTACTTCAGCCCAATTTGAAGGAGTGTGTGGCCCACTTACCCAGAAATTGGTTTTGATGGTAAACATATGGGTCCTGTGACACTAATGCATAAAAGATGTGTAGTTGTTTTGCAGTGATATAGGGGATGAAGAAGAAAGGAGAAAGAATCAAAGCTGCTGTGAGATTTTAATCCTGGCCCTTTTTTTTCTTTTCCAATCACATCTGTAAAGATGTGATGCAAAGGAAACTCCATTTATTGACTTGCCTAGTTGTTCCTCACTGGAGGAGGTTTGGAATATATGCAAAATGAGGGAATCATAGAATCATGAAATAGACCTCAAGGGCCATCCAGTCCCACCCCCTACCATGCAGGAACCCCCATCAAAGTATCCCCGACAGATGGCCATCCGGCCTCTGCTTTAAAACCTCCAAAGAAGGGAGACTCCACCACCCTCCTTTGGGGCAGCATCTTCCACAGCCGAACAGCTCTAACCATCAGGAAGTTCTTCCTCATGTTTAATTTGAATCTCTTTTCCTGCAGTTTGAAACCACTGCCTAGTCTCTGAAGCCATGGGAAACAAACCTGTCCCCTCTTGGATATGACATCCTTTCAGATATTTAAACATAGATATAATATCCCCTCTCAGTCTTCTTTTGGTAAGGCTAAACATTCCCAGCTCCCTACGCCGCTTCTCATAAGACTTGGGAATAAAACAAGAATACAGCAATGTTGGTATGATTGGTTTGGGGAAAATCTTTCCAAACAGAATGCCCACTGGGACAGGGGGTGCATTTCTTCAAAACAAGAGCAATCAGGGGAGTTCATTTCAAGCAGAAGCTGGCTGAATGGTGCATTTTGGCATTGATAGAATGACAGATCTGAATCTCTTCCCAACCAATGTTGTTTTAATGGAACTGCATATCTGAAAGGTGTGCCTTGACCTGAATATGGATCGGGAGAACTGTAGACCTTCATCTTCCTCTACAACATCTGCCCTTGAAGGTCAGATGGGGTCTAACTCCAAAATAATTTGGACCTTTGCTCCACCCTCAAGTCCTTCAGCTCTGTCCTAAACGCTCTCTGTGATGTCTAAATGTCATGAGAAAGAGAGAGAGGGTGGGGTGGGGGGAGTCCAGAACACTGTGCACCCCATTGAGGCAGACCCCAAATTCTGAAACAAACCAGAGGGATTTCTGACCAGTTTGTATGAAGTCCAGTCTGAAGCAGGCAGGTTCCTTTCTAAGATACTGATTTAGAGATCAGCTCACATACAGAGCACCCATCCGATGTGGCATGAATCACTTCAGCCAATTAAGATTTTTTTAAAAAAATAATGCAGCCTTTAACTCTTCCCAGAACTCAAACCTGAGATTAGGCAGGTTTATTCCTCTCTTTAGGGTTTATTGTGTTCCAGATTTTATGGACATCCAGGTAAAAACATGTGCAGCCTTGTCCGAACCTACCAGTCTTGTCTGCCAGCAGGAACGTTGGCCACCATTTGTAGTAGACAGGGCAGTGGAAGGAAAGTAATAGCACCCTTTTGTTGAAAGGTGGGTGAGAAATATAGTAAATTAATCATCATCATCATCGTCATCATCATCATCATCATCATCATCATCATCATCATCATCATCATCATCATCATGACAGGGGTGGAGACTCCCACTTGAGTTGCACCGGTGACTCAGCTCAGGTTCAACTTGGGTTTGTTGGTTTGTTGGTTTCAATGACTTGACTAACAACTTGGAAGCTGCCAAAGGTTCCGAGATGGGAAAGGTTGTTTTTAATTGGGACTTGGACCCAAACACCTGCCATGATCCCTAGGCAATGGACTACCAAGATGGCTGAAGGTCTGAAAATCAAGCCTGAAAAGAATGAAGAGGTGATGGCTGGAATGGCGGTTTGGTAGAAGACAGAGCAAGAAATGGTGGGTCCCAAATAAGAACCTAAGAAGAGCCATGCTGGATCAAGCCCCATCAAGTCCAGCTTCCTGTATCTCACATGCATCTGGGAGTGCACAAGATTAGACCCCTGTCTCCTGATACCACTCCCCCTGCATCTGGCCCTTGAAGGTCCCTGTTTTAAGCCTGGAGATGACACATCTCCATCATGTTTTGTCACCTGGGATGGGCTTCTCCTCCAGGAATCTGTCCAATCTCCTTTCAGATAACAAGAAAAGTTCCAGTTAAACTGTAGGAAGAACTTTCTCAGAAGCAAGAGCTGTTTGGCAGTGGAATGGACCAATGCAGAAAGGTGGTTGGCTCTCCATCACTTGAAAGTTTTCAACAGAGGTTGGGTGGCCATCTGTCAAGTATGCCTTAACTATGGTTCCAGTCCTGAACATTGGAATGGGGTGGAGTTGAAGACCCCAGGGTACCTGTCAGCCAAACATTTTAATGATTTTTAGAGGTGTTCTGGGGAGATGTGATGATTCTCCTCCCCACCCCAATGCCAGCATGTCTGGGGAATCTAGGGCAGACCATGCTATCTGACATTTTGTCCACCAGGTTGGATCTTTATGGCTGACACCTTCAAGGAGAAGCAGAAACTTTGACCCTGGATGCCCATAACTTGATGCTCGGAAGCAGCTCTCAACGACTAGGCACAGAACTAATTTGTTGTGTTCAAGCGGCCAAACCATGTATTTCTGGCACACGTGAAATTGAAATACAGAGGATAATTCCATCCAATTTTGCTTCTTCTTCTTTTGAAAAATAAACAATATATCTATTTACTTATTTATTATTTTTGTTCATAAGCTCTTCTTCTGCCAAGGAGATTGGGTAGAGCATATATCTGGAAGTTGAGCCATGGCAACTGGACTTCTTTTTCTTGAGAGACTGAAACGTTTCACTGCTCATCCAAACAGCTTCATCAGTCTGAGGAAAGCTACTTGTGAGTTCTCCATTTTATAGTTCACTTTGACCTCATGGTCTGAAATAGGCTCATAAGTTGAACAATGGCCTGTATAGGCTCTAGTTGTGATCACTCACCATCCAAATAAACTCAACTGGATGACTGAGAGACAGGTAGAGGGTATAACATCACCAAACAGAACATTAAAACAAACAAAGGTGACCCTCAAAATTGACGAAAATATTTCACACTAAGTGGTGAAAGCACAGAGTAAAAAATTGTAACCATACATGGAAATTCACATTTCTTTTTACATGTAGTTTGATCAAGAAGATGCATTTTAATTGCTGGTTGATGGGTTCATTGTGTTGCTTAGTTACACACCTATTTTTACTTTCCCCTACTGAGTTCAAGGTGACATACCTGCCTCTCATCTGCCATACCTTTGTGGCAATAGCATCACAGGCAGAGCTGCAGGGTGGCTGGTTCAAAGTTTCATCACTCCCTGGAAATCTGAAGCAGGGGCTCTCTGATTCCCGGTCCGACAGTCTAACCACTACACCACACTGCCTCTCAGTTTCACAGGTCATTGTTTAGTTTTGTTTTTGGCAACTTTACCAGGTGCACAACGGAAGTAACAACACTTCCCCAGCCTTCTCAAATGCCTTGGCTGCTTAGTAGAAAATAGCCCAGACCAAACTGATTCCATTATGGATCAGGGGAATCTGTGTCTCTGCTTTCCACGTTCAGGACTTGAGAGTCTTCCTAACTCCCTCCAGGAGGGAGCCTCTGTCATTTCATGGCCCTCTGCTCTCCCTTCTGCTTCTGGGCTGCTTGCTCTCCCAGCGAAGCCGATTACAAACCCCCCACCACCAGCAGCGTATAACTTTATAGGCATCCTGACACTGGACCTTCATCAGACACAATCTTTACAAGGCTATTACATCTCTCCCTCTCCCCCCCCCTTCATATGTGTGTGCAAGCACGGGGCATGGGCTGGCAGCTGAGCCTAATCCCTCACAAAGATAACAGAGATCACAGCTCAGTGCATTTCAGAAGAAGTGCTGGAGCCTCCTTCCATTGCCTCTGACATATCGGAGGGCCTTATCGCTATGCAAGCTCCCTCTGCCAGCTGGCCACCGTTCATTCACACATCCTAAATGCTGAGCAAGGGAAAGAAATAGGAAGGCCTCAGCAGAAATCAGTCGACAGAGTGAGGCAATGGTCAAGGCAGCAGGTGTCGGGACATAACACAAGGCAAAAATCTCTGTGAATTGGCCTTCAGGAGTGCAAGCTGGGCAACTCCCTGATCTCAGAAAGGTGGATGGCTGAGTCAACCTTGAGCCGGATACCTGAGCCCATCAGGATCAAGCTTGGGTTGCAAGCAGAATCTTGACTGCAGTATTGCAGTTCAACTGCTCTACAAGGTGTCAAGCTACTCTTCACATTTAATGGAAGTATATATCCAGCATGGCTTGGAATGCAAGTTGGATTATCTTCAATGATGGCTTCTAGACTTGAGTGCTGAATGTTTTAGGGCAGACATGTCCAAACTTCCACCCTCCTTCTGTTTTGGACCACAACTCCCAGAATTCCAAGCCTGTATTTCCAATGGCAAAGGACTGTGGGAGTTGTGGTCCAAAACATCTGGAGGGCCAAAGTTTGGACATGCCTGGTTTAGGGGCTCTTTTGTGCCAGAAAACCCATTTATCAGAAATCCAGGCTGCAGAGTGAAAGGTAAAGAATAGAGATGGGCACGAAATGAATTTTTGTTTCATTTTTTTTGTTTTTAATTTCATTTCCTAACAAAACAAAAAATGAAGTGCCTTTAAAAAAATGAAAAAAAAATGAAATGAAGAGAGAAATTTCCACGAAAAGATTAGAGAATGTATTGAAATCGACAGACTCTCCGGCTTTCTAAAGGGAGACTACGATGAGATTTCTCAGAAAAGATGGCAAGAAGTAACAAACCTATTAGCATTGTGATATTACTTGGGGATTTGTTAATATGTTAAATCGTTATTTTTGGCTTGATATATTCAATGTAATTTTTAAACTGTACTCCTCTCCCCCCATACCCCTCCCCCCTTGTTCCCCCCTAAAAACCCCAATAAAATTATTTAATTAAAAAAATAAAAAAATGAAATGAAGCGAAATGGATATTTTTGTTCTGTTCTGTTTCATTTTACGTTTTTTTATTTGTATTATTTATTTTGACAAGTACTGATCTCAGCGCTTGTCAAAATAAATAATTAAAATAAGTGGCAATCAGCTGGTGTGGGGGCATGCGTGAGCTGATCGGAGCTTGTTTATAAAAACAGCGCCGATCGGCCAGCAAGGCCCTGTGGACCAGCTGATCAGCGCTTGCAAAAAATCCAAAGCGCCAATCGGCTAGCAGAGCCCAACTAGTTGTCAAAAAAAAAGTAAATAACAAACAAAAATGAAACAAAATGAAAAACAAAATGATTTTTTTAAAAAAAATGTTTCAAACAAAATGTAATGAGACAAAAAACAAAAACAAAAATGAAACGAAATGCCATTTTCGCGTTTCGTGCCCATCTCTAGTAAACAATGGTGGGAAGTGTAGTTCAATGAGATCTGGGAAGCCAAAATCGGGGACACCACTCTAGAATCAAGACAGATTCCCCAAGTCTGACTCAGAGTGGCAATCATAGCCCATGGAGTCCTCATTGCTCTCCCAAGCCTTAGGTTGGTTCTCCTTCCACCTACCTTGGTCTAAAAGCCTTCCCCTTGTGGCCCTGCTCCTAGACCAGCCTCATTTATGCCATCTGTAAGGGAGAACCCTCGGAGAGGAGAACTGTGCGATTTGGCCTCCAGAGGTCCCATCCTTGTAAATCACCTGCGCTGCGGTTTTTGGTGCCAAGAAGCAGAAGCTCAGTCTAGGGAGCTGGCCATAGCAGTTCCGTTTGGGATCCCTCAAGTGACATAGGGAGGGAATGGAATCCCAATTCCTCCGCAGCGGCAGGCAAGTTTGGCCTGAATGTCCAAGTGTCTCCTTTGCTTTGCTTTGGACTCCATCGAGGTGGCCCTTTCTGCTAAGATCCTGCCTAGTGTTCGTGACGAATGATGCCTTCAGCTTATGCATGGAAAGCACTCGTTTCCTTTTTCAATTTCCTCCTAACGTCCACTAAACGGAGTCTGTTCAGTAGCAATGTGCCTGCTCTACAAGATCAGAAGGGGAACCTTCCGAGTCTTACAAAGCCTTCCATGGTTCACCTTTATGGCCTGGGGGAGGCTGCATAGTTGGTCCTAATAAGTGGAAAGCTTATCGGTAAAGGATTCAGCTCTGGTCATGCAGCAGCTTTTTTTCATGAACCTTTTCCCGGTCTTTTTTCTTCTTCTTACATTTTTTTAATGGTGGCATGTCCCCATTTAAAACAGAATGACTGAGCAGTGAGGAGTGCAGGCACATGATCACTGTTGGATCGCTGTTTTAATGAGAGCGCCTCGTTCACGCCTCCCAGATCAACGCACAGAGTGAAGTACGACACTTATTTGAACTTTGCCTGCACCGCTCCTTTGGCGCTCTGATCTTCATGACGTCCTGGGTTATCTAGCAACCTTCAAAACTCTCGTGATGAGACCTGTAGACCAGCCTTACTGTTTATCAAACGTAAATGTGGAGCGGATCTCCCAGAGGGCAGCTTTGGCCCGACCGACTAGAGCTTCACTTCCCCTCTCGTTTTGGGTGGCCACACCTAGAGAGGCCCAAAGGTTCTCTTCCCAGAATGGGGCATTCTCAGTGGGTAGTCTTTGAGCGCCCGATGGCCTGTTATGAGTTTGCATGCCTGCTGGCTCCTGACCTGCCTTGCCGGAGTTTTGATTCGTGTAGTTTGGCTGTTGATGCATTATGCATATTGTAATTGTTATTTTTTTATTTGTTCTTTTCTATGTTATTATCAAAACCATTATGTTTTTATTATTGTATTTGATCCACTATGTGTGGCGTTTGTATGTTTGAGCAAGTTGTCTTTGCAACATGTGGTACACCGCCCAGAGTTCCTTCAGGAAAACCGGGCGGTTAACAAATACAAAAATAATAAAGTTGCATGTTCATTTGACCTTGTCATGCTTGGCCATTTTTTTTTTCTGTACAATTTTTGTGGTGACTACATGCTGTGCAGATTCATTTGAAAGGTGGCTTTGGAGGAGAGCTTTGGAGATAACCCTGGGCAGCCAGAAAGGCAAACAAGTGGGTGCTAGATTAAGAATATAAGAACCTAAGAAGAGCCCTGCTGGATCGGGCCAAAGGCCCATCTAGTCCAGCTTCCTGGATCTCACAGTGGCCCCACCAGATGCGTTTGGGAGTGCATGAGACTAGATCTCTGTCTCCTGATCCCACTCCCCTGCATCTGGCCCTTGAAGTGCCCTGGTTTTAAGACTGGAGATGACACATCTCCATCAGGGTTTGTCACCTGGGATGGACTTTTCCTCCAGGAATCTGTCCAACCCCCTATTAAATCAGGCCTGAACTCTCTCCGGAGGTGAAAATGGTCAAGAGGTGGCTGTCCTACTTTGGGAACTTCTCGTGAGAAGCCAAGATTCTCTGGGGAAGCTAATCACGCTCAGAAAAGTGGAAGACAGCAGGAAAAGAAGAAGACAAAATATGAGACAGGCCAACTCTCTAAAACAGGGGTCCTCAACCTAAGGCCCCGGGGCCGGATGCGGCCCCCCAAGGTCCTGAATCCGGCCCCTGGGACCAATTGCAAACCCCCCCACCTACCCCCTGTTTTGTGAGCAAGCCAGCCTCTGCAGCTGCTTTTGGACTGGGATCCGGCCCTCAGTGGTGTCTGGGTGGTGGTGGACCGGCCCGCTGGTTGAAAACTTTGAGGACCCCTGCTCTAAAAGAATGCCACAGGTTTTTATGTTTGGAAGAGCTGAGTGGGGCACTTGAGTACAGGACCTGGTGGAGGTCACTCATTCCCAGGGTTGCCATAAATCAGAAGCAGTTTGACAGCTCATTGCAACAAGAAGAATGCATCGACGCCTCATCCTGACAGCTTTGATCCAGAAAGGGGTTTGTCCTCTGTCCATCCATCTCCAAATGATCGCCCACTTGCCCAAACACGCGCCCACGCAGACCATGGCTTCAGAGACTAGGACTCCAGGCAATGGTTTCAAACTACAGGAGAAGAGATTCAATTTAAACATTAGGAAGAACTTCCTGACAGTTAGAGCTGTTCAGCAGTGAATCTGCTGCCCCAAAGGAGGGTGGTGGAGTCTCCTTCTTTGGAGGTTTTTAAGCAGAGGCTGGATGGCCACCTGTCGGAAATATTGTGATGGGGGTTCCTGCATGGCAGGGGATTGGACTGGATGGCCCTCGAGGTCTCTTTGAACTCTAGGATTCTATGAGTCTATGATTCTATGACCTTCCAAACACGCATGAAAAATTCAATCATCCCATTAGCAAATCCCAAACAGGGCAAGAGCGCAGAATGCAACTCCGTAGTCTTGGCTTAACGTTACTGATGAAAGTACCTGCTTGTGGTAAGGTAAAGTTTATTATTACGGCATCAAGCCAGACATAAGATAAAACAGAATAGAGCAGAGTAAAATAAAATATGAAAAGCATTAGCTAGAGAGTTTAAAGACTGGCAAACATTACAGTGATCAATATATAAAACAAAAAAGTTATTTTTAAAAAGCCTTTAAGACAACAAATATAACAATATAAAACCAAGGTTTAAGAGCTCAGCTATCTATCTGTTGCTGTGACATGCCGCCCAGAATTTTGCCACCAGTTCAGTAGTAGTTCGACTTTGGTCAATTAGCAATTGATTACAATAGTCCGAGTCCGATTGGCCTGCCATAACTTTTAAGAGTGGTGTGATGTATTTTGCCCGGGTCTTTTTATGCCTACTGCATCTGAGCATCATATGCTTGTGGCTACCGATGGGCAGTCTTCTTAGAGGACACAGAGGCATCCGTGACTTGCATGAGGAAGGAAGGCGCTTCTCTGGCGTTTGCACACCGCCTTCAAAGCAACTCGTTCAGTAGCTGCCAGCATTCTTGATCGGAGCACATTCCAATAGAAGAACGGGAGGATTCTCCGGAAGGCCAGGTGAGAAAAGAAGAGAGAAAAAGTAACCCTCTGGACAACCCCAAAACCTGCAATGAATAAAGTGTGAACTCTGCATACTGCAAGTTCACAGGTGTTGCTAGAAATATATAACAGTAGCTTGCAATAAATAAATAATATCACAATAAGAGATCAGAAGGGACCGGGAACAGACGAGAAAACCAAACCAGAGTTTTTGAGACCATTTTGCCTCCTGTTGGGAAAGTAAATGCAAAAATGCCAGAAACAGAAGATGGGTAATTATTGTTTGTTTCTCTCCATGAAGACACAAATTTGGCCTGCACCAGAGTTCTAAAGATGCTGTTAGGAGATTTTGCTGGGCTTAACTTGTTTTAGACTCTCTCGCACACTCCTTTAAAAAAATCCTCAATTTAAAAAAGGAGAAAAGCATCTATGTTTCTATGTTAAGGAACCCCTGGCTTCCCATTGCCAGACCACCCTAGGAGACTATCCATGGGGAGTTGCAATTATCGGTATCTCACTAAATTAGAATGAGCCTCTACCCAACGAAGAAAGCAAATTAGTCTTTTCAAATGAGCTGTACACCGACTTTGTGACTCAAAGACTCGAACTGAAGTCATTGATAGATCTTAATGAGTGATGCACAGTTCTCTCTTGAGAAATGTTCCTTTGTTGATCACAAAGGATTTTTTTAAAAGCATCTTTTAATCTTCTTTATCTACTTTCTTCCCACTCCTACCCTAAAGCATCATCTCCAAACAGGGATAGAACTTCTTGCCTTGCAGAACTGGGATTTATAAGAAATGTATCCAGCCCCCACATCTGGCTGTGACTCATCCTTTGCTTTGGATGTTCATAAATTTAGAACATTTGCAGCGTATCAGAGAAATAAAATATGTAGCGGACCATGTGTGACTGCAGAAAAATGTGTGAAACTAAATATATGTACCATTGACCATCATGCACATGTACAATTTTAATCACCAGTAAATGACCAGCTAAGTTCTAAACACTTAGTCAATGGGGAAAATGCATATGGAAAAGGTCAACCAATTACAATATAGGAGGAAAAATCATATCTCACATTACAGCAGGAGTAAAGCAGGACTGATACTCAAGTGTGGTGTAGTGGATAGAGTGGTGGGCTGATCACTCCTGATCAGAAATGGAAGCTCATTAAGTGATAGAGAGTTCCAGTAAAGCCAATGCAATTCTTGTTGCATCAACAGAATCATAGTGTTTAGATCGGGGTGCCCAAACTTTTTGTAAGGAGGGCCATATTTGGTGGCTGAGAATGCGTCAGGAGCCAGTTGCTCCCCGACCCTGCCACCCCACTGCAAGCCCCACCCACTGACCCCTTGCATCCCCATCTGCAGGAAGGCGGGGACCAAGAGAGGGAGGAAGGAAGGTGGGGAACAAGGAAGGGAGGAAGGAAAGAAGGAAGGAAGGTGGGAACCAAGGGAGGGCCACTCAGAATGGCCTGATGGGGCGGATTTGGCCCCCGGGCCGGACTTTGGGCAAGCCTGGTTTAGATCAAGGGAGGTGATATTACCACTCTATTCTGCTCTGGTCAGACCCCACCTGGAGTCCTGTGTCCAGTTCTGCGCTCCTCAATTTAAAAAGGATGTACAGAGGAGGGCGAACAGTATGGTTGAAAGTCTGGAAGGATCGCTCCTGTGACATTCAGAATAAAACCCACAGGAGATTCACTGACATCTCCCTCCCCCCCAGACATCAGGGTCCTTTTTCTACATGGGCTGTGGCTGTTAGCAACTCTGCCTGCACCCACCATTCACACGTTGTCCAGGCACACCTGCCCCCTTGAGCACAGCAGGAGTTTGGGGGAGGATGTCTCCACCCTGCCTCAATTATTCCTTGAACGTCACTCTTAAATACTTTATCACCCTGTTGATACACTCAACTGAATGGCATGTAGCTTCAAATTAAACAAAATTTGGCATGCCTCTTCAAATTCTTTGCTTTCCAACCCTCCATTCCTGCTCTGAATTATTTGATAGAGAAGCCGGTTGGAGCTTGTTGAGGGGGGTGGGGGAGGGGGTTTCTTCTCTCTTTCTTGGAGACATAGATGCTTTTCAATTTATTTGATGAGGAGATGTACGTTTTCCATTTACAATTTTCAGCCCCATTACGCGGGGTGCCAACGATCTGCATGCTAATGTTGTCAGCTTCCTTCTAATTACATGTCAGGCCCAATTATGTTACCAAGCCAGGGGGGGGAGCAGTTTCACACACAACCCTCTGAAGAAAGCGGGATGTTTTTTGTGCTGTGGGGTATGTGTCAGTGTGGAGTGGCTGAGACTACCTGGTAGCATGGACCACCCTTCTCACACATTTCATCTTCGAGCAAAATCAGGTATGATGTAGGGCAAAGCAGAGCTTGGAATTAACATCTCATAGTTGTTGTGAGTTTTTCGGGCTGTTTGTTACCTAACCAAATGGTAGGACACATTTTGTTTTGTTTTGTCACAAAACACCCCCCCTCCAGAGTGAAATGATTCATCCTAGAGGAATCAATGGCAGGGGAGCACATGATCTTCCCTAAAAGCCCCCCAAATTTGGAAAGTTTTGGGTGCCAGGATGCTGAGTTATGAAGCCCCAAAGGGGTTGCCCCAGGAACAAATATTTCTATTGGAATCGGAACTTCGGAATTCTGGTTCCAATAGAAATATTTTTTTCTTGGGGCAGCCCCTTTGGAGCTTCATAACTCAGCACCCTGAACCCCAAACCTTTTAAAATTTCAGGGGGTTACCTAGAATCGCTTGAGGAAGCTCCCCTGCTATTTTGGGTCCTTTAGGACCCAGGGGAGCATACTAGCATTTTGTTTCGTTTTGTTTCGTTTTGTAACAAAACTATTTTAAAAATTCATTGCGGACAAAACAAAACAAAACTACTGCAGAAACGGACTGAAACACTACCTCTACCTTGTACTGTAAGGCCCCTTCCAGCTCAATCATTCTATGGTTCTCTGTCATGAGGTCACTTCAGACATAGGCCCTTTGTACACAACCCCTAAAAGCCGCCGCAAATGGCTCCCAGATCCGGAGCTTAAAATTGTTTCCCCACCAGCTCTGGAGTTTACAGATAATTAAGTGCGACTATGCCCACCTAAGCGCGTCCCAGTGCACTTTTCAGGTACCTGCTCTCTGGAGGTGAAAATTCCTGATGCGGATATAACAGTAGTGACTGCCGGGCTCTCCTTGCTTCTGTTTGTTCTTTTTTTGCCCCCCGCCCCTTTAAGAGATCTGAATGCAGTGCCGGGATGGCAGAACGGAGGTGAGCAGCATTCTTTTCTTCCTTTTTTTCTCCCTCCCCTCACGCAGCCAGCAGCCAGGAGTGTGGAGGGGGTGGGAAAGCAGGAACAGCGACAAACCCCTAAGATCTCCGGTCCGAATTTAAGTGGCCAGCGGATCTTAGGGGTCATGTGAAAAGGCCCATAGGGTGACCAATTGATTGAGTGATGCCCTGGATACAGCGACAAACTAGGATTCGGGTTAAAACCCCTACTCAGTCAATGAATCTGCATCCAGTGTTTAAAGCACTCCTCGAAAATTTCACATACTTCGAAAACCTGATTCGGGCTCTAATAATTTGGCTTCAGTTTGGCAGAGAACAACATAACCTATTTCAAGCACAGTTTGAAAACTGCTCCCATAGGGGAAAAAACACCCTCCCTACACACAGAGAGAGATATACAACCTGGATAATCTGAAGTCTCTGCAAGTGTCCCTTGAGCAGCAGGTGGGCCCTGTCCTTGTTTCCTAGTAACAGGGTCCATTTCACCATAAGGCTGAGTGAGTCAGCTGCCTCCAGGAACACATTTCACATATCAGGAAAGGGCAGTACATTCTCATTATATAAATGTGCTTCTTATTGCATTCTGCAGTGGCTCTAGCCACCATATTCTTAGGTGTGACATGTGGTTTCGACATCTCCTCCATAGAAACAAGTGATGGATCCTTCAGCAGCCTTTCTGCAACTACCACTATTTACCCATGCTGCAATTCTCTTTCTTTCTTTCTTTCTTTCTTTCTTTCTTTCTTTCTTTCTTTCTTTCTTTCTTTCCTTCCTTCCTTCCTTCCAATCTTTGAATCTTCCAATCCACTCCTTCTTGCCTTTTCATCATTCACTTCTTTCTTTTTCTTTCTTTCTTTCTTTCTTTCTTTCTTTCTTTCTTTCTTTCTTTCTTTCTTTCTTTCTTTCTTTCTTTCTTTCTTTCTTTCCTTCCTTCCTTCCTTCCTTCCTTCTAGTCTTTGAATCTTCCAATCCACTCCTTGCCTTCTCATCATTCACGTCTTTCTTTTTCTTTCTTTCTTTCTTTCTTTCTTTCTTTCTTTCTTTCTTTCTTTCTTTCTTTCTTTCTTTCCTTCCTTCCTTCCTTCCTTCCTTCCAATCTTTGAATCTTCCAATCCACTCCTTCTTGCCTTCTAATCATTCACTTCTTTCTTTCTTTCTTTCTTTCTTTCTTTCTTTCTTTCTTTCTTTCTTTCTTTCTTTCTTTCTTTCTTTCTTTCCTTCCTTCCTTCCTTCCTTCCTTCCTTCCAGTCTTTGAATCTTCCAATCCACTCCTTGCCTTCTCATCATTCACATCTTTCTTTCTTTCTTTCTTTCTTTCTTTCTTTCTTTCTTTCTTTCTTTCTTTCTTTCTTTCTTTCTTTCTTTCCTTCTTTCTTCCAATCTTTGAATCTTCCAATCCACTCCTTCTTGCCTTCTAATCATTCACTTCTTTCTTTCTTTCTTTCTTTCTTTCTTTCTTTCTTTCTTTCTTTCTTTCTTTCTTTCTTTCAATCCATGCCTTCCTTCCTTCTTTCATTAAGTGGGAAGCTTAAAGAGTGGGTGTGGCTGTGTTAGAAGGTCCAGTTAGAAATTGGTTAGGAGAAGACAGTCTGTTTGCAGCCATGGAATTCCCAATTGTATGTATCTATTCCTTGTTTGCTTTACTTATTTTCTATCCCATATAAATGAAAGAGCTCAACTTCCCTTTTTGATTTTCTAAAGGGCGCGTCTTCTAGAAACCTGTGCCTGAGCATGTGAAATGCAGTAAGGCTTCCTCCCCACAAGAGACAGATCAACTGTTCTAGACAAAAATTATCTCTATGTTGGAGAAAATTTCTGCCACAAAACTGCCATTTGACACGGTCAAAGCCTGTGTTTCATTTCAGATTTTCCACAACACTAGTGAGGAAGGGCAGTGGTTGCTAGTAGGATTATCTTGTAATGTTTACTTAGAAAGGAAGTTAGGGTGCCTGAGTGGGGGAAACCCAGCCCCAGGTATCAGAACTAGGCCCTTCAGAAAGGACTGGAAATGAACTAGCAACAGTACCTGTAAATGGAACTCATGATGCAATTTTACAGTGCCATCATTTCCCACCTGATTTGTAGTCACAATGGATTATACACTAATTAATCTAACCATGTCATTCATTTCCACCACTTTTACATACACACCTTCCTCTGTGGCTAAATGGAAAAAGAAAGCCCTCATCCTTGACTCAGCTCAGATCCAGACACGCAGAAACCCCGTAAGAAAATCCCACACATTTCGTTTGCCGTGACTTTTCATGTGTCCTCTGCATCCTTCTTAAGAGGGGTGGCAAGGCATTATTTTAAAGGTCACTCAGAAAAGGGCTTACAGTGTTTTGACATAAGGGAATGAGGCTGCTAACGCAACTGGCATCTGGTGGCCACCCTGAAACCGTCTCCCCTTGAGCGATGCCTGATCATTTGGTCAAGAATGAAATTCCAGATATACGAAAGGAAACTGCCACGAGAACGCCATGAATATTGGATTGCGGTGGAATCAGAGAGGGCCCAACTGCCACCTGCAGAGACACAGATGTGGAGGTTGAGCCATCTTGCATATCACTAACTTTCATCCACTGTCAGTTTGCAGAAAGCAACTGCTGGGTGAGTGTCAGTAAAAGTTGATCCTGCGGAGAGAAGGTGAGTGGTCTATGAGTGATTGGATCTCAGCTGGTCCCAGAGCTGGGATTTAAGGCTACAGACCGAGAGGATGCAGGTTACATCAGAAGAAACCAGTGCAATGTGAAAGCCAGGCAGTAGGTAGTAGCGGTGATAAGATTAAGCTTCTTCGGATTATTTAGGCAAACACTGTAATTCTCTGTGATAGAGCTCTTTGTTCATAGAAAGGACACAGAATTAATTTGTTCTTATTTTCCTTCCCCCTTGAGGGTTCAATAAATTTTTCTGGCGTGGTGCATAAGAGGAGTTTTGCAACAAAAAAAAGAGAAAAAAGAATAAGTGGTGCAATTGGTGCAAATTCAAAAATTAAAAGCATCGGATAGGTTGTACACATCTTCTTAAGAATGAAAGACACCCAGGCTCCCTCAGAGATGCTTTCATTCAAACTGACTATTGAATCCCTCATCCAGTCAAGAAGGCCTCATGAAGCAAGGAGGATGAGGAATTTCCTCCACGTTCCAAATAGTAGCCAAACTTGCATGCAAGAGGCTGCAGGTTCAAGTACCAGCATTTCCAGGTAGAGTACTTCCTGGAAAGATCATTGACTGACACCTTGGAGAGCAGCTGCTATTCTAGTTAGACAATGCTTATGCATCTGGACTAAGGGTTACCCTAACATACACACATGCATGGTGCTATTTGTCCCATGAAAATATTGGATTTGGTTGCTTGGTGAGGTCAGAAAATTGTCTACAGAGAGTTAAGGAGGATAAATATGTTTACTTTAGTCAGGATTCCCCACTAGACAGGTACTGAAATGAAACAGGGCAGAACAGCTGCCGTTCGGTACTGGGACCCACCTTCCAGAATGAAATCAACCAGTCTCTTCCCTTGTTTTGAGTAGCGCAAGGCTAAACTCTAACGAGGAAGAAGCCTCTGATATGTCATCTTTCACTCTCCCTGGAGCTGGCCAGTCAGGAGCTGTTCAGGGACATGCATCATCCCCACTTACCACCCCTCAAGGGGCCTTTTTACACGACCCCTAAGATCCGCTGGCCACTTAAATTCGGACCAGAGATCTTAGGGGTTCGTAGCTCTTCCTGTGTCCCCACCCCCTCCGCACTTCCTGGCTACTGGCTGCGTGAGGCAGGGGAGAAAAAGAGAAAGAAAAGCATGCCACTCACCTCGTTCTGCCTCTCGTCTCTGTAAAAGTAGCTCTTAAAGGGGTGGGAGCCAAAAAACAACAAACAGAAGCAAGGAGAGCCCCGCACTCACTATCCTTACACCGGATCAAATAATTTTCACCTCCAAAGAGCAGGTACCTGAAAGCTGCGCTGGGACGCGCTAAAGTGGGTGAGGTCGCACTTAATTTCCTGTTAACTCCGGAGCTGGTGGGTAAACATTTTTAAGCTCCGGAGCTGGGAGCCATTTGCCCCGGAGTTTAGGGGTCATGTATAAACGCCCAAGGTCACTGGGTCCATTGTCATACTGCTCTTACAGTTAGGAACTGTTTCTGATATTCATCTGAAGTCTAGCTTCCTGTTATACTTGAGCTCATTGTTGCACATCCTGTATTCTGTGATGACTGAGAACACATCCTGCCCTTCCTATGTATGACAGCCCTTCACATCTTTAAAACGTGCTATCTTTTCTTCCCTCTGGCTTCTTTTCTCTAGGCCAAACATGTCCAGGTCTTTCAGTCTTTCCTCCTCGGTCTTAGTTCCCTGTCCCTTGATAGTTCCAATTTGTCAGCAACCTTCTTAAAATGCAGTGGCAAGAGATGCAGCAATCTAGACGTGCCCTAACCAGTATAGAGGTGAACTAGTACCATGTGGCATTTGGAAGCCATACTTCTATTATTGCAGCCTAAAACAGTACTTGCCAGTTTTCCCGGGAAGTAACTCAGGAATAAGCAGATGTTTGAACACCTGGGCTCCTGGAGATGGTCCATTCTGCTCTGCAAAGAAACGGGATTCAGATTTCATATCAGCAGTGGAATGAAGAGCTACTGAATGCCTTGTTCTTGTCAGCAAAATCTGTCAGGACATAACAAGATATGGAAGTCAAAGAAGGAGCTTCTGGACCCCCTCAGAATCCTTATATCCTATCTAAGGCATCTCCGACATCCCTTTGGAGAACAGCAAGGACAACCTTACCCATTGAGAAGGTCCTCTACAAGGGTTGGAACAAGCTTGGGACTCCAGTGTTTCCATCAGTCATGGAGATGGAACTCGGTGTCCACTGATAACTTTTGTAAGTGGTCCGGAAGTTGAGTCATGGCAACTGGACTTCTTTTCTTGAGAGATCGAAATGTTTCTCTGCTCATCCAAGAAGCTTCATCACTTCCTCAGGCTGATGAAGCTGCTTGGGTGAGGAGTGAAACATTTCAGTCTCTCAAGAAAAGAAGTCCAGTTGCCATGAGTCAACTTCCAGGTAAACTCACCTGGAGGACTGAGAATCTTTGCAGGCATTTTGCAACGGGCCTTAAAATGTGAGGGCTGCTTTCCTGAACTTGTTGAATATCAACAGAGTTGGCTGAGAAAGTTCCAACACTCCGTTGTCTTCTAGCTGCCACTTGCCAACTGCTGAGCATGTCCGACAAGCGAGTCACATTATTCATTAGCTGATTTATTTATATCGGAATCTGCCTGTCAGGGAAAGCAAAAGAAGTCAGCAACCCATGGAGCGTATGAGTGCTTGGATTCTGGTGGGAAAATATTCATCTGTTTTAGGAAGAGGTGATTAGCATGTGCTGATTGAAGGCGTCGGGCAAGGCCAGTGATGCTCTGAAAGTGGAATCTGGCAGCTTGCCAGTCTCTTCCCCTGCTTAAGAGGGAAGCTACAGATGGAAGCATTGCTTTGTCGTCCAAACGAAAGAAAAGCATCACCACCAAAATTATTGTTTAAAAAAGGTGTCACTTCTCACATGAAACTTTAGGAATTTCATAATCGTATAGGAACTAGCACATGAATCTTATGGGTAAATATGAGTTTTTTTCTGATTTCTTGGACTCCAGATCCTATAATTCTTCATTTTGTGAGTTCTCCCTGTCACCTGGACACCTTAGGGACACCTAACTACAGCTCACCTACAAAAACAGCATTAACGGGGAAGCTCTGATGTGAAGCAAGACCTATCTTGGGACAGGGTTCTTCTTCTTGTCCCAGGGCTAGCTGGGAGCTTTGTTTCTGAACCAGCTGGGACTAGGTGGAGAACAAGGGTCTCCATGGCTATCATGATGGATGCCTAAGGACAACCTCTGGGTTGGAGAGAGAGGCAGGATCTCCCTCAATGCCATTGGCGGGGAATCGTAAGCAGGTGAAGACATCTGCTTGGGAATACCCTGAAGCAAACGGTGAGCCGCTGTGTGAGACAGAATGCTGGACTGGATGGGCTGTGGCCTGTTCCAGCAAGACTGTACTTATGTTAGGTCTAGCTCAGTCTCAAAACTAGTCTTAAAAATGTTAGACATGAATACATTTGGTGGGAAATGACATGCAGGAAGATTGAACACTTTTTTTGGGGGGGAGGGAGGACCAATTCTCAGCTGGGATATCTCCTATCTATTTCCGGTGAGCGTTCGAGTTACAGTGAAGGCCACAAGGAAGATGGAAACGGTAGACACTAGAGATGGGCACGAATTTAAAAAATGGCATTTCGTTTGTCGTTTGTCGTTTAGGGGGTCCGTTTCGGTTTGTTTCCATTTTTCATGATTTTTTGCAAAAAAATATTTTCGGTTTTCGTTCATTTTGTTACCGTTTTGTTACCATTTATTTCATTTTTGTGATTTTTTTTAGCATTTAAAGCAGTTCAATGTATTGCCATAACGAAAACAAAATGGATGACAAAATTTCTGGTGTTTCTGTTCGTTTCGTTTCATTTCGGAGACAAAATTTGTTTGTCGTTTCATTGCGTAACGAAACAAAAAAAGAAAACAAAAACAAAAACAAAAAACTGTTCATTTCGTGCCCATCTCTAGTAGACACTCCTCTCTTCCTGGTACAGCCATGGTTGGAATGTGACTTTCATCTGAATGTATGTTCTCCTCGAAATCCCCCTGGGTTCCTAAGGCAGCATCGGTCTGTTTGCCAAGCTGTAAAGGGAAGTGAACGTTTAACTCGCCCTTTGAAATATCACCCATGTTTGTTCTTGCCGAGACACTCGCAGATGTGCTAAAAAGGGACCCATTTCAGACTAAGGGGGTTGCTAATAAATCGTAGTTTGGATTGAAGTGTCAAGTCTCCAACATGGGACTGTTGGCATTCTAAAGAGCAAACTCTCCGAATCGCTTTGGGCACGCAGGCGGACGCTGCTGGTTCGCCAGCGACACCTGTCACTGCAATACTAATGGATGGTGCATTCCACATTTTACATACACAGAAAAACTTGGAGTGCCTAGGCATGTGGATTGCCTGATTTGATAGTTCTGCTTATATAAAGCAAAAAGTGTTCTGCTTATATACCGCCCCATACCACTTTAAGTAGTCTCTGGGCGGTTTACAATTTTAATTACAGTGTGCAGGCTACACATTGCCCCCACCTCCCCAAGCAAACTGGGTCCTCATTTTACCGACCTTGGAAGGAGGGAAGGCTGAGTGAACCTTGAGCCTGCTACCTGGGATTGAACCCCAGGTCATGAGCACAGTTTTACCTGCAGTACAGGCATTTAACCACTGCGCCACGAGGCTCATTTAGTTGTTTAATGCATTTATATATATTAATGTCATTGTAAATTTGCTTCTGTTTTTATCGTGTTTTATTGCTGTAGCTCTGTTATTGCATGTTTTGTTGTCCAATTGATGTCTGTAAACCGCTTTGTGTGATGTAGATTTTAAAAAGCGGTATACAAATTGAAATAAATAAATTTACATTAATAATAGTATTGAGGAATGTAGGAAAGAGGGGCGTACATCTTGCAGCCTGTTTTAGGTAAGAAGAAATGGAAATGGTGGGGAAATCCCCCTTCCCCCTCCTCCCAAGACATCTTTTAAGACTCCTGAGATGATTTGGGTTAATTTTCTGTCTTGATGAAATATCGAGCAATGAGGAATTACTAAAACAGTTGTGCAAAACATCAGCTTTCCTGTGTACATTTCTCCAGGAATGGAACTTGGAAGTATAGAACTGGAGAGTTCCTTACACAAGAAAAGATGAACTAAAAAAATAATAATCATAGTGAGACAAGGGACCCATTTTTCAAGAGAAAAATCAAGAAATCTTGCAGGTATGGGGGAAAAAAATCTTTCTGAGAAATCTTGATCTGGTGAGACTCCAAAAAGTGCCAAGAAGATGAAATTAAATAGGAATAAATAAATACTGAGTAAAAATGAGCCTACACTTGTCAGGTTCTGAATGTCAGCAATGGCCCAAGAGATCTAAGCCACTTTTCACCCATTGGGTTGGTGGTGACGGTGGTGCCATCCAGTTCTCTCTGTCTCATAGCAATGCTATGAACGGACCATCTCCAGAATGTCATCCCCTCAACAGTCCTGTGCATTGCTTATTTTAAGCAGTTAGTCCATCTCTTATTCGGTCCTCCTCCTTTCCTGCTGCCTTCCACCATTCCCATTCCTCAGCTTCCCCATATTTGCCTCCTGGCTTGTTTTGATCTGTGATTGACTCTAGGGTGACCCAGGATCTTCACCCCACCTTGGGTTGCTGGAGCATTTGCCCTTCAAACAATTGGGGATGGTGGGGAAAAGCCACCACTTCCGTCAGGCATTGAAACACCAAAGAGTGAGAAACCAGACAACATGTCCAATCAGGATCCGCACACACACAAACGGTGTTCATGGCTGGATGATCTGCTGGCGCACCAGGGGGTCAAGAGGCACAGCTGCCGCAGAGGCCGAGACATCATTTCTGCAGTCAATTGAGTACACAGTTGAGCGTTATGCTGTGAGTCATATTCACGCAGGGCAGCTTCAAGTGCTTGTCTGTTCAGAAACCAAGAAGAAAGACCCTGAAGGGAGAAACTGCAAAGTCAGGAGCGAAGCGTCAATGGATGAAACCTCAACTAAGCAAGACGGGTTACCTTCCGATATTTTCTGAAAGCACATGCTCTCCGGTGGACAGAAAACACAGAGAGGAGTACAATGGACCCTTGTATAACAAACAGCTTGTATAACATAAAATTTGCACAACATAAACCATTCCGGAGATAGGGGAAATTTGCTTAACAAATGGGGAGAATCTGTACAACATAAAAATGGGATCACTCTGGGTATTTGTACACGACCCCTAAACTCCGCAGCAAATGGCTGCCAGCTCCGGAACTTACAATTGTTTCCACACTAGCTCCGGAGTTTGCAGGAAATTAATATATTTTATTTTATTTATTTATTTATTCAACTTATATGCCGCCCACTACCCAAAGGTCTCGGAGTTTGCAATTTAAAATAGTTATAAATAAAATATCAATAAATCATCAAACAGTAATAAAAACCTTCTTTAAAATCATCATCCTAAAATTGTCATCAGTGGACCCACAATCTATATTGTATCAATTAAAAACCTTCTGGAACAGGAAGGTTTTTACCTGGTGCCGAAATGTAATCAGTGTTGGCGCCAGGCGGATCTCAATTAAGTGCGACCACGCCCACCTACGCGCGTCCCAGCGCACTTTTCTTGTACCTGCTCTAGGAGGGTGAAAATCCCCAGGTTCGGATTTAATCTGGTGAGTGTGGGGCTCTCCTCACTTCTGTTTTTTTTTGCCTCCCGCCCCTTCTCTTAAAGGGGCAGGAGGCAAAAAACAAACAAACAGAAGAGAAGGAATCAGAACAACGACAGGGCTCCGGGCAGCTTCAGAGGTGAGCCTGCATTTTTTCCTCTCTTTTTTCCTCCCTCCCCTCACGCAGACAGGAGCAAGGAAGTGCGGAGGGGTGGGGACGCAGAAAGAGCAATGAACCTCCAAGATCCCTGGTCCGAATTTAAGTAGCCAGCGGATCTTAGGGGTCATGTGAAAAGGCCCTCTGTTTTCAATGCATTCCTATGGGAATTTGTATAAAGGAAAATTTACTTAACATAATTTCATTTGGAACGAATTAATTCCTTTATACAAGGTATCACTGTATTTTGAGTGACTCTCTCTCTCTCTCTAAAGGAGCAGATCAAGACCCAGTTCAGAGACTTCCACACTCTGGGAACTGCAGGGCAGTAGGGTAAATTCCTCATCCCCACCCCTGAGCAATGTGTTTTGCAAAGCTGAATATGCAGTATTTATAGCAAGACATCTTAAGGTGAATGAAACCAACTGAAGGCAAAAGAATTAATTTATCTACCTGTAGCTCAAATAAGATTTTGCTTCAGGGTGAATTAGGAACGCTTCAAATCAATGATCCAATTCCTCTTTTCAGATGAAGTCACAGATTCTTAAATGCAACCTGCCCTGGTAATGTAGGGTGAAATCCAGGCATACACGAGAACCCGTAGAGGCCCACTGAATCAGTGAGAATATGAGGAGTTGAGTGAACAGGAGATTTGAAGGAGTGGCTATGTTCAAACAAAACAAAACTGGAGCCCACCAACTGAAAACAGCTCAAAATTATGGTTCAGGTAAATTGGTAGATATGCCCAAAAAACAGAAACATTCTAAACATAAGGCAGGATGCATGTCCAATATTGGAAATACATTTATAGATCCTTTTCACATGCAATCCTATATTATTTTTCAGCCACCAAAGAAGAGTGGGGTTAGCTTCTCCTATTATAAAAATCACAATAAGTCAGAAACTCTTGCAAACAGTTTGGAGCCATCAGGTCAATTCTGATCTATTTTCTCCTCCCAGTTGCTACTCACTTAATTTTTCATCCATGAACCCCAACTTTTCAGTCCAGCTGCCGTTCAGTAAAGGAAACCTCCCTGAAGTGAAATTGGATGTTTCATTTGGGAAATGGAGGGGGGTCTTTTGGGGGAGTTCTTGGGTGCAATGTCCAAGGGACTGGACGGCAGCCAGGAAAGCTTCAACAGACATTGGAAAATGTCATGAGCAAGATTTTTGTCCCAAGGCAGCTTGGGATCGGCCTTGGGGGCTCTCTGTGCCTGACGAAATCATAGAAGAGCATCAGAACTAGTGAAATTTCTCAGAGTTGCTGGATAGCTCAGTGGCTTAGGTCCCCGGCTCCAGAGCTGGAGGTTGGGAGTTCAATTCCCCACTGGGTCTCCTTGGGAGGGGTTGGTTTATCTATAACTTTCCTTCCAGCAATGCAGTTCTAAGGCCTTTATGATTATTCACAGCTTCAGTCAGAAGTCTTCAGCTTGCCAGATCATGGACCATGCAGTTAGGGGGCATACTCTGATGCCGCCTCACCCCAGTCCATTCTCGAGGAGACAATGCTTTTGGACTTGCCTGGGCAATCCAAAGTTGACTCGGGAAACTTTCCAGTAAGAGTTGCCTTGGCAGTAGAAGAAAAATAAGTCCTCTGGGTACAAGAGAATTGCAAGTCCTTTTGGGAAGCATTTCAACTCTTTCATTTTGCATTTGAAGAGTGCCTCAATTCCCGCAGCTGTCACGGAGACAATGAGGAACGCAAGATGCTCCCTAAATGTTCCTGCAGACAATGCTTCATTACCTAGGCTGAGCTCATTTGCAGACAATGGTTCATTACAGCCCTTCCTGCCAATATCCTGTTGTTTGAGGCATCATTTCCTTCTCTTGAAACTCTTCAAGGAAGTTGCGTGTGAATATCCCTTGTAGGGGAGAGGCAAGCCATTGTTGTTCTGTTGTGTACCCATCCACTGTTGTTTCAATGGAGATCCAAAAAGATGATCATACCCAGACTGAAAGAACAGGGCATGTTTAGAAAGTCTGAAAGAACTGGGTGTGTTTAGCTTGGAGAAAATGAAACTGAGGGCAGATATGATGGCACTTTTCAAATATAGTGGACCCTTGTATAATAAGTGGTTTGCCTAACAGAAAATCTGCTTAAACGAAAAAGATTCCGGAGATAGGGGAGAATCGCTTACCAGAATCGCCTATGGGGTGAAGCCATACAACAGAAAAATGATCACGATCAGGGATTAATCCATTTTCAATGCATTCCTATGGGAAATTTGCACAAAGGAAAATTTGCTTAACAAAATGTCATTTGGAACAAATTAGTTCCTTTATACAAGGTGCCATTTGTACTTGAAAGGCTGTCATACAGAGGAGGGGCAGGGTCTGTTCGCGATCATCCCTGAGTGGAGGGCAGGCCACAATGGGTTCAATTTACAGGAAGTTGGATTTTGTTTGAAAATCAGGAGAAACCTCTTAACTGTTAGAGCAGTATGACAACGGAACCAATGACCTCAGGAGGTGGTGAGTGCTCCAGTGCGGTGGAGGCATTTAAGAGGGATTTAGGTAATCACCTGGCAGATATCCTATGATTTGGATTCCGGCCTTGTTCAGGGGGTCAGACTGGATGACCTTGTAGAACCCTTCCAATGCCATGATTCTATGATCTCCTTTGTTTGGATAGTTCCTTTTTTTTTTTTTTTTTTTTGGATATTCAGTTTTATTGTGAGCCGAGTTGGGTGAGAATTTTATTCCAGTGCATTTTTATATAAATTTATCACCCTAGGCAAATTCCTTGGCCCTGTATCCTGTTTAAATTACCACACACTTAACAGCAACTGAGAAAGTGGAGTTGGTTAATTGGCAACTGCTTCATGTTGATTGCGCCCCTCGTGTGGCCAGTGAGTGATAAGTAACTCCCCAGTTAGTGGAATCCACTTCCGCAGCTGCTGTTCCATGAATGATAACTCGCTTTAGGATACTGCCGTTCATATTTGCTAAAGAAAGAATTTGGATTTTTTTTTTTAAAAAGTGGAAGATAATTGGAACTAACAAGGCAATCCATCCAGGTCCAAAAACCTGAGTTCTAATTCCTGCGAGTTCAACACCGTGGAATTAGAGTCCACCACATAGGGCAAGCAAGTCTAAAGAAGACAAGGCTTTGTTCCAGCCATCAAAATAATAATGTCAAGGGTATCAGTAACATTGGGGTGAAATAAAGTCATAATGATAACGATGTGTCATCAAACCAGTTCTACTTTATGGCATCCTTTTCCTGTTTGTTTGTTTGTTTGTTTGTTTGTTCATTTGCTTGTTCATTTGTTCATTTTTTCATTCATTTGTTCATTCGTTCATTTGTTTGTTTGGCAAAAGTGCTGTTCTTTCAGGAGCCGTTGTGAGGAATCGAACTCCTGGCCTCTGATTCTGAAGCCAGATATCTAATCCATTGGAGTATCTAGTGTGTAACAATTGGGAGGAGACATGTACACAATGTATCTAATCTGTTAGCAGCTACGTATTACGCTTGAGAGAGAGATATCTTTCAGAGATCTTTGTAGATCATTTTAATACAAGTGTATATTAGGGATGGGCACAAACTGATTTGTTCCAGTTTGTGCTTGTTCATAAAGGTGGAAGCACAGGCTCCTCCAATGATCAGCCACTCACCAGGCCTTGCTTTTCCTACCTCCGTGGCTAATCTCCCAGTCACAGCAAGAGCACAGACTTCTCTGCCCAGCTCTTGCATCTGAGCAGGAGATCAACCAATAAGGAAAGGCACTGAAGCCTGAACTGTTGCTGGGACTAGAAGACCAGCTGAGGATGTGAAGGGAATCATGCTGGGCCCGATGAGTTGCCCCAAGGAGGCAGGGGAGGGGGAGCATCACCTGTGATACGACCTTTACGAACCGGCACCAACTGGGACAAACCGGTTCATGCCCATCTCAAGTGTGTATGTACAGGTGTCAGTGAAATCCGTGTCATTTTGCTTTTTAATGCTAATATAGGAAGCTAATGAACTTGTCTGTTCTGACAGGCACTAAAGAAGCTACCATTTAAAGACAAAATATATCTAGATTATCTTGGAGTATTCTAAACTAAACCTATGGTCCAGCTGTTTTATGGAATTCCCATTTGGATAAGAACATCAGAACTTAAGAACATAAGAAGTGCCTTGCTGGATCAGGCCACAACCCATCCAGTGCAGCATTCTTTCTCACATAGCAGCTCACCGTTTGATTCAGGGGATTCCCATGCAGAACATAGAATCATAGAATCCTAGAGTTGGAAGAGACCTCAAGGGCCATCCAGTCCAACCCCCTGCCATGCAGGAACCCCCATCATAGCATTACCAAGAAGACGTCCTCACCTGCTTAAGTTTCCCTGCAAATGACATTGAGAGAGATCCTGCCTCTCTCTCCAACCCGGAAGTTGTCCTTAGGCATCCCTCAGGATAGCCATGGAGACCCTTGTTCTCCATGGACTTGTCCAATCCTTTCTTAAAGCTGTCAAGGCTGACAGCGGTCACCATTTCTTATGGCAGGGAGTTCCACAGACCCCAGTAATCCCCTGGGTGAAAAAGGACCTCCTCTTATTTGTTTGAGATCAAGATGAGTGGTATAGTATTCATACGACCCTTCTGCATCCAGGTTTGAACGTTCCAAATTCTCTAGCATATGTGCCTGTTTGTCTGGATATCAGAGTAGGCTGTTAAGGCAAAGAGAGTATGGATCCAGCCTTTAAAGATGCCAGCTTTACCTCCTGCTGTCATTTGAGTGCTCCAGTTATGTGCACCCTGCATTAAAGGATTCTTTCATACATTATGAGTAGGGATGAACTTTCAGGTTAAATTGAATGGGAGAAACACAAAAGGGACCTTTTCTTTCATTTTTGGTGTATCTCGTAGCTTTACAATTGAGAGCCTCTAAAACATGAAATATTTCAGATTTTGAAAGGCAGGTCAGCAAAATGTAGGGTTTTTTGGGGGGGGGCATTTTGTATCTTGGTTCACAGCATTCTCACCATCTACTGGGAAAGTTAACCAATACATAAATATTTTTAAAGAAGAGATAAATCCCTCTTGGCTTCTGGTAATTCTTGCATTGTTTTCGAGGGTACCTGCAGAGGGGCTGCTTTATATTTATTTGTTTATTTTTATGTATTTTTGAATATTTTTTACCCCACCTTTCTCCTTGGAAAAGGACCCACATTTAAGATGATATTCATTTAAGACATATTGAAGTTAAGGAGAAGGCATTAGGAAAGGCATCTTAGAACATTAAAAGGTAATATTAAAGATACAAAGAGCACACAAAAAGAAAAGAAAAATCCATTATGAGGGCTGGATACTAATATGGAAATCACTGGTGTCTTTATGAAATCAGTCAATGCAATCATGTATGGTGAATGTGATCCATATGAAAGCCACATAGTAAATAGTCCATTATTCAGGGAAAGCTTGTTCCAGGCGTTTCCCTGGGTTTCATGTCAGGATGACTGGTCTGTAATTCCCAGATGCCTCTTTTTTTGCAAGCAGGAATAACACTAGCCCTCCTCCACTCATCCAACACTTCATCCATCCTCCATTAATTCAAGAAAATAATAGACTGTTCTGTTTTTCTGAGAGTTCTTCAGCCAATTCCTTCAGTAATCTTGGATGCAGTTCATCTGTCCCTGGGGAACTGAACTCATTCAAAAGGAATAAGGTATTCCTTGACTGGGTGTTTATCCTTCTCAAAAAGCAAACCTGTCCCCCACTCCTTTTTGAACTTCAGATTAGCCTGGATGGTCATGGACTGCCTTTCAGGAAAAGGTGGCACTGAAGTAGGCATTTATTTGCCTTTTTTTGTTATCCTTTATCACTAGAGATGGGCACAGAATGGAAATAGAGTGTTTCATTTCATTTTGTTTCATTTCAGTCTTCATTTTGTTTTGTTTCGTTAATAACGGATTTTTAAAAAGATTTTTTGTCATGAAATGAAATGAAATGAAACATTTTGTAAGGCTATACATAATGGGGAACTTTCCTTTTAAAAAAATTTAACAGTGAACCCACTGCCTTAAATCAAAAGCAAAAAGCAAAAAAAAAAACAACCCAACAACAACAAAAAACAAATACCCTCAAACTTTCTAATCAATTTACTTTCAAGAAAAGAACCCTCTGTAAACAAGCTAGAAACCTAATGGCTAGCTTCTGTATGGAGAGATCGGAGAAATAAGCTCAACAGGGAAGGAAGGAAAATATTAAAATAACCTCCACAGTCCTACTTAATCAGGGGGGAAGGAAAACAACCAGTTTAAATCAATTTTCAGACACAGCCAGTGAGGGGAAGAGCTCAGCTCCTGGCTAGCTTCAGGCAGATCAAGATTGGAGATAAGCTATCTCAACAGCTGAGGTGTGGGAAGGAAGGAAAACAAATCAATCAGTTTAAAAATAAACGTCCTGTTCTCAAGACGGCTGGATCAAGAGGTTAGGAGAATGAATCGTTTTATTTCTGAAACAAAAAATAGTGTTTCATTTAATTTCCTGACAACACGCTGTTTGCTATTTCGTTTCATTTTGTAAGGTTTCGTAAGCGTACAAATGACAAAACAGCATGTCATTTTTCATAAGGTGCCCCTCCCTACTTATCACCATTCTTCCTCAATGCAGCGTAATGCTCAGACCACAACAGGTTTTTAGAGTGACTTTTTTAGGCTGGAGGGGTGGGATATAAATGCCATAATAAATAAATAAATAAATAAATAAATAAATAAATAAATAAATAAATAAATAAAAATTAGAGTGCCTTGCTTGCCCAAGCAAACAGAACTCTGTCCCATCTTAGAAGAGCTGCATTGCCAGGATGTAGACCAAGCACATACAGCATTTCATCTTGCTAAAGATGAATGACACAACTTTAATGTTGACAAAGGAGAAACTGAAATCGTTAGAAATCTTCAAGTGTAAAGATGTGCCACTGGAGTGGAGACCAAAACCAAGGCCATGGACACCTTTGTATTTCTGATCACCATAGAGGGGTATGAAAACTAGGCATTTAAGAAAGCTTACAGGGGAGGGGGGGGGAATGGTTTGTCTGACATGTAGTGCTGGAGGAGAGCTGTGAGGACACACTGAACTTCCAGAAAGACCAACCAGTGGGTCCTGCATCAAATCAATCCCAGACTCTTTTTAGGGCCGGAATACCTGTCGGAGCATATCTCCCAGAGGTCAACTGAGGCCAGACCTACTCGATTGTCGTGGGTGCACTCACTCGGGGTGGCCACTCCGAGAGAGGCGTGGAAGTTGGTAACCCGTAGCCGCACCTTCTCTGTTGTTGGCCCCTCCCTATGGAACCAACTACCGAGTGAGCAGCGCCTTACAGACTCCCTGCCCGCCTTCAAAAAGGCATTAAAAACTTTGCTTTTCAAGGAGGCATATGGTGACCTCATCTCTGTTTAATTTTTCTTTCTTTCATTTTTTTACTTTTTTGATCCGCTGCTCCCCGCTGAGGGTTCTCCCTCTCTGCCACTCTCCTATTTTATCCTTGCCTTGCTATTCCTATTGTCTCCGTTGTTTTAGCTGCGTTTTAGCTGTGTTGTAGCTGTTTTTAACTGGAAACCACCCTGAGTTCCTGTATGGAAAAAGGTAGCGGTATAAAAATGCACCAAATAAATAAATAATAAATAAATAAATAGAGGCAGACACGATGAAACCGGCTGTCGTACTCCTCACAAGAAAGGGGGGGTCTGGAAAACACAACAAAAAGGTGTAAAGGCAGCAGGAGGAGAGGAAGTCTAAATATGACATGGACTGATTCACTCAAAGAAGGCACAGGCACAGCTCACTGATATGACGGCCATACGTTGGAGGTGACTTGAGGACATGGAAAACCAAGGACAAAAAAAGAAGAAGCTCAAAGTCTTTTCCCTCAGCAGATTTATGGGGATTCCCCACCAGTAATGTATTAGCTGTGCATTGGGGGTCCCAACTCTTTAACCCATTTTTTTTAAAAAATATAAATTTTACAAAGAGGTGAGAAAATCTGTAATTCATCCCCTTTTGCCTAAACTTTGGTGTCAGCCCCATGAGTGGTTGATTATATACCATCTGTCAATTGGAAATCTTAATTATTCCCCATGTTGCTACCTTTTCTCTTGCTGCAATGCAAAAGATCAATGATGCTGGATAATTTCATTCTCCATTTCTCAGCATACTTCTGAATGTGCTAATGGCTTCATCTATACTTTGAATGAGTCATATTCCACAGTAAACAAGATTTCTTTGCTGGTTTGCCTTGGGCTTAAAGGAACATACTGTTTCCGCATCTCAAGAAGCCATCTCACTTTCTTCTGAATTGTGTTACTAACACCCTTGAGTGGCTTTTTTTGTTTGCTTGCTCTTTCTGAAAGTGTTGCCACTTTCCACATACACACAAGAATCTTGTTGACTTTTAGCTCCCCTTAAACCAGACTGATACAACTTGTGTGTTCACATTAGCTGCCCCTATTGGAGTTAGCTGGGTTCAGATGTGAAAGAACATTTTTGCAGCTTGATATGGCATAAGAAGATTTGCAATTTTCACCTGGGCAGAAGCAATGTAATATTATAATAGTTTGGCTTGGGGAGACAGCACCATACTTACAGTTATGGAATGAAGCTGTTCAGTGTACGTCAACTCTTTCCCCTCATCTTCTGCCTGTTTCTTCACCTGTCTTTCTGTGCAAAAACGTAAAACAATTTATGTCATTTGGGTCAGTCACTTCCGCTTGCCATTAAGTTGGGCTCCATTTATGGACATAGGGATTCAATAGAGACCTGACCTACTATAATCTCTGTCCTTGTCCCCTTCTCTAAAGCTAATCCCAAACCCTAACTCTGAATACATTGAAGTTTCTACAGAGTCAGAAATGTCCCAAAATAATCCACAGCATTTCATAAAAGGTGTATATTATAGCAAACTATATCGTAATAGTGACTATTGTACTCTACATAGTATGATCTCTGGCTGCCTCAAGTGGCCAGGTCTTCTGATGACATTGTAAAAATATGGTCTCTGTCCCCCTCCCGTGACCACCTCTGGTAACTACATCTTTAGAAATATATATATCTAGGATTTTTCTTTTAATATTTTTAACAACTTCAGACTGTGGATAATTGAATCAGCAGATTATGATCCTGTGAATAAGGGAGTGCCATTCTACTTCTAAGGCTTGTCATTCAACACATATTCAATGATGCACACAGTAGTCATTTTAGACCCCAGATAGTTAGGTTAGGTCAATGGAGCAGCTAAGATTAAAAAGATGTTCATGATCCACCTCAGGATCCTGTTTTATTCTTTTCATTCCCATCACCAGAAGATTGGGCACTGAAAGAAAAGGCAGAGAAGTGGATTGACTCGGACTAGATGACATCAGCCAGGTTTGAGCTCGCATCGCCTAACTGTAGGCCAATTAGGGCTTTCTGGTTGTATCCTGGTTTGGTCCAGAGTGGTGTGTGTGTTTCATCCAATTAGACTTCTGCTTTGGATTTGAATTTGTCGGAGAATTTCTAAAGTACGCACTCAAGACAGCCTGTGATATTTGGATAGATCACAAAGGGATAAGTAAACCTGCCAAATATCAGAGGTTAATTTGCTTTGTTAAAATAAAATAAAAACTAATCCAAAGCAATTTCTGCCTATCCAGTAAGATTCATGCCCCAGATTCAAACTGATCTATCAATTCATTCTGTGTTGGATCTGTTCTTCTGCTTTGATCTTCTCTTACAAACTGATCCATACCAGGTTGACTCAACTCTGAAAATGTGATTTATGCAAATCCAGTGCACAGCTCTAATAAATGCTCCTGTGGGTCATTCCCGATTCCATATACAACCCTTGCCTAGTCTGTCATTCTCATTGCCAACAACAATCTTTAATACACTGCATTTTAATGTTTATATTACTTCTGAGTAGAGATGGGCACAAAACGAACAATTTTTCATTTCTGTTTTCATTTTTTCATTTCGTTACGCAACAAAACGACAAACGAATTTTGTCCCCAAAATGAAACGAAACAAACAGAAACACCGGAAATTTTGTCGTGTGTTTCGTTTTCGTTACTGCAATACAGTGAACTGCTTTAAATGCTAAAAAAATTACAAAAATTTGAAATAAATGGTAACAAAACGGTAACAAAATGAACGAAAACGAAAATGAATTTTTTGCAAAAATTCACGAAAAACGGAAACGAACCAAAACGGACCCTCCAAATGACAAACGACAAATGAAACATATTTTTTTTATTCGTGCCCATCTCTACTTCTGAGTCATTGAAGCCCAGCACAACTCATTTATTCATATATTACTGAACTTAGTGGGCCCATTTAATAGGAAGCAGCTCTTGTTAAATTCTATAGGACCTACTCCCAGGTAACATGTATCTGAGGACAGCCTCAATTGGCCCTGAAATTTAATCAGCAAATGACTTTTTTTGCAAGCATATCAGAACCAGAGAAATAAATTTGGATTCCTTGGAGCTGACATCTCTGGTGTAAGGAGTTTGATGTAAATTATGGCCAACCAGGAGGCTCTCCAATAAGAGTACATCTGCAACCTATTGTAGAAATTAAATATATAACCTCATCATCCTCTTCCTTACCATTAATAAAAAAATTCCTCCTTGAAAGAATTGGCTTTACAATAGACTGAAAAGTGTTTAAAACTCATGCCAGGCTCTGCACATCATTTTCACTGCTTGAGTGTTGCCTCCCTTGGCCTCCCCTCCATCCTTCTCTTCCACTTGACATAGAAGTGAAGAAGGACAGAATCCGAGGATCCTAGAATGAAAGCATTGGAAGGGGTCCTCTGAGGCCATTACGTCCAACTCCCTGCACAAGGGAGGAAATCCAAGTCCAAGCAAATCTGGCTGAAGGTTGCCCAATGTTCATGGACAACCAATGAATGGGAAACGATGCAAATGGAATGAAGGAGTCTTAGAAATGCTACAGATGGCAGGGGTTCTCACACTGCAATTCCTTTTTTGGAGTTCTGGTTCAATTGGAAAGGTAGTGCATTGAGAAAAGGAAGGGTGCAAGCATTTATGCTACCTTCTTCAATCATCAGAGTCATCTCTCTTTGTGAAAAAGGGCATTTCCCCATAGAATCATAGAATCATAGAATGATACAGCTGGAAGAGACCTCGAGGGCCATCTAGTCCAACCCACTGCCATGCAGGAACCCCAACACAATATTTCCGACAGATGGCCATCCAGCCTCTGCTTAAAAACCTCCAAAGAAGGAGAGTCCACCACCCTTTGTGGCAACATATTCCACTGCTGAACAGCTCTAACTGTCATGAAGTTCTTCCTAATGTTCAAATGGAATCTCTTTTCCTGTAGTCTCTGAAGCCATGGAAAATAAACCAGTCCCTTCTTCAGTGTGACATCCTTTCAAATATTTAAACATAGCTATCATATCCCCTCAGTCTTCTTTTTGTAAGGCTAAATATTCCCAGCTCCCTAAGCCACTCCTCGTAAGACATTTCTTCCAGACCCTCAATCTACAAGATACACTCATGAATAAGATGCCCCCAAATTTGCAACCCAAAATGACAGTTTTGCAACCAGTTGGTTCTCTCCTCAGCTTACTTCCATGTATAAGATGACCCTCAATTTTAGCCTACCAATTTTGACAAAATATAGTCTTATACATGGGGAAATGTGCCTCTACATGCACATATGGACTGGCACAGCGAGTGGAGAATGGCAGATCCGAACAGAAATTCAGAGAAACCTAGAAACACCCCTCCTGGAGTTGGGCAGTTTGTGCTGGTTTGTTTTTTGGTTGAATGGGTGTTCAGGGCTTCAGAGTCCCTTCTCTGCCTCACTTCCTCCAGACTCTGCCTCTGAGTGGGTGTCTGCTGAAGATGCCCGGGCTTTGAAGCCCAGAACACCTGTTTGGCTGATAACCAAACCAGGACGAACCATCACACCAGTGGTTTTGTGCCCGCCTCTAAGCCTTTGTCAACAGTAAAGAAAAGAGAGACGGCTGCAATTATGAAGCAGCTCTTGATACAAATTCTCTACCAAATATATTTCAGATAAATATTTTCATTTAGAGGGAACAAGCTGGTCATTAGTCTTTGTGGCAGTGAAAATAGCTCATTACAACAAAGGCCAACAGATGAAGGAGAGGAAAGGTCTGGCCATTAAGTAAATAATTACAAAACTCATGGGTAAAAACAGGTCCTGCTTCCACCCGCCCCTCTCCCAAGAGATACAAAAAGCTATAGTGTATGTAAACATAGATTTGTTAGGCCATAATGGCTTGGACTTAATCTTCTCCTATTTTTGTCCGGATAACGCAAACAATGCAGCCATCTGAGGAACAGATGGATTTTCGGTCACAAAAAAAAACAACAGAAAAGAAATACCACACCATGGACCATTTTTTTCCAGTCCAAAAGCAGAAAAAGGAAAACATAACTTCAATCTTTTCCATTTCAAAGAAAGCTTGATCAATTGCAGGTGAATTGCTCAATAGATCCTCAACAATTTTAACTCTGAGAGAGAAAAATGCCATTTTTTGTTTTAATCCTCCTTGAGGCAGATGGGATATTTCAAAGCTCCTGACTTCACACAAGAGCTGAACAGGGGACGTTTTAGAACATTTATCACCTGACTAGTTATAAATAATATCTCTCAAATGTGCTTTCTTCTCCCCTTTTCCATTTCTGGGGAAAAAAAACAATCTAAGGCCCCCAAAAATTGATATTCTGTTCTACCATCTGCTTGCCTGCTTCTCGCAGACACGGTGTGTGTGTGTGTGTGTGTGTGTGTGTGTGTGTGTGTGTGTGTGTGTGTGTGTGTGTGTGTGTGTGTGTGTGTGTGTGTGCGTGCGCGCGCGTGCGCGCTGTGTCGTTACAGTCATGACCGACTCTTTGTGACTTAATGTTCATGGAGTTTTCTTGGCAAGAATACTGGAATGGTTTTGCCAGTTCCAACTCCAGGCACCCACAGCCCCTGGTATTCCCTGGTGGTCTCCCATCCAAGTACTAACCAGGGCTGACCTTGCTTAGCTTCTGAAATCAGGCAAGATCGGATGTGCTTAGGGCATCTATCATGCAAAAGCATCCCATTCAGTAAGCCAGGAGGACAAGAATTAAAAGCAGCTCAATCTTGATGTCTATAGTATGATCTCATTTGGAGTATGGGTTGAGGAATGCCCTAGAAACGGAGTCTCCAAGAATCATTTTCTTAGTAATTAACAACAACAACAACAACAACAACAACAACAACCTCTGAACTGTAAAGCTGGAAGGGACCCTGTAGATCACCAATAATCTGAAGGCTCCTGCTAGCCCTCTCTCAACACACAAGAATTCTCTGAATTTGGAGAGCCATCTGTGCATTTTTTTTTTTAAGAAAAATCTTCCTGGATGAGTTCTGAAGGAGTTTGTGGTATTTATCTACTTGATTTTTTAAAATCAGTACACAGGTGTTAACTCACACTAACGGATGTCTACAACTGGACTGGCTTCGCTGAAATAAAATATATCCAATCTCCCTGCCTAGAAGGTCCTGAGGCTCCTACGGGATCTTGTTCATCATCTGATCTCTCCAGAATCATAGAATCATAGAATCATAGAGTTGGAAGAGACCTCAAAGGCCATCCAGTCCAACCCCCTGCCATGCAGGAACCCCATCACAATATTTCCGACAGATGGCCATCCAGCCTCTGCTTAAAAACCTCCAAAGAAGGAGACTCCACCACCTTCCTTTGGGGCAGCATCTTCCACTGCTGAACAGCTCTAACTGTCATGAAGTTCTTCCTGATGTTCAAATGGAATCTCTTTTCCTGTAATTTGAAACCATTGTCCCGAGTCCTAGTCTCTGAAGCCATGGACAACAAACCTGTTCCCTCTTCAATATGACATCCTTTCAAATATTTAAGCATAGCTATCATATCCCCTCTCGGCCTTCTTTTTGAAAGGCTAAACATTCCCAGCTCCCTGAGCCGCTCCTGGTAAGACATTTCTTCCAGACCTTCAACCATCCTGGTTGCCCTCCTCTGTACCCGCTCGAGGTTGTCAACATCCTTTTTAAAGTGAGGTGCACAGAACTGGACACAGGACTCCTGGTGGGGTCTGACCACAGCAGAACAGAGTGGTACTATCACTTCCCTTGATCTAGACATGATGCTTTTGTTGATGCAACCAAGAATCGCACTGGTTTTCCTGGCTGCCACATCACACTGCTGATTCATGTTCAATAGCTATCATATCCCCCCTCAGCCTTCTTTTTGAAAGGCTAAACATTCCCAGTTCCCTAAGCCGCTCCTTGTAAGACATCTCCTCCAGACCTTCAACCATCCTGGCTGAAGCCGGCTGGGTCAGCCTGTGTTTACAGGAGGGCTTATTCCCCAGGTGAGCTCCATTTAGGTGCATGTAAGATTCCTCCAGGGTAAACATAAGGGTTCTTGTATTTGTAGACTATAGAATCCCATCCCTTGTGTTTAACACTGAAGGGCAGAGGAGGCAACCAAGGGGAACTGTGCTCTGTCATCATTTCTACATTGTGGGAGACAACTCAGCACAGTTGTGCTTGGGTTGAAATAATTTTTTAAAATGGTGATCCATCATATGTGTCTTGCCTTTCCATTTCTTAATGTAGTTCGCGGGAATGATCTTGAGGGAACTTCAGTAGCTTCCCCTGATCTGCCATTGATCACAGACAGTTTGCCAAAAAGAGGGAGAAAAGATTTCATTTTGGATAAAACTGCATGTTCCACGATGTACAGATACAATGTTAAGAAGAGCCATGCTGGATCAGGCCAAAGTCCTATCTAGTTCAACTTCCTGTATCTTACAAAAAGAAGACTGAGAGGGGATATAATACCTATGTTGAAATATTTGAAAGGATGTCACATTGAAGAAGGGACTGGTTTGTTTTCCAGGGCTTCAGAGACTAGGACTCGGGGCAATGGTTTCAAACTATAGGAAATATTGTGATGGGGTTCCTCCCTGGCAGGGGGTTGGACTCGATGGCCCTTGAGGTCTCTTTCAACTCTATGATTCTATGATTCTATGATTCTAGAAAAAGAGATTCCATTTAAACTGATAAGAACAGATACTACACTTGATCTTAGCCAAAAGGCCGAGAAGCAATAAGAGATTCCATTTAAGCGACAAGAGATTCCATTTAAACATTAGAAAGAACTTCCTGACAGTTAGAGCTGTTCGGCAGTGGAAGATGCTGCCCCAAAGGAGGGTGGTGGAGTCTCCTTCTTTGGAGGTTTTTAAGCAGAGGCTAGATGACCATCTGTCGGAAATATTATGATGGGGGTTCCTGCATGGCAGGGGGTTGGACTGGATGGCCTTTGAGGTCTCTTCCAACTCTAGGATTCTATGAAACAGGCTGTTTCTTTTGAGCAGGGCAGGGAAGGGCCACAGGACACCGCACTCCACCCTTCCCAGAAGAAAGAACTCCTTAGGAGCTCTGGATTCATCTGCCAAGATGTAGTCATGTTTGAAACAGGAAAGCTTCATCAAATCAAAATGAATTTGGAGAGGCGGGAAGGGGCGATTTGATGAATGGTCCTTTCGGAAGGCTCAAAAACCAAATAAAATGCTTGGAAACATGCCAAAACGGCTTGTTCATTCCTGGTGCCGTAAGCTGACATTGACTTCTGGGGCCGGTTTTGGCTCTCATAAATCAGGGTGACCAAACTCCCAAAGGAAATGAATGGATTATAAAGTGTATTTGAGAAAAAGAAGTATGACAGCAGCTGTCCACAACTGTCTGTTGTACAGAATATATTACTCTAAGACAGGGGTCCTCAACCTAAGGCCCCGGGGCCGGATGCGGCCCCCCAAGGTCCTGAATCCGGCCCCCGGGACCAACTGCAACCCCCCCACCTACCCCCTACTTTGCGAGCCAGCCAGCCTCCGCATCTGCTTCTATTGCTGAGGCAGTTCAAAGCAGTGGGCTATGTCACTTCTCCCACTCCCCCAACTACCACCCAGATGATCAGCATGCTGGCTAGTGGGGCATTCAAAGTGGGAGGGCCACGGCAAGGTCCCCTGTGTCAGCCTTTTTTTTTTTTTTTGGACTGTGGTCCGGCCCCCAGTGGTGTCTGGGGCATGGTGGACCGGCCCACTGTTTGAAAACTTTGAGGACCCCTGCTCTAAGACATGGGTGGTGGTGAATCTTTGGGTACTCTCTGTTTGAGTTTCGGCAGCCTCACATGCTGTCTCTAATAACTGTATCTGGGAGGGACCTTTCTGGTCTGGGTTGACTGTCCATCTCTCCAGCAGTAAGCAATCCTTGCCAAAGCTCTCTGCAGAGAAATTCACCCCATTCTTTAGTCTGTTGGAATTGCTGGAAGAAGTTGTGTTTGTCAGTTTGCTGTCTGGTCTGTTCAACTGCAAGGAAATAAACCTTCAATTGTTCTTCTTACGAATGTCTCAGGATGTGTTGTTGAAAGTGACTAAAATGATTACTGGGCTGGGGAACCTCACTTATAAGGAAAGGCTAAAACGTTTAGGGCTCTTTAGTCTGGGAAAAAAAGGTGTCTGAGGGGGGAATTATGATTGAGACATACAAAATAATGCAGGGCGTGAGTCAAGGGGATAGAAGGACACTCTTCTCCCTCTCACAAAATACCACAACCAGGGGACATCCACTCAAATTGAGGGTTGGGAGAGTGAGAACAGACAAAAGAAAATATTTTATTTTACCCAGTGTGTTGTTAGTCTGTGGAACTCCCTGCCAATGGAAGTGGTGATGGCATCTGGCCTGGATGCCTTCAAAAGGGGATTGGACAGATTCCTGGAGGAGAAGTCCATCACAGGTGACAAATCCATGATGGAGATGTGTCATCTCCAGGCTTAAAACCAGGGTACTTCAAAGTGTTCTGCTTCTGCAAGGGCCAGATGCAGGGGAGTGGGATCAGGAGACAGATAACTAGTCTCATGTGCTCCCAGAGGCATCTGGTGGGGCCACTGTGAGATACAGGAAGCTGGACTAGATGGGCCTTTGGCCTGATCCAGCATGGCTCTTCTTATGTTTTTATGTTCTTATGACTACAACAAGTGCTGGTTAATTAGAAAAGTGATGGTCTAATCAGGGAAGTTGACCCTGTTCTGCTCTGCTAGTACCTGCCCTTCTGCTGCTCTGCTAGAGGAATTTAGCAAAAATTAAAAACACTACTTCACTCCCAATGTCCTTCATCACTGGCATGGGTTCTGGGAGATGTAGTCAAAAAAATCAGTTTTTTCACCCCTTGGTAGAAGTGGGAATTTCTCATTGTCTGTCTCAGAGTCCTGGTGGAACGCAATAACTTTTAGTAACTAAGCAGAGGTAGCAGGACCCGGCCAATAGAACAGGGTGACTATTCCAAACTTATACCCAGACTAACCCACCTGGACAGGAGCACAGGAGCAGAAGCTGGCACAAAAGAAAATGTTTTTTCACCCACCATGTTGTTCGTCTGTGGGACTCCCTGCCACAGGAGGTGGTGATGGCATCTGGCCTGGATGCCTTCCAAAGGGGATTGGACAGATTCCTGGAGGAAAAGTCCATCACAGGTTACAAACCATGATGGAGGTGTGTCATCTCAAGGTTAAAACCAGGGTCCTTCAAGGGCCAGATGCAGGGAGTGGGATCAGGAGACAGAGATCTATTCTCATGCTCTCCCAAACGCATCTGGTGGGGCCACTGGGAGATACAGGAAGCTGGACTAGATGGGCCTTTGGCCTGATCCAGCAGGGCTCTTCTTATGTTCTTATGTTCTCATGTCCACACCAGGACTGGGACCAGACCACCAGTGCAGGAGCACTCCATGCAGGGTCCAGGGTGTAAGATGCAAAGAAGGAACAGGAGCCTAAAGCCAGGAACTGGAGCAGAGGAACACAAGAACACACCCCAAGACCTCCGGCAACTTCTCAGAGGGAGAGCCACTCCTGAAGTAAGCCTTCCCTCCGGGGCTCTCAGGTGAACCTCCGGAGAACCCAGACAGGTACTGACTCAGCAGGGTTGGATCCTGCAAACACAGGGTGACCTCCTGGGACCAATCTGGCCCTGACCACACAACCACTAGGGCAATGAGGCAGCGAAATCTCACCAGCGGCTGCCCCGATCCTGATCCTGAAAATCTTGTCTCACCCTCCCACACAGACTCCCCTCCCCCACATGTGAGCATTCGTTTTTGCATCACTAACTAATTGTGTCTCATTGACAAAGGGTGGAGGGGCCTATTGTTCAGCCAGCAGGGCCTATGGGGCGCCAAGACGTGCTCTAACACCTCATCCGTTTGTTCCGATTCCAATGTGTTGTGGCAAGTTATGCAAACCTTATATGAGCAACTTCCTAGAAGGTGCTTTTAGCGCTACAGGAGAGGATGTAAGTCAAAACAAAAATAACAACAATACAACAACCACAACAGAAGTCTGCCCATTATTGACAATGGGAATCAAGGAAAACGAGGACTCACAATGCAGTGGTGCCTCAGCTTACGAATTTAATCCATTCCGATTACTCTTAAATCGGGGTACCTATCTAAAAAAATTGTAAAAGTAAATTAAAAAATTAAAAAATTAAAAATTATTTGTAAGTCGAGCAGACTATATCTAAAATTTGTAAGGCGGCTGTTAAAACACCAACAGTCTTCCGCTCTCAAGTTGAATTGCTCTCAAGTCGAATTGCTCTTAAGTCGAGCTGTTCTTTAGTCAGGGTACCACTGTATTACCAAATATGAAAGCTGTTTTACCAATGGCTAGAAAAAAGAAACAAAGAATAAGAGAAAGCTGGTTGCAATATGATGACTGAAACACATGAAGCACAATGTGTAACAAATATTACATATACCTCTTTTTTCCATAGAAAATGAATAAAATATAGTTTTTAAAAAATGTTTGCCCATTATCAACACTTGATATGTAACGGTCTGCCTATTATGACACAACAATGCTTGGGGCTTTTGACCTAACATTTCAGGGCGACAGGAAGCTGCAGAGCTGACAGCTGTAAATGTAGGTATTGACTTTTATGTATTCTTTCATACGGCACTTGTGATGACTGTTGTGTGCAATCTTTGGATGTAAGCGGTTTGCCAGTATCCATACATCAATAAATAAGACTGTGGTGTGCCTAAACAGATGCAAAACAGATGCAAACTCAGCTGACTTTCCCTATGGGGGAAAGATTCTCCCACAGTTTTATTGAGTTCTCCTGGTTTAATGGGAAGTGACATTGAAGGGGACCCATCAAAATTACACTGAAAAAGAGCTTATTTTAACAGGCAAAAACAAAACAAAAAGAAAATTGGAACAAAAAAACTTAGAACAAAAGCTAAAACACTTTTGTTGACAAAAGTTTTTTTTTTGGGGAGAACACAAAGGACATTGCAACGCCTTAGAAATGGCTCTGTTTTAATGGGCTCTTTCCTGAATAAGTCCAGTTCCTCAGCCACTTGTCCACGAAGCTCACATGAAACTATATCATATTGCCTTTAAGATTCCATAATATAATATAATATAATATAATATAATATAATATAATATAATATAATATAATATAATATAATATAATATAATATAGACATGGGCACGGAGCGGCAAAATTTTCATTTCCGTTACCATTTTTTCGGTTCCCTAGGTAACAGAAACGGTAACGGTAATTAAGCTGTTACCACTCGAACTCAAACCGAAAAAAGAAAAATTAGGTCGAGTTTTTCGCTTTCCATTTGTGGCATCGCGGCGCTTGCATCATACGAAGCACAGGAAAAGTTTTTAAAAGTTAAAAAAAACAACAACTCCCTCCCGGACAAAAAAGCAGGCGAAAATATGCCTGCCTGAGGCTTTGCCACCTACCAGAGGGGTGGTTTCGGGGGGGGTGTCCTACGGCCTTCCCTCCCTCTCCTGTCCTGGGCTGCGGGTACCAGGCTGGGGGGGGGCATCATCCTCGTCATCTCGCCATGCCATGCGGTGGGGGGGATCCAAAATGGCGACCACAAATTTTCATTTGAAATCGTGGTCAAAAAACACACAAAAGCACCACAGAAACATGTGAAATTTATTTATTTTAAATGCCTGAATTTTAATAGTAGCAGCAGTGGGTTTTTATAACAATAAAATGTCGCATTGATTTTATTTTATTTATTTTATTTATTTTTATTTTTTAAACCTGCCCATGTGGGCTGGGCATGGGATGGGACCATGCAAATTTTTTGAACAATTCCACCAATGCCATGGCCAGGTTTTGACTGACACTTCTGGATGTGCCAGAGGGCATAAAAAGCCGAGGCACCTTCCAGAAGTCGCAGTCGGGTCTTGGATGTGGAGGGAGGAGGGCTGTGCTGTGCTGGAGATTATTCGAGGAGGGAGGCCTGGAATAGGCTTTAGGCAGGCAGGGATTTTTTATTAGAAAAAATTCTTTGATTCCCTGCAGCTTTGTCTGGCGAAGGGAAGCAGTTAGGGTTTTTTATTTGTCCTCTTCTCTGGCTGTTTGTGGGGACTGGGAGAGGAGGATTTTTCTGATATTGGATAAAGGGGGAGGGTCAACTGGGAGTGGGAGGTGTGGATTTATTTTAAAATATATTACATACTACCATTTATTTTCTATTTTTCCCAACTTCAGTTTGCTTGCACACACACACATTTGGGGTGCAAGCCAAGAAAAGAACATCTATCCTAAGTGGAGAATATTTTATTACACAATATTATTTTATTTACTTTACTAAATAATTACTTACTGCATTGTTTGTTTATAAACTTGTTATGCTGTGTGTGTGTGTCCTTGAACACAGAGACACATTCCATTTAAGTGGATCAGAAGAATTCAGAGAATTATTTTCAGTTTATTCCCTGACTACAACTACTCATTGTTTCTTTTTTGTGTTGTTGTGTGTGCGCTTGAACACACAGGCAGGCACATTCCATTTCAGTGCATCAAGTTGAATCCAGAAAATTACTAAACTATTTTTATTTTATTCTATGAATGCATGCACTGCAGATTTGCTGACTGAGTGCTGAGAAAGGGAAGAGCAGTTCTTCTGGACTTCCGGTCTGGATTTAGTTTCATTTCAAATACTACCATTTGTTTACTAGTTTTTCCTCCATTTCAGTGGATCAAGTTGATTTCCGAAATTAGAAACTTATACCAAGGGCCAGCAGGGCAACACTGAAAGCTCGTACAAATGAACACAGTGTGAGAGTAAGCTTGTGGGTCAAAAAGGATAAGTTGATTAGAATAGTTTGTTACTTAATAAAATAGAATCAGACAATATAATTCTAATATTTTTGAGAAATATAAAAAAAAATGAAGAGGGGTGGCAGAGCCAGAGGGAAGGGGAGGGGGACCCCCACTAAAATAAATAGGGGCACATTTCTGAAGGAAGGCACAGGAAGTAGTGCAGATAGTGATATTGCTGCCATTCCCTCTCCAAGCAGCAGCTGCACAACCAGCACGACCGGACCATCTTCTGTCACTGAGGGAAGCATGGACGACTGCATGCGAGGCCACCAGGCTTTGATATGGACACACACACACACACACACACACACACACCGTTTATCAGGAGGAAGATAAGGACTTGGAATCAGAAACGGGCTCTTTGCATCTACACCTGCCAGATTCTGAGGACCTGTTGGCAGGAACAGATGAAAGGCAGGCTTCAGGCAGTGATGGAAGGAGCAGCCCTCTTTCCACCCAGAGTTCCACCAGTGACAGCAGCAGTCAATTGTCCCAGCAGGGTACAAGCCACACCACCACCAGCACAGCAGTGGCAGGCAGTACCAGAGGGGGCAGTACTTCCCATAAGCCTCGTGGCTCTCTCTGGGAGCATTTTGATAACAGCCCAGAAGACTCGAGGCTGGCGGTGTGCAAGAAATGTGGGGTGGTCGTGCGCAGGGGGAATGATCCCAAACACCTCTCCTCAAGTGCCTTGCGTAGCCACCTCATGCGAAGGCACCCTGGGACTCTCACTGGAACAGTGTCAGGCCCTGGTTCCTCAGGGAGGAAGAGAGGGGAAGAAGGCATGGACAAGGACTCCAGAGACAGCTCTGCTGAGAGTGGGAAGAGGCAGGCCACTCTGCAGGAATTGGTGCCGCTGTGTGGGAGTTTTGTTAGCCAACGAAATAGGGCCAAGGCACAGGAGACCACCACTCACGTGGTTGGTGAAATGGTGGCCATGAACGGGTTGCCCCTCTCCTTTGTGGAGTCATCAGGCTTCAGGCACCTGATGAAGCACATGGCTCCATGGTACGAGCCTCCATCCCGACGTACCTTCAGCAGGCGGGTGATTCCCTCCCTTTTTGAGTCCATCAGGGACATGCCGCAGGCGGCCAGAGGAAGGAAGATCCACTTCACTTCCAACCTCTGGACAAGTGGGCACCATGGATACCTCTCTCTGACGGCTCATGGTGGCAACCCAAGGAGGTCCTTGAAACCAGGGCATCCCAAGAACAGCTGCAGGGGGAGCCACAAGGGAGCACCCCAAGAGGGTATAGGGTGGTGCTTCTCCAGGCATCCACATTGCTGAGGTCCTCAAGACAGCACTGCGAGAGTGGGTACCTGAGGGGGAGGTCAATCGCGGATTCATGGTTACTGATGAAGGCCGTAACATGATCAATGCAGGTAATAGGGCAGGGCTCCAGGGCATTGTGTGTGCAGCACACAAACTGCACCTAGTGGTGGGCAATGCCATTGGGCTGGGAGCACCAAAGGACTCCTGGGATGAGGGGACCCTGGAGACCAAGGCCTTGCTGGACAAGTGCAGGAAAATAGTCGGGCACTTCTCACGCAGCGTCAAGGCATCCAGGATGATGCGTGATAGGCAGGCGGAGACGGGCCGACCAGAGCACCTCCTGATCCAGGACGTGACCACCCGGTGGAACTCCACCTATGAAATGGTCAAGTGCCTGGTGGAGCAGAGGCAAGTGGTGGAATACGTCATGTCACACACTCCCGTCCTGCCTGAGGGAAGGGTGTTGGACATTGGTGCTACCGAGTGGCTCGCCCTCTCCCAGATGGTGGGTATCCTGCAGCCTTTTGAGAAGACCAGCCACGTCCTCAGCAACTACAACGCCAGCCTGGGCCACGTACTCCCCCTGGTAAATGCCCTTCGCCAACACCTAGAGGCCAGTATCCAGGAAGAAGCCAATCTTCTCCCAAAGTACAGGGCCTTGGCAGACAGGCTGTTGACCGGCGTGGATACCCGCCTTAGCCCACTGAGGAGGGAAAAGGTGTACCAGATGGCATGCCTGTGCGACCCTCGCGTCAAGGGTTCCCTTGCGGGCAGCCCTGTGGACCTAAACTCATGGAAGACGGAGCTATGTCATCAGGTCCACAGAGCTGTATCAAAGCAGCCCCAGGCTTTACCGAGGGTGCGAGGAACCCAGAGCGATGCAGAAGAGGAATCCTCGCAAGGGTCCTCTTCCTCCTCTACTGGAGTAGTGTACACCCAGAGACCAGGTTCATTACCAGCAGCCAACTACCTGGCCTCTTCCCTAGCCATGGCAGTCTCCTCCTCAGTGGAGGCAAGGGAGGAAGAAGAACCAGACCCTGCTCAGACCATGGTGAGGGAGTACATGGCCGAGCCCCTACAACCCCTCACCTTGGACCCACTGCACTATTGGGCCAGAAAGGCAGACATCTTAGGGGTTCTCTCTTCTTCCTCTGTCTTCTCTGTCCTGTTGGACCTGGTTGTCCATCCCACCCACCAGTGTCCTGAGTTTACCTCCGTGTTCCGGGCAGCATTCAGATCCCTTATGGGGGGCGATGTCCTGACAGAAGCCAGGAGAGCCGCTCTCTATCTGGACCCGGAGACACATCCAAAAAGGTTGAAAACTTGTTTGGTCGCGCATCCGGGTCGCACTTAATTGTCTTTCCATGGTGGGAAACATTTTTACCCCAACACAGCCATTTGCAACGGAGCTTAGGCCCACAGTCGTTCTTGGACCCACTCATTCCAAACAGGCCTCCCTTGCTCCTCTTGTCATCCCACCCACCAGAGCAACACTTATGGGAGATGTCCTGCCTGCCTGCAATTATGCCTGCCTCCCAGCTTGGCCTTTCCACCTTGGGAAGCCCAACTTCCTGCCAGCCTGCCTGTCTTCTGCTGCTTCCTTCCAAATGGGCCTGCCTGCTCTAACATCCACACCACTACCTGCCTAACTGCCTGCTTGCCTGCCTGCCTTATGCCTGCCTCCCAGCTGTATGCCTTCCTGCAATCCCAACTCAATTTGAAGGGTTTGATTACTGCCCAATTTTTATAGGCCTTGCCTGGCTCCAAACCAGGCCTGACCACTGTCTGTGTCATTTGAAGGGAATCCCATACTGAAGGGTTTGATTACTGCCTAATTTTTCTAGCCCTCGCCTGGATCCAAACCAGCAAGGACCACTCAATGTTTATAATTTTGAACTGGACAAGACTTTTGGGGTTGCAGCCGTGCAACTTCCCCTAACCCTAACCCTAACCCAAACAAACCAATGCCTGTATGCCTCCCATCCTAACATTCCACCAGCGCAAGGCAGTTATGCCTGGCTGTCTGCTCTGTCTATATGACTGCCTGCCCTGCCTGAATGCTTCGCCTGCCTGCCTGCCTTCCACCTTTGTCTGCCTGAAATGCCTGTAATTCCGCAGCATGTATGGATGTAATATAAGGGCTGCATAATTAGCCCAGTTTTTATAGGGCTTCCCTGGTCTTTGTAGCAGCCCAGGAATATTTTTTTTTAGGGTCAGTATAGGCCCAATATTTCCCCGTTGGCCATGGCTGGTCTGAGTGTAGTACACCCCAAAACCTGCCTTCCTCGATGCATTCCTCCCTTCCCTGGGGTTTTGGAGCCACTCTGCTTACAAAGTGGTCAGGATGCACTTTACAACTACCTACCTCAAAGACTGATTAGCAGGGGCCTGGCTCTCCTCCTTACAGCCTTAAAGAAACAGCCCTGTTCTCCTGCATCCACTCTGTCTCCTGGGGTGGAGAAACTCTGCCTCCAAAGGCAGAAACAATCCTCCCTTCTGGCACTTTGGCTTTGTGCCTTCCCTAGCCTGGGTGGGTACCCTGCAAGCCTGCCTTCCTACCTGTCAGCCAGACTGCCTGCTTCCCTGCCTGCCCGCCCCCTGCCTACCTGCCTTCCTGTCAGGCTCCCGGGACACCACGGCATGGAGGAGGCCTTCCAGGTGCTTCTCCTTCAGCCTATCAGCGGTTCAGTGCTTCAAGTTCAGCCTCCGAGCCGACATGCGCCCTGTCGGCCACTCTCCTCGACTTCCCCAGGCAGCAACCCCGGCTGCCCCCGCCTCTAGTCCGAAAATCAGTTGAGGAGAACAAATTTAACAGGCACAGTCATCATCAACTGTTTTGTTTATATTTGGGGTACTCTGTCCTCCAAAATGGGAGGTTCACTCCCACCAGTTACAGTCCAGGTAGGGAAATCCCTTTGCAGAAGGAGGGGAGATTCCTTCCAACTAGCATTCCGGCTTCCAAAGGCGGAAGAAACAATCCCTCCCTGAGTCCCTAGCACTCTGGTTTCGTGGCTTTCCTGGGTGGACTGTGTCTCCACTGGGCAGGCAAATCTCTGGCCTAGTGGCCTCCAAAACTCTGGCTTTGTGGCTTTCCTGGGTTGACTATGTCTCCACTGGGCAGGCAAATCGCTGGCTGTATGGCCTCCAAAACTAGGTGGCCTGGGTGAATCCCTCCCCACTGGGCAGGTAAATCCCTGCCCTTCTGGCCTCCAAAACTTTGGCGTGGCTTTCCTGGGTGGACTGTGACTTCACAGTGCAGTCAAATCTCTGGCCTTGTGGCCTCCAAAACTCTGGCCGCTTTCCTGGGTGGATCCCTCCCTGGGCAAGAAAATTTCCCTTGTGCTCTGGGTTCTGGCTTTGCTGCATGGACTTTCCTGGGTGGACTGGGCTCACTGGGCTGGCAAATCTCTGGCCATTGGCCTCCAAAACTCTGGGTCCAACCCCTGGGTGGACCACCCCACTGGGCCTTCCTGCTCTCTGAAAGGCTGCCTTTGCCAATCAGTTCTTGGAAAAACTCCAGTGGGCCCTTTTTTAGTGGCAGTCCTGGGGGTCCTTTTCTTTCCTGGGCAGCCCTTCTTGCAGGTAAATCTCTGGCCTAGTGGCCTCCAAAACTCTGGCTTAGGGGCTTTCCTGGGTGGACTGGCCACTCCACTGGGCACAAATCAGCAGTGAAAACTGGATGGGGTGGAGGGCAGGACGGACTGGGCAGTCTCTGCCCTGTGGCCTCCAGAACTGGGCCTTTCCTGGGTGGACTGCGTCTCCACTGGGCAGGTAAATCTCTGGCCAAGTGGCCTCCAAAACTCTGGTCCGCTTTCCTGGGTGGACTGCTCCACTGGGCAGGCAAATCTCTCTGGCCTAGTGGCCTCCAAAACTCTGGTTTCTTTCCTGGGATGGACTCCAGCTGGGCAGGCAATTCCTCCAAAACTCTGGCTGAGGGGCTTTCATGGGTGGACTGAGTCTCCACTGGGCATCTAAATCTCTGACCTAGAGGCCTCAAAACTCTGGCTGGGCTTTCCTGGGTGGCCTGCGTCTCCACTGGGCAGGTGGCTGAAAGAATGGCCTCCCTCTGGCTTGTTCCTTTCCTGGGTGGACTGGCTCTCCACTGGGCAGGCAAATCTCTGGCTTTGGCCTCCAAAACTCTGGCTTGCTTTCCTGGGTGGACTGTGTCTCCACTGGGCATTGGTGGAACTGGTCTCCTGGCCTCCAAAACTGGCCTCCAAAGCTTTCCTGGGTGGACTGGTCTCCACTGGGCAGGTTCTCTCTGGCCTAGTGGCCTCCAAAACTCTGGCTTTGGCTTTCCTGGGTGGACTCTGTGTCTCCACTGGGTTGGCCTGGAAGTGGTCTCCTTTCCTGGAACCTTCTCCACTTCTCTTTCTAGTTCCTGGCTATTTCCTTTATCTTTCTACTTGGCATATCTATTTCCATTTCCTATTTCTGGTTTCAAGTTTCCTGGGTGGACTGTACTCCACTGGGCTATCCTATAGTGGCCTCCAAAGTATCCTCCAACTTTCCTGGGGACTGCGTCTCCTCCCTGGGCAGGTATCTCTGGCCTAAGGCCTCCAAAACTCTGGCTGAAAGAATCCTGGGTGGATTGTTCCACTGGGCCATTCTGGCCTCGTGGCCTCCAAAACTGTGGCTGCATGGACCTGGGTGGACTGCTCCACTGGGCAGGTGGGCCTAGTGGCCTCCAAAACTCTGGCTTCGTGGCTTTCCTGGGTGGTGGCTGGGCAGGTAAATCTCTGGCCTAGTGGCCTCCCCCGCTCTGGCTTCTGGCTTTCCTGGGTGGACTTGCTGTAACTGGGCAAGAGAATCTGGCCTAGTGGCCTCCAAAACCTGATCATGCTGAGCTGGGTGGACTGAAGTCTCCACTGGGCAGGTAAATCTCTGGCCTAGTGGCCTCCAAAACTCTGGCTTCGTGGCTTTCCTGGGTGGACTGCGTCTCCACTGGGCAGGTAAATCTCTGGCCTAGTGGCCTCCAAAACTCTGGTCTCTGCCCCTGGGTGATGGGCCTCTCCACTGGGCAGGTAAATCTCTGGCCAAGTGGCCTCCAAAACTCTGGTTTCTGGCTTTCCTGGGTGGACTGCGCTCAACTGGGCAGGCAAATCTCTGGCCTAGTGGCCTCCAAAACTCTGGATACTGGCTTTCCTGGGTGGACTGATCTCCACTGGGCAGGCAAATCTCTTGAGTGGCCTCCAAAACTCTGGCTTCGAGCTTTCCTGGGTGGACTGTGTCTCCACTGGGCAGGCAAATCTCTGGCCTAGTGGCCTCCAAAACTCTGGCTTGGTGGCTTTCCTGGGTGGACTGAAGGAATCTCCACTGGGCCCCGTAAATCTCTGGCCTTTGTGGCCTCCAAAACTCTGGCTCCACTGGGTTGGTGGAAGTTCTCCTGGGTGGTCAAAACTGGCCTCCACTGGGCAGGCAAATCTCTCCCCTAGTGGCCTCCAAAACTCTGGCTTCTTTCCTTTCCTGGGTGGACTCTGTGTCTCCACTGGGCAGGTGGAACTGGCCTCCTGGCCTCCAAAAACTGGCCTCCAAAGTAGGTGGCTGGGTGGAATCCGTCTCCACTGGGCAGGCAAATCTCTGGCCTAGTGGCCTCCAAAACTCTGGCTGCGTGGCTTTCCTGGGTGGACTGTGTCTCCACTGGGCAGGTAAATCTCTGGCCTCCTGGCCTCCAAAACTCTGGCCTCGTGGCTTTCCTGGGTGGAATCCCTCCACTGGGCAGGTAAATCTCCTGCCTAGTGGCCTCCAAAACTCTGGCTTCCTGCATGTGGGTGGACTCTGTGTCTCCACTGGGCAGGTAAATCTGGCCTAGTGGCCTCCAAAACTGGGTAGTTTCCTGGGTGGACTGGCCTCCAAAATCTCTGGTGGGCCTGAAAACTCTGGAATCCCTTTCCTGGTGGACCCTCCACTGGGCAGGTAAATCTGGCCTTCCAAAACTCTGGCTTCGTGGCTTTCCTGGGTGGACTCTGTCTCCACTGGGCAGGTGGAACTGGTCTCCTGGCCTCCAAAAGTGGCCTCCAAAGTGGGGCTTCCTGGGTGGAATCCCTCCCCACTGGGCAGGTTCTCTGGCCTAGTGGCCTCCAAAACTCTGGCTTCTTTCCTTTCCTGGGTGGACTCTGTGTCTCCACTGGGCAGGTAAAACTGTTCTCCTGGCCTCCAAAACTGGCCTCCAAAGTAGGTGGACTGACTGGGCAGGCAAATCTCTCCCCAGTGGCCTCCAAAACTCTGGCTTCGTGGCTTTCCTGGGTGGACTGTGTCTCCACTGGGCAGGCAAATCTCTCTCCTGTGGCCTCAAAACTGGCTGGCTTCGTAGGTTTCCTGGGTGGAATGTGTCCCACTGGGCAGGCAAATCTCTGGCCTAGTGGCCTCTGGCTTCGTGGCTTTGCTGGGTGGACTGTGTCTCCACTGGGCACTCTGTCTCCAAAACTGGGTTGGTTTCCTGGGTGGACTGGTCTCCTGGATAGGCTAAACTAGCCTATGGCCTCCAAAGTAGGTGACTGAAAGAATCCCTCCCCGTTGTTCCCTGCCATTCTGGCTTCTTTCCTGGCTGTGTGGACTCTGTGTCTCCACTGGGACTGGAAGTGGTCTCCTGGGTAGTCAAAACTGGCTTCCAAAGTAGGCCACTGAAAGAATCCCTCCCCATTGTGTCCCCACCGCTCTGGGTTCCTGCTTTGCTGTGTGGACTACTCTCTGTGTCTCCACTGGGTTCAAGGCAGGAATTGGTCTCCTTCCTGCTCTCTGAAAACTGGCCTTGCCAATCAGTTTTTGGTGGCTTTTTTGCTGGCAGTCCTGGGGGTCCTTTTCTCCCAGGCAGCCCTTCTTACAAGTCTGGCCCAAATTTCCTGCATTAGGTTAGGACTCTGTGTCTCCACAGTGGTTGGGGGGAACTGTTCTCCTGGGAGATGGGCAAAACTGGCCTCCAAAGTAGGTGGCTGAGAGGAATCTGCTCCCGTGCTTGCTCCATGAGCGAACCGGTCTCCTTTCGGATACTTTGCTGCGTGATTCCCGAGAGATTGAGGGGAACTCTCCACTGGGTTGGGGGAACTGGTCTCCTGGGCACTCAAAACTCTGGCTTGTGGCCTCCAAAGTAGGGGCTGAAGGAATCCCTCCCCATTGTTCCCCGCCATTCTGGCTTCATGGCTTTTTTGCTGCATGCGTGGACTCTGTGTCTCCACTGGGTTGGTGGAACTGTTCTCCTGGGTAGTCAAAACTGGCCTCCAAAGTAGGTGGCTGAAAGAATCCCTCCCCGTTGTTCCCCACCGTTCTGGCTTCGTGGCTTTGCTGCGTGTGTGCGTGGACTCTGTCTCCACTGGGTTGGTGGAACTGGTCTCCTGGATATGAAAACTGGCCTCCAAAGTAGGGGCTGAAAGAATCCCTCCCCGTTGTTCCCTGCCATTCTGGCTTTGTGACTTTGCTGTAAGCAGTCAAGAGCAGCTGAAGGTGGGCCCACATGTCCGGAACGGATCATGCTGAGCGGGAGGGAAGCCTCCGCCCGTGGCCGCCTGAGACAACACAGAGACCACTTCCGCTCCATGAGCGAACCAGGCTCCTCGGGACATTCCAACTGGCGATGATTCCCCGAGAGATTGGGGGGAGCTCATCCAGATGAGTGTGTGTGTGTGTGTGGGGGAAGCATCTGAATCTCTGACCTCTAGTTGACCAGGGTGGCATTTGCTTGGCTTTACAAGGAGTGACATGGGGAGGGGACATTGAGAGGAGTAGAGTAGACCCTCATCCAGATTTGGGGGAGAAACGGAATACTGTCTCTCCTGCTGCCTCTGAGAGGTGGAGGGGAAATGGGATGGATAAAGGCTTCAAAACAAAACAAAACAAAAGTATAACAGGCAGCCAGACCAAGTAGGGTGGCCGGTTCAGTCAGCGTTGACCAAGAGAAAAAAAGAATATTGCATTCTGCCCACTTTGTTTGCTTTATTGCATAGGATGCAGTCTTATGCTATGATATATTTATTAAATATATTATTCACCACCCAGTTTAAAGTGTTTTCCGCCTGCTCTGGGTCATTGCGGGATGCCCCCATTCTCTGGGAAGTCAAATTGTGTTAAATCGCGGTAGAAACGACAAATGATGAACAAAAGTTGAACCAAAAAATTTTCAAAAAAATTGCGACAAACGGAAACGGAACGCAACGGACCCGTTCCGACAAACGAAAAATTGAAATGTCATTTTTTTCTGGTCGTGCCCATCTCTAATATATAATATTAGAACAGCAGAACTGGATGGTACCCTATGAATCATCTAGCCCAGCCCTTGTCAAGGAAGCACCGAGAGGTAATTGAACTCCCAAACTCTGGCTCTGCAGCCTGATACTTTAATCACTGAGCTATGTTTGTGTGGTTTTTGTCTTCTTTATCTATATAAAGAATAGATATATTTATTGCCTGTTATCCATCTATCTATCTATCTATCTATCTATCTATCTATCTATCTATCTATCTATCTATCTATCTGTCTGTCTGTCTGTCTGTCTGTCTGTCTGTCTGTCCGTCTGTCTTTCCGTCCGTCCGTCTGTCTATCTATCTAACTATCGCTTCCTTCCTTCCTTCCTTCTCTCTCTCTCTCTCTCTCTCTCTCCCCTTCCTTCCTTCCTTCCTTCCTTCCTTCCTTCCTTCCTTCCTTCCTTCCTTCCTTCCTTCCTTCCTTCCTGTCTGTCTGTCTATCTATCTATCTATCTATCTATCTATCTATCTATCTATCTATCTATCTATCTATTTATCTTGTTTTGGCCTGCTATTCTAATGCAAATTAAGCTAACTGCCCCCTCTACATCTCTGAAATTTTGACTCGGCTCCGACGAACACAATTCCCTGTTGCAATGTGTAGATCTCCCCTCCCCCGCCACCTTCCCCATTCTGATGATGGGCTGTTTCTACACCAAAGCTTAGTCCTCTGGAATATAAGCTTGGGACTCCAGTGGATGCATCACCACATGTTTAATATGCGCCTGGCATATCGCTCACCACAAGCATGGCTGACCCATTTAAACAAGTGTCACTTCCAAACACAGCTCAGTCTTAAACAGGGAAGGAGGGAGGGAGGGAAGAGAGAAAGAGAGAGAGAGAGAGAGAGAGAGAGAGAGAGAGAGAGAGAGAACATAATTCCATGTGATCTTACCTAAAACAGGATGTTCTCCTTCCTAAAATTTCTAATTTGGGCAGTTTTAATCATGGGGAGATGTGTGTGTCTCTCCCTCTGTGTGTGTTTGGCATGTGATCTTCAAAATCAATTTATTTCTTTAAAGAAAAAGCATTCCAGAGAAAAACGGCTGTTTGCTCAAGCTGCGACAAGGGAGCAGAAGGAGGTGCTCCCCCACAAACCTATAGAGAAAGGGGGCAGAGCAGAACGGTGGGGTATATGGATGTACCTCATAAGTGCCAAGTTCTAAGTTCTACGCCTGGTGTGTGTGTGTGTGTGTGTGTGTGTGTGTGTGTGTGTGTGTGTGTGTGTGTGTGTGTGTGTGTGTGTGTGTGTGTGTGTGTGTGTGTAAAAAGCCACAGCAATATTATCAGTGAGAAGGATCCTGGGGTTGTTTGCAGATGAGAAGCTGACTATGAGCCCAACAGGGTGATGTGGCTGCAGAAAAAGTGATTTTAGGATGTCTCCAGATTCCATGCAGTACTAGTCCCCTTCTATTGAGCACTAGTTAGGCCTCATCTACAGCACTGTTTCCAGTTCTGGACACTACATTTTAAGAAGGATGATGACAAAGTGGAGCCCATTCAGAGGAAGGCAACACCAGGGGGCTGGAAACCAAACCTTAGGCTGAAAGGACTGAGCCTGTTTCATCTTGAGAAAAGGAGATTGAGAGGAGATGGGGTAGCTGTGGGCGTTATTAATTACGCATACACAGAATTTTGGGGTACAATCATCTCCTGGTCCCAGGCTGCGTCTCTCCGTGTGTGTGTGTGTGTGTGTGTGTGTGTGTGTGTGTGTGTGTCTCTGTCTCTGTCTCTCTCTCTCTCTCTCTCTCTCTCTCTCTCTCTCTCTCTCTGTGTGTGTGTGTGTGTGTGTGAATGAGTGAGTGTGTGGGACTGTCTCTGAGCTGCGCCTGGGACCCAGGGCTCTTTATTGGTAACAGTAAACAAGTACACAAGGGGTGGAGAGAAGCATTGACAATAGGACAGAGGCAGAGGAAGGATGGCCTTTGGTCCCGTATCCATTGGTGGGGGGAGTATGAACCCTTATCTAGGAGGAACATGCTTGGTTAGTGAGGGCTCATTGATAAGGGAGAGAAGAAGGAGCTTCGGGCTGGTCAGAGACCAGATGTGCCTGACATCTGGGATTGCCATCTGTTTCCCTGGCCTCCTGGACTATGCCAGGTCCAGGTCAGCTTAACCACACACTGGGTTCCCTGCTTGCTCCCTGGACATGTTTGTCCGGGCCTTAGGCTGCCTCAGTGCTTCCAGGTTATTTCGCGGTTCAGAGCCTATTGGGGTATGGAATCCCCACAGATAGCACTTTTTAAATACTTGAAAAGCTGTCCTACAGAAAAGGGGCAGGACCTGTTCTCCATCATCAAGTACAGAAGATGGAAGAAGAGGCTCAAGGGACAGGAAGCCTGGTTTAGGCTGAATATAATGAAAAACTTTCTAACTGTTAGAGCAGTACGACAACGGAATCCATGACTTTGGGAGGTGGTAAGTGCTCTGACACTGGGGGTCTTCAAGAGAAAATGGGACAACCATCAGCCAGATCTGATTTGATGTGGATTTCTGAAGAATACATAGCCTGCTCTTTAGGTCCCTCTAGGTGGCTCAATGGGCTTCAGCACTGAAACTATCAGCTGCAAAGTCGGCAGCTCAGCGGTTCAAATCCTGGGTGCTGCGCAGTGCAGCGAACTCCCACTGTTCACCCCAGCTCTGGACAACCTAGCAGCTTAAAAGCATGTAAATGCAAGTAAATGAGCACCGCTGTAAGAATCAGGAAGATAAACAGTTTGTGCACAAAAATGCATTCAGGCATGCCATGGACTTTCACAATACTGGTTCTCTGGCTTAAAAACAGAGATGAGCATCACCCCTAGAGTCATACACGACTCGCATGCATGTGCGGGGTGGGGGGGGACTTTGTCTTTTAATGGCCAGTCCAGGTAAAATATATATTGAAAATACAAATTTCTAGGTTGTTTCTTTTAATGTTGTTAATATGTTCAGGTGGTTGATAAACAAAATTACGAATATTGCTCCCACAGATATGGGGAGCCTACTGTACTGAAACAAAACAGTTTTCATTGAACTTCCAAGGTTTATAGCTTTACTGAACACAATCTGCAATGATCAAGTGTTGAGGGAAACCATCATGACTTACCTTTCACTCCTGCAAGCTGTCCACCTCTTAGGTGAGTCAGGTTGTTCTCAGAGAGCTTCCTCCCTCTCTCTTGCATTCCACCTATTTTAGTCTCATTTCCCTTGTCTCCTGTACTAAAAGAAAGGCAGAGATATTTACTTTGTATATTTAATAAATAAAATAAAGAAATGATAAAGTGTCAAAATGAAGAAATAACAAAGCCAATAAAGAAATAATGAATCTCTGTGTGTGTGTGTGTGTCATTACAGTTGTGACCGACTCTTCGTGACTCCATGTCCATGGAGTTTTCTTGGCACGAGTGCTGGAGTGGCTTGCCAGTTCCTACTCCAGGCGCCTACAGCACCTGGTATTCCCACTCATCCAAGGACTAACCAGGGCCGACCCTGCTTAGCTTCCGAAATCAAGCGAGATCGGATGTGCTTAGGGCATCTAGGCAGCTAATAATGAATCTAGCAACTTATATTATGCATTAAGGTATTTAGTACCCATGTTTTCCACATTCCATCTTTTGAAAAAGTACATTATAATGGCGAACTTTTTAGAGACCGAGTGCCCAAAGTGCAATTCAAAACCCACAAATTTTTCACAAAGTGCCAATACATCCATTTAACCTGAATACAGATGGCTGTGAAGGGGCGATGTTGGGGGCCCACAGAAAGAGCTCTGAGTGCCACCTTTGGCACCCGTGCCATAGGTTCGCAAACACTGTTATAGGGCCACCTTTATTGTAGTCCTTGTTCAATTGACCTTCATAACCTCTGGACATGAATTATCTCTCATTGAGCAGACAAGGAGGAGTGACCAAAATGGGAAGCATGGGGCAAGGAAGGAAGGAAGGAAGGAAGGAAGGAAGGAAGGAAGGAAGGAAGGAAGGAAGGAAGGAAGGATCTGATACTGGAGGGATGGATTGATGGATGGATGGAAGGAAGGAAGGAAGGAAGGAAGGAAGGAAGGAAGGAAGGTTCGTTCTCCCTGTATTGAACGTGGCCACCTACACATCACTAAAAGGGCAAAACTGTTTTACATAAAACTCCATATGCTAATCTGTGTACAAAGGCAGAGATCATGGTTTTTTGAGACCTGGAGCATCTTACATGACCTGGAGAAACAGTGGCCACATCAGCTGTGTCCCTCCCTGAGACTGGTGTCTGGGCATGGCTCACTCTGGATGTGTCAGAGAGTCAAAGTGCTCGATCCTCTCCTTTCCTCCTCCTTCAAGTTAAAATCCTGCCTGGATTCAGTTCAGATGTTCAAGTGAGGACACCTTTGACAGGAGGGTCTTCCTTTGCCCCTCTTCCATGGAAACAAGCCAGCTCACCTCTGAAGGCAGAACGGCACCATGTCTGATTTCCTAAAGCAGGCTGTCATTCCTCCACTCTAACCTTAAAATGAAAACAGTGTGGCGCTGAAATGTCTCTGGACCATTAAGTAACTGTGAACAAGTTAACATTAGAGTTTCCAGGCGACAAAAAGTAATTGGTTACTAGTGCAGTTGCATTTTGTAAAACCAAAAACCAACTCTTTACTCTCCATTTCTCAAGAGTAACTATTGTGGTTGTGGTTGTGGTTTGTTTTGTTGTACTTAAAAACTCCTGCCTTGCCTTGCCTTGCAAGAGCTCCCAAGTGGTTCTACCCTCTCAGGGCATGTGGAGAGGTAAGGGAGGTTGCTGTGACTCAATTATTCTCACCTTGGCAGTAGACATAAATGGTTGGTTGCTAAAATATTTATGCCGCTGAGTGAGGGAAGTGTGCTGTAAATGGATTACAGGGCTTCAGGTCTGCCTTATCAAGCCCATAATTGAACAGAATAAGCTTTCTTATCTGCGCCAAGTGATGGACTTTCTTCTCCCTGCCCCCTCCCACTCCCCTCGCTGTCCCCCACATATCGGACTGAGATTAAAGATTGCAAATAACCATCGGAAGCCTGGATTAAAATTTCCTTCCGACAACTGCCAAGCTTTGTCACTTAGACAGATAGCATCTTGTTAACTTTCAACGGCACCTTGACATTATTAGAGGAAGAACAGAAGCTGTTCCACCTGGAGTGAGGTGTGGAAAGACTCGCCTGCAGTGAACAGATTGGAATTTTCTTTACTCCCATCCTGGACATGTGGGGATGCATTTGGACTAGGAGGCCCCACCGCCACGGACCCCTCCCTCCATCCACAGGACGCAAGCCATCGCCATGCTCTTGCCAATCCTACACCCTCCACCACTTTTCTCCCAGAGCTCTGAAGGATCTAGAATACCTGTGGGCATTGCAGGCAGGGAAAGTTGATTCGAGACACTGACAAGGCCACTTTCTTGGGAGTGGACTTTTGACATCAGCAATGGACTGGACAGGAGGTTTTCAAGCAGAGTCTGGATGGCCATCTGTTGGAAATACTGTGATGGGGTTCCTGCATGGCAGGGGGTTGGACTGGATGGCCCTTGAGGTCTCTTCCAACTCTATGATTCTATGATTCTATGATTCTATGATTCTATGATTCTCATGCTACATTTCTGTCCTTCTAGACAAAGAGAAAGGCTAGGTTCTCTGAGATAGCAGCAGATAAAGTCCGGCAAGGTCTTAGGGCAGTGGCTGACATTTTGGGAAGTTAGGATGTTTCTCCGGCTTTTGGGTGAGGAGACACATCTCGGGTAAGAGACGGTGAAATGAGAAGTTGCTTGGTCTTTGTGTGTGTGTGGCCATCTCAGTACCCATCTGTACTCATCCTCAGCTCTTGCCGGGTCTCACTGGCACAAGACACTTTAAATCATGGACTTTTAGAAAGCTGAGACATTGGAGAACACACACACACAGAGAGAGAGAGAAACGGGAAAAGGTTTCGTATATTGTCCCATACATTGATCTCCACTTACTTTCCTTTAATGAAAAGTGCTACTGTCGAGGGTACCTATATGTCTCTTCATTTCCTCCTTTTTCTAGGCACTTTCATGAGCAGATATTACCTTGTCTTTTCTTCTGAGAGGGAGGCTGCAGCCTGCCCTTCACACCTCCACTTTGATAATTATAACAAGCAATCCTGTCATTTTTCCTGCCTCCACGTACTTCTCTAATAAATATTTCTCTCTGTGTGTAATGTGCCACCAGCCGGCTCTTTCAACGCACCCTGAGATGCTGATGGAGTGTTTGGACATTGCTGCCCCCTAGTGGCTTTCCACGGAAGGGAGTTGAACCAAGCTCTCCTGACTGAGTCCTGGGCCATCACTCTACCCACTGCACTACACTGTCTCTCCACAAATCTTAGTCCTCTTCTTTTCTTAGAATAAGAAGGGTGGGTTCCTTTGCGATGAGTGCTGTACCGACAAGTTGCAGAACCAAAAGTCTGACTCCACTCGTCAGCTGTCCTGCCGTTTCTCTGCCCGCAGCATGCAGCTAGTGGTTACGCTGAGCATCTCTTGTTCCTCAGGTTGTCTGTTTCCTAGGATCAGCATCCTCCACCCATGAGGTCCATTGTCACTCCAGATCCTCTCTCCCCTTTCTCAAAGATGCAGAGCACCTGCTGGGATGACAATCACATCCTTGCAGTCCTCCCATTCTTTTGACCCAAACAAACACCGGGATGAGACAATACATATGTATGCAGGAGTGCCTTAGAGCTGTGAAGGAAGAGAGAACCACAGAGGTAAGAGCTCTCTCGAAGGAAAGAGGTTTTGGGTCACATTGTCAATGGCCTCTTTTTGGTGGGCACAGCTGAAATCGCTTTGTTCCTTGATTGAAAAGCATCCCTCTGGGCGAATTTGCAAAATCTCATGGGACAGCATTGATTTGTTGAACCCCAGAGCTGCCTACTCCCAAGGAAAAGCAGATGAGCATGAAGGAGAATTGATAAAATCCTTCCCTTCTTTCTTCGTACCAGAGCTTGGCGCAGTTTAAAATTATGGACGTCTCCGAAATATAGATAAAGGTCAAGCAAATTTTAAAATGTTAAAATGATTAGATTATTTTTTAGCAGAAGTGGTTGACTTCAGTTGTACTGCCTCGTTCATTTATTTGATCTTCTTTAGTACAGGTGGTGGGGCATGAGTTGCATGCATAGAACTGCGGCATGGGTTGAATTTCCCCACAATTATGGGCAGTTTGTCCTGTATCCAAGTAGCCCCATTTGATTTGATTTTTCATTGACCTCCTTATTTCACTTTAAAGTCTTTTACGTGGTTCCAGATGGTCAAGGCAGAGTCTTCTCCTGGTGGGAGACAGGTCCCCCCCCCCCTTTCCATTAGATTTAGCTGAGTCTCTTCTGTTTTAATGTTGGGAGCTTGAGATGTAAGCAGAAAACATTTCCTCCATTTTAGCCATCGCCTAGGGGTGGGGTGTCCATGAGGTGGATTGCTTTGGTGTTGTATGACCTTATTTAGTTCATTTTTGGCTACCACCTCTAAATGGACCTCTGGAAGGGTGATGGTAGCATGAAAGGAATTATCACTCAGGACAACCTCTTTGAAACAGGCGTCATCTATCCATCTGGACGAAGAACCCTTTTCTCCAACTGAGGCCCTTTGTACACGACCCCTAAACTCTGCCGCAAATGGCTCCCAGCTCCGGAGCTTAAAATTATTTCCCCACCAGCTCCGGAGTTTATAGATAATTAAGTGCGACCACGCCCACCTAAGCGCGTCCCAGCGCACTTTTCAGGTACCTGCTCTCTGGAGGTGAAAATTCCTGATGCGGATATAACGTAGTGACTGCCCAGCTCTCCTTGCTTCTGTTTGTTCTTTTTTTGCCCCCGCCCCTTTAAGAGATCTGAAGGCAGTGCCGGGATGGCAGAACGGAGGTGAGCGGCATTCTTTTCTTCCTTTTTTTCTCCCTCCCCTCACGCAGCCAGCAGCCAGGAGTGTGGAGGGGGTGGGAACGCAGGAACAGCGACAAACCCCTAAAATCTCTGGTCCGAATTTAAGTGGCCAGCGGATCTTAAGGGTCGTGTGAAAAGGCCCTGAATTGGACTGGCTTTCCAGGCAGGTCTGCAGAAATTTAGGGAGCCAGGTTGAGTTTGGCTTTAGATCAGGCATGTCCAAACTTTGCCCCTCCTGATGTTTTGGACCACAACTCCCAGAATTCTGAGCCTGCATTGCCAATGACAAAGGACTGTGGGAGTTGTGGTCCAAAACATCTGGAGGACCAAAGTTTAGACATGCCTGCTTTAGGTGCACTTGGGGAACAACAGTTGTCCCAGTTAAAGGGCAAAACACATGAATCACCTTTTGTCAGAAACTGGGCCAGAGGTGAAGGTGCACAGCGGTGACAGGAAAGAGAAATGAGGACAGTTTGTGAGAATTTGGAGTACAAAGCAGACAAAAATGACTCGTTTGTACAGGTTTCACAAGCTGCTCCATCCTTTCTTCTGTCCCCATTGATGAATTCCATAGAACACCGCTTCTATTGTCTGGCCTGTCCATAGGAATTGTAGTCCACAAACCTTCAGGAGACCAGTTGTTGTTTATGCTTCAGATGTGTTCTGGAAGTTGAGTCCTGGCAACTGGCCTTGTTTTCTTGTGAGAATGAAATGTTTCGCTGCTGATCCAAGCAGCTCCGTCAGTCTGCGGAAAGTCAGCAGTGAGGCCATCAATGTATCATTCTCCTTGATTTCACATCGCCCTGATCTGAACAGGCTTGTTAGGTTGAAGGTGGCCTGAATAGGCTTGATTGGTGGACGGTGGCCTGAACAGGCTCATTAGTTGTGTAATGGCCAGGGGTGCTGTGAAAGATTCTTGGTTTCAGCAACAGAACCATAGTGTCTAGATCAAGGGAAGTGATGTTCTGCTTTGGTCAGACCCCACCAGGAGTCCTGTGTCCAGTTCTACGTGCCTCAATTTTAAAAGGATGTTGACAACCTCGAGTGGGTGAAGAGGAGGGTGACCAGGATGGTTGAGGGTCTGGAGGAAATGTCTTATGAGGAACGGCTTAGGGAACTGGGAATGTTTAGCCTTTCAAAAAGAAGGCTGGGGGGGGGATATGGTAGCTATGTTTAAATATTTGAAAGGATGTCATATTGAAGAGGGAACAGGTTTGTTTTCCATGGCTTCAGAGACTAGGAGTCAGGGAAATGGTTTCAAACTGCAGGAAAAGAGATTCCATTTGAATATTAGGAAGAACTTCATGACAGTCAGAGCTGTTCAGCAGTGGAAGATGCTGTCCCAAAGGAGGGTGGTGGAATCTCCTTCTTTGGAGGTTTTTAAGCAGAGGCTAGATGGCCATCTGTCTGTCCTGTGATGAGGTTCCTGCATGGCAGGGGGTTGGACTGGATGGCCCTTAAGGTCTCTTCCAACTCTATGATTCTATGATTCTATGAGTTCCACATATGCAACCCTTCCCAACACCCATTAAGTATGGGCTGCTAGCCTTCATGGTGGAGGTGTGAAGTGCTTCTGATTTGTCTGCGGATCGATGAAAAGGAAGCACGAAAAGCATGTCTCAGATGTCTTGCATTTATTTATTTGCATTTCTAGATGGCTCCGATTTTTCCCAAGAGGACTCTGGTTGGTTTACAACGAAAACCAAATAAATAGTCAAGAGTGAAAAATCAAAACAAGCTGAAAGAAAAGAACGAACAAACCCAGAGGAGCAGACAAGCAGATCTCTCTCTATAAAAATAAAACATCTGTTGCATTTCAGCTTTCACTTCAATATTTCCTGACTGCCATCCTTTTAAACTTCCTGAATAAGACAGGATCAGTTGTGGGCAGAATTGAGAGGTGATTGAGGATGGTGTTCCCCTCTGATCAGCTGCAACACAAACGGCTGAATAAATCTGATCGGTTTTAGAGACGTCATGGGACAGCCTGATGGCTTTGTTGCAGCAAGTAAGAGAGGAATGCAGCCACCTCTGTATCAAAACTGACACTCTCGGCATTTGAGGCAGGGCAGTGTAATAACCATAGATTATGAAAAGTACGGGATGCAATCACTGTGTTGTACGGTTGGCCAGAATTAGCTCTCTAAGAGGGTCATTGAAAACAGGTGATGGCAAAGCAAAGTCACTGCAGATTTTCAAAGGTCTTGGCATCCCTTGAATTTCCTTGAAATAGAAGCTGAACCTGAAGCCTCTCCACCAAAGATTTTCCGAAGGCTTAAAAGGGAACTAAAGAAAATTGATAGTTACTGGTAGAAGTAGGCATATATATTAGTACAGAAGGGAAGCAGAATCATGGATTTTTTTAAAAAAAGGAGGTAGAAAAATTCAGACCTTGAGTCTATCGGGTCTTTGATGATAACATAACAGAAAATGAGAGAATAATCAGTGTTGAGAGGGGTCTGTAAGGATATCAAGCCCAACCCCCTGCTAAGTCTAGGAATCCAAACCAGAGCAAATGGATAGGTGGTTGTCCAATTCTCTCTTGAATGCCTCCAATGTTGACATGCTCTCCACCTTCTGAGTAAATAGAATCATAGAATAATTGAGTTGGAGGATGCCTAAAGACCATCAATTCCTGGCCACTGGTTCTATTGTCATACTACTTTAACAGTTGAGAAGTTTTTTTCCTGATACTCAGCCAAAATAGCTTTAGACCTTTATTACATGCCTTGCACTCTGGGATGATGGAGAACAGATCCTGTCTCTGTACTATACAACTGTCGTTCAAGTATTTTTAAAGGGATACCCTATTTTCCTCAGTCTTCTTCTCTCAAGGCTAAGGATGCCCAGTTATTTCAGTCTTTCCTTGTACCGCTTGGTTTTCCAGACCCATGAGTCATCCCTGGTTCTTTTGTTTGAGTCCCTCTGCAGATGTATGGGGGAAGACAGTTTATGTGCACTCAGCTGTGGGGAACCAGCCCCCAAGACCACCAGAGTGTGGAATCAAATCCTGATGCTTGGCTCCAAATCAATGGCAGCAGGTGCTCCAACCTACTGAACTACCTGGCCAGTTGCATTCACCTAGAGTCAAATCTTATTCATTCAGTTGGCTTTCAACTGTATTTAAGTCCAGATTCTCAACACCATCCATTCTGCCCTTCCATTTTGCAAGTGTTGCTGGAAGGCCAGTTTTTATTCCAGACGTCACACTGAATTTTCCAACCATTTCCCCACACCTTGAGGTCTATGCAGGCTTGGCAGGAGAACATTTGAAGGCTGTGCTAAGTATAAATTGTCATGCAATTGTATATCGGGAGCTATGAGATATATGTTTGTTTGCTTGCTTCCTGAACCCCCTGCAAATTAAGGGAGGACAAATCTGCTGGGGCCCAGGCAGAAGTCTTTTGCCATTAGTGGCATCTGTTCCAAGTGAAGTCTTTGCTCTGAATAGTCCAAGGACTTGCCTCTTTTTATAACAAGGTCTGGGTCTCGTCTCCCAGAGTAGCAATTAAATGTTTCAGCAGAGCTTCCGCTTGGTACACCAGAAGGCAGTTCATTTGCATTAGAAAAGATGACATTGTCAGCAATTACCAAGGATGGTCAGCTGCTGGTCGTGATATTCCAATACCCAGGGAAGGAGGGCTGGAAGCAATCCCTCAATGCATGTGACTCAGTGTCTGAGATCCTCTTTTATTAACCGTTTTTGCCTTCTATCTCTGTATTGGCTTGATCCCTGTCTAATTACATTGGGTCAGCCAAATGTACACACATGAAAGCACATTTTGTGTCTCTGTGTAGTCTCGAGTCGTAAACTTCAGAGTCGGAAGGGACTGCAAAGGTCATTGGTGACATTTCAAAGAAAGCCTGCTGCACCAGGGGTACATTACAAAGCCAATGCCAATTGTACCAGAAGCATAGGGTGACTTCTCTCGATGCAGAGGTAAGAGTATCACTCTGTCCTACTTCTATTGGACCTTAGTTGGAGTCCTGTTCAGCCAGGTCTGGGCAGTAGCAGCTTAAGAAGAGTGATCATGATCTGGTCTGAAAACCAAGTCCCAGGAGAAATTGAGCAGAAAATATTGAAAAGTTTTTCAGTGGCCGTCTTTGGATATCTGAAGGACTGTCACCAGGAAGATGGAGAAAGCTTTTCTTCATTTGATGGAGCTGAGAGGTGAAGCTTCCTGGAAACTTACTAACTCATCACTGTGGCCTCTCATACCTCCTCAGCTTTTGAAGAATGTTCGGGAAGTCCATAGTTTTCTTAACAGCGTATCTGCTGGTCGTGGTGATCCAACCAATGTTAAGCACAGCAGGGGTTGCTTGCTATCACCACCTCCACCACCTGCATCGTCTCCAAATCACAATGCTCCGCCTTAACAATACTTGGCGGACATCTATTTACTCTTGAAGGACAGCGCCTAAGAGGTGACCTGACTGAAGTTTATAAAATCATACACGGTGTGGACAAAGTAGATAAGGAGAAGCTGTTTTCCCTATCGCACAACACTAGAACAAGGGGGCACTCCATGAAGCTTTTGGGTGCTAGATCTCAAACACATACGAGGAAGTACTTTTTTACCCAGAGGATCACTGGTCTATGCCAGAAGAAGTGGTGACAGCTGTCTGCCTTGAGAGCTTTAAGGAAGGATTAGACAAGTTCATGGAGAAAAAGGGTATCCATGGCTATCATTATAGAACAACCTCCAGGTTGGAGAGATAGGCAGGATATCTCTCCATGCCATATGCAGGGAATCATAAGCAGGTGAAGACATCTGCTTGGGAATACCCTGAAGCAAATGGGGAGCCACTGTGTGAGACAGAATGCTGGATTGGATGGGCTGTGGCCTGTTCCAGCAAGGCTGTTCTTTTGTTCCTATGTTCTTATGAGTTTGAAAATCAAGAGGTACATTTTGGGTGTCCATCACATGTAATATTGCTAAATCCACCAGATGCTGGCCCAAGTCCCAGAGCCTACCAGATAGAAAGTGAAAGTTCTAAGATTGCTTTTGATGCAAAACCTGGGCACCCATCTGGGAGTCGGATCATGGCAACTGGACTTATTTTCTTATGGGATCAAAACCTTTCACTACTCATCCAAGTAGTTTATTTAGTCTGAGAAAGATTGACTTCTCCGGCTGAAGCATCTACTTGAATGAGTAGTGAAATGTTTTGATCCCCCAAGAAAAGAAGTCAGTTGCTATGACTCAACTCCCAAATCACCTCACCTTGATGACTGAGAATCTCCACAGATTTGGGCACCCATCTTCACACATCCCCTTTTGGCACCTTTCTGAAACCTTGCCTGTCCCACTTCACTGAATGTACAAGAGCCAAACTTCAATGCCATAGGGCAGTGGTGGCAAACCTTCGGCACTTCAGATGTTCTGGACCACAACTCCCACAGTCCTTGGTCATTGGCAATCTAGGCTCAGAATTCTGGGAGTTCTGGTCCAAAACATCTGGAGTGCCAAAGGTTTGCCACCACTGCCATAGGGGATCTTCCTCTATGACATCGCAAGGGCCCTTCCCTGTGATCTCATAAGAGCCCACTTTCTGCTGTCAAATTTCAGCCCTTGGGGAACAACCTAGCAAACCTGGCCACCTGCCTCTGGTGATCTAGCCCATTGGCTCATGTCATTTCATCCTAAGGGTGGTCCTTTCTCATGCAGAACTTTGATGAAGGACTGGAAAAAGAAAGAGAAAAAGAAAACACATTCCCCACGGTGTCCTTCCCATGCTGTGTTTCACATCTCATTTGTGGGGCGTTGGCTTTCATTTGGGGGCTTGAGAGATCCGATCCCTCAAGCAAGGAGAGAATCCATTTCCCAGTTATTGGATTACAAGCTCCCGAAACCATTACTTTTTGCTGGAGCAATTTATGAGCTGAACAATCCTCACACTACTGGTTTTAATATCCTTTTCTTCCAGACAACTGGTGATGGGGTTTTTTTTCCACCTTTTGTCTCTCCTATTGCCCAGGAATTTGCTGCATACTTTGTCCGCGGTCAAGTTCTGTTCCAAAGACATGGGGATTTGACCAGCCCTTGTGGCCGGATAGACTCCAGAAGAACTGGTTGCTTCTATCCAATTATATTCAGAAGCTTTAGCAAAAGAAATACATCCCATGAATCAATCATTTGGGAGCTGTCCAAAACTCATGTGCCCGGGCAAACATGCCTCTTTTGAAATAAAATGTTAAAAATCTGACCCCCATCAACAGATCTGTGTGCAATTTTTTTCCCTGGGTTTGGGAGATGGAAGATTATTTCATCTTCTGAAAGATATCTCAATGAAACAAAAGAATCCAGCATTAATGGATGGAATCCAGTAGGATTTTGCAACTAGGGTAGGCCCATTCAATCGATGGTGCAGAGGAGGTGTCGACTCATCAGATCCCCACTGATTCAATGGACCTACTGTTGTTGTGACTTTGACATCTTCATGGGTCCCAAACTGTACAAAGGGAGAACCTTAAAGCTGGTTACAGAATTAATGGATCCTCCTTAAACTGGGAGGAGACCTAATACCCTGGAAAACAGGACCTAAGATTTAAAAAGATCTTGAGGGGCTTAAACACTGGGTCAAAAACAACAGAATGAAACTCAACAGGGATACATGCAAAGTTCTATGAGTGAGAAGGACAGCGCATGGTGGGTGTAAAAAAGCCCAATGCTATTTTTGAATTTTTGAATTAATTCAGTCTCTAAATCCTGTGAGATACTCCTGTGAGATAGGCTTCCTCTTGAGTCCCTCGTCCAATTCTGGACACCACGCTACAAGAAAGAGGTCAACAAACTGGAGCAAAGTCCAAAGAGGGCAGCTTTGGAGAATCTGGAAAGATAATCACCAAAGAGGTTTCCTCAAGACCCTGGAAGCAGCAGGAAACCAACCCCTAGGGGGAAAGAGGGGGAAGCTGGACATATAGAGCCTCAATAGAAGAAGAATGAGGGGAGACAGGCAATCACTCTTCAATACTTGAGAGATTATCACACCAAGGAGGGGCAGGCTCTGTTCTTGTTCGTCCCAGAGTGCAGGACACACAACTATGGGGTCAAGGTACAGGGATTCAGGTATTAGCGGAGAGATCAGAAAAAAACTTCCTAATTGTTAGAGCAGTACAACAAAATATTTGGGAGATGGTGAGTGCTGCAACACTAGAAGCTTTCCAGAAAATGAGACCACCCTCGGTCAGATCAGATTTGATTTTGATTCCTGCCTGGAGCAGGGGTTTGGACTCAATGGTTTTAGAAGCCCCTACCAATGGCATGATTCTACAGTTTGTCTCATTGCTGCACCTGATTTTCCACTCTTGAACGTTTTCTCTCTAACAGCCGTTTAATGCATCCATCCTGGGCCCTAACCCTTTTAACTCTCAGACCCTCTGAGGCAGCATTAGAATGTCATCTACAAATTGCTGGTAAGCCCGTTAACACTGCGGGCCTGTCTCCATCAGCAAGGCGTCTTTGAAGAAGCTGAACCTTGACAGGAGAGGTTTACCTCTATCAGCTGGAGAAAGGCGGTATCCTTAGCAACAAGAAAGATCCATGGGAGTCATTAATCCGTTGGGGGCATAATTAGTGTTGGCATATCCCTGTTCTCTCCCCCCCCCCGGATCTGGTGGCCTGATTTGCATGTTATGCAAATGATTTTCCAGTTATGCAAATTGAGCAGCTGATTGGGAAAGGAAGTTTGGGACTGTGTTGATATCCCATTTCAAATAATGCCCATTCATAAGCTGTGTTATAGAAGAACAATCAAGGATTCTTGGCTAATTCTCTTCGTTTGCTTGCTTGTTTTCCTTCAAATGTCCGTGTAAACTCTCATGAGCTAAATAAAATGCAAGGGGATTGCGATGTTATAGTAAAATCTAAGTCTGCAGTCCTATGTGGGGCTTAATCAGAACGCACAGAACAGCATCTTACCAAGAACAATTAATGGGCTGAATTAAGAGACTCGAAGCTATGGCAGCTGGAGCATGGCACGTGGAAACATCAAAAGCTGCCCCCAATTGGGTCAGATCTATCGTACACATGGATCTGTATGGGCAAGGTTGAAGAAACCCATCCCTTAAGACCTGAACACAAAGAATTTAGGGTGTTCAGTCTTAGCGGGCTTGGAGCACCTGCCTGCACAACCAGAGACTCAGAATCTCCTGGCATGTCTCTCAGAATCAGGTGAAAACCATATTGCCTAAATTGTGTTGGGTTGAAGGGGTTCCATAACCTGTGGGTGGGTGGGTGGGTGCCCTCGGGCAACCTGTGTGGTGGTCTCAGAGTAGTCACAGAGGACAGGACAAGGGATGGGCACAAAATGGAAAAAATGTGTTTCATTTCATTTAGTTTCATTCCCTTGTGATTTGTTTTGTTAGAAATGACTTTTTTTTTAAAAAAATTGTATGAAACGAAACAGCAATGAACCGATTCATTACTCTATAAAATGGGTTCCTCTAGGACCCAGGGGACCCATTTTACAGTGAAACGAATCAGTTCATTTTAAATTTAAAACGCATGCAATTTTGTTTGTTACTAACAAAATGCTGCTTCCCCCATTTCAATTTCGTTTCGTTTTGTTAGCTAACAAAACGACGAAACCGCATTTCATTTTTCGTTTGTTGCCCATCCCTAGACAGGACCAGTAGACAACTTTTGAGTTCTTTATATCCGAGAGGTTGTCGTAGGTTGGAATTGACTTGGTGGCACATTGTGATGATGATTTTAATACCCTTTTATGTGCTCTAGTGGTTGAAAGGTTTTCAGGTAGTGGTTGAGCTAAGGCTCCCTGAAAACACCCCAAAACACATGGTAAAATTGCCACGGGGACCTTTGAATCAGTTCTGCTCTGTCTCTGAGCTACAACTAACAACCAGCATATCAAAATGTTGGTTATTAAGAATAATTGCTGTTGACAAGATTTCATTTCAACGGTAACAGAAAGAAGGAACACTCACCCACAATCCAACGTTCTCAAGCACAGCAAATAACAATGTTTCCCATGCATCTGAAATACAACACATATGCAAAGGGAAGGTTTATTCTTTTGTATACAAAAAGACAGTCCAAGAATGTCTGCCGGCTCCAGCTTGGGAACCCCTGATCTGGAGAACCACAAAAGAGCGGAACTGGAAGAGGCACAAAGGGGCATCTTGTTCAACCTCTGCTAACCTACACCTGAAACCTGCCAGTCAAGTGGCTTTCCAACTTCTGCTTCATGATGTCCAGCCAAGAAGACCCTGTCACCTTCCAAGGTCACCTGTTCCACTGCCAAGCCAGCTCTTAACATCATCAAGTTCTTCCTCATGTTTAGTCAGCATCTCATTGCTTGCCATTTGAAGCCTTGAGATTGGGGCGCACCTCCTGGATCTGCTTGATCCATCTACTCCATGACAGTCCCCCAGCAATGGCAAGCTTGCTATCTAGAAATTGCTCCACAAATATAAAAGATACCTTGCATGGGTTGGCTTATTCTTTGGCTCAGTGGCAGAGAAGGTTTGAGATCGTAAGATGATCAGCTGCAACAGCGTATTTGCCACTCCTCATAACTAAAAGGAAATTGGCCAATCAGATAGCTAAAAGGGATTTCCTAGTCAGGGCCACGAAGGAGTGTTTAAAGTACCAGTATCTTCCTTGGCTCTTCTTCTTCCACTCTACTGATGCAGCCACATGGCCACTAAACTGCCTCTTAGCCATGGTGGGTTGGCTGACTTCTTCACCCATGTTAGAAGCAGTCCGGTGATCTATCCGCAAAGGAAGGGTGGAATGGAAGTTGACCATTATTGCTGTTATTGCCCAGGGTATGCCCAGATATATTCACCATCTTCACATTAGACATGGACACGAATAAAAAAAATGGTGTTTCGGTTTTTCGTTTGTCGTTGAGAGGTCCGTTTCGTTTTGTTTCCGTTTTTCGTGATTTTTTGGAAATATTTTGTTTTCATTTTTCGTTTTTTCATTTTTCGTTTCTACCCGTGTTTTGCGCAATTTTTAAAGCATTTCCGTGTGGGGGCATCCCCCAACACCCCAGACCAGAGGGAAAACACTAAAAAAATTCATGCTGGCAGAGACACAGTATAGACTAGGTACGCAGGGAGGCTGCAAAAGCAGTGGCGGGCGTTGCCCAGGGTGCAAGGCAGCCGCAGAGTGACTGCACTGTGGGGCAGGGGAGGGTACTCACCGAGATGTATGCACACACGCACACAGGGAGGCTGCAGGACTGAAGGTAGAGTCGCAGAGACAGCAATCCCACCCTAACTCCCACCAGGGAGTGCAAGGAGGATGGGGGCTGCCAGACCTTTTTATGCCTTCTGTGGCTGCCAGACCTGCCCAGTCTGCAACCTGGGCATGCTATTGGTTGAAGCTGTCCAAGAATTTACATGATCCCATCACATGGCTTGCCTCCATGTTGTGGCTGGAGTGGCGACATCCATTTTGTCATCCTTAAAGGAAAAAGAAAAATACATCGTGATGGGAGAAGACAAAAACAAACGTTCTAAGGACTCCAACCCCCGGTAGGTAATAATTTCAAATAATTATTGCATTATCGCTGCATTGAAATCAATATTAGACATCTGGGAGCCATTTTGGGTTGATGTCCCCTAACTCCCCTTAAAGGAAAAAAATACAGCGATCTGAGAAAAGACATAAATGCACGTTTTAAGGCCCACCTCCCCGGTAGGTGTTATCAGACAGTATAAATAATTATTGCTGGGTTTTTATGGATGTCCAGGACGTTTTTTAACATTTAAAACAGCTCATTTCATTGCACGTCGCCATTAACGAAAACAAAACGTAACGAACACAATTTTCATGGTTCTGTTCATTTCATTCCATTTTCATCACAATTTTCATTTGTTGTTTTGTTACGTAACAAATAACGGAAACGAAAAAATGTTCATTTCGTGCCCATCTCTACTTCACATTAGTTGGGAAGTCTTCTTCCGTGTCTATTGGACCGACTGTGAGGAGGCCAGGAGAGAAAGACCATACCTTTAGAGAACCACTACATTTGGGCACATTAAGTTTGTTTTGTGTTGGTCTTTCTCAGATAACTCCTAAGACCTATGTGTTTCTCATTTTGTTAAGCCCAGGAGGGCGAGATAACATGTCTTTCTTATAAAATATGTTCTTTAAACAACCCAGGGTGACCCGCTGCTTGGTCATCTCTACTATGCAATCCAGTGTTCATGGAATCATAGAATCATAGAGTTGGAAGAGACCTCAAGGGCCATCCAGTCCAACGGCCTGCCTTCATGGTTGGAATGAGGAGACAGTTTTTTTCTGGGAGCCAGGTTTTGTTTAATCTTCTGGGATGCATGAAGGGTTGGTTACTCAAGGCATCCTGAAGCAGGAGATCAAACCTGCCTTAGGTTCCAATGACTTCCATAAGATGAGTTCTTGCAAAACCTTCCCCCGCCCCATATTTTTGCTCAGGGGTGAACATCCTGGCAGATTTCTTGGTTCCAATTTCTTCATCCTTCCTACAACCTGCCAAGGGTGTCATTTTTACAGAGGGGATTTGATTTGATTTTTCAAATATATTTTTACTTTTTTAAAAAATTGATTTAAGATATATTTGGTCTTAAGCCACTTAGCTTAGGGGAACCTTTGAAGATATAATGGCAAGGACGGTGGGAGGGAGAAAGGTAAATCAGCTATTATAAATCACATGCTGTGTAGAGAGAGCCGTTGACAGAAAGAAATGGGGTCATTTTGATTTTACTTTATTTTATTCCTGATTTTTACAAGTCCGTGATATCAAAAAGTCATGAAACTGAGCCTGGAGACAAATCGCTTCAAAGAGCAATTATAATTGAAATGGTAATGACACAAAACTTTTCCAGCCCAAATGGAAATATGAATTTACAAACACCTGGCGGCCATAAAAAATACTATTTATAACAATAAGGTTTGATTCAGACCTAATTGTACTTTATTTGCTTATTTACCAAATTTTACTTGCTGCCCAACTGGGAAAAGTCCTGCTTGCTGTTGACGATCGAAAGCAAGGCTCTCAAAAAGACTACATTAATAGGCAAAGCAATGAGACAGCCAGCACTGATGATGAAATATTAAGCAGCTCAACACATGCCGCAGTCCAGCAAAGGGAATGATGACAAATTCGAAAGATGGTTGAATGCTGAAAAGGGAAGGCCTAGCATCTATATGTACATAATGGTAGAACTCCCAAGGGGAGCCTTGGTGTTGGTGGCTGGAACACTCTTAGGCTGATATTTCACGTCCCTCTCACTGCAGTTCGCGCCCCGCTGGAGACTGGTTCGAAGGAATGGAACCTCACGTCCTTGTGGGGTCAATCCGAGTTTGAAGGAATGGAACCTCACATCCTTGTGGGGTCAATCCGTGTTCACCCCGACCACGCCCCCTGAAGTGCGCTCCAAGTGGGGTGAGAGATTCCCGTCCTGGAGCTCAGGAATCTTTTCAATCCGCTTCTCGATCCGCCCCCCAGGGGACGTGCGGTTCCTCTTAACCCGCATTGAGAGAATACTTAGTGCGATTACTTTTTCTGTTGTTGTTGAGAAGGGGGGGAGGAACATCGGTATTTCGATGTATCGAACAACAGGAATTATAACTCCTTCTTATGAATCCATTTCCCGCGCTTATTGACCAAGATTCTTCCTCAAACAGTTCACCCTGGTTTGTGTTTGTTCCTTACCGCCAGGTAAGGATCGAGGACGTGCGGCTAAAGTACTGCCGGTTTCAATCAGCATGCCCGTGAGTACAGAGAAACCGGGGCAGAACTGGCATTAGGTCACATGACTAAAACCGATTTCAACACGGAGGCAAGTTCACCTCAGCTCGAGGAAGGAAGTGAAGTAACCATCTTAGAGTGGACCCACCAGAGTCAATCTAATTACGAGTCCCAAATAGAGTAGACATGTTGGCAGTTGCCCTGTTGCTTAGCATGGCAGGATGCCTCTTGAGGCGTCGTGCCATCCCCACGGTTGAAGCACTGTTGAAGTCAGTTCCTCCATGATTCCATTGATTCAATGGGACTCCTTTAGTTGTGGTTTCGGTCAATGAAGAGCCATGTGACTGTGGAGCAGCTTGCCTCCCAGCATTGTGGGTGGAGGTTTTCTAGAAAAGATTGGGCAGCCACCTGTCCAGGATGGTAGGAGGTCTCCTGCCTTGGGCAGCGGGTTGGACTAGAAGACCTTCAAGGTCCCTTCCAACCCTATGATTAGAGATGGGCACGAAATGAACAATTTTTTGTTTCCGTTTCCATTTTTGTTTTGTTATGCAACGAAATGACAAATGAATTTTCTCTCTAAAATGAAACGAAATGAACAGAAACACCAGAAATTTTGTCGTCCATTTCGTTTTCGTTACGGCAATACATTGAACTGCTTTAAATGCTAAAAAATCACAAAAAAAATTGAAATAAATGGTAACGAAATGGTAACAACACAGTAACGAAATGAACAAAAACGAAAATGATTTTTTTCAAAAATTCACGAAAAATGGAAACGAACCGAAACGGACCCCCTAAACGACAAACGACAAACGAAATGCCATTTTTTTTTTTCGTGCCCATCTCTAACTATGATGATTCTATGATTCTATGAATCAATTGAACTTCCATGAGATTTAGTAGGTTCATTCTAATGGTCTACTCCAGTGGTTCTCAGCCTGTGGGTCCCCAAATGTTCCTGGACTGCAGCTCCCAGAAGCCTCCACCACTCGATGTGCTGGAAGGGGTTTCTGGGAGTTGCAGTCCAGGGACATCTGGGGACCCACAGGTTGAGAACCACTGGTCTACTCCATTTGGGAGATCAGTTTGGATTCAGGTAAGGAAATCAAGTTGGCATTAAGCATGATCCTTTCTTATATATTTTCTAAAATATGTGACATTGGCTAATGAACGTTGCAAGTCTTGCCATTCCTGTTTGTCCTTACTTGATCATTCTTACTTGTTCCATTTTGTTCTCAGTGTTTAATAGGATGTTACATGCTTCCATCTATCATCTTTTCCTTTGCAAGCTCTCCATCTTAATTTACAAAACCATACGAGCAGCTGCAAACATGTCTTCTTTTTGAAAGAATTTAAAGCCGAAGGTCAGAAAGGCCTCCTCTTCGGAAGCAAGACAGAGTCTCGTCAAGATCTTTCCTCCCGAGTAGCAGCAAAAGGCAATAATAATATCCTTTCAGGATAATAGCAGAAAGTCTATAAGCTCTGATTTCTTGAACATGAATCTTGCGCTCTCCTGGGAAATTGTGCCACAATAAATCTTTATTAAAGCTGGCAGTCGATCATGAGACAGGAAAAAAAGAGTTCATCCCAAGATTGGTCTCTCAGGACCATGGACCAGGAAGGATGAGCTCGGAGGCTGAAGCAGCAGCATATTCCTTTTGGTGATTGTGGTGTTAAATGTGGCCAGTTCAGCATGCTTGATTTTCCACTGGGGGTGCGGGGGAGCACCTTTAAAATCCAGCCAGCAGAACTAGAGAACAATTTTTCATGCATCATTTTCTCTTGGCATCTCACTGTTTGTTGCTACCAGCGCTTGATGTGTTTCCTTGCTCCAACATGTACAGCAGATTTAAGAAATTGTTCAATACTGTATTATGAGTTGGACAGAAAACATGGGCTAGCCATTTAAGCCTCCCTCTCTTTCTCTTACAATCTGTAATCAAGTTAATTAATAAATAAACACGTTGGAGAAACTGGCTCTTTTTTCAGCCCTTTCATGAGGTCAGCTGCAGCTGAGAGAGTGACCACGTTGGCAAAAAATCTGGAAAAGACCGGTGAAGTACAGTTGACAGAACTGGGCATGGTTTGCCTATAGTAGGAGAGTTGGAAAGATAATAATATAACCTGATATTTGAAAGGTCACCACGAGGACGAGCAAGCATGTTTTTGCTCCTTTAACAGGAGACAGCACGTTGAAACTACAAGAAAAGAGGTTTGACCTCAAGGAAAACTTTGGGAGAACTTCCTGAGAGTCAGATCTCCTTGAAGCTGGAGTGGAATACCTCAAAGGACAATGCTTCCTTCGAGGTCTTCAACGTGCCCTTGGACAGCTCTCTGTCAAGGATGATGGAGCTGTGAATTCAAGCATTGACAGGGAACTGGATTAGAGGATCCTCAAGGTACCTCAACGCTACAGTCCCATTATTCCTACCAGACTGTTTTGTCAATAATTTACTACGCAGAGAGAAAGCACAAAGAGAGATCCTTGCCTTCAGCGGCTTGGGTTGCCGAGCTTAAGAACCTTGCTCTGAGTCCCTGTCAATGAATGCCCACAACTATGGTTACCATCCTATTTTTTTTTACCAAATATAAATTTGAAAAGTCTCCTCATCCTAACACCGCATCATGGCAGGCATGTATGACATGCTTGTCTCTCTAATGTATCTTTAAAGGACCGGGGTATGCTGATCTGTTGACATACATGTCAGAAGAAAGATGAAGAGACAAGAGAGCAACTTCAGCAGAACAAAGGAGTCAAGGCATAACCTATGCTGAGAATGGCTGCTCCGGCCGGCCTCGTGCCGAGCAGGGGCACCTTTGCCGGCCGGTTGAGGGAGGCGGCAAATTAGCGTAGCCTCACGGTAGGGGAGCGCGCCCTATATAAGTTTTGGCGCACTCCCCTCAGCCTGCCTCCGCAATCGCGGTTTCTCCCTGGAGCGAGTTGCACGCCTCCGGGGTTTAACCTGACCGGCTGCGCTCCATTGCTTCCCTGCTTGCAATAGCTCTTCCGACAATCAGCTGATTGTCGGGAGAAGGCTTTTTGGCTGGACCGCACCTCCTGGAGCCTCCGTGACAGGCGAGTTCTTTCTGGTAGGGCTCCGGGAGGCGGGTGGGTTGGCTGGCCAGGCTCTTCCGAGCCTGTGCGATTGCGGGGTGCCCCGTGAGCAGCGAGCGGGAGCTCTCTGCATTTCTCGCCTTACTCAGCTGCTTGTCGGTAGTTCCGACAAGCAGCTGGGGTTCGCTGACGGGGAAGTTGGCGCCAGAGCCGTTGAGGAGCTTTTTCAGCTCTGTTTTTTACAGTGACCTTGTGTGGGCTGCTTTGCAGCCTCCTGGAACGGCTGGCGCTCTGGTTGCGTTGCCAGCCACTGCTCCCCCTTTGGCTCCCGACAATCGCCCGATTGTCGTGAGCAACTGTCCCTTCGCCTCCCGTACCTCCTTCGCTCCAGGGGTGGTCGCTCCGGGGTGTTGCGGGTGATGGGGGGCTTAGCGTTCGGGGTGGGTGGAAGCGATCAGTCAAAGCCGTCCTGGATCCCTTTAATTTTGTAGAGCTCCTGTTCGCTCAGCCTACCGGGCTGCCATTTACCGGAAGAGTCTCTCGTTTCTGCACGCTGCCTCCTGCTTGCCTTTTCTAGCCCCTGTCAGGGCTTGCTGGCAGGGGCTGACTGGGTAAGGGGCACACCCGGCTTCTTCGGCTGTGTCAAGCCCGCATGATTGAATTAGAGCTTAGCCCTGTAGGGTAGCGGGTTGCGCTTCCCAGGTGAGCGCCTTTTGGGGTTCCTTCTGCCCGCCCGAATTTCTTGTAGTAGCACCTTAGTTGGGTAGGTGTGGATTGGGCTAGTGAACATGGTAACCTAAGCACGTAGGAAGAGCCCTGCTGGACCAGGCCAACGGCCCATCCGGTCCAGCTCCCTGTATCTCACAACGGCGCCCCGGGATGTGTTTGGGAGTGCATGAGACTAGATATCTGTCTCCTGATACCACTCCCCTGCATCTGGCCCTGGAAGTACCCCGATTCTTAAGCCTGGAGATTACATATCTTCAGCTTGGTTTGTACCCTGGGCCTTTGGGTTGGGCAGCCATTTTCTGCCTTACCACTTGTCGGCCATTTTGGGTGGACGTCGGGCCTGTTTAGCTCTTAAATCCGTGCCCATCCGTCGGGCTGGGCGCCCTGGGCGGCCCTACCTACCTCCAGTTAGCCTGGGCTGTAGGCCCTTAGCTTGTTTAGGGGATATTACACCCTTCCTATTCGGGGGTGACCGAGGGAGGCCGATTTGGCTGGGTACCCAGTGGCCAGTTTGGCCATGCTTCCTGGGCTCACCCCTTAGGCATCGATCTACATCCATCGGCTCGGCTGAACATTCTGAGTTGCCCTGAACCCCACTGTCTGTTTGTTGACTTATTAGGGGGGTCTAGCGTGCTTGTATTGTTCATCCACAGTTAATTGGCGGTAATTTTTTTTTTTAACTCCAGTGGTGGCATGCTTGCCCACCCGCTCAGCCATTTTGTGCACATCATCTGTCAGTGGGTATGGGGGGGTGTAATCTGGATCCATCCTCTTTATTCATGGTTGTTATACCCGTGCCATGTGTTTTGGCAGCCACATATTGGGCCATCCTTCGGATACTCTTGGAATCCATTTGGATCCGGGCCGCACCTCTACGCGGCTGAGTTACTTGTAGCCTGTTCACCCTTCTGTTCGGCTATGCCATCTAGGCCCCACCAGATGCGCCTGGGAGCGCATGAGACTAGATGTCTGTCTCATGATACCACTCACCTGCGTCTGGCCCTTTAAGGACTCTGGTTTCTTCATCATGGTTTGTAACCTGTGCTCGACTGTTTCCCCAGGAACCGTCCAGCTCCCCCCCCTTTTTTGGAGGCATCCAAGCTGGATGCTGCCACCACTTCCTGTGCCAGGGAGTTCCATAGACTTGCAACACACTGGGTAAAATGAATGAATACATAAACAAATAAACGGATATTTTATTTTGTCAGTTCTTGCTTTCCCAGCCCTCAATTTAGTTTATGCCCTGGTTCTGGTATGTGGGGGAGAGAGAAGAGCTTCCCCCTAGCCCCTTTACTTATACCCTGCATTATTTGGGTATGTCTCAATCGTATTTCCCCTCAGGGGCCTTTTTTCCAGATGAAAGAGGCCCATATGTTTTTATGTCTTTCTTGAGATGCGGTGACCAGAATCTTGCACGATATCCCAGGTGGGGTCTTACTATTGTTCTGTCTAGTGGCATTATAACGTTGACGGTTGGTTTTCAAACCCCCTTTTTTCGATACTCCCAAGCAGGGAACTGGCCTTATTCACTGCGGCCACATATTGGAGTGACACCTTCATGGAGCTGTTCACCAATACAACGAGATCTCTTTCCTGACACATCATGGATAAGTCAGAGCCCATGAGTTGATAGATGGAGTGGGAATTTTCCCCCAAGAGGCATTACCTTATATTGGGTTACATTGAAAACACATTTGCCATTTCCCAGCCCATTCCATGGTTTGAAGAGATCCTTCTGGAGCTCGTCACAATCTTCTCTGGTTTCCTCTGCTCAGAAAAGTTTTGTGTCACCTGCAAACTGCCCCCTCCCCTCACTGCTTATCCCTGTACCCAGCTCCTTTTCGCTTGTTAATCTTCAATTTACCGATCAGTACTAAGAACTCCTCCCTTTCAACTTGTATTGGAAGTAATTCTTTAGCCACGAGGGGCTGCCCAGGCAGCGGAATCCACTCAGGTCCTCTGTCATGCAGTCAGGCGCCACGAATAGTGCGGGCTGTTCCACACCACATTTTGGGGTTGGCTGCTGCATACCAGGGCCACCCTTCCCATTCTCCTTGAATCCGTTCACGGTTTGTGCCACGCCCACGCTACGGAGTTACTTTCACTTGTTTGCCCCTTAGATTCGGCCTCGCTGTCTAGGGAGGGAGGTTATAATGGGAGGGGTAACCCCCTGGCCAAGTACAGGCCTGGTCAGCAGCCCCCTTACTCATCCATCCTCCTCATTAGGTGATGAGTCGCCTAGTATTTTGGCAGCTTGGTAGAAGCTACCTCGTTCGAGCACGAGCACGCGGAAAGGCAGGGAAGGCCGTGCCTTTTTGGAGCGGGCTCTCTCAGCGAGGCCAAGGCTCAGGGGAGGCGGAGCGTAAACTAATGATGGCTAATTGTGACATGCAATTCTTCTCTCAAGTCCGCTTTAGCAGGATATGCCAGTAGCGTTTTGCGGGTCGCCATCTGTGACTGCTGACGTGCCCCGTCATCGCATGCGCCGCGCTGCCCCCTCCAGTTGCTGGGTCTTCCAACGTAGTCACATCCCGCCTGGCACCGAAGACTCAACGCCGACCCCGGTGTTAGCCTGGGCTGCGTATTTGTATGGTAAGTCGGCTCCGGCAGTCCAGCATCTACCCGTCATGGAGTTGCGGCGCCAGGTCGTCCATTGGTGTGCAGACTGTGCTATAGTCTTGTGGGACTTCATGGTCCTCATCATACGTGCCGCATTTCAAATTTAGTGTGCTGCCTCGTTCCGCCTGGGGTGGCAGCGCACTGGTAATACCACCTAACCAATTTCCGAGCTACTCTGAAGATTCCGATCGCTCCTAATAGGTTATGTAGGCTGGCTACTGCATAGCCTCGAGTTTGTTCCTCCAGTTAGGAGGTTGCCCTCACGCGTTAGCGAGTGGCTTGCCCAATCCAAAAAAAAACGACTCCTCGCTTATGCATTACGTTGGTCGGGTCTGGTCCGCGAGCAGGATCTGGTCTTTCAGCATATTTGTAGATCGAAGACTGACCAGCGAGGTAAGGCTGGCACGATATACCTTCGTAGGTATTCGGCGCTCCACATTTGCCCGGTCGTAGCGTTATTGGTCCGCCCTGCTCACTTACAATTATCGGGGGTACCTATTTCTGCGCAAAGAGGGGTCGCCTTTGCCAGGTTGCCAATATTGGATACTTTCACTGAGGGCACTGCAGGTCGCTGGCATATCGGGCTGGCATTTTGGGCGTCATTCGCTCCGGATAGGCGCTTCTTCCACAGCAGCTGCCTTTGGCGCCGATTGGGTTGGCACCCAACGAATTGGGTGAGGGAGATTCGGAGACTTTAAATCTTCTGTACATTTACTAATGGACCGGTAAAACCGGGCCAGCTGTTCTTTTCTTTCTCGTTACAGCTTCTACCTCCCGGGAGCCGGGTTCGAGCGTTGGTTTACAGCCTCAGTTTTTGTTTACTGGGCCTTCGAGTTGCTGCCCAGTCTGGACGTGGCCGCGCTTTCGGCCTTGGACGTGGCCGCGCTTTCGGCCTTGGACGTGGCCGCGCTTTCGGCCTTGGGACGTGGCCGCGCTTTCGGCCTTGGAGCGTGGCGCTTTTAAACGTGGCCGCTTTTCGGCCTGGGGCGTGGCCGCACTTTTGGCCTGGGACGTGGCCGCTGTCGGCCTGGGACATGGCCGCGCTGTCGGCTCGGGACATGGCCGCGCTTTCGGCCTTGGCCAATGGGCCGGTGCCCCGGGGAAGGGCAAGAAGGTGGCGCCTTGACACGCCTCTCTTATTGTGGCTCTCGGTGACCCCCCCTGCCACCTTGCCGAGCATCGTGGTTGCCCAATTTGGTAGGAATCGACTTGACTCATAAGTCGGGCAAGTCCCTCATTCTCAAGATCCTCGTGGATCTGAGTGCGTTCCATCGTGCTCGCCCATTGGCGGCTCGCAGGGCGGGCAAGTTCCTCATTCTCAAGATCCGCGTGGATCTGGGAGCGTTCCAGCATACTCACTCATTGGTTCGTATCGTTTGGTCTGTGATCATTTCCCGGTTGAACGGGGGGTTTGTGCCACCATCCGCGAACTTGCACTACGCCTGTAAGGGCGTCTACGAGTTATTTGCCCGCGTTGTGCAGGCTGAAGTGGGAGCTGTTCTTTGGCACTCTAACATCCCTGCTGGGGAAACCCTTAATTTGTCCAGATGGTGTCCATTTATTGGACAAGGGCCTGGATATCCTTATTCAGAATACTAAGGAGGGCCTGAGGGCCGAATTGTTCGGCTGTGGGGTAAAGAGACGCAGTGCGCCTCTTTGGTGGCGGGTAGCGCATAAAAAGTTAACCATTTAGGTCCCGAATCTAATTACATCTTCACGTCTTCGGCAGCCTTCCATTAATAACTCAATAGGATTTAGTTAGAGAGCAAATAATAATAATAACCCAAAACCCTAGGAGGGCTGCCAACCTTCAATCATGAGTTGATGCCAAAAGATCTCGTTGGCATCCTCACTGCGGCAGTTCAACGGGCCGCAGGAAATTGGTGGAGTAGCGGGACCTAATCAATTTGTTGTTACCATCTTGATGATGCGCTACGGCTCAGGCCCTCCTAAAGTTATTGTTCATTGATAAGTAATTTAAAATTCGTTACTGTAGTTAATAAAGTTGTGGCCCTTATTCAACCCAAGCGGAATGTGTGTCGCCTCTTTCTTTCAACCTGGCTCGGCAAAAGCTGTGCATGTTCAATGTGATAACTTGGTGTGATTACAAAGAGAAATACTTGGCATTGACTGGGAGAGGACGTGGATGGAGCACAAGCTATCTCCTCGCTGATACCAAACTGCCCACACTCTGAAGCTTAATTAAAATAGAAATTATATTGGGGTCCTTGTTTGCCGTGCTGCTGAGATACAGCCAGAAAAAATATTCTCATCCACCGTCTGTATCCATTGCAGGAAAGAAAAGAGGGGGTAGGGAGGGGAGGTAATGATCCTTACAATGGGGGTGCAGCTTTCAAAAGTCCTTTAAATTTTAATTATTCTCTGTTCCACCACAACTCTGAGCAGCGCCAGTGTCAACAAATGAGCCCAGCAGATTAATTGAGCCTAATAAACAAAAATAGGCAATCAAATGCAATCAGCCAAGGTAACCTTCAGTTTTCGCCTTTCGATTCCGTTGGCAGGATCGCTGGCTTATGGATCTGCCATTTGATCCTGAAGCCTCCCCGCCATCCCTCTAAGCCCACATTCCAATTAACGGCCCACCCTGAGTTAAGCTAAAGGGGGAGGGTGTCATCTGATGGGAACAGATTGCAAACACATGGGGCATTCGGAGGACGTCCGCTACCCTCATTAATTATATTTTCCAGTTAGGCTCTAATGACAGAATTAGCAATAATAATAATGCTCCATTCTTTCACTCATTCCCGCCTGACATTTGTGAGCAAGATGTAGAAGAGTGAACTTTAGCACACCATGAAAATTGGCTCATTAGGTTTGCATCATTTCACATCACGCGTGTGGGCACGGCAGCTTCATACAGAGATGCCCAGCCCCTTGCATTGCAGTCGGAATGGCATTCTAGATCATCCTCACTCAGGCTTTCAGAAGACTGGGTCATGCAGCGTTGTGTAGGAAAAGAATTGGTGAGCACTCCTCATTAGCACACCTCAAGGGCCACCCAGTCCAACCCCCTGCCACGCAGGAACCCCCATCACAGTATTTCCGACAGATGGACATCCAGCCTCTGCTTAAAAACCTCTAAAGAAGGAGACTCCACCACCCTTCAACCAGGGACCAACCATTTCCTGGACATACCTAGCTGGAATAATCCAAAAAAATACCAGCCTTGAATGAGACAAGGTTTAAAGTCATGACAGGACCCCTAAAGATCAAGCTAAATACCGAGAGGATTTAGTTTAGAATATTCCTCCTTCCAGCAAAGGGATGTCTTCAGTAGGATAAGTCTAAGCAATCAGAATGGCAAATGAGGCTTATGTTGACCACCCAACAACCAGTCAGAAAGCCCAGCACTGTTAAATGTGTCAGGGAAAGTGAGCTCCCCAGAAATATCTTGTGTGCTCCACTTTGGCACCTGACACTGGGGGTTTTCTGCAGGATCGGCATTCTTGTCAAAGCCCAGGTCGTTCAGTGGAAGACAGAGATGAGTCAGGTATGGGAGAAAAAATTCTCCCCAGGACTGTAATTGACCCCTAGAATGGATTCCCTTTCCTTGACCAAAATGTGTTACGGTTTTAGGGATGGGCATTTCGTTTCAGAACCAGTAGGTTACAAAACGAACCATGCGAGCCCAGGTGGTCCTCAGAAATGGCTGATACACGCCGTTCCAGTCGCTTTACCTTTCTCTGTCATGCACAGGGTTAAAATCCAACGAGGAAGCACGCTGCAACGTCATCTTTCCTGCTTCGTGCTGCTGGCCAATCAGAGAGGGAGGTGGGATGATGCCTGTCCCTGCACAACTCCTGATTGGCCAGCAGCACAGATGATGTCGCAGTGTGCTTTCTCATTGGATTTTTAACCCTGCACAAGACAGAGAAAGGTAAAGCAATTGGATCTGCATGGATCAGCTGATTCCGAGGACCACCTGGGTTTGTGTGGTTTGTTTCGTAACCTACGGGTTCCGAAGCAAAATGCCCATGCCTACTCCTCATTATTTACACTCCCGATGATTTTGTCCAGAACTGGACACAGTGCTCCAGGTGGGGCCTGAGCAGAGCAGGATAGAGGGGTACTATCATTTCCCTTGATTTAGACACTATGGAAGGGCTCTCACTCAGAGGATAAAAGCCTAGAGTCAAACCCAGATGAAGCAGTGAGGGGAAAAAACACTTGAAAAGGAACAAAGCTAAGGAACTGAGATCACACACACACACACACACACACACACACACACACACACACACAGAGAGAGAGAGAGAGAGAGAGAGAGAGAGAGAGAGAGAGAGAGGATAGAGAGAGAATTCTTGCCTCTAAAAAGTATCTTTATGTTTGGATATAAAAGAAAAATACCTATGCACGTCCGAGATAACAGAAAACTTCAACACTTCACAGTGGACAAGAATGCTTCAGGAGATGAAAAACAATTGAAAAACCCAATTTGCTTTTCTAAATAAATAGAAAAGAATTGATCTGATTTGCTGTCCACCTTCCATAGCAAAAAAGAAAGAAAGAAAGAAAGAAAGAAAGAAAGAAAGAAAGAAAGAAAGAAAGAAAGAAAAGAAAGAAAGAAAAGAAAAGAAAAGAAAAGAAAAAAAAAAGAAAAATGGAAAAGGAAAAGGAAAAAAGACATGAACCCAAAGTACAGCCTTGCAAACCTATCTGATCACAAACTAAACCAATCTGAATAGTCAGTCCTTACACAGGGTTTATCCTTTGACTCCATCAACCATGTGCCAATGAATCACCTTTTGGGGGGGTGTCACTTGGTCTTTATCATCATCATTGCCGTCATTGTCATCTTAGAACTGCAGAGCTGGAAAGAACTCTACGGATCATCAAGTCCAGTTCCTATCAAGGAGGCCCAGTGGGGAATTGAACTCCCAACCTTTGGCTCTGCAGCCGAATGAGATGTCAACCACTGAGCTAAGACCATGAGGACAGTTCACCCGATGACTCCAAAACAATGTCCTAGAATTTTAAACGCCATGAGTTCAAGAAGACAGACACATAACTGCATGCCACCCACCACTTTAGATGGGAACTATAGAACGATTGAACTGGAAGGACCCAATAAGTCCATCTAGTCCAACCCCCCTGTTCAATGCAGGGATCAAAATCAAAGCTAACAAGTGGATGTCCAGTTGTCCAGGAAGTTGAATCAAAGGACAGGATTTTTATAAATCCAATGCTTTTACTGCAGCCAAAGACTGATTTTAGGGACTGCTAAAGTAACTCCATGAGTATCACATTCCCTGAATTTCTTGCATGCCTTTGAACCTTTGAACTGCAAAGCTGGCAGGGACCTTACGGATCATTGAACCCAGTTTCTCTGAAGATGACCCAATGGGGAGTTGAACGCCCAACTTCTGGCTCCACAGCCAGAGACCTAAGCCACTGAGCTATCCAGCAGTTCAACTTTTACAGTTGCAATCAAAACTATTAAACTAATTTATTAAAAGTTGCATTCTTCAGTTGATCTGGAAGTTGAGTCATGGCTACTGGACTTCTTTTTTGAGAGATAGAAACGTTTCGCTGTTCATCCAAACAGCGAAACGTTTCTATCCTTCAAAAAAGAAGTCCAGTAGCCATGACTCAACTTCCAGATAAACTCACCTGGATGACTGAGAATCTTCACAGACATTCTTCAGTTGAATTTAGGTACCCCACTTGTAGCATTTCTTGTGTTTAGCTATTTCAATTGCCTTTATTTGATTTGTTCATTGCAAACAGTGGAAAGTCTGTAAATTTTGACAATAAACCTGATTTGCAAAGCATAATCCATGGTGAGAGATGATTGGAGCTGTATTCTACCCACCTGGCAAAGGCCACCATTGCCTTCCTCTGGTCTCCATGCTAAGAACTTCTTCTTCTACACACACCATTGACCCCAACCGACCCCCACCCCATGTATGCTGAAAACCATGGATAACAGATTACCTAGCATGGTCTCTGGCTCTGCCTAGTGGCCAGTTCTGTTAACACATTGTGAAAGTATGTATTTCTAGTATTTTTAAAAAAAATATTTTTAATACTTCCAAACTGAGGGTAAGTGAAACTGTGGCTAGTGGACTACTGATACAGGGACATACTGTACTTGTTAGAACTAGATCTGTTACCTGTGGAAGAACTCTAGGAACGTAACTCCTATATATTTCCCATAAATGTATCTTCAGTGTAGTTGGTTTCCTGCATCCCACAGCTGGGCCTTCGCTCAGCATCCTCCTGGGGCATGGCACTCATGTTCAGTGTTCGTATTCAGTAACCCTCTGTAGCCGGAAGAGAATAAATACAAAGGAAACAAATACAAAGGAAAGAAAATACAAATTGAACATGAGTCAGCAGTGTAACGTGGCAGCCAGGAAAGCCAGTGTGATTCTTGGTTGCATCAACAGAAGCATATTGTATAGATCAAGGGAAGTGATAGTACCACTCTATTCTGCTCTGGTCAGACCCCACCTGGAGTACTGTATCCCGTTCTGTGCACCTCAATTTAAAAAGGATGTTGGCAATTTTGAACAGGTCCAGAGGAGGGCAACAAAGATGATTGAGGGTCTGGAAGAAATGTCTTACGAGGAGCAGCTTAGGGAGCTGGGAATGTTTAGCCTTACAAAAAGAAAACTGAGAGGGGGTATGATAGCTAATGCTATGTTTAAATATTTGAAAGGATGACACATTGAAGAAGGGAACAGGTTTGTTTTCCATGGCTTCACAGACAAGGACACAGGGCAATGGTCTCAAACTACAGGAAAAGAGATTCAGTTTAAACATTAGGAAGAACTTCATGACAGTTAGAGCTGTGCGGCAGTGGAAGATGCTGCCACAAAGGGTGGTGGAGTCTCCTTCTTTGGAGGTTTTTAAGCAGAGGCTGGATGGTCATCTGTCAGAAATACTGTGATGGGGATTCCTGCATGGCAGAGGGTTGGACTGGATGGCCCTTGAAGTCTCTTCCAACTCTATGATGCTATGATTCTTATTCTATGATTCTATGATTCAAATGTCAGATACATATTGACATACCCAAATGTGGGGGAGGGGGAATATTTGGCCGTGAATGCCAACAATTTGCCTCCCCCTCCCTCCCCATCACATTAAATTTTTGATGGCTGTTTGATAAACAAGATAGCAGGAATCCAGAAATGAGCCAGACTATGTCCACAGACAAATTTATATGCTGGTGGTAGCATTTCTGAAGTACCAGTCTGTGCATGATTAATATATCTCCTGGGAACATTTCATAAGAGATGAATCAAATCGTAGATGTATTTCACATCGTGCCACTGCCATATTTTGAAACAGGAGCTTCGTCTAGGGAATATGTTTACCTGTGTAAATTATCTGCCCTTTGGACAAGACCTGAACGGAATTGTTTTGGAAGAGTCGGCCCATGTCTTATTAGGGCACGTCTGTCTGGGAGCACCACTAACATCCATGACATACTGCTTTGTTTTGACTTCCAGCTCCCAAGGGGCCAGCATTTCAAGGCAGGAGAACAAAAACGTAATGATGACTGTTATGCAAAAGAGCCCAAGAAGGAGAAAAAGAATAATCATATTATTATTATTATTAAGAAAATGAACCCGTGCACTAAAACTATGATTTTTAAAAACAGCCATGTGCCGATAAAACTGAATAGGGATGGCCATTTTGTTTCGGAACCAGTAGGTTATAAAACGAACCACGTGAGCCCAGGTTGTCCTCGGAACCAGCTGATCCATGCAGATCCAATTGCTTTACCTTTCTATGTATCCCACATAGGGTTAAAATCCATCTGTGCTAGATCTGTGATGCTGGCCAATCAGGAGCTGTGCAGGGACAGGCATCGTCCCACCTCCCTCTCTGATTGGCCAGCAGCACGAAGCAGGAAAGACGACGTCGCAGCGTGCTTCCTCATTGGATTTTAACCTTGTGCAAGACAGAGAAAGATAAAGCAATTGGAACTGTGTGTGTCAGCCATTTCTGAGGACCACCTGGGCTCGCGTGGTTCGTTTTGTAACCTACTGGTTCTGAAATGAAATGCCCATCCCTAAAACTGAACAACACATTTTGGTCAAGGAAAGGGAATCCATTCTAGGGGTCAATTACAGTCCTGGGGAGATTTTTTTCTCCCATGCCTGACTCATCTCTGTCTTCCACTGAACGACCTGGGCTTTGACAAGAATGCCGATCCTGCAGAAAATCCCCAGTGCCAGGTGCCAAAGTGGAGCACACAAGATATCTCTGGGGAGCTCACTTTCCCTGACGCATTTAACAGTGCTGGGCTTTCTGACTGGTTGTTGGGTGGTCAACATAAGCCTCATTTGCAATTCTGATTGCTTAGACTTATCCTACTGAAGACATCCCTTTGCTGGAAGGAGGAATATTCTAAACTAAATCCTCTCGGTATTTAGCTTGATCTTTAGGTATCCTGTCATGACTTTAAACCTTGTCTCATTCAAGGCTGGTGTTTTTTGGATTATTCCAGCTAGGTGTGTCCAGGAAATGGTTGGTCCCTGGTTGAAGGGTGGTGGAGTCTCCTTCTTTAGAGGTTTTTAAGCAGAGGCTGGATGTCCATCTGTCGGAAATACTGTGATGGGGGTTCCTGCGTGGCAGGGGGTTGGACTGGATGGCCCTTGAGGTCTCTTCCAACTCTAGGATTCTATGATATCCAAAGAAGACTAAGCAGCAGCATTAGGAAGCTGTGGAAGGATGGAGACTGACCAGCAGAAACATCAAATTACACCCACCCACATAGTATGAAGATCAGCACTCGTCAACGTGACAAGTTTCTTCCAACTCTATGATTCTATGATGCTACTGACCCATGACAATCTCTCCTTTGATAGGCCAGATGGAAGATCCGGCCAGATGCAAGGATGCCTAAGAAAGAGAAAAAGACAGGTTGTTTCATGTTGTTCTGTTCTGACCCCACCTTCCTGCTATTGTCCCACTTCCTATTACAGGTCTGGTGCTGGTCACCTGCACTACAGAGCCCATTGCTGCAGCCAGCAGAACAGGTGGCAATGGGAACTGTAGACAAACACCATCAGGAGGCCAGCAGGGATGGGATGTTAGAAAACCAGTGCCTCCTGTCCACAGAGTTGCTCATCATCTCAGGCCCCAGGTCTGGCCTGCGGCTTTTGAGTGATGCATGGCTCATCTTTTTCCTCGTTGTCCATTTCGCTCCTGCGCACGGGTTTCCGATGCGCTAAAAAGGAAGCTCCGAGGCCGCCAGGAAGCCCTTTAAAACCCTCTGAAAACAGAGGATTTCAGCATATTCTCCAGACCCACTGGGAAGCATCAGGAATAAGCTGGCACATTTAGTAGGCCTGGGTTTTGAAACTGTTGCTATAGAAACAGGAAGGGCTCTTTTCTCTTGGCTGCCCATCTCCATCATTGTCTTCTTCTCCTTTGAGGTGTCAGCCAGGCCAGGAAAGCGTCTCGATACCACCACTGCCCCCTCCCATGCAGACACGGAAGGAATAAAATCAAGATAGAGTCATCTTGTATTCTTGTTAATCCCACTGGGTTTCGGGATCAGATGTTCTGCGTGGTCATCCCAGCACATGGCAAATAAAGTGCTCATTTGGTAGTCAGAAAATAATGGTGCTTCACTGGTAAGCACCTCAGTGATGCAATACCTATAAAACGGGCAAAATGCAAGGTGCTTTTTTTTTGAGATGAGATCCACCAGTTGAAAATCCACTAGTTGAGAAGGGAGGTCCTAAAGAGAGAGGTGTCCTGATGCAATATTCGTCTATCTTACGTCAATGCTGAGCTAAGACAGAACTGAAAGTCATCTTCTTTTTCTTAGCATTTGTCCCACTTGGTGGTGACGTCTGCAGTGGACAGATCTATTGTTTGATGTGACTTTGAACAATCAGCCAGCCTGTTGCAGCAGGGCTGCCATCTATTTGATTCAAGTTCAGCTCACCCTGTTTAGGGCAGGGAGTTTCCAGTGGCCCCATGAGGCAGGTCAGACCTCCACACCAAGATGGAAGTGAAAGTATCTGGAGAAGAACCAGGGCTGGCCTTTGCGGTGGGGGGTTGGAAAGCCAGCAAGGTGTGGAAGATCAAGTGGCAGACAAGGACTGAGGAGACCCAGACCTCAAAAATCCAATTATGTCCATGGTCAACTGGACAGAACTTCAGGGCAGAGCCCCACACCCATCTGATGAAGGAACTGGGAGAGGAAATCACATATTCATAGAATCATGGAGATGGAAAGGGCCACTAAGGCTGTTGCGTCCGATGCTCTGCTCAGCATGGGAGTCCAAATCAAATAGATCTGGCAGATCAGTTCTAGCTCATTATTTAATTTCAGTAGGTCTCATTTGCCTTTTTGATTACGTTCATGGTTATTGTTGTAGATCACCAGTAGGTCTGCCAAGACAGCAGTAACCTGTTCCTACACAGCCAAGCCTGGGACCAAGTGGAAGCTCCCTGTGATGCCACAGAGGATGGGCACTCTAGGATTTGAAGGAAAGCAACCACAACACACACGCAATCCCTTGAGTGTGAAACAAGGAGCCCTGGAGCCAACTAAGAATAGATGTCAGTGGGTGGCCAAGATATAAAGGCACACAAACACAAATCTGACTTTGTTTTCTTCTGGTATAGAAGATTCATTTTTCCTGCCTAGAGGCTGATAGATGTAGAATTCTTATCTGAAGTTTCCACTGGTGTGCTGATACCTGGTAGCCCTCGTTGGCTAGTTTCCAAGCATGGGAGCTTGCCAAAGTGCCCATCCAGCTGAAAAGAGATGTTGTGGTATTCTTTCTCCATGCTCAAGCAAACTGTGATTGTGTTCCTCGGAGCCTTCACAGCCTCTTCTGCTGCTCAATTTGTTTGTTTTATATTGCATTGTTCGCTGACTCATTCAGCTATTTGGAAGCCACCCAGAGTTCCGCCTTGGAAGATGGGCGGGGTAAAAATCCAATAAATAAATAATAAATAATAAATAAGGAGAATTTCCTGTGTAGGGAATTTTCAGAGTCTTTTGGCCATTTGGGTCTTGTGATGACTTCTCCGTGTACCCCTTCCTGACAGTGTTTAAGATGCCCTCCTCTTTAGGGGCAGAAGCCAATGACTCCAGGTTTGTAAGGAAGGATCACCCACCCACTTCTTGAGCCTGAACTTCAAGTGAGCTATCCAAGGTACTGAAGCTGTTTGGAAGATGTTGCTCAGGAATGGGAACAGATCCCGTCCAGCTCAGGCCAAAACCCAAAACGGATTCATGGCCTGCACACGGCCTTCATCTGTGCTATTTTTTGCCCCTTGTTCCAGTTGCTAGAGGACCTTCCAAAAGATTGACCTGGTCCTGCCTGGGGGGAAACTCCACATATATCAAGGCCCCAGAGAAGTAAGCCAGCAAAGAAGCTGACTTGGTATTAGCAAACGTTTATCCATGCAAGACAACCGTGCTTTTTTCTGCCGATTTCCACGGAGCTGAGAAGCGGAGAAGTCCCAGCAAAGCGCTTGCGCCTATCTCCACGCTGCAGGCAGCTTTCAAAGGAAAGCCCTTCAGTGTTCAAAGTTTCCTGGCAGCACTTGAAACCAAGCTGGGGATCAAGGCAGCTCTGCAATGAGGCAGCCAACATTCTGGCCATCCTCTCTGCTTCAATGCCAGCTTGAAAGACTTTGGCATGAAAGGGGGCTGTTGACTTATGCAAAGATAAAAGGCCTTGTAAGCGATACGTCGGGAGAGGGGTAGCTGGAAGCTTTGAACCTGAAAGCTTGGGTTCCAGAGCCATTCTGGAGTGGGTTTTCCCATCAGTTGGATAGGGCTGTTGCCTCTGGCATGCAATGCCATTCCTTTTCTAATCATCTATTTGATTGGTTTGTTGCAATGACAGTGGCAAAGATCCTTCTAGGATCTTCTGTCTTGTGTGTTTTGGTTGTGGCATGGCAGTCCTTGATCCAGGAAGAGTGGACTTTCATACAGCACCAAAAAGGAAGGCAAAAGGGGGCATGGATTTGGGTACAACTGCATATGCAAATTTCCTGGGGGGGGGAGGCATAAGAGTTGTGTGTCTGTGCAGCATATTCCACTGAGGGTGGTGGAGTCTCCTCCTTTGGAGGTTTTTAAGTAGAGGCTGGATGGCCATCTGTCAGGAGCACTGTGATGGGGGTACCTGCATGGCAGGGGGTTGGACCAGATGGCCTTTGAGGTTTCTTCCAACTCTATGATTCTATGATTCTATGTCTCTGTTTAATCTAGAGATGCAAGGGCCTCGCTCTCATGGTCTCTGAGGAGAAGGCCTGGAGCTAAAAGTTGGCAGAAGGTTTGGCCACCTTAAAAGGGTAGATTTCCATCTCAGATGGGGGTTGTGTCCAGAATCCTTGGTGTTACTCCACAGGATCACTCTGCAACAGCCTAACATGTTAATCTACTTGGGCATGTCTGCAGTTTGGCTTTACAGAGTGGAAAAACCCACCAATTTCGCCAAGGAACACATCCAAATCCAAACAGATGTCATCTTTCTATCCAATGGCAAACATTTCAAATTTCTTGGCTCTCTGTGTTCACACGTCAGTTCATCGGCTGAGATGACATCCCATGCATTTGAAGAAGCGGGCAACCATCTGTTCTGGCTCAATGGCAACTAGAACTAATCAGTCCTTAAGGTGTAACAAGACTTTGTCTCGTTTCTACAATAGAGGACACTGGAACTTTGGAAATTCCCCGGAAGGTAAATTGTCCATGGCCAAGCAAGATGAGGCCAGAATGTCAGGCAACAGATCTTGGTTGTCATAACAGGACAAAAAAGTATGAGTGATGTGATTTATTACTCTTTTTCCCCTAATGGGGTGCCTGATTCAGCAATTTGAATGTGTGCCTTCTAGCCACCCATATCTATGAAGGATTCCCACATGAAGTTTTGGAAAGTGGCTACAACTCAGGGAGGACTGTAAGGAATTATAGATGAATATATGAGTTACGGTATATGCCGACCACAACCTTCCCCCAGCAAGATCAAAGAACAAGGCCGTTCTCTTCCCCACTTTCTTTTCACAACAACCCATTGAGGAAGGCCAAGCTCAGAGAGCTGATGACAAGTTTCATGATTCTCTGCAAGGACTCGAACCTAGATTTCATACAGCCTGGCTCAACATCATAGCATCACACAGCACCAAACTGAATCTCTCTGAGACGTCGTTCTGTGCCTTTACGGAAGGGATGTTTTTCACTGATGTCACACAATGTCATAGAAATAGGTGATTGCTAGTTGGTATGAGAGGCGTAGCCAGGATTTGGAGCTCCGGGGGACAAAGTTCATTTTTGTGCCCTTCCTGTCCCCCCCCCACACACACATTGCACCCACTGGGGGCCAAACCTTGTGGGTGTGTGCATGGGCAGATGGGCAGACAGAGATGTGTGTGTGTGTGTGTGTGTGTGTGTGTGTGTGTGTGTGTGTGTGTGTGTGTGTGTGTGTGTGTGTGTGTGTGTGTGTGTGTGTGTGCACGCGCCTTACACCTCTCCCACCAAGGCGAGGAGGAGGAGGAGGAGGAAGAGGAGGAGGGCGCCACGGCCACCGTGCTCCTGCCTGCCTGCCTGCCTGCTTCGCAGCTCGCCTGGTGCGAGGCGGAGGAGAGGATGCTGTCATCAAGCTTTAGGGGAAAGGAGGACTGCTGGGCAATGGGAGGGTGCATGGCTTCCTCCTGTTCCCCCTCCAGGCACCCCCAGATTGCTGCACCTGGGGCAAATGTACCTTCTGCCCCCCCGATATGCCCCTGGTTGCTATCTATAGTAAACAATACTATTGATAGCAAAAGACCCCATAAGACAAAATGTTAGATACAAATGGGTATACAGTACTCTATCATCTATTGGTTATAGAGCTAACAATTGGAGTTTCATTTACACAATGCATGCATCATTTATATGTCCCATTCATACTCACCATCAGAGAGAAGAGGAAGAACTCTTAATCAGCATTGTCCAGGTTCAGAAGAAGAGTTCTGAACCCAAAACGTTGGTTTCAGAGTACAACGTTCCAACTGCCCAGGTACTCTTTTTTGTATCCTTTCTGGGCAGATTGTCAGCTGAGCCTATGCACTGGGCATGTCCTTATCACTGGCAGACAAGTATGCAGTCCTCTTATGGTTGGGAATACTCCCGTATCAGGATCTTCCTTCTCTGAACTCCCGAAACTGCTAAGGACAGAGGAAGTCTGCCAAGATGCTAAAAGCGCAGTTCAAGAGGTCAAGGCTCAAAAGTTGAGCTCATCTCAATGAGAAGTTAGAGTCTCATAGTCAGATTCCCAAAGTGCCATCATGCCTTTGTTCTGTTGGTTCATCTTTAGCTCTCTCTCTCTCTCTCTCTCTCTCTCTCTCTCTCTCTCTCTCTCTCTCTGGTTGTCCACCTTACTATAGGCCAAGCATGCATGCATCTTACATTCCGTAAAACAACACATTTTGCACCAAGGAAGTCATTTCCTGGCATTTCCAGGTAATGTTGGAGCACACGCCATGTCTGAAGTCATAGAGAGCTTTTGCCAACAAACCAGTCTTGGTATTTATTTATTTATTTATTTATTTAAATACTTATATCCCGCTCCATCTTCCCAACGGGAACTCTGGGCGGCTAACAACACAAAAAGCTAAAAGCAAAAAGGCTAAAAAGGCTGGAAATAACCAGGCCACCAAGCAAGGGCGGCGGAGGACAAGATGGCGGCAAACGATGAGGCAAAAACAAAACAAAACAAAACAAAACAAAACAAAACACTAACTAATAAGGTCACCATATGCTTCCTTGAAGAGGAAGGTCTTCAAAGCCCTCTTAAAGGCGGGCAGGGACTCCAGCAGGCGCAGCTCAGGAGGGAGATGGTTCCAGAGCGAGGCCCCACCACAGAGAAGGCGCGGTTCCGCGTCCGCGTTTCCGCGCCTCTCTGGGTGTGGCCACTCTCAAGGAGCGCGCCTGCGATGATCTCGTGGGTCTGGATCCGGATGCCCTCAGGGAGATGCGCTCCGCCAGGTATCCTGGTCCCAAGCCGTGGAGGGCCTTGAAAACCAAGACCAGGACCTTGAACCTGATCCGGAAGACAACGGGAAGCCAATGCAGGCAGACCAGGACTGGGGTGATGTGCTCGAATCTACAAGCACCCACCACCAGCCTGGCCGCCGCATTCTGCACCCGCTGTAACCTCCGGACCAGGGTCAAGGGCAACCCCACGTAGAGGGCATTGCAATAGTCGATCCTCGAGATCACCAGGGCCTGCACGACTGTCCTCAGGGAGGACTCGTCAAGGTACTGGCGGATCTGGGCGATCCTGCGGAGATGGAAAAAAGCGGCCCTGGAGACGGCCATCACCTGGGCTTCCAGGGAGAGGGCCGAATCCAGGACCATGCCCAGATTCCTGGCCCTGTCTGTAGGCTGGAGGGAAGTACCCCCCAGTCTAGGGAGGGGGCCATAGTACCGAGGCGAAGGCGCCCCTAAGAACAGAACCTCCGTCTTCTCCGGATTAAGCTTGAGCCGGTTATCTCTGGTCCATTCCAGAACGGCCTCCAAGCACAGATCGAGGGAGCGAACCACCTCCTCTGCAGACGTAGAAAAGGAGATATAGAGCTGCGTGTCATCAGCGTACTGATGACAGCAAACTCCATATCTCCTGATGACCTCCCCCAGCGGCCTCATATAAACATTGAACAGCACGGGGGAGATTGCCGACCCCTGGGGCACCCCACAAGGGAGAGTCCAAGGAGCCGACAAGACATCCCCCAGCTGTACCCTCTGGGTCCGGCCGCCAAGGAAGGAACGGAGCCAGGCCAAGGCCTGACCACCAATTCCCGCCTCAGCGAGCCGGGCCAGAAGGTTACCGTGGTCGACGGTATCAAAGGCTGCTGAGAGATCAAGGAGGACGAGCAGGGAGGAACACCCCCTGTCGGCCTCCCTGAGGAGGTCATCCTGCAGAGCGACCAGGGCGGTCTCGGTCCCGCGAAGAGGCCTGAATCCAGACTGGAAGGGGTCCAGGATATGGTTTGTCTCCAGGTATGACTGGAGCCGGACAGCAGCCACCCCCTCAACAACCTTGCCCAGGAAGGGAACAATGGCGATCGGACGGAAGTTGGAGAGATCGTCCGTCGCCAAGCCAGGTTTCTTAAGAATGGGTTTTACCACAGTCTCCTTCAGGCGGGAAGGGAAACAACCCTCCCGAAAGGAGGCCGTGGCGATGGAAGAAAACCACTCTGGCATGTTCCCCTCGGCAGATTTTATAAGCCAAGCTGGGCAAGGGTCAAAGGGAGTGGCCGCCGGCCGGCAACGAGCCATAGCTCTGGAGGCCTCCGCTGAAGAGACCGGCCCGAACTCATCCAGGAGGGGAGAACGGAGGGGTGAGTCACTGGAAGACCCAAAGGATGGACTAGAGCAGTGTTTTTCAACCACTGTTCCGCGGCACACTAGTGTGCCGCAAGATGTTGCCTGGTGTGCCGTGGGAAAAATTGAAAAATTACTTTATATATAGTCAATATAGGCACAGAGTTAATTTTTTTAACATTTTCTAATGGTGGTGTGCCTCGTGATTTTTTTCATGAAACAAGTGTGCCTTTGCCCAAAAAAGGTTGAAAAACACTGGACTAGAGCAACTGGGGGGCAAGTCGGAACGGATGGCCTCAATTTTTGATCTAAAATGGGCTGCAAATTGCTCACTAGTGAAATCACTAGGAGGAGGCCTTTGCAGCTGACTGGGATTGGAGAGGTCCCGAACCACCCGGAATAACTCCGCCTGGCGGCTCGAGGCCTCCCCAATTCTCAGGGAGGCATAAGATCTTCTAGCGTCCCTGATCGCGCGAAGATAGTGGCCAGTCAGCTGTTTAAGGGCAGCCCTATTCACTTCCGTCCGGTTCGCCCTCCATATGACCTCCAGTCTCCTACGTTCTTGCTTCATCGACCGCAGCTCCTCCGTGAACCACGGGGAGGAGCGGCCTCGACATCGTAGGAGACGCTTAGGGGCGATCCGGTCTACCACCCCGGTGGCGCCAACATACCACCTTTCCACCAGGGCATCAACCGGATCGTCTGCCAGACCGCCAGAAAGCTCCCCGAAGGCCTCCATGAACCTTGTAGGGTCCAGGAGCCTACGGGGGCGAGCCCAGGTGTAAGAGGGGCGCTCCCCGCGGGGTGGGGGGCGATCGACAGGGAAAATTTTAGCAGGTAATGGTCCGACCATGACACGGGCAGGGGCAAAATGTCCCCAACCCCCAGACACGAATCCGGCGACATGGAGGAAAAGACCAGGTCTAGGGTGTGGCCAGCTCTATGGGTGGGGCATAAAACGTGCTGAGATAAGTTCATGGAAGCCATGGATTCCATGAATTCCAGAGCCGCACCAGAGAGTTCCACCTCGGCATGCAAGTTGAGGTCCCCAACCACCAAAAGGTGGGGCGACCTCAACGAAGCAGCCGAGATGAACTCGGTGATCTCTGGTAGGGATTGTGCTGGGTTGCGGGGAGCACGGTACACCAGCACAATGCCAAACTTATCTCGCTGACCCACAGATAGATGGAGGCATTCCACCCCAGAACACACCATCGTCGCGGACCTGCTAACGTGAAGGAATTCCCTGAAAACGATGGCCACCCATCGTAGTATTAGGCAGTCTTCTGTTTCTAGGACATCCTTGTTTCCTTTCAGAGAAAGGTCCGATTTCCATGGTAGACCAAGTGTTTTGCACAAGGAAGACCCTATATTTGATTCTCTGTATCTCCTCCTGATATGATGGCTGTGGGTGGTGGAATGCTCAAAGATGGTCTTTTCTAACAAAAGTTGTTCACAAGGATACAGAACTTCTGGAAGTTGAGTCATGGCACCTGGACTTCTTTTCTTGAGAGATTGAAACGTTTTGCAGCTCATCCAAACAGCTTCATCAGTCTGAGGAAAACTAGTTGTGAGTCCTCCATTTTATAATTCACTTTGTGATTCCAATTTGATGCAGATGTTGAAAGCACTCTGTCTGCACCCAAATCTGAACTTTACAAGAACTATCTGGGGTGCTCAACCCATTACTCAAAATGACTTCAGAATCTTGTATGGTCCCTTCAAAGGTTGGACCGCAACCCACTGCACACTCTCTGTCTCTCCTGAATAACCAAATGGTTGAGTCTTGACTACAGCACAGTTCTGAAACAATAATTACATTTCTCCTTCAAGAGACAGTCTGTAGATTTTATGCCAATTGTTCATCAGCAGTGGATGTTATTGACATTAGCATTGGCAGAGGTATTGATTATGAAATGATAGCAAACTCCTCAAAATCATTGTTAAATAACTTTGCTTTCCGACACCAAGCAAGTATCAATTCAGGGCCCACCCGACTGAAATGCTTGCCCCCTGCTTTCCCTGTTTTATTTCCTCAGATAACTTGCAATCTTGCATTTTTATAATTGAGAAGATTTCTGGTTTATGGCTGCTTTTTTTCCCAGGCAACGTTAGTTCGCCTTATTGCTGTCAAGTCTCTTCAAAACACAAAGCTGATTGCCAAACCCAAACACGCAGTCCTCTCCTTTTCTGGATATTCAGCACAGAACCTTGCAAATCCTGTGTATCAGAAAGTGAAGAATAAGACACTAATAGCACAGAGAGCAGGTACAGCCTTGGAGAACACGACATCCCTTCCTCACTGCTGGAATATTAAGCAAAATCCTCAGTATCTCAATTTGAATATTGTGGTCTGTGTTTTTAATATTGTTATAATGGTTTTCCAGTCCCTTTTTTAAAGAATATTCTGTACTTTGGGGGGGGCTGTATCACTTCCTTCCTTCCTTCCTTCTTCCCTCCCTCCCTCCCTTCCTTCCTTTCTTCAATTCTCCATCTCCTTTTTTTCTTCCTCCCTCCCTCCCTCCCTCCCTTCCTTCCTATTTTCTGGTTCCCTTCCTTCCTTCCTTCAATTCTTCATCTCCTTTTTTTCTTCCTTCCTTCCTTCCTTCCTTCCTATCTTCCTCCCTCCCTCCTTCCTTTCATTCATCATCACCTTCCTTCCTTCCTTCCTTCCTTCCTTCCTTCCTTCCTTCCTTCCTTCCTTCCTTCCTTCCTTCCTTCCTTCCTTCAAGCTTATTGGAGAATTCCATCCTGCAGCTGGAGATAAGGAAAAAAATAGCCAGTTACAGTATTTCCACACACCAATTCTGCTGTCTTCAGCTATGCTGAAAACTTGAAATCTTATTGTTCTATTAGATGATGTTGTTGTTTGCATTCTTGTTCGCAGGTCAAGTTGTGAGAATGGCACACAACCAAGAATGCAAGAGGAAACACTTTCATTTTTAGCAATCCACTGCTGTGATCTATGCTATCCACACTGATTGAAAAGTATGAATCCTCGGTAACAGTCTGGCCTTCACTAGATCAACCCGTGAATCAAAACCATTTTAGACAGTTTAAAGCACATTATTGTTTTTTAAATATCCAATACTCCCATTAAAGCATCTTCCCTTGAAGACACCTAGCTGCAAAGGGCCTCTCTTGCCAACCAGGGGAAGGACAGGGGACCTCCTCAATTTTTCGTGCTTCTGGAAGAGGTCGGACAGCTGGGACCTCAAGATCTCCTTCCTTAGTCCTGGTGTCTTCCTGCCAAGGAGGGTCATCCTCATTTTCACCCTCTGAAGATGACTCTTCCAGTTAGGGGATGGCAGACACTTTGAAAGTGATGGCCCCTTTTCACTAGGTTTTAGACTCATAAGATTCCCCAGTTTCATTATTACAATTCTGATGAATCTATCAAAGGGGTTGTGAAATCTACAGATCTTTTCGTTCAGCCTCCTCAAAATACATCATGCCAACAGCATATTATTCTTACTGCAGGCTTCTCTCTCTCTCTCTCTCTCTCTCTCTCTCTCTCTCTCTCTCTCTCTCTCTCTCTCTCTCTCTCCATTTCTCAAGCCTTCTATTTGATCAGAGCATAAATTCATCAATCTCTGGTGCATTAATTTAGTTCACACGTCTCCTTGCTGATATCCAGACAGGGCATTTTAACAAATAAACAAATAAAATAAAGTCTGCATGCTGTCATTCTAAACATAAATTCTGCAGGCTTTTTAATTTTTTATTTATTTTTTGGGGGGGAATAATGGCAGTAGGTGCCTTAAAACTTCGTGTTAATATGTGAAGACAGTTCTAGGTCACCCCCTTTGCCTTGCTGAGTAAAAAAGAAAGAAAACAATTTGACTCCTGTTTTTCTTATTAAGCTTAAGAGGGGGAAAAATGATGCTATTCCAAAGAAACATTTTTCTTGTGGTGTCTGTTATTCTTTGATTAGTAAAACTGGGTGGATGGATTGTGGACACCTTCTGACTTAGCAGTGAAATAATTAATTTACAAAGTTCTTAAGGCTCCAACATTCAATTTCTAAGAGAACTCCAGGCAAGTCCTGAAAGAGGCATCCAACAGAGAAATTATAGTTTTTCCAGAAGCAATATCAGTTTGATAGTTTATTCACTCCATTGTAGAAATCAATTTCTTCCCATATAAAAAAGGAACAGCTCATACAAACATGTCGCTTCCTTCTGAGGAGAAATACACATACAATATTAGAGGTCCTGGGTCAGCCTCTTGTATCTTCTGGAGTAGAGATGGACACGAAACGAACAATTTTTCGTTTCCATTTTTGTTTTTTTTTGTTTTGTTATGCAACAAAATGACAAACGAATTTTGTCTCCAAAATGAACCGAAAAAAACAGAAACACCGGAAATTTTGTCATGCGTTTCGTTTCCGTTACTGCAATACAGTGACTAAATACAATGCTAAAACATGCAATACAATGCTAAAACATCACAAAAAAATGAAATAAACGGTAACGAAACGGTAACAAAAGGAACAAAAATGAAAATGATTTTTTTGCAAAAATTCACGAAAAACAGAAACGAACCAAAATGGACCCTCCAAATGACAAACGACATACGAAACGTCATTTTTTTTTTTTTGTGCCCATCTCTATTCTGGAGAATTCTGACTGCCAACCAGAGTTGGCAATAGAAGGCTTAAGGGACCAAGGGACAATGAAATATGATTTCTTCCATGAGTAGAAAAAGGAGAACCCACACAATTAACTTTTGTCCTGCATTAGTCCCCCCCATCAAGCCCAGCTTCTTTCCATCCCAGATATGAAGAAAAATCTGATTTTTAAAAAAATCTTCAAAAAGGGATGAAACTAAAATTCTCTCCCATCAGTTAGTTCAACAGGAGAGTTTATTTATTTATTATCCCCAGGGAGCAAACAGTGTCACACATTCATTCTCAGCAGGGTACAAAAAGGAGGAGAAATTTTAGCAGTCCTAGCTCATTGTAGCATTGAAGATCCAGGACCTAAAACTCAAATATATAAGATCTAAGCATTCAGAGATATGTATTTGGGTGGACCGTGTCGACTTATCTGGTGCTCAGATGGGTGTGGGGTGGGGAGCGGGAAGCATTGTTTGACCTTTTTTTTTTTTTTTTTTGAAACATCAGCCAATCCCTTTGTTTGCTATTTGCACAAAACAGTTTTGTGTTGGTGCAGATTATGGATACTTTGAAGAGGGATGGGGTTTTATGATCTAGAAACCCCCACGCTAAAGCATAGCCAAGTGTTCTGTTTATATGCTGCCCCGCAGTGCTTCAAACACTCTCTGGGCGGTTTACAATTTAATCGTGCAGTCTAGGACTTCTACCTGATTTATACATCTTTTACAGACACCTAAATGGGGCTCAACTTAAAGGGCCTAAACTAGAAGGCTTTGAAGCAAGATTCCTGGTCCTAGCTTGAAGCTTCTTTTCTGAGCATGAAGCTCAGAAGAACCAGGCTGAGCCACGTCTTCCAGGTTCAGCCTTTCCTCCCTGGTGATGCAGTTTAGATGTCCGTAAGGCATTTGTGTTATCCAATGTGATATACTGGGTAGAGTGACCGGATAGGGCTCAGGTGCCCTGGGTTCAGTTCTCTCTATAATGGATTGGGCTCATTAACCTTCTGCTATGAATTAACCTCAGTCAATTAATGCAGGAACCTGGGGATTGAAGCTCGCGTGGGTCCTTTTCTTGTCTCCCCGCCTGTCTGCGGTATTGCTTCCAAACTTACCTGAATAACTTGTAAGGCACCACCACAGAGGGTGATGGAATCACCTTCTTTGGAGGTTTTTAAGCAGAGGCTGGATGGCCATCTATCGGGAACACTGTGATGGGGGTTCCTGCATGGCAGGGGGTCAGACTGGATGGCCCTTGAGGTCTCTCCCAACTCTACAATTCTATTATTCTAGGAGTATAGCTTTTACTTGATCACTGCAGATGGCGACTGCAGCAACGAAATAAAAAGACACCTGCTTCTTGGGAGGAAAGCAATGGCAAACCTAGATAGCATCCTAAAGAGCAGAGACATCACTGTGCCAACTAAGGTCAGGATAGCCAAAGCTGTGGTTTTTCCAGTAGTGATGTATGGAAGTGAGAGATGGACTATAAAGAAGGCTGATCGCCACAGAATTGATGCTTTTGAGCTATGGTGCTAGAGGAGAGTCTTGAGAGTCCCCTGGACTGCAAGGAGATCAAACCTATCCATCCTGAAAGAAATCAACCCTGAATGTTCAGTGGAAGGACAGATTTTGAAGCTGAGGCTTCAGTACTTTGGCCACCTCATGAGGAGAGAGGACTCCTTGGAAAAGTCCCTCATGTTGGGAAAGATTGAAGGCAAAAGGAAAAGGGGACAGCAGAGAATGAGATGGTTGGACGGTGTCATCGATGCAACCAATATGGATTTGACCAAACTCCGGGAGGCAGTGGAGGATAGGAAGGTCTGGCGAGCTCTGGTCCATGGGGTCACGAAGAGTCAGACGCGACTGAACGACTGAACAACAAAATATGTTTTACTTCAAAATAACAAAGCATGGTTCCTTCCCTAACTATGTGGCAAAAGTCTCTCCCTCTAAACTTCTAAACTACATTTTTAAATGTCAGTTCATCTTGCAGCCATAAAATCCATCCAAAGAAAGTCTCATCTTTTCTCTCTCACAGACTGCTCACTTCCCTTGAAAGGCTTTTTAGAGTTACTATAAGTCAGTTTTGCTTCACGGGCACATGACATAAAGACGTGTGCAAGTCAGGTCGAAATCCCAGAATGGGGGAATATGGGACATGTAGTCCAAGAAATAAAAAAAAACTCCTAACCTTGACAACCACCTCATATCATCTAAACAGACCAGAAATTAGTGTATACTCTTCACATCCCTACCTTTTTCGTATTCACTTTGAGCTGGGTCCAAAGGGTTAGGGCTTACAGGAGAATGGGGTGACACTTCCCTGAGGGTGGCCTTTTCTACCATATCTGGAGCACAGCCAATGGTTTAGAGTACAGTGGACCCTTCTATAACAAACAGTTTGTATAATATAAAATTTGTACAACATAAAATATTCCAGAGACAGGGAAAATTTGCTTAACAGAATCTCCTATGGGCCAAATCTGTACAACATAAAAATGGGCTCACTCTGTTTTCAATGCATTCCTATGGGAAATTTGTATAAAGGAAAATTCGCTTAACATAATTTCATTTGGAACTAATTTATTCCTTTATACAAGGGACCACTGTACCTCTCATGGCTCACATCCAGTTCCAGAACCACAAAAGACCATTTGAAGGGTGATGAATTCCCTTATTAGGTATGAGAAGGTGAGCAACCTCCCTGTTATCCATTGAGCTGAGCTACGCATTCAAGATTGAGACACATGGACGGACTCTGCGCCAAAAAACCGAGCGATGAAGCAATATCCAACGCAGCCAAGTGCGTTTGCTGCCAAGCCAGCGCTAATGGAAGTGAAATCAGCCCAGACAATCCATTTTGGGGGACTCGGAAACAGCTTTGGGGCCATAATTGCTTCAGCTGAGACGACGCTCATCAACCAGACTTGACTCAAGTGACAGCCATGCTTGACTCCGTGACTTTGTCTGTTGGATGTTAATGTGTCAGGTTCAGGAGAATCGTGCAGAGCTGGTTCCCGGCAGTGTTCATTTATTGGCTAAATTGCTGGGGCAGCCACCCTTGATTCTCTTAAAGCTGATCTGGGAGAATCACCAAGCAGGGTTTCTCTGGAACTCTTGTAAACTGGTACTGAATGAGGAAAGTTACTTATTTAAAAAAAATAGATTTTTGGAGTCTAATATTTTCAAATGTGCTTTTAGCACTGATTTTATTTACTATATTTAATACTTGTTTAATTACTTTTTATGTTTGTACACTTATTGTTTTTAGCTTGCAAATGCTATCTTCTAGCTGCTATGGGGCCTTTTAAGGAGAAAGTCGGGGTAAAATACTTTAAATAAATATATCTCTAATTATTAAACAGTGATGAAAGTAGTTTCTTTTTAACAACATACCAAAGGGTATCTTTCATTTTTTTGGAATTTAGTTATTTTTTGAAATATCAAAAATATAAAACAAATTATTTCATTTCACCTGGAAATGAAACCTTGTCACCGCCACTTATGACTTAGACGTACAAAATAATGCAGGGCATGAGTAAAGCGGATAGAGGGATGTTCTTCTCCCTCTCACAAAACACCAGAACTAGGGGACATACACTCAAATTGAGGGCTGGGAGAGTAAGAACAGACAAAATATATATATATTTTTTACTCAGGATGGTGTTAGTCTGTGGAACTCCCTGCCACAGCAGGTGGTGATGGCATCTGGCCTGGATGCCTTCAAAAGGGGGTTGGACAGGTTCCTGGAGGAAAAGTTCATCCCAGGTGACTAACCATGATGGAGATGTGTAATCTCCAGGCTTAAAACCAGGGTACTTCAAGGGACAGATGCAGGAGAGTGGTATCAGAAGACAGGTATCTAGTCCTGTGTGCTCCCAGACACATTTGGTGGGGCCACTGTGAGGTACAGGAAACTGGACTAGATGGGCCTTTGGCCTGATCCAGCAGGGCTCTTCTTATGTTCTTATGTTCTTAAATCCAGTCAGCATTTGCCTTTTTCTGAACTGCAAAACTTCTTCAGATGAGTGATTCAGATGTAGTCTCAAAGGTGCCACAGGATTTCCTTTTGCTTATATTTGTTTTCTTTAAAAAGGATATATTTTTCTCAAGCTCTGGGTTGGGTGCATAACTTTATCTGACACACATAAATATGGATATTCCCGCAGTTTCCCAAGCACAGGCACTTCTTGCGTGCACAGTTCCTAAGCGGAGAACACCATGGCAAAATTCAGGAGAGCACAGAAACCAAAGAAAAACAGCCACCCTATTTGTCCAAGACGCCTGCAATCAGGTAGCCCTACCTAAAATTCTCACTCATCCACACTCTTTCCTCCACCTCTGCAGGAAAGCCTGGGCACTATATCATGAAGACTTGGAAGGTCTGTCCTGGAATCAGGTGATTAGAGATCCCATTTTTAAAAAAAAAAGTAATCTCATTTTAGAGTTCTATTCTTCTTTGTTGGGAATGACTGACAAGAGGAAACGAGGGCAAGGTGGAAGAACACATCTGTCACCAGCGTGAAACCCCAACAGCGCAATGCTGGTGGCTGTCTCAGGTTTTGAAGAGTCATCTTATCCATTCGATATGAGACAGCACATCTGTCTTTATCCATTATTCATGGCCCACATTCCCATTCTGGAAGCCACGGAGCATTTAATCACTTGCGTCGGCAGCCCAAGCAGCCTCGTGCCAAACAGATTGCATCTTCCTGGCCCAGCTGCCGTCAGGAGGGGCAGTTTGGCCAGAAGCAGGAAGAAGCAGATGAGTGTCGCCACATACTATGGTTGCGGATGGCTTCTCCATCAAGATTTTGCCTGTGGATATGGTCTTTGGGATATGGGTCTCCACCAGTCCTGCTGCCAGGGAGCAGGTGGGGACTGGTAGGGAGCCGTTCACCAATGACATTCAGAAATCTGCCACTTGTTACAGGATTTTTACTGAAGATTAAAGAGGGAGAGAGAGGGGGGGAGAGAGAGGGAGAGAGAGAGGAGGGACATTGTAGGGACTCATAGGATGCTTGTATGGGAAAATGGCTCCAGGATGAGGCCTGTCGGGCCAGACGGAATGGACATTTCTCCTAAGAAGAAAAGTAAGAGACTGGTGATCTGGACAGATGGCGAGACAGCGTTGCATGAAAAAAAGGGGCTGGCTTGTTTTCCATGGCTTCAGAGACTAGGACTCGGACCAATGGTTCCAAACTACAGGAAAAGAGATGCCATTTGAATATTAGGAAGAACTTCCACCCAGAAAGGAGGGTGGTGGAGTTTCCTTCTTTGGAGGTTTTGAAGGAGAGGCTAGATGGCCATCTGATAGGGGTACTTGTTGGAGGTTCCTGCATGGCAGGGGGTGGACTTCAGGGGGCAGGGGGTCTCTTCCAACTCTATGGTTCTATGGTTCTATGGTTCTAAGGGTTGGATTCAACCATTAAGAGGTGGACAGGTCTGAAGGCTCCTCTGCAGCATGTGCCAATGGTCAGAAGGGAGGGGGAAACATCTCAGAAGTCCAGAATTAGAGTGGAAACCTGTGTTCTATTTTTAACAATGCCCTGTTGCTTCTGGAAGCTTCTAGAAGAACTTTTCTTTCACATGATTTTTTTTTGGAAGAAAATCATTATTGCTAGGGAAGACTGGTGGAACTGAGGGCCACCAATGGTCATAAGGAGTCACATGTGTAATCAGGCCAGACCAGGCAGTCATTTAGAGCAAGAAAACTACAAGAAAAGAAGAAGCGGACATTGTGATCAAATAAACAGAGATTCTAAGCTGCCTGCCTGGATGAGACATATTGAAAAGTTGGTGTCCATCACCTCTTTTTGTGAAGTTCTTTGCACCTTGCTGGCCCAGGATTCCTCCCTGCAGACTTGATCTCTTCCTAGCATGGAGGAGGCCTTAAAGGCTGTTGGCCACCTCTTCTGGTGTGCAGTGGATAATTTTCATTGCTTTTATGCAGCTGCAGATCTAAATGATCTGATTACCCATGTGTGTCATGGTGGAGGATTCGGTGGAGGTGGGTACATTTCAGTAGCGTTAGAGGCATGATCTAAGCTATCTTATCTAAAATCATTCTCTGTGTGTGTGTGTGTTGTGTCGTTACAGTCGTGACCGACTCTTCTTAACCCCATGTTCATGGAGTTTTCTTGGCAGAAATACTGGAGTGGCTTGCCAGTTCCTACTCCGGGCGCCTACAGCTCCTGGTATTCCCTGGAGGTCTTCCATCCAAGTACTAACCAGGCCCGACCCTGCTTAGCTTCCGAAATCAGTCGGGATCGGATGAGCTTAGGACACCTAGGCAGCTCAAAATCATTCTAAAATGTATTAAATAAATATAAAAATGGCATGGCCTCATGTGAGAGGAGGGAATCGGATGGGAACACTGCCTTTCCACCAAACCTTGAAACAGCATAATGGCCCTGAAATTCAATAGCATTACCCACCATGCTGGGTAAAAACTCTTTATTTTCCCCATTTATATATATTTTTTCATGATTTGGACAGATATATACTAATACCATACTATATTCAGATACAAGTTGTCTAGATGCCCTAAACACATCCCATCTTGCCTGATCTCGGAAGCTAAGCAGGGTCGGCCCTGGTTAGTACTTGGATGGGAGACCACCAGGGAAGACCAGGTGCTGTAGGCGCCTGGAGTAGGAACTGGCAAACCACTCCAGTATTCCTGCCAAGAAAACTTCATGGACCTGGGGTCATGAAGAGTCGGTCATGACTGTAACGACACCACACACACACACACACACACACACACACACACACACACACACACACACACACACACACACACACACACACACATTCAGATACAAGTCAAATTGGGCTAGAAATGTGATTTATCAGACCCCTAATTTGGACCAACTTGAAGCAGATAGTATTTGCAGCCTGGTCCCAAAACACATTTTCTCTTTCAAAGACAACACTCATGCAATGAGGTGCCATTCTTTCCCTGCAGAGGCTTCCACTCCACTGGAGAACACAAAGCCGGTGGACTGGATTTATCGATACGGTGATCTGGGTGGGCAAATGAAGGCTGGTAGAAGTTCAAGCAATGCAAATGAGAAACGGAAAAACAAACAATTTAATGGCCTGTCCGCCAAAATCAATTGCTTGCCGAAAGAGCAATTCCACACACACACACACACACACACACACACACACACACACACACACACACACACACACACACACACACACACACACACACACACACACACACACACACACACACACACACACACATACACACATGCACACCAACACAGCCTTGGCAGCCATTTGAGTTAACTCTTCCTCAAGTCTAACGTACCCAACTATTTTCTTCAGGGACGAGGTGAGCAGAATTTACATCCACATTAAATCCGGTGAGCCAGTGTTAAACAGCTGCACATTTAAGAATGCAAGAAAGAAAGAAAGAAAGATAAGATTAGAATTCAGCTCCTGGAGCAGTCCCAGGGGTGTCAGAACCTTTGGCTTCACTCTGTATAGGGAAGTCCTTTTTGCCCCACTGGTAGTTTCATGATTTCCTTCCATTTCAAAAGGAGTGGGAAAAGGAACTTTGACGCTCACCTGGGTTTTCTCGCCATAGGATGCAGACAACAGGTAGATTATTTTGAATGACCCTCAAGGAATAGAGCAGAGAGAAAAAAATCACTTGGGATACATCCAAAGGGGAAAAGCACAATGAAATGACTTTATATATTTGCAAGCATTACTTTCCCCATTTTGCTTTAGCTAGCGACTCGCATGCATTGCCTCTTTTGGATCAAATCCATGGGTTAAAGCACAACAGATCAAACCCACACAAGATTGGTGTGTTGCCTTTGGAGTGACTGAAAATCCAACGACGTTCCTTTCCTTCTACTGACCCCTCAAGCCGGTTCTTGTGATGTCGCTGAAGGCTCCCAAATATTTCGCCGACTTGCCTGCCAAATTAAGGCTTGGGTGTCAGCTCACCCTGATGGGTGTCCCTCTCTCTAGTCAACTGCACAGAACTGGATCAGACCGTTTGGAATTGCCCTTTGGGGTGTTTTAGACCATAAGTCCCATAATCCTCCATTCTAGGGGCTCCACTGGCAGGACCCAGACCTTACAGGCACCTGATTTATTGCTCAACTGGAGAAAAGGCCCAATGGGCAGGCCTCATCAGTTGGGTTGATCTAACTTCCTGTCTCAAAAGAAAGCTCTCTGCCTACCATTGAGAAAACATCTTCTCTTGCTTGTTTGGGGTTTTTCTTCCCTCGATGTTGTCCTGAATCATTTGGAAGATGATGATCTTGCTCCAATGGCACTGGCTTTGGGGGAGGGGGGCATTGTGAACTTTCAGGAAACTCCACACAAGTAAGTTAAACCCTGTGACTAGTAGACATGGGCACGGAGCGGCGAAATTCTTGTTTCCGTTTTCGGTTCTCGTTATCGTTACGTATCGGGTAACGGTAACGAGAATTACTCTGCTCCAGCTCGAACCCGAACCGAAAAAGAAAAATTGGGTCTGATTTTTCATTGTGGCTCATGCACAGAAAAAAAGTTTTAAAAATAAAAAAAACCCTGATTCCCAGCCAAAAAAGCAGGTGAAAATATGCCTGCCTCAGTGAGGGCACCTACCAGAGAGGGGTGGTTTCTGGGGGGGGGTCCCCGGCCTTCCCCCCCTCTCCTGTCCTGGGCTGCTGGTACCAGGCTGGGGGGGGGCATCCTCGTCATCTCCATTTGCCATGCAGTGGGGGGGGATCCAAAATGGCGACCGCAATATTTATTTTTAAATCGTGGTCCAAAAACCCACCAAAGCACCACAGAAACATTTGAAAATTAGGTATTTTAAATGCCTGATTTTTTATAGTAGCAGCAGTGGGTTTTTCTTGCAATAAAACGACTCCATTGATTTTATTTTATTTTATTTTATTTTTATTTTTTTACACCTGCGCAATGATGGGCTGGGCATGGGATGGGACCATGCAAATCTTTGGACCCATTCCACCAATCGCATGGGCAGGTTTTGACTGAGACTTCTGGATGTGCCAGAGGGCATAAAAAGCCCACTAACCCTAACCCTAACCCTATCCCTAACCCTAACCCATACAAGAGTAAGAGACCAGTACATTGTCATTCTTAGTGGGTCAGAGGCACCCAGAGGTGCAGCCCACTAACCCACCCTAACCTTAACCGTAACCCTAAGCCTAGCCCTTACCCTAACCCCAACCCTAACCCAGATCCGTACGCAAATACACTTCCCTTCTTAGTGGGTCACAGAGGCACCCAGAGAGGTGCCTCCCAGCCGGAGCCCACTACCCCTACCCCTAACCTGTACGCCAGTACGCCAGTATCCTTTCCTTCTTAGTGAGTCAGAGGCACCAGAGAGGTGCCTCTGCCACTTACCTCCCAACCCTAACATAATGTATGGTACGCAGCGGCTACGCGAAATGCTTCCCTTCCCTTCCCTTCCCTTCTTAGTGCGTCAGACGTCAGAGGCACCCAGAGAGGTGCCTCCCAGAGCCCACTTACCCCAACCCCAACCCCAACCCCAACACAAATGACAAACTAGTGACTAGAGATGGGCACGAATAAAAAAATGGAGTTTCATTTGTCGTTTGTCATTTAGAGGTCCGTTTCGGTTCGTTTCCATTGTTTGCGAATTTTTTGCAAAAAAATCATTTTTGTTTTGTTACCATTTTGTTACCATTTTGTTACTGTTTTGTTACCATTTATTCCAATTTTTCATGATTTTTTTAGCATTTAAAGCTACTCACTTTGTTGCTGTAACGGAAATGAAACGCACAACAAAAATTCCCGTGTTTCTGTTTGTTTCATTTCATTTTAGAGACAAATTTTGTTTGTCGTTTCTTGCGTAACGAAACAAAATCCAAAAAATGAAAACGAAAACTTGTTCATTCCATGTCCATCTCTAACTGTGACCATTTGGTCCACCCATTTCTCCCAGTTGGAGATTGGAAACGAAACCCAAGGAAGCTGCAGAGGGCCATGAGTGCAGTTGAAAATGGAGCGGAAGGTTGACATGCCCAATAATGTAGGAATATTTCTCATAATCTGGAAGTTCCTTTTGACCTCTGACATTGTACCATAGGGGGTACATTTATCAAAACGAGGCAATGGCAGTTTTTGTTGAGATCTACAGTGGGTCTTTGGGACATTATGGTCATCCCCACTGCAGGGTTTGGGTTTTGTTGATTAGTTCATAAAGCTATAGTGCTGCCTAGATGCCCCTAAGCACCTCCAATCTTGCCTGCTTTTGGAAGCTGAGCAGGGTCGGCCCTGGTTAGTACTTGGATGGGAGACCACCAGGGAATACCAAGTGCAGTAGGCGCCTGGAGTAGGAACTGGCAAGCCACTCCAGGTTTCCTGTCAAGAAAACTCCATGGACATGGGGCCACGAAGAGTCGGTCATGACTGTAACGACCCAACACACACATACACATAAAGTTATAACCCTACTTTACTCCTCTACAATGTCTTGTCTCTTTATTCCAGTGGAGTGGACTATCAGATTGAAAGTAAGAAATATTTATCCTCCTTTGTTTCATCCTCTTGCATAAGGTCACAGAGCGCACCTGTCTTGGACTTTCTGAATAAGGTCTCTGGGATTTTGCCGATGCTCTTGCCTGGTGTTCTCACTGACAAGAATGGTCTTTTGTGCAAAACTTTGCTCTGTTTTTGGAAAGTTACCCCTTTTCATGCACAACGGCCAATGTTTGTACCAGCTGCATCAATTGCCCCTGAGCTAGAATGACCTACTGCTCCAACAGTTTGAAGCACTAGGTTGCAACTTCCCTTGCAATCATTAATTCCACACACACACACACACACACACACACACACATGCACATTTAGAGGCTGGATGGCCATCTGTCAGAAATATTGTGATGGGGTTCTTGTTTGGCAGGGGGTTGGACTAGATGGCCCTTGAGGTCTCTTCCAACTCTATGATTCTATGATTCTATGAGAAATGCTAGATGCATTTTTGCAGAAAGCTTAAAGGGGTGGGAGGGAGGGAGGGAGAGAGATTTTTCTCTCTCTGGACCTCTACCTTATGCCATACAAGGAAACTCAGGCTCTTTCATCTTATGTGTCTTCTGAGAATTCTCATCATCAAAGCTCAGGAGACAGGCCCTGACCCCAAGGTCACTGAGTAAAAAACAGACAACAAGCATTTTTTACAGTTTTGAAACCATGACAACTTCTTTGGGGCTGGCTGTGGTCTCTGAGGACCATCTTCCAAAGCTCCATTACCGAGAGAAAGATTCTTGCAAGTCTTTCATTGCCTGGTGGACAAAAGCAATGGATCAAAGGAGGTCTCACTCGAGACCAAAATGCCTGACAAACGTTGTCAAAGAAGGGGGTTGGAAAATTGGAAATAGAAAGAAACACGGATGCACACAAGCAGAGAAAAATGAAACAGGAAAGCTGTAACATTCTACCTGCCCAACGAATCCAGGACCAGCTAACCAGCCCCGACTGTTCCCATCTATTCCTAGGCTAGTTAGGCACTCATTCATCAGCCCATTGTTGTTCAATGTTGACTGTTCATCTCTTTTTTTTTTCCAGAATGAAAAAAAAATTGATGGAAAGGATTTTATTCAGAAATGAAGGACGAACTATATCAGAGGAAGAAATCTCACACCTCCAGTGGAGATGAAAAATTCAGCAGTATTTCTTCTGTCCCTTCCAAAGGTACACTTACTAAAATTAACACACAAAACAGGGTTTTACCTTCCTTCCTACCTTGCTTGCTTCCTTCCTTCTATCCAGTATTAGTCCTTCTTCCTTCCTTCCTTCCTTCCTTCCTATACAACCTTGCTTTGTAACCCTTTCTTCCTTCCTTCCAACCCTTGCTTTACAATCCTTCATTCATTCCTTTCCTCCTTCCTTCCAACCCTTGTTTTACAATCCTTCCTTCCTTCCTTCCTTCCTTCCTATACAATCCTTCCTTTATAGCCCTTCTTTCCTTCCTTCCTTCCTTCCTTTCTTTCTTCCTTCCTTCCTTCCTTCCTATACAATCCTTGCTTTATAACCCTTCCTTCCTTCCTTCCTTCCTTCCATCCCTTGCTTTACAATTCTTCCTTCCTTCCTTCCTTCCTTCAGTAAAGCATGCAGCAACCAGCCTAGAAGGAGGAGATTCATTGGCACAGCACAGAGGAATAAAAGTTCCTCTCCAGCTGCAAGGTGTGACAGAAGCACTGTTAATAATACTGATGCAAAATATAGAGGGCTTTCCAGTCAGTCAGGTGGCCAGGTTGAAGGCCAGTCATAAATCTGAGAGATTTTGGTTGTGTCCTTGTGCCATTTTGCAAAAATAAAGACTGGCTGAGGGAAGAGAGTTTTGCAGATTCCACTACAAACTCACTTTGCCCAGATGAGAGTAGAAATCAAAACTTGGGCTGGCTGAAAAACCAACTGCCCATTCACCCAAAGTACAGAGACATGAAACATATGATGGGAAATATCAGGGCCAGTAGTTCTTAAATCTATAACTCACCCACCATTCCCTCTAGTCTGTCCTAGCAGAGAACTGAGATAGAAGCTACTTCCTCTTTGGGCACACCCTCAATCTTACTGGAAGAGACCTCAGCTCCTAGCCCCTCACTGCAAATCACAGACTTGCCCCAGTCAGGCATTCTTAATGTAGGGAGACCAGGATGAGTTCGGTTCTTCCTTAAATCCCACGGTGCAGTGGAGGTTGCAACTCAACTCTGGCCTGAAGAAGTTGCCTTCTGGATAAGTCCATGAGTCCCATGATCCATGGAACATGTCTCTGAAGCCTCTCCATGGCCAAAAGGTGCCCCTGGAGAGCTCACCATCTCTACCACTCCTCTGGGCCTTTGTGATCCACTGTTGACTATGACTCCTCTTAGGCCCAAAAGGTCCCAAGAGAATCTGGACAAGATAGTGGGAGGGAGGGAAGGAGGGAAGGAAGGAAGGAAGGAAGGAAGGAAGGAAGGAAGGAAAAGAAAAGAAAAAAGAAAGAAAAAGGAAGGAAGGAAGGAAGGAAGGAAGGAAGGAAAAGAAAAAAGAAAGAAAAGGGAAGGAAGGAAGGAAAAAAGAAAAAAAAAAGAAAAATGAAGGAAGGAAGGAAGGAAAAGGAAGGAAGGAAGGAAGGAAGGAAGGAAGGAAGGAAGGAAAAGAAAAGAAAAAAGAAAGAAAGAAAAAAGAAAGAAAAAGGAAGGAAGGAAGGAAGGAAAAGAAAAAAGAAAGAAAAAGGAAGGAAGGAAGGAAGGAAGGAAGGAAGGAAGGAAGGAAGGAAGGAAGGAAGGAAGGAAGGAAGGAAGGAAAAGAAAAAAAAAGAAAAAAAAAAAAAGGAAAAGGAAGGAAGGAAAAGAAAAAGGAAAGGAAGGAAGGAAGGAAGGAAAAAAAAAAAAAAAAAAGGAAAGAAGGAAGGAAGGAAGGAAGGAAGGAAGGAAGGAAGGAAGGAAGGAAGGAAAAGGAAGGAAGGAGGAAGGAAGGAAGGAAGGAAGGAAGGAAGGAAGGAAAAAAAAAAGAAAGGAAGGAAGGAAGGAAGGAAAAAAAAAAAAAAAAAAAGGAAAGAAAAGAAGGAAGGAAGGAAGGAAGGAAGGAAGGAAGGAAGGAAAAAAAAAAAAAAAGGAAGGAAGGAAGGAAGGAAGGAAGGAAAAAAGAAAAAAAAAAGAAAAAAAAAAGAAGGAAGGAAGGAAGGAAGGAAGGAAGGAAGGAAGGAAGGAAGGAAGGAAAAGAAAAGAAAAAAGAAAGAAAAAGGAAGGAAGGAAGGAAGGAAGGAAAAGAAAAAAGAAAAAGGAAGGAAGGAAGGAAGGAAGGAAGGAAGGAAGGAAGGAAGGAAGGAAAAGAAAAGAAAAAGAAAGAAAAAAAAGGAAGGAAGGAAAAGGAAAAGGAAGAAAAAAAAAAAAGAAGAAAAGGGAAGGAAGGAAGGAAAAGAAAAAAGAAAGAAAAAAGGAAGGAAGAAAAAGGAAAAGGAAAAGAAAAGAAAAAAAGGGAAGGGAAGGAAGGAAGGAAGGAAAAGAAAAAAAAAAAGAAAAAGGAAGGAAGGAAGGAAGGAAAAGAAAAGAAAAAAAAAGAAAAAAAAGGAAGGGAAGGAAAAAAAAGAAAAGGGAAGGAAGGAAGGAAGGAAAAGAAAAAAGAAAGAAAAACGAAGGAAGGAAGGAAGGAATGAAGGAAGGAAGGAAAAGAAAAGAAAAAAGAAAGAAAAAAAGGAAGGAAGGAAGGAAGGAAAAGAAAAAAGAAAGAAAAAGGAAGGAAGGAAGGAAGGAAAAGAAAAGAAAAAAGAAAGAAAAAGGAAGGAAGGAAGGAAGGAAGGAAGGAAAAGAAAAAAGAAAGAAAAGGGAAGGAAGGAAGGAAGGAAGGAAGGAAAAGAAAAAAGAAAGAAAAAGGAAGGAAGGAAGGAAGGAAGGAAGGAAGGAAAAGAAAAGAAAAAAGAAAGAAAAAGGAAGGAAGGAAGGAAGGAAGGAAAAGAAAAAAGAAAGAAAAAGGAAGGAAGGAAGGAAGGAAAAGAAAAAAGAAAGAAAAAGGAAGGAAGGAAGGAAGGAAGGAAGGAAGGAAGGAAGGAAGGAAGGAAGGAAAAGAAAAAAAAAAAAGAAAGAAAAAGGAAGGAAGGAAGGAAGGAAAAGAAAAAAGAAAGAAAAAGGAAGGAAGGAAGGAAGGAAGGAAAAGAAAAGAAAAAAGAAAGAAAAAAAGGAAGGAAGGAAGGAAGGAAGGAAAAGAAAAAAGAAAGAAAAGGGAAGGAAGGAAGGAAAAGAAAAAAGAAAGAAAAGAAGGAAGGAAGGAAGGAAGGAAGGAAGGAAGGAAGGAAGGAAAAGAAAAGAAAAGAAAAAAAAAGAAAAAGGAAGGAAGGAAGGAAGGAAGGAAGGAAGGAAAAGAAAAGAAAAAAGAAAGAAAGGAAGGAAGGAAGGAAGGAAGGAAGGAAGGAAGGAAGGAAGGAAAAGAAAAGAAAGAAAGAAAAAAAAGAAAGAAAAAGAAAAAGAAAAGAAAAGAAAAGAAGGAAGAAGGAAGAAAAGAAAGAAAAAGAAAAAAGAAAGAAAGAAAGAAAGAAAGAAAGAAAGAAAGAAAGAAAATTATCAGTAACCTTGTGTTCAGCAGGAGAATCAGGTGATCCTATCTATCCCCAAATCACACAACTTAGCGTTTTCTGCCTTCCTTGAGAGCAGGTGAGGAAACAAGTGGCCCCACCAAGTGTGTCTAGGAGCGCACAAGACTAGATCTCTGTCTCCTGATCCCACTCCCCCCTGCATCTGAATCCAGAGAGTTAAGATGTTGAGGTTCACTTTTGTTGTTTTCAACTCTACAATGGGGTTGAGGGGGAGGTTACAAAAATAGAGCCATGAGGTCCATAAAGCTGGGAGTTCTCATAAAGGAATGTAAGAGAGACCAAAATGAAGTGAAGTGAGTTGCTAAGCTACTTCAAGCTACTTTCTGGCCAAAGACTGTCAATCACAGACCTGTCCAGCTCCATTTTCCCCCTACCATTCTATGGTTCTTGCAAACACCTCTTTCTACTCAAAAGAGTTTGGGTATTATCACAGAAATGAACAAACCACAAAGGGAGAACTACAGCTTCAGAACGAGGTGAATTATCACAGAGGACTCAGCCTTTGTGCCTATGATTAACAATATATTGTACTTAAATAAGTAAATGTTATCTTGTTCAAGACGGCGCTCCAGTCTCTGTTGCTCTCCATTCTAGGTAGTTCATCATAGCTAATTACCGTAATAACAATAATCATGAAAAGCTCATTTGGCCTTAATGTGGGCATGTAATTCTGCTCTGAAAGCATAGCAATTAATAAAACTCAACTGTTGCTGTCAGGGCATAATTGGCATCAACAACAGGTATACTGGATTTGCTGCAGGGGTGTGTGATCAATTCAGTGGGGTCTTGTTTTGCTGAGGGATCGACCAGCTTCTGCCAACAGACCAAGCTGTATTTTACACATGAAAGATCATCCTTTTTGAGCTCATGGTGTGTCTGGTGAGTGGGTGTGTGAGTGTGTTGGAGGGTTAATATCATGAATCCACACACTGACTAAACATAGAATCATAGAATAATGAAGTTGGAAGGGCCTATAAGGCAATCAAGTCTAACCCCCCGCTCGGTGAAAGAATACAAATCAAAGGATACCTGCCAAGTAGTTGTCCAAATTTCCCTTGAAGGCCTCCAGTGTTGGAGCACTCACCACCTCTTGAACTCATTGCTTCCATTGTCATACTGCTCTAACAGTTAGGAAGTTTTTCCTGATATTCAACTGAACACTGGATTCTCTTTTTATTGCCTGCCCTACACTCTGGGATGGTCAAGAACAGATCCTGACCCTCCTCTGGATGACAGTCCTTCAAATATTTGAAAAGTGCTGTCATATCACCCCTTAGTCTTCTTTTCTCCAGGATATGTTTTTCAATATGTGGTTTGTTTGTTTTCAAAATTGCTTTGAATTCATTTATTTTTTAAAAATGGACAGAAGCAAACTTCAAATAAGAGGGGAAAGCCATCACTGGCTTGAAAAAGTTTTTCTAGCCTTCAGGAGGTCTGCAGAGAAGGAAACTAGAGCTGAGGACCAGGCTTCCCTTCTAAAGATGCACATTTTGCAAGGAGGAGTGAGAATCCATCTTCTTTTAAATTTTAGGATAAGAATGTTCCAAAAATTGCAAATGCCACCATTTTAAGCTGCTTTTGGATGACTAGGTGTTCCCCAGGTCTGCCACTGGGCTGAGTTTCTCTGGAAATTGCCAAGGATCTTGTTCCGAAAGCTTTCTCAAGCTTGCAACTTAGAAGAAAACCTGCTGCTCATCAGCCTAAGAATGAGAGGGAGAGTCATCCTAAGTTGGTCTATGAGTCAGGTGCAGGCCAATAAATCCTGTTTCACAGAAGACACCGATCCACTCCAGGCTTTGCGTCTGCATTTTAAAGGAGGTACCTGAATGTTCAGCTCAACATCAATAAAACTAAGATCATTGCCACTGATCCCATCACCTCCTGGCAAATAGAAGGGAAAGAAATGGAGGCAATGACAGAGTTTATTTTCTTGGGCTCCTTGATCACTGCAGATGGAGACTGCAGCAATGAAATTAAAAGATGCCTTCTTCTTGGGAGGAAATAAATGGCAAACCTAGATAGCATCCTAAAGAACAGAGACATCACTTTGCCAACTAAGGTCAGGATAGTCAAAGCTATGGTTTTTCCAGTAATGATGTATGGAAGTGAGAGATGGACTATAAAGAAGGCTGATCGCTGCAGAATTGATGCTTTTGAGCTGTGGTGCTGGAGGAGAGTCTTGAGAGTCCCCTGGACTGCAAGGAGATCAAACCTATCCATCCTAAAAGAAATCAACACCGAATGTTCACTGGAAGGACAGATTTTGAAGCTGAGGCTCCAGTACTTTGGCCACCTCATGAGGAGAGAGGACTCCTTGGGAAAGTCCCTGATGTTGGGAAAGATTGAAGGCAAAAGAAAAAGAGGACGGCAGAGAATGAGATGGTTGAACGGTGTAATTGATGCAACCAATATGGATTTGACCAAACTCTGGGAGGCAGTGGAAGATAGGAAGGCCTGGCGAGCTCTGGTCCATGGGGTCACAAAGAGTCAGACACGACTGAACGACTGAACAACAACAACAAATCTGAATGTTCAGCCTCATGGGGGACATGGTTCAGCACCATGGATAGCTCCCACGAAGTCTGGACTGAAGAGCAAAAAGCAAAGTGTGCTGCTGATATACAGTTTAAAGCACTCAGAGTGGTTTACAAATAATTGGGCAGGCTACACACACACACACACACACACACACACACCCCAGCTGAGAACTGGGTACTGATGTTAAGGATGGAAGGCTGATTGATCTGGCAGCTGTCTACTTGGAATTGAACCCCAACTAATGAGCAGAGTTACAGGTGCAGTACAGCAGTTCAACCACTGCACCACCAGCCTCTTTCAGCTCTACATCCTGAACTGGATTCACCATCTCCATGGACTTAGAGCCACTGATTTATTGGGATCTTGTTTCCCATAGAAATCACACGATGCCTTTGGAAATCCACAAGGTGGGAAATCCACAAGCCCTCCTTTTCTTTTCTGCCAGTCTCCCGAAGGTGAAGACCTGAAGAACAAGGGAACCTTGGCACATCTCCCTTCCTTCTACTTTCATTCACAGGCACAAAAGAGGAAAGCAGGAGAAGCTACCATCCTGTGCATTGACCCATTAGACCAGGCATGTCCAAATGTCAGCCCTCCAGATGTTTTGGGCCACAACTCCCACAGTCCTTTGTCATTGGCAATCTAAGCTTAGAATTCTGGGAGTTGTGGTCCAAAACATCAGGAGGGCCAAAGTTTGGACATGCCTGCATTAGACCATGTCAGCCCCATTGTCTGTGTCCTGAACTAAAAAGATTATTTCTGGGATCACTGAGCCTCAGAAGCACCGGATGACTAGATTTGACTGTAGCCAAATCAAGCATAAGCATTTAGCTATTCCTCCAGCCCATCACTGTCCACCTCCTGGTTCGGAGAACACAGCTTGCATCTGTACAGATTTTTACTCTGTGACCTGATGTGTTATTTCATCACAGGGGATCGAAATTGCTAGGTAATTGCTGCATCTGCGTTTTAATTGAAATCAAAAGCATTGGGTTCAAATATAGAATGTAACCAGAGGCACTCTCGTTCTCCCCTCTCTCGTTTTCCTTTAAATTAACTTTTCAAAGGAAATGAGCAGACACAATTAATTAAGTACAAAAGCACAGCTTAGCAAGACATATCCATGGGGTTTGGTTGTTATTGTTGTTGTTGGCTGACTACTCAGAAATGAACGAAGGGGCACAATGGCCCTTCTGTAATGAATGGGGAAGTGATGGAAACTTCGCGGGATTGAATTGACTAACTTCTGAGCTCAGTCTTGTTTGCACAATTAAATGGTCTTTCTTGTCGGAGACGTTCTCCTAATCTAAGGATTTGGCATGCCAAGCAGGTGTGATGCAGAAGTTCACCGAGCAAAGAAGTCTTCCTTGGTTACGTAAGAGCTTTCCTTTCTGAAAGTTATGGGGAGAAAAGGTAAAACCAAAGAAGAGCTCGCTGTTGATTTTGGTCTTGCAAAAGAGGGTGAGCGAGACTTTGTGTGCAAAATAGAGGGTCTTAAGGGGTGTTAAATATGTTCCTTAGAAGAGGAACCTTGTGTTCAGGAAGCTGCATGCCTAAGAACATAAAACAGCAGAGAAATGACTCTCTGAGCAGTATGCCAGGTAAAACTGGTTCTTCTTTGGAAGGAAAGAAGACACTTCCCTTAGTGGAAACTTCCCTTGGTGGAAAGCTAGTTCTGCTTTTGAAATAAGTTGCCTGTTTTCTGCAGAAGAAATCTGACTTCATTTAAGTATACTATGGATTGGACGTACTTGGTCTTCAGGCAAATGTGGAAATACAAACCATTCCAGGGATATTTACACATGTCTGGAATGGAAGTGGAGTAAGAAGGGAATACAAATCTCAGGAAAATGATGAGTTGATGGCAATGGAGAAGGATACGATGCTCTTTAAGGCCCTTTGTACACGACCCCTAAACTCCGCAGCAAATGGCTGCCAGCTCCAGAGCTTACAATTGTTTCCCCACCAGCTCCGGAGTTTGCAGGAAATTAAGTGCGACCCCGCCCACCTAAGCGCGTCCCAGCGCACTTTTCTTGTACCTGCTCTAGACGGGTGAAAATCCCCAGGTCCGGATTTAATCTGGTGAGTGCGGGGCTCTCCTCGCTTCTGTTTGTATGTTTTTTGCCTCCTGCCCCTTTAAGAGAAGGGGCGGGAGGCAAAAAAAAAAAAAACCAGAAGAGAAGAAATCAGGACGATGGGGGAGGGCTTCGACCGGCTTCGGAGGTGAGCCTACATTTTTTCCTCTCTTTCTTCCTCCCTCCCCTCACGCAGACAGGATCAAGGAAGTGCGGAGGGGTGGGGATGCAGGAAGAGCAACGAACCCCCAAGATCCCTGGTCCGAATTTAAGTGGCCAGCGGATCTTAGGGGTTGTGTGAAAAGGCCCTAAGTTAGAGATGATTCTGTTCCAAAGTCATTGGTTAAAAAGGAAAAGCTTGCGAGCAGAGCACCAGTGCCTTCAGACCCCAGGAAGAAGATAAAAGGGTTCAGGGAGAGAGAGAGAGAGAAAGGGGGTGAAGTGTAGAGGGGAGCCAGTTCTCTGTGTTGCATTTTAAAGACCACTGAACCTGTTGTCTAAAATTTCTTCCAGTGGAAGCTTTCTTCTGGTCGCTGGGGAAAAAAGGAGGAAAGATCGCCCAGCTTGGTTGCTGCTGTCGGTGTCCTTCGGTCCTGCTGGTATCGCTGAAATGATAGCCTGGTCCGGTTGTGTTCATTTCCCCCATCCTAACACAAGGCTCTTTATGATGGAGGGAAGCAAATTATGGCGAACCATCTAGGAGGAGGTCCGAGGGTCTCCACACTGGCACAGTGCAGGCGGGTGTCGTGCACCCTTGATTCAGGGCACAAGCAGGGTTAGAAGACCTGAACACATCCGAAATGTGCACTGCGTCTGAAGTTTAAGCAATGGGTAACATGACCTTCTTCCTCGCTCCGTGCCTTTACACACATGTTGACTTAAGACTGAGGTGTTTTTTTCCCCACCGCTTGTGTCAGGTACTTCTCAAGGAACAGATGCCACTGAAAAGGTTTAACCTTCTAAATAGCGATGTGTGTGAATATTATGTCCCTAGGGCAACACCGACGCTGACTTTTCCCTTCCTGGGAGGCTTGTAGAAAGAGTAAATGGAAAACTAGAAACAAGTTTCCAATTACCTCCGTGTCCTTTTGGGTGCCTTTATTGCTGTCACAGCATGTTTTCAATCGGACCCACTGGGGGAAAGAAGAAGGGAATGAAATGGGGGCCTCCATTCAAAAGCAAGCGTTTCCACGCCGCCACAGACCTCGGCACAGGGAGGGAGCCATCGGTGGAAATTGCTTTCTCTTCCTTCTGGCAGTTTCGCCTACCCCTGCGGCTCCAGGGTGGGAAGGAACGGCAGGCCAGACATTCTCCAGTGGTTGGTGGTGGAGAGTAGGAGTCACAGCCGAGCCGAGCCTTTGCCTGGCTCGAATGGCACTTCACAGGCTACAGGAAGCAGAGCGGTGGGAAAAAAACAATGTGGAATAAGGATGCAGCAGGAATGTAAATCCTCACCCGTGACCCCTTCAGACATAAAGACGGCTTATCTTCGAAGCTTTTGGGGCCACAAAGTGCTTTTGTGGCTCTCCTGGGAAGAGAACAAGAACAATTTCTTTTGTGCAAAATCACAGAAGCCAGTTGTTGGGATGTGTTGTCGGACCGCTTCCCACTTCTGACGCCTCCGAGAACTGATGCCTTCCCAAAAGCCCTGCCATGACTAGCCCTGAAGAGCTCCTGCAAACTAAAAGTCATGGCTTCTTTTAGTCAGCTGATCCATCTGAAATTGGGGCCTTCCTCTTTTCCTACAGCCTTCTAGCACAACTGTCATTTCCTGTGAATTTTGCCTCCTCGTGGTAATCTAATGTACTGTACAATGGCCTCAGTTCAGTTATTTTAGCTTCTAGCAAGGGTCCATCTATGATTTCATCTATAGTCCACCTATCTTTCTCTTGGTTGTTTTGTGGGGTCCATGAAGCTTTTCCAATCCCATATGTTGTTCTTGCCGTTAGTCCTTAGTTGTTGTGGTAGTTGTTCTGCTTTGTTTTATGTATTATATGAACACTGCCTTGAGTTCCCCTTGGGAAGCAGCTCGTATATAAATCTTAAAACAAATTAATTAATAAACATTCCATATAATTGCAGTTGGGGAAAGAGGGCAGCTGAACATGTAAATGATACAGCAGTCTTTTCTTTCTCAAAGAGTGTTGAACACAGCAGAAAAGGTAGAGTTTTCATTAGTAAAGCAAATTGTTTGGGGCTATTCATGAGTGCAACATTTCCATTTCCTAAAGATTCCCAGTGGTCCCTATTGTGCTGAAATGGATAGAGAGACCAGGGTTTGAATCCTCGCGCAGGCATGGAAATTCACTGAAGTGGAACCACTCCTTAAACTATCTTGCTTCCCTTGAAAACACGATAAGGGTCACGATAAGGTGGTTCCAACTTGGCAGCCCATAACAACAGAGAACAAAAAAGACCATAGAATCATAGAATCCTGGAATCCTAGAGTTGGAGGAGACCTCAAGGGCCATCTAGTCCAACCCCCTGCCATGCAGGAACCCCCATCACATTATTTCCGACAGATGGCCATCCAGCCTCTGCTTCAAAACCTCCAAAGAAGGAGACTCCACCACCCTCCTTTGGGGCAGCCTATTCCACTGCCGAACTGCTCTAACCGTCATGAAGTTCTTCCTAATGTTCAAATGGAATCTCTTTTCCTGTAGTTTGAAACCAGTGAGGGGGCATACCACCCCCTCAAATTTTGAGAACACCTGCAGAAAATCATTTGCCCATTGTTGACAAATTGCTGTTGAGGGCATTTCCCCCCTGGGCAGCTTTTGTCTCGGTTTAACTTGACTCACTGATCCAGAGGTGAAACTCCCAGGCTTAGCTCATTTCTTCTAGATTCCCTTCATCCAATCACTCGGGTATAAACCTCGGAAGAGTATGTGAAAAACTGAGTACTTTGAAATAACCTTTCATTTCAGCATTACGGACAATTTCTTCTGTTCCCAGATGGTTAAAGTACACTCGGGCCGACACATACATGGTGCTCTTTCCGGTACAATAAAAGTTCCAGAAGGACTATTGATCAGGACTGGATTTAGCTTGCAAATTGAACCACAGCAAACGGCTTCTAAATCCGGTCCATGAGAAACAATGAGTTGACTTGATTAAAAGCGGGAGCTTGTGTGCATTATTCACTAAGGCAGGAATTTCAAAAGAGTGCCGTCTGTGGTATAACTCCAAGGAGAGGATCAAGGACCTGTCCAGGATGCAACTGCAATGAACATGCCTGGAACACACACACACACACACACACACACAAAAGATGAAATTATAATGTGATGAATACAGAGTTTGGTGATACATTGTGTTCTTCATAACATCCGATTAAAAAGCAGCTTGCTCTGAGGCTTAGGGAGGGCAGCAGGCCAGGTGGAGTGGCCGTTTTGCTGGTCCCAGATCTGAAATCTAACATCATTATAATGGAAGGGCAAAGACAGGGATAGAAAAGAATCATGATTCTCGGTGAACCTCTGCCAAGTCCCTGTTGATGATGATGGCCTTGTTGATGCCGATGATGGGGGTTCCTGCAAGGCAGGGGGTTGGACTAGATGGCCCTCGAGGTCTCTTCCAACTCTAGGATTCTATGATGACAAAGAAAACACACATTTCACATGTTCCAAGGCTTGGTAAATTAAAATAAAGTGGTGCCTCGGATAACAACGGTAATTCGTTCTTTGAGGTTAGTTGTTATCCGAAACACGTCGTTATCCGAAATGCAGTTTCCCATAGGAATGAATGGGAAACCATTTAATACATTCTGGAGCCTAGGAAAAAGGCACAGACACCTGGTTTTTTGCTCAAAACTCTTTAAAAAGTGCACTTTAAAGGTACAGATGCAATTCCACCTGGGATAACATTTTTACTGATGCATGCTGGAAATTCATTATCTGAGGCAGTCCATAGGGAAAACTCATTATCCAAGGCAGCCCATAGGAAGATTCGTTATCCAAGGCAGCCCATAGAGAAAATTTGTTCTCCAAGGCAGACCTATACCTAGGAATTGTGATTCGTTATCCGAGGCAGCCCATAGGGAAAATTCGTTATCAGAGCCAGCCCTATACCCGGAAATTTGCAGTTGTTATCCGAATTATTCATTATCCGGGGCAGTTGTTATCCGAGGTACCACTGTATGCCTTTGCAGGGACTGCTAGTGCACAGCAGGGAAATAAAGCATGCACAAAACATATACATGCTATTAGTCTCTTGCTCATTTTCCATTGTTCTGTTTATCTGCTTGTCTGCTCTTTTCATACGGTGGTGGAACGATGACGTTCTCATTTTAGTCGTGTGCCTTGACCGGTGGTGGCGAACCTTCGGCACTCCAGATGTTTTGGACCACAACTCCCAGAGTCCTTTGTCCTTGGCAATACAGGCTTGGAATTCTGGGAGTTGTGGTCCAAAACACCTGGAGTGCCGAAGGTCCACCACCACTGGCCTATCCCATTCCCATAAAACCCTCTTCATTGTCTAAATATAGCTTAGAATAAGGGGTGGGGACGGTTCTACACCAATCTCTCATCCCTGGTTTAATCTCTCATGCCTTGGAAAGTATTTAAAGAAATTACTTTTTTAGGTACTCATTTTTAAACCCCAAATGCTACAACCTGGTTCTTCTTCTGCAAGCAAAACATATGAAACAATTCTGGCCACCGACGGCCTGGAATTTCTAAAAACGATTGAAACAGGAATAGTTGTTTTTATCTGAGCCCATGGACAAGCAATCTCTAAATTCCTTACTATCCACCTCCCTGCCCAGCTCTTCTGGACTCAACCCTATGGTTTCTTCAGTGAGTCGATCCATCTTATAGTTGGTCTTTCTCTTTTTCTGATGTCTTCCAGCTTTTCCCACAATTATTCACTTTTCCAGAGAATCCGGCCTTCTCATGATGTGCCCAAAGTAAGACAGCCTGGGTTTCAACAGATAATCCAAACTTAATTTGATCTAGGATGCACTCTGTTCATATTTCTGGAAGCCCAGGATATCTTCAAAGCTGTCCTCCAGTACCACATGTCAAACAAATCAAGTTTTTCCCCATGTTGTCTTTCTTTCCTGCCCAGTTTTAACACCCATACATGGTGATCAGAAATACAGGATAATCGTGGCCTTCCTCTCCAGTGACAGACACATCTTGACACTTGATATTGAAAAAAATCCTTCACTGCTCCTCTTCTGGGTTTCAGTTTCCTTCTGATTTCTTGCCTCCAGTCTCCATTTGGATTGATTATTGAGCCAACGTATACTAAATCTTGAACTACTTCAATTTCTTCATTGTCGACATGGAAATTGTGTATCTTCTGTAGTCATGATTTTGGTCTTCTTAAGATTCAACTACAGTCCTGCTTTGCCACTTTCTTCTTCCCCTTTCCCTAGCAGTTCCTTGACGCCATTGCTTTCTTCTACCAGTAAGGTTGAGACATTTGCACATTTTCTATTATCATTCAATAATTGTCGATGATTGATGTTTTGTCCATTAATATTCTACTCCTCCCTCATCTGAATCTAGTCTGGCTGTCCATAAGATATGTTTCTGTGAAGATTCTCAGTCATCCAGGTGAGGTTATCTAGAAGATGAGTCATGGCAACTGGATTCTTTTCTTGAGAGCTTGAAACATTAAGCTACTCCTTTAAGCACCTTCATTACTCGACTGATTAAGCTGCTTGGATGAGTAGCAAAACATTTCGATCTCTCAAGAAAAGAAGTTCAGTTGCCATGACTCAACTTCCACATATTTTCCGTGCAGATGGAACACAGAAGGATACAAAATGCAACCTTGACTGACATTGATGCCTATAGTTGTCAGATACCTAAGGGTGAAACAGGAGAGGAATTATCTTTGTTAAGTTACAACTGCAAAACAGGGCAGAATTAATTGCAAGGACCTGGTTGTTTATTGCTAGTTACTTCCAGCCACCCTAAGCTCTAGGCACAGTGGGGGGAAATGGCACATCTGAATACAGATATTCAATCCATTACAGTAAAAAATATGGATCATCCTATTACCTCCAACCGCAGCTATTTGCTCATGTGTAAATTTTAATTCAAAGCAGCCTCTCTGAAGGACATCATTGTCAATTCCAGCATTTTGATTTGAGATATTTAAATTGGGCTGGAGAAATTATATTCCACGGTGGAACGCTTCTGAGCACTCAGCTCCATTAACCACATCCCTGGCAAACATCCAGCTCTAAGGAAGCCACTGTGTGCATCCTTCATTACAAAGAATCGATTTGAACATGGTGGCAACAAAACAGCCAATGTCGGAAAACACGGGGCGGGGGGCAGGCGTGGGGCTAAGTTATGAGACTCTTGGATGCACCCCTCCCTAGACATTTTGCCACCTGAGATGCAGAACAAAAAGGTAGCGGTGGGTTTCTTTCAGAATTGAGGCCGAACAACCATTACACTTTGCTTCTGTCATGGGATGACCTGAGAATGGCAGGACACTTGAAGAGGCACTGGGTTGCACAGCAGCACAAAATGTTATCTCTTCCGATGCGTCCGCCAGCTGGTACATGCCACCTGAGCAGACTGATAATTTCTCTCCAATGGTAGAGCCAGTCCAGTGACTGAGCAGATCTTAAAGGTAAAGATAAAGGTTCACCTCACAAAGGCATGCAAGTCATGTCTGACTCTAGGGGAGGTGCTCATCTCCATATTCAAACCGAAGAGCCAGTGTTGTGTAAGTCCATGGGCCACGTGGCCAGCATAACTAAACACATTTCTGCACACAGAACACTGCTTACCTTCCTACTTTTTATAGCAGTACCTATTTATCCATTTGCATTTACATGCTTTTGAACTGCTAGGTTGGCAGGAGCTGGGGTTAACCGCGGGAGCTCACTCCACTGCAACCTGCTGAGCTGCCCACTTTGCAGCTGACAGTTTCAGCACTCTAGCCCACTGAGCCACCAGTAATTCGCCAAGACCACAAAGTCCTGCCTAGAGGTGGGCAAAAACTGGGAAAATGGGAGTTCGTGATGGTTCGTGGCTATTCATGAACTACTATAATTTTCATGAACTTTCACATGAAATGAACCATGCAATTTGAGACTTCTTAGAGTGGTAGAACAACCCCAATGAGAGTTAGTGGTGCCCGACTTTTAGAATTCTTCAAGTGAATCTCCTCCCCACCCCTTCTGAGTATGGCAAAGATTGGTTTTGGGGTGTCCGTGTTGTAGCCCATGTACGAATTGACAGCGGCGATCATCGTTCGGTGTTTTGTTTCATTCTGGGCAGGTGCATTTCCCTGAAGTGCCCCAAAACCCAGCATGAAAGGGTCGATCTGTTACTTTTTTGTTTTTGCTTTGTGATTCACTTTGTGCCTATCTCTGGTTGTGCTCCTTTGGCTCGTTCCTGTTGCGGGAGCCCAGTCGGTGCTGCACGGAAGGCTATATAGGAGGTTAAAATTGAGACTTTGGAATACCTGGTCATAATGATATCAGGTATTGTTGGATGTACCAGTATCAAAGGGACCTCGCTGATGGCAACACATGGAGAAGCTCTTCTAATGTGAAGCTGTCCCTGTCCACATAAAGCAAAGCAAAAGCAAAGTGTTCTGCTTATACACTGCCCCATAGCACTTCAAGTAGTCTCTGGGCGGTTTACAATTTTTAATTACAATTAGAGATGGGCACAAAACGAACAATTTTAAATTTCCGTTTTTGTTCTTTCATTTCGTTATGCAATGAAACGACAAACGAATTTTGTCTCCAAAATGAAACGAAACGAACAGAAACACTGGAAATTTTGTCGTGCGTTTCGTTTTTGTTACTGCAATACAGTGAACTGCTTTAAATGCTTTAAAAATCACAAAAATTGAAATAAATGGTAACAAAACGGTAACGAAATGAACGAAAATGAAAATGAATTTTTTGCAAAAATTCGCGAAAAACAGAAACAAAACAAAACGGACCTTCCAAACGACAAACGACAAATGAAACATCTTTTTTTTTATTCGTGCCCATCTCTAATTACAATATGCAGGCTACACATTGCCCCAACACCACCAAGCAAGCTGGGTACTCATTTTACTGACCTTGGAAGGAATATGAGGCTGAGTCAACCATGAGTTGGCTGCTACCTGGGATTGAACCGCAGGTTGTGAGCACAGTTTTAGCTGCAGGACAGGCATTGAGCCACTGCACCCTGAGGCTGCCTCCATGTCCATGGCTGTGTCCCTCTTTCATTGTCCAGAAAAACTAATACTGAGCACTGAGGATCAATTGCCTATAAATATTTTGCTATTATATTCACACTCCTTCTACCTTCATACATCAACGGTCAGAACTCTATAAAGCCTTGCCGCAACTCCTGATAACCACTCGCACATCATGCTCCTGACTTTGACAGCACGGGAGAGCAGAAGAACTCACAGGATGTGTTGATTCTCTAATGACTTGTGACACAGAAGAAGCTGCCATAGTTTTTAACATGGAGCTTTGCCTCCCCACCCCCCACCCCAAGGCCGGAATAAAGATGTGAGACTCTTGCATTGGGATGTCAAATGGGCCAAGTTTTGTTAGCTGTTTACACCAGAGCAGATTACCACAAGGAGGGGGCTGTCATAGTGGGGAAACCAAGTGGGACCAGGAGGTCTACCCCAGACCTCCCCCCAACCCACAGCATTCTTTGTTTGGGCAACTCCATAGCTCCTTGGAGGTGCCGTTCCCCAGACGACACCCCCTTGGCCGACTGGTACTTTGTGGTCTTGCCCAAGTAGTAGGGTGCCATCACATGGCCGGTCCCATTCCCCAGGGGGTAGAACCCAAAGCCTCCTTTCCCCGGCTGCTGTAATTGCCTGATCCACAGCATCCAGTGGTTTGGAGATTATAGCTTGGTATTGGTTCATACTCACCGAATGCTTAATTTATTCTGCTCTACCTGCCTTGCCCTACTGCACCCTTGACCTTTCAAGAAGCCCCTGAGCCCCTGAGGTAAAAAAAAAAAACAGCCCTTGTAGGGCAATCCTGAGGGCTGGGCAAAAATTCCTATCTGGCCTCTTAGTTGACCAGCGATCTTCCACTCGCAAGGGTGGGCGGGAGGGTACGTTGCGCTGGTACGATGGTAAAGAGGCTGAGAGGTGGAAGGCACCCACTTTTATACAGGCCCTCTGTGCTGCCCCCGGCCTCGCAAGGCCAGCAGGTGGCCAGTCTCGTGATCTCTCTGGCCTCGGGGGGAGACAAAGAGACCCCACACACGTATACACATGATAGAAACAGCCCCTTCGGTAGTATTTGCTGTACTTCAGCCCCAAGACCAACAGGCACTAAAAGAGGAACACTAGCATGTTGGACATCTCCAAAGAGCAGAGCTGACTCTTTGTATTGGACACCATGTTTGAAGAAGGATGCTGACAAATTGGAGCAAATTCAGAGGAGGGCAACCAAGATGGTCAGAGGACTGGAAACCAAGCCCAGCAAGGAGAGACTGAAAGAACTGGGCACGTTGAGCCTTGAGAAAAGAAGACGGAGGGAAGACAGGAGAGTAATTTCTCAAATACTTGAAAGGTAGTCACACAGAGGAGGGACAGGACCTGTTCTCAGACATCCCAGGGTGCAGGAGATGCAACAACGGCCTCAAGTTACAGCAAGTATCGAGGAAAACCTATTCACTGTTAGAGCAGTACGACAATGGGATGGTGAGTGCTCCCACACTAGAGGAAATCAAGAGAAACATGGGCAACCATTCCCCAGACCCGGCCCATATTTAGTTTAATGTCAGGGAAAATGTCTTAACTGTTAGAGCAGTATGACAATGGAAGGTAAGACCTCACAAGGTGGTGAGCAATCCAGTGCTGGAGGTTTCAAGAGAAATCAAGACAACCATCTGGCACATCTGCTTTGATTTGGACCCCTACATTGAACAGGGGATTGGACTCAATGACCCCATAGGCTCCTTCCAACTCAGTCTGGTCTACAATGCTATATCCTTATTACTCATGCTTTTAAGCATCCCACGTTTTTGAAGAGACTGCACTAACCTCATCTCTTCTATCATCTCTTTTTTAAAACAAACACACACATCATTCTGCAAGAGTTGCTGTTTCCACTGTCTCCTTAAATAGGAGGCCAGCTGCATGTTCTTCGTTTCCAAGAGAGTGGCTCCTGACAGTCTGTCATTGATGGCTGCTGCTGCTGCTACCGCCGCCTTGTTACACGTATGGACTTTCAAGAACAAGAAGCCTTGGATGGGTTGTTTGTGGCCGGAACGAACAAACAGCCCGTTGTTCTGGACTTGCTCTGTACATGAGCAAGTTCTTGATTCTGCAAAGAGAAAGGTTGTGTAAATGTAGGAGGGCATGAGGAAAGAACACTTTCCCTCTCTCAACTGGGCCTGGAAGCCAGTAATCTCTGAGGACCTCAAAACCCCTCATCAATGGGCCCTTCTGAGTCAACACAGTCCAAATGGATGTTAACGAAGAACAAATCTGTTCATGTTTTGACTTTGCACTCCATTTCCCATTGGCCATCATCCCTAGGACACTGGGGGGGGGGTTGTAATCCAAAATCACCAAAGCACACCTCTCTAGGGAAGAATTTGGCAAGTACTGTTTACATTTCTAAAGCTGTTCATTTTAGACCGGAAGCCCTCGTGACAGAGAATAAAATGCTGCAAGTTTAACTTTGCTTAAACTCCTTTTCAGTATTGTCACCATATTTAATACAGCTATATTATTCTTCCACCCAGGTGGTTTGACTTCTTCTTAACTTACTCAAAATATAGCTGATGAGGTGCTGATTGATTGGATTGGATTGGACTTGAACCCAGAGAGGATGGGCCGCAAACCACTGGGTCTTACAATATTCATATCCGCTCTACTCTCTCTAAGGTTTCTTTCTTCCTCCACCTCCCACCTCCAACAAAAAAAAAAACCTGGGTGCCTTTCAGATTATACCTGACTTTGTGCCTTTTTATTGCCCACCGTCTCATTTCCATCTCCAGTAAAAGGTGCTCCTGCTGGCCACCTAATTGCCTCGGTTTCTGCATGACGACACTGACTTTTAATAGGAACAGCCATTTGCAGCGGGGCTGATAGGATATAAGGCTGCGTGGATGTCATTGAGCACAGTTTAGGCTTGGCCGAAGGTAAATCTTCTCCGTGGCAGGCCTGGGGTGGGGGTTGGTGGCTGGAACAGGCCTCTCTGAACAGGCACTCTTTGAATGCAGTGGAATACAATGCCTGTCATCCTTGGAGAGCACAACCCAGATGGGAGCTGTGACCTGAGATATCCAATTTGTGCCAGGTGGGATGGCTTCAGATCCCAGCTAGGGCTTAACAAAAAAAAAAACCCTCTGTGTTAAATTCCAGTGAACTGCTTTATACCACTAAGCCAGGCATGTCCAAAGTTCGGCCTGGGGGCCAAATACGGCCTGTTTTAAAAATTTGAGCAGCCCTCAGCCTCTTCTCCCTGCTGGCTCAGGGTGTCACTCATCCCCGCAGGCTGGCCCCTCCTTGTGTTGGCTGAATATGTCAGCTTGCAGTTTTATGGCTTTCCCTGCCTCCGTCCATCCTCTCGACCACCTGCCCTGCCTACCCACCCTTGGCTTTGTTGCTTTATTTATTTATTTATTTGATTTGATTTGATTTGATTTGATTTGATTTGTATGCCGCAACCATCTACTCTTGCTGCAGTGTCCCCCCAACTCCTTGCGAGGGAGGGCAGCTTATGTGAGCAGCAGTGCATCTTGGATGCGTGTGAGCTGATTCCCGGGCCATGCAACAGCCGCCGGACCCTTGGGTGCCTTAAAGCTGGAGCATTTGCAGCTGTTGCAGAAGTGCATGGGCCACTCCCTTTCTCCCCCCTTCAGGCTGAATAGTTTCCACACACACACCCATTTTCACCTCACCAAATCTGGCCCTCCTTGCAAAAAGTTTGGACGCCCTGCACTAAGCTATAGGGGTGGCAACCTATAAAGGACTTCATGTCCCCCCAAACTACTCCTGGCTATGTTCCTATGTCTAGGAACACCTCCCAAACACAATACTTTTTCCCAAAAAGCTTTAAAGAAAGCTTTGCATTTACTTTAAAAAAAGAACTAACCCTCTGCCTTTAAGTGTCCCAGGTCATATTGCTTGAAAGAAAAGCAGGAGAGGTGCTGCCTTGGCGAAATGGCCTCACACCCCGAGACAGCATGCAGGGGAGTTTTGGCAAAGCATGTTAAAATGTTAAAACCATGGAGGAGTGGGTGAGGGCTCCCAGGTAGGCTGAGCCCCCTCTTTGAGGTCCCTGCCCAGCCCACAAATGGCCCATCCCTAAGGTGGCAAACATGAAGATGGGTTGGCCAATCTGTCAAGAAGGCAAGGCTGTTCGTATTCGGAAAGGTGTCCGCTCAGAGGCAGCATCTCTCCAATTTCCATACTAATTCAGTCCTTGGCCTTTCCAGATCAAGGAGATGATCCCCATTGGGGTGCTTGGACAGGTAGTCAACGACCCTAGTGGGCAGAACCGATGCCATTATTTAGGGTTTCCTATATTCTTCCTTGCAGCTGGACAGGCAGTGGACTGATTGTTGTTGTTGTTGTTGTTGTTGTTGTTGTTGTTGTTGTTGATGATGATGATGATGATGATGATGATGATGATGATGATGATGATGATGATGATTCCCCAGGTACTGCCTGTTTTCCTCATTGCACAGAACAGACATCTCAGCGCTTGATTAATTTAAGGCTATCAACAACAACAACAACAACAACAAGAAGAACAACAACAACAACAACAACAAATTTATTGATTAGCCCAACAGGCCATATCAAATAAAGAAGAAAAAAGAGAATGAAAAACAGTTAAAAACACAGTTAAAATAGCAAGATTAAAAATCTCTCATTCATATGTCAGCATCTCCCCTACAGGGAACACCAATTTGATCTATAAAGGTGGATCTTACCCTGGCAGCCTTACGTACAAAATTAGCAACACCACGGACAACCTGCACCTTGGAACTGTTGAGCAGGAAATCAAGCTGAAAATTTGTGTTCCATTGGGCAATTTTGACCATCAATTTTGATAAATGTGATTGTCTTAGAGCTGTATAAAGCTCACAATCAAATAAAATGTGAGCCATATCCTCTATGCGGGTAGCACCGCATATGCAGGATCTGTCTTGATAGGGTAAGTTGTGAAAGCGCCCATATCTATTCATGGACTCCAATAGATCAAATCTCGCTCTGGTATAGGTTCTTCTAAGGGAGTGTGGTAGACTGATTAAGTACTTTTCACACTGGAAGACCTGTTTATTTTTTGCCAGCCAGCTGAGTGCTTTATTGTTAGAGAGGAGCTCCTTGTCCTGTTGGGCACTAAGATATTGTACTCTTTGTTTAAAAATAACTTTGGCTAAGTGAACTTTGGACTGACAACCCGGAGAAGGCAATCATAATACCGATTTGTCTGGCCCACGAGTTGGGAAGGGTGGAAGTGGCTTGTTCAATTAGGCAAAGCTTGGGAAGTCTATCTTGGCTCATCGACTGGACCTTCAGCCAAAATGCAAATGTTCTGGTTACTGTATGGCTGGCAAGAGCAAATATACCTGTTTCTGTCCTTACGGCATATGCGGCCGTATTTTTGTCTGTCCCTAATAAGTTTCTTAAGAAGTTGGTCTGTACTAATTCAAGCAAGGGTGCTTTATTGAGGCCCCAAATTTCTGCTCCGTAGGTCAGCATGGGCACAATTTTGGCCTTAAAAACACTCAGTATTGGGATGAGGGAGCCAGGGCAATTTAAGGCTATGCACCATCACGACTTCCACAGTTCTGCTTGCAGGTGAGTAACTCACCAGTAGGATTCCACCAAGCAGGGAGAGAGGGTGAAGAAACCCTTCACAGCCAGTTTCTTTGGGCTATTTAAAGGCAGAGGGACCAGGCATGTTGACTTGTCCACTAGCAACCCTGAGCTCTGCACCTAAGACTGCAGGGTCTCAGTTTTGGCATTGGAGCTCAGGGCTCCCTCCATTGCAGTCTTATTCCTTGCCAGACACCCTTCATCACTTGCTGTTTCTTCTTGATCTTTTCTCTTGAGCACTTTCCAAAAACACAATGCACTGCTCCTTGAGATGTAGTGTGCATAGGTGGGGATGAGTCCACTGCACATCCCATTAATTTGCACTGGCCCATTTCTCGTGACCTCTGCTTTTCATATCGTCCTCAAACCAGGAAAACCTACCTGGGCCCAGCTGTCTCCTGAACTCCCAAACCGCCCCTGTTTTCGGGAGGATGGCTGTTGTTAACGCTCAGCTAGCTTTGGAATAGACTCATCTGTCAAGCGAGAAGGAGACACACTTCTTTAATTATCTCTCCCATTTGTCCTTGCCGATGTTCAGGGGGCCATGTGGATCACCGTGTCCCTCTTACCGCATCAGCGGTTCTTGATTGGAGTGAGACGGTGAGCAGGCGAGAGGGGAAAGGCTGCTGAAGATATCACAGCCTGGCTATCAGGGAGCTCAGATGTTCTAAGCATTTTGAAGGCTCTTCAGACTACGAGATGCCCTGTGAAAGAAACCACTTTACATCCCTTGAACAAAAGACTAAAACAGCTTCCACTGCATCAGTGCTTCCCAAACTTCTGATCAGTGAAACATGCTTTCCACGCACACCCCATCACTGCCGTTAGAGGGAAGGATTGGAGGATTTTTTTTTTCCTGGCTTTTAAGTGCTTCTCCTGTTTGTAGTGGGAAATTAAGCCCAGGAATGAAGTGAGTGCTGGTAGTGGAACTGCCACGGGAGCACTTCGGAGCTGAGATATGCAGCCCCACAGGACAGACTGAGAAAAGAATAGCAGTAGACAGATTAGGTTGGCCGTGTGTCCTCTTTTAAGGAAGCCATTTCTCCTTCTGGTGGGCACTGATTTCAATGGACAGAAACACCACTCCAAAATTTACTCTGTACAGCTAGAGAGCTATCCATGGTGCTTAAGGGTGTGGGTCAGCACCTGGAAAGTTCGGGCTAAAGCCAGAAAGATGCCATTCTAATTTCACAACAGGGCAGGTAAATGAGCAGAAGCAGTCTTATGCACAGAGATAACTGTCCCCAAGTAATGGCGTGACTGATTGGCTTCATTATGACGCATGTGACAGAGCAATCAAAAGAGCTCCCATTAGATGATGGAGTTGAGAATACCTCCTCTTTACCCATCTTCAATGAACGCTGTCTGGGAGGAAGTGAGGCCAGAGCAGTGACCTGTCCACAACTGCAGCTGCTAACCGCTGGTGGAGCTCATGGCCGTTACTTCACGAACCGCTCGCTTCGCGGAAAGCCCTCATTTCTGTGCGAATCGATCGCTTCAGTCCGCACGCTCCTCCTTTTTGGCTGCGATGCCACCCCGACCACGCCCCCTTTACCGTGCTCCAAGCGGGGTGAGTGGTTCCCCTGCCAGCGGCCGGGAATCTTTTCGCTTCGCATCTCGCTTCGCTCCCAACGTGACATGTGGTCTCGGGTTTTGGCTTTTATTTCAAGTTTTTTTAAAAAATATTCAAACAGGGATATCGATGCATCGCTATATTGTTTCATCGCTTTGCGCTGTTACTTCCTCACTTGAGTAGCGGCGGCGGCGGCGGCGGGAGCAGGAGGAGCCGCTGCCGCCTCGCCCGGCCAGAGCAGGGCACCCGGGGCAGGCAGCGTGCAAGCGGCGGAGGGCGGGCGGCTGTGCCATGCGGGGCTCCCCCCGAGTAGCGGCGGCGGCGGGGGGGCTGCCAATGATGCCAGGAAACAGTTGAAATCAGTAGAGCCATTGCAACTGACAGTCCAGCATCAGTGCATCGATACGCCGTTGGTAGGAATTTTTTTAAAGGACGGATGGGAAATAATGAACGTTGAAAAGTGGCATGCGAATGCGAAGGGAGCACGTGAGGTTGTGCTCGAATCGGTCCTAAAACTGCAGCTCATGAGTACTGAGAAACAGGGGCGGGAGCGAAGCGAGAACACGTGACCGCCACGTGACCGCCTCCGAATTCACAGCGAAGGCAAGGTCGGTTCGAAGCGAGGCACTTCGTGAAGTAACGGCCCATGTTGTCGGGCAGACCTTCTGCTTCTAATTATTTAATTAGATGATTTATTGTCTCTCTGCACCCTGGGAGTTCCCTGGTGATGCGCTGCTGCCTCTCTTACACTCGTGTGTGTGTGTATATATAATTATGGACTGTGGCTGCTTAATGCATTGTTCTGTCCTTCGTTTTGATTTATAGCACAGGTTGCCAACTGAACAGGAAAAGGGACTCCCATTTTGCTCCTGGGCTTTCAAGAAACCGTTTGCTGCGACAGAAAACAAGTAGCTGACGTTTTTGTAATGTGAGGCAGCTAACCATGATCCCTGGTGGTTGTTTGCGCATCATTGTCCTTTCTGTCCATTGAGGACCTTGGGCGGAGGTGGAGGGGCGGGGGAGAGCACTCACCGGCAAGAGCCATAAAGCAAGCTTAGAATGCCGCATTATTTTAGATCTCGCAGCAGGGACCAGTTCCTGATGACCAGATGAATCCTGGCTCTCTCGTACCCATTCCTGACTATGAAAAATGTCTTACGATGCAGAGGCACTGAGCTCTATCCTGCTCCAAAAGCTATTCCTGGCCCACAGAGGCCCCTCCATCCCATCCTTAAGAACTTTTATAGGTCGGTGGTGACATTTTCATTTTCATTTGCTAATTATTATTGGAGGAAGTGAGAAGCAGCTCTAAATTTATTAGTGCTTCATGGGCTTTTTAAACTCTATTTACAGCCAGGAAGCCCAAAAGAGTATGGAGGAAGGAGAGAGAGAGAGAGAGAGAGAGATAGCAAGGGCATTTTAACACATCCTTGGGAATGGGGATGGTGTCGTCAGGAAAGAACAGACCTGTGGATGGATGGTAGATTTACTCTGCCCAAGGGTAGAACCAGCCCAGCCGTTGGGAAGACTAAGGCCTAGTCAAGACCTGCAACTGATGTTGCAGAGGGTCTATGCCTGCAGCTCTAAGGGATATTGGAGATCCTCCTGAGAGCAACCACTTCCCAAATGATCTTCTGGGAGTCTGGGTGGACCACAAATTGAACATCAGTCAGCAGTGTGATGTGGCAGCCAAAAAGCCAATGCGATTCTTGGTTGCATCAACAGAAGCATCGTGTCTAGACCAAGGGAAGAGAGAGTACCATTCTATGCTGCTCTGGTCAGACCCCACCTGGAGTCCTGTGTCCAGTTCTGGGCGCCTCAATTTAAAAAGGATGTTGACAATCTTGTCCAGAGGAGGGCGACCAAGATGATTGAGGGTCTGGAAGAAATGTCTTACGAGGAACAGCTTAGGGAGCTGAGAATGTTGAGCCTTACAAAAAGAAGACTGAGAGGGAATATGATAGCTAGGTTTAAATATATGAAGAGATGTCACATTGAAGGAGGGACTGGTTTGTTTTCCATGGCTTCAGAGATTAGGACATGAGGAAATGGTTTCAAACTATAGGAAAAGAGATTCCATTTGAACATTAGGAAGAACTTCATGACAGTTAGAGCTGTTCAGCAGTGGAAGAGGCTGCCCCAAAGGAGGGTGGTGGAGTCTCTTTCTTTGGAGGTTTTTAAGCAGAGGCTGGATGGCCATCTGTCGGAAATATTGTGATGGGGGTTCCTGCATGGAAGGGGGTTGGACTGGATGGCCCTGGAGGTCTCTTCCAACTCTATGATTCTATGATTCTTTCTTTGAGACTAGGAGTGGGTGGACATTTTTCCCCTTCCTGTCTTTTGGGGTTTTCCTTCTTTGTCATTTTTAGCCCTCTGTGGAACACACAGAAAGCCCCTAGGGGCAGGAAATTGGCGGCCAGACCCATCAAGTTTGTCCAACCCTAGTTTACATAGAATTATAGACTTCTAGTGTTGGGAGGTGGCCCCAAGGATCATCTACAGTAGTTCAGCCAATTGACAAAGCGGGAAATTCTCATGACAACACCTCCAAGAGCTGGCCATCCAACCTCTCTTGAAAAACAGCCAATTAAAAAGAATACACCCCACTTCCTGAGACAGTCTGTTCCTCTCCCAAGCAACTCTCCCTGTTCTACTATTTTCTCAACTTTCTTATATTTGAGCCCATTGATTTGGGGGCAACAAAGATGGAACAAACTTGTTCCTTTTTCTCTCTGTCAACTCTTTCTGCCAAGATTCCGTTTCCAGACCATTTACCATATTTATCCCATTGACATGGTATGTTTCCAGCCAAAGGTTTCCCTATAAGATCTCATGGAAAAAATTGTTGCATCTGAATTTCTAAGGGAAGGGATCCAATTTGCATTTTTAGGTTAATATATGGATTACAACCATTATATTTCAGATGGTTCGTGTCTCCAAATTTTGCAAATTCATGTCTAAACTGAGAAGTTGCATACAAAAGAGCATATATTAGAAAAAGTAGTAAGGACAGCAATTTTTAGGATGAATGATTGCTATCTGGAGTTGTTTTCATCATTGGGTTAGAATTATTGCTTTTCCAAATGTCCCATTAATCAGAGATGTTTTCGGCATTGGCTCAAAGATTTTTTTGAGTAATTAATCTCACTGATTTATCCATTAAAGCTTGCAGCCCACCCACTTACCTCTTTACAGGGGAAATTAAAATATGATTATCAAGATGGGATTCCTTCTCCGGAAGACGGAGTAGTATAGGGAGACTTCCATGGGTCAAAGGTCAGTTTCTGCTCTCTCAGATCATTTCATGACTTTATTCCAAAGCCATTTATTTGCTGATGGGTTGAAAAAAAGAAGGAAGACTCCCAGGATCTCCAAACTGCAATATTAATAGGGCAAAAGAAAAGAAAAATCAAAAAATGCACTCCTTTTTCCTCAGCAAAAGAGGAGGAAGAGAAAAACCATTTGAAAATGCAATTGACATACAAAGAATGTTGTTTCTAGAGTTGCAAAGATGACCAGAGGGTGCAGGCATGTGGTCTGAAGGCTCTCTTAAATAATAATAAATAATAATAACCTGCAAAACTGGAAGGGAACATATGGGTCACGGAGTCCAGCACCTGTTTAAAGAGGCACATGTAGGGACTCAAACTCCCGACCTCTGGCTTCGTAGCCGGAGACTTAAAACACTGAGGTATCCTGAAGTTCAAGTAGATTCATTCATTAATTCATTTAATATGCCTCCTTTCTTCCCACAGGGGCCCAAGATGGTTGAGAAAAATTAAATCTATACCATACGAATTTAAAAAGAAACATACAAAATTATGTATCAAAACAATTGTCAGTCAAGATTAAAAACAAATGTGATAATATGTTGAAAAACATTTAAAAGCTATCAAAGTCTCAGAAATAGAGCATTCCCTAGCCTAGACACATCTCACTTAAAAGCCTGTCTGAAAGGGAAGGTCTTTGCCTCAAAACAAAATGCATGGAGCTGTTGTTTTGGTTTTCTTTGTTTGTTTTGATTGTGATATTCTGTTCCTTCATCCCATCTCCTTATGAGGAACCGTGACCGTTTCGGAATGCGGAACTCTCCTGGGTCTAATCTGAAAAGAAATGCTTTTCAGCACCTTGGATAGCTCCTGTAAAGTTTAGCGGCAGATCCAGCATGGATTTACCACTCTTGCCAAATCATACGCCTAATTCCCACTCTTGCCTCCTCCTCTCTTTTTTTTTTTAAAAAAAACCACCCAAAGTAAACAGAAAATGAGCTTCTGCCTGACAGAAATCTTGGATAGGGAATGCCTTGAAGTAGGCTGAGATTGGGATAGGAATGCCCAGGATGATGGGTGTGATAAATCCATGTGTGTTGTTAGTCTGTGGAACTCCCTGCCACAGGATGCGGTGATGGCATCTGGCGTGGATGCCTTCAAAAGGGGGGATTGGATAGATTCCTGGAGGAAAAGTCCATCACAGGTGACAAACCACAATGGAGATGTGTCATCTCCAGGCTTAAAACCAGGGTACTTCAAGGACCAATGCAGGGGAGTGGTATGAAGGGACAGAGATCTAGTCTCGTGCACTCCCAGACACATTTGGTGGGGCCACTGTGAGATACAGGAAGCTGGACTAGATGGGCCTTTGGCCTGATCCAGCAAGGCTCTTCTTATATTCTTATGCTCTTATGCAGTCTGAACTGTGCCCTCGTAATTTCCATTCAATGCCTCATGTGGACATAGTGGATTCCAGGTTGGGATGTGTAGAGTAACACGCTGCATGCTCCACAATCAGCTAATCTCTGTCGCATTAATACGGTACATATTGATATGGCCAGCCAATATCCGAGGAAAGCTTTCTGAGGCATTAGCAGCATTTTCCTTTCAATTCTTCACAGGGGAGAGCTCCTGAGATGTGCTGCCATTTCACTTTAGAGGTTGCTGGTCTTTTTAAGCGGAAAGGCTTAGCTAGGTAGGTGATTAGGACCTTTCTCTCATACCGAGATAAAATGTTTCATTTCTCAACTTCCTTGGGATGGTGTGGGAGGGAGGATCCTGATGAAAGAATGCAGACTCGAGTCCAGTTGTCCGACCAGTGGAGCGAATCGATCTCGCCCCTTGCCATTCAGCATGTTTTATTACATATCATTTACATTCCACAATATGCACAGAATCAGTGATTGGTTACACATTACATATGCTGGTTCACTGGCTGCTGTATAGAGAATTGCCTCATGAACAGAGCATGCCTTGTCCAGTTATCGATTACCATAACCCATGTCCTTGCTGTTTGCACATGGAAGGTGAGTTAATGAGAAAGGTGAGTTAATGAGAAGGCGACAAGGAGACAGGAATAGTTGGAGGAAAGATAAGAATAGGTAAAGGGAAAACAAGAGTAAGTAACTGGAAATGGAAGGCAAACAGAATTTAGCTGCGAGATGAGCAGGGCAGGATACACAAGCTGAGTAATGAAAAGTAACTAATGCTTTAGTAAGTAATAGGTGAACGGAATTTATCCAAACTGGTTTGAGGAGATAGCAGCGTCTGCAAACATGTGGATTCAGCAGAGCCTCATCAGGAGTGTGTTCACTCTCATGGAATGTGGACTCTGGACTTCCTCCCATGGATCAGACTACTACAGGATGGTATGTGCAATCAAAACAAAAATCTTATCTTGTTTCCAGTGATTCTGTAAGCACCTCAAAGAGTTTAACCTTGTGTTGAAAGGCACTGCTTCTAGGGAACAATCAAGATATTTCCTGGCCTGCCTACTGCTTGGATGCTACGCTCTGTTGGTCTGTAAGAAAACAGGGATGAAAAGCACAAGGGGGTTCCAATGTGGTGATGATAATGTGAGCTATTGGTCTCTGCTTTATAGCCGATAGCAAAGTCTTTGATTGTGTGGATCATGAGGAACTGTGGATTGCTCTGAAAGAAATGGCCATGCCTCAGCACACTCCATTCTCCTGATGCTCTAACCCGTATCTTGGATAAGAAGCTACCATGAGGACAGGATATGAAGATGATACCTATTTATCTTCTTGCATGTACATGCTTGCAAACTGATAGGTTGGCAGGAGCTGGGGTCAACAGCGGGAGCTCGCTCCACTGCGTGGCACCCGGGATTTGAACTGCCGAGCTGCCAACTTTGCAGTCAACAGTTTTCGGAGCCTTAGTCTGCTGAGCCACCATGCCACAGTGTTTGCTTGCAGCCATGCCAGCCACATGGCCATGGACTTGCACAACATTGGCTTTTCAGCTTGAATGCAGAGATGAGCACCACCTCTAGAGTCAGACACGACTAGCACACATGTGCAGGGGGAACCTTTACCTTTACCTTTTACCTATAACTATTGTCTGGAATCCTTTTAGCTTTCATTTGACATCCGTGCAACCTTGTTGTGGCAGATTGCAGCTAACTGAAATGACATCAGGGAGCATCTTGGTTGTGCAGTTGGGTGCATGAGCAGGTCTCCACCCCAATCTCCATGGCAATTCATGATCATTTAGCAACAATTAGCCATGACATGTTCTGCATCCCTCACACTGCTGTCACCAGTTGGAGTCTAGCCATTAATTCATTCCTATATTTTACTGTCTATAAGATGCCCTCTCATGCATAAGATGACCCCCTCTTTTCCAACACAAAATTACATTCTCACAAACACATGGTTCTCTCCTTGGCTGAGTTCCCTCAATTGTTAGTCTAACATTTTTAGACAAAAATATAGTCTCTTATAGACAGAAAAAAATACAGTATTTTTGGGGTGGAAAAAAAAACAACTTTTCAAAAAACCAATCCCTTTGTTGATATATGAAAATAGCTCTCTTCTCTGTTTCTCTTTACTTTTACTCTTTAACACAAAGGCATTTCGGTGAATACTTGGGAAAGGTCAGTGCCCGATAAATTTAGAATCCCTCCCGCTGTCATGTGCCACCGACTCTCCAGGCAGGAGGGGAGCAGTTTAGGATAACAATTCCAAAAGCGTTGCTCTGCCCAACTCTAGCTTGAATCATGTTTTGTTTAAGAAGGATTTGGAAGAGTAGAGGGGGCTTGCTCGTGTTATCTTTTATGCCAGAGGGGTTTGTTTATTACACCCGCATCCTACTGTTTCCGCCAAAGTGGGTGCGGATCTCCTTTCTCCTGCTTTGTCATCACAGCAATGCTTCCGAACAATGCCAAGCGGAGAAAAAGAAGCAGCCGAAGGTCATGCAATGAGCAAATATTTCTGGCGGACAACGGGCTACCGGAGGGCTCTAGGGAGCCTCTCCAGTCTGCCTTGCATATTTCTCCGGCTTGCTGGCGACAACAACACACAATCTTAATAAGGTACGATGCAATGAATTACAACATCTTAATAAGGTACGAGGCAATGAATTACTTGCTCAATCAGAGCAGCAATAATGAGAATCACAACGTGGCACCTGAGAAGTAATAAAGTAACACCGCGAGTCGCTTTCCAAATGCGACCTTGTGAACTGCGGAAGACCGATGGTCCCGGGGATTGGCTGTAAATATTTGGTGTGCACTTGCACCTTCCTCCTTTCAGGGAGAACAGCCTGGGTCATCCAGCACCACTTTATTGCCACAGAACTTGGCACCAAGCCTGCTCAAATGGCAGGGTCCCATTTGCCCAAATTTCAAGGCCACCACCTGGGAGCAAGGATAGTTGGGGACCTCACAAGAGATGGGACCTGGTGTTGAAACAGGCAAACAACCCAGCCACATGTGTGACCACCACAAGAGTAGAGCAGCCCTCTTGGAGGTCACTCATTCACCGGGTCACTGAAGGTCAGAGGTGATGTGACAGTACATAACAACAACACGTGTGTCCAAATAGAGGGGAGAGAGGGTGAGACAGACAAGGTGTCCTCTCTGTGCTGGTTTCTAAAGAACATCTGTGCAAACACATGCCCAGGAGCTAGTGCAACCTTGAGTGTAAGAAGGATTCGGGCATCCCAGCAGTGAAGCTGCTGCCGCCACCATCATCTGCTTATAAAACATTTACCTAAGTGCAAAAGCCAAAATGAAATATTCCATTCCCGGGCACTTAAGAATGAGGCAAGAACTGAACTAAAAGCTGTTGCCAAAGTGGTTCACAAAGTATCTTTAAATGTCATAGAATCATACACCGTGTGGACAAAGTAGACAAGGGAAAGCTGTTTTCCCTATCACACAACACTAGAACTAGGGGGACACTCCATGAAACTTTTAGGTGCTAGATTTCAAACAAATAGGAGGAAGTCCTTTTTCACCCAGAGGATCACTGGTCTGTGGAACTCCCTGCCAGAAGAAGCGGTGACAGCTGTCGGCCTTGATAGCTTTAAGAAAGGATTGGACAAGTTCATGGAGAACAACGGTCTCCATGGCTATCGTGATGGATGATGCCTAAGGACAACCAAAAGAAAAAGCCTTTAGCTCTTACACAGGACACCTTTTCTTGGGAAGATGCCAAGCAAAGGCACATGGGTTATCAAAGGTCCCTGGCCCTCATAGCCAAGTGAAAAATAGGAGGCAATAGACTGGTTTATTTCTTTTAAAAGGACTGCTGTGAGGCAAACTTTCTTCCCAAGAGCTCTTAAAGGTGGGGGTGTGAGGATGACTCCCTTGTTTTCCACCAGCTGACAGTTGTTGATTTTATGCACCTATCTCTTTTCTAGAACAGTGGTGCTTTCCACCAGTTGTGGCATGCTGATAAAAACTGGCATCCAGGAGAATGAAGAGAGAGAGAGAGAGAGAGAGAGAGAGAGAGAGAGAGAGAGAGAAGCGAAGGAGAAGATGAGGTGGCACTTTAGAGGTGAAGACATATATTTCAATGTGATCGTCTTTCAAGATTGACCTCCTCAGTCACCGACAGAAGCAAATGAAGAAATGGCTTAAAATCTCATATGGGAATGGGAACAGCTCTTGGACCAAGATGGTGGAGGTGCCCCATCCCAAAAATTTGGGGAGCTCACTCATTCTGGTCTTGAGCCTTCGCTACAATGAAATGCATCCATTCATCTCAGTCACATTTTGCCCTTTGTCATCAAAGCATTTTAGATGTTCTGCATTGAGAAGTCACATCAAGGATCATCAGTGCCTGGCTGAAATGCCCTACGACATCAAGTGTCATGTGCGACAAAAGGATAAGCGGACATTTGGAGTCAAAGAGCTATCATACCATTGTATGATCTGTCATGCTCTACGGTGCAGAAATACTGGCGGGTGAGTAAAGAAGTCAAGCGTCACCTTGGTGTCAAGGAGATGAAGATGTTGCGATGGACTTCTGGCCTCGCGTGCCCAATGATGACATCCGATCAAAATACAACAATTGCTGACAAGATGTGAGAAGCTTGACTGCATTGGTTTGGACATGTCCTGTGTGCCAATGAGGAAACTCTGGCCAAAAAGGGTCTCACCCAGTGGATCCTGACCGAGGAGTTGTCCAAAACAGTGCTGGACGAACACCCTTGAGAATGATATGAAGTTGTCCTGGGTTCACCCGGACCTAGCCCATGACCATGCCAAGTGGAAGGCTAAAACAAGAATAGTGGATGCCACCAGGTGTGACAAACGTGAAGGAGGAGGAGGAGGAGGAGGAGGAGGAGGAGGAGGAGGAGGAGGAGGAGGAGGAGGAGGAGGAGGAGGAGGAGGAGGAGGAGAAGAAGAAGAAGAAGAAGAAGAAGAAGAAGAAGAAGAAGAAGAAGAAGAAGAAGAAGAAGAAGAAGAAGAAGAAGAAGAAGAAGAAGAAGAAGAGGCTATGAACTCCTAGACCAATGGTTCTCAACCGGTGAGTCACCAGATGTTCCTGGACTGCAACTCCCAGAAATCCAACGTCTGGGGACCCACAGGTTGAGAACCACTGTCCTAGACCAGGCATGTCCAAATTTCATCCCTCCAGATGTTTTGGACCACAACTCCCACAGTCCTTTGTCATTGGCAATCTAAGCTTAGAATTCTGGGAGTTGTGGTTCAAAACATCAGGAGGGCCGAAGTTTGAACATGCCTGTCCTAGACCTTCTATCCACTCCTCCCCCCTCTTATTCCTAGCCTGCGAGGGGTGGGGTAGGGAATAATACATCATGGAGAACCAACATTGTGATCAGCAGTCACCTAAGAGGACAAGAGTCCTCGCTGAAGCAGTCTTTCAAGTCTGAGAAACTAGATGTACAAAGGAAGAACATGCATGGATGGCCTGAATAATAATAACCAGTAAAAAACACAGCAAGCTGATTGGATCCACTGAAACATGTCCAGAGGAGAGCATAAACCAAACCCAGTGAGATGCTGTGGAGGGGAGCTTAATAGGTTTAACCTTCAGAAGAGAAGAGTGGAAGGTGAAGAGTCACCAGGTAGAACAAGCATCACTTTTGCATGGTGCAAAAACGATGTCTTCAAAGGAGAAGAAAGGGGATGAAAGCTAAGCACTAAGGGAAATGTCCTGATAGAAAATGAAGCATTAAGGGGAATGTTCTGATAATTGGAAGTGTTAGATTACCATGGAAAGTGGTGGTGTTCCTTTCACTGGAATGTTTGAAGGAGCAGTTAGGTGGCCATCTCGCAAGGATGAATTAGCTGTGGGCTCCTGAATATTAAGGATTTTGCAAACTTCAGTTGCAAATGAATGTGTCACTTTTGCTTTAATATGGCTGTGAAGATTCTCAGTCATTCAGGTGAGTTTATCTGGAAGCTGAGTCATAGCAACTGGATTTCTTTTCTTGAGAGATTGAAACCTTTCGCTGCTCATCCAAACAGCTTCCTCAGATTGACGAAGCTGCTTGGATGAGTAGAGAAATGTTTCAATCTCTCAAGAAAAGAAGTCCAGTTGCTATAACTCAGCTTTCAGACACTTTGAGGCTGAGTCAACCCTGAGCCTGCTACCTGGGATTGAACCCCATGTCTTGACACAGTTTTAGTACCAAGCATTTAACCTCTGTGCCATGGGGCTCCTAAGAAAAACATACTCAAGTTCCTTTATTATCTATAAACTGTGGGGGCTACAGGGACAACCATGATGAGTGCTGACACTTCAGAATTCACAGCTGGCACCAAATCATTTATCATGAGGTGACAAGCCGCATTTTAATTCTTCATCATTTTAAATGGCTGGTTGGAGGCTGATGTTCTTATTACTCTGTGCTTTTAAATCTGATTTTGCTTTCTCCCATATTGTGCTGCTTCTGCTTCCTACTGTTGCTGCTGCATGTTCTCTTTTATGTTTGCTATTATAAATTGATTTACAACAGGAATGAGAGCACACCTACCAAGGTAGTGGTACATTGTGAAAGGCCACGGATCACACACACACACACACACACCACTTGAGGAAAATAGTTTTAAAGAGGATTCCAAAAGTCCTACTCCCATTCCTGGGAGACCGTAATATTTTTTATAATCTAGAAAACAAAGGAGGTCATCCAAATGTACCCTGTTTTAAATTACCCTGGGGTGAAAAATAGCAGAGCTATATAAGTATAAAGGAGGAAGGGGTTGTGCACTTTTCAAATATGGGTATGTAGTCAAATAAGATTTTCCTCCATTCACAGAGCATGCAGTGAGTCCAGAAACAGCAATAATAACTGTAATCAGATGCAAAATCAGGTCAATTTTATCCTTCCTTCCTTCTATCCAGCATCATATCCTTCCTTCCTTCCTTCCTTCCTTCCTTCCTTCCTTCCTTCCTTCCTTCCTTCCTTCCTTCCTTCCTTGCTCTTTTTCTTTATCATTTGTCCCACTTGGTAGTGGGGTCTGCTAGACAGATCCATTGTTTTGAGGGGGTGTTCAGCTGGCCTGTCGCAGGTCCTGTTGCCTAGCCTACAGCACCTGGTGTTCCCAGGTGGTCACTCATCCAAGTACTAACCAGGCTGGACCCTGCTTAACTTCCGAGATCTGATGAGACTGGGCTTCTGGGTGGTATGGCTCCTTCCTTCCTTCCTTCCTTCCTTCCTTCCTTCCTTCCTTCCTTCCTTCCTTCCTTCCTTCCTTCCATCCATCCATCCATCCATCCATCCATCCATCCTTTACCAGCTCCTTCCTTCCTTCCTTCCTTCCTTCCTTCCTTCCTTCCTTCCTTCCTTCCTTCCTCCCTATTAATTCAATGACAGCAATTTATCACTCTTCCCTTGATGGGATGCTGGGACTGAGAGACATGACAAACACGGAGAGAGGTGACTCTTGCTCCTTTCTCTATATTCTTCACTTGACATAGAATCATAGAACCATAGAATTATAGAGTTGGAAGAGACCTCAAGGGCCCTCCAGTCCAACCCCCTGCCATGCAGGAACCCCCATCACAGGACTCCCGACAGATGGCCATCCAGCCTCTGCTTAAAAACCTCTAAAGAAGGAGACTCCACCAACTTCCTTTGGGGCAGCATATTCCACTGCCGAACAGCTCTAACCGTCACATGTATCCTTCAAAAACAACTCAGTTGTTTTGTCCTCTCTACTTGCTTGAGTTCTCTGTTCTTGGATTCTTGAAATTCATCCAATTTCAGCTGTCTAATGCATGAGTCCACACTGCCTTGTCTTCTACCAATGTTTGACACCAGCATGCCTCAGCCTTGTCTTGAGTTCCTGTGAAACCAGATCACGATCCAACATTGTTTTCATATGAAAACAAATGCCAGTTCCCGTAGTGTGGCATCTGTAACTTTTCATTGGCAAGCCACGTGCTTTTCTATGGGCCCTCAGTGGAGGGTAAAAGTCCTGGTTAGAACTCGAGTAAATCCAGTGACATCAAGTGGGCCTTAATAAAGGCAGAACTGACATTGGCTTTTGGCCACTGCTTGTGTTCAGAACTTGGCAGGAGAGCTACCTCTCATCAAAGTTTGCTACTGCATCCATCGGACATCCAAAAAACAAATCAATTTAAACTGGTTGGTATTTCAACCTCTTGCACCATCCTTTTATTTATGGAGGCCACTGAATCTGACTTATTTTCTGCTGCCTCTTCCTGGTGGTACTATTGTCTTTTTTATTTCCTTCCCGGGAAGGCTGATGAAAATTTGGCTGGTGTGAATTATTACCATTGGCTATCTCCTAGTTTTAGCTGGTGCCTCTTTCTTTCCTAGGAGTTAAATATTTCTCCGTGCTCTATGGGTCCTTTTATTCTCTATCACAGAAGAAAGAGCAGGAGAGCAGGACCCAAAAAAACAGCTTCAACGGGGTAAGAAGAGAAGCGGCGAATAAAGCTCAGGAAGAACTGGTTGGGCGGTGTCATCAATGCAACCAAGATGGATTTGACCAAACTCTGGGAGGCAGTGGAAGACAGGAAGGCCTGGCGAGCTCTGGTCCACAGGGGGTCACGAAGAGTCGGACACGGCTGAATGGCTGAACAACAACAACTGACTCTACGATTCCACATTTCCAAGAAAAGAACAATTTACTGGGTGTCTTTGCAGTATCTCTCAAGAGAAGTGGGATTTTTGTTGCTGTTATTGTTGTTGTTGTTTAATTTATCCACTGCATCTTCTACGGAACATTTTTGGGTGAGTGGGTGTTTCCTTATTCATTGTTAGAAGCGTAGTTAAAATCCTGGCTTTTTAAAGCCACTTTTGGCGATCAAGGAGGCTGATTTGCTTTGATATTGTTTGTCTGGCCGTTTGTTTATTTGCCACCATCTCGCTGTTTTAAATTTTTGCATTTGTAATTTTATTTGATTCAGTTTTGATGTTTTTATATCTTTTGTTTAGATTGTTTTGTTTCTATTTCAAATTGTGTGCTTTATAGTATTTGCCCACCCTGAGTTCCTTTGGGGAAAATTGGACGGTATACAAATATAAATATATAAAGAGTGAAACAAGACTAACCCTTGGCTGACAGGGAACCATTTCTTGTTTGTGTATCATCTTGAATTTCTAGAAATTCTCAATGCCATAAAGAGAAGGAAATTATCGTATTTTGGTCACATAATGCACAATAACAAATACCATCTGCTGCAGGTTATCCTTCAAGGAAAAATAGATGGGAAGCATGGCCCAGGGTACAGGAGAACATTCTGACCTAAAAATTTAAGCCAATGGTTCATGGTGCACACAGCGTCTCTATTTAGAATAGTTTTGGATAAAAAGCAGATTGTGCTACTGATCACCAACGTTCTATGAGGAAATGGCACTTGAAAAAGAATAGTATCCTGACTTCCACTGCTGTTTTGATAGTGAGGTGAACAAAATACCAAATGTATTTTAATACTTCCCTCGGCTGTTGAAACATTGCTGTGAAAATTGGCACCTGCCTTACATCAAGCCCGCAAAGGCATCGTTCAATTGTGTAGCTTTTATGGCTTGCTTTAGCATTTCTCTCGAACTGTTTGATATATTTTGTGCTTTTGTGTTTTATGATATGTTTTTACGATTTATTTTCCATCGAAATGCATTGATGACAGGTTGTGTGGAAGTCTCAAGAGTAATACACAAACTTTGAACCTTCAACTCAGCCCCTAAATTAAAGGAGGGGGTGGTATCAGGAAAAAGGCATTTCATGTGTCCTTTTTTTCTTCCCTCTCATTCTACACTCGAGTGGGGTATTTGCTGGAAATGGTTGTTTATTTTTACTAGGTTAATCTTAGTTTGACCCAACAGGCTTCTTAATTTTACTAGTAGCTACTACTTTATTAGAAAATTTGCCCTCATTCAGCAGCAAAGAGTGGACTGCTTTCCAAACATACTGAAATGGCTATTTCATTGGAAATAGGAGTGAAGGATGTGTCTCTGGAGCAGCAACTTTTTATCACTCTTTGATTGCAAAGTTTTGGTTTTCACTTCCCCCATCCTTCCCCTTCTCCTATTTTCCCATGGGACACACTACAAGGAAAAACAGGCCATTTTGGAAGAAACCTGATTGTTGGCAGAAGGTGCTTAGAAATTACAGTAGGGTGGAGGTCAGTAAGGTGCAGTGTGGTGTGGTGGATAGAGTGATGGGCTAGAATGTGGGGATTCCATACCCCAATAGGCTGAACCTCAAAATAATCTGGCATAGTGGTTCTCAACCTGTGGGCCCCCAGATGTTCCTGGACTGCCACTCCCAGAAATCCCTTCCAGCACAGCTAGTGGTGAAGGCTTCTGGGAGTTGCAGTCCAGGAACATCTGGGGACCCACAGGTTGAGAACCACTGATCTGGCAGCACCAAGGCAGGCTTAGGCCCTGGATTTCCAGGGACCAAGCAGGAACCCGGTGTGGTTGAGCTGACGTGGAGCTGACCTCACTCAGGAGGCCAGAGCAACAATGGCACTCCGGGATATCAGGATATTAGGCACATCTGGTCTGTGACCAAGCCCAACGCTCCTTCCTCATCCCTTATCAATGATTCCCCACTAGCCAAGCATTTCCTAGATAAGGGTGCATACTGCCCCCCACCCACCCACCCACACCAATGGAATGCATTACTTGACCAACCTCTGTCTTCTTCTGTCCTATTGTTACTGTTACCAATAAAGACTTCTGAGTCCCAGACACAGCACAGAGATACAGTGGTACCTTGTATAAAGGAATTAATTCATTCCAAATGAAATTATGTTAAACAAATTTTCCTTTATACAAATTCCCATAGGAATGTATTGAAAACAGAGTGATCCCATTTTTATGTTGTATGGATTCTCCCCATAGGCAATTATGTTAAGCAAATTTCCCCTATCTCCGGAATTTTTTATGTTGTACAGATTTTATGTTATACAAGCTGTTTCTTGTACAAGGGTCCACTGTACTCTCACACACTCACTCACATACGCGCACACACAGACACCCACGCACAGAGAGACGCAGCCTCGGACCAGATGACTGTGTATGCATGATTAATAACACTACACTAGAACTCTGGATAATGGGGTTCTAGAGCAGTGGTTCTCCACCTGTGGGTCCCCAGACGTTCCTGGACTGCAACTCCCAGAAATCCCTTCCAGCACAGCAAGTGGTGAAGTCTTCTGGGAGTTGCAGTCAAGGGACATCTGGGGACCCACCGGTGGAGAACCACTGGTCTAGAGAGTGATTTCAACTGGGCAGACTGGATGATCTCTCTCTCTCTCTCTCTCTCTCTCTCTCTCTCTCTCTCTCTCTCTCTCTTTCTCTCTCTCTCTCTCTCTCTCTCTCTCTCTCTCTCTCTCTCTCTATCTATCTATCTATCTATCTATCTATCTATCGCTTCTGGCCTGGAACATCTTGAACATGTGCTAGAAAAGGGATGGAGCAGGGCAGGGTGGAAAGAATTCAGGATGGCCCCAGTGTGTCCACAAGCTGTCTAGGTGCCAGCTGTCTCCTGATGAAAACTCTTCCTTGTCTTAGGAAAGATGCAGGACTGGCCTAAGCCAGGGGTGTCCAAACTTTTGGCAAGGAGGGCCAGATTTGAAGAGGCGAAAATGTATAGGGCCCAACCATTCAGCTGCAGTAGGACATGCAAGGAGTTGGGCAGCTGCAGTAACAGAGCCGAGCAACTCTGGAGAATGAATGGGGTTCTGATCCCTCCTCTGCCATGGAAGCTCTCTGGAGGAGTCGAACGGGAAAAATCTATTCCTTAAATAGCTCACTCAACTTGAATGTCCTGTTCCGGTCACTGTAAGTCAGCTCAGACTTAACAGCACAGAACACCATAAAGGTAAAGTTATTTCTTGTGCTATAGCTGCCAGAGATCCTATATCTGTTGGCTGAGAGCTCCTGGGAGCTCCAGCTCCAGAGAGTAGCTTCTTTCTACAACTTGGGACAATGGACTGAATGAGCAAGCTCAGGTGGAGGTCACAGGTAGTCCAACACATCTTACCAGCCAACTTGCCACTAAAATAAAAAATTAACTCTCCAGGTTTTATCTATAAAGGTAGGGGGAGGGGGGAAGTCCACTGTCTGTAAAGGTATACTAGTTTATTTATTTATTTATTTATTTATTTATTCTTGTATTTATATCCCGCTTATCTACTTGTTGCAAAGTAAAATAAATAAATAAATAAATAAATAAATAAATAAATAAATAAATAAATAAATAAATAAATAAATAAAAAGATTCACTGAGGTCTTTACCTTCAACATGCATGGTGGAGGGTTTGGACTAGATGGCCCTTGAGGTCTCTTCCAACTCTATGATTCTATCATGCCAATGGTTTTGCAACCCTCGCTAGTCTCTTGGTGGTGACCATTCTCGTTTCTGTTGAGCAGCACTGGGCAGCTTTAATCACACCTCTTAGGACCAAAAAGAACATCCAGCCCTGTAGTGAAAGGAGAAGACTTTATAATAAAAGCTCAATTTTCCAATGCACATGACAAGAAAGAGAAAGGGGGTCGTATTAACTGCTGGAGATGTGTCCCCCCCTCCCCCGGTTAAAATATGCAGCATGCTGCCTGAGCTTCAAACGAAGCTTTACAAAAGTTTGGGTATTCTCTTCCCATCCATGTTCTCTCCATTTATTCTGCCTTGGAACTCTCCCAGGGAGCTCGGTCTTCTTGAGATCTCCTGATCTCGGGTCACAGGACAGTGTTCAGCACAGGCAAAAACGGCCTGAGTGGAGAGCCCCGTGGGTTTTGTATTAGGCACCCTGCCTCGTTCTTAAAAAACGGAAATGGAAGAACAATGCAGTAAAAGGCACAGTCATAAAACCAGGAGGAATAAAATAAAACATTTGGAGAGAAATACTGAGTTAAATGCTGAGGTTTAAAGAGCCATTTCAACCCAGAAGCTAGGCTAGAGGGGCAAGTTTTAACTACAGCTGGAGGCAGTGTTTCCAAAACACAGAACTCTTCAAAAGTCAACACTTGAATCATTTCTTTAAAAAAATGCATGGGTACCAGAACTAAGGGACATTCACTCAAACTGAGGGTTGGGAGAGGGAGAACAGACAAACAAAAATATTTCTTTACCTAGTGTGTTGTTAGTCTGTGGAACTCCCTGTCACAGGATGTCATTAGGAGGTACTAGGATTTTTATTTTATATTGTTTATACTGCGTGTTTGATGTGGTTTTAATTGTTGTATTTCTATTTTGCTTGTTAGCGTTTTACCTGTTCGCCGATCCTATTTTAGCCTTGGCATCCGGCCTGGATGCCTTCAAAATGGGATTGGCTAGATTCCTGGAGACGTCCATCATAGGTTACAAACCACAATGGAGATGTGTCATCCGCAGGCTTTAAACCAGGGCCAGATGCAGGGGGAGTGGTATCAGGAGACAGATATCTAGTCTCGTGCACTCCCAGACACATTTGGTGGGGCCACTGTGAGATATAGGAAGCTGGAACTAGATGGGCCTTTGGCCTGATCCACCATGGCTCTTCTTATGTTCTTATGTACCCTGCAATGTTGGTGAAATGTTTTCCTTGTGCCACTGGCTGCTCTGTTTCCACCTGGGCAGTGTTTGAAGGATGTCTTCAAGAGAAGATACAGTGCATGGCAAGAGTAAAGCCCCCCCAAAAATGTTCTGCAATCGGTGTCCAAAGGCACTGTTAGGTCAAGGAGCACAACCCACCTCCCATCAGAGAAAGTCGAAGCATAATCAGCCATTCTGCTTTGGAAAATAAGTCAATATAAGAATGAATTTTAACGTTCCAGAAGAAATTTGGGTAAGGAAAGACCAGAAACATCTGTTAATGCATGTACTGGCAGAAGGCTCCAACTCCGAGAAAGTTAGAAACAGCTCAGTCTCCTCCCTGGGTGTACTTTCTTCTCTTTTCTTCCGCACTTTCTCTTTTCCTTCCCACTCCATAATTTATGACTGGTCTTTCCTTCCAACCCAGTGCTGATTGAACATTTCTCTCTCTAGTCACTTTCCCAGCACCGGCTCCCTTGACTAAACCAGAGGGACTTTTCTGCTTTGCTGAAGGATCTGGAGCCTTATGTGGGCCAAGGGCTGAGCCATTTAGGGGCATATGCCAGGCCTTTTAGCAGCGTCCTCTCTGCTGATTAGGGAAGGTTAAGAAATGCTGCCATCTAGTGACTGGAAATGGCACTTCATGCTCCAAGGATTTTGGAAAACAACAATGCGCTAGGCCAATGTTGGCGATGGCGAACCTATGACACGGGTGCCAAAGGTGTCACTCAGAGCCCTTTCTGTGGGCACCTGACATCGCCCCTTCACAGCCACCTGTATTCAGGTTAAATGGCTGTATTGGCACTTGGCGAAAAATTAGTGGGCTTTGAATCACAGTTTGGGCACTCGGTCTCTAAAAGGTTCGCCATTACTCTGCTAGGCAAATTGGAACACAAAGCAAACCCCGATTGCATACCTGTGGGGTCCTGACCGTAGGATCCCAGTTTGGTATAGAACCAGACTGGAGAGCTGCAACTGGCTGTGCTTCTCTGTAGTTTCCACACTCCATGACAAATTGTAGTTAATTCATGTGAGAATAAGTTTGTGTTGAGACAGTTCTTTAAAAAAAAAAAAGAATATGACAGTTGTTCTCATCATAGATCATTGGACTGTGAATTCCACAGAAAGTGAGTCTTCAATCCCCTTCTCTTCCCCTGTTTGCCTGTCTGTTTCACCCCCAAGGGCATTTGATTTTTAATCCCTAATTTCCACCCTGCTGTCACCCCATCACTTCCATTTGTGAAGTCTTTAATCTTGTTTCACACACGTCCTTGGTGGTCTTTTCTCCAAATCACTTATTTTCTGGATTAGGGATGAGGAAAAAAAAGACAAAATGTGATATCTCTCTTCTGTGTTCTAAATCCCCAACTAGCGAAAAGTCAGTGGAAAATATTTCCTATGGTATCAAGAAAACCAGACAAATGCCTTTCCCCCAACTACTATTCATTAAGGACATAGGGTGGAGAAATACAACATTTGGTACTTGAAAACCCCAGTCATAAAGAAATATGGAAATGTGAGTACTTTCTTTTAAAAACAAACTGGAAAAAATCGGTCATCATCACATCCATCCATTAATCCAGATGGACTTGTAATTCTGATTTTGAAGGGCCCATCTGCTTCAGGCTTTATGGTGGACCACCCACCCTAGGTATCCGAGACTCTGGAAGGTCTTCTCAAAATAGTTTCAGCACCTTGGATATTCCCTCTTAAAGTGTGGATTAAAACCCAGAGTGAATTATCTTCTCCCAACAACTCTGGTTTTGCCAGAATTCAATCAATTGAATGTCTTTCAATATTTTGAAACAGGACTCATATAATGTTGTCAATACAGGTCAGTGCTGGTGAATCTTTAGCACGAGTATACCACTGTATTCAGGTTAAATGGCCGTATTGGCACTTTGCGAAAAATATTTATTTATTTATCTATTTTTGCATTTGTATACTGCGGCCCATTTTCCCCAAAGGGAACTCTGGGCGGTTTACATAAAGCACCATAATAAAGAACAACAAATAATAATAAAGCTAAAAGAACAATAATGCAAGACGACGAGACAAACAGCTATGCAGCAAGAGGCATAAAACGCTGAACAAAACAGCCAACAAACACAGGGGGAAACAGAAGCACACCTTAACGATTGCCAAAGCCTGAAAAGCCAAGTTTATACGGCGTTTTTAAATGATGCCAAGGATGGGGCCTGGCGTATCTCGCTTGGCAGTTTGTTACAGGAAGCCGGGCCAGCCACAAAATAAGTGGGTTTGAGCAAGTTTGGGATATAGGTGATGCCTTGTTTACCTCTGCCTCAGCTGCATTACCCTTGCACATTCTTCAATTCCTATCATGTCTACAGCACATAAAGAAAGAGGATTGAGAGTACTTCAGTCCATCTGGAGATTACAATAAGAATCCCACAGAGCGGGCAAAGTAGAACATATCCATTTGCTCAGGTCTGCGAGGGAATACTGTGTAGATTGGTAGATCCCTCCCTTGGTTCACCCAGGTGTTCGTGGACTCCATTTCCCAGAAACCCTGATAAACACCCCTGGTGGAGGAGACGTCTGGGAACTGCAGTCCAACAACACCTGGGTCACCAAAGCTTGGGAACCCTTGGTCTAGAGCAGTGGTTCTCCACCTTTGGGTCCCCAGACGTTCCTGGACTGCAACTCCCAGAAATCCCTTCCAGCAGAGCAAGTAGTGAAGTCTTCTGGGAGTTGCAGTCAAGGGACATCTGGGGACCCACAGGTTGAGAACCACTGGTCTAGAGAGGGATTTCAACTGGGCAGACTGGATGATTTCTCTCTCTCTCTCTCTCTCTCTCTCTCTCTCTCTTCTGGCCTGGAACATCTTGAACATATGCTAGAAAAGGGATGGAGCAGGGCAGGATAGAAAGAATTCAGGATGGATCCAGCCTGTTCAGAAGCTGACTAGGTGCCAGCTGTCTCCTGATGAAAACTCTTCCTTGTCTTATGAAAGATGCAGGACTGGCCTAAGCAAAAGAGCAGCATTTTTAAACTTAATTTCCTTTTGAAAGGAGGGACCGAAAGGCAAGAAACTGTAAGCCCACTTTGGGGAGGGGGGGGATCCTAAATTATGCAGCACATGGGAAGATGCTACCAAAGACAGTGTGTACCAGTATGTGTGTCCTCACGCACCCACACCCCCAGTGGCCTCTTTTATTTCTGTTTAGAGGTTTCTGTTAAAAGCTGATGTGCTGTTCAATGAGGCTTACTCTTAGGAAGGTTTGTGCAGGATAACAGCCTTTAGAGACCAGTGACTCACCTTGCCATCCAAGGGAAGCAAAAGGCTTCTGGGGATATTTATCTGCTTCTAAAATCTCCTCCTTTCCACCAGGGAAACGGTCGTGGCTTCCTTCCGCCCTCATATTTTGGTTTAAAGTGTTCCCTGGGCTCACGTGGAAGTTATGGGCCCCATCAAAGCCTTCCCCAACCTTTGCCAAACATCGCTTTTGAATCTCGGGATGGAAACACCTCAATTCATCTCATAGCTTTATGTTTATGGTCCTTTCCTGATATATTACCCAGCAGAAATGAAGGGTGCAGATCACGCTTGCTATTTCTCCCTGTTTCATGGCATTTGAATAGAACAGTTATTGTTCACTGCCGATGCCGCTTTGCATTTTCCATTCCTGTCACTTTTCTGGAAGCTTCGAGTTGTACCGTTGACCCAAAGAGAGAATTTACAATAGAAATTATGGCATGAAATTGGTGGAGGTTTTTTTTTTTTTTTAACCCTTAGCTCTCTTGAGAGGAACCCGCTTTTGATGGAACCCATCTGCTCCAACAGCACCTTTCCCAGGGGAATACGGTGAGCAGTGCACTGCCACCTTGGGGGGGGGGCACATTTATGGGTAACAATTTGTTGGAACCAGAACCTCTCTCTTTAAGAGACAACCCTAATCCTGTGAGTGTGTGACCAAATTACAGCTAATAGGACAAAGATAATTTGTTGATTTCCAGTGGTAGCCAATGTCAAGCGGAAGACTTTGATTTCTAAGGAGTGATGAGTCAAATCAGGCATTTTTCAACTCTTTCTGACCCTCATCAAGCCATTTTCTGAATCAACAAATCGAAATCAGAACTGACTAGTTCCTTTCTTTCCTGCTGAGAAGTCCTTAGTATTGACTAGTGGTTTCCCATCTTTCAAAACCAGATGAAGTGTTTAAGCTGATACAGTTGTTTGGTACTCCCATTGAACACGCAGCCACCTATTCAAGTGACCAGTCCTATTTTAGAGATATGGTTCAGCACCATGGACAGCTTTTGGTCACAGTAAAAAACTGGACCAGATTCAATGACCCCACTGGAGGTGGAGCACTTGTTGAACTAGCCACCGGACTTCTCTGTGATAAAACACACACAGACAAAGGAACTTTGAAAATGAACCACAAGACTGTGGGTGATTCCTAGGGCTCTGCCCCCCCCCCCACACACACAACATTTGGAAATCAGCCCAGGAAATTCAGAAGACCATCACCCAGGGAGAAACCCAGATGAAAAATTCTCTTTTCAAGCAATGTGCTGAGGACTGCAGAGATCTCAACGGATGTAAAAGCTTTAAGCTGATTTTCACCCTACACTTCCCTTTGATGCCCACTCCAACAGAAGGATGAGTACAACCAGGGAGCCATGCAGGTGCTCTCCCTGCCAGTAAATGCTGTTAGTTAAACTCATGCCATCCTGAGCTCTCTCTCTCTCTCTCTCTCTCTCTCTCTCTCTCTCTCTGTGTGTGTGTGTGTGTGTGTGTGTGAGAGAGAGAGAGAGAGAGAGAGAGTTCTTGGGTGAGTTTCAGCAATGCTCTGTGCCAGCTAGCCCAACCTCTTCTAATAAGTCATTATAACATAATTAACACTTGTAAGTTACAATGGGAAGCATCTGGCCCTGATGCTTATTAAGAGCCAAGTGTTCGGAAGGAACAGAGTTCCCGGAGGGGGGACACGCAGAAGGTGTTCTGCAATACGGGGGAGGTTTTGTTCTGTCCGGAATTAGCAGAGTAGCACAGATGATGCTTTTCCAAGGGGAGATGTGGCAAATGGGTTCTCTAGGTGGAGAAATTCCTTGTGATTCTAATAAAGTTCTGAGGGTCTTCGTTATCATTTGGGTTGAGTGGGTGTGAAAAAGCAAGGAGGCTTTGACACTCTGTCCATTTCAGTTTTTTCCACTTTTTTTTAAAAAATCACACATTCAAAAATATAATCACATTCTCTTTCCTTTCCCCAGAAGAACACCTTGACAAATTTTAGGGAAATTCTTCAAAAAACAAACAAACAGAATTTAAATTCATCCCCCTCTCCTCCAGCCAAGATTACCAGGTAGCAGCTGTTACAAGCATGGAGAAAAAATATTTTCAACAAACAAATGGAAATAACATTTGCACCCATCTTTAAGGGGACCTTTCCCCAGTACCTTTCAGGTCACCAGCCTCCAGTGGGCATCTCAGTTTTTGACACCTGGGATATCTATCTATCTATCTATCTATCTATCTATCTATCTATCTATCTATCTATCTATCTATCTATCTATATCTATATCTATCTATCTATCTATCTATCTATCTATCTATCTATCTATCTATCTATCTATCTATCTATCTATCTATCTATCTATCTATCTATCTATCTATCTATCTATCTATCTATCTATCTATCTATCTATATATCCCGCAAAATTTATATCATGATTCATTGTGGGTGAGGTTGACTCCCACAGAGCAATCTTCACGTGAAGAAGAAGAAGGGGTTTCCCTCCCTGCTCTGTTTCCCTGAGAGCAAAAGGCTGTGAGATCCAACCTACCTCACCCCAACATTGCTTCTGTAACACCCTGTCTTATAGCATTTAATCTTTTTTCCTTTGTACAGTGACAGATTTGTTTTCTGGAAGGCGGCAGACTCACCTTCAATGGTGGTGTTCAAGCAAAGCTCGGCTGGCGATCGACTTGGGGCGCTTAAGCTGCAGATTTCATCACTGAGCGAGGGCTGGACTAGAGGACCTTTGGAGTTCCTTTCTAGAGCTCCACTCTAGAGATTTTTCAGTTTCACCTTAGGATCAGGTGCCTGTCCCCAACACATCCCTGCCAAAGAACGACCCACCAGGTTATCGGCAGAATCTGGCCACTGAAACACAGACAACATCTCTAGGCACACTCTCCTTTGATGTTGGATTGTTAAAACTCTTGGACATCGCGCCCGCTAAGGCGCAGCCACTTCAGAACATTTCTCTCCAAGCGCCCTCAGATAAATCTGCACTCGTCTCCTCTAAAGAGAGCTTTCCACAAAGGCTTACATTATGAACAGGCAATTTTGCTCATGTTGAGTGTTTTATTTGTGAAACCAGGCATCAGAGGAAAGAGGCCTGTAAAATGCTCTTAAGCTGTACTAGCCGAGTATCTTTAGGACTGCTCTCAAACTTGAGCGAAATGACAGCTGCTGAAACTCCACACTCTTCCAACTCTTCATGGGACCAATGCCGCAGGTGACATGGCCAGGATCTCACCCCACCGCCTGGCAATGGAGCTTGAAATGACTGGGCAGAAAGAGTTTCTAAAACCACACCTGTGAGCTTTTGTTCATCTGAACCTTCCCTTATGTTGGCTGCTACCTTGCCAATTCATTGCATGTGAGTAGAAGTGTGTGTCTAAACAGCTTCAGTGAATAACAATTAATCAACAGTCCATTGGTTGAACTGCGAGGGAGGGAATCGTTTCTCAACATGTGAAAACATTCTTAAAGTGAAAATGTTTGACTTTGTTTTCAGGAAACACTGAAAGAACTGGGCATTATTTAGCCTTGAGGAAAGAAGGTTGAGGAGAGATAAGAGAACTTTTCAAAACCTGGAAAGGGTGTCCTACAGAGGAGGGGCAGAATCTGTGTTCAATCATACCAGAGTGCAGGACACATAATAATGGGCTCAAGCTAAAGAAGCCATAGGTTAGGATCAGGAAAAACTTCCAAACTGTTAGAGCAGTATGGCAATGGAACTCATGACATCAAGAGGTGGTGAGTGCTCCAGCACTGTGGAGGCATTCAAGAGAAAATGAGACAACCATCTGCCAGATCAGCTTTGATTTTGAGTTAGACTTGATGGTCTTCTGGTCCCCTTCAAATTCAATTATCTACGGTTCTATGAATTTTCTTTTAGTTCAGTTGGAATTTTCTCATCAGCCTTGCTTTAATAATGTTCTCTTAAGTGGCCAGAATCCTAGTGGTGTTTGTGTAAGTTTTGTAACAAAATTTAAAAGGCTGAAACCTTTTAGCATCTGAAAGACTAAGCACTGCATTTTAATGCAAGCTTTCCTGGACCTTCTGCACCCACTTCTTCACTGGGAGAAGAAGATCCATGAAAGCATGGATTAAAACACAACAGTTCACATTTAAGTGGCCACAATGTTTTTGTCTTTTTCATTTTTGTCTTCTTAATTTCTGTTTTGGTTTTGCCTGATGTGGTTGCACAACATGGTGACCTCAAAAACTGAGACTTCTCTTGGGTTTCCCCAAGAGAAGTAGCTGTGAACATAAGAAAATAAGAAGAGCCATTCTGGATCAGGCCAAAGGCCCATCTAGTCCAGCTTCCTGTATCTCACAGTGGCCCCACCAAATGCATCTGGGAGTGCATGAGACTACATCTCTGTCTCCTGATATCACTCCCCTGCATCTGGCCCTTGAAGTACCCTGGTTTTAAGCCTGAAGATTACATATCTCCATCATGGTTTGTCACCTGGGATGGACTTTTCCTCCAGGAATCTGTCCAATCCCCTTTTGAAGGCATCCAGGCCAGATGCCATCCCCACCTCCTGTGGCAGGGAGTTCCACAGACTAACAACATGCTAAGTTAAAAAAAAATTCTTTTGGCTGTCATCACTCTCCCAACCCTCAATTTGAGTGGATTTTCTGGTATTTTGTGAGGGGGAGAAGAGTGTCCCTCTCTCTACTTTACTCATGTCCTGCATTATTTTGTACGTCTCAATCATATTCCCCCTCAGGTGCCTTTTTTCCAGGCTAAAGAGCCCCACATGCTGTAGCTTTTCCTCATAAGGAAGGTCCCGCAGCCCAGTAATCAATCATTTTAGTCACTCTCTTCTGCATCTTTTCCAGTTCCACTATGTCTTTTTGAGTGTGTTTCAACATGCATATAACACACACACACACACACACACACCCACCACACACACACAGCGGGGGGGAGGAAGAGAGAGGGAGAGAGAGGGAGAAAAACACAACATGAAGCAATTAATTAAAACAGGGAAGGAAAGAGGGGATCATGATAGATGGGAAGAAACAGAAGTAATTTTATAAGGAAGACCATCATAAACCCATCAAAACTGCTTTAAAAACTTGGTCTGAAGTGAAAACCCATTCCTCAAAGGGGGAAAATATAGATTATGGTACAGGTTTGTTTGTTTGCTTATAATAAATAAATTTGTCTGTTTGCTTGCTTGCTTGTTTTGCTCCATTGTTATGTACGACATTTGGTATGCAAAAAAAGATTTCAAAAGCCATGAGAGGTACTTTGTAGAATCCTGGGGTGGATATTTTACTTCCCATCTACCTGGGGAGCCAACTATGTGTTCATCCATAGTAGAGGCTCTCAGAGAACAAGGGAGTGTGTGTGTCTTTTCTCCCTAAAGTGGGAATTATATAAATCTGAATTTTATCTTGAAGAACTGAGTTGGGGAAATGATCCAGCTGTTACAAAGACAACAGATGTCTTTGGAATGCCTTCGCTTTCTATGCAAGAGAGAGCATGGCCCACCAGTATTGAAGATGTATTTCTTGGCTGTTGACCACTAGCTCTTGGACCTAAGCCAGCTCTCCCAAACAATGTGGGAATTCAGCAGCGACAACACCCAAGGCACAACTCAGAAAGGACGGTTGGTGCCCTCCATGCTGTGAAGATTGCTCCTTCCAGGGATCCTGTTTGGATAAAGGTATTTGCAGTATATAAATGCTTCAAATAAATAAATAAATAAATAAATAAATCCCACAGCAGAAATTAAAAGAGTAGAGCAGTTTGTGATTTGTTGTGGGGTCCCCCCTCCCCGACTGAAACAGCTGCATGAAAGCAAGCAAATGGGAGTATTGAACGAGTGATGCCTTAGCACTGGGACAGACACAGTGGCCTGCTTCTAGTAATCTGTCACTTCCTAAATCTTACATGTAACATGAGAAATGCACCATTCCCTTCCGTCTGTGCAGGAGCCTTTGGGTATAACCTAGTACAAAACTCTGCCCTGCTTCCAAAGCATTCAGCTTTCAAGGCTTAATCGAGCAATTAAGTCCGCCTTTCAAAGCAGACATTTCCAAATTGACGAAGTGCCGCGAGAGTCACAGAGCAAATGTGCAAAAGCTGCAGAGAGCCCATGTTTGTGGATCCGTTGCCAACGGAATGGAGAGGAGAGAGAAAAAAAACAGCAAACTCACCTAACTCTAGTTTTGTGTCCCGGCTTTGACACTCTTCCTACATTTTCATTTTATGCCAGATATTTGATCCCCTACCTGGCCTGCACGGGCGCTCCCATACATAAGATCCTGCCTTTCCTCCCCATTAGGCCTTTGCAGGACTACAAACCTGACTCTGAGTCTTCAGGGCAAGTCCCCTGACCTCAGACAAATTACTGCTGCAAAGTGATGTTTCAGTTTAAATTATTAAAAGGCCAGGCCGGCATCCCATCGCCAAGTCCTGAAGGCCTCGTAAACCCTTATTAAACATTCCTGTTTGCATGAAAGGTTACCCGTAGTCAATCCTGCAGCCCAGCTCAGTTTTTTTGCTCCATGGCGTGGAAGGGTTCGTGTGGTTAAAGAAAGGGACCAAGGCAGAGCAGAGTGCCCTGCTGCGTTAATAGACTTAATGAATGCCATCCATTTTAGCAAAGCCGTCATTACCTATTCCCTCTGGCTGGAAGCCCTCGAGCCAACAGAAACGGCAGATGAGGGGTAAAGGGAAGCTACTCTAAGGACGCTGCGCAACATCCACCAAAGTACAATGTCCAACCATAAATGTTATGTGATGGACATTTCTCCCTTCTTGGGAAGGGAGCAAAGCTATTGAGAAGATGTGTGTGTCAGTCAAAAAGAGAGTGGAGGGCAGGGCACAAATTTCTGTACGAGATGAAAACTTTGCCCAGGGAATCATGATGGGGAGCCATCGAACCAGCAGACTAGAAGTGCAGGTTCAGATTTCTCATTTCTTGGCAAGGCTGATTAGCAGAACTGTCCGGTCAAAAGATATTCTTCTAGCAACCACCAGCCAGGTACCCAGGGAGCACTCACTTTGTGGGTTTTCCACCCAAGAGGGCATGTCCAGTTGGGTCCTTCTATTTGGATTCATCCAAGTCTTCTAGAATGGAAAGGAAGATTTGGGTCTCTTGCTTTCTTTTATCATTTGCACTGTTTGCCCATGACATTAAAAGCCTGTGACATTTCTGATAATCCTTTTTTTAAAAGAGGAACTCGGCATTTCTGGCCTGCTCTGAACTTCAGAACTGGAAAGACCTTTAAGGGCCACAGCCAACTAAGGGGGGGGAGCCTTCCATTTTATTTGATTTTATGTGCCCTAAGCACATCCGATCTCGCCTGAATTCAGACGCTAAGCAGGGTAGGCCTTGGCTAGTACTTGGATGGGAGACCACCAGGGAATGCCAGGTGCTGTAGGTGCCTGGAGTAGGAACTGGCAAAACCACTCCAGCATTCCTGCCAAGAAAACTCCATGGACATGGGGTCATGGAGAGTCAGTCACGACTGTAATGACACAACACACGTACACACACAATGAAGAAGAAGCAAAGAAGGGGCATTCCTAAGATGTTTAGACAGCCACCTGGCAGATATCCTCTGATTTGTATTCCTTCCCTGAGGATGGAGTTGCATATGATGGTCTCTTAGGCCCCTTCCAACTTCATGATCCTAGGATTCTGTGAAGGGCACATTTCTTCCAGCAAAAGGACATCATCTGATGGGTGGGCAGCTCCTGGCTTCCAGATGTTTTGGCATGTCACACATCTGGTCATGCTGGAGAAGGCTGCCAAAGCTGGCCTCTGCCTTTGCTGAAGGCCATCTTTCCCATCTTTTAGGCCAGTGCTTGTGTCCTGTTTCAAGCCTCTTTGTCTTATTTCATTGTCAGCTACTTTGAGTCCCAGTCTCGAAAGAAAGATGTGGGGGCAGGGGGTCTAATGGGAGAAAGAGATAAAAATAAATCCAGACCCACCCCCTGTCATTTCAGAGGCTCCTCCACACCAAGGCAGTATGGAGCCGCATGGAGAAGGTCCAACTCAGATGGTCCCAGCTGTGTGGAGTTCCTAGTAATCCTCGGAGGCATTGCAACGTGATACCCATGTTATAATTCCTCCCCAGGAGAGAGTTTGTTTAATCTGACTTTCTTAATGCATGTTTCCCTGTGTCTTGTTTGACAGCCCTGCCGCTGAAATATCCTTACACTTAACTGGCAGCTTCCAACAGCCAAAGTAATTTGCTTCAATAATTTATTGATGCGCAAAACCAGTCGGGAAAGCTGTGAGGCCTGTTCGCTGGGCCACCATTTAATCCATCCCCTTTGGGACGACAAAAGCACTTAGGTGCACTCTCTGCCTGGCTGGCAGTTTGGCTGGCGTTCCCTGGAGGAGGTGGTTTTGCTACCAAAAAAAGAGCCAGGTCCTAGCCTTGCCTGCCTTCTCTCGAGGTTTCATTATGGATGCATTTAATATGGAAAGTTAATGGTGATGGGTTTATAGCGCTTCTTACATAAGAGACATGCTACGCAAAGGCATCCAGAGAGGCATTTGGCATCTGAACTCGCCACATGAATGAGCCCTCTTGGCTTCATTATTGTTTTGGGCATTTTTTTTAAATTCCACTCGTTTCTTTTGCAGATGAAGCCAAACAAAGGAAGGAATAGGGGGAAACCAAGGGAACAAAAATGGCCTTAGTGACGGGTGCATTTCTATAACGCCCAACTGCTTCCCCTTTGCAACTGTGTCCTGATGCCCAAAGAAAGGGCACAGATTGTCTGGTCAGAATCCAGACATGTTTGCACCAGGTTCCATGAGCCTCTTTGTCGCATTGTCAGCTTTCTGTGGTGGCTTCCTTCCGAAGAACTGAGCCAAAGTGGCCCCAAAGCAGGGAGTTCTGTGATGGAGGTTCCTAGATGGCATGGGGGTTGGACTAGATGGCCCTTGAGGTCTCTTCCAACTCTAGGATTCTATGATTCTATGATCACCACCGCTGGAGATGGGCACGAAATGAAAAAAATTGTTCCGTTATTCGTTACTCGTTTTGTTACGTAACAAAATGAGTAACGAAAATTGTGATGAAATTGGAACAAACCAAACAGAACCAGGAAAATTAGGTTCATTACGTTTCGTTTTCATGAATGGCGACATGCAATGAAATGAGCTGTTTTTAAATGTTAAAAAACGTCCTGAATATCCATAAAAACCCAGCAATAATTATTTATTCTGCCTAATATTACCTACCAGGGGGGTTGGGATCCTTAAAACGTGCATTTATGTCTTTTCTCAGATTGCTGTATTTTTTTTCCTTTAAGGGGAGTTAGGTAGGGGACATCGAGCCAAAATGGCTCCCAGATGCCTAATATTGATTTCTTGGGTATTAAAACACCCTGGACATCTGTAAAAACACAGTGATAATTATTTGAAATTATTACCTACCAGGGGGTTGAGGTCCTTAAAACGTTTGTTTTTGTCTTTCTCCCATCGTGATGTATTTTTTCTTTTAACTTTAAGGGTGACACAAAATGGATTCCAGCCACAAGATGGATGCAAGCCATGTGATGGGATCATGTAAATTCCTGGACAATTTCAACCAATAGCATGCCCAGGTTGCAGACTGGGTAGGTGTGGCAGCCACAAAGGGCATAAAAAGCTTTGGCAGCCCCCATCCTCCTTGCAGTCTCCAGTGGGATTTAGGGTGGGATTGCTGTCTCTGCGACTTGTTACTTTAGGCCAGGCAGGCAGGTGTGTCTCTCTGTGTTCCTGCTGGCTGCAGCCTGGCTCTTAGGGGAGAGAAAGAAGAGATTTCTCTTACAGCCTCCCTTTGTGCGTGCATACCTCTCGGTGAGTACCCTCCCCTGCCCCACAGTGCAGTCACTTTGCGGCTGCCTTACACCCTGGGCAACACCCACCGCTGCCTTTGCAGCCTCCCTGTGAACCTAGTCTACACTGTGTCTCTGCCAGCATCATTTTTTTAGGGTTTTCCCTCTGGCCTGAGGCGTTGGGGGACACCTGTGCACGGAAATGCTTTAAGTCGCACAAAAAGCGGGTAAAAATGAAAAACGAAAAATGAAAAAAACAAAATGAAATGTTTTCAAAAAATTCAAAAAAAACCCCCAAAAACAGACCTGCAATGAAAAACAAAACAAAACAAAACGTCATTTTTTCGATTCGTGCCCATCTCCAACCACCGCCACTCTGGGCAAGTAAATGCCACGGTTTAATGAATCATAGAATCATAGAATCATAGAGTTGGAAGAGACCTCAAGGGCCATCTTTTCCAACCCCCTGCCAGGCAGGAACCCCCATCACAATATTTCCAACACCGAGTGAGGGAATGCTCTCCCATGATCTGTGCTGAGCGCCTGACCACGCAGCTCCAGTGGTTGGCTCTAACTTAAATTGCAGCAGAAAACGCAAACGGAAGTACACCATTTCTTTCTGGAGAAATTTAATAATTTCTTGAGCCATTTTTTTTTTACTCCTCTCTGTCTGTGGATAGAGAATGGGTACGAGGTTGGCTTTCTGCAGTTTTCTTTGTCAAAACCAGGAAATCCTTTGGATATCCATCATGTCCTTTCCCCCCCAATCCTAAGAGATTTCCGTGAGCTGTGAAAGAAGCCCATTTTTATGTTCAGAAGGGCCAGTCATCAAACGTACCGCTCTGCTTGCAGGCTTGCCTCGGAGGGCTGGGAAGCTTTGCCTCCCTCCGGGAATGGCACGAGATGGGACCTGATCTCGCACAAGAAGGGATGGGGGAGAAGAGTGGGCTATATAACCCTCTCCCTCCCAGGTGCTGTTCTCTTTTGTCAAACAGCCCCCCCCCCAGTCATCAGTGTGAGTGTAACTAAGTGGTTCTCAACCTGTGGCTCCCCAGATGTTCCTAGACTGCAACTCCCAGAAGTCTTCGATGCTAGCTGAGCTGGCTAGGATTTCTGGGAGTTGCAGTCCAGGAACATCTGGGGACCCACAGGTTGAGAACCACTGGTGTAACTGGTTGCCTTTTTGGGCCGGATAGGAATGTTTGCCTCCAGTCAAAAATTAGAGATTGGTGGTGTGTGGGGGGGCGGCGGGGGGTTGTTTGTTTGTTTGTTTCACCAATCCCAAACTGACTGAGCAGGGGGTTTTTCCTCCTCATCTTAGGAGTCAAGAACTCAGGAACTTTTGGATATATGGAATGGTGAGTTCGGTCACACTGGCAGGTAGTGCAAAAGAAAAGATCTCAGTGAGTCCACGCAAAAAAAAATGTGATCCTACCCCATCCAACTTTATGATGCTGTGAATCGTGAGAGTCAGTGTCATGGGAAGGATGCGCTGGGAATCCTCACAGGTCAAAGAGTTTGGCTGCCTGGGGGGGGGGTTGGACTTTTCACTGGCCCCTGAAACCAAATGGGGCATACCGTATTGGATGCATCCAGTTAAGATGGCGTGGTGGTTTACTTCATAGTTAAACCTGTCAATAAAGTGTGGCCCAATTCACCCCATCATCTGTGTCTCGCCTAGTTATTCCAGGATGGGAGGACACAGCAAATGAATTTTCAAGCTCAGGAGGTATGAAATGTTCCTGCTGCAATCACCAGATGTTTCCAGCCCATACGGGATTTCTTCTTCTGACAATGGGTTCTCTATAATGTACGGTTTGGTGGTGATTAGCACAGCTTCTTTTGATTCTGATTTCTGCTTTTGCTTCTGCTTTGCTTTGCTGCTGTTGCAGTCTTGCAGATGGAAGTCTGTTCTGAATGAGGTGCGGTGAGCAGATACTGCATAGTTTGCTAAAAGAATTAAACATGGAATATATATACTGGGTTGGGAGGGTGAAGAAAAGGGGGAAAGTCAGACCTTTTCTCTGTAAAAATGTCTTTTGAGAAATTTCATCTGGCCTCTAATCATTTTGTGTGTGCGCGTGTCCTGAGGACCAGGCAGAATGCACAAAGGAAGATTAGCGCAGCCAATTATTATTCTTGGGATTTGACAATGGAGAATCTGTTTAAACTTTCTATAAATACTAAGGTAAATGCATTAACCTTATCTTGATCCTCAATTGTAATTACATGAAGTCTGGCTCCTGAGAAAATTAGTACATTAATAACAATTTTGTTCCTATAATTACTATCATTTTTTTAAAAAAAAAAATCTTCAGGCTGTTTCCTAATTCCCTGCCTGGCTTTAGATAATTTCCTCTGTGAGATGGTGACAATTTCTTTGACTTCTCTGGGGCAGAAAGCATTGATCAACCTACGTAATCCATTGCAAAAAAGCTATTATTTACTTGAAATGGCAATGATAGCTCTCACTTGGTTTTTTGCTGTGTTTGAATAAGCCTGAGACAAGTTGAAGTACAGTTTATACAAACTTGAATTATTAAATAAATAAACTTTTCAACATTATTGATTCTTGACTCAATAAGGATCAACCGTTCATTCAGGGAATGTCTTAGTATATTGCAGAAATACAGAAAAATGGAGCCTGCCCATGACGGGAGCTTAACACAGCCTAATTTATCTTATTTTCCATACACTGGGGCCTCTGAGCTGGCTGAAAGAATATGGGCATGTTGGCTGTCAGAATTTTGGTTCTGTGTAATAAAACTGGGAGTTTTGCAAGAAAAGCCCCTCTCATGTCCATCAAGGGTGGCCAGATACCCATCAACAGCAAGGAGATATACCTCGGGGGAGAAACACAGATTCAGTTTGAGGGCCATGAACAACTCACTGGTCGCATGCCGTCCACCCACCTCTGGTGTGTATCTACACACAAAGAATTTGCTGCATGGCCTCAGCACCGCTCCCTAATTGTTTTGCCATGAGAAAGAATAACTGTACTTCTTTATAAAAGGTGCTTACTTATTGTTCCATTGTTGAGGGGTTTATTTTAGCTTCTTCAATCGTTTTGCATTACCCTAAGTACACATAATGTGAGAAAGAGCTCAGCCAATGCATAACCCCCTTGTCTGATGCATTTATTTTTAGCACATCAGCGAAGAGCCCTTGAATGTGAACCTACCAAAAAGCCGAGAGAGCATCAGTTCACCTCCGGAATGTAGCTGTCAAATGTGCAAATGGCCCTACGTTCCCAGGTTCAAGTACACTCAGTGGAGCAACGTCAGGACTGAACAGGGAGTCGGAGACGTTCCCTGAAGATCAGCTTTTTTAAAAAAAAAATAAGACATCAACAGAGCGGAGCCTAACAAAACAAATCACAAGGAATAAAACAAGAGAAGCACCATCAATAACATGGATTGTTCCTGGGAAAGGATCCAAGCTAGGCCGGTGGGAAATATTCCGTTGCTCAAGATGTTGATAGCTTTTCTCAGCTTTCAGCAGAGCCGAGCTCTGTTGCTTAGAGTAAAAGCTCCCTCTCCAGAAAGCAAGACAGAATTGCTTGGGGGAACCGTTCCTACATTGCCGTCCCAGGGCCGAAATGACTATGCAAGACATTACCATTTCGGCTGAACATCAGGCCAGGTTTTATTCACCATCACACATAATCAAACGTCAGCAAACGTCATCCGGCGTCACCAGCAATTCCACGAGGAGCGGACAGACGTAGTGCAGCTATGAGGTGGGTCCAGGGGGCTGTCTGGAGACACACACACACACACCCAATGCTTTGCAGGTTATGGCAAGTTGTTAGTGCCAAAGGGTGCCACTCCGTGAAGAAGTGTCCCCCCCTTATCCCAAATGAGCTATATTACCCCGCTGAGCGGCTGGGTGCCATCACATGACCGATCCCCCATCCCTCGGAAGTAACCATAACTAGACATGGGCACAACTAGGCGAAATTCTCATTTCCGTTTTCGGTTCTCGTTATCATTACGTAACGGGTAACGGTAACGAGAATTACTCCGCTCCAACTCGAACTTGAACCGAAAAAGAAAAATTGGGTCTGATTTTTCGTTGTCGTTCATGGCATCGCGGCGATCGCGCGATGCCAAGCAGCACAGAAAAAAAGTTTTAAAAATAATTTTAAACCCCCCCGATTTCCGGCCAAAAAAGCAGGCGAAAATATGCCTGCCTCAGTGAGGGCACCTACCAGAGAGGGGTGGTTTCCCCCTCTCCTGTCCTGGGCTGCTGGTACCAGGCTGGGGGGGGGCATCCTCATCATCTCCATTTGCCATGCGGTGGGGGGGATCCAAAATGGCGTCCGCAATATTTATTTTTAAATCGTGGTCTCAAAACCCGCCAAAGCACCACAGAAACATTTGAAAATTAGGTATTTTAAATGCCTGATTTTTATAGTAGCAGCAGTGGGTTTTTCTTGCAATAAAACGTCTCCATTGATTTTATTTTATTTTTATTTTTATTTTTATTTTTTTACACCTGCGCATGTGCAATGCTGGGCTGGCCATGGGATGGGACCATGCAAATGTTTGGACCCATTCCACCAATCGCATGGCCAGGTTTTGACTGAGACATCTGGGTGTGCCAGAGAGGGCATTAAAAGTCCACAAACCCTAAGGCTAGCCCTTACCCTAACCCCAACCCTAACCCAGATCCGTACGCAAGTACACTTTCCTTCTTAGTGGGTCCCAGGCACCCAGAGAGGTGCCTCCCACAGCCCACTATCCCCTATCCCATTCCCTAACCTGTACGTCAGTACGATAGTACACTCCCCTTCTTAGTGAGTCAAAGTGAGGCCCCCAGAGAGGTGCCTCTGCCACCCCACCCTAACATAATGTAATGTAAATGTATGGTACGCGGCGGCTCTGCGAAACGCTTCCCTTCTTAGTGGGTCAGACGTCAGAGAAGCACCCAGAGAGGTGCCTCCCAGAGCCCACTTACCCCAACCCCAACCCCAACCCAAATGACAAACGACAAACGGAAACGACAAATTTTTGAAAATTTCCTCGACAAACGGAAACGAGCCGAAACGGACCCGTCCCGACAATCGAAAACTCGAAATGTCATTTTTCCTGGTTGTACCCATCTCTAATCATAACCCATGACCCGGATGCTGTAACCTCCTGATCTGCAATGCCCGGTTCAGGAGTTTATAGCTAGTTGTTAAATATGCTCACTGCCTGCTTACGTGAATGCCGCCCTACCTGCCCTACCCCTATACCTGGCCCTACAACCACCCCCAAGGTATCAGAACGGGAGAGGCAAAAAAAAACCCTACCCCCTTGCCAATCTGGGCTAAAGGCAAAAATTCCTATCCGGTCCCAAACAGCGACCAGCAAGCTCGCTCTGAACCAATTAAAGGGTGAGTGGGTGGGTGGGTGCCGAACTGAATGAGGCCGAGAAGATGGCAACGGGGCTATATAAAGCCCTGGCCAGTCTTGCAATGCTCCCAGGTCTCGGGAGGACAAGAAATCCTGTCTCGCGATATTCCAGCCCGGGAGCGGCAAAGGGGCCCTCCCAGCACAGCCGCACCGTGGAGCGGACCTTAGAGTTGCCATATTTTTAAAACTAGCCCTGCACCTGTGCTCGTAAGAGTCAGTTTGTGTGCACAACTCATGCAATACACAAATGCCAGCACCCCCTGTGCAGCAAAAGGAAGGGAAGTAATGGTAAATGGGAAGTAATGGTAAATTCCAACATCCTGCCCTCTGCTCCGACCCTACAAGTGTCCCAAAGGAGAGGCAGGAGACCAGTTAGAGGGTTCTCCTGAACTCTCATTCATCAGCAACTGGTTTGTCTAAATATCACATCAACCAAGAATTGCCCCTAGACTCTTGAACTTCTTTAAGTGGATTGATGGGAAGGAAAAGGACAGGAGTTTGAAATCACATCCCCCAAGGTAGCATATAGAATTGGGACATGCCACTGGTGTTGGGTCCCCAGGTATTCTCGGATTGCAACTCCCAGGAAGCAAGGGAGTGTTTCAGAGGGAACTGAGTGATGGCTTTGGCCCAGGGTCCCAGCTTTTCAGCCTTGATAGACAATGGCCAGAGTTCCCTCTGCAGAAGCAGCTGGGGCAAATGGGCAGGAAGCTGAGCCATGCATGACTAAGCATACCACTGGCCCCTGAGCCGATTCCTCCAGTGGCCTCTGCCATTGGCACTTCGTGGGCATAAATACAGAACATTCCAGGGGTCAAAACCTCTAACTAGGATATGGGGAACTCAAAAACTTGATCCCTTTTTGCCTCTGACTATTCCCCCTGTGTTGATTCCTCCAGAAATTCATTTTGGATCCCACACTTCCCTTGGGCCAGTGTCCGGTTTACATGGCACTTTCCAAGAAAACTGTCAATGTGCAGAAGCACCAAGCGTCCCTTAATGCTTCTACACATGCCTGGATTGTCTAGAGACCCATAAAGGGATTGCTTTGCAGGAAAGTTCTCCCATATTAAATGAAATGGTGCTAATTGAAGCAAGGGTGATTTCCTCTGTATTTGTTTTTTTTTCCCCCATAACTGTGTCCCACCAAGGTGTAATTTACAGAGACCCGCACAATCGTTATGTTTGCAGAAATCTTTCCTTGCTGGGACCCTCCTCTGTCTCCCCGGCATACTCCCAGTGGAAATTCTTATCACTAAGACTTGATTATGTTGGACGGAAGGTATAATATCCAGGGTAGCAGCAAAAGAAATAAAACGCTAATTAAAATTCTGCTGGAGTGAGCAAATTGCCTACAAATGAGGTCGTTCGTGGAAGAACAAAGCACCAATTCCAAAACATTCTCTCCCTCTGTGCTCCCCCCCCCTCCTTCCTTGCCCGAGCTCAACCTTTAAAAGGAGAAGGGAGACCCCACTCCAGGCCTGACCCTTTTGAGAAGAGAGCTTGCATTGGAAGAGCCTGTGTTTCAGCTCTCCTTTCATTTTCTGAGTCCTTAAAAAGAACAACACAGTTTTCGCTTCCCCTTAAAAAGCCAAGATTTTTAAAAATCAGGCTGGTTTCCTACTGGCAACATGGTGAAGGAAATGTGTAAAATGCACACATCGCTTTAGGTAGCATGGGATTGCAGTAGGGTTTTTTTTTTTTTTTAGACTCCCTCAATGCTTTTCTTTCATGTCAATGGTTTTATCAAGTTTATCAAATGTAAAATTGGAGTCTTTTGGGGGAAAGTCTATTCTACAAGGAGTTGTCCATGGTATGTGTGCGATAAAGCTGATGGTTGGTATCTCCAGTGTCGGTGAGCTCCTAAATACTGTAGATTCGGGGTTCTTGACTGAACTTTTCAGGTGCTGTCCATGGTGCTGAATGCTAGTCCTGAAAGAGAGTCAGGACCTTGGAGAGCTCCTTGAGTGCTCTTAGAGTGCTCTTAGAGTGGCAAAAGGCTAGCCCAACGTGTGTCCTGGCTTAACCCCACCGCATGTCAAAGCAGCAAGGGATTTAGACTCCCGATTCAAGGGAGGCAAAGGATCTGTGAAATCGGAATATTCAAAGGAGAAAATCCGGGAGATCAAAATTACTTAAATTCAATTTCTTTGGCTGCATTCTTGAATGATCACAAGGACATAGAGGAGGAGACAGACCGGGTGGGGACAACACTGATGTACAGGAGGGAGATTTCCACTGCTATCATGACCAAGCATCTGACCCTAACCCAGGCATGTCCAAAGTCAGGCCCGTTTGCAAATTTCGAGTGGCCCGCAGCCTCTTCTGCCCACTGACTCAGAATGTCACTCATCCCCAGCAGCTGCCATCTCCCCATACTGGATGGAGACATCAGCTTGCAGTTTTATGATTTGCCTGCCCTCCCTGCCTCTGTCCATCCCCCCAGCCACCTGCCTAGCCTACCGTTGATGCAGCATCCTCCCTGCCTCCTTGCATGTTATAGAGCAGGCATGTCCAAACTTCAGCCCTCCTGATGTTTTGGACCATAACTCCCAGAATTCTAAGCTTAGATTGCCAATGACAAAGGACTATGGGAGTTGCGGTCCAAAACATCTGGAGGGACAAAGTTTGGACATGCCTGTTATAGAGACTTGTCCAAACTCCGACCCAGGGACAAATGTGGCTGAATGGTCAGCCCCCACATATTTTTCACCTCACCTAATCTGGCCCTCCTAGCAAAAACTTTGGACACCCCTGCCCTAACCCAATCCTGGAGAGCTGGAAAAGTGTGTCTTTTGGCCCTCAAAAGTACCAACATAGATGCACTTTCCTTTCTCAGACTTCTGTGAGACTTCACTACTTCTTATGAGCCACAGCCACAGAATATGCCTTCAGAAATTAATATGTTTGTAATTAGTATGTTTGTAATATTTTCCCTTCCAACAAAGCAGGCACAGAAGGTTGAAAACACAAATAGCTTTGAATAGCTGGAGAGGAGAGGGTTTATTGCTCCTGCATCTCCATGGCAGCTCAACAGCAGAGGAGGAGGAGGGGGGGGGAGAGAGACTTTCATTTTGAGCATCGTATTTGGCTGCAGAACTGGGAATAATCAGGAGGAGATTAGATGCATTAAGACCCAGCAGGAACCATCATTGATTTCGAGAAGATGGGCAACATAAACCAGAACATGGAAGTCAATAGGCTTGAAATGGAACACGGAGCGTAAGGCCCAGCGGTTGCATCTGTGTGCAGGAAAGGCTGAGCCGTGCTTCGACAGCCATAAGCTCCTTCCCCCAATGTGTGAGAGGACATGCCAGAGGGCTTCCAGCCAAGGGATGGATTCTAGGACACAGCAATGGTGACCCTTTGAGTCAACTGTGCCCAGTTCTGCACACCACAATTTAAAGAGGATGTAGACAACATTGAGCAGGTCCAGAGGAGGGCAACCAGGACAGATAAAGGTGTGGAAGAAATGTGTTACGAGGAGCAGCTTAGGGAGCTGGGAGCGTTGAGCCTTACAAAATGAAGTTTTAGCGGGGATATGAGAGCCACGTTTAGATAGTTGAAAGGATGTCATATCAAAGAGACCTCAAGGGCCATCCAGTCCAACCCCCTGCCATGCAGGAACCCCCATCACAGTATTTCCGACAGATGGCCATCCAGCATCTGCTTAAAAACCTCCAAGGAAGGAGACTCCACCACCCTTTGTGGCAGCATTTTCCACTGCCAAACAGCTCTAACCATGATGAAGTTCTTCCTAATGTTCAAATGGGATCTCTTTTCCTGTAGTTTGAGACCATTGCCCCAAGTCCTAGTCTCTGAAGCCATGGAAAACAAACCAGTTCCCTCTTCAATGTGACATCCTTTCAAATATTTAAACACAGCTATCATATCCCTTCTCAGCCTTCTTTTAGAAATGCTAAACATTTGCAACTCCTTGAGCCATTCCTTGTAAGACATTTCTTCCAGACCCTCAATCATCTTGGTCGCCCTCCTCTGGACCTGTTCAAAATTGCCAACATCCTTTTTAAATTGAGGTGCACAGAACTGGACACAGATCCGGGCTTGGGATCTGTGCAGACAAAAGCAATTCATTGTGATATGTGTGTCCCTTCCCCGGTGTTTCATACTATCCCCTGAAGCCTTTCCAGTGTTAGGGTGGCTCTTGGTGGCATTGAACAAACTGCCTCCCTCTGCCACTGAGTGTCTCCAATAAGCTTACCTCCTGCTAGCTAGCCAAGAAGGAAAATCTCCAGGGAGACATACAGCCAAGCTCACAAAAGAATTATGTTAGCTGTTGGATTGAGAAGAGGGCTTGGCTGGGATACAATATGCCAGAGAGAACCGTAATTCCTCTCTGCCTGGAAATGGACTGGCTGAGCGGCTGTCCGGCCAAGTTGAGAGACAGATATCTGATGGTTAAGGGAGAAGGGTTGGTACAAAATCTGCCTGGGAATTATTTCCTAGCTCTCAGAACACCAGCTGAGGATTCAGGGGATGGCTGTGCTTTCCTTTTGTCTCTAAGGGCGTTTATACATGACCCCTAAGCTCCGCTGCAAATGGCTGCAAGGTCCGGATCTTTAAAAAGTTTACCCACCAGCTCCAGACTTTGCAGACAATTAAGTGCAACCCCGCCCACTTAGCGCGACAAAACAGCAGTTTTCTTGTACCTGCTTTTTGGATGTGACAAATATTTGATCCGGTGTAAGGATAGTGAGTGCGGGGCTCTCATGGCTTCTGTTTGTTCTTTTTCTGCCCCTTTAAGAGATCTGAATGCTGCCAGGAACAAAACAGAGGTAAACCGGCATTCTTTTCTTCCTTTTTTCTCCCTCCCTCACTCAGCCAGCAACCAGGAAGTGCGGAGGGGGTGGGGGACAGAGGAAGAGTGAGGAACCCCTAAGATCTCTGGTCTGAATTTAAGTGGCCAGCGGATCTTAGGGGTCGTGTAAAAAGGCCCTAAGTCTAGGGACAAATCTTCAGAAACAATGCTGGAGAAAGAGAATATCTTGGGGGGGGGGTTGTGTGTGAGAGAGAGGTATTTGTATCTTTTCCCACCCATTCCCAGCTGGAATCAAATCTCAGTGGCTCAATGGACAGGTGCTTAAAGTGTACTAATGCTGTAAGATACCCCTCAATTCCCTGTTTGCAAACTGATTATATTTTAATTGTAAAGGTTAAAAGGTAAACTTTCCCACACACACATGCGTGCTAGTCGTGTCTGACTCTAGGGGCGGTGTTCATCTCCAAAGAGCCCGTGCTGTGCAAGTCCATGGCTACGTGGCCGGCAGGGCTGCAAGGAAACACTGCTTTACCTTCCTGCTTTTATACAGCAGTACCTATTTGTCTAATTGCATTTTTACATGCTTTCCAACTGCTAGCTTGGCAGGAGCTGGGGTGATCAGTGGGACCTCGCTCTGCTGCGTGGCACCCGGGATTCGAACCGCTGGGCTGCTGACTTTGCAGCCAACTGTTCCAGCTCTCTAGTCCACTGAGCCACCAAACTCAGTTTGGTAATGTACTGGACTATATAATGTACTGGACTGTATATTGTCCCTCTTTACTGTAAGCCAGCTTGGATCCTTTTCCAAGGAGAAAAGCGGGGTAAAAATACTCAAAAATAAATAAAAAAAATAAATACTGTGGTTGCAGGATGCTGGCATTCAAAAATGATGACAATTTTTGGATGGGAGGCCTCCTTAGATAAGTCCCATGGGTGATTGTACCCAGCCAGAGATAAACAATTAGGGATCACACAAAAAAAGAGAGGCATTGTGCTTTTACAATAATTTTTGGAGAGATAGAAATGACAAAAAGAATCTTCGAATTTTCTGCACTATGAAAATATTAAAGGAATTGGGATTAATTAGGAATATATGTGTTCTAGAATCATACAACCATACAGTCATAGAATCATAGAGTTGAAGACATTTCAAGCCAATCAAGGCAGGGCCATAAAATAACAGATGGAGATGCACTGCAGATGGGTGTCGTGCGTTTCTTAAACTGTTCATCAGCAAGCTACTGAATACGGGCATTTAAACACAAGAAGTATTTGCTGCCATCTAAATAACAGTCCATGTTTGATTCAGCTGGAGCAATTATCAATTTTTGGCCTGTTCCCCACCACCACCACCACCACTTTCAAAAAGAAAGACTTGGTCACTATAGTTCTGTCACGGTAAAGCTTGGCTTTTCTCTTTCGAGGGGAAGCTAGTGAATGCATATAGATTTATGAATTTGCCATGCTTATAGAGGGCTGCCCCTCCTATTAAACAGCCAAAGACTTTTTTCCTGGTAAGAGTTCTGGAAGTTAAACTCTGAGAACATTTGTTTCTCAAGTTTGGGAACTTTTACTCTAGACTATCAAGGATCGTGCACAATGATCCTATTTAACCAATCATACTGTGCCGATCTCTGACATTCTAGAAGGCAACCAAGTGGAATAGAGATAAAAGGGTTTTCCCTTTTTTTTCAAAGAATGCCAAAAAGAAAGAGAATGAAAGAAGTGATGATAAGCTTTAAAATTGCCAGTAATATATGGGCAGGGGAAGGGGGGAAGGTGAGCCATTTTGACTGTGCGCAAGCCCAGCCACCAAAGCGAGGGGTTTATGGAAATTTCCAGGAATTAGTTAAGGAGGCAGTATTCTCTGTCAACTTAGCAGGCAGGTCTTTGCAGTGGAGCTTTAGATGTGTTTTGCATCCATTTGCATACTGAGCAAGCAAGCCTTGAGCCGAAACTGTCACTCAGACGGAAGGATGGGCTCATGAGAGATGCCGGATCCCATCCCATCCAATCAAAGAGGACAAGTCATCCTGACAAGGAGGGGACCGCGAGGAAGCTGAATTCTTCACCACAACAGTGAAGGGCAATTATTGGGTAGTTGCAAATTGTGTGTGTGGGGGGGGTTTACAGGTACAAGTCAGACCTTCTTTGTTTCTGAACCCAATCCGCACTACCTCCCCTAAAGTTCCTTCTCTCTGAGTCGCAGCAGGCACTGACACAGCAACATTAAATGCTGAAGGCAAAATGGGGTCCAAATAGGCCAATGGTGGAGAACATTTGCCACTCCAGATGTTTTGGACCACAATTCTCAGAATTCCCAGCCTAGATCAATATTGACTAACCTATGGCATGGGTGCCAAAGGTGGCACTCAGAGCCCTTTCTATGGGCACCCAACATCGCCCCTTCACAACCACCTGAATTAAGGTTAAATGGCTGTATTGGCACTTTGTGAACATTAGTGGGGTTTGAATCACAGTTTGGGCACTCTGTCTCTAAAAGGTTCACCATCACTCTCCTAGATCGCCAATGACAAAGGACTGTGGGAGTTGTGGTCCAAAACATCTGGAGTGCCGAAGGTTCGCCATCACTAAAACAGACAGTAGGGAGATACCCATCACAACCTTAACCACTGCTGCCGTTCAAGAATTCAAGACTAACACACAACAGTCAGCTTTCCTTTCTAACTGAAAACCTTGATAAATTCTATCTCTCTGGGTGTCATGGAGCAGCACATGGAATTTCCTCACAAAAAAATCACAAATTGAATTAGCTGCCCTAAACATCCAGGGGCTGCAACATTGAAAACATTGATTGGCAGGCCCAATTCAAAGCAGGAAAGTCTTCACTTGCCCAGCTCTTGAGATGCAGTCCGTGCTAAATACATCCACACACCCTTGAAGGCAGGAGCTGCCCAAATCTCAGCCAAGGGATATATGTATGCCAATGTGTTTCCTTGCTCCCATGTTGGTTTAATTTAATGCCCAGGCAGAATGCAAAGCAAATATTTATGGGGAAAGATAAATAACCTTTAAATTAAAGCCTAGTTATTATCATTACATATTTATAAGCCTTCTGGATGAGGAAAAGAAATGGGTGTTTGCGTATCTCAATGATTTAATCACACACAGCCCAAACTAATCCTTGGGATGTCTTTATAAGTTTATTGACCTCCCAAGATTCCAGCTCTCATGGCCTCCACAGATGGAATATTTTTTTAGTAGATAGGATCACAGAACTGGGGAAAGGGTTTCAAATAGAGGTGGGCATGAATTAAAAAAAAACAAATTGGGAAATAATCAAAAACTACTAATTTGTTGATGGGCATCCATCAGAAGTTATGTGCCCAATCAATATGAAGCAATGATTTTTATCATGTTTTGATTCACTGGGCTCTATTATGGTCCCCCAGGCATCTGGAGACACCAACACTGAAGAGTGGCTCTCCCTGACTCTCTTTTACAACCTCTGTAAATCTGGTGACATTGGATTTCAGACATAAGAACATAAAAAGAGCCCTGCTGGATCAGGCCAAAGGCCCATCTAGTCCAGCTTCCAGGATCTCACAGTGGCCCCACCAGATGCATTTGGGAGTGCATGAGACTAGATATCTGTCTCCTGATACCCCTCCCCTGCATCTGGCCCTTGAAGGACCCTGTGGTTTTTTAAGCCTGGAGATGACACGTCTCCATCATGGTTTGTAACCTGTGATGGACTTTTCCTCCAGGAATCTGTCCAATCCCCTTTTGAAGGCATCCAGGCCAGATCCCACCACCACCTCCTGCGGCAGGGAGTTCCACAGACTAACAACGCGCTGGGTGAAAAAAATATTTTCTTTTGTCTGTTCTCACTCTCCCAGCCCTCAGTTTGAGTGGATGTCCCATAGTTCTGGTATTTTGTGAGAGGGAGAAGAGCTTCCCTCTGTCCACTTGAAATTTCTCCCAACTCTCCTCTACAATCCCTTCAAATTTGGTGAATAATAGGATTTGGACATCCAAGTTATACTCCCACAAAGCCCCCCCCCAATGAAAATACCCTTTAGCAACTGGCTTGTGGGAACCCAAACTTCACCAAAATTCCTGGACTTGTTGAGAAGAGCCGGGGCAAGTTTCTCTGGAAGTATGGTGTCCCGGGGGTGGGGGTGTATTTTATGCATTAATTAGTTTGTCGGGGAGGGGGAATTCATAAATTAATGAATTTCGGTGAACTTGATGAACCATGAATCAAAATGAACTGCCATTTTTTTTCCTGATTTGTGCCCCTCTCTAGTTTCAAATCATGTACAGGTTCTATCAGGGTAAAGTTTTTAAAATTATTTTTACCAAGTTTTATTAGTATCAGATGCATTTCTCGCAATTTTGTCCCCAGGAGAGAAATAATGAAGGGGGTTGAGTCTCCTCTCAAAATATTGTGAAACTATCACCAGGCGGTCCCTCATGTCAAAGACCTTCGCTATGCTTGAGTTGGATGACTTTGCACTTGACCTTGAACTGAAGTTGGGTGGGGACTCTTCAATTAGAGGCACCATGAAACCGTTGTACACCCAAGACCTGGATGATGGTGGATGATGATGGTGTTATCTATCTATCCTGCACAAAGCTCAGAAGTTTCTTTATTTGGTGGAAAGGCAAAGTAATAAAACACTCTGCGCACTGACTAACCTAGAAATAATATTGTGTAATGGATAAAATAAACAAAGACAGTAGAAGTCTAGATAAATTGACCTCATAGTGGGACGGGACAAACTCACTAAGAAATAAAGTTCAGGTTTCAGGAGATTAAAAAAATCTTCTAAACAGCTGAATTTATGTGGCAGAAAAAGTAGAGATACCTACTTTTAAGAAGTATTCCTCAACCTGTATCACAATACAAGTTCTATTAAATGTCAGCTAAATTTATGCAACCTTTCCAAATCTTGAGCTGAGGATCAAACAAGAAATGGCAAATTTGGGGTCCTCTCCCCAATTCGACCCTATATTCTTCCTTCCAGATCAGAGCAGTGAGAAGAGGTGAAAGAATTGTGCAGGCTCATATTTCAGCTTAACCTAAAATGTGGTAACAGGCTGCTTTAATTTTAGTTCTGCTGATTCCTGTTATGAGATTCATCACCACTGGAAATTATTTTATACATGGAGATTAATGCAATAATGTAATTACAGGAAAAGAATATAATTAAGGGAAAGAGCAACGGCTTTGCTACCTGTTCGCTCCCCTTAGCCCAAGTAGGAAGCGCCGTCAAAGACAAATGACTCACCACCATGAGAAGAGAAAAATATATAACGGCAATGAGCAACTAAGCCTTCTCTTAAGCACTGCTTTGCCAAGTCAGCAGAGAGAAGAAGAAACAACAGCCAATGTGAGTCGGTAGGTTTTTTTTTAAAAAAAGGAAGAAAGAGTGTTTCAGGAGATAACAAGGGAGAAAACACTTCCTCCAGCATCCAATTGCGGGTGCGAAGAGCGGGATGCAGGGAAGCAACTGATAATTGACTGCTGGCTTGGCTTTCTTAATGCTTCTGAGTGTCGAGATCTGTTCCTGAAGGAGCCGTGTAGAAGTAATTCAAGGCAGCTGCTTCTGCACAGCACCCTGAAAGCCAATGATCATGGTCCTAGCTAGCCATGGAAGGCCCCAAGAATACTGCATGGAACCCATGGTCAGGTCTGATACCAACAGGTCCTTGCCCATATACATACACCACAGAGACATACCCTGGGCTCTCATGTCAGCAGGGCCTCTATCACGCTGCACGTAAAAACCACATTTTTTAATTTTTTCAAATTTGCATCTGGAGTACTGGTCCCCACTGTGATGCGTTTCAAAAAAAAAAAATACATGCTTCTGCCACACCTCCTGTAGCATGACACACCCCATTTTCCTGATCCTTTCCCCTCTGGTAGTAAATTTTTGATCCACATTTTCGAAGAACTGAAGTGAGCATCAAAAGTAAATGGGGGTGTCGTCAGTGTGAATTTTTTGTTATTCTGCTCAATTTATTGACATTTTCTTAAACTTATTTGCTCTTTAAAATAAAAAGTGGATTGCTGGTACAGTATTGGGGGGGGGGGACAAAATGTTTGTCAAGTCCTCCAGCAGTAAAACTAGAAACCCAGCATGCCAGTAATCAAAGTTTATTAATAAAAAAATTTATCTATCTATCTATCTATCTTTCTATCTATCTAAAAATTATCTACCTATCTATCTATCTATCATCTATCTATGCATCTATCTATCGATCGATCGATAGATAGATAGATAGATATCTGCCTTTTTAACATTTTAACTGTTTTAACTGTTCATTTTAATTGTAATTTGGGTAGATAGATAAATAAATAAATAAATAAATAAATAAATAAATAAATAAATAAATAAAAGTTTTTAAATAAATATTTCTATCTGTTTTAAAATGTTCATTTTTTCAAAACAGCAATCTGATGCACTTTCACCTTTGGGTATGTGGGCGAGCATAAAAATACTATAAATAAATAAATAAATAAATAAATAAATAAATAAATAAATAAATAAATAAATAAATAAAAGTTGTATAAATAAATAAATAAAATATCTATCTATCTATCTAAAATAGTGATGGAGAACACTGCTTTTCAAAACAGCAATCTGATGCACTTTCAGCCCATGGAGATGTGTGAATAGAGCATCAAAAATACTACCGTGGGGTCGGAAAGTGCGCATCAAATGTCACATGAACAGATTCACTATATGGGGCCTCTATCACACGCACACTAAATGTACATATTGATTTGATGTATACTTTCTCCAAAACTGGCTGATCTCAGGACAAACAGGGCGGGAGGAGAAGAATTCTTAAGCCCTCCTGATGTTTTTGACCACAACTCCCAGAATTCTAAGCTTAATTGCCAATGGCACAGGACTGTGGGAGTTATGGTCCAAAACATCTGGAGGGCCAAAGTTTGGACATGGCTGGATGCAGTCTCCTTAAAGCTTGGGTATGCCTTTCCTTCCACAAATCAGGTGCTTGCATAGGTGTGATGGTAGCTTCCTTCCTACCTCTATGACCTCACAATGAGGATGGGATGCAACTGTCCTAAATCCTCAGTTACAAAAGATGGATGCATTAAGCACTGAATAATATATTCAAAGGAGATCCACGCCTCAATAGGATTTCTGTATACCTGCTTCATATTTACAATGTAAAAAGAATGGTTTTTAGAATGTAAAGAAAACAATTTTTCATATGAGGACATGGAAGCAACTGAGATTCAGCCAACCAGGCAGAAGGCTTTTATTATTTTATTATGGGGGGTAAGTCTTGTGTATTAACTCTTAAACATTGGGGGTAAGTCTTGTGTATTAAAGTGTTTAGTACTGATTCAGGAGGACATTTTAACATTATTTTTCTCCCAAAATATGTTTCTTAGAGTTCACAGTTCTCAGCAATTTTTTTACTACATGTTAGTATGTATTTTGGTGTTTTTTCAAGATATCACTTAGTAAAGTACAAAAGCTTGTATGTTGCCTTGGCAGTATCATCTGCCATCTTGGAGGGACAGAGAAGGGGTCTTTCTTAGAAAAATCTCAAGAGTCTTCAGTGCCAGAGGCCAGAAGCGTCTGAGGGTGATGGGGGTGCAGGGGATGCAAGACCCACCAGGATACGGAGGTCTGAACCAGCTGCACCACTGCTCTTCTCAGACAGCTCTACCCATGTTCTTTCTTAGCAGGGATCTACAAGCTGCCATTAAAGCTACAACAAGGTACGTTAATTCCAGCCATTGCACTGAAAATAAGTGGCACAGAGGGAGGAAATGTGTGTGCCTTCTAAGACTCAGGGAGTGGTAGAGAGCAGATGAATCAGCTCATACGGAGATGAGAAATCCCCCAAGGGAATCGTACCAGGTTTCAAGAGACTCTCTCTCTCTCTCTCTCTCTCTCTCTTGCAAATGTTGGGTTTGATGTTCCTTTACTGCTGAATGCTGTGATGACATTTGAGGGCTGTTAGAGTCCTCGTGGGAACAACTAAGAGGGTTGTGACTTCCTCTGGGTGAATTCAAATCCACCCATGTGTCTCTGGCAGCCGGAACATCATCCTGCTATGGTTTGGAAACCCCATGATAATGTAACTAACAGTTGTGGATAGAGTTAACGGGATACAGGGAGATGCAAGAGCTCAGTTGTTGCCATGAAGGTTTGATTGGTCAAGGAGAAACATACTCCACGGTCAGTCTATCACAAGACTGCCTGCAAGTCCGTCACAAGAGTCTGAGGCAGTCAATCAGTCTCTGTCTGTCTTCCCTGATGATGTGAAGATCTGTCTGGTAGCAGACAGTTACTCGGCTCCTGCGTTGCTGTCAAGTTATGTTGATGTTAAAGCAAAAACCTCTTGCTGTTCATGGAGACGTCTGTGAGTGAATTATTTGGAAGAAACCTATTTTAAAACTCCGCAAATGGGTGTTGCCAGCCACAACCATCATCCTAACACATCCCCCTTCAAAGACATTTCTGTTTCTTGAGCAAATGCTTCCCGATGCTACTTCTGCCTTTCCCAGTGTCTTTGGGATCTTCATGACTTGTCAAAGAGAGGTCCTCGAGGGGAAAAGATGAAGAGAAACAGAAGCAGTGCAGACTTGCTCGCCAGGGTGCATGATTAAAATGGTAAACAGGAGCAAAAAGAAAGTTCTTATTGCTATTTAGGGTTGGTCACAGGATCCAGCAGTCCAATTTATTTATTTATTTTATTGTTGAATTTAGATCCCGCCCATCTTCCCAATGGGAACTCTGGGTGGCGAACATGGCTGAACAAGTCAGCAAATACAGACAAGAAATACAATACAGAGCAGTAAGAGACGAAACCAACAAATCAACATGAGTTAAAATAAAACATATTAAAAGAGCAGAGGCGAAGGCGCACCCTTAAATTCTGAGCTCGCCGCTGCTATCAAATTCAGCAAATTATCGATGGCGGATTTAAAAAAAAAATGGCACAAAGGAGATGAACCAGCACCCTCACAGGGGTGCTGGAATGTGGCAGATCCCAAGGGAAAAGGATCCATGCATGCCAACTTCAGGTCATTAAAAGAAATGAGAGCAAACCTATATCCAAAGTCACATGGCGCAGTGGGTTAAATGCCTGTCCTGCAGCTAAAAACTGTGCTCACGACCTGGGGTTCAGTCCCAGGTAGATGGCTCATGATTGACTCAGCCTTCCATCCTTCCAAGGTTGGTAAAATGAGTACCCAATTTGCTGGGGGTAGGGTGGGGGGACAATGTGTAGGCTGCACACTGTAATTAAACTATAAACCACCCAGAAACTACTTGAAGTAGTATGGGGCGGTATATAAGCAGAACACTTTGCTTTAGGAAATACACAAATTAAAAAAAAAAACTTGGATCCCCAACAAAACATGAGCCATAATTTCCTGCTTCGTCCTAAACAGTTTGTAACACAGTATAAGGTAGTATTGCACAGTGGTTAGAGAGATGTTTTCTCCACAGCTGGATAAATACTCATTGAGATGTTTTCTCCACAGCTGGATAAATATGCTTACAACAGGTTGGAAGCTCCAGGCGCTCTAAAAACTTGCAGTTACCCAGTGGAGCTTATAGCACACAGACCAAAAAAGATTCCCACCCCCTCTCTTTTATACAAGCAGTGCAAGATAATGTAAAATACACTCCAGTTTAGGAACCACCCTTTCTGAGCCATTAAAGCTGAACACGCCGACAAGGATAATGGGAAGACTGTAAATCTTTGGGGTTCTTTTCCAAATAGCCTTATGTAAGTTCTCACTGAAATTTTGATGCCTCCTTACTTTTGGCAAGTAATTTTGCAGTGTTGATAAAGAACGAGCGAGTATAAGATTAAACATTCTCACAAGATAACAGGGAGCAAAATCACGCGTGTCTGCTTTCAGCCTCATTGGTTAGTCAAGGGAGGTTGTGCGTAGCTGCAAACAGTGGCCAGAGTCATAAGCAAAATGCAAGGGAGCTCCCAGGAGAGTTGATTTCAAAGCTCTAAGTTTCAGGAAGCTAAGTTTTCACTTCAGACATTCAAAATAGGGGAAAGTGTAAGGCCGGGGAAAACGATAAAAGATGGTATCATAGAGAAGGTGACTGTGAAAGAGCCCTCAAGTTCCACTCTTGATCTTCCAAATAGCGAGACTGAAGCCGAGGACTTGACATTAGAGATGGGCACGACTCAAAAAAATGGTGTTTCGTTTGTCGTTTGTCGTTTAGGGGGTCCGTTTCGGTTCATTTTCATTTTTCGTGAATTTTTTGCAAAAAAAATTGTTTTTGTTTCATTATGTAATGAAATGAAAAAACAAAAACGAAAATGAAAAAATGCTTTTTCGTTAGCATTCATTACAGTTCAATGTATTTGCCGCAATGAAAACAAAATGCATGGCAAAATTCCTGTTGTTTCGGTTCGTTTCGTTTCATTTTGGAGACAAAATTCATTTTTCATTTCGTTACGTAGCGAAACGAAAAAAGGAAAATGAAAACGAAAAATTGCTCGTTTCGTGCCCATCTCTACTTGACATACGTCACCTCTAGAAAGATGCATATTTCTGTCACATTTTGTTAAATTGTGCAGCCGTGAGCTTTCAGAATCTTAGCTTATCTTTCACACACACACACACACACACACACACACACACACACACACACACACACACACACACACACACACACACACACACACACACACACACACACACACACACACAGAGTTGAGTGAAGATGGCAAAATATGTGGATGCTTCCATAAAGAATCCAGCCGTCAGCATGTCCGAAAAAACAATCAATTATAAAATCAATAAAAATAATAATAAATAAAATAATAAATAAAATAAATAAAAAATAAAATATCTGAAAAAAACAATCAATTGTAAAATCAAGGCAGAGGTCAATGTATTTTCAGTCCCAAGCTTCTGCCAGATTGTTAACGAGAGGAAGATGAAGGTATTGGACTTTAAAAATCCAAAATAAAGCAAAGTTTGGGGAAAGATGGCTCATTTTTCTCAGCAGCTTTATCACTTGCCTCCACCATTACGGCCTTCGTTGGACTGAGATACTGGCTTCATGGAGGAACCAGAAGCATTTCGAGAGGCCCTTGACACTTGCCATTTATCAAGAGCTTTGCAAGAATAGGGGGTGTGGTGGCTCAGGGGACTAAGGCACTGAAACTGTAGACTGCAAAGTTGGCAGCTCGGCAGTTCGAATCCCGGGTGCCACGCAGCGGAGCAAGCTCCTGCTGAGAACCCCAGCTCCTGCCAACCTAGCAGTTCGAAAGCATGTAAATGCAAGTAGATAAATAGGTACCGCTGTAAAAAGCGGGAAGGTAAAACAGTGTTTCCTTGCAGCCATGCCAGCCACGTGGCCATGGACTTGCACAACACTGGCTCTTCCGGCTTGAATATGGAGATGAGCACCGCCCCCTAGAGTCGGACACGACTAGCATGCATATGCGGGGAAAACCTTTACCTTTACCTTGCAAGAATAAGCTATTTAGAGATGCTGAAGGTGACCTTTGGCAGATGCCGAGATGGGGGGGGCAATTCACCTGCCAGCTCTGAGCATCCAGTGCATGTCTCGAAAAATATGAAGGTTATTTGGCCAGGCTGAATTAGATTTCCCATTATTCCAACACAAAGGAGAAGGTGGTGGGTAGGGAGCCACCACATTCTCCCTTGTTAGGTCTTCAGTGACCTTGTTATTGGGTTCTGCACTTTCTAGGCTTCATGCAGACCTATTAAAATTATGAATAATTGATTTTTTTAAAGCTCAATGGAATTATGTTTTAACAATATACAAGGAACATTGCAAAGAGAGACACAAAATGATGAAAGCATCACAAGTCAGAAAAAGCAGGCAAACATAGTCCATGTAGACATGAACAAAAAGGTTTCCAGCTGTTCTCTCAGCCTGTTTGTTGGTTACCCTACCATGTGAAAATGGCCAGGCAGCTTTGCACCACATTTGGTGTATAGGAGTGGTGCAATTCGGCCTTTAAAAGAGCCACGAGAGATACACAAACATCTCTTTGGAGACTCCTGGAGGCACCTGCACTAGTTTCTGACCAACAGGTGGACAGATTTGCACCCAATTTGGTGGCTGTGCTTAGGATATTCTGACTGATAGTCTGATAGACTGAGGGAAGACATGATAGCAGTCTTCCCATACTTGAAGGGTTGCCACAGAGAAGAAGGCACGGATTTATTCTCAGTTGCCCCTGAGGGTCGGACAAGAACCAATGGGTGGAAACTCCTCAGAGGGTAGAACCAACCTGGAAAGAAGGAGGAAAGTTCCTGACAGTGAGAGCCATTCAGCAGTGGAACAGCTTGCCTCCGAATGTTGTGGGTGCTCCACCGCTGGAGGTTTTCAAGAAAAGATTGGACAGGTATCCGTCCAGGATGGTATGAGGTCTCCTGCCTTTTTAGACTAGAAGACCACCAAGGCCCCTTCCAACCCTACCATGATTCTAGGATTCTACGACTTAAAATAAGGAATACATGCTCTATGCAAAATTCACTTGTGGGGAAGGAGGTGGGGCAGAAGATTTCCCCCCATATGTTCAGGGTATCTTTGGGGTCTTGCAACTTACACTACAAGTAGTGATCAATAAAGGTATCACCTAGCCTACTTTTGAATTTGTTTTTCTGGTCACATGGCTCAACCCACTTTTTTGGATTGATGAAGACACCAAGAAAAGAGCCCTCCCTACGTACCATGAAGAGAGAGGCACATTCTTGACACCAGAGGCCTTGACTGCAGCCACTAAGTAAAATTGCTTCTTTTTAATCTGGCCCTGATTATTTCTAGTGAGTTTTGCTAAATTTTTCCCAACTTTCAAATGGAACACATGCTTTTTTAATCACATCCCCCCCACTTCCTCAGGCAAGCAGGGACTTGTAGTCTCAGCCTCTCGAGAGAGCCAAATTGAAGGTGGGAAGGGGATGGTAGTCAAGGACTAGGCTGCTTTGTTTGATATGCTGGGTAGAGATGGGTATGAATCAAAAATGGTGTTTCGTTTGTTGTTTGTCATTTAGGGGATCTGTTTCGGTTCATTTCCATTTTTTGTGAATTTTTGCAAAAAAATTGTTTTTATTTTCATTTGTTTTGTTACCATTTTGTTACCATTTATTTCCATTTTTGTGATTTTTTTTTAGTTTTTAAAGCAGTTCAATGTATTGCCGTAACGAAAGCGAAATGGACGACAAAATTTCTGGTGTTTCTGTTCGTTTCGTTTCATTTTAGAGATAAAATTCATTTGTCGTTTCGTTGCATAACAAAACAAAAAAACAAAACAGAAACAAAAAATTGTTTGTTTCGTGCCCATCTCTAATGCTGGGTGTGAAACTGTATCCGGGACTTTGAAGCAGCCTTAACACCAGCCCTGCCTCCTGATACCATCATCTGGCGTATTCCATCTCACCAAAAAAGATTCTCAGCACCTGATAGACTACATCCTCTATCAAGATTGCATTTCCAGTACAATGCTTTGATAAAGATAGCAAGTTGCTCTCAAAAGCTTAGCTTACATTTTTTGTTTTAGTAGTGACCGATAAAGGTATCACCTAGCCTCCTTTTGAAGTAATATGGTGTGCATGAAAACAGCCCAGCTCTTGGTGTTGGTGTTGTGCGGGGTGTTTATGGTTACAGAACTGTACGCATATGGCTTTGCCAATTCCATGAGCTGTGTTTAGAAATCCACGTGATTTGAAATGTGCCTTGAGGGCATTTATACACGACCCCTAAACTCCGGGGCAAATGGCTCCCAGCTCCGGAGCTTAAAAATGTTTCCCCACCAGCTCCGGAGTTTACAGGAAATTAAGTGCGACCCCGCCCACCTAAGCGCGCCCCAGCGCACCTTTCAAGTACCTGCTCTTCCAGGGTGAAAATTGCTTGATGCAGTGTAACGATAGTGAGTGCGGGGCTCTCCTCGCTTCTGTTTGTTGTTGTTTTGGCTCCCGCCCCTTTAAGAGCTACTTTACAGTAGCTCTTACAGAGACAGGAATGTTGCTGCGGCAAGAACGGAGGCAGAAAGGAGGTGAGCCACGATCTTTTGTTCCTTTTTTTTTCTCCCTCCCCTCACGCAGCCAGCAGCCAGGGTGGGGACACAGGAAGAGTGACAAGCCCCTAAGATCTCTGGTCCGAATTTAAGTGGTCAGCGGATCTTAGGGGTCATGTAAAAAGGCCCTTGATTTCATGCATAGGGGATTCTGAACATTTGCTGCCCATGCTTGCAGAGGGGTTCTAATCCAGTAATCACAGGATAAACTCGACCAGTAATAAATTGAAGAGAAAGCAAAATAAAGGCCAAGGCAAAAGAGAGAAGTGGTTACACAAAGAAAAGAGAGGGTGTTACCAGGAAGGTGGAGATCAACAGATTTGAACTAGATGTGTTCAGCAATTAGCACAAGGAGGATTAACTTTCCATAAAACTTAGTTTAAACATTGCTACATGCATAAGCAGGTAAAAGCCGCAATTGATACCACCACCTCATGTCACATATTGATCTGCAGAAGGAAGTGTGGACTTTAGGGTAAATAGTCATTTTCTCTAATACATATTTCATTTATGATGTAATGTTGAACCTCACGCTTTGTTTGCATTGTTGTTTGTGTACTGCTTGTATAAATCCATGCAATTGTCAAAAGACAGGAACCATAATGCCTCTGTTAGAAAACTTTATCCACAGTTTTTTGTTAGAAAACTTTATCCACAGATTGTACCTGACAGTTTTCTGAAAAACTGAACCACCTATACATTTTTAAATGGTATTAAAATAAGTTCCTGTAAAGGAGTACTCAAGAAGAGAAACTAGCAGAGATAAAATTTACAAACTGCTGTTAATGGGTGATGCTTAATTGTTAGTACCGATTCCTTCAGGAGAGAGTAAAAATGATGAGGAGATCATATGCCTGAACATTTTTTGGAAGAGCTTCCCACATGATCAGACTGACAGAGCTGCTTAGATGAATAGCGAAATGTTTCGATCTCACAAAAAAAGAAATCCAATGGTCATGACTCAACTTCCAGACAACCTCACCTGGATGACTGAGAATCTTCACAGACATTTCCGCATGCAAATAAGATGACGCCGTCACCCACAAAGGTCATATTTAATTGAATGTAATGTGAAGCTTTCTGTTACCCCAGTTTCTGAGATTCACTAGGGGTCGTCTTTGACCTCAGAAAGCCTTTAGCAGTCTCAGGATATGAGAAAACAACATCCAAACACCACCACTGATTCTTTTTAGACTCTAAACTGCTTGGGGAGGAGAGCTGTCTGGAAATAGACTCCTGTACAGTGGTGTCCTTCCATGTAGAGATGGGCACGACTTAGCGGTATTCCCGTTTCCGTTTCCGTTACTCGTTTCCGTTACTCTACGGAAACGGTAACGGGAATTACTCCGCCAGAGTTCGAGCTCGAACCGACGAACGAACAATTTTGGTCTGATTTGTCATGCTCATCGCATGATGCCACGCGGCACAGAAAAAAGTTTTTAAAAGTGAAAAAAACCCAGTTCCCGGCCGAGCAGGCGGAAAAATGCCTGCCGTGCCTCAGGGCACCTACCAGAGTGGTTGTTTCTGGAGGTCCCCGGCCTCCCCCATCCCCGTCCTGGGCTGCTCTGGTGGGACTCTTCCAGTCTCGCCGCCGGACATTTAAAGCGCAAGCAAGCGGCACGGACGGCACAGGAAAAAACTTTTAAACTCTCCCCCACCCATTCCCGGGCCAAAAAAGCAGGTGGAAAAATGCCTGCTTGACTAAGGGCGCAGGGCACCTACCGGAGGGGTGGTTTCTGGAGGGGGGGGTCCCGCCTCCCCCCCATCCTGGGCAGCCGGACTCGCCATGCCATGCGGTGCGGGCGGGGGATCCAAAATGGGGTGGCGAACGCAATATTGTTTTTGAAATCGTGGTCCAAAAACACACAAGCACAACAGAAACACACGAAAATTTATAAACTGCCAGATTTTTCACAGTAGCAGTGGGTTTTTTCTTGCAACAAAATGTCTCTCCTCTCCTCCTCTGTCCTCCATTGATTTTATTTTATTTTTATTTTTATTACACCTGCGCAATGATGGGCTGGCCGAGTGGCCAGCCATGTGGTGGGAGTGGACGACCATGCAAATTTTTGGAGCCATCCCACCAAACGCATGGCCACTTGGCCATGGAGACTTCTGGGATGTGCCAAAAAGCCCCCTAAAACCTGCCCTAGCCCCCTAACCCTAACCCTAACCCTTGACTCCTTACCCATACGTCACAGACTGTCTTCTTAGTGGGTCAGAGAGGCACCCAGAGGTGCAACCCACTAGCCCACCGTAACCTTACCCGTCACTAGCCTAACCCTAGCCCTAACCCTAACCCACCTTAACCCTAAGCCAGATGTACTTGCATTGCACTACACGCAAGTACAATTCCCTTCTGTGTGAGACATGGTGTTGCGAGAGCCTTAGTTAGGCATCTCACCTATGGCTCTGGGTTCAGTGCCATCCACTAGTCTTCACAGTCACTGTCTGCACATTTGCACAACTGGTATGCAATATCCATATGGCTATTGCATACCATTTTGCAGCAGCAGCAGGTGAGGAGGGGAGACCCCCATGTTGAGGGGTCTCTTGGAGCCTGCTTCCCCTTCCTAGTGGGTGAGGATAGGAGGCACCCACGGGTGCCTCCAGGAGCCCACTTTCCCTTTATAGCGGGCCAGAGGAGGCACCCACCCCACAGAGGTGCCTCCAGGAGCCCGCTCCCCCCCAAAAAAAACCAGTACTAACGACAACGAAAAACAAAAAAACGAACCAACTAATTTTTGCAAATTTTCGCGAAAACCGGAAACGACCCGAACTGGCCCGACTAACGACAACTCGAAAAAAAATTTTTCAAGTCGTGCCCCTCTCTACTTCCATGAAGAGTGTTTTCTGTGGATTTCCTTGGTTTCCCAGATATAGGTCTAGTCAATGCCCAGTTTTAACAGCAGAACTCTCTCTCTCTGTTTAATGACATTCAAGCATATTGTGTTGTTTTATAAACGTACACATGTTGTTCAAACTTTAAAACCACGCATAGACAGCTTGACATATTTCCCTAGTTTCTCCCATTGATTACATCATGTTCGAACTGTGTGCCATGAATACACAAATGTCTCGCTGGCAGTTTTACTCGAGAAACTTTCACATGAACTTCCCACCTGCCTCCTGAGAGGAAACGCATCAAAGGCCAAAAATCCATGATGTATGGGCAGAGACAAGCCTGTCACCTTTTGGGCTGAGACTGCATTTCTTGCTTATCCTCAGAATAACTACACTAAACTAAAATTTAAAACAACAACAACAACAACCCACTGGTGGAAAGGAGATCCAAAATCACAAGGAGGTGCTACATGAGAAGCAGTTTAGAAGAGTCAGAACTCAGTATGTAGAGCCAGCTTTAGCAAGAACAGTTCCACGAAACCATAAAACCACAGCACTGAGGAGTCAGAAGGGATGCTACCCATAGCTCTGCTCAGGAATTCCACACCTAAAGAATCCCTTTCCAACCTCTATTTGAAATCCTCCCAAGAAGGGAAATCATTACCTTCTGACCACTTCATTCTACTGTTGCAAGCAGCACTTGGCCTTGGGAAGTTCTTCCTAATGTTCAGTCTGAATCTCCTTTCTTGTCATTCAAATCTCTTGCCAGCCCTCTGGACCTGCCTGTCGAAAACAAGCTTACTCCATCATCTTGCATATCTGAAGGCAGCACACATGTCCCCTTTTCAATCTTGACTTCTCCAAATTAAACATACTTTATTCCATCAGCTATTCGTCATGGGACTTTCTTTTCCAAACCCTTGAACCTTTTGTGCTCCTCTTCTGGACACATGGCCCTTGAGGTCTCTTCCAACTCTATGATTCTATGATTCTATGATTCTATTAGCCTTTTCACATGACACCTAAGATCCGCTGGCCACTTAAATTCGGACTAGAGATCTTGGGGGTTTGTCGCTGTTCCTGTGTTCCCACCCCCTCTGCACTCCTGGCTGCTGTCTGCGTGAGGGGAGGGAGGAAAAAAGGAAGAAAAGAATGCTGGCTCACCTCCATTCTGCCATCTCTCTCTTCTTCCAGCAGCATTTCAGTCTCTCTTAAAGGGGCGAGGGGCAGAAAAACAACAAACAGAAGCGAGGACAGCCCGGCACTCACTACGTTACATCCACATCAGGAATTTTTCACCCCCGGAGAGCAGGTACTTGAAAAGTGCGCTGGGACACGCTTAGGTGGGTGTGGTTGCACTTAATTTTTTGTAAACTCCGGAGCTGGTGGGGAAACAATTTTAAGCTCCGGATCTGGGAGCCATTTGCCACGGATTTTAGGGGTTGTGTGAAAAGGCCCTATGATTCTGTGATTATATGATCAGCTCTAATTGCCATTAAGGGCAAGAGGCTTGTTTTTATTTTTATCCGATTAAAACCCAGCCTTTTGGGAAAAGTCCTTTATGTCTTCCCGAGAGGGGTGAATCCCCACAATGTGCCTTCCTTCCTTGCTTTAACCCTGCATGTTTGTAGGGAGCCCATGTAGAGTCTCTGAACCCCACAGCACTGAGGCAGCCGTAAGCCCTGGACACACCCAGGGAGCAGAGCAGGGAACCCAGTGTGGATAAGCCAAGAGAGAGCTGGGCGGTGGTCAGCCTCCAATAGGCCTGACTCAGGGGAAGAACAGATGGCAACTCAGATATCAGAATGATCAGGCGACATCTGGTCTGTGACCAGCCCGAAGCCCCTTCTTCTCCTCTATCAATGATTCCCCACTAGCAAGCATTTCCTCCGAGATAAGGTTGGCTACTAGAGATGGGCATGACTCAAAAAAAATGGTGTTTTGTTTGTCGTTTGGTCGTTTAGGGGTCCGTTTCGGTTCGTTTTCATTTTCGTGATTTTTTTGCAAAAAAAATTCGTTTTCATTTCGTTAGGTAATGAAACAAAAAAACGAAAACAAAAACGAAAAATTACTTGTTTCGTTAGCATTCTTTTTAGTTCAATGCATCTGCTGCAACGAAAACGAAAAACACGGCAAATTTGGTCGTTTCATTTTCGTTTTCGTTTTGTTTTTTTAAAAAATTTGTTTCATTTTCGTTGCGTAACGAAACGAAAAAACGAAAACAAAAACGAAAAATCGCTCGTTTCGTACCCATCTCTATTGCCTACGTGAGGACCCTCACTCTCCCCACCCATGGAATTCATACGTGACCAAAGGCATTCCTTCCTCTGTCTTCCTCTGTCCTATTGCCAATGCTTCTCTCCACCCCTTGTGTCCTTGTTTACTGTAACCAATAAAGAGCCTTGCGTCCCAGGTGAGGCAGAGAGCCATGCAGAGAGAGAGAGACACAGAGAGATGCACGCCTGGGACCAAGCGATGATTGTACCCCAAACCCTGTGTCCATATGTAGTCTTATCCTTCCTACACGTGTTATTCTTAAGGATGTGCTACGTACGCTACGTTAAATTAAACTCTACAAGAAAAAAAAGATGCAGGATTTAGCCAACAGAATAAGGAAATATGGCCCAGCTACCTGCACTGGTATGCAAATCCATGCTTCAGGCAAGGAGTCAACATTTCTTTAATCTGAGAGATCCGCAGCATCCTTTCAAAGCTCGCGAGGGGAACGAGGGAGGAAGACTTTGAACATTTCACACACTTGGAAACTCGGTTTGATTTTGATTTTTTCAGGGCCCAGAGAATATCGCTTTGTGAAGGGAATAACCTAGATTTGCCACGGACTATTTCTGACATATATTTATGGTCTCTTGATCTGCTGTTCTGCTAACAATAGCTACCACTCCCTTCGCCTTTGAAATAAGAAGCGTTTACAACATTATTATCCATACAGAGGTGGAGGGCAGGAGAGACAACAGCCTCAACCTGGAATTGCTCATTTGGATTCACATGACCAGAGGAGGAAAATAACTCCTCGGTTTTCTCATTCCTGCAAGTGAAGGTGAGGAATTGCTAGCAGTCTTATTTTTGTGGCTCGCTTCCTTTTTGGTTTGATGTGTGGTCAGACAGCTTCTACCATCTGCTTGCAGAATTAGAGACTTCCAAAAGGCCCTCTCCCTAGAGCAATCCTGCTCAGGAAAAAAAAAAAACAGGAAAGGGACCTGAATTCATGGAAACAATACAAATACAGGAATAAGTTAATCAAGCATTAAGAATATAAAACAAAAGGTCTGTGGAGATTCTTAGTCCTCCAGGTGAGGCTATCTTGTACTTTTCATCCTGGCAACTGAATATAAGATAGAAAACAAAGACAAAACAAAAAAGAAAGCTGTTGATGATAAATCACCTTTATCAAGGCTGTGCAACCAGATCATGTGGGTATGCTGCTGTCCATGTCCCAAATTCACTTGGCTAGTGATGTTAAAGCCAGCTTTGGGTCTTAGATGGAGACAATGCAGAATGTAAGTAAGTTTGGAATGTATGTCCCATCTCTTACAACAGAGGACAGTCGGGTGATCTGCCTTCTCTCACACTCCCCCTTCTCTGCCTTTTTCCATGGGGAGGATATAAATGTCCAAGGGTATGACCTGCCTTGCTCAAATCTTTCAAAGGGCCTTTTCACACGACCTCCTGCAAATGGCTCCCAGCTCCAGAGCTTAACTTTTTCAAAGCTCATCCACTCTTCTCTTTCTCAGGGTGAAAATTCCTGATGTGGATAAGATCTGTAAAGATTCCTGATGCTGATTGTTCTTTTTTTGCCCCCGCCCCTTTAAGAGATCTGAATGGAGGAAGGATGCTTTATGAAAAATGGCCAAGGCAGGATCTCTGGCATTGCCTCTTAGCACAAAAAGTCATCCATTCTTCTATTTCTCATACAAGATCTGAAAGATTCTGATGCTGATCAAAAAATTTGCTGCACAAAATTGCCGACCAGTTGTGTCTAACAAGGCTTGATGCCGTTTCATGAATGCTTAAGGATTTTAAGCTTTAGATAGGTTATTTGTGTCTTTCTTATCAGTCAGGTAGTCCTATATTGGCATGTGTTTTTCTACTAAAAATAAAACTTGTATTATATTTTGTACAAATCATGGGACCATAAGTGGGTTAAAGTTTGGGGTGGAACTCATTTTTGTCAGGCAGAAGTGAGAAATCTTCTCAAGCATTAAATTTCCTCCTTAATGTGTCTGTCAGAGAGCGAGAAAGAGAGAGAAGAACTGGTTTGATGCCAGCCACAGAGTTCCCTGATTCAGGAGGGGACTGGCAGAATATGTAGAGCGAACCATCAAAAGTTCTCTCCATTGGAAAGGAAAATGGAGAGTGCAAGACCAGTTGAAGTTGTGTAATTTAAAATACCCCGGGGGGTCGGTCGGTGACCCAAGCAGCTCTTATGATCACCAAACAGAAAAGGTCTGGAACATTTCATTTGCAGGGGGGAAGAAAGCACACATCCCCTCCAGGGATGAGGTCAATAATGGGAAGTGAAAAGGGCAAGGAAGGTGCTTTACTACAGTTAGGAATGTCACCTCTCTGGCTGCATTTAGTACTTTGGGGTTTTAGCTCTTCTGATGGCTGCTAGATAGAATTAATTTCTGTTTTGCAGGATGCTTTTTTTTTACCCCTCCTCTAACCCTGGGTCTGTGGTGTTCCCTTCAAGGCTAGCCACCTTGAACATCCCATAATAGGTTATTCCCCTCCTCCAGCGTGAAGTCCCCCAAATAGATTTAAAGCTCTGCATCCTTTCTGAGAAGTCCATAAATTCCTACCCAGGAGATGAAGCATCAAGATGCGTAAAGAGATGGCATTCTTTGGTGTCCCCCACACCGAGTGGCAACTTGTTTCAGGTAAATTGTGCTCACGAGTGAAGAATTCTCTGGGTTTCAATTCACAGAAAGACTAGCTGTCTTGACACATTGGAACAAATGCTTGCCCTTCTGTACTGTACTGTACTGCACTGCAGGTAAAACTGTGCTCACGACCTAGGTTCAATCCCAGGTAGCAGGCTCAAGGTTCACTTAGGGGGGGGGCAATGTGTAGCCTGCACACTGTAATTAAAAATTGTAAACTGCCCAGAGACTGCTTGTAGTGGTATGGGGCGGTATATAAGCAGAACACTTTTCTGCCCTTGCTCTGAGACTACTCACGGCCCCCGAGAGAGAAAGACAAGGACATGGTGGCCATCTGTCGGAAATATTGTGATGGGGGTTCCTGCATGGCAGGAGGGTTGGCCTGGATGGCCCTTGAGGTCTCCTCCAACTCTATGATTCTATGATTCTATGCAAGCTCTGATGTCAGTGGTGGAGTTACTCTATTTGGATTTTATGTGGAACTTTATGGGAACTATCCAAGGTCCTGAATCTATCTGCTAAGGAGGGTGAGTGCCTTGAGTAGCTGCTTTAAAGTTTGGACTGAAACCTGACATAGAATCACACCCTCCTTCCCCCACAACACTATAATTCCTAGCATGCAGAAGAGTAACTTCCTGTTCTAACGGGCAACTAGACTTGTGCTTGGCCAAGTTTGTTCAAGGGAATGTGACATAGATGGGGATCTGTCAGCTGGAAACCCAAGAGAGGAGGATTCTGGGATTTGCTTCCAAAGAGTTTCAGAGAGGGTAGCCGTGTTAGTCCTTTCAAGAACTGCAGGCAAAAAAATCAAAGAAAAACAAAAGAAAAGAAAAGACACAAAAACATGTGGCACCTTAAAGACTTACTTTCATATTTTAATGTATCATTTTGTGAACATATAGCCGCTATATGTCTGAGGAAGTGGACGTGTCCACGAAATGTTACATTAAAACATGAAAGTTAGTCTTTAAGGACTACTGCCACTATATGTCTGAATAAGTAGACGTGTCCAAGAAATATTACAGTAAAATATGAAAATTAGCCTTTAAGGACTACTGCCACTATATGTCTGAATAAGTAGACGTGTCCACAAAATGTTACATTAAAATATGAAAGTTAGTCTTTAAGGACTACTGCCACTATATGTCTGAATAAGTAGACGTGTCCAAGAAATATTACAGTAAAATATGAAAATTAGCCTTTAAGGACTACTGCCACTATATGTCTGAATAAGTAGACGTGTCCAAGAAACATTACATTAAAATATGAAGAGTCTTTAAGGACTACTGCCACTATATGTCTGAATTAGAGATGGGCACAAAACGAGCGATTTTTCATTTTCGTTTTCGTTTTTTTGTTTCGTTACGCAACAAAAACAAAACAATTTTTTTTAAAAAAAACAAAACGAAAACAAAAACAAAATGACCAAATTTGCCACGTTTTTCATTTTCATTGCAGCAGATGCATTGAACTAAAAAGAATGCTAACGAAACAAAAATGAAATTTTTTGCAAAAAACATCATGAAAATGAAAACGAACCAAAACGGACCCATAAACGACCAAATGACAAACAAAACACCATTTTTTTTGAGTCGTGCCTATCTCTAGTCTGAATAAGTAGATGTGTCCATGAAACATTACATTAAAATATGAAAGTTAGTATTTAAGGTGCCACATGTTTTGTGTCTTCCAAAGAGTCTGAATGCCACATGCCTTGTTAGGACTAAAGATTTTCTAACATTTGAGAAACTGATTTAGACAGTCAAAATATTATTGAGGAAAAGTTCTGCTGTTCATAAATTGCTCTTTTTTAAACCCCAGAATTGAATCAGACAAATCTCTGCTGTAGCCCTGAAGGAGGAACATTTCTCTTCCCCACTAAGAAAGTAATGCAAAAAGATTTTAACATTTTCAGCATGCAATGTTCATGCCTCCAAGTAACACTTTGCAAAATGGGGCTACAAATAAGCGGGGAAGGAAAAAGGCCATTTTGCCCTGCAAACTGTTCTAAATGGGTTTGTCAGGAACCATGTCCCAAGGCTGCTTCATTTCTGTGTTTTGTTGGTATTTCAGTATGCTCCTCTCCCATCCACCCCCCTGAAAAACAGAGAGTCTTTGGGGGGAAATGGCATTCTGGGTGAATCTAGGTACACATCTCAAGAAACAGCAACTTCAACAAAGTTTAGACTAAAAACTTGTCACCAAAATGTTCTTTACTGTCCTGGATGTAAGGTGTATGGCCAATATTTTTTGCCACCTTCCATGGCCTGATTCTTCATTTACTATTTTAAATAGAGATGGGCACGAAATGAATTTTTTTCATTTTGTTATTCATTATTCGTTTCTTTACGTAATGAAACGAATAACGACCCTAGGGGCAAATTTAACATGAACCGAAGTGAACCGAGAAAAGTTGGTTTGGTTAGGTTCGTTTTGTTAATGGGGGTGCTGGTCCAGAGGTCCTTTCGCAAAAAACGAAATGAAACGAACCAAACTCCTTAACGAAACAAAACAAAATGCCATTTTTTTATTCGTGCCCATCTCTAATTTTAAACCTTATCTGGATAGATAAGAGAAGAAACCAAGCCGAACCTCGTGTAGTAATAATGTCTAGGGCATTTTTGACCACATTGGAATTCTAATGTGTTTAGGGTTAATGCTAGTTACTGTTGCAGTTTGTGAACCCAATACTCCTTCCCACCTTGGCCAACCTAATGTTAACCAGAATGTATGTTGTTTCTGCTGTTTCTCAGCAGTGTGGCTTGCAGGGGGAAATGGGATGGAATCTCATGGTGCAGTGGTTAGACTTCAGTACTACAGCCAAAACTCTGCTCCTGACCTGAGTTCATTCCCAGGGAGCTGGCTCGAGGTTCACTCAGCCTTCCAGAATTCCGAGGTTGGAAAATTGAATACCCAGCTCAGTGGGTTTGCAACATGTAGACTGCATACTTAAAAAATTGTAAAACACTCAAAGAATGCTTTAAGCATTATGGGGTACTATACAAGCAGCGTGCTTTCTGGATCTTGGTATGTTATGTTAGTTGGGAAAAACACATCCAGTATCTCATAAGATTACCAGGACACTTGCACCCTCAACAGAAAGCCCTGTTCACACTGTAATCTTTCTCCCTCCCTTCCTCTCTCCCCACCCACCCTCCCTCTCTCTCACACACACACCCAAAGATGTGTATTTCTCCTTGTTATTCACTGAACCTGTGTGTAGAAAGCCTGTACCACATACTGTATCATTGGTGTGGGCTCCATCCTTAAGATAGCTAGGTGTTCCATTTCAGGTGGGAAAAAATCTTCTCTCTGAAGGGCTGCTAGAAGATTAATCCTCATTCTGGAGAGTAAAATATATATAGTATTAAAATATGTAATTGTTGACTGCAAGTCATGGTAAAATATGTAAATCAAAGGCCAGAAGGCTGTTACTGTTTGCGCAAGTTTAGCATGACCTGTTGTGACTAACTGAAAAAGGGCCAGAGGACATCACCATTCTATGCCTGGTCATCTACCCCAGCACCTTATCAATAGGGCGCAATTAGCCACAGCAAGCTATGGGAATCTCTTGCAAGCACTATTACTGTTCTGGCCTTTAACTAGCAAGTAGCACAGAATTAGAAGAGTCAATAATTACAAAGTATGTAATTGTCACTATCAATTCACAAATCTCTCATGCTTTATAAATTGTCTCGGGTTGTTTGGAGAAGTTTATTGGGCAATAGATACATTTTTTCCCACAGCGGACTCCTTGGGCAGTATTGCCTACCAAAAATCACCTCTCTGGCACACTAACGGGCTCCCAATTTCTCAAAGAATCATAGAGTTCAGTCCAACCCCTTGCCATGCAGGAGCCCCCCCCAACGTACCCCCGACAGATGGCTATCCAGCCTCTGCCTTAAAAACCTCCAAAGAAGGAGACTCCACCACCCTCCTTTGGGGCAGCATATTCCACTGCCGAACAGCTCTAACTGTCATGAAGTTCTTCCTGATGTTCAAATGGAATATCTTTTCCTGTAGTTTGAGACCATTGCCCCCAGTCCTAGTCTCTGAAGCCATGGAAAACAAACCTGTCCCCTCTTCAATATGACATCCTTTCAAATATTTAAGTACAGCTATTATATCCCCTCTCAGCCTTCTTTTTGGAAGGCTAAACATTCCCAGCTCCCTAAGCTGCTCCTCATAAGACATTTCTTCCAGACCTTTAAACCATCCTGGTCACCCTCCTCTGGACCCATTCAAGGTTGTCAACAGCCTTTTTAAATTGAGGTGTGCAGAATTGGACACATTACTCCAAGTGGGGTCTGACCAGAGCAGAATAGAGAGGCACTATCACTTCCCTTGATCTCTAGACACTAGGCTTCTGTTGATGCAACCAAGAATTGCATTGGCTTTCTTGGCCGCTGTGTCACATTGCTGACTCATGTTCAATATGCTGTCCACCCAGACACCGAGATCCCTTTCACAGGTACTATTTTCCATTCAGGTGTCTTCCATCCTACATCTGTGCAATTCATTTTTTCTGCCTAGATGCAGGACCCTACATTTCTCTCTGTTGAGACTCATTGTATTTGCTTTGGCCCAGCACTCTAATCTGTCAAGGTCCTTTTGGATTTTTACAACAATCTCTCTGTTGTGTGTAGCTTGGCCCATAGATTAGAAAAACACATTTGAGCAGCATAACAGAGCAAATGATTTAGAACCTCATGGCTGAATCTAGAGCGAGAGGGATCAGCAAACGGGAAATGGTTATGTCCTAACTACAACTTTACATTTCGTCCAGCTGGGGTCTCTTAATTTTTGCAGCGGCTGTGGTCCTGATTCCCCCACACAAATGAGAGAGGGGAGCAGATATGAATGAGAGCAGAGTCCAGAGTGGAATGGGAGAGCAGAGCACCGTGCAAGAATTAATAACGACGCAATCAAGGTGCGCTTTACAGCTGCTCCTAATATGTGAGCAAGAGAGAACACCTGAGCCGCGGTTGACAGCTGGAGACTCTGTGGCTGACCACCCACAAATATCATTAAATGTACAGAAGAGAAATCTCTCCCTTGTGCTTTGCAAATTCATCCAGGTTTCCAGTTGGCTTTTTATTTCCTCCTGCAAGTAATTCCAGGCCTGCCTTCTGAGCTGTGTTGCCCTGTTTACATCTTGGGAAGGTCTGGGAGGAAATAGCTGCATAACACTTTGGGGTAAGTCTTCATCATCCCCCGTCTCTGCTGCCATTTCACATCTGAGAAACAGACAAGGAGCCTCAGAGATGAGATTTGCTAAGGTGTGTGTGTGTGTGTGTGTGTGTGTGTGTGTGTGTGTGTGTGTGTGTGTGTGTGTGTGTGTGTGTGTGTGTGTGTGTGTGTGTGTGTGTGTGTGTGTTGTGTCATTACAGTCGTGACTGACTCTTCGTGACCCCATGTCCACTGTGTTTTCTTGGCAGGAATCCTGGAGTGGTTTGCCAGTTCCTACTCCAGGTGCCTACAGCACCTGGCATTCCCTGGTGGTCACCCATCCAAGTACTAACCAGGGCTGACCCTGCTTAGCTTCCAAAATCAGGCATAAAGTTCAAAAAAATCTACGCAATCCCATTTAAAAACACACAAATAAGGGGGAAAAGAAAAAAATGATGTGTTCTCCCATTCTGGCCCAGGGTATTGGGGTATCGGGTGACTCTGAATCCATGGCTATTCTACCTCATTGCTTATCCTGTGAATGGCTGAACCTGGTGATAAATTTCATGCCAGTTTGCTTTCAGCAAATTTTGTTCATTTCTTTAACCCGAAAGAACATTAAGGTGGACTGAAAGTGATAACCATCTTATGGAGTTTTGGGCCAGTGAATCCACAATGAGTTTTGGTCCACATTTCACTGGAGCTACACAAAGAAGCTGAACTGCAATCTGCCAAAGTTTGGATTAAACCCTTTTTGTTGTTCAGTCATTCAGTCGTGTCTGACTCTTTGTGACCCCATGGACCAGAGCTCGCCAGGCCTTCCTATCTTCCATTGCCTCCCGGAGTTTGGTCAAATCCATATTGGTTGCATCGATGACACCGCCCAACCACATCATTCTCTGCTGTCCCCTTTTCCTTTTGTCTTCAATCTTTCCCAACATCAGGGACTTTTCCAAGGAGTCCTCTCTCCTCATGAGGTGGCCAAAGTACTGGAGCCTCAGCCTCAAAATCTGTCCTTCCAGTGAATATTCGGGGTTGATTTCTTTCAGGATGGATAGGTTTGATCTCCTTGCAGTCCAGGGGACTCTCAAGACTCTCCTCCAGCACCACAGCTCAAAAGCATCAATTCTGCGGCGATCAGCCTTCTTTATGGTCCAGCTCTCACTTCTATACATCATTACTGGAAATACCATGGCTTTGACTATCCTGACCTAAGTTGGCAAAGTGATGTCTCTGCTCTTTAGGATGCTACCTAGGTTTGCCATTGCTTTCCTTCCAAGAAGCAGGCATCTTTTAATTTCGTTGCTGCAGTCTCCATCTGCAGTGATCAAGGAGCCCAAGAAAATATACTCTGTCATTGCCTCCATTTGCCAGGAGGTGATGGGACCAGTGGCCAAGATCTTAGGTTTTTTTATGTTGAGCTTCAGCCCTTTTTTTCCACTCTCCTCTTTTACCCTATTTCTGTGACATTCAAGCCACTGGCCTCAAAGTGAATCTGACTGGTCCTTCTGCACTTAATGGAGGAATTCTTAACAGGAAGCCCATATATGTGGCCAAGCTAACAGAAATAAAATAACAGACAGGGCAGCATCAAATTATTTCCCATGGACTGTTTTTGGACACGGTCTTGGTAGTAACTCCCACATATAGGAAAGTACTTTCTATATTGTTCAGATTCCCAAAGGTGGGAAGAAACTACCGGCATTAAATTATATTTCTATTGTTAAACAAAAAGGCATACAACTGAAGGGGACCCCCCCAAGCGTTTCTCAGTCAACATGTGAGGTGGGGATTGGGGTGGTGGTGGTGGATGAATAAACATGTGGACATTACAAAGACTGAATGCCAAAAATCAGAGGCAGGGGAAATAAAGGCTCTGCATCAGGTGTGGAAATTTAATAGAAGGAAGACGCCGGGAGATTCTGATGAATGCAAAAGAGAAAAACTGGCTGTGTTTCACAGCCTTATTTGTGAGTGTCTTAAATGTTTTAGTTAATTAATTCCTTTTCTGTTTCCCATGGATTACAACAAACTCGTGTCCTTAGTTTATGGGACTTAACCCGAATGTTGCTCCCTTCAAGATTCATAAGAGTTCAGTTGCTGTGCAGCAATTGACCCAAGGAGTCTACCCTATTTGGGAAGAACTGGATTGAAGACTGCCATTTCCAAATGTCATCACTAGACCTGGGGACATGAGAGACAGAGGTGGGAATAAAGCTAGTAACTGCAGCTCCAAATCACTAGCTGGAAGAACAGACCATGGAACCGCTGTTATTTTTAAATACAACATCCAGAATCTTCCCAGCCAGACATGGCAAAGGCAGAAAGAGGAGACAAGGAGAAGGGGGTGGTCCCTCTCACTATTTTCAAGGAAAAGTATTTTAAAAGTGGGGAAAGAACATTCTTGCCTAAATGTGGGGGGGGCACAAAATTCAGACTTGTGAGCTGGCCATATAATAGGTATCTGGGACTCTGGTTCCTACCAAACACCCTGAAGATTGAACACCAAAGGATGAAGGAGATCCAAGCCTCTCACCCTGTATTACCCCTTTGTTTCTAAGTGACTTTTGACTATCACCAACATGTCGTGAAGTGTCCTCTTTAAAGTGATGGGGACAAAGAGTTGAGACAAGAAAAACTGGAGGGCAACACAACAAGACATGAATGTCCCTTTCAACCCAGTGCCCCTTCCCTTCTGGCTATGTAATCTGCCTAGTTTCATTTCCACAAATATACATCCAAATTTCTTTTTTGGACAGGTTCCTCATCAACAAAAGTCTTCATGGATGAGAGGGGGGGGAAATGCACATACACAGTCCAGAGAAGGAATGTAATCATATCCCTCATCCAGGAAAATTCCAGTGTCCAAAAAATGTTATTATGCTTCAGAATTCACAAAGAACAGAATCACAAAGGGAGGCATTTTAAAGAGCTGTAAAGTTCCAGGCATTTGCCATTCGAGGTTGCTTTCTTTCAACGCACACAAGAAACATCTGCACAAAAAGTGTCCCAATAAATCCATTTCTTTCTTTCTTTCTCTTTCTTTCTTTCTTTCTTTCTTTCTTTCTTTCTTTCTTTCTTTCTCTCTCTCTCTCTCTCTCTCTCTCTCTCTCTCTCTCTCTCTTTCTTTCTTTCTCTCTTGCTTGCTTGCTTTAAATGAGTGAAGATGCAGCCCGCTTAATTTAAATGAGGTTTTGATGCTAAAAGCCTCCAGGGATATATTGTTGTTGTCTCAGCCTCATTCAAGAAAGGGAACAGAGAAATTCTTGGTGGACATAGCAGTTTTGACTCCCATCACTCAGTTTTCTGGTCACCCCAATCTTTGTGTTAACCCCTGACATAAGGGTTCTACTTGCTGATTCTATCTTCCATCTGCTTGTTGCTGGAGCACCACAGAAGATGGGGGCTCTGGTATTCATAGAATCACAAAATCACAGAGTTCGGAGGGACTCTAAGGGGTCATTCAGTCCATTCCCCTGTGAATTCAGGAAACCCACAGATAAGGCGTCTCTGAGTGATGGCCATCCATCCTCTACTTCAAAACCTCCATCGAAGGCAGGTCCACAACCCTCCAAGGCCATCCATTCTGCTCTCATGCAGCTCTCACTGTTTGGAAATTCATCCTGATGTTGAGTCAAAAATGTATTTCTTGTCACACAAATCCATTGCTTCTGTCTCTTCCTCATTCAAAAAGGGCCCAGAGAAATTCTTGGTGGACTAGCTTTTGACTCAGTGGAAAGTTTTCTGGTCCCCTTCTTTGTGCATACCCATGACACTAGAGATTCTACTTGCTGATTCTTTCTTCGATTTGTTTGTTTGTCTTTTCCATTAAGACGGGGCTCTGACAAACAAAAAATCACAAAATCACGGAGTTCGGAAAATGCAACGAAACGAAAAGAACCGCGAAAATTGTGGTCGTTACATTTCGTTTCCGTTAATGGCAACACGCAATGAAATGAGCTGTTTTAAATGTTAAAAAACGTCCTGGACATCCATAAAAATGCAGCAATAATTATTTATATTGTCTGATAACCTACCAGGGGGGTTGGGGTCCTTAAAACGTTTCTTTTAGTCTTCTCCCATCGCAATGTATTATTCTTTTCCCTTTAAAATGGATGTCGCCACCAGCCACAAAATGGAGGCAAGCCATATGATGGGATCATGTTCAACCAATAGCATGCCCAGGTTGCAGACTGGGCGAGCACGTCTGGCAGCCACAGAGGGCATAAAAAGCTCTGGCAGCCCCCGTCCTCCTTGCAGTCTCTGGTGGGAGTAAGGGTTGGATTGCTGTCTCTGCTGCGCCTCTAGCTTCAGTCCTGCAGCCTCCCTGTGTGTGTGCGTGCTGCGTACCTCTCGGTGAGTACCCTCCCTTGCACCCTGGGCAACGCCTGCCGCTGCCTTTGCAGCCTCCCTGCATATCAAGTCTATACTGTGTCTCTGCCAGCATCCATTTTTAGTGTTTTCCCTCTGGTCTGGGGCTTTGGGGGACGCCTGCGAAAGGAAATGCTTTAAAAATCGCGCAAAAAGCGGGTAGAAACAAGAAACGAAAAAACCAAAAACGGTAACGAAATTTTTCAAAAATTTCACGACAAACGGAAATGAACCAAAACAGACCTCTCAATGAGAAATGAAAAACCGAAACACCATTTTTCTGTTTCGTGCCCATCTCTAGTGTACACCATTTCCTAAGGAAATAGCATGACTTTCCCTCACACTCAGCCTCTGGTTCTTTAGCCAGAGAGCAGTTTAATGCAGGAAACAAAAGAAGCCTAGAATGGTAGAGCCAAAGAGCAGTCACCACAGAGGATGATACAAATATTTTTTTAAATTTCATTTATGTTGAGTATTTTTACCCTGCCTTTCTCCTTGGAAAAGGACCCAATGTGGCTTACAGTAATGAGGGAATAATATACAGTCCAATACAATTAAGACATGATCAAGTATTTGAGAACAAGGAATGGAGGGACATCTTACAGCATTGATAGACAACATTACATTAAAGCTACAAGGTTATAAGTAGTTATAAACACAAAGTCTATGAGAACCTATAGAGTCATATGAAAGACACATAATGGTAGTCCATCATTCAGGGAAACCTTGCCTGAAGAGAAAAGGTCTTTGCCTGTTTCTGGAAAGACATCAGAGACAGGGCAGTCTTGGCCTCTAGTGGAAAGGAGTTCCAGAGCCTGGGCACAGCAGCTGAAAAGGCCCTTTCATGGGTTCCCACGAGAGATGTACCTGTGATGATGGAGAGAACGGCCTCTCCAGATAACCTTAACACCTGAGTTGGTTCATACTGTGAGATTCGATCTTTGAGGTATCAGCCACACCAGAGCTGAGAAAGCTGAGACCCCAATGTTATTCAAACACGGTGCACTACACTGCCGAAATAGATTAGAAGCTGGTTTGGGTCTTTAAAAGCCAGTTCAATGTCACGTGGTCTTTGTGTCAATTTGTGCTTTCTCATAAGATGTTTAATCCATCTGAAAGCTCTTTGGTACATTGGTCTACACAGGGCATCAAATCATTGCATTTACAGTGGTACCTTGTATAAAGGAATTAATTCATTCCAAATAAATTTATGTTAAGCAAATTTTCCTTTATACAAATTCCCATAGGAATATATTGAAAATGGAGTAATCCCATTTTTATGTTGTACGGATTTTCCCCATAGGCGATTATGTTAAGCAAATTTCCCCTATCTCCGGAATTTTTTATGTTGTACAGATTTTATGTTATATAAGCTGTTTGTTAACATAAAGGTCCACTGCATTTAAAAACTGGCATTTTGGTACTCCAGAACCCAATTCTTCCTCTGTTCTTTTAAGAATGGTCACATCCAATAATAATAATAATAATAATAATAATAATAATAATAATAATAATAATAATAATAATAATAATAATAATTTTTCTGTATGGCCAATGTGTTTTGCTATGCTGTATTTTTGAGTAGAGAATTATTTACCACTGGTCTAAATCACCTTTTAAAATATTAAATATTATATCTGTTTGAAGTGGAATCATGCTAAATTGATGTGCCCAAACTGCAACTTGGGAAGGAAGAGAGAGAGGGAGGGAGGGGGAGGGAGGGAGAAAGAAAGGAAGGAGGGAAGGAGGAAATGGAGAAAGAAAGAAAGAAAGAAAGAAAGAAAGAAAGAAAGAAAGAAAGAAAGAAAGAAAGAAAGAAAGAAAGAAAGAAAGAAAGAAAGAAAGAAAAGCAATCTGATTTCAGCAACCCAGAAGAACTCCTGCCTTTATTTTCATATTTCTCATCCCCTGATATTTATCACTAGTGACATTTTCATGAAGAAGAGACTTTGAAAATTGAAAAGAAAATAGGCTGCCCATTTTTTAAAAACAGGCTTCTACTGGCGGGGGCTGGGGGTGTAGAAGCACGCTCTGTCGCCTAGGCAGAAATGTGTCTGATTAGTCTCTTTCTCTCTCCTTTTTTTCCCTTTCCCATTTTGAAGAGGACTTTCCCCTCACGGGGTGCCTGCATCAAACTTTCGGTGAAGCCTTGACCTTCCATTCAGGCCTGGTGACCGAAGAACACCTCAGGGCCGAGGGCAGACCCATGACAGAGTTTGGCCACCGCCATGGGAAGGAAGGCCAGGCGATCAAGAGAAAGCTGCTTCTGAAGACTGCACATCAACACTAGGAATCCCTCATGCTGCAAGGGGCGAATGACACTGAGCAGTCACATAACTCATCACTACCCCTTGGGAGTTGCAAGCTACAAGGCATGTAGGATTGCCGGATCGCTCAGTGGTTTAGGAAGAGGTTGACAGCTGGATTTCCATATTGTGGCCTCCTTGATCAAAGGCATTTCAGAACAATAAGTCATGAACAGGTGGGGAAGAATCTGAGGTTCATGTTTTATCATTAGAGATGGGCACGACTTGAAAACATTTTTTTTCGAGTTGTCGTTAGTCGGGCCGGTTCCGTTTCGGGTCGTTTCCATTTTTCGCGAAAATTCGCAAAAATTAGTCGGTTCGTTTTTTCGGTTTTTTGTTGTCATTAGTACTGGGTTTTTTGGGGGGGAGCGGGCTCCTGGAGGCACCTCTGTGGGGTGGGTGCCTCCTCTGGCCCGCTATAAAGGGAAAGCGGGATCCTGGAGGCACCCATGGGTGCCTCCTATCCTCACCCACTAGGAAGGGGAAGCAGGCTCCAAGAGACCCCTCAACATGGGGGTCTCCCCTCCTCACCTGCTGCTGCTGCAAAATGGTATGCAATAGGCATATGGATATGCATACCAGTTGCAGACAGTGAGACTAGTGATGGCAGTGAACCCAGAGCCATAGGTGATGCCTAAGGCTCTCGCACCGCCATGTCTCACAAAGAAGGGAATTGTACTTGCGTGTAGTGCAATGCAAGTAGATCTGGCTTAGGGTTAAGGTGGGTTAGTGCAAGGGCTAGGGTTAGGCTAGTGACGGGTAAGGTTACGGTGGGCTAGTGGGTTGCACCTCTGGGTGCCTCTCTGACCCACTAAGAAGACAGTCTGTGACGTATGGGTAAGGAGTCAAGGGTTAGGGTTAGGGTTAGGGGGCTAGGGCAGGTTTTAGGGGGCTTTTTGGCACATCCCAGAAGTCTCCATGGCCAAGTGGCCATGCGTTTGGTGGGATGGCTCCAAAAATTTGCATGGTCGTCCACTCCCACCACATTGCGCACTGCGCAGGTGTAAAAAAAAATAAAATAAAATAAAATCAATGGAGGACAGAGGAGGAGAGGAGAGACATTTTGTTGCAAGAAAAAACCCACTGCTACTGTGAAAAATCTGGCAGTTTATAAATTTTCGCGTGTTTCTGTTGTGCTTGTGTGTTTTTGGACCACGATTTCAAAAACAATATTGCGTTCGCCGCCCCATTTTGGATTCCCTGCCCGCACCGCATGGCATGGCGAGTCCGGCTTCCCAGGACGGGGGGGAGGCGGGACCCCCCCTCCAGAAACCACCCCTCCGGTAGGTGCCCTGCGCCCTTAGTCAAGCAGGCATTTTTCTGCCTGCTTTTTTGGCCTAGGAATGGGTGGGGGGAGAGTTTAAGTTTTTTCCTGTGCCATCCGTGCCACTTGCTTGCGCTTTAATTGCGGCGGCCGGCGGCGAGACTGGGCTTTTTGCTGGCTGCGAGCCTGCGGCGAGTCCCACCAGAGCAGCCCAGGATGGGGGATGGGGGGGGAAGGCCGGGGACCTCCAGAAACAACCCCTCTGGTAGGTGCCCTGAGGCACGGCAGGCATTTTTCCGCCTGCTTTTTGGCTGGGAACCGTTTTTTTTTTTTTTAAAAAACTTTTTTTCTGTGCCGCGTGGCATCGCAATGCAAGGAACGAGCTTCCAAAATTGTTTGTTCGTCGGTTCGAGCTCGAAGTCTGGTGGAGTAATTCCCGTTACCGTTTCTGTAGAGTAAGGGATACGAGTAACGGAAACGGAAACGGGAATACCGCTAAGTCGTGCCCATCTCTATTTATCATCAATCATCATCATCATCATCATCATCATCATCGAACTGCAAAGCTGGAAGGGATGCAATAGATCATTGCATCTTCAAACTCACAATCCATTTTCCTGCCCTCATGTGAGAGTGCGTGTATGCAGAGATGTATGCATTTGTCAATGGACTCTCAAATCATGATTTAGATACATTCCTTTAAAAAAAAATGAATTTCAAAATAATAACCCTGTCCTTACTTCTGATTAAGGAGAGGGAGGTGTTTTTTTTTTTTCCTGTCATTGCGGCAGAGAGAAGCTGAGGTTGCCCGAAAAGCCACTAATTAAATAAAAGATGATCATTGTATTTCCTGGGAGTTTGCCAGCTGTCTAATAAGATATTGCCGCACATCTTTATTAGTTAAAATGAATATTTAGACTCAGTGCCAAAATGAGAGATGACAGACTTACTTAGGGACAGCAGGGTAACATTAGGCAAATGTTTTTTTTTCCCCATCTGCTAATGAGGTTCTGTAACTTGGAGTGGATTCCTAAGTGCACCTTTAACTGATGCAAAAGCCGTTATAGTGGGAGTGATGAAGGCATCAAAGTGTTTTGTGTTTTTTAAGAGTGTAATAGAGACAAGGAAGAGGATTAACAGCAACATCCAAACAGCTGAGGCCCTGGTTAGAGCTGCCACTTTGGAGCAGGGATACTGTCAATGTTTGAAACCTTGTATGTTTAAGAGAATTAGAAAAAATAATAAAATGACAATGGGGGGCACATGAACAAAATGCACTTTTGAAATGGCTTCTAAAATGCAAATTCAGCTTTTATCGTTTCAAAACAATCGTTGTTTGCTAAAACAACGAGCTTGTTTTAGCAAGGGAAGCCAATGAATTCATAAGAAATGGGCGGCTGGCACTGGAATGTTTCAGAATGATTGTTTGGGTTAGAATTTGTAAATATAGATGAGACATTATAGTAAACAAAGAAGTAAATGATGTATTTCTAACAGTGGGGATTCGGCGTAGTTAAAATGACCTTAGCACTGGGTAAACTTTCTGCACCTTCTTTCGGAGCTGTAAAATATATGAACTCTGGGTTTACTTGGATTTGGGAAATGATAATCAGGAATTATCATTTCAGCTTTTCTTGAACTAGCAGAAGATTGTTGAAACAAAGATGTATGACCAGAGTTAAGCTTCTAAACCATGCAAATTAAGAGTAAAGTCAAGGGGATATTATATTTGGTTGCTCACCCAGAGATTATTGGATAAGAAATGAGGGAAAAGAGATAAGAGGAAATGAAAACAATTGGTACAAAGCATAGAAAGTTGAGTACAGATAGCTGTAGATCCTTCCAAGAGTGAGCTGGAATGATGGCAGGTGAGCATTGCTGGAAGGGAAGAAAGGATAACCAAACAACACAGAGAAAACGCACAGAAGACATGGATTTTCCTCCATTTTGGTATGGGTGGGTGAGATTTTTGCAAAAAGAAATTCTCTTTCTGTTCTTAACATGCTTAGAGGTTAAATAATGCATTTCACTTGATATAGGGCCTTTTTACACGACCCCTAAGATCCGCTGGCCACTTAAATTCGGACCAGAGATCTTAGGGGTTCGTCGCTCTTCCTCTGTCCCCACCCCCCTCCGCACTTCCTGGCTGCTGGCTGCATGAGGGGAGGGAGAAAAAGAGAAAGAAAAGCATGCCGCTCACCTCGTTCTGCCTCTCGTCTCTGTAAAAGTAGCTCTTAAAGGGGCGGGAGCCAAAAAACAACAAACAGAAGCAAGGAGAGCCCCGCACTCACTATCCTTACACCGGATCAAATAATTGTCACCTCCAAAGAGCAGGTACTTGAAAGGTGCGTTGGGACGCGCTAAAGTGGGCATGGTCGCACTTAATTTCCTGTTAACTCCGGAGCTGGTTGGGTAAACATTTTTAAACTCCGGAGCTGGGAGCCATTTGCCCCGGAGTTTAGGGGTCGTGTATAAACGCCCATAGTTTTCCTTTTAAAAGCTTTGCTGTCGTCGTCCCCCTCCCCCAATACTTAGAGGTCTAATGGCTTTTAATTTGACATGATATGTTTTTGGAGGAAATTTTCCTTCTCAATGTGCCTTATTAGGATAGAAAGGTGGCAGGTGGGGTGGGCTCACCCGACCACCCAGACTCCTGGTGCCCACTGTACCACACACAGAAAAATCACAGGCAACCCGAGAATACTGATGGAGGAAGAGGAAGCCAGGGGCATGAGACTCTGGCCATGAAGATCTGCCACGGGAGAAGCATCCAACTGTTTGTTGACTCAAAAGCTTTGGAGCCAAAGCCCTGAGAATGGGCTGGAGGCATTTCATTCAATAGTAAACAAACAAATACATTTAAACATTCAGGACCATTCTTCACTCTCCCCCCCCTTTTTTTTTAGGGTGAAATAGCATTCTTGTCATTGTTACATGCTGTCATGTCATCTCTGACCTGTGGCAACCTTATCGATGAGGGCATCTCTAACACGTCCTGTTCTCAGCAGCCCTTCTCAGGAAAACATACCAGCGTTTTCTGCACATTTTTGCTGCGGCAAACTGCGCAGTAAAAGATCATGTCCTAACCGCGAAGGGAAGTAATTTGGTGCCCCAACCGACCACGCCCCCAGAAGCGCACTTTCACCGAAGTTTTTTAAACCACCGCTAGGGGGGGTTGGTTTAAAAACCTTCCCTTAAAGATGCACAGTTCTTTGCTACTCTAGCGAGGTGCAACCCCAGAAAATACGCAGTAATTTGCTTCATACGTACCCCTTTTTCTGCCACTTTCTGCAATGGAGACTTAGAAAATCGACCCAGAAAAAAAGGGAAAAGATGCGCAGTAAGCAAGAAGAAATGGGCACAGAGCAGTAAAATACTACCCTGTCGACAGGACACTAACTGTGCATCAAACACCACGTGACCGCCCGGAAAAAAAACTATGCATCAAATTAAGATACGCAGAAAACTTTAGTGAGACCGCAGCTATAGCAGAGTTTAATAATCAGGACTTTCTTTCCACTAAGAGCAAATCCCTTCAAAAAGGCCACTGTCTAAGTCTTTCTTGTAGCATTTTTAACTGAAGGTCTATACAACATTTCTTCCCAAATGTGATAGTGTTCTAATCTAAAGAACTAACAAGCAAAACAGCTTGCCAATATTTCAGTGGCCTCCATGCTGTGAATCTGCCTGTGTCGTTGACATGCTAGACTGGGGAAAGATCAGGGATAAGATCCTAGGAGACAAGGGGGTGAGAGTTTAGACTACACAGAGTGAAGCCTGGATCAATAGCCAGATTGGCTTGTGTAGCATCTCCCGCCCTTTGGAGGCTTAGAGAAGAAAGATGGCATTATGCTGGTTTGAAATATTATCAAATAACAGGGAAAGAAGAAGCAAAACAGTAAAAGAAGTACACATCACAATATCAGAATACAAGACTAGACAAGGTGATATCTTTAGGCTACTTGCAAAATAACAAAAAAAGTTGTAGCAGCGTAAAGCTATCACCTAGTCAAGTCTTGTATTTAGAGAAAGAAGAAAACTTTCTACTTTTTTTCTCAGATCTTGTGGAGCAGCTGTAAATTTCACCACTACAGTGGGGACAGGTCACATATCTGATGGTGATTAATGATACAGGTAGGTGGGGAACCTCCATCTTCAGCGGCATTGTATCTCCGTATTGTACACTGCCCATACTGATTGTTCCTCTGGGTTTCCAGATGTCCTTGGCTTGATCACAGCCCCAATGGTGCAGAATCTGCTGCAAATCTATCAGACTGTTTTGGATGTCAAGCTCCATAATTCCTGAGCTGGGATGTCCAGTATGGGTTCTGGGGACCCCATCCCCCCAAATCTGGTTAGAGGCAGGGGAATTGCAGAAGATCACAAGTGCTCCAGCTCTGGACTAGATGATAAAGGTGCTTGGACTTTCTAATTCCATTTGTCTCTGCATTTTGGACTTTTTGTCAGACCACTCTCAGAGGGTTAGAGTAGGTCATAGAATCATAGAATCATAGAGTTGGAAGAGACCTCAAGGGCCATCTAGTCCAACTCCGTGCCATGCAGGAACCCCATCACAATATTTTTGACAGATGGCCATCCAGCCTCTGCTTAAAAACCTCCAAAGAAGGAGACTCCACCACCTTCCTTTGGGGCAGCATCTTCCACTGCCAAACAGCTCTAACTGTCATGAAGTTCTTCCTAATGTTCAAATGGAATCTCTTTTCCTGCAGTTTGAAACCATTGCCCCGAGTCCAAGACTCTGAAGCCATGGAAAACAAACCAGCCCCCTCTTCAATACGACATCCTTTCAAATATTTAAACATAGCTATCATATCCCCCCTCAGCCTTCTTTATGAAAGGCTAAACATTCCCAGTTCCCTAAGCTGTTCCTCATAAGACATTTCCTCCAGACCCTCAACCATCCTGGTTGCCCTCCTCTGGACCTGCTCGAGGTTGTCAACATGTCCACAGCCCTTAGCCTCAACACTGGCTCCCCACAGGATTGTGTGTTGAACCCTCTCTACACATGATTGCACTTCTACCCACCCCAGCAACAAAATCTATCGCCTATCAGGACGAGGTGGAGCGGTTCTGTGTCTGGTGTGGAGACAATAATCTAGCCCTTAACACCACCAAGACTAAGGAACTGGTGCTGGGTTACAGGAGAAAAAATGTGGACATTCAGCTGCTGTATATTGCCGAAGACTACATGGAGAGGTGGCTGTATTCAGGTTCCTGGGTGTTACCATCAAGCAGGGCCTGACCTAGAGTGCTAACACCATTGCTTTGGTAAAGAAGGACCAGCAGAGAAGTGTGACCTTGGGGAGTCGTGATGGATGCATTTGAGTGCTTTTAATTCTTTTTACATTTAAATGTATGTTTTTTTCTAATTTTAATTTTGTTTTTTTTTTGTTGTTCTCATAGCTGGGATAGCTTTCAATTTCATTGTATTATGTACAATGACAATAAAGTATCTATTCTATTTTTAAGCACAGGTTGGGAAACAGACATCTGGGTCCTGAATTTCCTTGATGAGCAGCTGTATAGACTCATGACTAGGTGGAATGTACCCCCCAGAAAGGTGATTGAGAGGTGGAAACGTCTCAAAACCAAATCTAGTGAAGAATGGCAGACAAAGTTTGGTACATTAAGAGTCAAAAAGAGATAACTGGAAGGCAGCTGAATAGCTAAATTTAGAAGGGCTGTCACTGAAAAGATGCAGCAACTTAGTTTTCTGATGCTCCTGAAGGTCAGACTTCAGACAATGACAAGAAAGGAGATTCTGATTAAATATATTCTCAAAGGCTTTTATGGCCAGGATCTGATAGTTGTTGTGAGTTTTTTGGGCTATTTGGCCGTGTTCTGGAACTTTTTCTTCCTGACGTTTCACCAGACTCTGTGGCTGGCATCTTCAGAGGGCAAGGAGCTCAGGGAACTAGGAGTTTCTCTCCATGCTCTGGGTTATAGAATGAATGAGACTGTGTGGTTTTTAAAGTTGTGGGAAAGATGTCTAACACCTATTCTCCTGCATTGGGCAAGTTTCTTCTTTCCCACAACTTTAAAAAACACACCGTCTCACTCACTCTGTACCCCAGAGCACAGAGAGAACTCCTAGTTCCCTGACCTCCTTGCTTTCTGAAGATGCCGGCCACAGAGTCTGGTGAAACATCAGGAAGAAAACTTCCAGAACATGGCCAAACATCCCGAAAAAACTCACAACAACTCTTCTGATTAAACTTTTGGAAGGATGTCCTGAAAAGAGAAGGGATTTGATGCTGGGATTTGACTGCCTTAGGAGGTGTTGGGCTCTCTTTGGCTGGAGGTTTCAAAACTGAGATGGGATGGTTTTAGCTGTGGGTTTCCTGCATGGGCACAGGGTTGGACTAGATGCCCCTGGGGTTCCTTTCCAACTGAACAATTCTACAATCCTGTGATGCTGTGACCTTGGAGAATCTTTCCCCTCTTAGGATTCCATGACCTTTGCCTGATCCAGAGAAGGAAATCCTTCCTTTGATGATTTAAAAACCTACTGCAGGAGTCAAATTAACCAACTGCACTGGGGAGAAAAAAGTTGTAAGCCTCTCTTACTTCCCAAGGAATAGAACCTGTCACCATTTGAAAGGCAGAACAAATGTTCAAATATGCTACAGATGCTGCTTCCCCCCCTCCCCAGGCAACAGGGGCACAGATGTTGGCATCCTCCATAGGAAAGATGCAACCAATCAACCTTACGCACAGACACGAACGGTCTGCCGTGTGGGGCATTTTGGCATGGTGCCTTCCTTGCTGCTCTGTTTGGAAGTTTTTTTAAAACAAACACACACACACACACACACACACACACACACACACACACACACACACACACACACACACACACACACACACACACACACAAATGAGTACCTCATTTCTATTCTGCCGACTTTCAGAAACTGGCAGATGCATCTTGATCCTTCCAGGGATACTCCAGGTGCAGATCGTACTGTGAAAAGGACTTGGTCCCGAAACATAGTTTGGGGGAAATCATCTCAGCGTCTTCACAGCACACCTGGGAATTACCTGCACACATGTTTTGATTTACATGGTCATGTCACCCACACTTCTATGTTTGAGTTAAAACTATAAAATGGAAGAGCTGGCATCCCATTAGAACGTAAGAACCTAAGAAGAGCCCTGCTGGATCAGTCCAAAGGCCCATCTAGTCCAGCTTCCTGTATCTCACAGTGGCCCCACCAGATGCATCTGGGAGCGCACGAGACTAGAGATTAGTCTCCTGATACCACTCCCCTGCATCTGGCCCTCGAAGTACCCTGGTTTTTTAAGCCTGGAGATGACACATCTCCATCATGGTTTGTAACCTGGGATGGACTTTTCTTCTAGGAATCTGTCTAATCCCCTTTTGAAGGCACCCAGGCTAGATGCCATCACCACATCTTGTGGCAGGGAGATCCACAGACTAACAAATATGACTATGGGCAAACCTATAAAGAATCTACCCTTTCTATATCTGTTCTTATTCCTGTTGGAGGATAGGCACCTGACTAGCTGCATGCCAGGAGAGCTTCTAGGGTGGAGTGAGGAAATGCTGCACAATTTAATTATGATCATGCCAACCAAACATCAACAGTAATTTGGCCCAAAGCAATTTGCAGTACACTGCTGTTCTCTTGCATCTTAGACAGCCAGGCCACAAAATCAGTGGCTACATTATTTGAAATGGGTCCACCAGGGTCCCTAAGAAAGATACTAAATCCAGTCATGGCTACAGAGGAAAAGAAGTGGTGGGGTCTGTCCCCCCACCCACCCACCCTTTCTTATTTCTCTTAGTGGGAAAAATAACCCATAAGAAGACAAGCATTTAGGATCTCCAGAACAATCCTTCCAGATCAACAGAAGATGAGGACAAGAAAAAGTCGGAGACAGTCAAAGAAATGAAAAGAATATAGGCAGACTGCTACTAGATGATAGATAGATAGATAGATAGATAGATAGATAGATAGATAGATAGATAGATAGATAGATAGATAGATAGATAGATAGATAGAGGGGGAGAGGGGGAGAGGGGGAGAGACAGGCAGAGGTTTACAGCCCATCTAACTTGAGGACCACTTTGGGCAGTTCACAACTGCTCCGAGTACCATCTTTGGCACCCATGACATAGGTTGGCCAACACTGTCCTAGACCGCAACCTTAGCTGCCCACTAAATTCAAGACAGGACATTCTTTGCATTGTTTCACAACTCTAACTGCCCAGAGTGGCCTCACTGCCAGATGGAGGATATAAAAATTCAATAAAATGAATAAAATGAATAAATAAACTCACTGCTGTCCATTTGGGCTTCACTGGTGAAAGCACCAACCCAAGAAGTTGTGTTTGTTGCACCTTGTGGTTCTTTAAATCCCCTGGCCCAACTCGCAGTACGTTTAGATTAATATCTAATCATCCTAGTGGAAGTTACAGAAAGCAAGTAATCGCTGCAAAAATTAATGAGCAATTTAGAGTTGCCTGCCCAGATGACAGGAAAATCCATATGTCAATTAAAAGATCTCCTCCCCTGGGAGGTTGCAAAGCTCTTTGATTAGGTTGCTCCTGGCAAGGAGGCCGAAAAAGCAGACGGGAAGAGATTTGGACAGCTTTTATGCTGTGCAGTCCTTGACACTTGAAGCCAGCTTACAGAGTGGAGAGAGAAGGATACAGCGTCCTGGAATGCATTTGGGTAAAATAATATAACTCATGGAAGACTGGAGCCCCAAAAATGAAACTAGAAATGGCCTCTCAACATTGTTTTGTTTACTCCATCTGTCCTGCGAGGAAAATCTGGTGCCCAGGTGCTCCAATATTGCCCAACCTGTCCATGGTGTAGGGTGACTCTTCTCTCCCCCCCCCTTTTTTTTCTTGCATTGGCCATGGCCGTAAATCCAATACAAAAAACATAAGGCAAATCAGCATTGTGTTAGTCAAATCAAATCGAACCCTTTCAAAAAGAAGGCTGAAGGGGGGATATGATAGCTATGTTTAAATACTTGAAAGGATGTCATATGGAAGAGGGAACAGGTTTGTTTTCCATGGCTTCAGAGACTAGGACTCGCAGCAATGGTGTCAAACTGCAGGAAAAGAGATTCCATTTGAACATGAGGAAGAACTTCATGACAGTTAGAGCTGTTCAGTAGTGGAATATGCTACTACGAATGAGGGTGGTGGAGTTTCCTTCTTTGGAGGTTTTGAAGCAGAGGCTGGATGGCCATCTGTTGGGGGTATTTTGATGGGGGTTCTTGCATGGCACGGGGTTGGACTGGATGGCCCCGGAGGTCTCTTCCAACTCTAGGATTCTAGGATTCTATGAACCCTATAAGGAAGTGTGTGCAGAATTGTTTTCAGTCCATGGGGCTCCTGCAAACATGTCCACCCCCACCCTCACACAAGGGCCATCTTCACACACACACACACACACACACACACACACACACACACACACACACACACACACACACACACACCTTGAGAAGGGCTGACATGGGGGAACTTCACATGCTCATCTGGTGGGGAATGAAGCCAAATACGTCCACCAGAGGCTTGCTCCAGTAACGCACCTGTTTTTTGAAAACGGGGGAGGCATCCAGAATGGAGGCGAACCTTGGAGATTGATCCCGTCATTCCAAACTAAGGCCAACTTTACAGCAGGGAACGTCGGATGACTGTAGACGACCACAACGGATTTCAAAGTGAATGGGAAAATCCATGGCCATGAAGTTAATCTCCTAACCATCTGGGAAAAAAATGAAAGAGGGGAGGAATAAAACATCAGTGAGTTTAAGCTATCTGTCTGTCTCTCTTCCCTCCTTTTACTCTGTTTTGTGGGAAGGCTGCTTGATGTTAAGACCTGAACCACCTGTTGTGTGGATAGCAGTTAGAAGTCCCTTCTACCAGATTTAGGCCAACCTTATTGCTACCCACAGTTCCTCCAGCATTGGTAGCATATTAAATGTCTGCATGCCATTATGGGTCTTCTCTTTTCTTCCTCTTTTCCAATTTAGTCACTTGGCAATTCCAGCCAACAAGGGATCACACAGTGAACTGAATGACATCCCTGCATGGCATAGCCAATCAAGGCTGGTTGTTAACAAGGACAAAGTGAAACAAACCAATTTTTTTTTAAAAAAGGAGGGTGATGCTGTGAGAGTAAGGTTCAAGTTTTGAGTTTATCTTCAATTCTTCTTTCTGTCCTTTGCCTTATAGATACCCTAAAAGCATCATCTCTGTATTTCTGCAAAGCACCCCCGGCCTCTGCAGAGATGGGCTTCTTAACTCAATGGCAACAGGATGTGTCCAAACCACAAAAAGTGTATAGCAAATGTCAAACCACATGCTAAGACTTCTCAGATCTTAAAATATCTTGTTTTGCACCTTTGTATTCAGCTTTTGAAACTCACTATTAAGATAGAGAGAACAATACATTAAGAAATTAATGACCTTTAATCTTGCTAATGCAGATCGGAAAGTATCACTGATCTTTAAGTTTGGTTGCGTTAGGCAAAATGAACATATATGTAAGGAAGTCACATGCTTTCTACTGCGGCAAATTGTAACCAATCCTGAGTTTGTTCTTTGTTTCTGTATGCGGGAGAGTATTTAAGACTGGACATTCCACACAGGAAGTTGTCCCTGTGTTCAGGCACCCCTTGTGCACAAGGTATTCTGAAAGGATCTTATGAAAATAAATCTACATTCCCAGGAGTCCGGTTTGTCTGTTGTCCCATTTTATAGTGATTCTCACTGAGGATCAGCCACATTCAAATATGTGTGGTGACAAATGCATATGAAGTGGGGAAGCATCTGGACTTCAAAACTCTTTATTCAAGTTCAAGTCCTTTGCTAACAATCAAGTGCCAGATAAATAACAGAATCCAACTCCCAGCAATTAACAGTCCAAGTCAAAACCAGAATATCTCACGGAAACCAGATGCCAAACCCAAGGGAACAGATTAAGCCGTTGTCCAGGAAGCCAGTCCAAAATCAGGAAACAGAGCCAAGATCAGAAACAGACAGGAAGGTGGTTACAAGTTCAAATGACACGTTGCTCCCACAGAGAGCTCAAGGTGAGCTTGCCAGCTTTATCCCAAAACAGGGAACACACCCTTACTTCTGGAAAGGCTTCTGCTAGTACTCAGGGCTTGCCCACCTGATTCTCTGCCTAGCATCAAAGACCCTTTCCCTAGCTCTTCTGGTAGCACGTTGTTGCAGAATCCTGCTCATGGCCCTTCTAGGAGGTGAAGATATGTTTTCAGCTGAGTCATCAGACCCAGCTGCCTGCTGATTTGAGCTGCAAGGCCCCTCCAGCAGCTCTTCACTATTTAACCCCTCAGAGTCAGGTTCTGTGGCAGGCAGGGTCCTGGCACTTGCTAGGTGTCCATAAAATGTGTTGAAAACTTTTAACAAAGGTTTATTTTGATTGTTAGTGGGCTAAAAATAAATATTCATCTTGAGATAAATTCACGTTGGAATTTTTTTGATGCTCTCCTGTCTGTTCAAGTCCTCTTGAATTCTGGTTCTGTCTTTGTATTCTGCGTAAGTTAACCCTGCAGTTCTGTGTTCTTTGTAGATTTCATGGGTGTGCTTTGTGCGTTATCCAAGATTTTTCAACAGAGTCACCCAGTTTCTTTCCTCCATCAGCCAACCTACTTCTGCTTCAATCAGGGCATCTTGGGTAAGGAACTGTGAAAAGTTTGACTTCAGTCAGACATTTTACTTGCTAGTCTTAGTCCACACTGCACCTTATCTGAAAAGTGGACTCCATTTGCACACCAGAATCCTCACATTCATTAATGGCTGCAAACCTATCCAAAAGGGGGCATTAAATGACCAAATTTCAAAGACACAGAGAATACTGGGCGTTTGGCATTCCACAATTGCAGACAGCTTTAAACATATGTATCAATATGTAATGCAAAGCAAAGCAAAGTGGTCTGCTTATATACCGCCCCATACCACTCCAAGTAGTCTCTGGGCAGCTTGCAGTTTTAATTACAGCAATGCAGGCTACACATTCCCCACCCCCACCCCAGCAAGCTGGGTACTCATTTTACTGACCTCAGAAGGATGGAAGGCTGAGTCAACCATGTGCTGACTACCTGGGATTGAACCCCAGGTCGTCAGCACAGTTTTGCTTGCAGTACAGGCATTTAACCACTGCACCATGAAGCTCTTTCAAAAATATAATAAAATATATAATATTTTATATAAAAATTTAATAAAAATAGCAAGCAATAGCATGGACAGGTTTTGTTCAGTTTCAAAGAAATAGGGAACCTGGCATGGATTGAATGGCAGTAGGAAAGAAGGAAGTCTTCTCAGCACAATATAATTAGATGTTCATCCCCCCTAGACCATGATTCTAGAATTAGGATGCTTGTCACAGAAAAATAGGAGTGAAAAATAGGGTTTGTTAGGGCCACTGTGCCAATGTTGCAATGAGACCTTTCAATCCTAATATATTTCTATGGCTGAGGGAGCCCGTGCTCCATTTTCTAAGCCAGATACATGGGTGGTTTTTTTTGTTGCTGTTGTTGATTTGTTCACATACTGCCTTTGAGCTATGGCTTTCCATTCCAAAACAGCTTTCAAGACAGCCTAGAGACTTTTTAAAACATAAGGAAAACAATAAAGAGGCAAAGAGGTTCAGCCACAGAACACTGAAGTCAGCTCAGTCGATGAACAGAGCAGTTAAAAATGACACAATAAAAAATATTAACCCAAATCTCTTCCAACCCAATGGCAGGGGTGTTGTCATCAATGACATAATGCCACTGGTAAAATACTGTACTTCTTTATTTTATGCAGCTCACGGCCAATGAGAGGAAGTTGTGTGCACCCCAAAAAATTGGGTGGGGGGATCTTTCATCATTCCCTTTTCTGCAGATAGAACCCTCTTGACAGAATTACAGGTGTTCAATTGCTCAAAAAAATCCAGTTTTGTAAGACTTGTCATGACGTTGCCACAGTAGCACAAATGGGCACAGATTGCCGATCCAAACTCAAACTGAAACTGGATTCCTCACCCGTTCCTAGATCCAGAGTAGCCTTTAAATATGCTCATCATAACCAGTCAAGTTGCCCAGGGACCTCCCCACATTACATTTCATCGTCGGACTTTTAGTGAGGATGGTGGTTATAGTGCCGTAATGTTTGTAATGCCACCGCAGCTTTTTAAAACGCGCCGCCCTCTTTTATGCCACACAGAAGTGGTTCCCCAAAGTAATCACTCTCCCTCCGCCATTAAAGCTCCCTTTGTTCCTCCTCCTTGGTTACTGCAAATCCAGTTTGTTGCTTGAAGCTTTTACAAGTCCTCCATCAATGCAATTTTCCTCGAGCGGTGAGCACCACCGCGGAACTTCGCCCAAACTCCATCTGCGCTGCATTTTGTGCCTGCCTTTTCCCCGTTCCTTTTAAAGCACAGTGGGGAAATTTAGTGCCCTCTCGCTTTAATTCAAGGCCTATAAAGTCAGGAAATACCACAACAATAAACTTGATTTTTATGCAGTGTCTCTTGTGCAAGGCGCACCATAAAGCCCTTTACAACATTCAACATTCTAATATGGCATACGATATGACTTGTAGAGAAAATAGTCATTTTTTAAAGGGGAAAAAAAGAAAGTTGTTGGGGATGGTGGGAAGGGCCTCCATTACAGGCTAGATGAAACATGGTGGTCTTTTAAAAAGTCAAGCAAAATAGGGAAACTGCTGGGAAGAATCGGGAGGGAAACAGATCACCTTTGGAGTTGAAACAACTAGTTATAAGAAACAAATTACCTTTTAGTCATTCCTTTCTCTCGTAAGGCCCAATATTGATCATATCTAAGAAATGTGCATTTGGAAAGGGCTCATAAAGTCATTGAGTACAATGCCCAGGTCAATGCAGGAATCCAAAGTGAAATACAGTGGTACCTTGTATAAAGGAATTAATTTGTTCCAAATGAAATTATGTTAAGCAAATTTTCCTTTATACAAATTTCCCATAGGAATGCATTGAAAACATAGTAATTCCTAATCACGACCATTTTTATGTTGTATGGATTCACCCCATAGGCAATTCTGTTAAGCAAATTTCCCCTATCTCCGGAATTTTTTATGTTGTACAGATTTTATGTTATACAAACCATTTGTTATATGAGGGTCCACTGTATATCTGAAAGATATCCAATATTCTCTTGAACGCTGACAGCGCTGGAGCTCTCACCATCTCTCAAGGTAATTGCTTCTGTTGTACTGCTCTAACAGTTAGGAAGTTTATTTCCCTGATATTCCATCTAACTCTGGGTTCCTGTAGTTTGAGCTGAGCGTTACATTTCCTGCACTCTGGGATGATTGAGAACAGACCTTCCTTTCCTTCTCTATGACTAGTTTCCAAATATTTGAAAAAATGTTATCATATCTCCGATCGGTCTTCTTTTCTACAGAAGCCATTCAAAGGCCATGACCCACACAAGGTTCTACGTCACTTGGGCCCAACCTATGTGAAATATCATATTCTTCCATACCAGAATGCCCAGGCTTTGAGATGCCCTTGGAAAAAGCCTTCTCACGATCCCACCACCTTGGCTCTTATGGAGAAAATGAAGAATCTGGCAGCCGTTGGCCATGATTCTGATGGGTCAAATGAGGCGTGACAGCACACTTCTTCATCAGGTCTCAGAGCATTTCCAAATATCCAGCATGCCCCTGTTTATAATCTAAAGACATTCAATACAGCCAGACAATGAGTCACTCTGTTTTGTATCTCCGCCATGTTTTCACTAAAGTTACCATTCCCTGAGGAGCCTTGCTGTGCCTCTGGAGTATCTTCCAGATGTTCTCAAAATCTCACATGGTGTGTTGGCTAAACAGCAAACTCTCTGAGTTTGCCTCTTGAGTTCACATTAGCTCAATGTAGTGAAAAGCAGCTATTAATATGAAGTCGCACGTTCCGTTGGGTCTGTCTCTTGTCCTAGTGATAGCCAAGTTCACCGAGGCTCCCTTCAGAAGTGTTCCCTTCTCTAATGTAAAATACTTTTGGTTGCCACAAAGCATACGGTTTTCCTCACTTCTGTATCTTGCATTTGGTGTGCTTTGTTTTGTGTTTCGTCAATAGAGATGGGCACAAAATGAACAATTTTTCGTTTCCGTTTTCGTTTTTTGTTTGATTACGTAATGAAATGACAAACGAATTTTGTCTCTAAAATGAAACGAAATGAACAGAAACACCAGAAATTTTGTCGTCCGTTTCGTTTTCATTACGGCAATACATTGAACTGCTTTAAATGCTAAAAAAAAATCACAAAAAATTGAAATAAATGGTAATGAAACAGTAACAAAACGAATGAAAACAAAAACGAATTTTTTTTGCAAAAATTCATGAAAAATGGAAACGAACCGAAATGGACCCCCTAAACGACAAACGACAAACGAAACACCATTTTTTTTAAATTCGTGCCCATCTCTATTCGTCAATGGATGGTGAATGTGAGGTTAATTTGTAAGTCTGTCTTTTTTTTTTCTGAAGAGCTCCCACTGCTAGAGAAAAGCTGCAAGAAATACCTATTTCCTCTCTATGTCTAATTTGAACTTGTTAATGAACAGATCTTGTAATGGGATTGCAATGTGTATCCACAGGAACGCACAGCCTCTGATATCTATTTTGCTCCCATCTTTAGTTTCTTTCTCTGCTTGACGGTGCATCATAGCTTTGCCCTGTTATTCTACATTTTGCCAAGACAGTATTTCACCCAAATGAAGCCCAGATGAACTTGCGCTTCTTTGAGGAGCAAAGCTGAGATAAATAAATCAACAACGGCAGGGCGACTACTGCAGCCACAGAGAAACAAAACAACAAAGACCACACTCTGGCTCTCTCAAACTGATAATTTCTGGGCTTCCTGATGCTCAGAGAATATTTAAATGACAAATGAGTTCAAATGGTCCAGAGGCAAGAATGACACCGAGGGCAACTGAGTTTATTAACAGCTGTTATCAATGCGATGACAACCGCTGTGCACAAGGGCGCTGTGGCCACCTCACACCCCCATTCCCTTTCTCTTCTCGGCTGTATTATTATGAACCAGCAAGGAGCGTCTGTCTCTGGGTCGTCAGCAAAGAATGTCTCTTCCCCCCCAAAGTACCCATTAAGAAAGCCTGCCTCAAAAGCAGTAAAATGAGATGGCGACAGATCTGTTCTCGGGAGGCTTCCGAGAGAGAGAGACTGAGTTAACCCCACTGTTTTATTAAGTTTGGGCTGCTAATGGGCTGAAAGCCCTCGTCTACGTGTTGAGCCTGACGAGAGGACAGAGGCGTGTGTTCCAGCCTGGGCAAATGAGACCTTTATTAGGGCAGAGAGAGCACTCTCAATATTTTACCAAAGGAAAAAGTAGGAAGCTCATAATAACAAGCTTATTATCATACCAAGGATTACTGCCTGAACTCTCTCCCAGCCTCCCAATTGCACCTAGGGGAGCTTCAGAGGCACTCACTGGCTTCCTGGAACATGAATTTGTGTTCCCTTTGCTGATCCAAAAGCCAAGAGAGTGCTCCCCCTGCCCACCTTTCTGGTTTTATTATACACTAGGAGACCGGAATGTTTCAGCGAGAGGGAGAAAAGGCCATCAGCAAGGATAAAAGTTGCAGGCACTTGAAACTGAAGAGGCAAGAGCGGCTGGGGAGTTTGGTTGCTTGAGGGGACTCATGGGCTCAGATGGGCTAGTCCCCAGAGCTATTCAGACTTGGGAGCCTCTTTCTGGCTTCGAGGGGCCCCTCCAACTCTTCCAACGGCTATTCCTAGTTCCCAGCATCTTACTGGATGTGTCCGGTGTCCATATCTGTGGAAGGAGGATATTTCAACAATACCCAGACAAATCAAAAAGCCTTCACCACCAAGGGCATAGCTAACGACCTATACTTTATGGGTTTCAGCAACTTAAGCCATTGTTCAACTTAAGGCTATGGATACTGTTGTCTACCTAACGAGCTTATTCAGGCCATTGTTCATCTGATGAGCCTATTTCAGAGCAGGGTGACAAGAGGTCAAAGTGGACTATAAGATGGAGGACTCGCCACTAGCTTTCTTCAGACTGACCAAGCTGTTGGGATGAGGAGCGAAACGTTGCCATGACTCAACTCCCAGATAAACTCACCTGGATGACTGAGAATCTTCACAGACATCCCACAGAAGGATTTTTTTTTTTGCCAAGCGTTCACACTGCCAGGAAAAGACAGCTGTTGCTTTCATCAAAGGGGTTGTGAAAACGTCTGGCACGGAAGGGGTGGGGGTGGGAGGCTGCCATTTATTTTATGAATCCTCGCCGGCAAATTCCTCTCTCAGTTTCTATGCCTGCTACAGTTTGGTAGAGGTTGCCCAGTGGCAACCGTCCTTTGCCACAGCACCAACTCTGTCCCACTGGCTGGAGAAAGGGCCAAAGCCACCACAGGATCTCTGAGGGCGCAATGGAGGGGTTTCAGGGATAAATCCCCACGCAGGTAGGCAGGCAGGCACACACGCGCGCCCACATGAGATGGGAGCTGAGATTGGAAGAGGATTTAATTCTTTCATTACTGGAATCCAATTTTCCTCCTGACGGGAGCGAAATGGAGAGAGGATAATAAGCCGCTCGCCGGGTGCAGCCACAGTCGGCGCTTAGAGCCATTAATGGGGACAGCTTCATTAACAAGCAGAATGGCAATGAAAAGGGCAAAACAGGAAGGGGAGGCGGTTCCTTCCCAATGATCTCCTGAGGGTTTCTTGGAACAAAGTGTGTGTGTGTGTGTGTGTGTGTGTGTGTGTGTGTGTTTGGGGTATGTTCAGTTTCCTCTCCAGCAAAAACCTGCCCTGATTGTGTGAGATTGTTCATGTCTAGATCAAGGGAAGTGATAGGACCACTCTATTCTGCTCTGGTCAGACCCCACCTGGTGTCCTGTGTCCAGTTCTGTGCGCCTCAATTTTAAAAGGATGTTAACAACCTCGAGCGGGTGCCGAGGAGGGCGACCAGGATGGTTGAGGGTCTGGAAGAAATGTCTTATGAGGAACAGCTTAGGAAACTGGGAATGTTTAGCCTTTCAGAAAGAAGACTGAGAGGGGATATGATAGCTATGTTTAAATATTTGAAAGGATGTCATATTGAAGAGGGAACACATTTGTTTTCCATGGCTTCAGAAACTAGGACTCAGGGCAGTTGTTTTCAAACTACAAGAAAAGAGATTCCATTTGACCATTTGGAAGAACTTCATGACAGTTAGAGCTGTTCGGCAGTGGAAGATGCTGCCACAAAGGAGGGCAGTGGAGTCTCCTTCTTTGGAGGTTTTTAAACAGAGGCTGGATGGCCGTCTGTTGGAAATATTGTGATGGGGATTCCTGCATGGCAGGGGGTTGGACTGGATGGCCATTGAGGACTCTTCCAACTCTATGATTCTATGTTTCTATGATTCTATGAAAGGGTGGGTGGGCACACTTGTTATGCCATCTTTTCCTTAGCCACCAAAAGCCACTTTAAATGAGAGCCTTGCTACACTTTGTAGACTCATGTGTTACATTCCGCAGAGAATTTCATGGACTGCAGCTGGCCAAGGCAAATGCCAAATGGAATCTGATAGTTCTTAAGGTGCTAGGTCCATTTTAAAACATTCACTCTTTTCATTTATGGAAAAATGTATGGGTTTTAAAAAAATATTCTTAAACCACAAACTCAGTTGGGATATTTGTGAAGTAACAAAAGCTAACAGCTGACTCAGGTCCGGTGCTCCCATGTATCCCAGTGGTACAGAAGCTGGTACAGCCCATGTTGTTTTGTTCTCAGCTCTTTTTGGAATGCACATCTTTGCAGTCGGGAAGGCAAGTACATACATGGCTTTTAAATCCAGACCAAAACTCAAGGGGACAGTCTCTTTAAATGGAACAGAAGTTAACTGTTTTCAGGTATGCTGATGTGATGGAAATAAACCTATAGACCAATGGTGCATGTAGGTATGGAAACTATAAATGTTTTATGGTGCTGAGTGGGGCCATTTGCTGGGTTGCCAGCTCAGCAGTTACTCGTTACCTAAGATTTTACTGCTCAAACCTGTGCGTGCAGGGAGATGGGGCGATGCTAACCATGTCAGAGAGAGAGAACTGTTGTGAAGCCTTGGGGCAGTGCAAGGGAAAAGAAAACCCTCCCAAGTGGATGGAGCACCACAATGTGCTGTGCTACAAATGACATGAACAGACACCCAAAGAATCATAGAGTTGGAAGAGACCTCAAGGGCCATCCAGTCCAACCCCCTGCCATGCAGGAACCCCATCACAGTGTCTCTGGACAGATGGCCATCCAGCCTCTGCTTAAGAACCTCCAAAGAAGGAGACTCCATCACCCTCTTTGGGGGCAGCATCTTCCACTGCTGAACAGCTCTAACCATCAGGAAGATTTTCCAAATGTTCAAATGGAATCTCTTTTCCTGTAGTTTAAAACCATTGCCCCGAGTCCTAATCTCTGAAGCCATGGAAAACAAACCTGTTCCCTCTTCAATATGACATCCTTTCAAATATTTAAACATAGCTATCATATCCCCCCCTCAGCCTTCTTTTTTAAGGCTAAACATTCCCAGCTCCCTAAGCCGTTCCTTATATGACATTCCCTCCAGACATTCAACCATCCTGGTCACCCTCCTCTGCACCCGCTCGAGGTTGTCAACATCCTTTTTTAAATTGAGGTGCACAGAACTGGACACAGGACTCCAGGTGGGGCCTGACCAGAGCAGAATAGAGTGGTACTATCACTTCCCTTGATCTAGAGGCACTATGGTTCTGTTGATGCAACCAAGAATCACATTGGCTTTCTGGCCCATCTGCCCCATGCAAGCACACTGCATGTACAGAACTATTTGCCCCTGTTGAGCTCCACAGCTCCTGTGTCAGTGAGGTGAGCTCTATCCAATCTGGGTGTGGGTCTGAGCTTTAAAGGAGGTGTCCAAAGTGCTAAATTTATCGGGGGTTTAGGGCTCAGCAGCTTGAATACCTCCTCTAGTAAAAGCCTGGAGTGAAAGATGGAGTGGATTCATGATCCTGTTGACTTTGGAGCCATATACATGGTTTTTTTATCCCAGCCAAACAGTAGATTTTCCTCTAATTTCATCTAAATCGCGTTACCCCAGGATCAAACCCTAGTTGCTCCACCCTGGCTATAAGCCTTGCTTGACACTCACTCTACTCCACCAGGCCACCTCTGATGTCTCAATCCTCCCAAATGGCTTCTTTTCACACACAAAAAAGAACCCACCAAGATAAACCTTGAACCAAGATCAATCTTCTCTGCATCAAAACTTCTCCACTTTGGAGCCTTTACAGCTGTGAAAATGGGGCTGATAAAGCCAGGCTGCTCTCTCTCTCTCTCTCTCTCTCTCTCTCTCTCTCTCTCTCTCTCTCTCTCTCATACCCCAGTTCAGCCAACCCTCAGTGGTGTCACCTGCTGCTGTTGCAGACACCTTTCTGCTTGCTGTGGCATTCTGAAAAATCACGGCATTTCATCTTTCAAGGCTGAAGTGACTTCTCCGTTTGTGTCTGTTGCTGCCTCGGGCCGATGAAACAAGAAGAGGATGGATGAGGCTTGTCTTGGTGCATCCGTCCCTTGTTTGCTCCATAAAACAAATGTTGTTGCGCACCCTGAAAAGTGAATGCAATCCAGAGGCATATGGTTGGTGGATGTCTCTCTCCTGACCCCAGCTTTTCCCTGAGAATCTCTCTTTTCCTCATTTTGGGTTCAGATCCAAGGGAGACACATATTCACAGACCTGTAACTTTTGACATCACCCTGAGGGTCATCTAATCCAACCTACTGATGAAACAAGAAATTCACAGCTAAAACACCCTTTAAGTGCCATCCATGGGGGACCCTTGTACTGAGAAGGTAGAATTCAGTAAACCAGGAAATGGAAAGAAGAAACAAGATGTATTGGGTGCATCTGTTGCAGATCTTCTACATTGGACTAGATGGCTCCTGGGGTCCCTTCCAAGTCTATAATCCTATATTTCTCTGTTTCTGTGAGGGTCCTTGGGGCAAATCTGGGCAGATCATGCTTCAGCTCCCCATCTTACAAATTATCCTTCTAGACCTGCCTGCAAATCTTTCGTCAGTACAAGCCCAATACATCAGGCAAAAGAAAATATTTTTTACCCATTGTGTTGTTAGTCTGTGGAACTCTCTGCCACAGGATGTGGTGATGGCACCTGGCTTAGATGCCTTCCAAAGGGAATTGGACAAATTCCTGGAGGAAAAGTCCATCACAGGTTACAAACCATGATGAGGATGTGTCATCTCCAGGCTTAAACCCAGGCTACTTCAAGGGCCAGATGCAGGGGAGTGGGATCAGGAGACAGATATCTAGTCTCGTGTGCTCCCAGATGCATCTGGTGGGGCCACTGGGAGATACAGGAAGCTGGACTAGGTGGGCCTTTGGCCTGATCCAGCAGGGCTCTTCTTAGGTTCTTAGGTTCTTTCATGCAAAGCCCATACTATTTTCTAGCTGACGGGTTACTTTAAAATAAAAAGTTAAAATGTCAAATGTAAACTGAGGAAAGCTGGTGATGGAATGAAAAGAAAGTCTTTCCCTTTGACAGACCTTCCCATTGAAGTGACGAGGACTTGAGACCATTTGACATACACTTGGTAACAGAGGCAGAAGGCAATCAAAGCAATAACAGCATCTTGGATGGGTGGCAGATGACCATGGCGTGGTGGGAATGGCATATCTGCACTGGGTTTTAGTCTAAAATTTAAAGGAACATTCCAAGGTGGGGCACCTACCTACCTACCTACCTACCTATCCTGGCCCTCTGGCCAACCACATTTTAAGCCATGTTTGTCATCTTAGGTCACTCCTTTAAAGTTTGGACATGACATCAGATTGCACATGACATCAGATTGAAGCATCAGTCTATTAATGCCAATCTATAATCTGATAGGTGAGGGCCCTTTCCTTTCTTCTCTTCCCCCCAGGTGCCTGCTGTATTTCATATTCTTTTTTATTTCTTAGGCAGGGAATTAAATAAAAAAACCCATGTAAATAATTCAGCAACCTCATTACAGTGCTGTCCTTTGCTACTTCGCTCTAGCTTCCTGGGGAGGCGAACAGCCCATTGCTTTTCCATAGAGGAGCTGTCTGCAAAGAACCGTGATTTATCTGGTGCCCAAAATGTACTTTCACTTTGAGGCGGGAGAGCTGGAAAAACAATCTTTGACCTGTGATTTTCCTGCATGGAAAGGAACAGAAATTGTACTTTCAAAAGAGAGAGAGAGAGAGAGAGTGTGTGTGTGTGTGAGAGAGAGAGAGAGAGAGAGAGAGAGAGAGACTTATGCAGATAAGTCTGTTCCTTTGGGCTCATGGACAAAGGATATAATGCCTCCCTTGTTTCTAGAGGATGTGAGCAATGAGGAAGTGCAAAAATTACCCAACACGCCTCAACTTTTACAAGGGAAAGGTGTTTGGTGTTGTTGTCATTCAAAGGACAAACACAATGTTTGCAGCAATCAGACAATACGAACAAGGATAAAGGCAGCTGCTTGTTGCAGGGACTGATAAGGATGAAAAGCATAAAAAAGACAAAACAAAACAAAAACACCCAGACGAAAAATGCGGCCAGGCCAGGCAGTCTGGTAGCAAATAGCACAGGCAGGGTCACCTGATGGCCATTATTTCATTCACATGGACTTCTATGGAGGAGAGGCTCTGGAGCAGCTGCTGTGCTTCTCAAAGGCATTCGTTTTCCACACAGGCAATTTGCACAAATTAGGGAAACTTAATAGGGGGAGCGAATTATCCCATTTTCCTTCTCTTGCTCTCCCCTGCGGTTGAAGAATCTCACGGGGCTTGAAAAATCTCCCCTCAAAGTGTCTCATCCAATCAAAGTGCCAAGAATAGGGGAAAATCAAATAATTCATCAGATATTTAATGTTCACATCACTACCGTGGAGGTGGGAGTCTCCATGGAAATAGCAGAGGAGTGTTTGTATCTGGAAAGAGAGACCCATTCCTTGAGCTGGACAGGGTGCAGTGCATGCTGAAAACCTAGTTGTGAGATTCACCGAGGCCAAAAAAAGGAGAAGCACAATGAATGGGGTGAAAAAGATAAGGTGGAACAGAGCTCTTGGCCAAGGAAATTCTGGTAGCTCCAAGCAGGACCCTTTAACTGACTTCAGCACCCAAGGAGGGCATTTATGGCTAACAGCTTGCTGATCCTTATTAACAACCCACAGTAAGTGTCACCAAGTGTTGATAGTGAACATATATCAACCGCCTTGCTGGAACAGGCCACAGCCCATCCAGTCCAGCATTCTGTCTCAAACAGCGGCTCACCATTTGCTTCAGGGTATTCCCAAGCAGATATCTTCACCTGCTTACAATTCTCTGCAAATGGCACTGAGAGATCTCCTGCCTCTCTCTCCAACCCTGAGGTTGTCCTTAGGCATCCATCATGATGGCCATTGGTACCCTTGTTCTCCATGAACTTGTCCGATCCTTTCTTAAAGCTGTCAAGGCTGACAGCGGTCACCCCTTCGTCTGGCAGGGAGTTCCACAGACCAGTGATCCTCTGGGTGAAAAAGGACTTCCTCTTATTTGTTTGAAATCTAGCACCCAAAGGTTTCATGGAGTGCCCCCTGAGAGAGAGAGTAGCATTGAATGTCCAAGTTCAGCAGTCTGTAAGTAGCACAAGGGGATTGACAATCCAGAGGGAAATTACATGTAACCAACAGTAGCACTGTCTCCAGTATGCCTTTTTTTAAATACATAGCTGTTATTATTGTTACTTTAAAAAGCCTGGCCATGTTACACTTTCAGAATAGTGAGTAATGGTTACTTGCTACTTTTAAAAAAAATACCTGTTAGTCATGCAGAGGTTTGTTTATTCTCATTTGATGCCTTTTAAAAACATATTTGAGTGATTCTTTAATTTTAAAAAAAAACAAATCAAAAGTAAAAATAGATTTTTAAATTAAAAGATGTAAAAGGAAATCATTTTGTAAGACAGAAAAGAAATCCAGGAAGGAGAAGAAGCTCAGAGACTGGATGTAATACACCATCTTTCTTTAGAGTTACTGCTCCCAAAGTAGAGATGTTATCATCCTCATTCTCATTGCAGTGCTGCACAGCTGGAAGGAATGTCATGGATCAGTGGTTCTCCACCGGTGGGGTCCCCAGATGTTCCTGGACTGCAACTCCCAGAAACCCCTTCCAGCACAGCGAGTGGTGGAGGCTTCTGGGAGTTGCAGTCCAGAAACATCTGGGGACCCCACCGGTGGAGAACCACTGCTATGGATCATGAAGTCCATCCCATGTCAAGGAGGCATAGCAGAGAATTATCAACCTGGGTAAACACGTTTGGATGATGCATATTTTAGAAGTATCACCAAAACTTATAAGCGACAGGGCCTTTCTCAGTCAACTCGCTCATCTGTTTTCTGAAGCCGGATTTTCTGCTTTACGGCTTCCGACATGCTTCAGCGGTGTAAGGTCTGAGCTTCGCGGAGCCTTAATGTGACAGCCTTAATTAAGTCTTTTTTTAAAAAAAGGAGAATAAAATATATATGCCAAGTAACAGGATGCAAAGTTCGGGATGGGGATATAGAGCAGGCTCCATGGACCTTGATGCCTGGGACTGAAGCCAATGGACATCGTTGCCGAGTGATTTTTATTTTCCGTTTGGGGAGAGAGAAATGAAGCAATGCATATGGTTGGCTCGAGGGTGATGCAGATTTAGAGCCTGGGTTGCAAATCTATTTAGTGGGATGTGAATACCATCTGATCTGATTTTGTAGCCACATGTTTGTCACACGGTTCAGAACTGACGCACCTTGATATAATTTGGAAGTGGCCTGAACAGATTTGTTCTCGGTTTGGGGAGAGATTCCAATGTGTTTTTAATGCATCTGGAACAGGAGAAGCGGGGGTGGGGGACACACACACACTGAAAGGGTGGTAAATAAAGAACTATTTTCAGGAATGGAGTGTTATGGAGCAGTATCAATTTTGGGAATGTGACCTTTTTTGGGAATGTGTCTAGGTAAAGCTCAGATAGTTGTTGTTGTTCAGTCGTTCAGTCGTGTCCGACTCTTCGTGACCCCATGGACCAGAGCTTGCCAGACCTTCCTATCCTCCACTGCCTCCCGGAGTTTTGTCAAATTCATTTTGGTTGCATCAATGACATCGTCCAACCATCTCATTCTCTGTCGTCCCCTTTTCCTTTTGCCTTCAATCTTTCCCAACATCAGGGACTTTTCCAGGGAGTCCTCTCTTCTCATGAGGTGGCCAAAGTACTGGAACCTCAGCTTCAAAATCTGTCCTTCCAGTGAACATTCGGGGTTGATTTCTTTCAGAATGGATAGGTTTGATCTCCTTGCAGTCCAGGGGACTCTCAAGACTCTCCTCCAGCACCACAGCTCAAAAGCATCGATTCTGCGGCGATCAGCCTTCTTTATAGTCCAGCTCTCACTTCCATACATCACTACTGGAAAAACCATAGCTTTAACCATCCTGACCTTAGTTGGCAAAGTGATGTCTCTGCTCTTTAGGATGCTATCTAGGTTTGCCATTGCTTTCCTCCCAAGAAGCAGGCGTCTTTTTATTTCGTTGCTGCAGTCGCCATCTGCAGTGATCAAGGAGCCCAAGAAAATAAACTCTGTCATTGCCTCCATTTCTTCCTCTTCTATTTGCCAGGAGGTGATGGGACCAGTGGCCATGATCTTAGTTTTTTTGATGTTGAGCTTCAGCCCATTTTTTTCACTCTCCTCTTTCACCCTCATTAAGAGGTTCTTTAATTCTTCTTCACTCTCTGCTATTAGAGTAGTATCATCTGCGTATCTGAGGTTGTTGATATTTCTTCCAGCAATCTTAATCTGAGGTTGTTGATTAATCTTCCGGCAATCTTAAATACAATCTCTGTGTATTCATATGGGATTTGACTTAGGTTATACCTGACTGGCCCAGTGATCTTCCCTACTTTCTTCAGTTTAAGTTTGAATTTTGAAATAAGAAGCTGATGATCTGAGCCACAGTCAGCACCAGGTCTTGTTTTTGCTGACTGTATAGACCTCCTCCATCTTTGGCTGCAGAGAACATAGTCAATCTGATTCCGGTATTGTCCATCTGGTGATGTCCATGTGTAGAGTCGCCTTTCGTGTTGTTGGAAAAGAGTGTTTGCAATGACCAGCTTGTTCTCTTGACAAAACTCAATTAGCCTTTGCCCTGCTTCATTTGGAACTTCAAGGCCAAACTTGCCAGTTATCCCTTTGATCACTTGACTCCCTACTTTAGCTCAGATAACTCAGTGGTTTAAGCCTCTGGCTATGAAGCCAGAGGTTGGGAGTTCAATTCCCTTGACAGGGTCTGGTCTGGATCATCCAGGTGGCCCATTCCAGCTCTGCAATTCTGAGGTTACAGGCCTATTCCATCGAAGACTGCACAAGAGAATCACTGGCCCATCCCACATGCAGTTCTATAGATCAGCACGCCGTGTGTGTTTTTTGTTTTTTAAATAAGAAAAATCAAGAATACAGCCAGACTAAGCAGTGGTAGATCAGCTTTCCCCTTGACATGCCTGGATGCAACATGGCTGTTTGTTCCGGGGGATGAGGACTATATGGCATGTGACCAAGCCCTTCCCTGATTTTAGCACCTGTAAATATCCAAGGGAGGTTTCACCTTTCGTCGCCACTTCAGCTTCGGCTGCTTTGGCTCTTCTTTTGCAAAAGCAAGCAACAATTTTGAATTTTGTTCAAATCCACCTTCAAATCACTCACTGGTTCCACCTTCAGTGATTTGCATTGACTCTTTAACCACCCTGAGCAAGACTGGGGCTTCCGGAGTCATGCAGTCTCTGTGTCGGCCATGCCGAAACATCCCTCTGGTCACCTCATAGCAATCTCTCAAGAAAAGAAGTCCAGTTGCCATGACTTAACTTCCAGATAAACTCACCTGGATGACTGAGAATCTTCACAGGCATTCCTAGCAATGCTTTTGTCAGAAGATTGTGCACATTCCTGCTTCGGATCCGCAGCAAAGTTCCCTAAGATGGTGCAGAATCTGGGTATGGCAATTCTCATTATCTCTCGTGGTGGCCGTTGCCTGTGGTTCTTTGCGATGATAGGATCTGTCGTTCTATTGTGCCTGGACCCCCAAAATGAAAACTTGGCTGAAATGTCCAAGTCAAGTCAAAGAAACTCACTGACTAACAGAAGACCAGGAGAGTGGTGTGTTTTTGGAAGTCACTTTTGAAATGTACAGCCCATGTTGAACCGCACTGCCCAGACTATGTGCAAAGCTCTGAGAGAGGTCTCGCAAAGAGGGAACATAAACAAATAATGATCTTTTCAAAGAACAGATGAACCCATTACACACGAAGCTGGTGCAGCAGGAAGATATTTCTCAGGAGGGTAACTTTATTCTAACCCATTGTGGATAATTCGAGAGCACCATGCCAAGCACACAAGACACTGAACGAAGGGAGATTTTCATTTTAGGCATCTTTTTTCTGTAAGTTCCAAGATCACAATTCAGAAGTGACAGCAGCAGTAAAAGGGAAAACCGGGGGTGGGGGTGGGGTGGGGTGGAGAGACTCTTTTCACCTGCATTACCAGAACTGGCTAAGAGAGGGCGACAGAGACCATGCCAACACATCATTTACTAACGAGTATTCATAGCAAGGTCTCTGGCTCCCTTTAGTAGCCCTTTCTGGTAGTGCATGCAAAAATAATTTTTCTGGACCTTTTCTTTTTTTATATTTTCAGACCATGGATAAGTGAAACCCTGGATACTGAGACCATAGATCTGGGAGTCCTATGGCTTCCCTAATTTCCAAGGGGTCACCTTTAGAAGGACTGTTGATAACCACCATAAAGACCTCTGTGTCACCACCACGCCTTACGGCCTATTGCCTTGAAACACCGTCTGAGATTTTGTTAGATTTTTCCCGTTCCTCTCCTCCTCAAGCGTGCTGAGGTCATGTGCCATGCAGTTGCAAAAGCAGGTGACGGCCCACACCAAGCTTGGGCTGAAGAAAACTGCTTAGCCCTTCAGATGCCACAAGATTCTTGGATGTGTCCTAAATATACCTGCACTCGCAGAGATTAGTACAGCAATGACTGCTTCTTCTTTTACCTTCAGTTTCCTTTGCGTGTCTTGGCTGAGAGATGGTTTTGAAGCTCCTGGCAGCTTGCAAAGGCTTACTCTCTGCAAAGTCTGCCTGCAATCCTCACGGCCCCTCGATGCCTTTCCTTCTCTGCATTTACATCTCTGTCACCGGCAAATTCCGACGGTCGGTGAAAACAGAAAAGCAGGGCATCATCTCTACCTTTGGTGGCTGGTAGCCTATGGGGGAGTCTGTGATTCATCTCCTGTTCGCTCGTAATCCCTAAGAAATGTTTTGAGAAAATGTAATGAAAATTATGCAGCTAATCTACTTTAATAACCCGTGCAAAGAGGGCCTTCGCCTATGCTGGCCAGTTTAATAATTTTGACAAAATATTAGCTGTCACTTTCTATCAGTTTCAGAAAAGACCGGCACATGCATTAATGGAGGCTGCTAATTCATCAGGCTCATCCACCCTAAAGACAGAGTGCCTTGTGAATCTCTTCGTGTTTCTCCTCTGCTGTAAAGCTCTTTGCTGGGCAGAAAAATGGAAGGCACCCATCTTATCTACCAGGATATACTAACCAAACCTTCCCTTGCTGCGGGCAACGACCACCACCACTGCACAGGGAACCCAGAGTGATCCAGACATCAGCCTGGCCCAGGAAAAAGTCACAAGGTGTGGACTTGACTTGGTAAGCTGTTCCACGGGATGTTTCCAGTTGGAAAGATGTGCTAGGACACCCTGTACACCCCATATGGTAGCTGAAGGATCTGGATCCTGGGGTTTCCAAAAAGCGGAATCCCCATACGTGCATCCGAGATGAGGCTGCTGTCCAGCCCTATAAGAATGCCACAGGATGAAAGCATGGGCTTGTATAGAACCTTCCAGGAGAAGTGCGCAGATATATTCCTTGGGAGGCCGCCTCAAGATTTGGGAGTCTCCTCGAGAGAAAAATCTTCCTTCCAAGGAGATGAGCAGGCCACGTGCCCGCACCTGTCATCTGGGTAGGGTCTCAATGGTTCAGCGACAATAACCTCAGTCTAGAAGTGGGGGTTCTGCTGGAGACAATACTTGTGTGTGACTTTTTGGAATGGCTTAAGTATGCTCCTTGGACTCTCCCCCTGCTTGGTTTTGATGACTGTTTAACTGAGTTGGCAGGCGTGGGGGTTTCGGCACATGGTTTGCCCAGTTCTGTGGCAGGGCTCTGTCTGCCAGGCTTCGGCTTTGCCTCTTGTCCCTGTTCTGAGCGCTCCTTGCTGGGACTGCCTGTTCTACTTGTGTCCCACTCTGCCACAACCATTCCCTTGGGACTCTCCAGCCTGGGAGCAGGACAAGAAGAACTTTGGAAGTTGCCTTCTAGAAGGTCAGATCAATGATCTGCCTGCCCCATTGCTAAGTCTGCTCTGATTGATAGCAATGGCTTTTCCAGGGTTTCAGGCAAGATTCTCCTGGCCCTCCTTGGGAAGACAGAAAAATGTGCAGAACGTCATGGAAATCGGGTGCTTTGGTCACCAAGTGACGAATCCCAGTCGTACTTGTTGGGGAGGAGGCTTGACTTTGTAAACATATTTTTAGATCTCATCGTGACTGATTTTGTTTCCATTGGAATGTTTGGCTCAGGACTACTAATTAACAACTTCTGAATACATTAATTGGAATGCAATTCTTGCTTGGATTTCATACTTTATAATTGGGAGTGCTGCCCTCTGGTCATAAAATGCCTATCCAAATCCACACATTTATAAATGGCAGCTTGCAAAGATGCAGATGTGTGTGTGTGTGGGGGGGGGACAGACCTCCATTCCAGAACTACTAAAGATCTTGGAGGCCTACTCTAAAATTTCAGGACTAAAGGTAAACAGAGAAAAAACACTGTTGCTCACTAAATATATGACCCCACCTGTGATTGAAAAATTGGTTAACCAGTCGGGCTTCCAACATGCTAGTAAGGCAAAATATCTGGGTATAACTGTGTCTAACCGCTGCAACACTTTACTTAAAGATAGATTGAAGATGTTCATGCACATTCCCTGGTGGACAACCTATATACCTGAGCCAGACAGCGTAGAAAGTATCACTTTTTGTTTGACTGAACCTGCTCAGCAGTTTTCTTCAAAGCACTGGTCATAGTGTCCTTCTTGATTATCACTACCACCCAAAATAGTGGGGTCACTATTTCGTCTTAAAGGAGAATGTTTTTTGGGAACTATGAGCAGAAGCCCAATCTCGACCAAACTGAGCTATGAAAAATATGGCTAATCTGGGAAGATTTATTTCTCCTGTTTCAGATAAGGCTGCTTCCCCACTAAACGAAAACATGCTTTGGAGATGGGTTTATGGATAGAGAACACCTGTGAAGTCCCAGGAGGACTCAGACATGGTGATGTAGTTCCTGGTTCTTATGTTTGCTGGCTACCTTGTTTTCTTTGAGTTGTCAAGTCGTTCAAAATGTTTGAATCTGTTTTAAAGTGCCTGCACTATTTTAACGTATTCTAATGTGATTTCATTGACTGCAGATCTGTTGATCTAGGGAAGGTTGCAAGTGCTTTGATAATAATTTATTTTTAAAAAAGCATTGCTTTGCTTCAGCTCATGTCGAACTGGGACCATTTCCTTTTCAACCTTTGAATATTTGTGTTTTGTCCTCAGAACAACAACAGTTGAAAACAATGCCCCAAAAATGGCATGTGGGGAACCCCTAAAATCACAAACAAGCAGCAATCCAAAACTGGGATGAACAAAATCAATGAGAAGAGGCTTAAGCATAAAAGAGGGCAACCAGGGAAGGCAAAGTAAATGAGTCTTTTAAGTCTGGTTTAAAGAAACCAGAGTTGGACAGACATAGATGTATGGAAACAGGGTTCCACAGGTGAGAAGGCAGGGAATTCACTTGGCCATTTCCACGTGTGTCCAAGACCGGAGCAAGCTGATCTTGCTGCAATTCTGCATCCCATTATTATTATTTCCTGTCTGGACTGGGAATGTGCAGAAACGTTTCACAATAGTGCGAAATATGGGAACTTGCACCTTATTAAAACCATATTATCCTGGTGTTGTGCCTACTGCACTCACTACTTTTCTGTATTTCTGGTAGCTTGTTTGTGTTTCTGGCAGTACAGGGTTATCTGCAAAACTCTTCCCCTAGTACCGTATTTCAAACAAAATCAATTATTTTCCTGTCAGCTTTCTTAACATTCAAAGACATAGATGGTGATCAAAAAATATGAGTATGGATGATTTTGGCCTTGCTCTCTGATGACACTGATGGCCTTTACTACTTCTTTCATTGTTGGTCTCCTCTCAGTCTTCTAATTTCTTGGCTGCAGTCTCCCTTTGGTATGACGAATGAACCAAGAAATACGACATCTCAAAATAATCCAGTTTTGTCACTGCTGCTAGTGCTAAAGCTGTGCAGTTCTTCTGGAGTCATGATTGTTGTCTTCTTAACATTCAACTGCAACCCTGCTTTTGCACCTTCTTCTTTCCCTTTCACTAAAAATCATGTTAATCATTGCAGCTTTCTACCAGAAAGATGGTGTCACCTGCATGTCTTAGCTTAACAAATAGTTATGAAGTTGCTTTTTATTTGTCCTGACAAAATGAGAATTTCCATCCCTAAATCCAGCTCACCTCTTCAGTAACTAAAAGCAACTCTGAGCACATGTTCCGACACGGCAAATCAATGACCTCTGGTTGCTATTTGGATTTGGGGTTGGTGATACTTCATTCTGATTGTGTGACTGTTCTGCTGTTTGTTTTTATCATACATGCTCTCAGGGTCCAACTGAGAAGGAAAGGATAAATGGGTGTGTTTGCGTAGTGGTGTGCCAATGGGTTGCAGTAATGAGTTTTATCAAGGATAACCCAAGGAAAACCTATTCATTACAGACAATCCCGAGAAACAGCTGCAAAACTTAAACTTGCAGCACTGAAAAAATTAGGATGATGCTTTAATTAAGAGATGGCGGCTGCATAATGATGGCTTTGGGACAAAACCAATCATGCCCCATTAAAGGGGGATGAGGAGGGGAAATTTTTGAAAAGCTGCTCTTCTTTTGATCCTGGCACTTTCAAGCCAGGACAGGATATTACAGAGTTTGCGTGGAAAGGGGGAAAGGAATGAGAGCTCAAAATTTTTGTAGCTTTCAGAAGAAATCTTTCAAGACCTCTTTTTGAGTTTGCTGAGATTTTTTTCACATTAATTCTCTTTAATCACTACAGTGTGCTCCAAGATTAACTGGAATGAGCAGCAAAACATTGCAAAAATTATTTTTTAAACAAAGTACCACTTTTGGTCAAATTCTCAGAATACTGTAGTTTTGTTATTAAAAATGGCAGTTAAAAAAACCACACGTGTCCTACAAATCTGTAATTCACACTAGCAGGCAGGAAGAAACATCCATTGACAGAACAGAAGAGAAATGTTAAAACCTGAAGAGCAGTGCTCCGCACGCCCAGCTCTGCCATTGGACCATTGCCACACCGGGCCATTGAATCATTAAATGTATCAGCTAACTAGAGTTCCAAAAACTTACTTCTTGGACTGCATCTCCTTGGTTTGTGGTATTATTTCCCCAAACTCCAGAACAAACAATGGTGCATCTCAGCTAGAGCTGGAAAGATAAACTATTAAGTCATACTGATTAATTTAGGCAGAATGTTTTTTTAAAAAAAATTGAATTGAAAGCTGGAGCTCATTAGCTGGCATAAAACTAAGGCCTACTTTTAAAATCCAGGTTACTCAAGTGAGGCTGAAAGTTAGGGCTACACTTTTTGTTTGTAAACTTCATTTTCCACTAAGGTAGGTTTGCTGCACTGTGGCCTTTGATAACGGAGAACTTACAGTATTTGTTTACTCTTGTTTGCAAAAGTGATTTATTCCAGATTTCTGGTCAGGGACCCTAAAGGAGCTTCAAGGCCAGAAAAAGGCTCACTAAAACTGTATTTCTGCAAGACTTCTTCTGAGATTAAGCTTGACACTTGAAAGGGGAGGGGGTCATGTAATTGGTTTTCATAATGTAGGATAAAAAACTGCAACACTCACCTTCATACTGGCAAGGAGAGTAAGGAATCACCTAGTGCCCTCTATACTGTTTTCAAATGGGACCAAATGATGCTTTGTGCAGATTTTGGGTAAAATTACACAGTTTTTTGCAACTGCATCAAACTAGAATGAAGGATGCTTTATTGAAGAGCCTGGAACACCAGATGGGCTGCCTGGGGCTTTCTGAACAATTCTGAGCTTGCTTTTCTTCTCTCGTACGTTTTGCTTCGCAATGGGAAATCGCACTACAGACATTAGAGACAGAGAAGGAGGGAGAACAAGGACTTTATCGTGCTCTTTACTAGAAGTAAAAGGGGGAAAAACTCAGGGGGCCAAGTCCTTCCTGTACGCATCTCTTTGTCACTATAGCATCACTATAGCATGAAGGTGGTCAGAATTCTTTCTATTTTTAGTTGTAAGCATTCCGTCCAGGAACCCCCCCCACCCATGAACTTGGGCTTAGTTCCCTGCAAACAATGCTTTTCTTACGTTGCTGTATAACTTTTAGTTTGTGCTTAATAAATTGAGCTCAGCTTATTTTGTGTGGGGACACATACCATTTTCATGTCCCATGTTTAAGCGACACACTTAGCGAGCCTCGTTCTTTTACCAACTTTCTATGAAGCCAGGTGTCCTGGCCATGTGTTCATATGGGTTTTTGGCCCGTTTTGGTTTCTGGGAAATTCTCAGCACATTACAAGAGCTACATTGTACTATATCAGGTTCTGTCTGGTCCAATGTCTACTTTGACTACTCTGCAACTTATTGGGTGATTGTAAACTCCAACTACCATGTTCCTTTTGTTTTTGCCCCATTGTTTTTACACGAATCCAGATGCTCTTAATGAGATAACCACAGTCACCCTATATTTCTGTGCAGGAATGTGTGTTTTGACATTGACTTTGACTCCATTTCCCTTTCTAATCTTTCAGTTCTTTTTGAACCATCTATAGCCCAGTCCTTTGGAGCTACCCTACCAGTTACCCCAATCAATTACTCTCCTTGAACAATGGTCTGCTTGTTTGTTTCCCCTCCTCCTGGCATTCGTGTTTAAACACCAAACATTGTGTGATCTGTGCGGCCAGCCTTTCTTCCTACATTTGTATGAAAGTTATTCTTGGGCCCCTTGGTCTGTTCTTATTGCGCATAAGCCCTAATCTCTCTTTATCTTTGGCTTTGCATTCCTCTCCCCTTCTAATTCAAACATAAAGTTCTTCATGGAGAATGATAAAGTTCTTCATGGAGTAGTCAATCACATTCTGACCAGTTGTTGTGAAGTGTACTGCAGCACTTGACATCAGTCCACCTTATTCCTAGTCACAAAATGCCAATTCCTCATACCAGCACCATCTTTACAAACAGTCATTCACCCGGAGTACTTTTCCTTTCTTTTCCTCTTCTGAGTACTGCTAAAAATGGGTGAGAAGATTCTCTGAGTTCCAAAGTTTCCTTGACAGAGCTTCAAAGTTTTATGTGGTGATCTCTTCTTATTTCCTCTTGACTGTATTATCGGCTCCCACATGGAGGAAAAGAAAGTGTGGATTTTACAACTGGTAACATTCCTTCAGTTACATCCCTAAGCCATTGTCTAGAGAGCATATCTGGTGGGTCTATGGATCTTTCAGGCATCGTTTGGTTCCATCCTATGCAGTAGGGAGTCTTCTACTACAACTACTGCTCTTCTTCTCTTTGTACGGTATGGGTTTATTGACCCTCCTTGTCTGAGATTCAGTTTCCCTCATGTCCTCCTGTGGTGTCTCTTTTGTGCTTCCTCTGCATGCTGTCTGCCAGAATCCTGGTCAAGAATCTGAAAGTGGCAAGATTACTGTATTGCAACTGAACCCTTTTTCTTTTCACTGTATTTTGTTTCTTCTATAGCTTGTCCATAACAACATCTATCTTGTTGTTGAGGAGGGCCTCTCTGTTAAATCTTAAGAATTCAATTCTTGATCTTGAATCCTCAAATTATCCAGCCACGCATAACCATACACAGACATTACCATACACAGCATCAAAAGGCTACAGCTGCAGCCATTTTCTTTGCAGTGAAATCCATGGCATATCATGTGGCATGCACGTCTTGTGTAGCGATCAACACAGTCTCTTGCTAAATTCCTTATACTCTTATATAAGCTATTTAGAAGTGGCTGATTTTTGTCCCAGGTTAAAAAAAATGTAGTAGGAACCAATGGCAACCTGATAATTTGCCACTCCGATTCCAAGTGTTGAGGTAGAATTCTCCTTCCTACTGTGTCCATCTTACAACCACCCTTCTTACTTTGTGTGGTGTGCTGGATCTAGTCTGGGAAGCTTCAACAATGGTGCAATTTATCTGATGCTTCAGTAGGAATTTTTCAGCCTTTGTCATGAATTTTTTAAAAAAATTCTCAGCCAGTCCTGGAGTAAGTGATAGTGTGGACTGCTTTAGCTAGGATTCTTTTACTACACCCAATAGCAATAAGAGCATGCGGATGTGAACTGAGGTAGCTGCATTATTGTTTATCTGATGATCATATACTGGATCACATTCACATTCACGGATATGCATCTGTGGATTTTACAAGTAATGGTAATTATTTTGTCACATCCCCAATTTCTCATCCAGAGAGACATCATACCTGATGGATCCATGGATCTTCCTGGCATATTTCAGTTTCGGTCCCACACAGTAATCTATTCTTTATGCAAGGTATGGTTTCAATGAGTCTGCTTGATTCAGATTCAGCTTCTCTAATGTCCTTTGGGGTACCATGTTTATCTTCTTCTCAATGCTGTCCGGTAGACTCCTCTTCAAGATCCAGAAAGCAGTTTTGCAGGGAATTAAACCCATTGGAAAGTAGTTCCAATGGTTAGACATGTCTTCTCCTTCTTTTGCTCTTACTGTAAACTTTGACCATTTCCATGGCACTTCCCCCATGTTTGTTCTCTGTTCAGCAGTCTCCTTCTGCTTTGCTATTCTGTCCTTCCACCTCCACTGCCTCCCTTACTGCTGCCTTTGTCCTTGGACACTCACTTCTCCAACGCTTTCACTTTTTCTTCTAACAGTTGTACAGTACCAGTTTAAAATCAATATATATGTACTCAGTGTTATTCTCACACATGGGAATCTGGGTGGACCACAAAGTGAACATGAGTCAGCAGTGTGACGCAGCGGCCAAGAAACCAATGCAATTTTTGGTTGCATCAACAGAAGCATCGTGTGAAATTGGAAGGCCATGATTTGAATCTGGGATGGCATGCGTTTGCATGGTATGAGAAGGCAAAAGAACAGAAAAACTTTAGCAATCATATGATTAGGAAGGCTTTATGGAGAATATGGGAGAATATTAAAAAACAAATGTATAGGAAGATCCCAGGTTGGGTGTCCCCGATAGAAGCCTTCACATACCCAAATTTGATGACTGAGACGAGTTTTGGTAGATATCAAGATATATTAAATAGTAAGACTGAATTAAAAACAGAGGAAGAATTAAAAAAACAAAATATTATATTAGACTGGATGTTTAAAATCTTGCAATCAAGGTTCAGTAAAGATAAAAAGAAGGTTTTTATATGCAGAAAACTGAATTTGATATATTGTTTTTGGGGAGCATTAGGAAAATGTATAAACATTTATTGGAGCGTAAAACCGAGGATGAAATTGTTAAAGATTGTATGATTAAGTGGGCTCAGAATATAGGACATAATATTGAGATAGATAACTGGAAACAACTTTGGGAAGTTAATATTAGGTATATCAGAGCGACTAGCTTGAAAGAAAACGTATATAAAATGTTTTATAGGTGGTATATAACACCACAAAAATTAGTGAAAATGTTTGGAAACGGATCTGATAAATGTTGGAAGTGTAAGGAGAAAGAAGGAACCTTCTATCACATGTGGTGGACATGCACAGTGATTAAAAATTATTGGAAAAGAGTACATGAGATGTTACAGAAAATATTGTGTTGTGTGATACCATTCAAGCCAGAAATATTTTTGTTAAATATCATGCCGGAAATTAAAGATTATAATAAGAAACATTTATTAATGTATATGTTAACTATAGCTAGGATTCTGTTGGCAAAATACTGGAAAACAAAGGACTTTGAGCTTCTGGACAGATACTTGGAAACAGTCATTTTGTCAGAAATACTCAAGGAGAAAGACCTACAGAAGGCAAGAGAACGCTGGAGACCTCTATATGTTTTCTATGAGAAAAAAGGTGCTAATAGACTCTGATCCATAGTAGACTGAATTTATATTTAGATTTGAGATCAAGATTGGTAATGAGGTGTATTTCTATGTAAGGTTTCCTTTTTATTTATAACAATAATAAAAATTAAAAAAAAAAATTGAAAAAAAAAAAAACAGAAGCATCGTGTCTAGATCAAAGAAAGTGATAATACCACTTTATTTTGCTCTGGTCAGACCCCACCTGGAGTCCTGTGTCCAGTTCTGTGCACCTCAGTTTAAAAAGGATGTTGACAACCTCGAGCGGGTACAGAGGAGGGTGACCAGGATGGTTGAAGGTCTGGAAGAAATGTCTCATGAGGAACGGCTTAGGGAACTGGGAATGTTTAGCCTTTCAAAAAGAAGACTGAGAGGGGATATGATAGCTATGTTTAAATATTTGAAAGGATGTCATATTGAAGAGGGAACAGGTTTGTTTTCCATGGCTTCAGAGACTAGGACTGGGGGCAATGGTCTCAAACTACAGGAAAAGAGATTCCATTTGAACATTAGGAAGAACTTCATGACAGTTAGAGCTGTTCGGCAGTGGAAGATGCTGCCCCAAAGGAGAAGATGGTGGAGTCTCCCTCTTTGGAGGTTTTTAAGCAGAGGCTGGATGGCCATCTGTCGGGGGTACCCACATGGCAGGGGGTTGGACTGGATGGCCCTTGAAGTCTCTTCCAACTCTTATGTTTCTATGAAGACAAGCAGTGCACATGCCTTGCATGTCACCACCACTGGAAAGTTTTTTTTCCTTTCATAACACTTAATATCTTTCTTACTGTCTTCTCTTTGTTTATGAGTGCCCTTTTCTTTGTCTTCTATGAGGGGCCTCCCCAATGGTCTCCACTGTCAAACACCTGTTTGCTCTCCTTGCTCAACTGGTCTGGTTGTTTGCTCCCTGAGGTCTGTCTCAATTTTATTCCTCTGCCGTCCTCTGTTAGGAGTCAACAAACAGAAATGTCCATTCATAAAGGCTTTGATTGCTTTGCAGAGCAAACAATCCGATTGTGGAAATCATTTCATTCGTTTGCACTGAAGCAGAGAGAGGTTTGCTGGAAGAGCTTGGTGCCATAATTACTACTGTCTCTGTGTGTGTGTGTGATTTTCCAAGTGATGGGAATGAATTCTTCTTCTTAAGTTGGAATGGTAATGGTTATTGGAAGAAACTGTCATCTCCTTCAGAATCATGCTACGAGCACTTTAGAAGTGAAAAGTTTTTTTTTTTCCTCTCCTTTTTTTTTCAAAGAAAGAGCTTTTATTACAATTCTCAGAAAACTCTCCCTTTGCTTTTCTGAAACAGCATTAAAAACTGGAGTGGGGATTGCAATTAGGTTGTCAAGGGACATTAGGTAATAGAAATCCCTTTAACACCCGTGTCCAATTTCACTGAAGTGCGTCCACTGAGGAGAAAGGAGGGAGGCAGTCATATATCATAGCTGTACGGGAACCTGATAAAGCTGTATGAAGCTCTGTTTGTTTGTTTCTTCCTGTACCCTTTCCTGCTTGGACTCAAGGAAAATGTTTGGGGATGGTATGAATTGGTTCATTGATCTTTATTCTTCCAGATGGGATTTCTTCTCTCTTTTCAACTCTGCTGACCAGGTAGAATAAGAGGACAAGCCTGGGAGAAGCATTGTGGTGCAGAATGGCCTTAAACATATTTATAGGTCAGGGAAGTACTCTTTGAAGAGGTCATCCATGTCAAGAGCTCTCCCGCCCAAGACTCATTGAAAAACAAAGTAGCAGCAGCAGCAGCAGCAGAAGGAAGGGAATTAGGAGCCCGGAAGCTGCCTGAAATTTATAGTGAGCAGCATTTAACCAGCAGCAGCCACATGGGCCCACTGATGGCCATTTTGCCCACCTGAGGAAGAGGCAGCATAATTCTGTTGACAGCACAAACATTGTTCCTTGTTTTGCATATAAATTGTTCTGAACCATCGAGTCAGTTCTAATGCATGGATAGATTTCATGGTGTGGTTAAACCATTGCCCCCCCACCCACCCAATGATTTTCCGAGGCTGTGTGGGGATTTGAACCCAGGCTAACCATCCCCCAGTCTGAAACTACCATTATGTGTCCCAGCCCCCTGTGGCTCTTTTGCCTTCCTTGTTGGAGAGGTGTCAGCAGCCACCCTCTTCCTGCAGGACTGCCTGTCCCTTTGGTTCCTTGGATTATATCACACACGCCAAGCGTCAAAAATCACACTGGGTTCAAATACGGAGCTAGGAGATGGGGCGTGTCGCAAGGACTGATCTTCTCTGCGCCTGTCGCTGAAACTGCTGGTCTTGCCAATGGTGGAGAGTGCCCAACATAACCTGATGGTTTGTCGTTGACCTTGAGATAGGGGTTTTTTTAAAGCCCCCAGTAATCCTACAATTTGTTTTTTTGCCATTGGCGAGACTTAATATTGTGTGAGTGTGTGTGCGTGTTTGGTGGGGGCGGGAGAGAGAACAGCCCTAAAACCTTTTACTGGTTTAATCGGAATGATTTTTCTTGCTTCATTTTCTTTTCCACTCTTTTCCCTTTTGAACAAAACGAGCTGCTATTAACTAACAAAGGCTTCCTCATTTTCCAGTTTGTTGGTTTCTTCCCTACCTGGGCAGGGGGTGGGGGTGGGGAGAGGGTGCTGAAATGGCAATTCCACCCACCCCCGGGCCATTTCTGGCATAATTAGCCGATTCTGCACTCCAAGATACTCCTGCTTCTGGCTTTCTTTGCTCGTCCAAGGGATTGCACTGCAGAGCTCCTGTGGGTTTCCATGCCATTAGTTAAAGTGTCACCCGCTTAAGGTAAAAAAAGCCCAGGCAAACTTTCTCCACTCTTTTGTTAGAAGGCGCTCCTTCTCTAGAAGAAGGGATAAAAAAAGGCCATTTAGAAATGTGGAAATTTAAGCATGTTGACTTGGGAGGAATATCCATTCCATTCGTTACATAAGTATATCATAAGACAATCCTGTTTTATCTCACCCTGGAATCCTGGGTTCAGTTCCGAGAAAGATTTGGAGCATATCTTGAGGATGATGGCCAAGATGCTGAACAGCACAGAATGCAAGCCCTGGGAGCAGTGATTCAGGGCGCTGCATTTATGCTACAGAAAATATTATTTAGAAGTGATAGGCGACTGCTTTCATCTGTGTGTTTGTGTGCCTTCAAGTCATTTGAGGACACATCTTGTGAATGAGACAGGGAGATAAACTCTCGTCTGATAACTTTGCTAGCGGGAACTGTTCTAGTTCAAAGCTATGACAACCCTGTACGTAGATTTGAAGGGTTGCCCCAAAAGGGGGAAGTAAGTTTGTTTTCTGCTCCTCCAGAGCACTGGACTTTGACTAGTGGAGACAAATTAAAAGCACAGAGAACTCTTGGGGAGACGTTCCTGCCAATAAACAGCTGTTCAGCAGCTACTTTAGAAAGCTACTTTAGAAGATGGCGGGCTCTCCTTTACTGGAAAATTTTTAAATAAAAACAAAACATGGACTACTTTAAGCCCCATACCGCTTAAAGCATTCTCTGGGAGATGTACAATTTAATTATACAGGCTACTCATTGCCTCCCTCCTCTTAGCAAACTGGGTACTCAGTTTACTGACCTCGGAAGGTTGGAAGGCTAAGTGAACCTTGAAATGGCTCCCTGAGACTGAACACCAGGTTGTGAACACGGTTTTACCTGCCCTAAAGCATTTTAACCACTGAGCCACGGGGCTCTCTAAATAAATGATGACAACCCCCTGTCTGGGACGCTTTAAATGATGAATTCTTACAGTGGTGGGGGTTCGGCCACATGATCCCTGGGGAGCTCTTCCAAATCTACAGTTCTGTGATTCCATAAATCACAGTGTTTGGGAGAGAAGAGGGGTGCTCAAGGTCAGAGGGCGGTCTTCGCAGATGAGTAATGGCGTCTGTGTGCCTTGAAGATGGTGCTGACACTCAATGTGAACTACTGCCAAATAAGCAGAAATTTAGCAACACCAGAATCAGCAAACTTGCCTCACGCATGAGACAGTCCTACCTCATTTTGCTGTTCTGTCTGCAGGGAATGCAACCTTTGGGACAAGAGCCTTCCCTGACTTTACCTGGAGAGAATGACAGTGGGGGTGAACACGTGCTGTTTTCTTGGGAGGATAGTCTGGTTTGAGCACAATCCTCCTGTGGATGGGTTCTTCTCCTGGAAGAGTTCTTCATTCTACGTTTGAGCTGAAGATCATGTAAGGAGAAGGCTTGGTGTTTCCCCTTCGGCACAGCGAGTAGGACCTGGGCCACAAAAAATCCACAGCAGGCAGCACAGAGCATGGTTCTGTTCTAAATTACTAAAAATCAAGTTATTTCTGTAACAAGGAACCATCAAGTTACTTTTTGATGCAATAGGTAACATTTCCTACTTCCTTCAGTTACTTCTCACAGGCCCTGAAGGACCTTGGAGAAGTACCGGTAACTCATTTTAGAGGCACGTGGACTTAAAAAAGTATTCAAGGTTTTTGCCATCTTTTGGTCAATCAGAAATGTATCACATCAGAAATGTATCACATCTTTCATTTTGGCAAAATAATTTCAAAGGGCAACGCCAGGATTGGCAACCGCAAAAGTATTTCCTTCCTCTTTTCTAGCCTGCTGATATCGTGCTGACAACAGGTAATGCAACAATGATGCAGATAAGGCCAATCTGGCAAAAAAATAGCAAAGAATAATACCAAAAGTTCATTTCTAAAAATAATATACAGTGTTCTGGTGCCTTCTTCTAATGGTCTACTATGAATCTGATTTAAAGCCCTGGGAGAAAAAAAGGTGGCATTTATGGAGTTGTAGACATTACACCTAGGAATTAGACTGCATAGTCAACATGCACACAGCAATTATGAAATGAATGATCCATACAGGGTAAACTTTACAATTTATTTCCTTAAAAACAACTACCCCCCCCCAAAAAAAAACCACCCTAACCCAACCTCTATGAAGAAAAATAAGGTTATAACCCAGATATGCAAACAAACTCAATAGTTGTTTCACAAAGTCTTAAAGCCTCAACAACCTTCCCCGGACAAGTGGCCTTTTTGTGGTGAGGGGAATATGTTTTGGATGTGAAGTCAGGAGGAGGAGGGAGGAGGAGGAGGAGGAGGAGGAGATGACTTGGCTGCCACTTCTGGAGGTCATGCTGTCGTCTGGAGAAATCCACTTGGGCAATCAATCACCCGACTTGGCAGGGGCCTGATTGGATGCAGGGGAAAGTGTATATATACACACACACAGAGAGAGAGAGTGTGTGTGTGTGCATGTATACACACACACACACACCACAGGTCCAAGGATGCTGAGGCCTCTTTGCAAATGTGTGCTCAGGGGACAATTAAGGGGCAAGAGAGCGACTAAGAGCCACGACAGGAGCGTTTCTCTGTAGGGAGTTTGATGGATGGCAGGAGAAGAAGTAAAGAAAAGAAAAGAAAAACCCAGGCAAAGGCAGACACTGTTACTGATAGGTGACCTTCACGCAGAATGTCTCTTCATTCTTCTCCTCGTGGTCATTGATATAAATCAGAATTTCCTCCTCCCCAGCACTCTGGCTTGGGGCAAAACGCAAGCCGATGGTGTACGTCTCACCTCTGCCGATCTATGGGGGAACGAAGCAAAGAGAGCAGCGAGGGTTTAGTTTGGTGGGTGATTTGCACCTGCCCACCCACTGCACAGGATGTCCGGAGTGACTGAATCATGCCTTGGTTTTGCATGAGTTTATGTGGCCCAAGAGCTGAAGCACCTTTTCTCTTCAGGACGGAGAAATGACTATTTTAAAAAACAAACCCACAACTCTTCAGCTAGAAGTTTATTAAACAGTGCCTGGGCCTAAAGGAAGCACTATTAATGCGCTTCAGGTCACAGGAACAGAGACACAAAAGACCGGAGAGATGAAGCAAAAGACAAGCTGAACCGACAACCCCTCAACCTGGATTTTATGCTAGGAATTAACAGTGCATTTTGCCAAACCCAAGGTGGGACTTCTGCCTGTGGATGAATGAATAATACCTTTGCTGGTCTCATCTGTACACAAGTTATCATTTGCCCAATCAGCAGGCAAAAGCTTGTGGAGTAAGAGAATGATGCGTGTGTGCAGATTAAGCAAAATTGTAAACAGAGTTTTGAGATATGGGCAAACAACACTTTGAGGCAAATAATGCTGACTGCACAGAATGTCAAAGGCGGCTGCTTTGCCTCCTAGACATTAAAGATGGGAAGATTATGAAAAGGTTAGAAAAAATGATTAAGAGGAGGTTTTCTGTTTTAACGCTGCACCGGTTATTCTGTGTTTGCTTTGTACCCGAGGTACTAGTTCTGCGCAGAGGCAGTTTGTGGAAATTACAGAGCCCTTGGGAGGAATAAGGAGCACTCCTTATCTCACTGTCACCTAATGGTAAGAGATTTCTTAGGGTCTGAAAATATCACATCAAAAACATCTCCTCCAATTCAGATGCCTCAGCCAACAAGAACTAAGGATCGAGCAGGTCCTCTTGACAGTCAGAAGTCCTGCTGTCAGAAGTCCTACGAGCGGCTGCAAAAAGAAAAGGTCACCCCAAGTTGACTTAAGTTGTTCCAACCTCAAAGGAGTCCTCCTTGAACTGCAGCAAGTCTGGCCGGTTTGTGTGCAGGAAGTAGGTCCTCCGGGATGGGTACGGGTTGGCGTAGGTGATCTTCTTGTTGGAGCCTCTCCCTCCCCCAGCGGGAAGCAGGATTTCAAAAGCCTGGAAAGAGAAGGAAAGGCCACTTGGGCTCCGAGTGACTCTTCACACTGGGCAGAATCAAGCCGGGCTGCCAGATGTGTTGGGTGGCGGTGGCAGTGGTGGTGAAAGTCCTGGACTGGGATCACCTGGGTTCGGGCAGGAAACATTTGAAACTGTGCTAGCTGCTTTCCGTTTACAGGCAGCAATGCTCTGACAGGGGACATTTAACTCTTATTTTTGTATACCCTTTCACCAATTTAAATTCAATCTGTCCCCTACAAACAGTTCGGGGGGGGGTGAAGAGAAGGAGACATGTCCATATATTCTTTTTAGCTCATTTCCCGGTGTTGCTCATCCTCTGTGTGAAAGATTTCTGTGTCCTGCATCCCTTTTGCCTGGTTTCTCAACCAGCTCGCTGGGGAGGAGAATGGCTTCAGTCTTTGCTGGGCTCCTAGAGGACCCGGTGTTCTGCTTACACAGAATAGAGCAATGGCACAGCCTACTGTATGCCCCCCGAGAGGGAGGCAGCCTGAGGCGGGTGAGTGCCTACCTTGGAGATGAGAGGCTGCCGAGAGGACAAACACACCAGCCAAGAAGAGACCAGCTGATGGTATTCAACATCCACCAGGTTGAGGTAGATGAACCGGCTGCCAGCACTGTGGGGCCTTATGGCAAGGTGGAGATCTTGCACCCCATTGGCAGGGAGGATGAAGACGCCTTCGGGATCCACCTGGCAGGGAGGAAGAGAGAGAGGAAATATGGATGAGCCCCTGCTCACGGCTCCAGGGGGGGCACGGGGTTTCTTCTGCCACACGTGACAGTCTGCAAAGACGCACTGCAGGACAGGGATGCCAGTTCCACAAACAATTTGGGGCTCTTTAGCCTGGAAAAAAAAAGGCGCCTGAGGGGGTGGGGATATGATTGAGACATACAAAATAATGCAGGGCATGACTAAAGTGGATAGGGGGACGCTCTTCTCCCTCTCACAAAATACCAGAATTAGGGGACATCCACTCAAACTGAGGGCTGGGAGAGTGAGAACAGACAAAAGAAAATATTATTTCACCCAGCGTGTTGTTAGTCTGTGGAACTCCCTGCCACAGGACATGGTGATGACATCTGGCCTGGATGCCTTCAAAAGGGGACTGGACAGATTCCTGGAGGAAAATTCCATCACAGGTTGCAAACTATGAGGGAGATGTGCCATCTCCATGCTTAAAACCAGGGTACTTCAAGGGCCAGATGCAGGGGAGTAGTATCAGGAGACCAAGATTTAGTCTCGTGCGCTCCCAGATGCATTTGGCGGTGCCACTGTGAGATACAGAAAGGTGGACTAGATGGGCCTTTGGCCTGATACAGTAGGGCACTTCTTATGTTCTTATGTGTTTCTTAAGTAACTAAGGTCAGGCTTTGCTGAATATCGCCATGACATTTCTAACAACTCAATCATGCACCAACCAAAGGAAACATTCTGCCCAGGCCCAAATATTCATCCTTCTAATACTCCATGGGTCATACTTTCAAGAGCCTAGAGAGCTCAGTTCACACTGCAGCCACACCCAAAGTGCCATAGCTTTAGGTGTGCAACCTGGATAAGCCAGGCATTTTTTTCTCTCCATAAGACACCTTGAGGAATCTTAAAGCTCAGTGAACATTGTTATCTTCAGCTGAGAGTGAGATCAAGAGTTCTTGTACTTCGATCCCAAAGGTCCTTGCATTTTCTGCACGATATATAGACTGAATGGACCCCTCCTGAAAAGGGAGCACGCCAGCCTCTTTTGATCCAGGCAGGAGGGAGGCTGATCGGGTCTACTCCTGGCTCCAGCTGGGAATGGGGGGGGAATGTGCTTCTGACCCGAGTGGAGCTAGCAGGTCCTTTCGGTGGTTCTTGTTGCTAAACTGTCCCTCTTGGCTGTGGGGCCACATCCACCTTACAGTATAATGGGGATTTAGCAGGCTTCTTTGCTTCCGTCCATCTGGCTGAGAGGACTGATGGCATCAAATTGCAAGGAGGGCGATTTGTAAAGCAGCAGAACGGCTCCTGATCCCTGGCTTGATTAATAATCGAAGTCGGGTCTAGGTGGTGACTCCATATACCCAGCTAGCTGATCAGGGAGCACAGCAAAGAATAGAGGAACTAGTTGGACGCCCTCGGCAGAGCTTCTGAGGCAGAGGGCGCCTCTACAGATGTGGGTCAGCAAGGTCGCCTCGGAGAGCCCAAGGAAAGAGAGAGCACAAACCAGGTGGTGACCAACCTACCGGCAGCCGGGTTCACCCTGAGGCTTGTCCAGTGGTTCGAAACCTTTGCATGGGGATCTAGACCAGCACTAAGCAAGAACCAGGGAGGCGCGAACGGGTTGAGGGAACCTGTCTCTTGGCTGTGGGTAAACAAACTGGAAGGCGCAGCCCATGCCAACAATGGGAGGAGCCCGTGGGAAACGTCTTTGCTACCTGCCAAAGTATATATACTACTTGTATACCGCCCAGAGTTCCCTTTGGGAAATGGGAGCGGTATACAAATGCAAAAATAAATAAATAAATAAATAAATAAATAAATAAATAAATAAATAAATAAATAAATAAACCCCAGCCACCTGCCGGGTAGGAAGCAGGCTCTGTGTGGGCTGCCAGTCAGCCGCAAGGACCAAGAGCCGTATAAATAAGGAGGAGGGAGATCTTGGGCCTGATGAAAGTCGCCCAGCATGCATGGGGAGCAGCCACCTGGACAGCAGCCTCTCCAGAAGGCACACGGGTCACCCTGTCCATGCATTTTCCCCCTGGAGTGAGATGTGTTGCAATGCTGTTTAAAACTGCAGAGATCTCTCCCCATTTTGCAACTGTCTACACAAATCACCGCACACATGTTCACGGACGTTGGTGTCTTTTCTTTTAGCAATTCATGCCCTCCTTTTCAGTCTAAGTAACTGGACCTGCTGATTTCTCCCCACTTCTGACTGGGCACCCACCACGTCTGACCAGTGTTGCTGAGGGAGAGATGAGACAGGGTCCGTCAGGAGTTGCTCCTCTCTTTTATCTCAGCTGTTCTTCTCTACTCCCTTAAAGCTTCAAAACTTTGAAGCATCTTTCCCCACTTCCCCCCACCCCAACTTATGAGAGGGGAATTGAGTTTGTGTTTCTCTTATTATTCACATTTATAATTATGACTAAATGCATTCTAAAGAAATTATTAGTCTCCAGATAGCCTCATTAATTCAGATAACTTGCCCCCTGGGGTTTTGGTCCACTGATCCCTCCATAGGATGGCTTTAATCAAAAGACAATTACCGAGCAGGCTTCCTGGCAGTAAATTGTCTGCAGCCCCTCATGGGCTCTTGTCTCCTTGTGGACGGCCAGACCGTTCCCTCTCTCGTCCTCTCTCTCACGGACCCCCTTGATGAATATCTCTGAGCAAACCTGCTTGGAGATGTCCCAGTCAAATGCCGAGAGCAGTTCACTTTATATTACGGCTGAGCTGAACTGATCGTTTAACCACTGACCTAGTGGAGGTACCAGAGGAGTGAGTGAGTGAGTGTGTGTGTGTGTGTGTGTGTGTGTGTGTGTGTGTGTGTGTGTGTGTGTGTGTGTGTGTGTGTGTGTGTGTGTGGAGGGGGGTTGGGGGTTATCTTATGCACTGCCAGAAACCCCATCCGCTTTTGATTATCTTTGGCGGCTACTTTCCTATTTATTCTCTTGTTGGTGTGTTCTCTCTCTTTCTCTCTCTCTCTCTTATTCTCAGCAACCTCACCAAAGCTGCCCAGGGACAGTGTACCGTGTGTGCTACTGGGTGGCCCCACGTAGCCCACTCTGTTTGTGCCACCAACCCTGACTGCTTGGATCGGGAAAGAGCTGGACGGGTCCACCGGGAGCAGAGCCACAGGGACCCGCTTCCACCTCTTGAATGCACCCTTCTTCTTCTCCTTCCCCTCCCACTTAAGCTGGCTACACCGAGATGACTCTCTCCTACCGGAGAGCAGAAATCATCTTCACTGTATAAGCAGCTCTAAACAATGGCATTGTGTTGCACCAGACCAGTCTTCAGGCTACTTCAGCCCTTCTGATCCTCTTCCTCCACTTCTCCACCCATTCATTTCACCTTAAACGGTCACCTATAACAATCTGTCCTTTCCGTTTCTTACTGTGTGGGTGAAATAGTCCAGCTTTCTCTACTTTAAGTGTTTCACGATTTCTTCATTCATCTTTGAACTCTCTCCTTGATTGCCTTCTCAGTCCAAGAAATCCTTGATACTCTTAAACTGATTTCAAGTACTTCTGTCTTTTTCATGGTCGGGTGAGTTAAAGTCTATAATACCGAGGCAGACAGCAGAACTGAGAATACACAGATCTATATCCCCCGTGACACAGAGTGAGAAGTGAGAATAAACAATGCTGTACAAAAAACCTTTTCAAAGCCAAGCCTAAGTTTTTGCAGCACGCTCTAAGGCTTCCTTCTCAAGGAATCTGCTCCAGACCATCTCTATCCTCCAGGCCATTTCGTTTCTAGCTTTTAGTCCACAGCTAGGCTCCTGCTGTTCACAAATTCCAAGCAACTTACATTTGTCAACAGGCTCCCCATTTGTGCTTTAGAGCTTCGCTCCATTTCTGAGGTTGCTTGCTTTCCACCGAGTACCACGGGCTTGGGTTTTCTTAGAATTCGTTTCCAACCACATTCATTGCTTATTTCTCTGACTTTACTGAGGAAAGTGCTACAGTTCATTTCTGCTGTCGGCACAGGCAGGCGGTCTTGGCAGGGGTGGGAACACCTTCCTCTTACTTGCAAAGAATCCCAAGCGGCGCGATTCCCTTTCCGGGGAAACTGAGCTGGACCCCCTCTTTCTTCATCCGCCATCATCCAGTTAAGACATTTCGGTTCCTGGCATCATTGGTCTTGCTGTGTTGAGTTCTTTTAACATGAGGAGGCTTTTCTGGGAGCAGGGAGAAGAAGGGAAGCCTTGCCTCCAAAAAAGCAGAGTGTGGGAATGACTACACATATGGACACATTGGTGGGTTCCAGCAGGCCAGGTCTCGTGCAGCAGATCCTCGCTGCTAACCTGGCTGCAAGGCTTTTTATCAGTTGCAATAACAGAGCTTCACAAGGGGTGGAGACAGGGCCTACATGCCAGGGGTCGAGTAAGCTGGTGAATTCCTGGGAAGACTTATCTAGAGGGGCAGGGTCTTGGGCTGGTCATGTAGCTGGGGTATAGAAACCTTATCTAAGTGATGACAGGCAGCTTGTTTGTCCTACAAACCCCTCTCACAGGCTTTCTGGCTGATCTGGGGAGAGATACTGACCAAGCAGGCTTCCTGAGTATGTGGGCAATGGAATTCATTTCCTTCAATCTGGGGCCTCCTCACTCAATAAAGAGGTTTATTGATTCCCAAATGCCTCAACCCATGCAGCCAGTTGGGGTACTGTCCTCTGCCCCAAGGGGACATCTCTAGAGCAGACAGCCACTCTTACCTTCAGCTCCTGGGGATGCGAGGTGTAGGCTTTCACCTTCCTGAGGGCTTGAGTCCCCCTGACCACCAGCGAGAGGCGGGTCAGCTGCCCCATGACACAGCTAACATCCACCCGCTGCAAAGAATGGAGGTAGAACTGCCAGATTTGGTTGGGGGCCGCCATCCAGGGATCCCTGGAGTTGAGGACAGAGAAACAAACTCATGTTTTACAGCCCTGCTCAAATGAAAACAAGGGTTCTCTCTCTCTCTCTCTCTGGGAACCTAGTTTCTGGAAATGTTTCCGGCTGAAAAGGGCACACATGTGTCTCTATTATTGAGAGAGAGAGAGAGACAGAGACAGAGAGACAGACACACACACACACACACACACACACACAGAGAGAGAGAGAGAGAGAGAGAGAGAGAGAGGCATAGAGAGAGAGAGAGGCATAGAGAGAGAAAGACAGAGGGGGGGAGACAGAGAGAGGGAGGGAGAGAGAAGGGCAAAGAACGACCTTCAGCATTGCTCCCTTCTTTCCTCAACTACTGCCGGTATATTAACATAATAATAGTTTGACCTCTTTTAACTGACATGGTTCCATACTATAGTACCCTAGAATTTGTGATAGGAGGAGGCACTTTGGATGCTCTGTAGTAGTTCAGGGAATACTGATGCAGCTTGCATATTTTTATTTTATTACATTTGTTTTTTATTATACTGTTACATTAATGATTATTTTATATTATTGTATTTGATTTGTTGATGTATCGTGTTGTATGTTTGAGCAAGGTGTTCTTGCAACATGCTATACACCGCCCTGAGTTCCTTCGGGAGAATCGGGCGGTTAACAAATACAAAAATAAATAAATAAATAAATAAATAAATAGGGAGGGAGCCCTTGAGCACGGAATTCTAAAGACTTGATCCAAGGACAAATCTCAGGATTTAAAAATTCAGGACACTGTGACCTGCTGACACATTTGGCAAGGAATTTCCAAGGGCGTCCTTGTCTCTAGGACACAGCCAGACAAGAAAAAACTCCTCCTCCTCCTCCTCCTCCTCTTTTCCATCTTCCTCTTTGTCATCATCTTTGTCTTCTTCATCATCATTATCATCATCTTCTTCTCCAGGCCACTTTGACTGGCAGAAACTGCCTCTGTGCAAAAGCAGCATCCTTTCCCTCTGGGAAATGAAACGCGTCTAATCCTTACAGACTTTCCACATTGAGAGATGGCTTCTCTCCAGCAGGCTGTCCCGCCCTTTCTCCGAGGCGCCTAGGCCTGCCCTCCCCAACTGTCTGCTGTGATGGTGGCATCGCTTCCCCACTTACGTGTAAATGGCCAGGAAGAATCTCTTGATCTGCGGACTGGGTCCCCCGGCGACTTTCAGAAAGACATCCTGTGGCTCTCCAGGCCCCTGAGTAGCAACGTCGAAACCAGATATATATTTAAAAAATGAACTCCAATGAGGATGTCATAGGAGCCTAAGAATCCAGCCACTCAGAACATTGATCTCAACAGCCCCTGAGTGTCAACCTTGCCCACCAGCAAGGAATATCCAGGCGTCCTTCCCAGACCAGTCGGGAGAAGCTGGGGACTGAAGGTGATTGCTTCTGAAAGCGCCTTCACTATATTTCCCCCTCTCAATGGCTTGCATGTGCCATACCAGGACACCATAATGAACACACCCAACTATGTCCAGTCTGGGAAACCACCTGAATTAGGCCTGGTTAGCACTAGAATGGGAGAAAATCAGGAATCCCACTGGTCTCCTTGGAAAGAATCTGGCCTGAAACCCTGGAGGACCATGGCTGCTGACCTGAGCTGGGGGTAATGGAGCTGGTGGATCAAGGGTCAGACTCAGTAAAAGACCGCAGAATGTTCCTGTCACATCTGGAAAAGGTTTGTTTTTACCACTCCTGTCTCAGCGTGAGTCTCATTTCTGGACACACCTCCCAGTTCTGAGTTACAGAAGATGCTGGAGATACAGTATTTCAGGGAGTCGCGCTTCCCTTCCTGTGGATCAGGTCAGATACAACCTGATGAGGCGTATTTGACCTCTGACACAAAATGGTCATCATCATCATCATCATCTTAGAACTACAGATTGGGAAGGGACCTTATGGGGGCTTTCAGCTGAGCTGGAAGCAGACACACCTCGTACCACTGAGGGACCATCCAGAAAACCTTCTGAGGAACCCCCTCATGCCCCCAAAAGCGGTTGGAAAAGTGAAGCCAAACACTTCACCAGATGTAGGACAAGCCTCAGGATCCTGCCTCGCCACACATCCCAGCCCGCCTTCGCCAGCCCCTTCCCCAAACCACACCGCTATGGCCCTGGCCGGAAGGAGGCTTCGGTGTTGTGAAGTGCAGCTCGGATTGGCTCCACGGTTTCCCCCACGCTGCCTGCAGAGGCAGCACATTTCCTCTCGCCTTGACGGAATAAGGGTTAATCACCAGCCATGTACCATTTTCTTGGTTTCGCAGAGGATGTTGGGGTCACTGCAGCGCACAAACATCTCCGGTTCTCGTCCAGGCGTGCCCACGGGAGCCCCTGCCAAGGACAACAGGGGTAGTCACATCGCCCTTTGGCCAAGAAAGGAATAACACCCTTTTCTCTTCTCCCAGGCACAGCAGCACCTTCTGAACGGGATGCTCTGAAGATGACGGGGGGGGGCAGCCTCACCCTATTTTCCCCCCTTGGATTCTCCAGGAATCTAACCAGACCACCCAAAGCGCCCCCAAATGGGGGGGGGAGGAAGCCATTTCCCATGTCTGGGAATCCACGTCTCATTAGAAAAAGATGTTCGATGGTCGAGGGGAAGCCTTGAGAACTTTCTGGAAAGTAAACTCAACGTTCAGGAGGCTTCCAGAATTGTGGATACACAATATATTCTGCTGGGGAATCTCATTTTTCTCTTTGGTCAGAGGCATCGAAGTCTAAAGGTCCAGAGGCCACAAGTACAGTTGTGCCCACAACCACTGAACCAGGCAGGAAAGAGCTGCTGTCCTTGTTGCACAGATGAGAATCTGAGGGCTAGGCCCCGGCCTCAAAGAGCTTCCAACAGCCCGCCTTCCAGCAAGGGAGGAATGCAGAGAGATGTGGACAAGGAGGGAGCTACTGCACAGATGTGTGGCATCCATGCTGTTGTTGCTGTCCTGCCAAGGAAGCAAGGAAGTATACCGTGATACCAATGGTCGGAGTGTGTGTGTGGGGGGGGGTGCGGTTTTTATCTCCTATGTTTTTATCCCATTTTGACTCCAATATGCTCAAGGAGAAGCACGTAACTCTCTTCCTCCCCAGCACAGCCTTGCAACAACCTTGTGAGGTAGACCAGGAGTCTGGGAGCAGCCCAAGATCTCACTGTGACTTTCAGGGCCAGGTGGGGATTTGAATCCAAGTCAGGACCCGCAGGCAGAGATGCACTGAGCTGTTACTTTTGTAATGCAATTATTTTTAAATTTGTATTAGTTTTGTAATTACCTTTTAAATCTGTACTGAAACTGTGATGTCTACCCTTTATGTATGCTAATAAAGGCTGATTGATTGATTGATTGATTGATTGATTGATTGATTGATTGATTGATTGATTGATTGATTGAATCCAAGTATCTTGGGTCCTAAAAGCAGCACTCTAAACATGATACTGTGCGGCTGAATTGTTTCTTTGGGGGGGGGGACCCCAAACCACGATGGGGCAGGTGGCAAAAGAAAATGAATGAGAGCTACCTGGAAGGGTGTGACATGGCGGCAAACGGATGGATTTCTTCAGGAAGGTGAGCTCTGGGTGGTAGAAGCGGAAAGTCTGATCCACCAGGTGAGGCTGGTACTCCACGTGCACGCAGAGGAGGGCAATGGGCTTGGCACCGGCCACGGTGAAGGAGACCTACCCACCGGCCGGAAAAGAGAGGCAAATGGGGCATGAGAAGCTGTGAAGGCAGATGAACTTAGAAATATCTACATGCTGGTAAAGGTTTCAACCCCCCGCCCCACAAAAAAAGCTGAGGATGGGAAAAAGTTTTTGGTCTGTACGCATCAGAGAAAACAGCATTAGTCTTGTTTCTCTGGAAAGATCTCGACACACATGGCCAAGAGAAGGACTTGGGATCCCAGGCAGATGCTGGGCTTTTCCCATTGGGCCAGGGATCTTTTTATCAAAGGGGAGAGTGGGAGACAACCCACAGAATTATACACCTCCAGTGAAACAGAAGGGACTTCATCATTTGGAAACATAAGCAGGTGTGTGACATGTTGATGAAAATCAACGGAGTGACAGTGAGCCAGGCTCCGGGCGGAAGACTTTGGAGGAGCCCAGAAGGGCCAGGCCAAACGCACTCTGCTGGGCTGCCGGCGGCTTGCTTGAACTTTTTAGCCTGGCCTGCTCTCGTGAGGACTGGCTCCTGCTGGCAAGGGGGGGGGGATGTGTCTCTGAAGGAGGAAAGGTGAGGAGCCCAGCCACTGGGACAACTGGAGGCAGAGAGGGAGACGGCAACCCACCCTCGCTGTGCCACCCTCGGTTCTCTGTATGGCAGCAGCCCAGACCTGGAGGTGGCAGAGGAGAGTTCCCATATTCTCTCATGATTCCCTTTCCTCTACGAGGTGCCCCACCCAACCGTTAAGACTCGGAGCTAGAGCAAGTTGGTGAGGTTAGTTATAAGTGTGCTATTTTCAAATACAGTGGTACTTTGTATACAGAAATTAATTCATTCCAAAGGAAATTCTGTTAAGCAAATTTTCCTTTATATGAATTTCCCATAGGAATGCATCGAAAACAGAGTAATCCCTAATCGCGACCATTTTTATGTTGTACAGATTTGCCCCATAGGCGATTCTGCTAAGCTAATTTCCTCTATCTCCGAAATTTTTTATGTCACACAGATTTTATGTTATACAAACCGTTTGTTATACGAGGGCCCACTGTAAGTCTCAATTGTTTTATATGCACTAAAACTGTTCTCAGCTATTAAATGGTTTGATGTATTTCAAACAGCTTTTTGCTGTACCACTGCCCTAGGACCTTATCAGTGTGTGTGTGTCTGTCTGTGTGTGTGTGTGTGTGTGTGTGTGTGTGTGTGTGTGTGTGTGTGTGTGTGTGTGTGTGTGTGTGTGTGTGTGTGTGTGCGCGCGTGCGTGTGTGCACGCGCGCGCCCCTGACCTAGGACCTTATGATATCGGTGTAAAACTATTCAAGAGAAAAGAAGGAAAATAAAATTCTGCCATGTCACTGGCAGACTCTCTTGCCTCTTTACCTTGATGTGTTTTGTTTGTATGCAGCCAGACTTCCAGGGGGCCGCGGCATCCTTCTTGCCTTCGCTGAATGTCAGCTCCGTTGGACCTAGCTGAAAATCAAAGAGATGGCGGTTCAGTGCAAGGAGAGTGTTCTCTGGGCTTTACGTTTCCAGCTGTTGCCTTGTAAACAGCACCACATTTCACTGATAGCAATGAAGGGCACCATCGTTCCACTCACCGACAAGGACAGCTAGACATCTCACGGCATTCTGAACAGAGTTTCTGTTATCAGTACCAGTGATATTTGGGGCCAAACTGGCCATTTGTTGTGCAAAACGTTCCCTTACAACTTTCTTAAGAATCCGGTACTCCATTCCTGCTTCCTCTGTGTATGATTTTCAAGAGGAAAAGGAGAACAAACACATTTGGCACAAACTACAAAGAACCTGGGAGGAGAAAAGGGTCTTTGTTTCACTCTCAGCTGCAGGTGAGGAAGCTTTCTCCACAAGATGTTTCATTCTACTGAGAAAGGTGAGGACAAGGATTGTAACAATTATTCTTTCTACCCCACTTGCCAATGCAAGTAAGTCTTGCAAAGAGTTCAGGAGAGCCATATATTTCCTTTGGAGGCACACACCCCCTCCCGCCTTTAGGCAGATTCAGAAAGGAACCTCATCCTCCATAACTCACCTAAATGGCTACCTCAGACAGCCACCTCCATCTGCCTTATGGTACATCTGGCCAAGAAAAGGAAACCAAGAAGTTGCCTTGATGGAGTTTTCTCTCGTTAGCCAGAGAGCAAGGAAGTGAGTGGAAGTGAAGAGTAATTTTCCAGATGAGAACAAAAGGGCGCCCTAAACTTCATATAAGGCCTTCTTGACCCACCTCTAACTTAGGATCTCGCACAAGGAACATGATGGCCTGTTCTTCCCACCAAGCTGACTAAGACAATACACTTGCGTTTCTCTGCCTGCCAAGCTGGATTTCCATTTAAAAGCGGGGGGGAAAGGCATGATGTTAGTGAAGAATTATGCTGGTTTCTGTGCTGTGCAGTTCTCCTTTGCTACAGAACACCTGTGAACCTGCAGTACATTGTCCAACTTATCCTGAAAGCAAATGTATGATTAAAACATCTGGATGAATTGCTCACCTGCATCACAGCCGTGGACTCCACGGAGAAGCCCTGGTATTTGAACGGGATGTGAACAGCCTCTTTGGGGCGCAGGTAGACCTGAGGGGTGAGGTTGTCCTGAAGGTGAAACATGTCCTCCTCCAGTGGGGTGACGGTTTGTGTCAGCTCCTTAAAATACTTCCACTCCTGGGTGTCCACAATGACACTGGTGGGAGGGGGGGAGGAAGGAAAACAAAAGGCAAAAAAAAAAAAATGGGTATCGACTTTGAGACAGGATTTCATGGCCCTTGAGAGTTGAGACCTGTCTCAAACATGTTCCTCAGTTTGACACCTGACTTCAAAGGGCAAAAGCAGCACAGGAAAAGCTTGGTGTTTCTCTTAACATTGAGAGAGAGAGAGAGAGAGAGAGAGAGAGAGAGAGAGAGAGAGGAACAGCTGACAAAAGGGAGTGTGTGATGATTTCACATGGATGGTGCCATGAATGCAGAGAAAGAGAGAGAACAGCAACTTGCTTTCCTGATTTATAAAATATTGCTTGTTTTCCTCCCAAGAGGGTCCTCATCCTAACATCTACCATGCCCAAAGAACACTCACACAAGTGCACAGAAACACACACACACACACACACACACACACACAGAGAGAGAGAGAGAGAGAGAGAGAGAGAGAGAGAGAGAGAGAGAACCAGCCCTCCTTGGGATCTTGTTTTAAAGGTAGTAAGCTGGGGCACCTCCCTTATGAGGAAAGGCTAAAACATTTGGGGCTCTTTAGTCTGGAAAAAAGGCGCCTGAGGGGGGATATGACTGGGACGTACAAAACAATGCCGGGCATGGTTAAAGTGGATAGAGGGAAGCTCTTCTCCCTCTCACAAAATACCAGAACTAGGGGACATCCCTTCAAATTGAGGGTTGGGAGAGTGAGAACAGACAAAAGAAAATATTTGTTCACCCAGTGTGTTGTTAGTTTGTGGAACTCCCTGCCACAGGAGGTGGTGATGGCATCTAGCCTGGATGCCTTCAAAAGGGGATTTGGCAGATTTCTGGAGGAAAAGTCCATCCCAGGTTACAAACCATGAGGGAGATGTGTCATCTCCAGGCTTAAAACTGGGGTACTTCAAGGACCAGATGCAGGGGAGTGGGATCAGGAGACAGATATCTGGTCTCATGTGCTCCTAGATGCATCTGGTGGGGCCACTGTGAGATCCAGGAAGCTGGACTAGGTGGGCCTTTGGCCTGATCCAGCATTGGCTCTTCTTATGTTCTTATGTTCTTACGGAGGATGGAGACCCAGGACCTAGAAGCTGCCCGCCATCCATTCTGTTATAATAATCTTAGTTCCGCAGAGCAGGAAGGGACCCCCTGGGCCATCAAGTCCAGCCCCTGTCAAGGAGGCACAAGTGGGGGAATCGAACTCCCAACCTCTGGCTCCGCAGCCAGGGACCTCGACTCCTGAGCTCTCCAGCACTTCATCCTGGCCCGTGTCCTGACCCACCTACCTGAGCTCCGGGTGGTCGATCTGGATGGTGACCGTGTGCTGGACGCCGTGGGGATTTTTCAGGGCGAACTCAAAGAACTCAGCGGTGCCAAAGGAGGCGTAGAGGGTGTGGTGGGTGGTGATGGCCCGGCTCAGCATGCTGGCAATGCTCTCGGCTTTGACCCGCTCCCGGTAGGCCTCAATGAGCTGCAGGTCCCTTGCATGCTGAACGCGCTCTTCCTGTCGCCCCTGTGGAAAAAGTGGGGAGTCAGGAATGGTTGACTCGAGGAATGCTGGAGAGGAGAAAAGCTGCAGGACTTTTTTTTTTTTTTACCAAAGTAATTCTTTCTTATCACATGTCGAAAAGGAAGCAGCTAGCTTCTAAAATGTTGGAAAAGTAACTGTATTTTATTACTGGTGCTTGTAGCTTTTTTTGCTTTTTTAAAACTTATGACAGATAATATAATGAAATAAAACTTGAAATACAGTATGTCAAATACTCTACTATTCCCCTTGAAAGCACACCTGTGACACTAAATAAAGTAAATTGCAAGCTTTGGGGAACAATGAGTTTTTCATTGGGTTGGACTGGATGACCCCTGAGGTCTCTTCCAACGCTATGATTCTATGATTCTATGACAAGAAAGAAAACTTGGTCTTCTATGTACCTCATGACTTCTCCTCCTACAAAAATAAACCCTCCCCTCTTCAGGCTTACTCAGGAAAATGTTACAGTGGTAAGAAAAGAGCATACAGAAGCTTGTTTTCTTGAGTTATGACCCAAACGGATGACATCCAACCACACAGCAGGCTAGATTGGCTTAGAAAGTGATGGGATCTAATTCATGGGAGATTGGAAACAGAGGTCAGATGGATAATGGCTGTCAATGCCCTGGGTTGGCAAGGGATTAGACCAGATGACCTGTGAGGTCACTTTAAACCCTATAGTTCTTTGATTCCACCTGTCCCTTTGATTCTGCTCTCTCCTTCGTACAGCACTGAACGGCGGAATCCACTAGCACAAGAAACAGGGGTAACAGCAAGCTTAGACAGCTTTAAAACAGGACTGGGCCAATTCACAAAGGATGTTTGTTTATCTGTGGCCAACAGCCCTGCTAGCTATGAATCACTTCCAGTTGCCTCTGCACGCTCTGGGAACTTGGGGGTGTCTTCTGTTCCTTTACCAAAACTCAGGGAGATGGACCCTTGTAAGGTAGGGAGGACAAATCGACATGGTCTCAGAAGGAAATGGCTTCCTTTTTGAGGCAGATCTTTGCCTGCCCGAGGACACGATCTCAGTTCCTTGGATTGATACTGACTCAGAGCTTGTTCCTGACCTTCTGTTTTTAACATTGACCTCCAAATCCACCCACTTCTCCCATTGACACTTCCTGACTGACCTCCAATCAACTCTCTTGTCAAGACTGTGGAGACAAAGACAGCTCTACTCTTGGCCCTCCCACGCGAGGCAAGCGGGGAGGAGACTAATGAACTCTCCTATTGCTAGGGAACTCCAACCTCCACGCGTGCGTGCCGGAAAACCCATCTGTGTGGCTTCACGAAGGCCACGAAGGAGAACCTCTAGCATTCTTTGGCTATTCTACCTCCAGACCATTTTCCTGAGCCAGGCTGCCGACTCAGGGAGAATCAGGGATTCTAGTAGAAAAGATGAAATATCTGTCCAGGCAGCTCTGTGCGTGGAGAAAGGCGAAGGTAGGGAAAATGTTTCTCGCAGACCCTGAGCAGGACAAAACCATGAGAAGTTGATAGAAAAAGAAGAGGGGAAGGGAGAGCCAGGAAAGTGCACAGAGATATGACAAGGCCCCCCTGGTGTGTCCAAGATTTCCACAAGTGAGTCGAGACTTCAACTGGCTTACCCTGGGGAATGTTGGAGACACCAGGGAGCTCTTGGAGGGGATTCCTCCATCTGAAACAATGCAAGAAACTGATGAGAAACAGAAATTTCACAAGAACTCATCACCTCCCTGGAGTGAGAAGATTTTAAAGCCTAGACACTGGCCTCTCCCATTCCCCAGCAAGGAGTGGGTGTACGCTGCCCCTCCTGCTATAAAAGAATGAGGTTTTCTGCCCTGGCTCAGGAGAGCATCACAGCTGCTTGGCCAGATCCCACCCCCTGTGTGCCTGTTCCCTCAATTGGCTCAGTGACATTGCAAGCGCCAGCCTCCTGGTCCAACCCTGAGATCTCAGAGAACAGAACAGGGCTAATTAGAATCAACAGGATGGGCCTAATCAGGCAGTAGCTCAGCTCAAACTATGGAAGACTTTGGACCAACCGTTCACAACCCTCACCAAGATGAGGCTGGCTTTCTTCCCACTGTCGCCCTCTGGAGACTCCTGCCTCCGCACCAGCATCATCCTCTCCAGTTTGCGCCTCCGGGTGATGCTGGCCTCGCGGCTGGTGTGCTGAAAGGCCGCGCTGACCTCACGCAAGCGGGAAAAAAGCATGGCCGCTAACTCGCTGTCCACATCCGCCAGCTTTTGTGCTTGGCACACATTTCCAGCTGGAAAGACACACAGAGAGAGAGACAGAAAGAGAGAGAGAGAGCAATGCAAGGAGGAAGCACATGGAAATCTAAAACACAAAACGCAATCGACAATGAGCAGTGACCGCATCAGAAGGGTGTTAGTCATTAAATGGCCAGAAGACACTTGGCAGATTTCAGTATAATATACAACAGGCTAACAGAGCTATCACTCAGGCATAAAAACCCAAAACAACACAGGCGGTTAATAATATTTTCAGAGAACTGCTGGAAAAACATTTGCTACCTACTTAAACATAGCATTGTTCCAATTGTGCAGTGGTATTCTATGTTTCATTAATATGAAAAATCTGTCCTCTCTCTCTTTCTCTTTCTCTCTCTTAGCCTGGGCATTAAAGATAAAAATATAATTAAAGCTATTGCTACCTCTGCCCCATTTTCAGATTCTATTAGATCTCAGACAAAAAGACTTAAAAGTTTGTTGCTAAAGACAATGTTAATGAATTAGCTGCACGTTATTCTGCTGAATTGTGGAGTATTAAGTTATTAATTTGAGGCTTCATCTCTCCGAGTTTATTTCATTTGGGGCCAATTTTCAACACACTACTTAGCTTACACTCTCATATTGTTCTCTTTCTTGTTTAATGTGATCTTCACTTTTGTGGCAGGAAATAGCTTTGCAAATAAAATAATACACTCTTCTAACAAATAAAAAAAGCAAGGGGGGGGACCCAGCCATCAAAGGGAATGCAAAGAAGAACAAGGATGATTTGAGGCACAGAAACTAAGGGAACATAGAACAAGGCATAGAATAGGACAGTTGGGAGACATTACAGCAGTGGCATCCAAACTTCGGCCCTCCAGATGTTTTGCACCGCAACTCCCACAGTCCTTTGTCATTGGCAATACAGGCTTGGAATTCTGGGAGTTGTGGTCCAAAACATCTGGAGGGCTGAAGTTTGGCCACCACTGCATTACAGGATCAGCTAGTCCAGCCTCTTGCCAACACAGGACACAGGCAGCTGGAGCATCACCCAGACCTCCCTGGTAAAACTCCCAGGAATGGTGACTCTCTGGGGCAGCCCACCATTCCACTACTGAAGAGCTCTACCGACCTCAAGTTCTTCTCCTAAAGTTTAACCGGAATCTCCTTTCTTGTAATTTGAATCCACTAATTCAGGTCTTACCCTCTGGAGCCTCGCTAAGGAAACTTGCCCCATTTTCCACACGACATTGCTGCTCTTGCGTGCAGTCAAGTCCCCTCCAACTCACAGTGACCCTATGAATTAGCAACCGCCCAAATGTCCTGTCCTTAGCTGCCCTCCCCAGCTCTTAGGAACCCTTGTCTTTCTAGGACAGTCATGCCGTATCATAGTTGGTCTTCCTCTACTACTGCTGACTTCAGTCTTCCCCAGCATGGTTGTTTCTCCAGAGAATCCTGCCCTCTCCAGATGTGCCCACAAAAGCAGGACAATTTCATCTTCTTCTTTTGCCTCCTGGGATAGTTGAGGCCTAATTTGTTCTAAGGACTCATGAGTTCATCTTTCTGGCAATCAATACCCACAAAGCTCTCTTCCAGCACTGTACTTCAAATCAATCAATTTTCTTGCCTGTCAGCTTTCTTTCCTCTCCAGATTTTGCCTAATGATCAGGGATACAAGAGTGTGGGTGATTTTGGCCTTGGTCTCCAGGGACGCATCCTTACCTTTGATGAGGGCCGGGTCTCAGTCTTCACTGGCAAAACCATTCAAAGAGCTCACTTCCCTTCAAAGCCCCATCAAGGCTGTCATAAGTCAGATCCAGCTTGACAACACATAACAATAACAATCCTCAACTTCACCCTTGCTTTGGCGCTTTCTTTTCCGATTTCATTAGAAGACATTTCAAATCCTTTCTGCTCTCTGCCAGGAAGACATGTTGCTGTGTCTCCCACCAATTTTCATTCCTCCTTCACCTGAATCAAATCTGGTTTTTCCACATGATATGCCCTGTGTACAGATTGAACAGATAAGGCGATAAAATGCATCTTGTTGGACACTTCTGTCTAGAGAAAGCCTTCTTTCTCTCCATATTCTGGTGTGGCTTCTTGTCCACAATACAAGTACACCAGGATCGCCAAGTGCTGAGGAACACACATCTCTTTCACAACAACTCATAGTTTCTCATCATCCACAAAGTCCAAGACTTTGCTGTAGCCGATAAGGCATAGCTCGACCTTCTATTGAAATCATGTGGTTCTCTCCAATAGTCCGTGAGCATTTGCAATAAGATCTCAAGTCTCGTTTTCTTTCTGAAATCCAGCAAGAACATCAGCCATTTCCCACTCCATACGAGGTAAAGGCCTTCATTCAGACCCATTGAGCATGACTTAGCATCTTCTTTCTTGGAGACATTTTCAAACTTTGGGCAATTGTTTTGTCTTCTGTATTAGTTTGCATGTTCTTGCTTGGATTTTGGCATATAGTATTCAGTCTTGTCAGGATGGTCAAAGCTATGGTTTTTCCAGTAGTGATGTATGGAAGTGAGAGCGGGACTATAAAGAAGGCTGATCGCCACAGAATTGATACTTTTGAGCTGTGGTGCTGGAGGAGAATCTTGAGAGTCCCCTGGACTGCAAGGAGATCAAACCTATCCATCCTGAAAGAAATCAACCCCAAATGTTCACTGGAAGGACAGATTTTGAAGCTGAGGTTCCAGTACTTTGGCCACCTCATGAGGAGAGAGGACTCCTTGGAAAAGTCCCTGATGTTGGGAAACATGGAAGCCAAAAGGAAAAGAGGACGGCAGAGAATGAGATGGTTGGTCGGTGTCATCGATGCAACCAATATGGATTTAAGCAAACTCCAGGAGGCAGTGGAAGACAGGAAGGCCTGGCGAGCTCTGGTCCATGGGGTCACGAAGAGTCGGACACAACTGAACGACTGAACAACAACAAATACCACCTATCCCTGGTTGTTTATTCCAAGTGTTTTCAGAGCAGCTTTCACTTCACTTTCTGGAACAATAGGATTCATCATTCTCCAATATATTGCTTCCACATTTTCTCGATTTTCTCCTGGTCAGATAGCATGGTTTCTTGGTCGTTATTCGGGACTTCTAATCTAGGCTTAAATTTCCCTTTGATTTCTTGCATCTTCTGGAAGAATCTTTTGTTCTTCCCTCTTAACAGCTTTCCTCTATTTTATTGCATTGATTATTGTAACAGTTATTTGTGTCTACATGGTAAGTCTTTAAAAATCTCCATTTAGGGCCTGAATGCTAGTTCTGTCATATTTTACTTTTCCTTCTTGCTTGTATCTTACATTTTAAGTGTTTCTTCTGCTGATTTAAGCATTTCTTTCATTTTTACCACATGAATTGTGTTTTTGCATTCTTTCCTAATAACATATCTGGTTTCAACCCACAGTTCTTCTGGTTCATGGTCAATTCGGTTTAATAATGCAATTTTTTCCTTATGTAACTTTAAATTTATCAGGATTGTTGTTTAAATAATATTTTGGCACGGTTATTCTTTTGGTGTTCTTTTTCAGCTTTACTCCAATGTTTGGGCATTAACAGTTTATGATCAGTTCCACACTCTGCTCTTGCTCTTGTTTTGGCCGACAGAATACAGCTTCTCCACCTCCTGCTTCCAACTGCATAGTCTATTTCATTTCCATATTGACCTTTTGGTCATGGTCACATGTACAGTCACCTGTTCGACTGCTAGAAACATGTATTTACAATGAACAGATTGTTAGCTTTGCAGAACTCTGAGAGTCATTCTCCTGCTTCCTTTCTGTTTCCTAGGCAAAGTTTTCCAACATCATTTGTTTCTGCTTTGTTTCTTACTTTTGAGTTTTGGTCAGCGATGGTTTTTGTTTGCTTGTGTGTGAACTATTTCCTCCTAAATGCTTGCCTAAAAGCTTTAACTTCTTCAGCATTGGCAGCTAGAGCACAGACTTGAATTGTGGCTATGCTAATAGATTTTCCATGGAGTTGGATGGATTTTCTTCAGCCAGACTTTCCATTATAGCTCCTAACTGCCTGCATCATCTTGCCTCAGTATTAGAGCCACTGTTTCTTCTGATTTTGTCATTTCTTGCGCAAGACACTTCATAGTCCACATTAGAGATGGGCACGAATAAAAAAAATGGCATGTCGTTTGTCGTTTGGAGGGTCCGTTTCAGTTCGTTTCCTTTTTCGTGAATTTTTGCAAAAAATTCATTTTCGTTCGTTTCATTACCATTTTGTTACCATTTATTTGATTTTTTGTTTTTGTTTTTAGGATTTTAAGCAATTCACTCATATTGCAGTAACGGAAACGAAACGCATGACAAAAATTCCGGTGTTTCTGTTCGTTTCGTTTCATTTTAGAGACAAAATTCATTTGTCATTTTGTTACATAACGAAATGAAAAAACGAAAATGGAAATGAAAAATTGTTCGCTTCATGCCCATCTCTAGTCCACATCCTTTTTGTATGACTGAACATCTCATTCCAGTCCACTTCAAATCAACATTAACACCAAGCATTGCAATGTTTATATGTTCTGTTTCTTGCTTTATAATTCCAGTTTAGGTTCATACTTCCCTTGCACCATGCTCTAATTGTACGCCTTGCACAGCATCAGACTTCCCTTTTGCCACCATGTATGTCGGCCACTAGACATGCTTTTATCTTTAATCTAATTGCATCATTAGCAACAGCACTATTCATACTTGTCCTTCACTCTTTCCCCAGTAGCTGACCGAATGCTTTCTGACCCAGGAGTCTCATCTTCCCAGACTATCTCTTCTTTCATTTCAAATTGTCTCATCACACCCTTTTCATGGCAAGGAAAGTTCAGTCATGGTCACTGTTGCCACATTCGGTGCAGTACCAACAAAAGTAAGCTTGAGGGTCGCTGTCATTGCCTCCTTGGTCAATGTCACCTTCAGTCACCAATCTTGTCCATCACCACTGGAACTCTCCCTCCTCTTCTGCTGATGATGTGTCCGTTAGCCTTGAAGAGAGTGGATGCATATTAGTCCTGTGTGGCCATTCCACCTTGGGTGACCATACTAGGAGCCCAGGTGGATCATGAACTCTGACCTCCTCAGCTTCACTGAGGCACTCAAACCCCTTTGCCACAGTAAGGGGTGTGCACCCAGGTAGAGCTCTTCCACATGGCAACTCTTGTAAATACGTTGAGACCACTCTCGTATGAGCAATCGGCCTTCAGGCTAAAGATACGGAGCTCCCTGAACTGTTCTGCCTTAGGGCTTGGCTTAGGTTGGCTCAGGCATTTCAGGACACCTAGATGCCTACTAAATGACTTGGGAGGCTTCTGGAGATGGCATGTATTTCAGCTGCCCTAATATTCCATTTCCAGGTGCCTCTCTGCTCCTGCTCACCAGCCAAGCCAGGTGCTCCTCTGCTCCTGCTCACCGCGTAGCAGTGCCTCTGCCTGCAACAACATGGGTCCAGCCAGCTCCCTGTGTGGACTGGGCAGTATGCACCGTGGCCGCTGCACACTGAGACATTAGCCAGGCCCCTTTCCCCCTCTTGCCCTTGCAAATACAAGTGAGGGAATCTGTTTCTCCATCCACTTTGAAGAGCAGTGAAAGGCTGCCCTGCCCCACAAATTGATCAACATGGACTCTCCTCCTCCTCCTCCTCCTCCTCCTCCCGCCCCATCCTTTTCCAGCCAGTCCTCTTTCCTACTGCAACTTGCATGATGTGTGTGGGAGGATGGGTGGGTGGGGATATCGGAGTAGGGCAAAGAAGGGAGTGAGAAAGAAAAAGTCTATATCAGACAGAAAGAAGCAGTGCATGTCTCTGTCAGTTCCTGAGAGAGCAGAGAAGCTGGTGGTTGCCCCCCACCCCGGACCCCATGGTTTGACAGCCTTCTTCGGACGCCTGAACTGCTGGTGCTCCCGACGGCAGGGCAAAAGCCATCAGATTCAAAGCGCAAGAGAAGAGAGTTCACCAAAACTTCAAAAGTGACTTCTAGAGAGGAAGAGAAACTTGAGGAAGGAATAGAATTCTTCCGAAGGCAATGCCTTTGCCGTCATTGCAGTAGGGTGGTGCCAATTTTTCGTTGAATTAATTTAAAGTTTATGTATTGTTTCTGTGCACATGTGGTTTAAAATATTAAAAACTACAACATGGAATGTGAAAGGCTTTGGTTCTAAATTGAAAAGATGTAAAAATCCAGAGAACGATAAACAAAGGGTGGCTGATATAATGTTTTTACAAGAAACTCATCAAAAAAGAGGGAGGGGGAGAAATGTACCATATATGTACATGTTATCATGGCTGGAGATTTTAATAAGGTTATGGATAAATTTAAACTCAAAATGAAACTACTAAATAATGGAATGAAATTGGGGCAAACAATACTAAGCAAACTAATTAGCAACACTGATTTGAAGGACACGGGGAGAATATTAAAGGGAGATGAAGTAAAATTCTCCTATTTCTGCTTTTGCATTAAAAGCCTCATTGCAGGCTGTTAGGTAGAGACTAGGATGCTTTAGAGATGGATTCCCTGCATCAACAGAGGGGTGGATTTGACACCCTTTGGAAACCCTTCTCTGATTCTGCATCTGTATGTTTTAACGTCTTTTTATTTTGTCTTCATCAGCCACTAACAACGTAGCAGCTTTTTCACAGAATCCTAGGATAAATGATTAGGAAGAGGCTTCTAAGGCCATTGAGTCCAAACCCCCTTCCCACATTAGAACGAAAGCACAGCACCAAAGGCAAGTGGGGGTAGCCGTGCTGCACAGCCTGGCCTGCTGCCCACACCCAGCCTCCCCAGGGAAGGTGACACACTTGTCTCGTTCAGAATAACGCTGTGCTAGAAATTTAAGAGGTCGTGAGTGAAAGGCTGTTTCCTTTGTAAAAACAGTGCACTATATTTCACTATACAAAATCCTGCTTTCTGTGGGACAATCCTATGGCTCCCTGGAAAATGGGCTGACCTTTCCACTGTGAGGCAAAAGCAGAATATAAGATCTCAAGATCTTGCCCTTCTAAAAGCCATCTATTGGGCTGACTGCCTCGAGATATAAAGTGGCCTTTAACTCACATCCTGGACATTTCTTTTCCAGATAAACGCAACAAGGGTAGGAGGGCCAGAAGGAGGGAAGGAAAAGAGGCGCAAGGATTATTTACCAAGGATGTCACCTCCTCCGGCAGTGCTAAGAAGGAAAGGGAAACAGAACAGAGGTTTCCACAGAACTGTGCCTATATTAATTTAGATTTTACAAACGGAAAAAATCAGAGATGAGAATTTAGCCAGAATTACAGTGAGTCCCACCTATACTGAGGAAGAGAGAGATCTCTGTGCCTGATGGGGAGTCTCCTGCCTCGGTGCTGCTCAGCAGTGGGCGTCAGATAATGTCAAGGGCCCTAATCTCCCTCCTTCTTGGGATGCTTTGCTTTTCAGGGCAGGGCAGGATGGCCCTTCAAGTGGATGAAATCTTCCAAAAAAAGGACTGTCCTCTGGCAGACTCTCAAATGGGGGAACTGGACTCCCTAAAAGAGGACAGGAGGTTATCCTTCCCCAACCTTTGGCAGGCAGGCTGCCCGCTCACTAGCGTCCCTCCATTTATTGAGTCTGTCCCTGGAAAAGGGAAAAGGGTTTGTGTGTTTTTCTCCCAGGATGGCCTCTTCCCTTTGGCTGCGCCCACCTGCCTCTCCTTCAACAACATCAATGGACCAGGTTGAGGGTGCAGCCGCACAACAAGGGAAATGGAAATTCACTCACGTTCACTTGCTGTGAAATCATAAGGGGAAATCAGGTCTGTTTGGTTTAAGATGCTGCTCAGGGAGACAGGAGAAAAGTTTTGTGTGTGGCTTCTTTACATCTTTGGAAGAATTTAAGTTTAAAGCAACAACCTAGTAAACCATCACAAGGGGGGTCATCCTCTCGTTAGCTCTCTCTCTCTCTCTCTCTCTCTCTCTCTCTCTCTCTCTCTCTCTCTCTCTCTCTCTCTGTGTGTGTGTGTGTGTGTGTGTGTGTGTGTGTGAGAGAGAGAGAGAGAGAGAGAGAGAGAGAGAGAGATTATGTCCCCTAGCACAAGTGCTGGAACCAAGATATATACAATATATTTTTAAAACATCTTGCTGGCCTTGCAAGCCATATCTAAGTCATAAAAAGAACCACCAGTCTGTGTGGTGTATGTGCTGACATGGTGGCCTTTCGGCATTGGTTCAACCAATCATACATCTGAACAAGTGTGAACAGAGCTATTTTTTTTTTAAAAAAAAGCAGAATCCCCTTGCAGCCCAAATCTATGGCTGTGCAATCAAAAGGGTGGGTGGGAACCAGACGGCCCCAACCTCTGAGCCTGTCCCAGCGTGGTTGCCCCCTTAAGCCGATCCTACCACCGTGAGAGTTGACAGAGAGCAGGCTGCCACCACGGAAGCCACTATTTCCATCATGCGAAGAGATCACCCGGGAGCGGGGAGGTGGCAAGGAGTGTGACTTCTTCACCCTTTGTTCGCTCAGGTGGCCTGTAGAGGAAAGAGAAAGCATAGATTAGACCCATGAAGTTGGGAGGGGCCTCCAAGTCTAACCCCCTCCTAGGACCAAAAACAGACCAAGGCCACAGCTTCTGCAACTGTAGGACCAAGAAAAGCTGCACAGCTTATTGTAAAGCTTTTATTTCCAGCGACTAAGCCTGAGAAGAAGCGTTGAAATCTTTTCGCTGTGATGGAGACTTCTTTATTTTTTTGTCCTGCCAGCAGGGATGGCTTAAATATGCTCCAATTGGCTGGCCTTTGGGGGGGCAAAGGGATGCCCTGGCTGTATTGAAACAGCGTGTTCCTTTTAAAAGGCAGGCTTTTGAGGCAGCGCTACAAGACTACCGGCTAGGTCACTTAGGAAACATGAACTTTCATGAAAGCGGTGGGGATTCCAAACTAGTGTCTCGTCAGACCCAAGATGGCTACTGGCGCTGGAGCACCGTGCAAAGACAGCTTTGTCACGTGGAAGGCTACCGGGATTCCACCCACAGACATTATCCAGGGCCCCGATTTGGAAATCTGCAGATCATAAAGCACGCTCCCCCACCGCCCCCCCACTGCAGCCGGAGACACTGAAGAGAAACAGGCTGAGCCCTGGCTCTATCGCCAGTCAAGGAGGACCCACCGGCACAGCCCGGCTTTTGCTGGGGTCAGGAAGAACTGAAAACATGGGTGGAGGTTTCAGGATAAGAGCCCAACAGGACAGCCACACTCCTGAACACCACTGAATGGTGGGAATCTCGCGTATGCCTGTGTCACCATATTACACTTCCACCCCTGCTCCCAAATAGAGGATAACCCCAGAAAGATGAATCCAAAGTTTGGAGGCAACTAGTCATCTGTAACTAGTTTACTCTGTGAGATAATGATGTTGTAACTAAGTAGCATTTCAGAAGTAACACAAGTAGTTAATAAAGTTATTTTGTGGAAAAGCAAGGAGGGTTTCCCTGCACATTTCACATCATTCTGGTTTTGGCCCAAAAGCATCAAGAATATTTTGTTTCATCTATTTGCATTTTTCAAGGCTTTTCAAATCAAAGTATCAGAAGCAGCCAATGGAGAGAACTGGAGAATGTATTGTTGCATATTTTTCCCCAAGGCCTATTGGTGAAAACCACCTACGCTGCAACAAACATTTTTTGTGAGTGCAGTAATAATGAAGGTAACCGGCATCTGACTGCTTGTAAACAGTGAGGGATGCAGCGAGAGCTCCTTTTAAAAACAAATGTTCTGAGCGCTTTGTGGAATTCTTCAGAAGCTGAAAGGGAACCCAGCATGAGAAGATAAGTTAGGTGCCTCTGGGTGGGGAACCTTCCTGTATCAGACTGAAAACACACACACTGCTTGCCCTGCGAAGGGTGCCAGGAAGGGCATAGAGGCTCAAGGGTCAGCTAGATGAACTGCCAGATGCTGGGGCCACAGCTCTATTTCCAACAAGCTCTTTTCTCTGGCCCTCAAACCAGCAGGGGAACTCTTGCTTGTGGCTTCAGTGCTGACCTTGGGCTGCATCGAGGCCACTGGCGGAGGTCTTCCTTGCTTCTCAGAGGCCACTCAACTCAAACCTCAAAGCCCCAGGAACGCTCAGCAAGAGTTGCTAGCATGCTTAGAGACTCCAAGGAATGGATTGGGGGGGGGGAGCTTAAGGGAGAGAAGATGGAGGGTGTGTGTGTAGAATAGCCACTTCCAGATCTGCAAATTGTGGACACACATATTATGGAGCAAGCTTGCTGTTTGCTCCTCCAGAAGGCAGGACCTAACCTACTGGATTCAAACTACACGAAATGAGATTCCTACTACATGGGAAGGAGAACATCCAGCCAGAAAGAGCTGCTTGGAGAGAGAAAAAGACTGCCTTGGACAAGGGAGGGCACTCCTTCATTGAAGGCTTCGAAGCAGAGGTGGGGTGGCTCCTTCTCAGGGATGTTCAACCTGTAGATTCCTGAGCCGGCAAGCGGGAGGACTAGATGAGCTTTGATGCATCTCTAGAAGTCTGAGGATGAAAAGAGCATAATTCGAAGCTGCTGGAGCTTTGTTTTATTCTTCTGGCTTCTCTTCCCCTGCCCTTCCTACTTCCCATTTCCCCCCTCCTCTGATCTCTCACCGCCTGCAGTGAGTTCTCTTGTTTGATGAGAAGCTCCAGAACACGTTCTGCCATGGAAAAAGAAATCTACCTTCCCTGCAGCAATGACAGTCATAAAGGTGACTCCGCGGGCGAAGGGTTTGCCTCTTTGGCAAGGCGCCTCTCAGGAAGTGTGTCACAAAGTCCTGCAAGGGCACCTGAATTGCCTGCGTTGCCTCAAAGCGCAGCCGCTGAGACTGACTCCCTGCTCCGCTATTTGAAGCCTTATCTTGTTTTGTACCTTTCTGATACCTGAGCAGGTTCTCCTTTGACTTTTTGGGAAATAAACACCTTGATGCATAATAGCAGGCTTAGGCAGACCTCTGTGAGGCTGCCGCTTCTTTTGATCTTGGCCTCCCCCTGCAAGCCGAAACCTTTCTTTAAAGCCAATTTCTTTCCCTCTAAACCCACAGGCCTTTGGAGGCATTTGTGTGTGTGTGGGGGTATCAAAGGAAACACCTTAAGGCCCTTTTTGCATAAGAGGCTCTTTGATTTGCTGTATGCCAGGAAGCCCAGTTCCTTTGGAGAAGATGCAAAGAGAGCACCTTCGTTCCACAGGGGCAGCAAAAAGAAGGCAGAGATTATTTTAGGGAAAGAGTTCTTCTTCAAGGTTTTCCCTCTCTTCAGCTGCTCTCTTCTCAGTGGTGTCCTCTCAGGAATAGCAGAGGGTCCCTTCAAGAGGAATCTTCGGGGCAGAGCTGAAGCCTACACTGGGTGCCAGAACAGCTAATCACCCAGAGCCAAAACGGCCAAAACAGAAAGAGGTATAGCCTAGTTTACGAGTACAAACGAGACTTTCAGGGGTGTTTTTTTTTTAATTGAAAAAGAATGGCAACGTCTCTCACTCAAGTACAGTACAGCAGCCAAGGTGACACAAATGCCCACTGCCGAGTCTCCCGTCGTGGTGCTGGCCACTGTAGAGGACGGGTCACTTCCATGTCCTGGAAAGCCCTCCTTCACTGCTCTTTCTCTTTAAATGAGTGGTGGGCAAACTTCGGCCCTCCAGAAGTTTTGGACCACAACTCCCATAGTCCTTTGTCACTGGCAAATACAGGCTTGGAATTCTGGGAGTTGTGGTCCAAAACATCTAGACTGCCAAAGTTTGGCCACTACTGCTTTAAATCCAACTTGCAAGAGGACTTAGCCTCTTCCAAAGGAAGGGTTGTCCCCTGGAATCCCTGCCAATGTTCTTCAGCTAGGCATTTTGCTTTCATTCTTTTCCTTCCTTGCAACCCTATCCTTTGATTCTTTTTCTTTTTTCTTCTTTTTTCATCTCCTGGCAAATGGCAAAGGACGGAAGACACTCCTCTAACTAGAGGTCTGATTAAGCCAGGCAAGAACGGTGTCTTCCAGGTGGCCCAGACTGGGTGTCCTACCTTAGCCTCTGTGTGTCCGAGCCAGGCTTGGAGCTGCAGACAAGAAGAAACAGGAAACTGCCATAGTCCAAGTCAGCCTCTTGGCCCCTCTCACTAGTTGCAGAAGATCTCCAAGGTTTTGGATAGAGCTTCCTCATCCTCCACCTCTGTATGGAGATTCTGCCATGCAAAGCAGATGTGGCGGCACTGAACATCTCCCCACCCCTGAGACACAGGACCAAGGATGGGCATGTCTGTCCATCAGAAGCATTTTCCATCTCCTGCCACCTTTCTTTCTAGCCATCAGTGTGGCACCAGCGACATAGCTCCATTTGCCTGGCCTTTTCTCTTCCTAAGCAAGTGTAGCTATGTGGGGATTCCATACCCCAATAGGCTCTGAACCCCAATAAGTTGGCAAAGCACCCAAGGAAGCTGAAGGCCTGGATTCCCAGAAGATTTCCAGGGCCGAGCAGGAACCTTGACGATGACCTGGCATAGGTCAGGAGGCCAGAAAAACAATGACAGGATATCAGGACACATCTGCTCAGGCCCCAAAAGTCCCTTCCTCTTACCTTATCAATAATTAGCCAAATATGTTCCTCCAGATAAGGTGTCGTCTTCCCCCCACTGATGGAATGCATATGTGACCCTCCTTCCTCTGTCTCTTCCCTATTGTGTTACTGTTATCAATAAAGACCAGACCTCTGGGTTCCAGGCAGCACACACACTCACGCAGCTCATGAGAGACACGCACAGAGACACAGACACACACACACCTCACGCAGCTTAGGCAGACACGCAGACACTCTCTCCCAGAGAGACGCAGCTTGGGACCAGAGATGATTGTACCCCAAAACTCTGTGTATGTGTAATTAATAACAGCACACAGCTAGAGGACCCGATTTGACCCTCCAAGTGTGAGCTAATGTGGATAACGAAGGGGGGGGGCAGAAAAGGGGAACTCACGTTTATCAAAGAGAGATGAACCAGCAGGCAAAGTGGCAGAAACACATCACTAAAAGAGAGGGGGGGGGACTCAACATAATGAGCCTTGGAAGCAGAGAAACTATGGGAAGAACTAAATCCAGTGGAAACAAAGAGGTCACAAGGAGACATCTGGATTTATATGAGAAAACAACGGCCAATGATCACTATTTTTTTAAATGTACAAGTTAGGAAGGCCAAAACCTGCTTCACACAGTCAATCCACTTGGCCCATCTTAGTTTGGTGTCATCTACTCTGATTGGCAGCCATTGTTCCAGAGGTTTTCAGCAAGCGTCTGGAGATTCCCTGTGTGCCATGGCGGTCTCCTATCCAAATACTAATCGGGCTTTAGCTTCCATAAATCAGACACGGCTGGTTTGTTCAGGGTGGTGTGAGAACGCCTATCCTTTTTCTTACTCAACGAGGAGAGGAGGATCAGAAAGTGATATAAACTGTATCAGGCGACTGAGGTTTGTTTGTGGGTTGTTGTTTGTTGTTGTTGTTGTTGTTTTGGTAGGAGCCTCCTCGGGACCAGGAGCAGCACTAAATCAGGTCCCCTTTCCACTCCACTGTGAAAGGGCAGAAATGGATCCGGTGCTTCCCACGGAGTGGCCGGGCTGGCACCATCGGGTTCCCATCCAATGGGCACAGCTGCTGGGTTTCCAATCTAGCCAGCCTCCAACACCATTAAACACACGGGTTTGCCTTGTCTTCCAAGAACCCCAGATAGGTCAGATACCTGCCCAGGGTGGCTACGGCAATCCTTGCCATTTCTGTCCCTTCTCGGCATTTGGCCATCTCCTTGCCTGGCCTTCAAACCATCTTACCAGCGGTCGTCTCCAAGTGGTTCCTTTTCCCCACCGCTCCACCAAAGACGCTTATCTCCTCCTTGCAGACAAACTATGAAATGTCAATTTATGATATAGTAGAATGAAAGCTAATCTTTCTTCTGAAGATAAGATTTTTTTTTTTGACGGAGCGGCTCTGGCTTTTACAGGTGGATGAATTAAAGCACCTGCAATGAACCTGGCAACAGAAAAGTCCTTGGGTGTCTAGATTCTTCTTCCTTCAAGATATTGCCTCGTGGTGGCTCACCTTCACAATCCCCCCACCCCGCTACTTTGCTGTTTTGTCGGTATCTAACTGAGTGCAGCTTCTCTCCTATTGTCTCCTGCAAAGCTACCTCCAACTGCCTGTTTGTTAACAAGGCTAAACCGAGTTAATGATCAGTATATTTCTACTGTGGTGCAGGAACCCAATGCTGCATCCATTGTCAGAGCACACAGGGGATAATAAGATTTTGCCATCTGAGGTAGTAAGCTCCCTGCCCTGCCCCTGAAGCTGAGCATTGCAAATCATCAAAAGAGTGGCTTCACAGACCACAATGTGGTCTCTCTTCTAAGCAGGACTCTATGGCTCATTTTTTTATTTAAACGGTAAGCTCCAGGTGAGGCCAGAGAGCTCAGTATTTCCTCACTGCAGCTGCCTTATAGGGTCTGGACTCCATGATCTACAAGGTCCCTTCCATCACTGCCATTCTAAGATTATTATTACTGCTGCTGCTGCTGTTATTATTATTATTTTTAACAGATAGAAGTTTTAACTAAAAACCTAAGCATTAGTTAAATACCAGCATATGCTGTTCCTAATGCTGCTGTTTTTTGTTTTTTTACAGTTCTGGTGGTGGTGTTACTTCAGAGAGCTGCAACTGACTGTAATGTTTTATCAAAATTCACAGCATTCCTCCCAGTGCCTGATGGCTATGGGAACTGCTGAGGTATGTTTGATCCACAAGTGAGTTATTTCTATTGCCACATCCCTGTGTTTTGTTATTTGTTCTAATTTTTATCTTCAACTTTGGCATCCCTTGGAACTGCACTGTCAATTATTCAGATATTACTTAATCATTTATATATGGTGTATTATGCTCAAGGTGTTTGTCTGTTTAAGTCTGGAAGTACCACAAGATTTAAATTTGTTCATTTACAGTGGTGATTGTGGTGGTTACTACTACTGCTGCTGCTGCTGCTGCTGCTGCTGCTGCTGTAGTGAATCACCCACGTTCCTTCCCTTCTCTAGAACAAGGAGCAAGTCCCCCGTATGAGCTGAGCGTTCCCTCTGCCTTAACAAGGAGGTTCCCCTGCAAAGCACACAGGCGGGTCTCTTACCAATATTAGCCAGGCTCAGGTGAAGCCAGCCTTTCACGACAGCATGGACCCCAATGGGCTTCACGTAGCCAGGCTGGAAAAGCTCCCCGCTCGTCACGGTGGCCTCCTGCTTGTATTCCATGGTGACCACCTCCAGCTCCCGGTGGACCTGAACGGCCGTTCGGCCCTGGCGGAGCAAGTGCTAGAAGAAGAGAAGAAAGGAAGCCTCAGGAAGAGGAACGTATCACCAGGATGTGGTGGGATGGAGGAGGAAATGTAGACCGATAGGAGAACCAACATGTTCAGTTACTGGGGGAATGCCCAGAAACAAAAGGCACTTGGGCTGGAACAAGTTATGGCTGAAAATCATTTCACTTTGCCCCCCACCTCCCCCCGACTACTGACTTAGACTTCTCTTCCCCACAAGCATCCAGACCCCAGCAGAATAACGTTATGGGAACCTAGCTCCGTCTCCACAGCCAGGAAAGAACAATCCCCAGATGTTCTCTATTCCAAGCAAAAGCCTCAGACAGTGAGACTGGTGGAACCTGACTGCCCATTTCCAAAGAATATAATGTCATCTCTGCAAATGGATGTTCACCTTCAGTTTCACAGTCGCAGATCCAACGAGGAGCAAGGAATCACCATCCCAGGCATCTATTTGCAGGGCGTGCTCGGCCAGGTAACGGATAAACCACCGTTGTTCACCTGGTTTGAGAAACCCAGGGTCCACCATATACCTCACCTGGAAGCCTGGTGAGCCTGTGGAGAAAATAGATGGTCACAGGCATGGTATGAATTTCAGAACAAAAGCATTACATTCCAGCAAATGTCTGGCCTGCTGACAAAGCATCATAGAAGCACAGAATCATAGAGTTTGAAAAGACCTCAAACTTCTGCCGTTTTTTAAATATCCTTGGGTGTAATTCATCTGGCCCAGGATACATATTCATTTAATGTTTCCAGGTGTTCCTGAACTACCTCTCTACATATTCTATGTTGCAATTCCTGTCCTACCTCATCTATTCTTTGTGCCAACTGAACTCTTTTTTTCCTTTTTGGAGAAAATGGAGGCAAAGAAGGTGTTGAGTAGTTCTATCTTGTCCCTGTCTCATGTTAGTAAGTGTTTATCAATGCCATGCAGAGAGCCTATCATTTCTTTATATTTCATTTTGCTGTGAACATAACTAAAGAAATCATTTTTGTTATCTTTAATCTCTCTGGCAAGTCTAAGTTCATTCTGTGCTTTAGCTTTTTTTTAACCACCTCCCTGCATATATTAGCTACTTGCTTATATTCCTCTTTGCTGCAGTAACCAGTTTTCCATTTCCTGTACTTGTTTTTCTTTATACTTAGCTGAGTTGAAAGTTCTTTTAGTAAACCATTGTGGTTTCTTTAGACATCTCCCATTTTTAATTCTTGTTGGAACAGTTTGAGATTGTGCCTTTAATACTCACTTTTAAGGAACTCCCATCCATCTTTGACTCCCTTCTCTTTCAGTGTTTCGCTCCATGGAATTACAGCCAATAATTCCCTAAATTTATAAAAATTGGCTTTCTTAAAGTCCAGGATTCTTGTCTGACTATGCTTAGCTTCACCTTCCCACAGGTAAAGGTAAATGTTCCCTCTGTGTGCTAGTTGTGACCAACTCTAGGAGCAGTGCACATCTCCGTTTTCAAGTCAAAGAGCCAGTGTTGAGGAAGCCCGTGGCAATGTGGCTGGCATGGCTTAATGCATTTCTGCACACGGAATGTGTTCAAGTTACTGGGAGCCAGATTTTGATTGAAGGTGATGAAAAAACTCTTAACTGATAAAGCAGTACAACAATGGAACCCATGCCCCTGGAGGTAGTGAGAAGTCTGATGATGGAAGCATTCAAGAGAAAGTTAGACCGCCATCTGTCACATCTACGTTGATTTGGATTCCTGCATTGAGCAAGGAGTTGGATTCAATGGTCTTAGACACCCTTTCCAACTGCATTAGTCTCTGTTTCTATAATACAACCAACTACCTTTCCTCATGCAAAATATCCACAAACATCCCAACCATAGCTTTATCCATGGAGAGGAAGAGGCTGGGTAGCCTAGATTATGCACTGAACCTGCAGTTTCCCTCTTACCTCGCTTGCTCACTGCCTTCAAGGAAACCATGGCTAGTACATCTGGCTTGGTTTGGTGTCCACCGTTTCCACCATTTTATACTGTTTAGCCTGAAGAAGAAGAAAGTATGCCGCCCCATAGAACATGCAACCAGGCTTACCGAGGTTGAGCGTTCCATCTTTGTTAATCTGGACCAAGATATAGGAAGAGGTGGTCGAAGGAGTTGTGCCAGAGACGTCCACTTGCACCAGCTGCAGCCGAGGCGTTGTGGCTGGAGGGAAGCGGTAAAACTGGAAGGTGAAATAGATGGTTTTCGGCCCTGTCTCTGTGGTGCTGCGGCCCTGGTTGTGCTGTCTTGTCAAACAACAAGGGAAAGGATCAGAAAAATACAGTTCAGCTATTTAGAGTAATATCTTGAAACAGCCACTACTCCCACCCTAGCCTACAATAAACGTCCAAAATGTGTGCTGGATCCACTTCCAAGAGAAGGGCTACAAGTGTCATGAGGACCAGATGCACATGAAAACTGTACAATCCTGTGAAGCAGAATGTAAGCATACACAGCAGAGGCTTCCCACTGCTTCTCTGCATGAATCACTGCTCCGTCTCTGCTACCCTTCCAACTCAACTGGTATAGGAGATTCTGTCAAGTCTCTGCATTGGGTGTCACTGCACTCTTTCCTATGCTCTTGTGTGGAAACCACCTGGGTGCTTTTGGAAGCTTTGGAACTTCTTGCTTGCACCATCTGCTCAGGCTCAGAGTTAAGTTGAGAAGCAGCTGAGAGGAACTCTTGTGATTTGGACGATCTCTCATTTTTCTTGTTTTTCTCTCCCAACTGACAGGAAAGCTTGGCAATAGGAACTGATTATTGCTTTAAAAGGAAAACAAAACACATGCTAAGCCTTCAAAATGCTAAGAATTAAATCCCTGATCATCTCGGATTTCATTTTGGTCCCAAAAAGCAAGTTCCTAGCCTTCACTGGTGTGAGGGTATCCCTAAAAACAGGTGCAATAAGGAGTCCCATGGCACCTTAAAGACTAACAAATGTTCTCTGGCAGAAACATTTGTGGATTGAAGGCGCAAGGTGGAGAAATCCACAGTATGTGACTTGATGCAGAGCATTTTTGGAAGAGTGCTATGCGTCTGTTGGTGGGAAAACAAAGAAGAAGCTGGGATAGTTCTCTAAAACAGTCGGCACGGGAGAGAAAATGGGGAGCCTGTTGACAGTTCCAGTTCAGCTTGACAAGAAAGGAAATCCAAAAACACAATTTCAGAGCTTTACCTTGTAAAGGCAAGAAACTGGAGGACAATCTCGTTGCTCTGCAAGAAGTCGGCTTCCTCCCGCTGTGGCTGGTAGTCCGCAGGGGCTTCAGAGTCCACCAACTGGACCGGCTCCTTGTTGCAGTCCAGGAGCTGAGGAAACCCAGAGGCATGCAGACGGGCGAGAGAGGCCCGCGTCAGGACACTGCTACGGCTGAAAGGGAAACGCCAAATGTGGGTGCCGGTCGTTAACGCCAAGCAGAATGCAAGGCCTGGCACAGGTTGCAGGCACACCGTACCTTTTGCACCATTTCTAAGTGAGAGCCCTCTTGGTCTGCGGGCTGCCATGTGGCCTAGTGAGCAGAGACACACCAGGACTCCAGGTTCCTTTGCCCAGATTACAGCTGTCCCAGAAACTGTGCCACCTCCGCTCCCTACATTTCCCTCTGAGATATCCCAACAGCCCATCCTTTGGGTTTTCCTCGTGAAATCTGAAGGAATGGGAGTTAAAAGTATGACTCATTCCAGTTCTATGCTCTACCAGGGATGCCTGAAAGGGTGGTTATGAGGGAACCCTGTATGCCACATGCAATGGCCAGGACAAAGGCCACCAAGGGGGAGCAGGACAAAGGCCACCAAGGGGGCACCACTGTACCTTGCATGTTGGCCTGCAGCACTCCAGGGATAAGCAAAACCGTGGCTACCAGTCACACATATATGGGGTACGTGCATCTCCTACTGCACTGCAAGGACCCATCAGCCACAATGTTTAGTACGTTTCCACTCCTGTCTTACTTCTGCCCAAGAGAAGTACAGCCGAAGCCTCAAAGCAACAAGTTTAATCTACAACTCTTTACTTTTTTTTTTTTAGCAATGTGACTTGAAGATACAAAGCTAACCTTTAGGTATAATGAGGAATAGATAGGTAACTCACCCGAGAAACTACTTTTTGGATATAACAGCAACAGGAAACCAAGTTCCTTTTAAAACATCATGGTCCCTGCTCTGGCGGGAGGTCATCAAAAGCAGGATTGATGAGAGGGAATTCTTTCCCGACCCTCATGTCCAACAGCCATTGCCCAGGCTGGTGGAAAGCCACCCCTTGTCCTGACCCTCCCCAGCCTCACCTTCCTGAGTGTGTCCCCAGGGTGATAAGGGGCACGTGGACTGGGGTGAAGGGCAGCTCCTGGAGAAGGTCTGAAGGGGAGGGTTCCTGAGCCAGGCAGCTGTGGCTGAGATCAGATTCCAGGTGACTGATGCCGCCCTGTGGACTCCCCTGCGTGAAGAATGAGAGGAACTGAAAGAAAAGCAAATCACTGGCACCATGGGGGTGGGGTGGGGGAGGAAAAAACCCCCAGCCAACTTGCACACAGAGAGTCAATACATTTCTGCCCCCCTGCCTGAGAATGCTGGATTCTGAAGCTGGGCTTTTCTTTCAGCAGGACTGTTGTTCCACAGCACGTAAGGGGAACACGTAAGACAGTTGTCCCTTGGCTCTCATTTTGAATGAATGAATGAATGAATGAAACAATGAATGAATGAATGAACGAAAGAAAGAAACAATAGCACAGCATTCTTAAACAACAACAACACTAAGCCCCTAAGCGTCATGGCTGCAAAGGCAAACTTGAAGGTTGTGGCAGCAAAGCAGCATCAGATGGGCAGCTGTTAAGACTAGGACAGCCGTACAGCAATGGAGGCCTTCAAGAGAAATTTTGTCCACCACCTGGCAGGTTTCCTTTGATTTGTGCTCCTGCCTTGAGCAGGGGGGTTGAACTTGATGGCCTTACAGGGCCCTTCCGATTTCACTATTCTATGATTCTATGATTTTATGAGAAGGGGAGATTTGTCCCTCTGCACACACCTCACCTGCACTAAGACTAGCAGCAAAATTATATATGGGCAAATGAACCCAGACAGCTGCTGTTTGCACACGGCACAGAACTCTGCTTTTCTGGTGCATTTGGAAAACAAGCAAGCCGACAAGCAAACTTTAAAAGCGCAAACTGCACTCGGGCTCTGCAACACGCTGAATTTTCCCAGATCCTGAGTTGCCGAGCAGGGCCTCAGAACGAGTGGGTCTGGGGGGAGATGCCGAGCTTTAAATGTGGCCTGGTGCTCTGACTAAGGTCTGTGCCTTCAGCTGATGAGACATTTTCCAGTTGGAGCATGACACACGTCTCCTGGGAGCTAATGTGTCTGGAGCTCTAATTAGAGGTTAATAGCACATCCAGTTTGGGCCATTCAGAGATCACCTGAGGACAATGCTCTCTTTGTTCCACCACCTTGGCCTCTACACGCTGCAGTCTTCTGTGGCCCTTTCCAGCCTGGGCAGGGGGGCCTGGTCCTCAACCTTCCCTGGGTGTCATTCCTTGTTTTTAAAACCGGGAGCAGCAGGGATGTCATCCTGGGGCTGCTTACACAGCCACACAGGGTCTGCTAACTTGTTCTTTGGTTGGTGCTTCCCATCCAGAGGGTATCGGTATCAGGAAACTGGCCATGGACCCACAAATGCTGCTCGCCCCTCCTTTGAATAATTGTGGGCAGGCGGGCTTTTCTTCAGGGTATGCTTCCCTCCTGAAAACCACCAGCTCGCCAACGCCGGATTCTTCCTGCAATGTGGGAACCCTACTGGAAGCTGCTCACTTAAGCAGGTAGGGGGTGACAAGTTCCAAACACACTCTTTGTACAAACCAGCTGGCGATGGGGGCGGCTCAAAAAACATCCATGCCCACCTAGGGGCGCTTTTACACGACCCCTAAAATCTGAGGCAAAGGGCTCCCAGATCCGGAGCTTAAAATGTTTTCCCACCAGCTCTGGACTTTAAAAAAAAAAGTAAGTACGACCACGCCCACCCAGCGCACTTTTCAAGTACCTGGCCTCCAGGAGGTAAAAAAAATCTTCCAATTTATTTATTTATTTTATTTATTTATTCAACTTATATGCCGCCCACTACCCAAGGTTTCTGGGCGGCTTACAATCCAAATAATAAAACAATTTAGAATAGTTAAGAGTAAAATATCAATAAATCATCAATAAAAACCTTACACTAAAATCATTATTCTAAAATTGTCATCAGCGGACCCACAATCTATATTATATCAATTAAAAACCTTCTGGAACAATGTTTGCTGTTTTTTCTGTTTGTTTTTTTGTCCCTGCTGACTCTTTAAGAGATAGGAATCACTACGGGCTGTCTTGGACAGACGTAGGTGAGCCTGCATTTTTTTCTCCCTTTTTTTCTCCCTCCCCTCACGCAGACAGGAGCAATGGAGTGTGGAGGGGTGGGAACACAGGAAGAGCGACAAACCCCCATGATCTCTGGTCCGAATTTAAGTTGCAGGCGGATTTTAGAGGTCATGTAAAAGCGCCCTAGGTGAGGGACTGAAGGGAAGGACGAAGATGTGAATCCGAATCCTCTGCCCCACAAGAGTGTAAAAACACAAGGAAAGGAGAAGCTGCTTCGTACCAAGTAAATCTATCTAGCCCAGGACTAGACCGTTGGAATGAAAGCGATTTATTAAGGGCACTGGGAGAGAGAGAAGGGGTGATGCAGGCAGGTGCTGTGCGCCATCCCCAGCAGGCATGCCATGCCCTAAGCTGGGACTTTCTTCATGGGGCTGTTCAGACTGGACTCGGCACATTCTGGAGAGGCAGCTCGAGTTCAAGACCACGAAGCACTAGGATCTGGCCAAGAGCTCTTTCACAGAACTCATCTGGAAACAAGGCAGGGTTTAGGCCAGCTTTGGCAGGAATGTCAGAAGCTGCTTCGCAGTGGGTCAGACCCTGGGTCCACCTAGCTCTGTATTTCAACTCTGAGTAGGCAGCAGGCAGCTACAAAAGCACTCCGGGGCCATTTCAGGCAGAAAGCTGTTCTGACTCTGCCTAGGGATCACTTTGTAATCTCTCTGTTGCAAGTATGAATAAGGCCTGATCCTGCTGAGCCTTCAAAGGAAAATGACATTGGTGTGTTCGGGGTGGTGGTGGTAGCATGGTTCTGTTACAGTTGAAGCTGGTAGACAACGCCTTTCCTGGAGCGGGAAGGCTGGGGCACATGTGATATAACTTGGTGCACAAGGTTGCTCTTGAGGAAATGTGCCGATAGCAGCCTAGACAACGGCTCTACCCAACCCTTTACCTCTTGTTGCGCCCACTTGACAGGTCCGGAGGACTGGGACGGCACAACACCACTTGGTGGTTGCAACGAGGGTTTGGAGACTTGATGCCCTGAAGACACAGAGAGCTGGGAGACTGACAACTGAAATGAAAGAGTTAAGAATTTAGCAGGACACATCACTGATGATTTTTTGCAATGAATAAATAAATAAATAAATAAAAAAAACCGCACCCGGTAATTAGAGAGTCTATGAGGACACTGGTGGTTCTGTTGACATTGAGGAGGGGGGCTTAGAAGATTTTCCCAAGATCAAGCACCTCAATGATCAGAATCCTCCATGTGTTTTACAAAGTTATGTGAGGTGAAAAGGTAATGCCAACATAGAATGGGGATACATATATGTTCCTCCACACTGGAGATGTGTTAACTCAAATAATTGCTGTTGGGACTGCTGTTGTTCCAACGGTTGCTGTTATTATTACGGAAAGGGGATTTGTTCATTTTATAGGACCTCATTCCTCCTGGATGTTCAGGGAAGTGCTCTCATTCCTCTCATTCCTCTCATCCCCATCATAATCTCACGCCAATGTTGTGGGTTTGGCTGGGGCTCATTTGGTCCGAGCAGGGATCTGAATCTAGATCCCCACCCCGACCCCAAATGGACTCCCAACCTTTTAACCACGTCCACAAACAATGAGCAAGCATGATATTGTTTTAAAAAGGATGCTTTCCAAATGCATCAGTAAGGAACTGCTGAATGAAGGGGTATTTCTGTGTGAAACGGACATGGGGAAAAAAGGGACGACAGAAGCCTGATGATTTATGCAGCATCTTCTTTAAAAATGGGATCTGTACAGAAATTTCTAAACAACATTGCCTCTGATTCCTGCCAGTGCTGAATGGGTCCCACCCCAAGCACACAGCGTTCCGGCTGTGTCTGAAACCAAATTGCCAACAACACTGGCTGAGGTTGCCCAGCACCAATGCAGTGCTTCATGGCTGCATACCTGGCACAGCTTAAGAGGGAACACCCACCCCCCCCCCACGCCCGTGAGCAATTCTTTGTTTATAGGGATCTCAAAAGAAATATTCTGGAGACCTCAAGATTCCTAGCCTCTGGATGAGAGCAAGACTAGACTGTGTTCCTGGGTCCCTATGAAATAATGACATTCTTTTAGAGGTTCAATAGGGGCTGTGGGCCTTGGGCTGTTATTAATTTAGGTATATATGTGTATTCATTTTTTTAATCTCAGTGTTTCATCTCTTACATGAACTCTTTTGATGCTTTTGATTCTTATGTTTGTCATAGGCTGCATTTGGACTATTTATTTAATTATGCGATGCAAGCTATTCTGGGTGTTCTTGGACAGAAAAACAACATATAAAAGAAAGTAACAGACAAATAAATAAGAAAAAAATTCCCTCTTTGATCAGGATTTGCACAATAATCAGATAATATTCATGTCTGCTCTCGTTGAGAAGTAAAGGGTACAGACAGCAAGCACACAAAAAAGGTTGTAAAAAAAGATGCAATCAACCTATCCAGTGCTTCTATTCCTTACAGTCTGGGCAACAGAGTAAGAAAGAGAGATCAAGCAACCACAGCAACCAGCCAGATGGACATGGAAAACCCTCAAGAAAGGTTCATTTCCCCTCATTTCCCCCAAAGGTTACTCCGGAGCCATGCTGGCGGTAATACAATGCTACCAAAACCTAGAGGTGCTGCTGGTCTTAGAAGTTTGTCTAATCTACTGGCAGAGCAATCTGGGGGTGTCACTTCCTTCCTTCTAATTATGCTCCTCCTTCCAGAGGAGGCAGATTTACTTGGAAGCAGGAGTGGGTTGGCCTGTCCTAGTGACTGATATTAACACTCAGGGCTGGCTAAGGGAATGGCAGTCAAAGGACTGGGGTTCAAATCCCCACTTGGCCCTGAAGCTCATGGACAGAGTACAAAAAAAATCATAAGAAGAGCCCTGCTGGATCAGGCCAAAGGCCCATCTAGTCCAGCTTCCTGGATCTCACAGTGGCCCCACCAGATGTGTCTGGGAGCACACGAGACTAGATCTCTGTCTCCTGATACCACTCCCCTGCATCTGGCCCTTGAAGGACCCTGGTTTTGGGCCTGGAGATGACATGTATCTCCATCATGGTTTGTAACCTGTGATGGATTTTTCCTCTATCCAATCCCCTTTTGAAGGCATCCAGGCCAGATGCCATCACCACATCCTGTGGCAAGGAGTTCCACAGACTAACAATGCACTTGGTGAGTCTCAGCTCAATCTATTTCACAGGGTGGCTGTGAGGAGAAAGTGAGAAGGAACAAAGCCAGAGCCCTCTGGAGGAAAGGTGGGACAAAACGTAAGTCACGAGGAAAAACTGAAACTATCTGGATGCAAGAAGGAATTGGGGACTCACTTTAAATGCAGGAAATGGTAAGCAAATTGGAGTAAAATATAAAGAGGCAGGAACTTCTCACACACCATCACTTACCCCAGGACCCTGGGAATAATCCTGAGTGAAAGCTAGCATCTCAGAGGGAGGTGGAGAACCTGGAAAGGGAGAGAGAGCCAGAATATCAGGCCTAATTGGCAAAAGCTGACAGTGGAATTTCTCAGGCGGACACCCTCCATCTCTTTCAGTACCAAGGAAACAACCACAAGCTGCTCCTTGGAAGATGTGCAAAGAAACTGTATCCAAGAAAAACTGGTGTCAACACACAAGACATTATGTATTGGCGTGTGTTTTTCAGCGGAAAATCACTAAAGCAATAAAGTGGTTTCCGGGTGCATGCACAGCGTTTTACAGAATAACATAAGCAAAACTGGCAGGAGTTAAGAAATTTGCATCAGAGGTACAGAGAAAGACCAAGCCTCTTTCTGCTTCTGAAACCCCTACACTTAGGCACTTTTTAAAAGGTAAAACAAAAACAAAAAGACAACATGTGAAAACAAAATTAGGCACCAGAAAAGGGTGAGTTATAATTTGAATTATTATTTTTTTCATATATATCTTGTAAATGATTTTCTGGCCTTTTGCAGCTTGCTTAACAAGCCTTGGCTGAGAGAGTATAATACGTTTTCAGCCCATGCACAACTGACTTTGATGAATTCTTCATCCTGCAGCTGATCTTCTTTTCCTCTGAGTGCCTTTGCCTTGGTTCCTGGAGGTAAGCGTCAAGCCGAGTGCCCGACAGACCCAGATGAGACCGGCAAGTATCCATGGAGAGTTAAGAGTTCACTCAAGGGAACAGACAGATACTAAATACCGGGAGCTTTTGGCAAGGTCAAAACCACAAAAGAGGTAGCAAACGCCAAGGATGAGCCACAGGCAATCCACAGAGGCAGAGCAACCAAGCCGAGGTCACAAGAGATCATGTCCTGCCAGGTGGTTCAAGTGCAAAAGAGACCACGACGAAGACCAAGAGCAAATACCAGATACGTCCTCAGAGTGGCGGGCAGTCATGATAGACAGAGGGAGGAGGTTTCCAACAGCTGCACCGGTTCTCTTCTGCATGTGCCCACAACGTCTTCACCTGTGCCCAGATGTGAGAGGTGCCCTCCTGCCCTACCTCTTCAAGTGGCATTCCCCTTGCCCACTCAACCTGATAGGTTCCTAAGGAAAGTTCTTCAAGGAGAACTAAACTAAAACAGCAGTGGCCCATGGCACCCACACCTGGGTTGGCAGGACAAGGGCATCGCCATCTTTGCAGCAACCTCATCCAAGTTCAGATCTATTTTTAGGACAAAGCCTATTGGCAGACGGAGACGTGATGCAAGGACACTTTGCCCGGAGGCACACACAATCAGCTCAACACCAGAAAGTGATGGATGAACCCAGAGCTTCTCATTCTCTTAGCAAAGGGTCAAGCAAACTTCACGGAGATGTATGGGCACTGGACTACTCCAGACATTGCCAAACAAGAGCTCCTCTTTCAGACTTTTCCTTCAACCCCATGCCGATGTGTGGTTTTCTTCTTTCCCACTGACCTGGCTTCTATCACCATGGAGCCAAACACGGTGAGCTCGACAGCGCCCTGTTCGCTGCACGGTCCCCGATGGGTTGCATTTACTCAGGTAAGCCCAGAAAGGGAGAAGCTGCATCAGCAAATGCCAATTCCTGCTCTGTCATCCAAGAGGAACATTTCTGCCCGAACTTGTCCATCCTGTGGAGCAGTAGCCTGGCTGAATGGAGTCTGAAGTCCTTCTCTCACACTTATGCCATGAACGCTGGGCAGCACACAGGGATCTCCCTCTTAAAGGGGGTTTGTTTGCTTAGAAAGGGGGTTGCATCTGTTCAAGGACAAGGCGTTTCAGCATTTGGGGAAGATGTGGCCCATTTCAGAATCCAGGGGTGGAAACCAGATTCCCCTGCCAAAGTCACAGTGATCGAGCTCCACATATCCAACTTCACAGATGGTGTCACCGGCAGAGACTTTTCCCAGCTTGCTTTTGCTCTCCGTGGTTTCCATGGCTACCAGGTTATACTCCACAGATTTCCCACAGGGCATGAGTAGGGGTATGGAGAGCGATTCCTCCACTTGAGGCAGCCACAATGCCTTGGCTCCGCTGGTTTGGTGGAAAGTCTTCAAGGAAGGAGCTGTGCCTACGAAGTTTTCCATTTAAATAGAGAGACAGCTTGAGAGAGAAAGGGTGGCTTTTCTCTACGGAGCAGGGCCCTGACCTCCTTCGCTGGGGAGACCGGCACTATGGAGATTGGGGAGCAGAGGCACCTGAAAACCGCGCAGCCTCCACCAGTGTCCTCCTGCATGCAGCAACCGGTCCAAAACAAGCTGTAACGGCTGGGGTGTGGGTGGCAGCTAGGATATCAGCAAGGAGGCCAGGACCAGGGTGTTCCCAGAAGCCAGATGGGGTTGGGGTTGAGGCAGAGAGCGTGGTCAGCCAGTCCAGGTTCAAGATCCACACAGAAACAATCTGACAGGGAGGGGGAGGGGCAAAACAGGAAAACTTAAAGAGCAACAGAGTTCCTGGAAAGTTCATGGTAACCAGGCCGAAGCTTCAGGAGTCCAGAGGTCCCGCATTGCTGAGGCAAGGCACAGGGAGTGCCAGCTGATAGCTTTTATGGCAGCAGCAGGCCCACCAGCTGCACTCCCTGATGGCCTCAGCCCGACTGGGGCCTCACTCTGCAAAGAGACTCCACATTTGCAGAGCCATGTGGCCCTGAGCCTGACACAAGCAGGCATATGTTCCTAGACACTTGGGGTGGGATGTGGGGGTACATTGAGGGACAGCTAGCCCATCCCTTGCTACAATCTCAAACCCAGAGGGCACAGGAGACTTACCAACCCCTTTGTCCACAGACACATACTTTTTTTTTTAGCGTAGTAGCCTTTCTCTAGGCCTAGTGCCCTCTAGGGTGCTGGGTTACAATGCCCGTCACTCTCAGGCAACCCATTCCTTGGTCACACTGGCAGAGAATCACAGGGTTGTTGTTTGACACACCTGGAGGGTGCAAGGGCACGTCTGCCTTACCAGCTGGAGCTCACTGTTCTCACCTGGTTTTGGATGCCAAGCAGAATCAGAACCAGGTAGGACCTGAATGGGAGGCAGCCAAGGAGTCTCCAGAGTCAGGGCAGAATTCCACCCCACCACCACCAGAAGCCCTGTGCTGTTGCCATTAACTGAGAGCTTAACAATACAGGGCCAGGTAATAGAAAACAGCTTCTGAAATTCCAATCAAAGCCGGCCTAAACTCTGTACTGTTTCCAGAGGAGGGCTGTGAAACAGCTCTCTGCCTGATCCTGGACCTGCTTCTGCAGGGAGCTCTCTGTGGTGCTGAACTCTCCGCAGCACAACAAACCAAGCCAGAATGACCACCTAGGGAGGCCTCACCTGTTGGCCCCCGGCGTTCCCTTGGGGGAAAGGCACACAGCACCTGCCTGCATCCCTCCCTCCTTCCCCTCCTGCTGCCCTTGCTGAATCGCTTCGATTCCAGCCAGCGGGACGGCCTCGGCCTCAGTGGGGGCAGCGTGGCAGCCGCTCAGCAGTGCCGCGATCGTATCCATTTATGTCACAATAAACGAGATGGTCTCCTAAGCGCCACGTTGCTTTCCCTGTCATTCCCAACCAACTCAGTTACTCTTTGGATTATGTCAAGGAGAGACTAACTGAAATTGCCACCATTAAACATTTTTTTCCCCAATTGACCCATCCAAGCTCCAGGTTTTAAAACCTATTAAACAACACATGAAACCCACCTCTTTGTTGAAGTGAAAGCATTTGCAAATAGAATGTAGGTCAGCCAGGGTCCCAAGAAGCTCAAACCCGCGGAGACACTGACCTCTAGCGGCCAAAGGAGGAAAAAGCACTTGGAACACAACCACAAGGAACGAAAGGCAAATTGGGCATGGTTTCCATCGGAAAACCCAAGCCCTTTTCATACCTTGACCACCCACTATTTATTTACCTAAAATGTTTTTAACCTGCTTTTGTGCTGAAAAAGGAACCATGGCAGCTTACACTGGAAGTTGAGTCATGGCTACTGGACTTCTTTTTTGAGAGATAGAAACGTTTCGCTGTTCATCCAAACAGCTTCATCAGTCTGAGGAAATCTACTTGCGAAACGTTTCTATCTCTCAAGAAAAAGAAGTCCAGTTGCCATGACTCAACTTCCAGATAAACTCACCTGGATGACTGAGAATCTTCACAGACATGGCAGCTTACAGCAATTAAAAGACAGCATTTCAGCAAGGAACGTGCACATTCTAAAAAGAACCAATGGGTACAATGCCAAGGAACACACAAGCAGCATTCGGTGCAGGGAGGTACAACAATCCATTCTCTCGGGGAAGTGACTGAGGGAATTCTCAAGATTGGTGAAATGTTTAGGCTGGGGGAGAGGCTCCGTCAGAGCCTAGGTGCTGCTACAGACTTCCAGTTCAGTCCTAACAATCCAAAAGGGCCAAGGACCGGTTTGGGAAGGTTAGGGCTGCTGAAGCCATACTGAATCAAGTTCTTCCAGTTGGCTCAGCCCCTTCTCTGCCCCCTTTTTTCTCCAGCATAGATCCCTCTGCTGGATATGCTCTGAGATCAGCCCATTGAAGAAGGCTTCGGTCAACATGAGGACACCTCTACTGGCACAGGGGGGTTGCCGCCTGCAGATGAGGCATCCGCCTATTCCCCCAGTCATGGCAGTTGAGGCACCTTGGACTAAAGGCTGCACTCTCTTTGGGAGACACAGAATCCTTGGAGTGAAGCCAGGACAAACGGGCTCAACACACAGCGGGCTCAAAACACAGCCCACAAAGTATTCTGAGCAGTCTGTTTCTTTCCAAACTTCCTCCAGGGAGAGCAAGACACAAGGCAGCCTATCACACTTCAGTATTATTGATTCCCTTATGCAGTAATGAAGTGGCCCTGTGTTCACCCCAGTGTCCTGATACACCCAGCCCAGTATCATCTCCTCTGACACACAGTAACCCTTTGACAATCGACACAAAAAACCCTTCTGGGCCCAACTACTAAAGATCTCGAACCTGTGATAAAGCAGAAGCGTTCTCGTTGAAGATTCAGACAGCTTATAGTGGCCTCCTGATGTTTTGCATTCTTCCCCTCTCCTGGTGTCCTCTTGTTTTGTTTGTGTTTTAATGATAATTATCATCACAGGCTCTGACATAGGGCAATCCTTCCTCTGTTTTTCCAGGTATGGGTAACTTCGAAGATATTTACTATTAGCTTCTTTTTGGGGGAGGAGGGGGAGTGCTCTGGGACCTTTTTGCTAGTCCAAATCCACCCAAGCAGTCTCGTCTTCCTTCAGGCACAGCAGGGAATCCAATTCACATCTCCTGGAGATGCTGCCAAAGACCAGCTTATGGCAATTGCCTTACTTTGCAGGGGTTCTTAGAAATCTACAGTTCTCCATCTTGGAACTTTAACTCCAGATTATGCAGATTCAGCATTTATTGACTGATTGGTTTAGTTATATATTTCTTTTTCCAAAGGAACTCTGGGCAGTGTACAGCAATTTAACAATAAAAAACAAATATCAAACAAAACATCCAATTAAAAAAAAACCAAAACAAATAATAATACTCGGCAAGATGGCAGGACAAAAAGAACCACCCTAATGGTCGCCAAATGCCTCTCAGAAAAGCAGGGTCTTAAGCCCTTTTTTGAAGGCCAGCAGGGACTGTGCAAGGTGAATCTCACTTGGCAAGTTGTTCCAAAATGAGGGGCCAGACACAGAGAAGGTCCAATCAGAATCATAGAATCAAAGAGCTGGAAGAGACCTCAAGGAAAGCGAGTAATCGATTTCCTGGCCTCCCTGGGAGTGGCCACCCGAAGTGAGAAGGCCTGCAATGTTCTGGTGGGTTGGAACTCAGTTGACCTCTGGGAGATCCGCTCCGCCAGGTATTCAGGTCCCAAGCCGTGGAGGGTTTTGTAAATCAAAACCAGTACCTTGAACCTTATTCGGGACACAACAGGCAACCAATGCAAGTGGTCCAGAACTGGGGTGATGTGGTCATGTCTACCCACACCTACCCCCAGTCTGGCTGCAGCATTTGGTACCCTCTAGTGCTGTGGTTCTCAACCTGTGGTAAGCATCTTACCAGGATGAGTATGTGATCTTTCTGAATCTGCTCTCTTTCCTCCCAACCTAACTGTGCAACACCTAGACCAGTGATGGCAAACCTTTTAGAGACTGAGTGCCCAAACTGTGATTCAAACGCCACTATTTTTTTTGCAAAGCGCCAATGCAGCCATTTAACCTGAATACAGGTGGCTGTAAAGGGGCAATGTCAAGATGTCGAGTGCCCACAGAAAGGGCTCCGAGTGCCACCTTTGGCACCCGTGCCCATCGGTTCGCCAACACTGACCTAGACTGATGAAAAGTCCCGTGGGACTCCAAACCTCACATGTATATGTCATTTTAGTGAGCTAGTCAATGTACTGCTGAAAATAAGATTTTTAGATATTGTGTCCAACAACCTTTATATCATTCTGATCTTCAAGAAGTCTCCAAGTCCTACTTAAATGAAGATATTTTCAGCCTTAGGGAGTGCACATGGGAAAGTTGGAGGGAAAGTGTTGATACTCTTAATCCTTAATAAGCTAAAACATCTAATTTGATTACATTAATGTAGAATGGGGAATGTTTTCAAAAATCAAGTTAACTTAAATTGATGTTAAAATTGCATTATATTACTGCACTAAAAGCCTTTCAAGGATGAAGGTGAAAAACCACATCCATTTACTCTTTTTAGCCGCCACCTATTAAGCCACAGAACAAAGCCAGGGTTTAATGATGCAGCTACACATTTCTTAATTTATTTGCCACTGTAAAACTTCCTACTTGCCTGAACATAACAGTCCCCACCCCCAGTGAATTAAGATACAGTACATTACATAGACTTCTTCCTCCTCTCCCCCCCCCCACCCGCCCCAAACAACCTCATTAAAAAGGTCAGGCTGAGGGAAAGAGTGGACCAGGGTCACCCAGTGCATTTAGTACCCCTGGCAGGACGTGTCTCAACCATCTTGAAAAAAATCCTAGTAGGGCAAGGCAATGGCGGTGTTGCTCCGGGGCACTGCAGCGGAAAACACAGTCCATTTGGCAGGGTTTGTAGGGAGTGTTTGCCATTTGCTGTGACACTGGTACTAGCCACTGCTTGGATGGATTTTGGGGGGAAGTGATGAGCCAGAAAAGGGGAGGGGGGGGACAACAACCTGAATCTCATGAAGAGGAGGAAGTGCAACTTTGAAGATGTTGGGAAGTAAATGGATCAGACTAGTGTGCTGTTTTTCTCAGCTGCCAGAGAAACCTAGCTGACAGATTTTTTAAAAAAAAAAAAAACAGGGGTGAGGATGAATCAGGGAGCATTCTCAGCAATCACTCCCAAGTTGAGGAACTCTCTGTCAAAGTTCCTTCATCTGCTACTCTCTCTGTTGTCACTGGAAGCCACAGACCTCTTATTCAGGTGGACTGTGGGCCAACTAATCAGCTGCCAAGGAAGAAAGCTTAAAGGAATGTGCTTTCTTTATCGAAATGCTTTTTATATTGCTTTTAATTTTGGTCTGATAATACATGACTGTTTAATTGTTTTTTTTTTAAAAAAAGATTGGAACACCTGATGGGTTGTGTGGAGGGGCCGGATTTGTTTTTAATCTTCTTGTGAGACATCCTGAGTTCCGTATTTGGGACAAAAGCAGAGAGCATGGAGAGAGACAGAATAACAAAACAAAAAAAGGAATTTGAGAGACTGAGAGCCTTTGTACACGACCCCTAAACTCCGCCGCAAATGGCTGGCAGCTCCGGAGCTTACAATTGTTTCCCCACCAGCTCCGGAGTTTGCAGAAAATTAAGTGTGACCAGGCCCACCTAAGCGCGTCCCAGCACACTTTTCAGGTACCTGCTCTCCGAGGGTGAAAATCCCTGATGTGGATTTAAGGAAGTGAGTGCTGGGCTCTCCTTGCTTGTTTGTTGTTGTTTTTGCCTCCCGCCCCTTTAAGAGAAGGAATCAGGAAGATGTCGGGGCTCCGGGCGGCTTCGGAGGTGAGCCTGCATTTTTTCCTCTCTTTTTTTCTCCCTCCCCTCACGCAGACAGGAGCAAGGAAGTGCGGAGGGTTGGGGATGTAGGAAGAGAATGGAACCCCCAAGATCTCTGGTCCAAATTTAAGTGGCCAGCGGATCTTAGGGGTCGTGTGAAAAGGCCCTGAGAGACAGGCAAGAGTACTTCTATGATGGGAGCTGGAGAACACATGGGTGGCCTCTTCCACCTGACTCTCTAGCTACGGGGTTCCTGCAGCGGCATGTGCTGGGTTAGAAGCCACTTCTAACTCTATGAGGCTCTGATGCTAGCATTCTATGAATTTTAAAGCATCCATCACTCTAACGAACCGGTAAAACCATAACTGTTCCAATGAACACTTACAGCTCCATAAACCACACAAGGCACACAGAGACATCTAAGAGTAGCTGGTTTTCTCAGAAAGAACCCCAGTTCCTGTAAAAAGCAACACTTTGTTCCACTTTTAAATCTCTCCAGAGCCCCTACTTAAGTTGGCCCTTTTTCCCAAGGGATAAAAACTTTTGGAAATGGGTGATTTTTGCTGACTCTCCCTCCAGTGCACACTGTCCTATAGATCTCAGCAACTGTATTCCCATTAAGAAGGTAATAAAGTTGTATCTGGGTGTTCAACCAGGCTGTTAAAGTGGAGATTAAGCTGCTTAAAACATCCACAGACAAATAGGAAAGGGTTTTTTAAAAGAACAGATTGAAGTGGATTTTGATGAACAGGGAGACATTCTGCCTCACTTCCCTTTTTTAATGCAAAACTGTACATTATCCACTTCAGGTGAACAGAAATTGTAGACAGCCATTAATTCCTATCACAGGTTTTTGAAGTGAAGCCAACGTATGTTGCAGTTGGAATTCAGGGCAGTTCCCGCTCGTGGTGTTAACTGACTGAACGCTAAGGCTTTGAAATCTGTGGAGTGTCATGGCATCTCTGGGTGCACTTCGAAGCCCTTTCCCAGGGCCCCGGGTCTTCTAGGTAGCAGGAGAGCAAACACCAGAGAGAAGGAGAATCAAGTGGGCATTTATTTTATTGTCGCCTGCTGAACTGTTCTTGTTGATTTTTTGTTTGTTCTGAAAACAGAGGGTCTACAGCTTGTTCCGATTTTTGTCCCACAATGAAACTTGGTTCATTATGTCTCTAAAAACCAACAAGCAGTGTTTTGGTGTTTGATTTCCTGTTGTGAAACATCTTAGTTATCTGGTAGGCGCATTCTGTTCTAGGCATGCTTTGGGTCTGCCCATAGCCGGTGTAGCCCTCCACGTGAGGGTATAGCTTCTTCCCAGCCAGGTCCTGGCAGTACTTCCACTCTACTTAGCTGCTTTGTTATCACAGTTTGGCTTCCAATGCCCCACAGATAAACCCTCCTATTGCGTGCTTAATGAGGGCATCACCCTTAACAGTGTGCCGTGCTCTTATTCTTTCTCCTTGGCACTCACTGTGTGTGCCATCATGACAGCATGTCTGCAAAACAAGGCGAAAAACAAAACCGATTCTCAGCATGCCACGGGAGACGCCAATGCCATGCTTTGGCCTCATGGCTGGTATGGCTCGTTGGATGCCTTCCCCAATGGCATGATGCCATGAGAGAAAGTGAGCATGCTACAAGATATCGTGCACTATCAGAACACCCTCAGTTTCGACCGCCACCATGCCAGCATCAGCATAATGGAAGCATGTCCCATGGCACACCACACATGCAAGGGTGAGGAGGCCCTCGTGGCAATGGGCACATCTTTGCCTACTGGAGTCTCTTCATACATCCACACAGGAGTGGCAAAGAGCCTAACAATCTGCAGCTGGTTGTAAAAGCAGAGGATGAGGGAATGGGGAAGAGGAAGACTATTGCAAAAAGGGCCTGCAATCAGTTGCAGTAGGAACTGCAAAGGAAATCAAATGAGCATATGGTCAAAAGCAAAGGAGAATGACCTTTCTTTCTGTTACAGAAACTTCCAGAGAGAGAGAGAGACCTCGCTGCTATCACTGCCCCACAACCACTGTCATGTCAGTCTGGCTGAAGAAGGACAACCAGACGCGTCTCTAGGGGCTTGCTGGGGAGTGGGCAGTTCCCAGGGAAGCATCTGGGAGACCCATTACAATTGGGGCAGTAGCACTGGGACTCCTACGAGTGGCTGAGTTGGGAACTAGTTTCAAAGTGGAATGAAGAGGGGGTTTGTTTTCCCATTCTTCTGCTAAACAAACACCAAACGCAATGAGCCCAATTCCAAATTGAGCTGGGAGAGTTTGCCCGGCCATGAGGAGGGACTCTCCGTAATGCTGCCCTTTTTTGGTTGACATTGCTGAGTAGAATCTGTCTAATGTTAGAAATGGCAAAGACCTGAGCTTTCTCTGCAAGAGTGGAAATGGAATCCCTGCTCCCAAACGCTATCAGGTAAACTACAGAAAAGAAAATGAGAAAGGAGGGCAGGGCAGTTCTGGGCAAAGATCCCTTGAGAGCAAGTAGGCCCAGAGTCATTAAGAAGGGATTAATGACACCTCACCTCTGCTAAGACGTCTAAGGTGTCTGCCAGTTGATGGGGAAGTGTGGACTTCCTGCCAAACCAGCCAAGAGGCCCTTAAGGGTCAGCAGGACTCCCTTTATTTGTCCATTTGTCGATCAGGCATCCTATTTCTCTTCCACTTCTTTCTAACATGGCTCTGCCTAACTTTTCACAACAACACTGTGAAGCAGGTCAAGCTAGGAGAGAGAGCTTGCTCCTGAACCATGCAGGGAACTTTGTGGCTGAACAGGGATTAGAAGATGGATCTCTGAAGCCCTAGTCCGGTACTGGAAATACAGCACCACACTGTCCCTTTCTCCCAGCCTGTGGCTGTCATTGCTCTAAACCTCCTTGTCCTCTGGAGATGAAGTCAAGGGAGAAGTAGCCATCTACTAGCCTGGAACTAGGGCCGGGTGTGAACCTCCAAGGAGTGGGCCAGGAACATTTCCTTGAAGCTTGGACTAGATGATCCCCACCTCTTCCACTCATTGATTTTTTTGCTTTGTTTTCCAAGACCGTTGATGTACGTGAGGCACCGGACTCCACTTGGAGCATCTTCTGCAGAACCATGTGATTTCTTACTCACGTGCCCACCTGCATGTGCCAGAAACAAGGCTCTCTCTGAAAGATGCTGTCACTGCTCAATTGTGCTACTTTTCAAAAGCCGTAAACAAAACAAGAAACTCAACAAGCAAGCCTTGCTCAAGTGGTTGGGTCTTATCTCTCCCGTTCTCCAACTACTGTGCCGTCTTTTAACATGCTTCTCCAGTTCTGAAGTGGAGATGAAGTCCCTGCTGTGCATCAGAAGCAGCAGCAATCTAGAAGGATTAAAAAAAAACATTACTCACTCTGGGATGACTTGGGAGGCCTCTTTGTCTTGGAGAGAGGTGGTTCGTCCTTGATACTGCCGGAGGATTTTCCCCTAGTCCCAAATCGTTCGTCAGAGCTGGTGGAGAAGTGAAACTGGATGGTTCCAGACTCCACCTGCTTAACCTGGAATTTACAAGGTAAAATGGATGTAGAAAAAGTGTTCTGCTTTCATTTCTCTGCATTGTTGCAATAGGTGATTGCCTAGCAGAAGCACCCCAAATTCTCTGCCAAGACAATTTAGCTGAATGAGAAAAGCTGGTTTCCATAGCTTGTGAGAATTATACATTTTTTAAAATTCTGTTTTTTTAAATAATTCATTCTGCTTTTTGTCAAGGGGAAGAGTACGAAAGAGGAGTCCTGGCAAGTGGTGAACCAAGGAGAGGGAGACATGGCACCCACCTCTTTCATCTCCACAGGGCTTGACCCTGGGAAGTAGCTGTGCAAGTACTGAATGTTTCCCTCCTCCCAGCCACTGGAAATCTCATTTGGCCACTGCTTCTGTGTGGCTCCTCAGACTTCATTGGCAGGCATGAACCATGAGGACTAGAAACCTGATTCTTTATTGAGCAGGTTTCCTACAATTCCTTACTAATCAACCAAGATAATCTGATTGCCAAGTGGAAAGGGAAGGAAAAGCAGCGGGTGGTTCCCCGACCCAAAAGAAGGCCAGGGGAGAATACTGGTAGTACAATCAAGTGAATTACATGTAGGCCAGCCATGTTGAAACATGTTGCAGTAATATGCATCACAGAAGATGGAGTTTTAGGCCAGTCCCCTCCTATAGAGCAAAACAGTAAGGAACAGTAAGGATGGGGGGAACTCCCAGAGGTCTGTGGGAAGCGCATGCCTGCTCCCATGTCCCCCAGACCGCACAAATATTTTTCTTAAGCACTTTTAACCTCAGAAAGCCCTCTTGTGTCTTCTTATACATACCAGTTGAGAGTGTATGCTCCCTAACACATGGCAAAATTGCCCCTGGGCACCTCCTACAGGGCCCAAATGGCCTTCAGTGCTACCTTTCCCTGGGTTTTTATGGGTACTGGGAGGCTTGGGATGTATTGGGACCATAACCACCCTTGTCCGCCCCTGTTCTAAAAAGACTGCATCCCAGATATGGCAACTCACACGAATCTGTTTCTGAACTGTGGCAGTTGTAAATGTATTCAGTCATAAAGCTACCAGTGTTCTGTCTCCTCATTGGCAATAATTTTGGCAAATGCATTCATTTGTTTATTTCTTTGTGTCTCCTACTTGCAGGCGGAGCGGATCGCCCAGCGGTCAACATCGGCCTGACTGGTTCGGCTCGCGAGCGCACTCGCTGCAGGTTCCATCCCCGAGAAGCCAGGCGGTCCCTAACCCGGATGGATCCTTATGTCCCTGCCTTTCTGTGGCTCCTATCCTCATTTGGCAATAGCCCTCTCCCCCTTTTTTTTTCTTAAATCTTTTTAATCCGCAATAATTTGCTGAATTCATTTGTTTTATTTTAACTCCTGTGTCTTGTCTCTTATTGCTCTGTTATGTATTTTCTGCCTGTAGCTGATTGTTCAGACGATGGGCGGGATATAAATTCAACAATAAATAAATAAATAAATAAATAAATGGACGTTTTTCTAGCTCTGATGATGCAATTAGTAGAAGGAATTCTTTCACTGATAGAAAGTGTCCTCCTGACATCCTAAGTTTTTCTCCAATCCTGTAATTTTACATATTAGGTTCCTCTGTCTTGGTCTTTGGGCGCTAAGTACAGGCTTCATTTGAAGTCCTGCTTCTCAAAGGTGCACCTAGATCAGGTCACTGGAACAGTGACATGTTTTCAGCTCTAATGAAGGGTCAAAAAACATAGCCCCTAGAGTTAATTGCATTTGGGAAATATCTAGCAACCTCAAAGAGAGAGAGAGGATTTTGATGGAGATAAAAAGCCCCCGAGGGACCAATTCATTGCATGGAAATTAACCACAGAAACTCAGTGTCAGGGAAGTCCAGGCAAATGAAACAAGCAAAGATCTTCAAGGCGCAGCAACACTGACCATAGCTGCAGGATCCATCTACTTCCCACCCCACCACTGTCAAAGTTTTTAAGATAAACCAATTGGTACTGCTCTGAGGAAGAGGGTTTCACCCTCGAAATATTAGCAACGTTTTTGTGAATTTTCTAGTAGCCTAAAGGTATCCCCTGTTCCACTTTTGTATAAGATAATCCTATCTCTCAGGGTTTCAAATGCTAGGTATCTGGCAAAATGTGAGCTCCACACTAACATTTCCAAAATATGGGTTTAGGGCCATCTTCTCACCTCTTCGGAGCTCATGGTGGCCGGGGGTGTCTTGTAGACCAAAACATGATGGGGGTTGTGCCGGGCTCCTCCTTGCAGTGGGAGAACCACATCTGAGGAGATGGCGGCCAGCCCTGGGTTCCAAACTGCCCAACGAATGGAATGCATGTAAGCAGGTGTTGTCAAAGAGGTAACGGATGGTGACTGAGGCATGGAAAGAGAGGGGAAAGGGATACAAAGACAAAAGAAATCATATGAATAATTCAGTATTAGTTGCAGGGGTTTGTTTGTTTGGTTGGTTTTTTGTTTGCTTGTTTGCTTGCTTTTACATTCTTAGGATCCCTCTTCAGTGGAGCCCCAAAATATCATCTGGGGAATAAACTCTCCTACTGGCGGGCTTAGGCTTGGAAGCAAACACTTGGCTGCTGTGCGAACAGAATGCTGGACTAGAGGAACTTCCTTTTAGGATGGTAAATTGCACATCCTCAAAAACGCAGGCAGCCATCACAGACGCGCACAGATGAAAGAGAATGCTGGTTTGCATAAAGAGGTATCTGCTAACTTGAGTGCACAGCAAAACTAAAAGAGTTTTTTTGCAATTTCAACAGAATTATAGCATCTCTCATCCAGGCAGAGAAGACTCTGACCCAAGGTAACCTGTGTGCCTGCGGATGAGTGTGCTCTCTGGGTGCTGCTAGCAGCAGAGGACTGTCCACCTCCAGGCCCCTCGTGTCTGTCCCATAGAAGCCGTTTAGAAGCCAAGGACGCACACATAGCACACACATGGGGTGATTGCTAAAAAGATGGAGGCAAGGCAAAGCTGACACTGAGATGATGACTACAACCCCCTCAATGCTTCTAATCCCTAAAAGTCCATAAAAAAGGCAGCAACTATTGCTGTTTCATGCAATTTGCATTGTTCGTGCAAAATTAGCTTAATGGGTAAAAGAAATGCACATAATAATTTGTCAGCACCATTGAAGATCTTAATTGATACAAAGATTCAAAGGTTTATACAGCATTAAAATGTATACATAGAGCCAGAAAATAAGTCTCCTATATCGTTTTAGAACATAGGTGCATCTTATAGGCAGCACATCTCTCTCTCTCTCTCTCTCTCTCTCTCTCTCTCTCTCTCTCTCTCTCTCTCTCTCTCTCTCTCTCAATCATTCAAGACTTACCAACTCAAATATTAGCTCAGGAATCAGGTCTTTCAACCAGGAGTCTGTTTTCCATGTCAATAAATTCTATCATCAGTTCTGCTACTGAGGTTTTGAGGACAGCCTGACCTTACAGTGAGGAAATGTTTCCTTTTCTTTGGGACAGGCTAAGAACTCATCCAAAACTGGGCAGCACGGCCAGTTTCTGCTGCTCACAATCTTTTGGCAGCTGCCCAGAGTTCCCTTGGGAAGATGGGCGGGGTATAAATTCAATAATAAATAAATAAATAAATAAATAAATAATAAATACATTCCTCTTCCAAGCTGGAATTGCCCTGGGCATAAACGTTCAAGCAGCTCCTTCCAAACATGTCTCTTGTTGAAACGGTCCATTTGGAGAAGTCTCCCGGGAAAGTCTAACAAACTCCTACTTCCGCTTCTGAGCTAGCTTTGCAGTCCTTCATGTGGCTCCCTGTAAATTGCTCCTTACGCAAGCTGCAAAGGCCATTCTAGCCTTGAGATTATCCGCCCTCGAGAAAGGGGAGGGCAGGGGTTAATTTGGTTCAGTGTAAAGCCATCGGTGGCTTGGCATTAGGGGCCATGGATGGAACTGGCTCCTGCACTGAAGGAAGGCTAATCTGGCTGTCTGCTCCTCAAAGAGCTGGATAGGCATTTGGTGTCTGAGTTATTATAGGAGTCCCATCAACTAGTGACATGGAGAGAGGGGAGGGACAAATTTATTTTCCTTTCTGCTGTTTTAAGGCTTTATTTAGGCTATGTTTTTGGAAACAAAGGGAATCCCTGCTTTTACCCATCATGTAAATTTGTATGCCCTGACATAAATTTGCAGGGGTTTTTTTAATGTGCAACTTCCATTCAAACTTTATTTTTTGGAGGGGGAGGTGTTGTGTAAGTCTTACTTCTCACCTGCCTGCCTGCCTGAGCTTGCTCCTTCCTTCCTTCCTTCCTTCCTTCCTTCCTTCCTTCCTTCCTTCCATCCATCCATCCATCCATCCATCCATCCATCCATCTATCCATCCATCCAATTGGGGCAGGGCTTTAGATGTGTAAGTTTTGAGAGCTAGCCTGGTTATTGACCTAGATCTACTGTCCACTTATGAATCCAAGTCTCATTTATATAAACCTTGCTCTCTCCCCCACCCACTTACCCACCCGCTGCTTTCTCTGCATAGTCAGAATGCAATATAATGCATTGTCAAGTACCTTGATGGCACTTTCCCTATCTGACATGATGAGACATTCATGTCAAATTAATGACTGTTTATTCAGCTGCACAGTCCCTACTATGCACACAAGAGCCGGGAAAATGGGAGACACACCCCTGCCCACAGGTGTAATAATGGTCTTTCTTTTTCTTTTAAATTTGTCTGGTTAAAGCCTAACTGAAAGAACCTTCTCCTATCACTGGAACAGACCTCTAGCTGTGAACCTTCAGGACAGGAAAAGGTGGCTGCATAAGTATTGTGAGAATTCTGCACACGTCCCAAGCTCTTTAAGGAGAAGGGGCTCCTGCAACACACGGGCTGCTTCAGAAGCTAAAAGCCCAGTCCTGCCAAGAATCCTGAAGTATTGCATCCCTGGCTTCTATCAAACTTGAGGATGCTTCTCCAGCGAGTTTGTTTCTGGGTAATCAACTACACCCATATTGCTCCCCACTTCTGACTTCAGAATGCTATATATTTAGTGAGATCCTTTGCTCCATCTAACTCAGCATTAATAACACTGGTGGCAGCTGACACTCTAGAGCACTGATGGCGAACCTATGGCATGGGTGCCAAAGGTGGCACTCAAAGGAGCCCTTTCCGTGGGCACCCGACATCGCCCCTTCATAGCCACCTGTATACAGGTTAAATTACTGTATTGGCACTTTGCAAAAAAATTTAGTGGGTTTTGAATTGCAGTTTGGGCACTCGGTCTCTAAAAGGTTCGCCATCACTGGACTAGAGACAGGATTCTTTCCCAGCCACATTTGAGCATCCCTGAAATTCCTTACCGGCCACCCAGTCAAGCATTGACTAAGCACTAATACCGCGCATTGCTTTAAAAAGAAAGTTTTTCTGTACACATGAGCTTCCTATGGTGGCCAAGGAATCGAGACAGCCTTATTATGGTGTTTGCACGTGACCTAGATCAGCCATTTTTGTTCTATACTATGGGCTCAATTTCTTTAATTAAAAAGAGAAAAAGGGGGAGTTTTCAAATGCAGTTTCGAGAGTATTCCTGCAGGCTAACATTCTCTGTATACAGAACCCAGCGGGGGAGATTTTTAATGCCGGAGACGCGAGAGGAAGGAAAAACTGATTTCATAATTTAATTTGCAACATGCCACATAAAGCACCATCTCAAAGCACAAGGCAATCTCGGGGGGGGGGGGAGGTGTAATCAGGGCTTAGAAAGGTGTACATTTTCAGACTCTTGCTCCAAAAATCTCCCACAGAGCTTGGCTCTTGACATGGCGGCAGCTGGTAGTTGCTGTATGTAACTAAGGTAGTTACAGTACAAGAAAGCCAATTGTCCAAGCACTGTTGCATAACTGCCTGGTGATTTATTCTTTGCCTATTAGCAAATAGCACAGTAGGATATTTGGCAAACACCACATACCTTTTCAGTTCAAACCCACAAACACACTAGGGCAGAGACACGTCCACCCAAAAGACCTGATGCCAAAACACAAGAGGAACAATACAGTATATGCGATCCAATGCAGTGAGGTGTGTGCAGAGCTTGGAAAAACCAAACAGCCATTAAATAGGAGGATGGCCCAGCACAGGAGGGGCAACAGCTCAGGACCAGAATCAGCAGTGTACCTCCATTTGAAGGACAAAGGACACTAATTCAAAGATGAGGATGTACACATATTAGACAGAGAAAAGAGGCAGGGGGCTGAGCAAGATGCCCTTCCATCATCCCACCTCTTTAGTTTTGGACGGCCTCGATGCTTCCTTATATTCATTTGTATTTAAAGTCACTTCCATGTGCTGATTAAAAAAACCTTCCCAAGAGGCCCACTGTTGATGGACTTCCACTGGGTAGCACAGATTTGGCTCTTCTGTAGAACGTTCAGAGAGAGAAGATGGGGTTATAGGATATAATGAGCTGTTTGCATCCCGGCTGACGTTTATCTGCTGTTGCTTGGCAACTCTTTTCATGTATTTTGCTCTCTTATAATTTTTTTTTTTATTACTAGGATTTGTTAGTTGCCTTGGGTGACTCTTTTCTAAAGACAGGAAGGCTATAATTGCTTTTCATAAATACATGAATAAAATATGCTTGTGAGGATGTGAAAACTTTAAGCCAAAGTCCCCTTAACAAAAATCTAAGTAGTTGAGCCAATAGGACGTGGTAAGCAAAGGAAAGTATGGCCCATCCCTGAAGATTTTCAAGGAAAGGTTGCAAAGCTGGAGGACTTCCTGTCTCAGGGCAGAGAGCAGTACTTATTAAGTCCCTTCCAGATCTGTGATCACTGTAATACAAGAGGCAATCTTTCTCTAGGGCGAAAACACATCATATGCCTCTCCTCTTTCCATGGAGAAACCCCCCAGTTAATTTGTTATATTTTTGACGATGCATTTATTGGAACAAGATTGTGAATCCCAACTGTACAGGATGTACAATCAAGCAAGCAAGACGAGCAGGTATGACACCTCAGACCATTTTGAAACCCTCGGGGGAAATCAAGCGCTGGGTTGATGTATCGCTTGACAGTTTCCATCATCTCCACCACTGTTGCAGGAAAGGCCATTGAATGGAGGAAGGAGGGAAGTCCCAGAGGAGTTTGCAGTTCAGTCATTGCTGGTAAAGGAGGTGAAAGATCAATTGAGCAAAAATGGGAAAAGCTGGCACTTCCTTTCTGTACACCAAATGCCCAATTAAGTCCTCAGTTAAGAGCTGACAGATTCCTCCAGCCCACTTCCGCTCCACCTACAATATATATGAACCACAAGGAAAGGTGGGGGAGCCAAAGGCCACCCACTACCCAGAAGCTACAAAAAAATGGGCAATGGATTGGGTAGGTGGGAGAGCATTGTCTGGATGGCAGGCATGATGGAGGTCCACAATGACATTTAAGGGAGGATTAACTATACAGCCACCTCCACGTTCAGACAACTTCAGCAGATAAATGTTCCCATGGAAATGGCAAACTGGTGACTGCCACATTGGTCTTCATTTAAGAGAAGGTTCGTTGAAGAAAAGTTGTGAGACTTGGAAAGCCATTTTTATAATCCTCACAGTCTTCAACTAAGGAAAAGGCCTTTTTAGACAAATTATTTTTATGGCCAGATCCTAAAGCCTTCCTGAAATAGGAATCCTTCTGCTGCATTTCCTTGACACTCTCTTCGGTTTTCCCTCTCTGAGAAACATCTGTCCCTTGCAACTTGGCTAGCTTATAATGAGTTTGGAGAACGGTGGAGAGGGTGGACTCCATGGTTAAGGAAAAAGGCAAGGAAAATGAAAATCAATATACTAGAGGCACAATCACGAGCCATTTCCAAGAGGAATAGAAATGAGAGGTAGCCGAAGACACCACAAGGGCAGATGAAGGAACTTCCTCCTAAGCTCTGGGGCAGATGTAATGCAACATCTATGGCAAATGAAAAGAGAAGCAACTCACCAAAGGATCAATACAAATGAAAAGGCAACATTTGCAAGGAGAGTGTCAGGAAATCAGCCACTTAGACATGTGACAGAGGTTGAAGTAGCAAAAAGGAGCATTTGGAAGCTATACTTCAGGTAGAGCCAAATAAAACCATAAGCAACCCATGGAAGAAATTGGGGGGGGGGGGAGAATGTCAGCAGGTGACTGTAGTAAGGCAAGATTCTTCAACTTCTACTTTGCCTCAGGTAAACTCAAAAAGTGATGGTGAGGATCTGAGGTGGGTGGGTAGGGAGCAGAGCAGGAATCAAAGGAGGAAGGGAAGGAGTTGCATCCCACAGAACGGTAAAAAGGAGGTATGGGACAACCAAGCCACACCAATTGAATTCATATCTTATGAGGCAGACAAATTGCAGTCTAGGCTACTAAGAGAATTTCAAGCTATAATTTCAGAGACTTTTGCCTATAACTTGCGAGAACACTGGAAGTGCTGGGAGAAGTAGGCAAGCACAGTAAATGGTACCTGCATATTTGAAAAGGGATGAAAAGAAGAGCCAGACAATCAATTAAAAAGTCTTTCTGAGAAAAACAAATCAGGTCAGACTAACCATGTTGCGTTTCTAAATAGCAAGCATACTTCTTTAGCGGTCTCAAAACAGTATGGATGGGTCACTGCTTCATACGGGCACACTGTTGAACTGTGGAACTCACTAGAACGAGAGGCAGTGTTGGGTTCCAATCAGCTTTGAAGTGGGACTGGACAACATCATGGTGGATGGGTCTCTTTAGGTCATAATGGAACCATCATGCCCCCAGCTTTGCCTGCCACCCCCAGCTCTGTCCCTTGTCCTCTGCCCCTCATATTCTGAACCACAACAGGAATGAGCCATCACTGGCTGTGAGGACAAAAATGTGTTGGGTGGTCATTGTTGCCCTGAGATCCTAAAAGGAAGTGCATGATAAAAAGACAGAAATTTAAAATAACGTGTGATGTCAGAATCTTCCAGGGCAATATCTGGTGTAGACAGAGAGCATCGGGTTTGGGGGAAACCCCACCACCAAGTGCTGCTTTTCTTACGGATTGGGTTCAGGTAAGCATTTAGCACCTAAAGAAGTGGGAAGAATTTTACGGCAATGGAGGATGCGCTGTTGCGAGGCACAGCTAATGAGCCCAACATGATCCCCATTTCAAATGGACAAGGCTGGCCTACAAGGGGATTAAGGTGGATAATTTCATTAATAAAAAGCAGAGTGCTTCCTGATTAGCACTCCCATTCTCATCAAGATAAATGAAAAGCATGCTGTCCTGAGCTTCTGGTTCATTTACGGGGCTTCTGTCTGTGCCTAAATGCGGAGCTGCCCACTTGAGGTTCGAACCGAAAATCAAAAGACTTGGGGTAACTGAGTTATGCTGAAAGGGGGATTGATAGAATTAACAGGGAAAGTCATGGAGAGGCAGTTCAGAACTCAGTCCAAGACTGACATTTCTTTTCTACCAAAGAAATAAAGATAATTCAATTTGACATAAAGAGCTCACCGCTGCCAATTCACTACTAACAGGGATAGTTGTGATATTTTGGGGGTAAAAACTAGGGACCTGTAACACTTAATGATATGGTTTGTCTGAGGCAGTAGATTTTTTTTTCAGGACTGGGTGACTCTGGAGGGTTCGGTGGCTCATTTCCCATTGCCAAGAAGATCCCTTATGGGTTGCGACAGCTCCTGGAAACAATGGGGGGAAATGCGAGGTGGGGGTGGGGGAGCCACAAAAGGTTTACAGGATCCTGCTTCTGCGTTTGTTTTGGGAGGGGCCTGGCATCCCACTTAAGAGCAACATCACTGCTTCTGGACCTAGAATACCCCTTTTCTTAACCAGCTGTCCTCTGGGTGAGCTGGCCTACAATTCCCATCAAGGAGGGCATGAGGGTCTTGCAACATCTTCATATGGACTTTTGGACAGTTTCCAATGGATCTCCTTAGCAACGTTGGCTGGGGATGATGGGAGCTGAACTAGCCATCAGCGGAAAAGGTTGAGGAAAACACACTCAGGGCTTCTTTGTTCCTTGGCCACAATGAGGCCATCCACACTGGCTATTCGACATCATTGTTTCAGCCACACTATCTACCCCTGCCCACCCCACCCCACCCAGGTTGTGTCTCACCAATCAGATCGCAAAGCAGGCAAGTGTCAGACTCCCATTGCGCTACCAGAAGAACAAACTGATCTAATCTGAAAGCCGCAGGGCATCAGAACACCTCGTGGGATTTTGACCAGATGGTTTTTTAACACTCAGGGCAGCCACTGTTGCCTCTTCTTGCACAGTCAACACTACTACCTGTACTCCTCCTCACCCTTTCCTCGGAATTAAAAGTGCTGTAATGATGGATACTGTTTGTCTGCATCATAGAACACACACACACACACACACACACACACACACACACACACACACACACACACACACACACACACACACACACACACACACACACACACACACACACACACACACACAGAGAGAGAGAGAGAGAGAGAGAGAGAGATCCACAAAGGCATTTCTTTCTTATATTACAAAAACAAATTTAACAATGTCATCTCACACACTCCAACTATGGAAGGTATTCCCCACCTCTAAATAAAATTCACACTTATTTAGGGGTTGCTGGTCCACCATTAAGATAACACCACTTGCAGCAGATTTACAAACTACGACAGATCCACCTGGCGCTGGGTCAATAACAACTGTAAGTTTCATTCCAGCTTACCCATCTCAAATAAAATTTAAAGGGCTTAAAAATCAATGTGAACATATTGTTCACATTATGATGTGCTATAAATCCCCACAGCTCTGCCGAAGCATCACTGCTCTATGAGACGGGGTGGCCTTTTGATGGCAGCAAAATTCCAGACAAAATTCCTGGAATGAGGTTCCCTGCAGCATGGCTCAGTCATTCTCTCTCTCTCTCATATATCTCTTGGGGAGAAAAGGGGGATAGGGAAGAACTTGAGGAGATACAGAGGAGCTCAGGTGACAAAACAGAGCAGTAACTCTATGAGGCACTTTCTTTGTACCCTCTGAAGTAAAAAACAGAAAAGCCAAAAACAGAGACAACTCCTACCTTCCCATCTGGTCCACTAGCTAAAGAGAAGACGTACTCCAACAGGAAGACCACTCCAAAGGCCGGGTGATGGACCATCTCTGTCAAGTGGATGCGGCTTCGTAGGACAAGCGGCTGCCCCTCCGAGCTGGGTCAGGAATGTCAGAAAAGTACCCATCAGTTCAGAGGCCAAGGAGAAGCTCAACTACTAACCGTCAGCCGACAAAACACAGTGAGCTTCAAAATGGTTTGCATGCCCAAACATGAAGTCCTCCTTCCTTTGGCCTTGACTTCCACTGAACCACAGCAGAGCAAAAGACAGGCTACTTATCTGTAATTGAAGTCCCTTGTGTCGTCATCTGTGAATTCACGCAGATGGATCTTCGGTGTCCATGCATAGAGACTTTTAGAATAAAGGCCTTTAAAAAGGTCAGTTAGTTCACATTCTTCGTACTTTACATGCTCACACTGAGGGAACTGGGCAAATCGTCTCTTCTCACAGTCCACCAATGATTAGAATATACACCTGTATGGCAATCTAAGGGGAGTGGGGGGAGGTTGTGTGAATTCACAGGTGACCATTCAAAGAACTACAGTTACAAGTAAGTATCCTGTCCTTCTCTGTAGCCTCTGTGAATCACACAGAGCTGGTGGAATGCCATGTCAGAATGGAAAAAAATGACCACTCTGCAGAAGGAGGAGGCTTAACTTTGTCCTGACATCCAATCTGTACTGCTTGATGAATGCTGGAAGCTGGGACCAGGTTGTCAGTTGATAAATATCTCCCACCTGAAGGAATGCTGCAGAGGCAGTATTGGCCCTAGTTGAACACTCTTTGAAAAATCTGGGCACCAGTGTCCCTGCTACTCCATAGGTTACTGGGAGCTTCAGTCCAAGGATATGTGAGGGGCCAGGTTCACCCAGACCAAGCACATGAACGTGCAAGGTGGAGAACAAAAACCTGAAGAGCGGACCCTGGAGGAGGAGGAGGAGGAGGAGGAGGAGGAGGAGGAGGAGGAGGAGGAGGAGGAGGAGGAGAAGAAGAAGAAGAAGAAGAAGAAGAAGAAGAAGAAGAAGAAGAAGAAGAAGAAGAAGAAGAAGAAGAATGTGAGGACTCAAAGTTGGGAAACATTGATCTGGAATATGCATTGTCTTTTCTAAGTCTAAGGCTGGAGATGGAAAGACATTGATTAAGGTGGAACCCCAGGACTACTTTAGACACAAAAAATAGTCTGGGAATTGTAAAAATAGTCCTTGAAGAATTATAGAAAAGGTAAATCAGATTGAAGAGCAGACAACTTGCTGGTTCTTTGTTATGCGGTCACTGAGATAAGAAAAACTGTCTTATAAGATAATTTCCACTTTTTGTAGGAGAAAATTTTCAACCACACAGGCCATGAATTTCTTGAAAGGGCCATTACTGACAGAATTTACCTCCCAATAGGTATCAGAATAAATGAAATATCCCGTTGCCATCATTCACTCTCTACATTGTGTCCCTTGGACATTATTGTCATTTGTTCTTCAATGGTTTCACCTGCATCTTCTTCTCAAGTGGGTGGTTGGCATCAGACTCCAACTACCAACAATCACCTTCCTTTTCTCTTTTTTGGCCCCAACTCTATTAATCCAGGTGATCTCAATGGGACAAACAAGTGTGGCTTCCTCTATTTCTGCCTACCTTTTTATTTTTTTCTGTTGTTTTTAAACAATTTATATCCTTCAAGTGTCTCCTGTCCCAGTCCAAGTGTCTCCTGTCCCAGTCAAGACATAGTTTCTTCCTGAACAAAGATGCCCACTCTTCTCGCTTGTTTCCCATAATCCTGGCATTTGAGTATAGCCACCAAAGATTGTGTGATCCGTGGCCTGCTTTTCATCCTACATTTTTAGAAAGATTATTGTTTGGATCCATTAGGACTTGTTCATTCTGTTCCTCTTATTACACATCCATTTTTATCTCCTGGCCTTTTCTATCCCCACCTCTTCCACTCAGTTTAAAGCCCTCTTGATGAAGTTCTTCATACTGTGGTCAAAGGCATTCTGGCCACTTCTTGTGAGTAGCAACCCAGCACTACACAGCAGCCCATCTCCCTCGAAGTGTATCTCTGGTCCCAAAATTCAGATTCCTTACACTGGCAACACCTTTGCAACAAGTCATTCACCCAGAGTATTTCAATTTCCCTTTCTATTCCTCTTCTGAGTACTGCTACAAAGAGCAAGATGACCGTCTGGGCCGCCAAGTCCTTGAGTTTCCTTCCCAGAGCTTCAAAGCCTGGCTTGATTTCTTTATAATTCCTCTTGGCTGTGTCATCTGTTCCCAACTGGATGAGAAGAAAGGGATATGCATCTCTGGGTTTTATGAGTGATGGCAATCCTTCCACCATATTGCTAATCCATACCTCAGGGAGACAGCATATCTGGCAGGTCCATGGATCTTCCCAGAATAAATCCCACATTGAAGGGAGTCTTCTATTGCACATACTCTTCTTCTGCAGAGTGTGGGTTCACTGACTCTCTTGCGTCTTCCTGTGGGTTACTTGCACATCTTCTCTATGCTGTCTGTCAAGACTCCTTTTCAAGAACCAGAGGGCAGTTTTGCAGTTCCCTGGGTGAGGAGCATCTTCTCTTTATTTTGCTTCTACCTTTAACACCTTTCCATGGTACTTTCCCCACTATGTTATTCTCTCTTCAATATTCTCCTCCTCTGTTTTATCATGATGTTCCTTCTTCACCTCTCGTGCCTCCATTCCTGCTGCTGAAGAGTTCTGTCTATATATTCTTCATCTTCTCTGATGCCTTTAAGATTATCACTCACTCCTTCCATGAAGAAGGGAGTCTCCGACTACAACTACTGTTCTCTTTTTCTTTTTGTAGAGTGTGGGCTCAGTGACTCAGCTGGGCTGGGGTTTGGCCATGTCCTTCTAGAGTGTCTCTTTGCACCCTTCCTTTTCATGTGGTCTGTCAAACTCCTATTCAAGAATGTGAAATTGGTAATATTTATATTTCAGCTGTTTTGTTTCTTCTCTTGATTGACCATAATATCCTCTCTCTTGTTGAAAAACATCCTCTCCACCAAATGATAAACCCTCACAGATTCCAACATAAGATGACCATGTATAATGCCAAAACGGAATCACTGCAGCCTTTTTCTTTGTTGCATATTCCATGGCAAACCTTGAGGCATGCATTTCTTTTACAGCAATGGGTAGTGCCTCTTGCTAGAAAGTTAGAACCAACATTCTTTTATTCTCTCATAAACCGTTTAGAAGTTGCTGGATTTTGTCTTAGAGGAATCTCTGATAGGCTTCCATGGCAACCTGACAATTTGCCACTCTAATTCTGATTAGAATAAATTCTCCTTTATATTGTCTCCAAGTTATAACTGTCCCTGTTTCTTGGTGTGATGTGGTGAGGTAGACCTCTTCTGTGAACCTTCAACAATGATTGAATTTATTAGACATTTCAGCAGAAATTCAGTCTGTCATAAACTGTATATAAATTCTCACTTTCTCTCCTGAAGTAAGTGGTAGTGTGGAGAGCTTTTGCTTTTGAAATTCCCCATTACGACTACATCATGTTCCTTTGAAATTGTTGCTATTTGTATTTCAAAGGTTTCATCTGAGTCTTTTTCTTGATTGGGCACTAGTAGACTCAAAATACCACGTTCCTTTTGTTTCTCATCCCAACTACATTAATTCAGATGCTCTCAATGGGACAAGTATCTTCCTGTATTTCTATAAAAGAATATGTATTTTGACATTTTAAAAGGTAATGTTTTCCCAGGCACATGCGTGCTAGTCATGTCCGACTCTAGGGGTGGCGCTCATCTCTGCTCTCAAGCCAAAGAGTCAGTGTTGTGCAAGTCTGTGGCCATGTGGCCAGCATGGACGAACACATTTCTGTGTATGGAACACTGTTTTGCCTTCCTGTTTTTATGGCGGTACCTATTTATCTACCTGCATTTACATGCTTTCAAACTGTTAGGTTAGCAGGAGCTGGGATTAACAGCGGGAGCTCACTCTGCTGTGTGGCACCTGGGATTCGAACCACCGAGCTGCTGACTTTGCAGCTGACAGTTTCAGTTTCAGCATGCTAGTCCACTGAGCCACCATTCCCCACATTTTGACATTTAGTGAAACTCTAACCCCTCCCCTTGATAATCTTTCTGTTCTTTTTCAACAATTTATATATTTTAAATGCTGTATTCAAGCCATTTGGAGTCATCCCACCAAGTTCCAGTTATCCCAATTAAGTGATATTTGCTGCTTTTGGGATCTGAAATGATACTTTAGGCAACTGACCACATCTTCAAGGTGCAGGCCAACAATTTACATGTCCTTATGGATAGTGCCATGCCATCTCTGTTTTGGTTCCTCATGTGATTCCTGGCCATTTCCCCACAGGTTCAGGGACTGTGTTGTGAATTATGAAATGCCACTTTGCCTGATCAACTGCATCTTCAGGGTGCAGATCAAGGATTTGGATGTCCTTACTGACAGTGTCCTGCCATTTCTGTTATGGTTGCTCACATGGGTGCCAGCTATTATCAGGTGGTACGCAGTTTGGACAATGGTGGAAGGTGCTGTTCTGAGGACATATCCATACCAGCTGAGCCAGCCTTCTCTCGTCTTCTCTGTAATTGATATCACACAAATGTACTGTTGAGTAGAATCATTTGTGACATTGATAAGTAGGGAGATACCCAATGTCCAAGAGAGCATATGCATTTCCATGATGTGGAGAGAGATCTCTACATTCATTGTTGCTGTCCAGCACTCTGTGCCATGCAGTGCAACAGGGAAGATGAACGTCTTATAAATCTTAGATTTAAGATGCATTGCCATTCGTCTGTTCCAAAACATACTGGTAAGTTCTCCCCAATACAACCAGGCCTCATTCACCCTTGCTTGCATGTCATCACTGATACTACCATCACCTTGGAGATGGGAGCCATGACACTGGAAACTATCCACCTTCTTTAGTTTTCCTTCATTTATTTGGAGTGTTCAATGGATAGTAACAGTCTCTAGGTATTCCGTTCTCTTGATGTTTAGGTTGAGTTCCAAGAGGTTGAGGCGGTGACTCCATGTTTGAAATTGCCACTGCAGTTCAATCCTAGTGGTAGTAGAAAGCATGACATTGTCAGTGCAGAGTATGGTCCAGGGAGCACTTGGTTGCAGGACTTGTGTGATAGTAACCATGACCAGTATAAACAGGACTAGCGACACTGCAGAGCCTTGGTGCACTCCAATTGTCATGAGGGGCCAGTTGAGCATGGCACATGGCTGCCAGTATTCGTTTATTCCATTTGGACCCAGTCGATGAGTGGTTCTAGCACCCCATGGTTATGGACAGCAGACCAGATCAACTGATGTGGGACATAGTCAAATGCCTTCTAAATGCCAGGTGCAATGACACTGGGTGTTTCTCAATGAGCCGAGGAATTGGAGAGATGGCATCCGTTGTTCCGCATCCTTTGAGGAAGACGCATTGATTGATGGTGAGTTGGACAATGTTGTGAATGCTCTGGTCCAGAATTTTCTCAAAGATCTTCACAGAGTAGGACAGGATGTGGACTGGGTGATAGTTGTCACAGTCAGCTGGGTCACCCTTGTTCTTGAATAGGGGACTGTTATGTTCATTGACCAATCAGTCAACATAGAACCACTATTTGTTATGGTACTGAAGAACTCGTGTCAACCAAGGTATCCCCATGTCCTGAAGTTCCTGCAGTTTCCAGAACTGGAAACTGGGTAGATCATCAAATATGGGGGCTTTTATATTCTTCATACTGTCTACTGCATTGGTGACTTCTGTGATAGTAATAATGGGCAGAAATTGTTGAGCATGCCTCCAGGGATTGTTGGGTACAGAAATTCATTGTTGGCGATCTCACTGAAATGATTTTGCAATTGTTGCAGGATTTCCTGTTTGCCTTGTAGTCTTTGGCCATCCTTATCCTTTAAGCACATATAGTGCTTGATGTCTTCAGCAGCCTTCTCTCATCCTTTAGCCCAGTGTTTTTCAACCACTGTTCCGCGGCACACTAGTGTGCCGCGAGATTTTGCCTGGTGTGCCGTTGGAAAAGCTCAAGAATATCAGCTTTGTGTTCAGCCAAACAGGCCCAGGTTGCACTTTAAAGTATTTTATAATTTTTCATATTTCTGTTTACTATTTCATAATAAAGTAATTATAAAATACTTTATTTGTGTTTATTTGATTCCTATTCAAGAGAATTACTTTATATATAGTCAATATAGGCACAGAGTTAAATTTTTTTGACATTTTCTAATGGTGGTGTGCCTCGTGATTTTTTTCATGAAACAAGTGTGCCTTTGCCCCAAAAAGGTTGAAAAACACTGCTTTAGCCAACAGGTAAATCTCCTTTTCCCTTCTTGCGCTTGCAGGTGATCATACCGCTCCTAGTAGTGTTCCACCTTGGCTTCGGCAACGGCCCCCTTGCTTGCTCCTTGTCAGCCATATAGTTCTGTTGATTTGTTTGCACTTGCTCCTGCACTTGTTCGGTCCATGGTCATTCCTGCTTGTCAATGTAACAGCAGTCCAATTTTGTGATTCCGAGAATTTCCCAGGCGGTAATGGTAACAGAATCACAAAATGCTGCCCAGATGATGTCACCTGAGGCAGTATTGATGGGTGGGGAATGTGATTTTTCTGATGATCCCTTCTACCTGACCATTTGATCTTCTCTGGAACTGTGGTGTGCCCATATTGTGGGGCGAGGAGGTCAGAGGGGAGAACCTTTGTGTTGGATACAATGGGTGAATTGAGTCTTCTCAGAAGGATAAAATCACTCTTGCTTATCTTTTGTTTCTAATTATGACACATTTCCAAAGCTCTTCCCCCACGATGTTTCTTCTCTCTTCTGCATTCTTCTCCTCTCCTTTGTTATGCTGTTCCTCCACTTCCATTGCCTCCCTTACTTCTGCTGCTGGAGGAGTGAGCTTGGTCAGTCACGCCTCCAGTTCTTTAACCTTTTCTTTCAACAGTGATGCCAGCTTGCACTTGCTCCATATGTATCCAGTGTTCTCCTGTCCACAGGTACAAAGACAAACATTGCACACACCTTGCAGGTCATCACCAATGAAATGCCTCTTCAGTTCATAATACCTGTCACCTGTTTTGCCTTCTTCTGTTTCTTTAAGTACCCTTTTCTTTGTCTTGTCTGCCTTGAAGGATGCTGGGAAAGCCAAATGATGTCGGGGCCTCCGTCTCTGCCTCCTCCAATGAACTCTCCCATGACACTCCTGCATGCTCTCCCTGTTTGCTTGTTCCCTGGCGTCTGTACTCCTGGTGGCAACTTATTCCCTCTCAACCATTATCAGGGACATCCCTTAAGGGGTGCTTCTGAATGGAGAATTCCCAGGGATTACTCTGGGTCACTTGCTGCTATTTTACTAAATTCCTCCCCTCTCTGTCTTGGTCTCCTTCTCCATTAGACCCTTTCCTTACCCCCGCTAGCCATCAAACTTCTGTTTGTTCTCCCCGTTCGCCTGCAGTTCACCTGCTCCCTGGGGTCTGTCTTACTCCTCTGCTGTGCCCGGTCAGGAGTCACCAAACAGAAAGGTGGTTGTGGATGTTGATATTTCTCTGGTTTGTATGCTATCCTGGCTGGAAGCTGGTGTTAGGCAATGCTTATGCTTCAATTCTGGAGACCTTGAAACTGACCAGCTAGAATTCAAAATAAGATGGTGTTGTGCTTTTCTTCTCCTTCAGAGCATCCAGTGAGATTGTGTGGGTGCTGATGGTGTGCAACGTGATTTGGAAAGGCATGGGCTTGAGATGTTTCCTGTTCCAAAGTGGACCCAAGACAAACTAAATATTCATAATCCTTAGTCTTCTTGTTGAGATGGGATCAGTGTCAAGGTGGAGACTTTGGAACAAAAATTTAGGATTTTTGTTTTTGACATTTTTGTTCTAAGGTTTCAGTTTATTTAGCCAGACTGTTGAAATCAGTTTATTCCTTTCTCTTTTTCTGGGTAGATGATGGCATAGATTTTGGGACCAATGCCAATTTTCAACATCAAGGGTTTATATTCAGTGACAGGTGTTAGTTAGATTTGGCGTCTGCTAGATAGGATCTGCTGGCACGTCAGACTCATGCCAATAATTCTGGTACTGACTCAGAATTAATTGCCTTCATAATATCTTGTTTCAACGGAGTCTTTCAAATAGAAATTGGTGGTGCAGGAGTCACCTGACTAGCCACTGAATCAACTTTTACAGATTTTTTTCCCCAGAGGTAGGACTTCAGGCATGATTGCCTGTTTTTCAAAGCTAACTTGGTGAAGTTCCTCAGGATTTAGCGATTATTAGTCTAGTGCCTCACTCCAAGACAGTAGAGGCTCTTAAGAGTGCCAGTCAACGGTGTGGAATCTTGTTTCAACAAACTGTGCACTTTTTGAATGGGTGACAACAGAACAGTAGACAAGGGAGCTGCAAACTGGGAGGGTCAGTTTACGGGTGGTTTTTTTCGGTGAACAAGAAAAAGAGAGCAGATGAGGAAGGGACCAACGAAGAAATGTGAGGAACTATTAAAGAAACAGATATGACCATTAGGGGAAAACTAAGCCTCTGGGAACACTCTCAAGGTGCTCCCCACACAGTCTGGCCAGCTCTAGATTTTGTAGAGCCAAATGTGAAGTGGAAGGGGCTAATCTAAGGAGGTAATTTGAGCTATGCCTCCTCCTACACAGTCTCCCTTATGTTTTACAATTGGAGAGAAATCCCTTACATCTCACTCCATTGTTCTAGAACATGTTTCTGGCTCAAATGTGAAGGTGTCTGCATGTGTGATAAGATTACTTTTCTGCCCAGTCTCTCCTCTGTGACATCAAAGGGCCCCAATTCCTGGACTCAGGTTTTGGCCCTGAAATCTCAGAGAAAAGAATGCTACTGACCTGGCCATCCCAGAAGGGGTGGAATGGGGTGCAGGAGAGATTAGCCTCCCCAGCTGTGGCATGCCATCAAAAGAATCCCCTTACCAAGGCAGTTTTACTTGGTTGCACAAGTTTTAAATCTTGTCAAAAATCCTCTTTCAAAGCCTCTGCACTCTGAAGATGTGGACGTGTCCAAGAAACGTTACATTAAAATATGAAAGTTAGTCTTTAAGGTGCCACATATTTTTTTGCCTTTTGTTTTGTTTTATTTTTCTTTGATTTTTGCCTGGAATTCTTGACTAACACAGCTACCTTCTCCAAAACATCATTATTTACATGCACTTTTTCCTTACTTGGCTACAACATTTAACAAGCCCTTTTTTTTTTATAGCTTAGTGAGGATTACTGCAGACCACTGCAATGGTACAAGTGTACGTACGTGACATAGAATAATGGAGTTAGAAGGGGCCTATAAGACCGTTGAGTCTAACCCCCTGGTCCATGCAGGAATCCAAATCAAAGCAGCTCTGGTAGATAGCTGTTTGTGTGTGTGTGTTGCATCATTACAGTCATGACTGACTCTTCATAACTCCATGGCCAATACTGGAGTGGCCAATACTGGAGTGGCTTTGCCAGTTCCTACTCCAGGCGCCTACAGCACCTGGTCTTCCCTGGTGGTCTCCCATCCAAGTACTAACCAGGGCCGACCCTGCTTAGCTTCTGAAATCAGGCGAGATTGGATGTGCTTCAGGTTTCCCTTAAATGCCTCCAGCCTTGGAATGCCCACCACTTCCTGAGGTCATGGGTCCCATTGTCATACTGCTCTAAGAGGTAAGAAGCTTTTCCTAATACTCTGAAATCTGGTTCCTCTGAGCCCATCCATGTCTAGCACATAAGGATAATTGAGAACAGATCCTCCCACTTCACTGTATGACTATCTTTTAAATATTTGAGGAGTGCTATTGTATCTCCTCTCAATCTTTTCTCAAGGCTAAACATGCTCAGTTCTTTCGGTCTTTCCTCCTGGGGCTTTTCCAACCCCCTTATCATTCTGAGTGCCCTTCTCCAGACTTGTTCTGAACTGAAATGATCTCTTGGACCCTCCTGGAGTCTTGATGAAATGTTGGGATCCTCATCCAACTTGTCTGCTCATTTCTGAGGGTTGGATGTGGTGATCAGCCCATCCCAGCCTAGTCCTAAGAAATCTTGATGAGCTCCCCCTCCCCTGCTCTGCAGTCCAAGCATATTTTTAAATAAGTAGAGAGTGCTGCAAGCTATCACCGAAGCTGAAAGGTACTTCTCTTCCTTGCAACCTCTTTGGTTCAACCTACCTCCTCTTGAGTGAAGCAGCACAAGTCAAGCCTCCAGGTAGAGGAAGCTACAGAGCATTTCTGCCCCAGGGCTTGGAACCCTCTTCTCCTCTCACCTGGGTATAATAGGAGCTCCGGGTTTCCTGCGCCTGCTCCCTTGAGCCACCTCAGCCTCTGGAACCACCACCACCACTTGCGGGGCTGCACAAAACAGAAGCCATTGTGCACCCCAATGTGCAGCCTTCGTTCCTGTACTGTGAGGGCGTTTCCATCCAGCACTGAGTTGTCCTAGGATGAACCCCATGAGGACAAAGTCAGTTTCCAAAATATGAAAAACATTCAACTCAGCCGGGTTAAGACTTCATCTTGACAGGCAATTTAACACGATTATGATGATGATGATGATGATTTGTATCCATAAACCGACCAACTTCCCCATGGGAACTCTGGGTGGTGTACAACAAATAAAATACATAGACAGTTGAATATACAAAAAAAAAAACCACACCCCATCAATGAATGAATAAAAAGGCAAAAAAAAAAGGTGAAAGCAACATGGCAGCTTTAGCTCTGTGTTTTGCCCACTGAGCTCTCTGAATTCACTCTCCAGCTTTGGCTAGTATGGATATTGCCGCATTATTTATTTATTTATTTATTTATTTATTTATTTATTTATTTATTTATTTATTTATTTATTCAACTTATATGCCGCCCACTACCCAAAGGTCTCTGGGCGGCTTACAATCAAAGAATTAAAACAATTTAAAATAGTTATAAATAAAATATCAATAAATCATCAAACAGTAATAAAAACCTTCTTTAAAATCATCATCCTAAAATTGTCATCAGCGGACCCACAATCTATATTGTATCCATTAAAAACCTTCTGGAACAGGAAGGTTTTTACCTGGCGCCGAAATGTAATCAGTGTTGGCGCCAGGCGGATCTCAATAGGGAGGGTGTGTGTGTGAGCCAGATGCTTCAACTAAAAAGCAAGAAAATGAGTTTGGGGTGTGCCTACATGGCATTTGTCTCTAGAGATGGAAAGAGGCAAGCGGTTTTATATCCCTTTAGGTGCAGTCTGATAACATTACATCTAGCCCTCCCAGTTTACAGTTTCTCTTTGCGAACTTAAGTAACCACAAATCATATAAGCAGGGTGAGTTTTAAGTCTTTTTCCTTTTCTCTCCTTGTTCCCAAATCATGTCATGCCCAGCTTGATAGAGATCCCCACTGCCATTACTAGCTTGAGTAGAAATTTATTTTTCTTTTCTTCTTCTAAACTAATGTACAGTTCCAACAGCCTTCTTTTTCCAGCTAGATGAAGAAAAACTGACCATGGAGAGGAGATGCTACACTACCATAGGTGAGCTGCTGAAAGGAAGTCAGGAACCAAAAATTTCTGACACGGGTAGTTTGTCTCAATAACATCTCGAGCCAAACTGAATTCCCATTTGAGAATTAATTCAGGTGGGTGAGTGTGTGGATGGGTGAATGGATGTATGGATTAGCCTGATAAATTTATAATCCACCTTTCCAAGTGAAATGTACATGGCAGCTAGGAATAAAGTCCCATAAAAAAATAAAACATGTTTAAGATAACATGCAGAACAACTGAACAATGGATGGCAATGCAATTTAAATGACAGGTTAAAATATAGAGAAGCAGAAAGAGTAAATACAGCAGGCATGAAGCAACACAGTATATGTACACATTCACACATGCTTGTTCACAGTAGTCATAGGATGGCACAGTGCACCCAAAGAGCATCTAGTTCAATCCACCTGCTAAAGCAGGGAATCCACAGCTAACGCATCTCTGAGAGACCATCAGCTGTAAGGAGGCCATTCATCTTATCACTGTACCTCATCCCAAGAGGTCTACTCAAGAGACCCTGGCAACACAGCAATAGGTTTCAGGAGAGAGGAATTATGGCAGCCTGGCACAACCAGCCCTCTTTAAGAGGTATCTGGCTGTTTCCAGCCCCATCCTTTAGCAGGGGTGGGAGGTGGGGAGTCTAGGGTCTTAAACTTAGTCCCAACTACATGTACTTCTGCAGGGAATTATCAGTGGTGGCTCTTGAACCCAGGCCTTCCCGGAACAAAACACAGCTCTCTCTTTTCTTCCCATTACAACACACTGGCATCAGTCCAAAATGTCAGCTGCAGCAACTTCTTAAATGTTCTTGCATTTTGAATCCGAGGTACTGATGCAGTCTGAGAAGTGGGGGAGCGGTAATTTTCAGCAGTATGTCATAAACTAATAAAAATGAAAGCTGCCCCAGAGTGATTGCTGGATATTAAAGTCTTTCATCTTCTCTCCCCGAAAAGCCACTGTGTTTCTGACAAATCAACAAAGCTCACCCTCCAGGTCATTATTGCTTCCTAAATTACAGGGGCTTCAGCACACAAACATTAAAACTTAGATGTGACTCTTCACACTCATTAATCAAGACCAAGACTGCCTGCAATATAGCCTCTTTAGTGTTTGCTCATTCCAGAGGAGGGAGAAAAAACAGAACAAAAACCCTGACAAGACCCATCTCTTAATCAGAAGGAAAGCAGAGACAATAAAACAATTGCTGGTAAAGGGAAGCACACACATTCTCTACGGCAATTCATATGCAAATAGACAAGAAAACACATTGCTAAAGTCCAGATAATGGGAATACTGTTCTTTTTGAACCAGTCCATTGTCTTTTCACTGTTTATTATCGGAGGAGACAGGATACCTAACTTGTTAGAGAATTCTGTATTTCAGAAATCTATTTCATTTGTTGTTGTTTTTAAAGCTTTCACTCCTTATGAACTAGATGCCTGAAGATTTTTTTTTCTAGAAGATATTTAGAAAACTGTGGTCCCTGTGCAAAGCAGTAGTGGCTGGAACAGTGGGGTGGGGAAATCGTGAGCAACTGAGCTTAACTTTTGTGACAAGAACAACTCTCCCCACTCAAAAAAAAAGAGCAAAGCTGTAATAACCTATGCAAAGCAGTCATGATTACAGATAAAGTATGCAAAGCTGGAGAAACAGCAGATCCCCTGAAGCTGCAGAATTCAAACTGGTCAGAATATTTTCCAGAATATGGGCCACCTGGTATCTGTTTTAGTTTAGACTACAGAGACACAGCCTGGCCTGCTTCGTGTGGGATCAGGAGTCAGGAGACTTCTCAAAACCCACAAGCGAGAGACCCAAGCACCTCTTCAGGCTGCACATTGCCTTGGGGCACCCATGCAGCTGAAAATGTCAATACCTAGGAAAGATTTCTTTTAAGTTGGATGACCAAAGGTCAAGTTTTGCATTGCTTAAGAAGAAGAATTCCACTTGGAGATGCATATATTATTAAACGTGTTTCTGTGTACTATGAGACTGCATCCATTCCATTTTTGCACCTGGTGACTGTTCGTGTTTGCAGATGTACCTGGTCGCTCATGAGCAAGTCCAACAGCTCCTCCTCAAACTTCTCCAGCGAAGGGTACAGGTGGATGGAAAGTTTCTCCAAGTACCACACCACCGTCTTCATGAGCCGTGGCTTCTGCAAGGGGTCCCCTGTGAAGACAATCCCTAATTACTGCAGGGCAGCTAAAAATGGAAGCTTCTGCCCTCCGTGAAAATGTAGGCAAGGACTGTGAAAGAGAGGTCCTTTTCTTTCATCAATGCCATGCCCATGAAGTCGAGGCGTGAACCTTTTCAGCATCTAGTGGGCTACCACAGAAAGATCAAAATGTTCCATCACTTCAGCATGAACACCTCAGTTTTGTCTGATGCTAAGCAGCATCAAGCCTGGTTAAGAGACCACTAGGGTGGGCTGGGGAAGGAGCCCTGCTTCCAACTGTGAAGGCTCTTTGCTATCACTCTAAGGAAACAACAACTCTGGGTTGGAAGGATCTACAGTCTTGTTTCAAAACCTCCAATAATGGGCGATTCCCTGTTAAAAACAAATTATAAATATGATCCAAGTTCTTCCCTCATTTTTTATCAAACTGGAGAGGGTCAGGGCAGTAAAAATCAAAGGATGGCAGATGCTGTTTTCCTAGTGTTTTATCTTAAAAACATTTATGGCACTGCATCTACCTTTCTGTGCAAAAACAAATAAGAAAGCCAACAAAGAAATACTGGAGATGCTTTAAACTAACATACTGTGACACAACGTGCTTTTGAATAGCCACCGCTATTAGTTTTGAAGGTCTCCACAATCTCCACAGTGTAGGGGTGTAAAGTGATCCCACTAAGTCTAGCAGTCAGCCAGGCCCTTTCCTAAACTATGCCATTTCATTCTGCCACCTGTTTCTGATTTCAAACACAAACAACACTCCAGTTATCCACAGCTACAGAGTCTATGCCACACTCAATAGGCTGGTTTTGGTGTCAACCTCTGATCCCTTCCACACACGCCTAAAGCGGATGTTGGCCAAGTGAGGACCCAGTGCTCTTCAGGCTTTCTTTTTAAAAAGAAAAAGGAAGAGAATTGCCTCTCATGAAAACCTCCAAGAGCAGAAGGGCATGAATCATTTTTCCTTTTTAAAATCCTTGAACACCACTTTAAGATCAGAAGCTGACTTCCAGCCACTCTATTATTTTTTCTTTCATTCATTTTTTTCCTTGGCATTGGATCTCGTGGGCCGTGGGGGAGGAGAGCGCTGCAACCCTGGGCCTGACCCACACCGGCATTAAAAGGCCTTTTAACTACAGCCTGTCTTTGCTCTAGTTGGTGATATTTGCCTATTATTTTCAGATACACTGCTGAGATCTCAGAGAATTTTACTATTAATATCCATGGGGAGAAAAAAACCTGAAATCCTCAGCCTCAGATTCCTGAATAAATGTTAGCCCCTGCTCACACTACCACATGCCACTTGGCTTTCACATGGAGAGAAACTCAGAATGAAATATCACACACCTGCTATTCAAGTTTATCACAGAAGCATTTTCAAACTTCAAGGCTTCAGAGGGTAAGAATCGATATTTACTGCAAGGGGAAAGGAATCTGCACAAGGACACTAAGACTAGAAAGCTATATGGGAACGGATTTTGGTGACTTTTTGATGGGACCATAACTCATAATCTACTGACAGCATTACTGAGTGTAATAGGTGATTCACTTATGACAATAGAGAAGATGGGTTTAGGACTTGTGTAAACAGAAACTGAAGCAGTCTAAGCGCAATATTGGAAAACTGATGTGATGGCCTCTGACTCTAGCCAGCTGAACAAAATTCTTGAGATTGCCAGAATTGACTGAACTAATAAACCACTGTAATAGAGACTATATTCCACAAGACTTAGGAGAGAAATGAATTGTGTTTCTCAATTATTAGGGAACATATTGCAACAATTGCTACCACAAAGACACATTTCTGTGATTTAATATCTACTCTACATTTGCTTATTAACTGTTGAAATAAATGTTGTGTAAACATTGCTATCGTAGAAGCATATTATGGTAATTTAATATATATGACATGGGAGATATGCTTGCATTTGTCTTCTCTTCCCCTTGAAAGTAATAATCACTAAATCTTTAAAAAAACACAGTACTGACATATGCCTTTGGTGAAGAGGTTCATCACACAGCCCCAGACACTGCTTTCTCTATAATAACAGAAATGACAATGTTTTTGAGGCACCTGAAAGATGAACCTATGCTTTCCGACAACAGCTTTAGCAAACTAACCTGTCAGAGAGATCTAACAAGGGTCCCTAGGCAAAATTTGAAAGCCATTCAAGAACTCACTTGCTGAGATGAAACAAAAAAGGTGGGATACCAGTGAAATAAATAAATGGTCAGCTCTGCTAGCTGCATAAACAGAACTTGTTGGGAGCAAGCAAAGAAAAGGCAAGGACCAATGGAGGAAGGTGAACAGAAGGGGCATGGAAGCCTTTTTACGGAGCTCCATGTGTTATAAACATTTTGTAACATTTTCTGGGAACCCAAAGACTCATGTTCTTTGCAACTGAAAATGCCCTGGATGATGATATTCAGAAGGCTTGGGACTCAGGAACTTGCCATGCTTTTCTGAACCTAGAGGCTTCTATCCTTGCATGCAAACAATGTCTTCCTCATTTTCTGTAGACAGGCCAAATCCAGTAACAAGGCTCACTGCGTGATGACACCTATAAGGGAACCCATCGTTCCCTGGAGGAAGGGATGAGGGAAGATGGAACCACTAGGTCTGAATGTGGGATTTCTGCTCAGGCACATACCCCTTCATTTATGCTCTGCTGTGTGCATTGCAAAGGATGCCCTACAACCTGTTCTGAGTCTGTCTGTTTTAGTGGGCAATTGCTCGATAAATGCAACCTATCAAACTTCACACTGAAATAAATTTGTTAGCTTCAAGAGTGCCACGGTGCTCTCCCATATCCCCAGCTTTTCAGTCATTACAAGGCTTATAACTAACACACACTCTCTCTCTCTCTCTCTCTCTCCCCCCCCCCTCTCTCTCTGTGTGTGTGTGTTTAGAAGTAACTTAAGAGACTCCTTATACATGTCATGCTTACCCACCGCTGTGCCTCTCCACAATTGCTCAACAACATGCCTGTTTCTTAAGTGTAGCTTTAGCACACGTGAGAATTCTCCTACAATACTGGAAGCATGTACTGTATGTAGAGCCATGGGGGGGGGGGGGCAACAAGGTGCATAAAATCTTGTTCTGGGGGTTGGGGGAAGTAAAACATCTCCTCCATTGGGGGGGGACTAACTTGTAAGCAACTGATCAGAAAGGATGCTGAAATTGCTGATGACATCTGAGCCCAGCCCCTGAAGTGCTTCGGGCAATATAATGTTCTGTTCAATCAGGAAAACACAAGAACAGATGTTCTCTCTTTGGCTCAGCTCCTCACACTTCGGGGACCCGGGGGGGGGGGGAGAGCTGTCAGGAGAAAGCTCCACCACAATCATTGACTTTTCTGGGCTCTCTGCAATTGTACAGAGGCAACCACAAACTATGTGGCTAAGAATGATGCTTGGAACATTGATATGAAGTAGACAACTGTAAAATGATAGCCCCAAACTACTGAAAGGTACAGAAGCTGTCCACAAGGTGGGCTTATTAAGGGATCTGAAGCAAATTAATAAATAAATAAATAAATAAATAAATAAATAAATAAATAAATAAATAACCACAACCTAATGGTACCTGAAACCAAGTTTTCATACAGAAGTATAATGTAAGGGAAGAGGGAAATGAGTTCAGATTATGACTGGGAACAGGATTTTGGAAGAACAAAGGAGGGTGAAAGACAGCTGAGTGTCTCTTCCGAGCCCCTCCAACTGGCTAAGAAAAAATTACTCCATATTTTTTGTGATAGCAAATTACTCAGGGACAAGATATGGGTAGCTGTATGTAGTCTGCAGCAGAGGATGAACAGAGGAGTGGTGGTGTGTGAAATAAACAGGCCCAGTCCTCCCTTCCTCTGTGCTGTGTTCTGCAGAACTCCAAAGAGTCACCCTTCACTCAAGATGCATCCATCTCTATTACACTAATGGAGGCTGGGGAGGTGTGACCAACTCTGACACTCTGCACTGCCGCCCAGTTGACTCTGCTAGAAACATCAAGGTTGCTGAGCTCTTTGTCGCTCGAGAAGTTTTGAGGCTAAAACAGCAGTGGAGTGTGAGATGAATAAATCTGTGTCAGAAGAGGTGAGTGATCAAGCTCCTGGAATTTTCAGGACATGGCTAGAAGAACAGAGCTCTTGGATAGCTGGCTGGAGAGGCACCTCAAAACAAATGCCACCATGGCAAAGCTACACAAAATAGGCATGACAGAAGGCTCCAAGATTCTAAAAAAGAACCTCTGGAGGGATATCCTTGAAGCAAATACAGCTTGGTAACAACTAGCCGCAAAGAGCATGGCTACCTATCATGAATATTTCATGGATAATAAGGACGCAATCCATTTGCATTTCATCTACCAGCCTCAGGAATACTGGAATCTGTCTTCGATGAAGGCCACTGAATCCAACCCCCAGCTCTGTGCAGGAATCCAGATCGAAGCAGATCTGACAGATGGATGTCATGGATGATTTTCTCTTGAACGCTTCCAATGTTGGAGTGCTGACTACCTCCCTCTGAGGCCATGAGTTCCATTGATGCACCACTCTAACAGTTAAGAAACTTTTCCTGATAGTCAATTGGAATCCGTCTTCCTGTAGCTTGAGCCCATTCTTATGTGTCGTGCACTCAAGGATGATTTGAGTGCACCTCATCCATTCGTACTTCAGCTTGCGGCTAGTCAGTGTGCTAACCCACTATGTGAAGTCAATGCTAGTTCAGTTTATTACAACTGCATTTCATTTGCTTGTTTCTAATTTTTCTTTAAAATATTTATATGGCATCTTTCTACTCAAGAGGACCCAAGAGAGCTTATTTTTATTTCACTCTAGTCCGTATGGACAAGTGTTGGATTTTCTTCCATATTTTGCAATTTTCTCAACTTTTCAAATTTTCTATAATTAATTGTGGCCATGTTTCTTTTGTTTTTTCTTATTTATTTCTCATGCCTGTATTTTTCCCCTTTTTGAAATAATCATTGCCATAATGGTTTGCTTGGAGATATTTTGCAATTTAAGAAAGAAAGAAAGAAAGAAAGAAAGAAAGAAAGAAAGAAAGAAAGAAAGAAAGAAAGAAAGAAAGAAAGAAAGATTACTACCATCCCAGTGCTATGGCTATTTGAACCTCTCCCCAACTGGTTTCTTGGTTAGGCTTCCGAATTCTTGAGTTCACGAGAAGGGTTGTTTTTGTTTTTGTTTTGTTGTTGTTGTTGTTGTTGTTGTTGTTTTCCTTCTAAACTTGAAGCACTTGAAATCTTCATGCCCGAAAAGGTCCCAGAAGCAAAGAATGGCAGGAGCAGGTGATTTAAAGATTCTTTTCCTCCCCAAGATCCACAACTGAACATTATGGAGCCTTCCGCTGTATCGTTAGCAGAAGCAGTCCTGGTGACATATAAAGCATCCAGCAAGAGAAAGAAATAATATGTCTTTTGCAGTTGGAGCGGTTTAAGAGCCACGGGAAGTGCCAGGAACAAGCCTTTCTAACAAATTAGCTTTGCTAACACTAGAATCTGCCTTAATTCAATTTTTTGGAGCCAGATATACCTTCTCAATTTCAGGGAGGCTGTTATCCGAAGCTTCAGTGTATCAAATTACAGGGTACATTTGGCTGGAAGTGCCCATTTGAAGCCAATTTCAGGCCTAGGGCTCTTTTATGTCCAGTAACCAAGTAGTATTTACTGCTGAGCTGCCTTGGATAAAGAGAACAAACAGGAACAGAAGTGGCAGAGTTTTTAACTTTGGAGGAACACTGGTTTCCTTCACAGTAACACCTTCCGCAGCAGCCACTTCAAGCATCCAGAACTTGGAGGGAAACAGTTCATTAGTGACATTTATAGCCTACACATTTCAGAGGCTCAAGGAATGTGGATAAAGGAAGGAAACGAAATAAAATGAAAAGCAACAAAAGACGCAATAGGGTTTCATGAGCAACTGTTCAGATTTCATCCATCATCTCCCTAATAGCCCTGAAGCCTTAAAGCCTGGTCTGATCAGGGAGGTCCCCTGTCAACCCCCCCCCCCCGAGGTTGGTTTGGGCTTGAACTTTCAAGAGTCTCCAGTTGGAGCCAGACAGGATCTCTTGGGCGAGTGAGCACATTGTATATAGATGAGATCATACGTGCAGCCTTGACCTTTGTCAGCATTCTACAAACTATGTCCACAACAGAGCGGGAAGTGCAGAAAGGGATGCAATGTGTGGGTGACACGAGATATGATATTAGTACGTGTGAAAGGACTGGTGAGCCTTAAACTACTGACTAAACACGAATCAACAATGTGATGCAAAAAGCCTTCTTAAATACCTCGCTCACCCTGAAAAGGTGATTGTGACTTGAGGGCAGGTAGTTAACTAACTGATGCCTCCACACCTTAGGCCGGCTCTCCGAACCTTTGGAGTCTCCTTTTTGGAAAGTAGCCACCTAGAGCTGCCATGGACGGCCAGAAAGAAAATTGGAATTTTCTCCCCTTCTCCCAACAGCTGTTTCTAAGTTTTGTAAGTCCCAGTTTAGAGAAGAGCTGTGGGGGGGGGGCTCAAAAACCTATTCCTCCTCATGTTGTGGGGAAAGAGGAGATGCCAGTGACTCATGAACAGCATTACCCACCTCTAGTTTTTGACATACCTTCGTGTGCTGCTAGGATCCCAGGGATTCTCTGCAGGCTGGATACGGGAATGTTCTCAGGGAGGAGGTGATGCACAGCCTCCAAGGGTGGGTGTGGCTGCAAGGAGCACTGCAAGTGACTGCCCTCCACAACGGCCAGGTGCTTGTTCTCTACGGAAACAGAGGAGAGGGTATTTTTTCCAAGTGCCTAGTAATCTGCTAATCTCTGAAAATAAGAGATTGGCAAACAGCAAGGGCTGGATCATGCCCTGTCATGTAGAAGGCACAATTTTTAACAGACTCTACTTTTCACATCCTGGTTTCACTGTGACAAGGTAGCTCAATCTCAGCTTTCTCTCTTCTAGAGGCGTTGAGGCTGCCTTTCGATATTTTACTTCAAGGGTCACAATTTCACCACTTCATGGTGTCACTTTCATTATCGTTCACTGAGTTATAACCCATAATAACCATGATTAGAACTGCGGAGCTGGGATGTAACCTAGGGATCATCAAGTTCAGCCCCTGTCAAGCAGGCCCAGTGGGGATTTGAACTCCCAGCCTCTGGCTCTGCATCTAGAAACTAAACCCCGGTGTTCTCCAGTAGTGCACTATGACCTTTGGCACTTCCAAGAATAGCAGTACAAAATGCATGGAATAAATACTTTTGGACAAGAGGAAGCTGGAGCATAAGGCTCTGGCTCCCTCCCATCATTGTACTAGGTACAGACTATTGTACTAGGGTTCAGGAGACCTGGGTTCAAGTCTGGGGCATCACACATACACACTTCTTTCTCCGTTGTACCTGACGGGGTTCTCATGAAGACCAACTTGGGAAGATAACAGCCCCCAAACTAGCCTTCTTCTTTACCACTCCTTCCTGCAACCACTTGCCTCTGAACCAAGACCTTGGGCTAGGCAGGAATTATGCAGTATATGCTGCAGAGAAATTGGGTGCAGCCCAGCTAAGGAACCAAGGGATTATCACTGAGCTGCTTGCTGCCCCTTGAGAGCATTCATTAGGTACAAACTGCCTAAGTACATCCGATCTCGCCTGATTTTGGAAACTAAGCAGGGTCGGCCCTGGTTAGTACTTGGATGGGAGACCACCAGGGAATACCAGGTGCTGGAGGCGCCTGGAGTAGGAACTGGCAAAACCACTCCAGTATTCTTGCCAAGAAAACTCCATGGACGTGGAGTCACAAAGGGTCGGTCACGACTGTAACGACACAACACACACACACATGCCACAGGAGAGGGTGTTGCCTGCTAGGCCTTCTGATCACTTGGATCAATTCTGTCCCTCCCAAACAGGTTTGGCTCCTAGCTGGGAACACCCATGGAGACTGTCCACTAAGAGCTCTGCTGTTACTGCCTAAGGCACCAGAAATGGCCACTCGGGCAAAAAAAGAATGGGGTAGAAGGTGACATGAAAATAAACAGCAAAATAAATCCATCAGCTCCACGGAAGCAGCCTTAGAGACATTTGGGGCCAGCATTTCTTCAGTTTCACAGATTGCATTTCAATATGTATCAGGACCAGGACACTTCATCCTCAAGCCCCATAATCTCCAGTTTAGTGTTTGTTAAGAGTGAGATGTTTGGGAGCAAGCCGATGCCCTGGCTGTTTGTTCCAGCACGTCTCCTGATCAGAATGAGGGAATCCTGACCATCACTGATGGAGAGAAACAACAGGCAACAACTTCTGAGGGTGGCGCGTGCTTCTGTGCCTACGTTAAAAAGGATTCTATGTTCAAATCCTGTGAGGCAGAATTATCTACCCAAGAGGAGACTGACAAGAAACAGGCACAGCCAGAACATGCGATCACTCAGAGGCACAACTGACAAGCCAGGCAGATGCTCCTGTGGAGAGAAACTTTAGGCTCATTCCTGTCCTTTACATGAAACATAGTTTAGAAATGATGTGTAAGGACAGCAGGAGAGGAAGACAGAGCAACAGACTCTTCTCTTCTCTCCCCAGATAGACTTTTCCTCCCTTCACTCCTTGGAGACTTTTTCTGCCGATCGCCCTGCAGACTAAAAACACAGCACATGAAAATCGACATACTCTCTATTGGATCCTGAAGCAGCGGGTGCAAGAGAGCTCGTGGAGTCCCGTGATACAGATTGAGCCTGTGGAAGAAAGAGGCAGGTCACAATGAAGAAGGCATTATTCCCAAGAACAAAAAAGGAGATAAAACCCAGGACACCTAACGACCTTAGCAGAAAACCTCCAGCAGACGAGAGATTCTTACTATTATGATACAGATGTCTGCATGCCTCAGTGATCTGCCGTTTTTCACTTTCCGTAACCTTGACAAAAAGCTTCAACTTCATCTTCTGCCAGGACTTCCTTAACTTACTGGGGTTCTCATTTATAGTGCAATCTCAACTTGTCAGGATGAGCAGGGGCCAGCAGTGCCGGTGGTTGGCCGGCTGAAACTGTGCTGAAGCCCCAGCCATTGCAGACTAGGGACGCTGGAAATCATGAAGGACTGTTCTTGCCCTGGATTAACACACCAGCTTTTTTGGCTGTCCCCCTTGTCATGAGAAGATTTACATCCAGTATCAATCCACTCCTCCTCCTTCCTCTGCCAGCCAGGCTCTGAAGTCACAGCCTTCTCCTGGCAGAAGAGCAGTTCTGTCAGCATGAACGGCTTTTTGATAGCAAAAGAAGCTTCTGCCTATCCCAAAGCCCTTGCAGCTGGGGTGCTTTTGAATTAGGAATCACCTTGTCCCATCCCTCTTCATTCATTTTATTTCGCTGGCTCTTCTTTCTCCCTGAAACAGTATGAGCACTAGGAGTGAGTTTTAACACCTTCTTCTTTCACTGAATTCACTGACATAACAGAGATTTGATTCTGCAGCCTGTTAAACGTTTTAAAGTAATGTTTAGTAACATTTTAGAGGATGTCTGGGGGATCATATTCACTTCTGTATGTATGAGGGTGGGTGCGGATAGAAGTCTCATAAGTAGTCGGGGGGGGCACATTGGGGAAAGGACAGGCTGAATGTCGGGCCCTTTCTTTTAGGAACTGAAACAATATCCGCTAAATTCCTTGTTCTCACTGATTTAGCTTCTTTCTTCCTGAACCAACGGATGAAAATTACAAGAAAGGACACCCTGATGAACATCAGACAATGAGAGCTCTTTATCGATACAAGAGACCAGTGAAGCAGATGGTCTCTTTCTCATTGGGGCTTTTAAACAGAGCTGGATGGTCACCGGCCAAGAGATTGTTGTAGCTACAGACTTCCTACATCTGTAAGGAAGGGTCAGACTAGAAGACCCTTGGGGTCCCTTTCAGCTCAGCAGTTCTGATTCTATCTCATCCACTGGGTTCCTGAAGACCGGCGTCCTTCCCAGACATCCTGACCGACAAGGGGACTTTTGTGTGCAAAGCTTGCTTGGCTAACAAGCCATGCTGTAAGCAAACAACTCTAGGAGTATATGTCTTGCTGACACCTCCGTCTGCAGAGAGAAGAGTTCAGAGGCAGCAAGTGGCACGTGAACCTTGGCTGAGCAATACGCATTCAGAGACGTCAGGATCTGTCCTGGTCTGGGCCAGAACACGTACCCTTTTTCCTTCAAGCCCAGGTTCGCTGGCTCTGATTTGCTGTTAAACAAACGAAGCACCCCGAAGCCACACGACAGGTCCTGTGGGGTGCCATCCTGTCTTCTAGCTTTGGCCACGATCTCTACCACCATAACAATGCTGGGATGGTCCAAAGACATGTGGAAATAGACAGTCTAGAGAGATAAGAGGAGAGGGTGGATGAGTTCATGTCAGAGCTGGATGCTGCCAGTTACAAATGCCATGTTACATGCCACAAATTCCTTTTCGTGACAACTAACGGATCACTACATTACATTACAACTGCCTTGTGGTATTACAAGGGCAAATCCGCTACTTTCACAGCATCCCTGTAACATTTTTCAAATTGTTTTTAAATTTTGTGTTTTGGGTGGGTGTTGCTCATTCAGAAATGTCTTATTTGTCAATACATCCATATTCTGCCTTTACATTACAAAGTAGTGTTTAATGTGGCTTAATTTATCCATAAAAGAATAAAAACAAAGGAAGCCCTATTTTCAGCATAAAATCAAGCAAAACCACCAATATATATTTTTAAAAAAATTAAAATTAACTAAGTGCATTAATAGCAGAGCAAATATCCATGAATGATTAAGCTTGGCCGCTTCTCCTAAGGAGGGGGTTCTCCTGTTCTGTTGCTTCCTCAATTCAGGCAGGCTAGGAACATCATAGGATGATGCCCAGAGGATGCTTTTTTCTAACCCGGCGTTGACCTGAAACTGAGGTGTGCAAGTATCCATTACCACCCACTTCACTCAGCAGGGGCATATCATTTACTAGACTCACCTCTGGGTGATCTGACCTCCCAGGTATATCCTGTATCAGGATTTCAGACACCTGAAGCCAGCCTCACTTGCTCTTTGGAATGATCTTGAATCTTGAACCCATTCAATGGGCAATTTGCTTGCTTAAGTGCTTTGTGAGATAAAATCCTACTTAGAAGGGACAGAAACAAGATGCCTAGCCTAAGGGTGGTGGGCAGAGCACAACACAGGGGTGCATGCTGGCTCAAGGTGAGCTTTTGTGGCCTTTGGCCCTCCTTGTTTCCCCTTTTCAATGAAACACTGGCCACAGTTCTTAGAATGCTCAGGCATGGTTCACAGTATTTAATATCCTCATATACCCTCACATATTTTTTAAAAAATGGATGAGAATATCTAGCCATTTCCACTTGCATTTTTTTCATGCTTTCTTGGGTATTTTTGGTGATCTGGTGATGCTCCACCAGCAGAGTGTTGGCTACATGCCTGCCAACTCTGAAAGCCCCTGATCTACCTCTATTTCATGCCTGAAGTCTACTAATTTCCCTCCTCCAGGGAACTCTTTCTCTATTGATTCCTTATCAGAAATCTCTGTGGGACTGGCTTTCATCCCTCCATTCATTCCATGGGGTGTGGGGGAGGGAGAGGCAAGGATGGAGCAATGGGTGGGGGAGAGAATGCAGCCAAGTGAGAAAGGGCACTCAGCCAAAGCTTATGTCAGAAAATACGTCTTTCTGTTCAAGGTGCTGCAGAGCTCTTGGTTTCTGGATATTCAATCTCTTCATAAATATGAGGGCTAGAAACTTACTTCCCTTGAAAATGAAGCAGGCCGTAAAAATGCAGAGTGACTGCTGCAACTATGCCTGTCGATTGCTGGGCTCAGATTCCAATAACTCATCTGCTCTCATCAAAAGCTGTCAGAGTGGCATCTGGTATTCTTGGTGGTTACTGGTGCTAGTGGAACACGAGAATGTCTATCTTGATCTCAAACAAGATCTATGTCTTTAGGGCAGAAGGATGGTAACTGACAAATGAAGTTAACATGAACAGGACACACATGCACACCTTGACTGCTCTGTTGCCTCAAGAGATGGGAGGAAAAGAGCAAATTTGCTGATTTTCCTCTGCAGACCAACATGAACTCGAAGGCCTGGGTGAAATCTCTGGCAGTGGTGTGATTAAAGAGGAGGTTAATCCTTCTATTAAAGAGTCATTATCCAATTGTCAGGAGCAAAACATTTGCTGTAATCACAGACTGTCAGGGAAGGATAACAGAGAGGGGCATTAAAACACCAGCCCACAGAAATAAATCATTATTCTATTATCTTTTATTGCAAAATGATGGGAGAGGGGGAAAACAAAATAAAAAGGTCAGTAACTCTTGACAAGCTAGTAGGGTGGGCAAAGATATATTTGAATTTCTGAAGAATCGGGCATCTCTTCTAAAGTGGGGCCCATCATACTGCTAAGCTTCACATTCTTTCTAAATAAGTTAACATTGATTTTGCTGACATATCCCTCTCCTTGGGTTTATCTCCGCTCTTAAAGGGGCTGCCAAATTTCATGTTCTAGGCCACCTGTGAAACATGGGTGAAGATTTAGAATGAAAAGATATGATAGCTGATTCTCAAACTACCTGGCTTGTTTCTTTAAGCAAAAAGTCAAACTACATATTCTGTAAATGGCAAAAGCAGTCCCAGTGGAAGGATTATGGGAGGGGCTACAAGGACCCATGATCCATTTCAAGACTCATTTTCTCTTCATTCTCACTGGCAACATTTTATTTATTTATTTATTTATTTATTTATTTATTTATTTATTTATTTATTTATTTATTTATTTATTTGATTTTTTTAAAAAACATACTGCACCATTTTTGTCACATAGACAAAGAATTCTAAGAGGCCCAAAAGGTTGTTCTGCTCCAGGAGGCAGTGAGATAAGGGGCACCAGTGTTTTTCTCTTCACTGCCTGGTAATTTGTGCAAACTGCCTTTGAACAAAAAAAAAACCCTTTGAAAAGCAAAGGACACACATAGAGAGGGCACAGAACAAGCTGATTAACTAAAAAGATGCAAATCACTCCTCCACTGTTTCTAACCCTCAGAAGTCCATCCACTGAAGCAGCAGTCATCATTATGTGGTTAAAAAAAGTATCACAACATAAAATTGCATGGAAGCATAAAGAGCAATTTTAATTAATTTTGCGTGAGAATTCTTCCCATTCTCTGTTCTCATTGATAGTGCCACATAAGACCACACCCTCTTATGGGCTGAGCATTGTAATTGTGTGTTTCCTCACACACCTATGAGAGGACAAGGCAAAAGATTACTTAGATTTTTAACTGGAGGATTCCACGCTACCTCCTTTGGTTGGAGAGGGGGGGGAATCACAAATGCAATAAAGAGCAAGGGAAGGAAGGGCATGGATGCTGCACCCTGTGTGCGCCATGGTTCCTTGGAGCAGTAAATGTGGCTGTGGAAGGAAGATCCTTATGGCTGAACCTTCACTTTTGCATTTTAAAGTCCTGAAGGCTGTGAAGATGGCTGTGCTGGAACCACAGAATCCAGAGAGGTAATTAAGTAAGACCTTTGGCGGCTGGGAACAGGTCATTATGATCCCGCCTCCACATAACATATTATGCATAGCAACATATCTGGTCAGGTCGCATGGGGAAGTGAATGGCAGACCGAGTGCTCTGCATGCAGGCATTTTAGAGTTAACCCTGAACATACTCAATTCAAGGAACTCCTTAGCAGGTGTGATATAAATATGTATTTTTCCCCTCCAGACCCTGAAAAGCTGCAGCCATTCAGACTAAGCAACAAGAGTTTAAACATGTGAATTGTGCCCAGAAATATATTGGCAGCCAATGGAGCTGTGATAATAAGGGAGTAATATGTTCCCTGCCATCTTGGATGTCACGTCTTAGACCCACCGAAGCTTCCTTACGGTTCCCACCAGTAGCCCCACATAGAGTGTGTTACAGCAGTCCAGCTGGGGTGTAACTAAGGCATGCATCACCATCACCAAATCAGACCTCCCAGGAACGAGTGCAGTCGGTGCACTAGTTTTATCTGTGCAAAGGCACTCGTGGTCACCAATGAAACCTAGACATCCAGACTCAAGGGATGAATCTAGGAGTAACCTAGATTCCTAGAACAACCCTTTGTTGTTCACTGCCCTGAGTTCCCTATGGGAAAGTCAAGCATTCTATAAATGTAAATAATAAATAATAATCTCAAGTGGTGCACCTGGGTTTTTTTGGGGGGGGTTAACACCCTCCCTGTTCTTTGATTTGCATTTTGACTAACCAGGAGTATCTCTGTCTTGTCTAAATTAAGTTTTAGTTTATTCATTCTCATCCATTTCATATGAGATGTAGAAATAACAAGGAAATAAAAATATTTGTTCAAGCACCAAGTACTGTATATGCAGGCACAGCTTCTTAAGCAGAGACAACATCATTTGCTAATTGCATCATTCGCCTAACTTAGTGCCAATCAGTGGCAAGGTGAGGGGAAGGGCATCTGCAACTCTGTATTTCCGACAAGTCTCTGTGTTTGCTATTAAAATGCAAGGATCCACTGGTTTCCTGCAGAGGCAGGGCTGTATTGGTTCTCCAATGACTGAAGGGCCCATTTCATAAGGGTGCACAAGAGAATGTCATTATGCAGCAAGACCTCAAAACACCTCTCCAAACAAGTGCTTCCAAATTACCAAGAGCAAAATCAATTGATCAATCGATCAATCAATCAATAATAGAAAACAAAGCTCTCCGTTAGGGAGGAAGTGGCAAATCATCCATGCAAGAATCATGCTTGTGGCAAATGAGCTGGATTCTCCTGCACTCTTTGAAATTGCTTATCAGGACTGTACAGCTACTATTCTCAGTGACAAAATTAAACAACCTTCTAAAGCCCTCAGATGTGGCTCCAAGCCAATCCCTGTTGCTGGAACATCCACAATGCAAAACAAAACAAAACAAAACAAAATTCCAGGCCAACAAGGACAATAACTTGACAATGTCAAGTGTCTATGCCTTATTGAGCAAAGAGAAAGCATTGTGGTCTGGACAAGGAACAATAAAAAAGCTTTTGCATTGCTCTGACTGGCACACTTTCCTGTCCTGACATTTTTTCTTTCCAAAAAGGGGTCAGAGGCCATCACTGAAATATTCTGGTCCACTGCTGACCCCAATGACATCAGTAAAGCTGTTGTGATTTTTTTGGGCCATTTGGAAGTTTTTATTCCTGACATTTCACCACATTCTGTGGCCAGCATCTTCAGAGGGCAAAGGGTTCAGAGAATAGGAGTTCTCTCTGTGCTCTGGGGTAGAGAGTCCTAATTCCCCGAGCTCCTTTCCCTCTGAAGATGCTGGCCCTAGAGTCTGGCAAAACATCAGGAGGAAAAACTTCCAGAACACAGCCAAACATCCTGAAATACAACAGCTATCAGATCCCAGCTGTGAAAGCCTTCAAGAATACACCTCAATAAAGGTTAAAGTGGCCCTAAGGTGTCTTTTAGAAACAGCCACTTAGTCTGAGGGGCTGCCAAATATTTCCCTTGGGCAAATGGGCATCTATACAGGCCACCATGTTCCCAGTGAGACGCAGTGCAATTCCATTTAACTTATTAAAATAAATCACTTTTGGTTTTGCATTTACCCATAAATTAGCACATGCCTATGCAAAGGATACTTTACACAGATGGACCTTGGGACTCCCCTCAATTGTACAATCATGTTATGTTGTACGATTCTGTGCAGCCCTCTGAAGTCTGAGCCCCAAGGACTTCTCTGCACTCATTTTCCCTACAAGAAATGAAGAGGAAAAAGTACTGTGGTGATGAGAATCTTGAAAAACTGTGCTTTATTAAGCTGAAGGATCCACATTTCTTACTTTTGAAACAATAGGGAACCCACTGGATGGGAGCATGGGACAAAAGGGGCTGGGAAAACAAGGATGAAGAGGCCAATGGGAAGTGATGAGAAGATGATGGCACCACAGAGGAAAATCGAGGGCAGGGAACCCATGCCCATATGCACACCCCTGAGTTGTGGAATCGGTTGGCCCATTCTTGGAGTCACAATGCCCTCTGCTGCCTCACTGTAGCACAACACCCCATAAGAAATAAACACATCCATTCACTTGCCGGCTCACTTTCACTAAGGATTTGATAGTCACACAAGAAGCGTAATTGTGACCTGAACACTAAAAAGGAACCATAGCTCTGTCCTAACCCTTCGGGGCTATTGACTCGGAGCAGAAGGAAGGGATTAGGAATCCTTCTGCCACCATTGCAGCCAGTGAGCCACCACATGCCCTCAAAGTCATTTGTTGGGGGACTTGAGGGATCTCATTGCTTCTCAAGAAGTGGGCGACATACATACAGCTGATATCAAACAAATGTACACAGTTTTACACTTTTCAAGGACCGACAAACCTCACTGTGAGGATTCTTCAAGTCCAAACACCCAGAGGTGGCACAGAAGGCACCAAAGGGAATGCTCCACTCCCCATTTCCAACAAGTTCCGTATCTATGCCTTAGGCCTCTTGGCTTGTTAATAAACTGTAAGGCAAGAACACCCACCGGAATAAGGTGACAGTGAGGTGGAGCAGTTTCACAGGCAGCCGGCAGCCAATGATCCCTGGCAGGAGACTCTTCTTTTAACTGCCTATACCGAGCACCTCCCATCTCTCCAGTTCATTTCAATTATTAATACAGGCGTACCTCAGTGTATGAACACCTCCACTAACGTAGTTTTCAGTTCATGAAAGGAAATCCACTGAAAATATTGCCTTGGTTTATGATTATTATTTTTAGAAAAACCTGTTTACGGAAAAAAAATTCAGAGCAAGTTCCCTATGACGCATTGTGCCTCTGTGTGTTTTGAATTTTCCGCAATATGGAAGAATGCATTAATTTCTCATACCGAGGTATGCCTGTAAGTGATACTGACACCCAGTGCATTAGTTGCAGTGTGGACCATGAATAACTCAGGAAGATCTCTGGCTCTAGTCCCAAGCGCCTTGACCGTGAGGGTGAATCTCGGCCAGCTGTGAAGGCACATACAAGCCCCTCTAAGCTTCCCTGTGGGCACTGCACGGAATGAAGACAACTGAATGAAAAAGAAAGGGATAAGTGCATTTCCCCTTCTTCTGCTGCTCAAACAGTTGAGAAGTTTTCCCTGAATCTTTGGGCTAAATCTATCTTCCTGCAACCTGATCCCATTATTATGTGTCCTACGCTCGAAGATGATTGAGAACAGGTCCTGCCCCTCCACTGTATGATAGCCTTTCATGTATTTGAGAAATTATTCACCTATCTCGCTCAGTCTTCTTTTCTCAAGGCTAAACATGCCCAGTTCTTTCAGTCTTTCCTCCTATGGTTTGGTTTCCAGCCCCCTGATCATCCTTGTTGCTCTCCTCTGAGCTTGCTCCAGTTTGCTGGCATCTTTCTTAGTGCAGTGTCCGGGGCAACTCTGTATTCTTGCCTGGAGCAGAGGTTGGGACTTGATGGCTTTATAGGCCCCTTCCAGTTTCAATATTCTGTGATTCTATGACAGGACACAGTGCTCTAAATCAGGCTTAACCAGTGCTGAAAAGAGGGGGGGGGGACTAGTAACTCATGATATTTGTTTGTTTCATTTTTATACCGCCGATCTTCCAAACTGGAACTCTGGGCGGTTTACAAGTAAAAAAAAAATACTTCCTTTCATGCTGCCCAAAACAATGCTGGCACACTGCATTGTTGGGTCATATTTAGCTTTTGATCCATAACTAATTCCAAGATTCTTCTCACTGAGCCAAGTATTGCAGAGATAGATATCCCCCAACTTGTGACTGTTTCTTGTTCCTAGGCGTAGATGTCTGCCCTTGTCCCTATTAAATTTCATTCTGTTGTTTTCAACACAGTGCTCCAGCCTATCAAGATCTACTTGATTTTTGCTCCTTTTGCCCAAGGTGTTAGCTGTCCCACCCAATTTTGTCTCACCTGCAAATCTGAGAAGTATTCCCTGCACTCCCATCATCCTAGACATGAATAAAAATGTTGATCAGCACCAGGCCCAGGACTCAGCCTTTGAGTACTGCATTGCTTACCTCCTCCCATTCTGAGAAGGAGCCATTATTCATCACCCTATGAGTATGATTCTGTAACCCCTTAACACTTGAGCTATCCAGCCCACACTTAGCTTGCTAATCAGAAGATCACAGGACACTTTGTCAAAAGCTTTGCCGAAGTAAAGCTATATTTTGTCTGCAGCATTCCCTCTGTCTATCAGGGAGGTTATCCCATCAAAAATGGAGATCAGATTAGTCTGGCAGGATTTGTCCCTGACAAATGTGTGTTGCCTTCCAGTTATATCTGCAGGGTTTTCCATGTACTTGTACTGATGTCAGACTGACCAGTCTGTAGTTCCCTTGTTCCTCCTTTTTGTCCTTTTTAACAGATAGGAACATTAGCCCTTCCCCAATTATCCGGTAGTTCATAAATGTCCAATGATTTCAAGAAAATAATGGAAAGTGGTTCTGAGATGTCTTCAGTTAGTTCCTTCAATATCCTTGGATACAGTTCATCAGGCCATGCGAAATTAAGCAATTCAAAGTAATAAGGGATCCTTGACTCTTTGTTTATCAGTCTCAAGCTGCATTCCTATTCCCATCCCTTTGTACTTGACATTTGCCTAAAGGAACATAGACTTGGGAGAAGACAGAGGTAAAGTAAGAACTGAGCACTTCTGCTTTTTCTTTGTCATCTGTATCATTTTCCCATCCCCATTGAGTAGATTGTAAGCTGCCCAGAGACCTTTGGGTAGTGGGCGGCATATAAATTGTAAAAATAAATAAATAAATAAATAGATCAGCCACTGTTTCTTTTCTCTGTCTTTTGCTGTGCATATACCTGGAAAATGCTTTTTTGATGCTTTTTGCATCTCTTGCTAACTTCAGCTAATTCTAAGCTTTTTCCTTCCTAACCTCATTCATGCAATTCTTTGTTAGATGTCTGTACTCTTCCTTTATACCCTGGTCTTCCTTCTAGTTCTTATGTGTTTTTCAGGTCCTCTCTGAGCTTTTTGTGAAGCCACATTGATTTTTTTCTGTTTTCCATCTTTTTATTTTTATTTTCCCATTACTGGGGTTGTTTACAGTTGTGCCTTTGGAATTTCTCTTTTAAAAAAAATCCTACCCATCTCACACTACTTTTCCTGTTAGGATCTCAAGCCATGGGACTTATACATAATTAATTGTTCTGCATTTATTACTGTTGGCTTTTCTCAAGTCCATTGTATATGTGCACTGGGTCCTCCCTCTGTGTTTGTCAATGAGCCGAGGAGTTGGAGAGATGGCATCCGTTGTTCTGCATCCTTTGAGGAAGACACATTAGTTGATGCTGAGCTGGACAATGTTGTGAATGCTCTGGTCCAGAATTTTCTCAAAAAACTTCACAGAGTGGAACAGGAGGTGAATCACCCTTTTCCTTCAATATGGGGACTGTTATGGTCATTGACTAATCAGTCAACATAGAGCCACTATTTGTTATGACACTGAAGAACACGCATCAACTAAGGTATTCCCATGTCTTGAAGTTCCTGCAGTTTCCAGAAATTAGTGAGCAGATCATCGAATCTGGAGGCCTTTATATTCTTCATAATGCATTGGTGACTTTTGTGGTAGTAATTGGCAAATTTGGTCCATAAGCTGGCATGCCTTCAGGGTTAGTGGGTGCAGAAATTCAATGCTGAATATATTGAAATGATCTCATCATCTTTGCAAGATTTCCTGTTTGCTTTGGAGTATTTTGCTTTCCTTACCCTTTATGCACACAATGTCTTGGGTGGCCTTCTTTCTTTCTTTGGCTCACCTGCAAATGCCCTTCTCATGTTTTAAAAAAATATGTATACAGTAGATCTTGGCAGTGCTCCACCTTGGCTTTGGCAATAGCCCTCTTGGTTTCTTATTCAGCAGCCATATAGTTCGATTTTCCTCTGTCTTATCTGCTGGTCATTCCATAAAGGCTCTCTTCTTCTCTTGCACTTTCTCCTGCACTTGTTTGGTCTACAGCTATGCCTGACTGTCAATGTGACAGCAGCCTGATTTTGTGATGCATAGTATATCCCTGGCAGTGCTGGACGCAGAGTCATTAAATGCTATCCAAACGATATCATTTGAAGTGCTATTCAAGGTTTGGAATATTTTTTTTTTCATCATTGCTTCTTTCTTGTTCTCTTCAGCATCTACTACATGATCTTCTCTGCACCCTTGATAATACCCATTCACTTATGGCTTTTTATTTTTAGATCTGTGGCGAGTGGCCTGTGTCATGGGGTGAGGAAGTCAGAGTGTGTGTGTGTGTGTGTGTGTGTGTGTGTGTGTGTGTGTGTGTGTGTGTGTGTGTGTGTGTGTGTGTGTGTGTGTGTGTGTGTGTGTGTGTGTGTGTGTGTGTGTTGTGTCATTGCAGTCATGACCAACTCTTCATGACTCCAGGTCCATGGAGTTTTCTTGGCAGGAATACTGTAGTGGTTTTCCAGTTCCTACTCCAGGCGCCTACGGCACCTGGTATTCCCTGGTGGTCTCCCATCCAAGTGCTAACCAGGGCTGACCGTGCTTAGCTTCCGAAATCAGGCGAGATTGGATGTGCTTAGGGCATCTAGGCAGCTCAGAGGGGATAACCTTCATGCTAATTATAATGGGAAAATAATTCCATCTCTGAAAGATCAGATCAATCTGGCTATTATTTTCAACCACTGGTGTAGGTGATGAGATGGTTTATAAGTTTCTTGAAAAACATTTTGGAGATTACAAGATCATTTGCTTCTGCAAAGTCTAAGATTTATAATCCATCTTTACTGCAGTTTCCATAAAATTGGTTCCTGTGGCACTGGTATCCATTCTGGGTTCTTCCCCATGACCATTCAAGTCACCACAGAGAAGTAGCAGGTCTTCTTCATCACAAAGATTTTTGCCTGTAGTTCATTCTAGAACTGAACCTTGGTGTCTTCATAAAGTCCTGTTTGTGGGGAATAAGTAGAAATTGGAGGGTGGGTATATCAATGGTGACATTAGTCAGTTGGAGTGATTCTGTAACTCATGCACATGGCTGTGCAGGTTCTTGTTCAACACCAACAGCAACATCACTCTTGATGGATACGCCCTGATAAATCAGATTGCAGCCCCCTCTGATGTCCTTTGATTTCTGAACCTTCCATCTTTTGAAGGCATGCTATGTCGATACAATGGCATTTTAGAACTTTGGCCAGTTTTTGACTGGTTCAATCAATGCTCAATTTTTGATTGTAGTGATCTACAGTGGTTTTCATCTCATTTCAGCTAGCTTCCCCAACCGGTAGCCCTTGTCCAATTCCAGCATTGGTTGGACTGGGCCGGTGTGTGTTGCCTAGTAGTTGTTTTGATTGTTGTGAAAAATTCCAACTGGCCTGTCACCTCAGTCTGACATCAGAGTCCATGCTTAGCTCAGCACTACCCTGGATGAGGGCTGTTTCCAGCAGCACCACATGGAAGGATGGATTATCATTAACTGTGGATAAGAAGAAAGAGATGTGTATCTGTGATGGCAATCCATCTGACACATACATAATCTGTCTTCAGGGAGACAGCATGCCTGGAGGGTCCATGGATATTCCCATCATATTTTAGTTTCAACTGGATGCAGCAGGTTGTGTGCTACTACAACTATTCTTCTTTTCAGTGACTGTTTTGCTGTGCTTCAATCTTTTTCATGTCTTCCTGTGGGGGTCACTGTATGTCTTTCTCTCCATGCTGTGTGCCAGACTGCTCTTCAAGACTCAAAGCAGTTTTACAGTTCCAGTGGCAAAGAGTGTTGTCTTCTGCTCTTTTCCCCAACTGCAACACTTTTCCATGGTGCTTCCTGCAATGCTTGTTTGCTCCTCCCATTCATGTCCACAGCTTTGTTTTGCTATTCTTCCACTTCACCCCTTGACTGCTGATATCCTGTTGTTAATGTACTCCTTGTTTTTCTTGCAGCCTTAAGACTGGCCATTCATTCCCACCATTGTTTCATTTTTCATTCCAAAAGAGATGCACTTGCTGCATGTGTACCTTGTGTTGCTCTCTACATACACCTTGCAGGTCATCACATTGAAGTGTCTCTTGCCTCCACAATCCCAGTTACTTTTTACCTTTCTTCCATTAATCTCTGAGTACTCTTTCTTTGTCTTGTCTTAAAAGCTGCCAGGAAAGTCTGCTAAGATAAAATGACACACAGATAATGATTTTTGGGGAGTGGATAAGAAAAAAATTATTTGGGGTTTCCTCCTCTGATTTGCTCCTCTGTCAAATTTCTGCCTGCTCTCCTTATTCATTTGCTTCTTGGGGTCTGTCTTAATTTTGTCCTTCTGCTGTGCTCCGTAAGGAGTCATCAAACAGAAAGGTGATATTTTCTAAATCCTTCATTGCTGCTTTTCAATCCTCTTCTGATTTCCAAGTAGACTTGTAGTCTCCAAGATACAAAATATCTTTCTCCATTTCAGTTTCTTCATTGTTGGCATTAAAGTTATGAAGTTCTTCTGTAATCATGATTTTCATCTTCTTTACATTCAACTGCAGTCCTGCTTCAGCACTTTCATCAGAAGTCATTTCAAGTCATTTTTGCTTTCTGAGAGGAAGACTATGTCAACTGCACATCTTAGATACTTCCCTCACAAATTTTCATTCCTCCTTCATCTGAATCTAGTCTGCCTTTTATTCTATTGTCTGTATGCAGATTGAAAAGATAAAGGGATAAAATGCTCTCTTATCTGATACCTTTCAATGTAGGAAATCATTCTATCCTAATGGTAGCTTCTCATCCACAATACTAGTTACACATCGGGACAATCAAATCTTGAAACACATCCATTTATTTCTGAACAAACCCACAGTTTGTCATGAAATCAAAGGCTTTGCTGCAGCATATAAAGCATAAACTAATCTTCTTACATTTTTTGGTGCTCCTCAGTATCTTGTACATATTTTTTAATATGATCTCGAGGGCCACGTCCTTTATGGAAACCAGTCTGAACATCTCTTAATTCTTGCTCCTTTTAAAAAACTTGAGCATCACTTCACTACCACAGGAAACACAATGCATTCTTTGCGATTTCTGCACTCCTTGACCATCTCCTTCCTTAGGGACCGGACTTTATACTTAGTGTTTCCAGTTTGTGGGCCCTTGGTTTGTTTTCAATATTTGTTGGCATATTCTTTTTAGGATTTTGACAGTTTCAGTCTCTGTGAGTTAAAATGGTTCTATCAGTATTCTGATTATCCCTGGTGATTTATTTCTTCTTAGAGCTTCCGTAGCTTCCGTGTAATTTTACAGAACTGTAGATTCGTCATCGTTAGATTCTTCTTCAAAGGAAGCAACTATCCTTTTATCCCTTCTGTATAGGTCTTCTGTATCCTGCTTTTGCCTTCTCTAGATTTTCTCCTGGTCAGATACTATTCTTTCCTGTTGATTGTTCAGCATTCCTTACCTAGGCTTGAATTTCCCTTTGATTTTTTTGAATCTTCTCAAACAAATCTCTTGTGCCCCTCCCTTTTGCTGTTCGCCTCTGTTTCTTTGAACTGCTTGCATGTAAGTATGTAAATGTATTTACAGTCAAAGACCAAAAAACTGAACTGCTTGTTATAGTAGTTCTATTTGTTTTTACAGGTCAGTCATTGAAAAATGATGTTTAGGATTCATCTTGGCAAATTTAAGTATTTCTTCCACCATCCATCTGTTTTTTTCTTTTCTTTTGATTAAAATAATTATCATTTTGCTTTCTTCCATGATAATATATCTGATTCCACTCTACAGTTCTTCTGTTTCACAGTCAATTGAAATTGTGCTTTGAAAAAGATAATGTGATTTCCCCCCCCCCCACACACACACACAAAGGAAGACGAAGGGAAAGGGGACAGGATTGGTTAGGACCGCGGTTTGTTTTCCTAATATTCACCTCTACATTTCATATCTCCTACATATGGGGTCCTTAGACAAAGTCCCAGTTCTTCTACCCAATTTACAGACATGTTTGAAACCTTACCTTCAGCTAAAAACCTCCAGATGCAACATTTATGTTTGGATCTTTCTATTTGTTATTCGAGCTCTGCTCTGTCCAACACATGCAAACAACCACAGATTATTGCAACACAGAACATATATGGCACTGACTTTGCATACTTACAAGGCATAGCTTCTCTCCTTCCTTAAGATTTTTGATGCCTGGCTAGTATTTTCTGCATTGTCATAGCAAATTCTGCTCCTTGATAGGTAGAGGTTACATATCTGCCCCCATGCAACATGCAAAATGTGTGTGTGTGTGTGTGTGTGTGTGTGTGTGTGTGTGTGTGTGTGTGTGTGTGTGTGTGTGTGTGTGTGTGTGTGTGTGTGTGTGTGTGTGTGTGTGTGTGTGTGTGTGTGTGTTTCCCAAAAATATCTGAAAATGCTAACAAGAAATTGACTTCTGGGTAGCTTATGTAAAGGGTAACTTGATAAATAATGGAAAACATCTTCAACTTCTCCTGTTCCACTTAATTTGATGGAAAAATTCTCCAAACTTAATTATGTTTTGTACAAGGTGAATTAACCAGAATGGGCCGTTCACGAGAAAGTGCACAGATCTATCCACTTAAGAGTAAAGACAGTATGTTTTTGTTTGTTTTTCCCTCTTTAACCAGCTGTTTAACTCTATTAAAGGCAAATGTCAGTAAGGACTCTTTATCAATCCCACAGCTCTGTAAAATGGGTCTGAGTTTACCCAGAACTCACAGGATGGATTCAGGAGTTGTTATTTCTAGACTTGTTTGGAAGATGAAAAAATCACTCATACAGGTCAATTTCCACCAATGCATAGCCAGTGCAATGTGGGAGTGTGTTTCAATTGGAATTAATCTCATTTCAGCCCTTAAGTATGCAGCAGGTGTGCTGCCACGTGGGAGGATTAGGAGAAATTGTAGGGAAGAGTTTTGAACCGATTCCTGAGCAAGGGTATTTGTATATCCGTATATATCATTTGAGAGACTTTTTTTCTTAGGAATATCTCAACTGCAGCGGCAACTAAACTCCCACCACAACCACAGTGGACTGTTGTAATCCAGAAAAGAAACAGAGTGGCATGAGAAACTTTCAGGTTGTTTTCAGATGATGTCTCTATGAAAGTTGGACATTAAAGCAAAGGCCAAGATAGCTGAAGTTGCATGACTTCTTCCCAACTTCAAGGCGTTCAATTCCTGCACAATGTTATTATTATAGAAGTCATGCCCAGTGTGATAATAAATCCTGCAGGACTTGCAACTTTGCTTTTCTGTTTAATTCTGTAATATTCTAAATCTCTCTCCCTCCCCCCCCACCCAAGCTAATTATTACTGTCTTCTTGTGGGGACAGCCAAAACCCCGACTCTATGGCCAGCCCAGTCGCTATTGGTCTGCCTACCTCAAAGCCACCAGTGGGAGCACCCTCTACTTGCAGCTCATGATAAACGGGGGTTTGACAAAGGTGCTGGCGGGGCAGTAGGGGGTGCCCTGGAGAACAGCACTCTAGGCCTGCTCACTAAGTCAGAGTAAAGACAGCAAACTGCTGCCAGGGGAGCCAACTGTCCGTTCTGATATATAATCCCCCATTCTGTGGCAATCATTGCTTTGCCCATTTGCATGGAGCCCTGGGTGGAGCACAGGAGATACTTCCTGCTTGTTCCAGACACCTCCTGAAGAGTAGTTAGGAATATAACTTCTGGAGACTGTTTTCAGAGTTTTCTAGGTACAAGGTACTCAAAGGTGGTTTGAATTGCCTCCTGTTTTGGGGAGAACCATAGGACTGGGCAGCTTGCCAAAACCTATACAGGCTGTTCTCTTCTTCTCTAAGGCACCCAGTGAGGAAACTCTAACTCTCCAGGCAGATGCCCCACTGAACTACAGTATTCAAGACTCGTCTTCGCTCCCTTTACTGGAATCATCACTCAGAGCGTTCCTTCCTTACCTCACCAAAGATCACGACAGGAGGATGCCCTGGTGCAGTTCTAAGGGGCTTTGGGGCACTTCTCCATGTCTTCCCAAAGAAATGACGATAGGCAGCGTCAAAGAAGGAAAGGCGTAGCTGGAATTCAACATCCATCATATTGCCCAACGCTCTCTGCCAATGGAAGGAAGACCAAACACGAGTGACTCAAATCAACTGTATCTCAGCATCCACAGAGGCTTGGTGGAGGCACATCCCAAAGAGAAGGCAACTGTCTGAACAAATCTCTTTCCTGCAGTCCTTTCACTTTAGTTTTCACACTTGCAGTAGCTTCTTAATCACACATGTCTCACCAAACAAGAGTAAAAGAAGCTGCAAGCCAGACTGAGAACCTTCATGGGCCATGCCTCATCCCTGGTTGGGAAACTGCCAATCGCTGCCTTAGGAGGGAGTTCTCAAAAGTCATGGGGAAATATCATGCTCTTTGATAATGTATCCAGGCTGCTGATAGCTTCCTAGATCATCACAAGTATTTTGAAATGAGCCTTTTTATATATATAAAAACTAACACTAAGCAAGTATATTAAACATCTCACCACTTCTTTGCTTTAAAATATAAATGGTGACCAATGTCACAATCACAACTTGATTCAGACAGGAGACCCAGACTGTTATGTCAACCATGGGCACCTCTGCCTGATTCGACAACTTTTGGCTTCACACTGGTCCTCGTTTCTAACACTATTGGCAAGTGCAGAATTAGAGCAGAAAGATATTACCAAGCATGCTATTAAAGATTCAGTTGCTCTGCATTATTTAGCGGCCCAGCATTTTAGCCCGTTGAATGCTCTTGCCTAGAGCCTGGCAGGACCTCGCTTTCAAATCTTCTTTGCAGATCAGGATTTGGAAGTGGGGAGTCCATCACCCTGTAATCCCTCGGTAGGAGAGTACGGAAAAATGGGCCTGCTCAAAATGCTCAGTGTTCACATATGATGTCCCGCCAACCAACCCCAGAAGGGACTTGATTAACTAAAGGAAACTTCTCCCTAAAACAGGCCACCCCATCACTGTTATTGCTACCTCTTCTAGAAGGAACAAGAAAGAGAAAAAGATGATGGGAAAGAAAAGCCATCTGTAGATACGTGGCTGGGGGGTACGTGTTTATAATTTGAAAGGATTTACAGTATATTCTAACTTTGTATACTGTCATCCATAAGTCAGCAAACACAAATATGTGCTATTGAGACTAAATAAGTAAAAATCACAATAGAAATTGCTACATTAGAACAAGCTCCTTTGGGAAACAATCCCTACAGGATATGATATTCCTTGTTTGAGTCCCTAATGGAAAAATCATCAGCTACACCAGGAGTGGGAAAATTGGGGGGAAGGGGGGGCTGAAGCCAGTGTGCCACTCCCAGGACCAACTGTGGGCCATTCTACCCCCCCATATGATTTTTCTTATCACTTCCTATTTTCACAATTTCTCTCTAGATTTGATTCTTTGAAGGTCCCAAATGCTCAGTAATTTGAAGGGACCTGCATCCTATTTTCGAGCAAAATCAGCGATCCTGGGTGCCTCCATGACATGAAAACAACATTTTCACACTGCTCCATTTTTGTTTCCAGCACATGGGGGGAGGAAACCTCTCGGGGACCAGATGAGGACTACAAGAAACACTTCCTCGTTGTGGCTTTCTGTAAGGACGTATTTCTCCCAAAAGAAACAGCCCCTGGGTACCAGGGCTCTGTTCCCAATGCAGCCACCGCTGCCAACCAGGGGATCCAATGGTGACAGCAGATGCTGCTTCAAATTTTAATTGGAAACGGGAGCTCTACATGCCTAGGCATAGGAATGTTACTGAATGGATGCCTGAGTCCCATCTCTGTCCCATAATGTATACAGCCAGATGAGTGGGGGATACATAGAAACACCTGAAGGGTCATCTAGTTGAACCACCGGGGAATGCAGGAAACCCACAGCTAAATCACTCCTATAGAGGGCCACCCATCCTCTGCCTGAAAGGGGAGCCCTCCATCTTGCAAGGTAATTCATTCCGCTATGAAAAAGGTCCTGCCACTGCAAAGTTCTGCCAGCTTATGGAGGAAACCTCCTTTCTTCCCATTTCTTTCAATCTGAACTCATTTTAAAACACCGAAACATATTTTGGGATATGCAAAATTCATTTTTACCTGTTTGAAGACATTTCCCTCCAGCTGCTTAAGGACGCACTGAAATGGTACTGATTCTTGGAGACCTGGTTTTCGTCTCCTCTGGTTATGTGGAGGGACAGACAGATTTTGCACAAAGGCCCTTTGCCATTCTCCCATCCTGCCACCTAAAACAAGGACACAATTTCATTCCAGCCACTGACACCTGTGTCAATAAACCAATGGATTTATTTATCATCTTGAGGCTGTGATCTCCAACCCTGATAATACTTTGGTCCCTTACCGACAGTGGTATGGGTTTTCATATCTGAGTTCAGATTTGGGTATCAAATTAATAAGGTAAGTTCAATCTAGTCACTCTAATCAATAATATAGCAAATCCTTTCCCTTTGATAAAAATGTATGCATTTGCTTTTAATTATGCAGAACTACATAGAAATATACTTCCTAAAATCATCACTACATGTTGTCCAAAACCAGAATTTTTAGAACAATCCAGCACATCTAGAATATTCTGTTCTTTTTTCCCCAAGGTCATCCTCAGTGGATGCTAAGGAATATTATGGAGCACTGGCAATGTATCGTAGAACAGTTATGTGTTTTACCCATTTATTTAATCAAAAGAAACTATACTTTTGGCTTTTAAACTGGAGGAGAACAAGCAGATGGGGACAGGGGGTGAGTGCCTTTGGGAAGTTGAATAAAGGGAAACCACGTCAGTGGGACCCAATTTAACCAATTAAAAAGGTAGAGACTTCAAACCAGGCATGGTTTTAGTCCTATTATTAATGCCCAGAAGCCAATTTGGGATCACCTTCAATGTGAATTTAGTAGCAAGTCTTTGGACAATTTCAAACAAACACAAGCCAGTGACATAAACAACAGTAAACATTTGGCTCGCAAAGAGTTAAAATTATAAAATACTAGGTTGTGAATGAGTCAGCACCAAAAGGCTTTTGAGACTGATGGCTGAAGATATACTACCTCTGTTAGCCAGCTCGCAGGAAAGAACGAGGCTGCTTCTTTCATGGTCTATAGGTTGAAGCTAGAAAAGAGAAACAAGAGAAACAAAGAGTTCATTCCAAGGCCTTGGACGCTTGTGGAACGTCTCATCTAGCCATGACGCAGTGATGCTAAGCTGCCGCTTAAGCTTTGCTGAAAGAATATATGGCCAACAGTCACTTGAGCCCAATGTAAAGCAATCTGCTTTTCCTGGAGAAGAGATGACAGATTCTGTTAATGTAGATTCTTCCCCTGTCCTGCAACATAAAAATACACTAGCCAGATTGCCTTTCTCTTTGGCTGTTCACTTTCTTGCATCTTTACGGTCATGTAGACAGAGAGTCAAGCTGCGCAAGATACTTGGTGGTGACAAATGTCTCTCTTAGCATGCGATTTTTCACGTCTACGCCTCCTGCATTTAGCATGCTTTGTTTTGTGATTAGTCATGGGCTTAATTTTCAAGGCTGATTGGTGGGGCCATTATCACTGAGAAAAACAATTTGTGGGCAAGACACTCAGTTGATTGCAGAGAGTAGGGGTTCACTTTAACATCCACAGTAGTTTGACCCATGTTCAAGTGTGAGCAAACAAGGCATAGATGAAAATTCAGTGCACACTGTACTGATGATACTATCTTACTCTCAGATACGTGTGACTAGGACTGCAACCAGTTAAAATAATTCTATTGTCCTAGCAAGGTGGAAGCTGCTTACCATGACATAACTTATTGAAACTCAGAAGCTAAGCCAGGAGAAAACATGCCACTAAGGAAAACACCAAAGGAACAGCCTGGCTAGCCACTATCGCATCATCTGCAGCAACATTTTTGATCTTTGCTAATCACCGAGTCACAAAGCTCTCTGTACAAGCCCATGAGACGCAAGAACCATCTGGTTTAAACCTTTGTAGGAGCAACAGGCAAGCTACTACCCACCTCATTCTAATGGGAAGGGAGTAATGGCAAGAAAACACCTCCAAGATAGCAGCCAAGCCTGCGAAAGCAAACTAAAGCAGAATGTACAGTATTAGAAAGAGAAATTCAGCCGTGCTAAAAATAGTAGTGGTGAGTCTCCAGAATCTGCATCTTTCTAAATCATGCAACCAACAACATTCACTGTGCATTCATCTTAATGCTGGTCCTGCACTCAGCAAACACTCCTGTTAATACTGCTGCTGCTGCTGCTGCTGCTGCTGCTGCTGCTGCTGCTGATGATGATGATGATGATGATGATGATGATGATGATGATGATGATGATGATGATGATGATGATGATGAAATACCCAACTTGGCAGTGTGGGTACTTTTTGCAAAACTGCAAAGCCTGCTTGACGATTTGGCTTCAGATCCTCACCTTCATTGGCATCCAGTTTCAGCAACGCATGCCAGGTTAACATGCTCCGTCAAATGAGTTGCCTTTTCGTTTGTGGTTCATTGTCTAAGAGATGTTTTTAAATGGGCTGGTTTGTTTGGTTTTTTTTTTTTTTTTTTTTTGCTTTTCTATCTGCTCTTTTAATAATGCTTTTATATTATATTTTTAATATAAAATTTGTTTAATTATATTTATTTTTAAACAAATATACCGTATTGTTTTTAGCTCTTTAAATTGTGTTACTAGTTATGTAAGTCACCTTGGGTCCCTTTTGTAAGAGAAAGGCAGAGTAAAAATATATTTTAAATATATAAATAATTCTTGAATAGCAGAACCCACCACCAAATAAGATAAACACTAAGAAAAAGAAGAAGATAAATAATTCTTGAATCCCAAGCAGTGCCATTTTGGCAACCTGGTCCTCAGTTGCCGCAAACAAACATCTCAAGCCGGTTCTAGTTTTCTTTCTAGTGTTGCTACTAGAAAGTTGCTCATTTCTTTGTGAGAAAAAATGCATCCACATACATTCCCAGGAATGCACTTTGATGACTGGGGAAAAATATCCAAAATCTATACCATGGTGATGCTTTTACAAGCAACAGCCAATAAAAATGTTACAAAAGCAGGAAGAAAAACTTTGGTTCCACAAAAATTACATTGCTCAGAGACAACCAATCTAAGTGTAGGCTTTGAAGCAGATTCTGACCATCAACAGAGTAACCATTCATGTTATCTCTTGATTTGGAGGCTAGTGGAAACATTTTATTTATTTTCCAAACAGAGAAACCATAAGTAACAATTTCAATATGCTCCCTTTGGTAGCGTTTTTTCGGGGTAAGCGGATTATTTTTATTATAACATTTTATAAACTATACTGTTTAAGCAAAGGCCTTTTCCTTTGGGCAGGCTTTGACTGGCTGCCTAAGGGGATTTTTTTAGAAGAGATTGTTTTGTTCTGTTGTTTTACTTGTGTTTTTAAGTATCACTCTTACAAGTTTTAATGTACCTGCTTAACCTTTTAACAGTGCAATGATGTATCATTTAGCTTTTAACTTTGTTTCTTTTAATACTGTAAGCTGCCTGGGATCCTTCAAGAGAAGGGGGGGCAGCGTTTTAAATAAATATGTATCCCATGGCTTTACTCCTTCATACTATAACCTTCTTGGAAACAAAGTAGCTAAAAAACAAGGTTTTTCAAAGCAAGTAGACTTGACAGCTAGGAAGGAGATTGTAATCCAATGCCTGCAGACTGCCAAGGGTTGCCCATGGGGCTACCAACATTTCAACCTGTCTCTCCCCCCCCCCCAAGCCTTGTGGCCCAGGAGTTGTGAAAGCAGCTTTTAATTTTAAACATTTTTCTGTTCTTTTAAAGCTTATTGGTCACCTTTGGTCCTTTTTAAAGACAAAAGACATGGTAGAATTATTTTAAATCAACTAAAAAAGTAATTGTCCCCCCCCGAAAGCTACCAAAATGGGACAAATATAGTCTGCTCTGCCACAAGACAGAAGATAAAATTCTGTGGGCATTTCCACACGACTAACTATATTTTAACCTGTATTTTGTCGACCCCAGCGACTCAAAAGCTATGAAAGCAGTTTCTAATTTCAAATATTTTTTTTCCTGTTCTTTTAAGGCTTTTTGGCCACTTCAGGTCCTTTTAAAGGATAAAGGCTAGATAAAAACACATTAAATAAAATTAATGAAAAGTCAGCCGCCCTGAAAACTACAGTACTGTATAGGGCTGTAGGCCAAATAAGACACCCTTTTTACAAAAGGACCAACTTGAAAAGAAATCTTGCTGGAATAGCAACATTTTAATCTGTATTTTGCCAAGCCAGAGGCCCAGAAGCTATAAAGGGTTTTTTTTTTCATTTTAGACATTTCCCCCCTGTTCTTTTAAGGCTAATGTTGTTGGCCACTATGGATCCTTTTTAAGAAGAAAGGTGGGCTAGATACATTTCAATTAAAGAAGATAAAAACTGGCCATTGTGAGGTACCAATGCAAGGCAAATAAGATGCCTTCCTTCACCAGAATATACAATATATACCTGGGGGGGGGGACCACACTGTGCTAGCTGCATTTTAGTTTCTATTCTGCAAAGCCTTGAGACCCATAAATTATGAAAGCAGCTTTTCAGATTTAATTTTGTTGGAATTGTTGTTCTTTCTGAGGTTCCTTTTACTGGTCGCCTTAGGTCCTTTTTAAGGAGAAAGGCTGGAAAAATATATCTTAAACCAAATAAATGAACCTTAAGGCAAAAATCAGGTATTAATTTCCAACACTTTTTAAAAACAAATCTGTGCTTTTAAGGTTAATTTTACTGACCACACTGGGTCATTTTAAGAGAGAAAAGCAGAGTAAAAGTATTTTTAAATAAAATTAATACAAATGGATGAGTGTGAGAGGTATAAATAGGGGCAAAATAAGATATCCCTTCTCACAGGACCAACTCTTTAAAAATGTAGCCTGTATTTTGTCAAGACTTGAGGCCCAAATGTTATGCACCTTTTAATTTAAAACATGTCCAGTCTTTTTTATTCTGTTGTTTTAGTTTTATTGGCCACCTTGGGTCCTTTTCGGAGGAGAAAGGTGGAAAAATATAAATAAAAATTAGCCACCCAGAGAGGTATAAATAGGTGCCAAATAAGGTGTCCCTTCTCATGGGCCCAGTTCTGTATAATATTAGCCTGTGTTGTCTCAAGCCTCCAGGACCCAAAACTATGAAAGCTGCTTTTAATTGTTTTAAAAAATGCTATTTTTTCAATATTATTAGCCACCTTGAGTCCTTTTTAAAGGAGAAAGGCAGGGTAGAAATGTTTTGAACAGAATAAAAATTGGCCACCCTGAGAGTTATTAAGAAGGGCCAGAATAGGATATTCCTTCTCACAGAAATATACATATAAAAGTCTGTGAGATTCCTGGCCCCATTTGCAGGCAGTTGAATCCTTATGAGGGAAAAGAGTGCATTAAAAGGGCGGGAAAGGCACACTCTTCCCATGCTCAGAGGCACCCTTGCTCCCAGAGCAAAGCCAACCACTCCCTTTTCCAGAGGAAAATCTATCTATCCCTCCTAATATGTGGTGAGGGGCAGGTGGGGATTAAAATATCAGAAAAAGGGGGTTCAGAACTTTCTAGAACAATCGAGAAAAGGGAGAGAAAAAATAAGAGCCCCTAAGGCAGCTCCTGAAGGGATTCTGCAGCCACCCAATCAGCGGCGCGGACACGAAAAGTGACCCCCCAAAGGCGCCGACGGAGAGGGAACGAGGCAGCCAATCAGCACTCCGCTCTCATTGCCTCTCCCAATAAGAAGGGCCAGTGGGGTGCGCTCCCCTATTCTTCTCCCGCCCCCCTTTTTACCTGCCACTCTCCCGCTCCCCTTCTGTCGGCTCCTGGCCGCCATCTTGTTGGGACCGAACCATTCCCTGAAGGAGGGGAGAAGAGAGTACCAGGAACGATGTTCCCCGCTTCTCATACAAACCCTTCTCCTCAATACATAGACCTTGGGCTTGGATTTTTTAACCTTAACTCTTTTTGTTGTTCTTCTCTTTGTCTGTCCCCGCCTGGGCCTTTTCTAGTATTTCTCGTTCTGTTTTATAACCCCCAGAAGCTTCACAGATGGTACAACCCGCGCTAGCGCGGCGGCAGCGTTGGAGCTTCGGTGTTGCTCTGGAAACCAATAAAGGGGCGTGGCCTCGGCAGGGCGAGGAAGCCCGCGCGCGGGAAAAAAAAAGAAGGGGGCGCGTCTCAGAGCGGGTTGCCAAGGCTTCCCATTCGCGCGGCTCCTGTGCAATTGGAAGGGGGTAAAATACTCTCTAAATAATCATTTTTCCTTCTCGAAGTGGAATGCGATGCAATCTCTCCACCGTTGTTACTTTATCAGTCACAATTAAAACAAGAGAAAATTCACATGGTACTGGAATGCCGAGCAAGCTTTATTGAGCATCCTAAAGAGCAGAGACATCACTTTGCCAACTAAGGTCAGGATGGTTAAAGCTATGGTTTTTCCAGTAATGATGTATGGAAGTGAGAGCTGGGCTATAAAGAAGGCTGATCGCCACAGAATCGATGCTTTTGAGCTGTGGCGCTGGAGGAGAGTCTTGAGAGTCCCCTGGACTGCAAGGAGATCAAACCTATTCATCCTGAAAGAAATCAACCCCGAATGTTCACTGGAAGGACCAATTTTGAAGCCGAGGCTCCAGGACTTTGGCCACCTCATGAGGAGAGAGAGGAGTCCTTGGAAAAGTCCCTGATGTTGGGAAAGATTGAAGGCAAAAGGAAAAGGGGAGGGTAGAAAATGAGAGGGTTGGACGGCGTCATTGATGCAACCAATATGAATTTGACAAAACTCTGGGAGGCAGTGGAGGATAGGAAGGCCTGGCGAGCTCTGGTCCATGGGGTCACGAAGAGTCGGACACGACTGAACGACTGAACAACAACAACAATTTTTTTTTAATTGTGCCTCCAAACCGATATCTCACTGAGGAGGATTAAGGGCCACTTAATGTGACTGGTGCTTCCCTCCCTCAAACCTCAATGCAATCTTGTTAGATACACAAGGCCAAAAAGATAATGAGTGCTCCAGTGCCACCCATTGAGTACCATGGGCTGCGGATGTCCTGAACCCAGAGCGCCAAGATGCAACATTAGCCACTACACTGTATTGCCTCCAGGTACATCCTTCAGTTCCTGGAAAGCCGGCATCAGGGAATGGTTAGAGTCCTGAACTGGGAATATCCAAATTCCTCACGGAATACTCAGAGATTAGTTCCCATTGAGCCATGCAACTTCCTTTGGAGATACCAGAAGAGTCATCCTGGTTTATGTGATTACAAAGATACAAGGAGAGCCATATAAGCTGCCTTGCATTAGTAACAGCAAAGATATGATATTAACAGAGCTGATCTAACTCCAGCCCACTGTTCTTGTGGCTAAGAAGAGTGAAACCTTCATCTGAAATATGCTATTGTCCTATATTAGGACAATATGAGGATCAATATAAAGAGATTCGGGAGCAAACTTGCAAAAGCCAACATACAGAGATGAGGAAGGATTTGTTCTCAGTCATTCCAGGATGCAGGCCACATAATAAAGGGCTTAAGTTAAGGGAACCCAGATTCAGGCTGATTAGCTAAAAAAACTTTTTAACCATTAAAGCAGTAAGGCTTTGGAATCAATTACCTCAGAAGGTGGTGAATGTTGTAACACTAGAAGCATTTAAGAGAAAATTAAAGAAGCATTTGTCACCTTTGATTTGGATTCCTTCACTGAGCAGGGAGTTGGACTCAATGATCTTGTAGGTCCCTTCCAACTCTATGGGTCTATGATTCTCATTCTGTAAAACCTTAGGCTTAACCCTAAAATGTTGTACATGTAGCTGTACCTCCAAAAGGAAGGAAATTCAAACCTGATATCACTCTTGTCTTCTCTCAAAACATGAACACAATTACACATTTTGAGTGCCTTAGTGTCTGCCACAAAATAAGAGGTGAATTCTACTCTTTCAACTGGAGCAATAAACTAATGCTGAACAATTGGTTTTGCCAGAATAGGATAGGCATAGTATCTGATAGCAATGGGAATCTTGGATTGAACTTGGAGACCCACTGGATCATCACTCTCTCTGAGTCTGATGCACCCCACACAATTGTTGCACAGAGCTAAAACTGGGGGAGAGACAGAGAGAGAGAGAAGGGGGATGAAATTCTCCACAGGAACTTTTTCTGGAGGTGGGGGCTTGGAGGTACATAGTTTGCACTGCTTCAACATTATGTCTTTGCGCATTGAAACAATCATATATTGCATGATAAACTGAGTGGGACAATAAGTACAATGTTTCCACCAAATATATCTCTGTCTGTACAGTATATGTTATTTGCACAAATTGGTGGAAAGATGGGATAGAAATATACCTAGCCATTTTCAGTGAGATAGCCATGTTAGTCTGTTCCACCCTAAGTAACAGAACTAAAAGTGCATAGACTCAAAAGACTACCAGGCATATATCAGTGTGATATTTTGTAGATTACAACCCAGACAAAAAAGGTGCATAATAACCAGGCCAAAGGTTTATATATACAGAAAAGGTTGTGACTGAGGGGTGATTACCAGATTTTGTCAATGTTCTGACTGCAGCAATTTGTTTGGGGGAGACACAGAATGATAATTACATTTTTTTCCTTTTGTAATGACAATGGGATTGTTAAGGCCAGTAATGATCAGTCAAGGCCTGGTTGCATAGGCCTCCTATTACCAGAAATTAAACCTGCAACAGTTAACCTAACAGTAGCAGTTGGTTTGTTCATTTCATTCCACCCACTCCTGGGTGCTGTGGAGGTTTGCCTTATTCGGAATCAGCTTTCCCCCCCCCACCCCCCCACACACATACATACACACCTTTGCCAGTGCTGCTTCCTAAGAGAGGAAGCCAGGTATATGACTGGCTCCCTGCATCCCGAGACAGGGAGCGACGCCTGGGAGGGGGCGAAGGATGCTCCGGGCGGAGGGATGCAGGGGATGCAGGCAGGCACACCTGGGTACCAAAGAGGCGGGGCTTGCCTGCCAGGCGGCCTCCTTTTGGTCCCGGCGTCTGCCAGTCCCGGGGAGGCGCTCCCCGTTCTATCCAATCCGAGGTCGCAGACGAGCTTCGCCTATCTGCATGCCGCCGACGGACGTGGCCCGGGAGCCAATGAGGAGGCGCGGGGGCGGGGTCCGGCCTCCACGAGGGCGAAGATGGTGTGACTGCGGTCTCGCTGTTGCTGCGGCGGCGGTCCCGGTTGCAGGTGCGGGGGAGCGCCGAGGGGCGGGGCCGGTCGGTGGGGTGAGGGGGGGGTAATGCTGGGGGGAGGTCATGCTGTGGGTCCTGGGGGATTTTTTTGGGGTGGGGAGGGGGGCTTAAAAGGTTGGGCTCGGGGGCTTTGGCTGCTTGCAAAAATGAGATATACATATTTGCAAGGCTGCTCTCGGTGGAAGGACGTCTCCCTTCGCCCTTGGCAGGAAGAGGAGGGTGCCTGGGAATTTTTGGAGAGGGCAACAGAGGAAGCAGCTGCTTCTGCTGCATGCACGCCAGAGCTGTCGCGCTGGCCACCAAAGAAAACCTAGCCTTGGTTATCCAAAAAGCATGCACAAATATATTTATTGCTCCCCAAAAGACACACACACCCCAATGTGCACCCTGGTGATTTCAAAAGCTTGCATTCAAAAAGGGAGAGGGGGGGTGCCTTTTTGGTGGTTGGCAACCAAAGGGATCCCCCCCCCCCCATGGAAAACTAATCTGCCTTTGATTGGTGGGGAAGGGGTTCAGTCCTTGTGCGTTGAGCCTGGCATCTGTGTTTTGTGTTGTTCTGCTACTCCTGGGGTCTTGTCACTCCTTCCTTCCCCCTCCTCTTTTAAAAAAAAAAAAACCTGCACTGGCAGACACTGCAGTGGTACTTAAAGGCAGAGTCTGCTGGGTATCTCAAACACAGGAAAGATTCAGAGCGTGCAAAGTCAGCTGCCTGCCAGGGTTTCTGCAATTTGGAATTTTATAAATCAGAGCTGGGTGGCTTTCTTCCTTTTATTGTATTTTATTTATTGAACACCCAGATTCCATGCAGTTTCCTCTCCTCCCGCATAGCCTCTGTGCTTAGTGAGAGGGACTCGCCCTCAGAAGGACTACGATGATGGTGGCAAAGTGGTCACTTTATGCCGGCTCTTTTTGCAGGAGGGCCAGATTCTGCTGGGTTGCCTTCCTTGGAGAGGCAGGCCTTTAACCTGAGTGCTTTGAGGTTCCCTGTGAGGTGGCTGCGTCCACTGCTGTAGGTGGGACCTTAGAGGTTTTGCATTGTCTTTGTTCCCACAACTTAGTTGCTGATGGACTGGATGGGATTGATTCTCGATCCGTTCGATTCAGCAGAGCAGTTCTTGTGGGGTAGGAGACCGGAATTGTTGTGTTGTGGTGGTTTGGGGAGGGGGCAGGGAGGTGTTTCCTGCAGCTGCATTTCTTTTTAGAAATCAGTAAAACGAAAGAACCTGCATATGAGACAATTTGGGAGGAAGCATTTCATAACTGATCAAGAAGAGAGAAGGGTGTGCTCCCTCCCCACGAAGAATTTGTGGTTGTTACTTTTGTTGTACATTGTGCTCAGATTTCTTAGCACGTTGCTGTGTGGGTCCCTTGCAGTAAGATCCAAAACAGGGTGGGCAAACCTATGGCACGGGTGCCAAAGGTGGCCCTCAGAGCCCTTTCTGTGGGCACCCAACATCACCCATTCACTGCCACCTGTATTAGGGTTAAATGGCTGTCTTGACCCTTTGTGAAAAATTAGTGGGTCTTGAATCACAGGTTGGGCACTTGGTCTCTAAAAGGTTAACCATCACTGAAACGTGTTTTGTAGCACTTCGAAGGCTGTGAGTGGCAGAATTCGGCATACACTGTCAAGGGCTGAGGCCTGTTCGTCAGACCCGACTTGGGAGTGCCAGTCATTCATAATCTGACACTCAAAAGTAGTGCTTCTGATTGGTGCCATGGCCAAAATTTAGAGGAAAATTGCAGCCCGTATAGGCGCAAACCCCACATTGGTTTGCTGGCTCAAACCATTAAGAACTCTGCAGTTCACAGTTGATAGCCCAAAGATGCATAGATAGATAGATAGATAGATAGATAGATAGATAGATAGATAGATAGATAGATAGATAGATAGATAGATAGATAAAAACTGGAAAAGGCTGAGAGGAGAGTGAAGCCCCATTTATGAGCGCTTACCCAAAGAAATCCAGGGCACAGTCAACGATGCAGGTTTGCTTGTTGCTTTAGTCAAACAGTTGGTATTTCTGCTGCATTGACATTTCCCGTTCCTTCTTGGTCAGTTATGTAACAGGAAATATTGCCAGAAAGATGCTGCTGAACCAAACTAGCTGGATAGGTCAGTGGTTTAGGGCAGTGTTTTTCAACCTTTTTTGGGCAAAGGCACACTTGTTTCATGAAAAAAATCACGAGGCACACCACCATTAGAAAATGTTAAAAAATTAACTCTGTGCCTATATTGACTATATATAAAGTAATTCTTTGAATAGTCAAATAAACACAAAGAAAGTATTTTATAATTACTTTATTATGAAATTTAAACAGAAATATGAAAAATTATAAAATACTTTATTCAGTTATGTTTGGCTGAACACAAAGCTGAAATTCTTGCTTTTCCAACGAAAGATACTGCTGAACCAAACTAGCTGGATAGGTCAGTGGTTTAGGGGGCCAAAAACTTGGAGTTCAGTTCCCCACTGCGACAACTCCTTTGAGTAGAGCTAAGCATTTGTAGGTTTGGGCAATTTATTTATTTATTTTATTTTATTTTATTTTAGAGTATTTTTACCCCACCTTTCTCCTTGGGAAAAGGACCCAAGGTGGCTTCCAGTAATGAGGGATAATATACAGTTCAGTACAATTAAGACATGTTCAAGTATTTAACAGGGAATTTAGAGACATCTTAGCATTCAAAGACAACATTACATTAAAGCTATAAGAGAACGTGAGCAGTTAAAAAGAGAGTAAAATTCCATGAACAAGTTATGAGTGATGGAAACTAACATTGAAAACATAGTGTCAATGCAATCACACAAGGTTATGAGTAGTTATAAACACAAAGTCTATGTGAATGTATAGATTCATATAAAAGACACCTGGTAGTCCATCATTCAGGAGAAGATTGCCTGAAGAGGAAGGTCTTTGCCTGTTTCCGGAAAGACATCAGAGACGGAGCAGTCCTGGCCTCTAGTGGGAGGGAGTTCCAGAGTCTGGGCATCACAGCCAAGAAGGCCCTTTCACGTGTTCCCACGAGACGTACCTGTGAGGCTGGTGGGATGGAGAGAAGGGCCTCTCCTGATGACCTTAATACCCGAGCCAGTTCATACTGTGAGATTCTATCTTTGAGGTAGCTAGGACCCAGGTTGTGGAGTGCTTTGTAGGTTAAGGTCAGCACCTTGAATTGTGCCCGACAGCTGACTGGCAGCCAGTGGAGCTGTTTTAATAGGAGTGTAAGGTGATCTCTGTACCCTGCCCCCGTCAGCAGTCTGGCTGCTGCATTTTGGACCCGTTGAAGTTTCCTGAGACTTTTCATCAGTAGCCCCACGTAGAGCACATTACAGTAGTCTAGCCGGGATGTCGCTAGGGCATGCAACACAGTGTGGTACCAGGGTACCCCAGAAGAAGGGAAGGGTAACCTCTCTTGAAGTGTTTTCTACCTGGAAAACCCTAAAAGGGTTCAGAATTGACTTGATGGTACTATTATTGTTGTTTGTTGTTATACTGGATCTACCAATATATATATTTTTTGCACTGTTAGCACGAATCCTAAGGGATTTCAGTTTGATTTTATTCCATTGTTTCCATTTTGAATTCAGCTACTGATCTTGACAGCTCAAGGGCCAAGGTGTTAACATGGTGGGAGAAGTCATAGTGTTATCTCAAAACATTGGGTAACCCTTTCTGAAGGGTTCCTCTTCATCAGAAGACCAGAAAAGGACGAGTCAGCTGTGTTCTGACACAACTTCTAGAATGAAATGACAGGAATCAGCTGGGGAATTCTCTTAAAGCAGAGAAGACTCCGAACAAACCGAAAACCAGACGTTTAACTATAGACTTCAAACAAAGAGTCCTAAGATCTCGTACCAAATTCTAGGTGCAATTGATTGAAATTTACACTACCGCGGACCCTCCTATAACAAACAGTTTTTATAACATGAAATCTGTACAACATAAAAAATTCCAGAGATAGGGGAAATTTGCTTAACAGAATCGCCTGTGGGGCGAATCTGTACAACATAAAAATGGTCGTGATTAGGAATTACCCCGTTTTCAATGCATTCCTATGGGAAAGTTGTATAAAGGAAAAGTTGCTTAACAGAATTTCATTTTGAATGAATTAATTCCTTTCTGCAAAGTACCAGTGTACCAGGATCGCCCTAGGAAACCTCATTGTACATGACACTTTTCAAGATGATATGAACACAGCAGGTCCCAGCCTGATGCTGCTTACTGCCAAAATGTCAAGAGGAGTCTTCTCCTGCCACATACAGTATTATTTATCGACTTGAGATGTTCCAGCATTGCCATTGTCTGCTCAAGACTGTTTTAACAGAGTCAAGGATGTAAAGCAGGCCTGGTCAACAGGTAGACCGTGGGCTACTGGTAGCCCGTGAAGGGTTCAAAAGTAGCCCGCCGGCCATCAATAAAAAAAAGTGAGGGAATAAGTTTTCCACCCCTCCCTCCCCCATCCCAAGGACCACCACTGCCCCAGCAAAGTTCTGGGTCTGCCAGCCCACTGGTCTCAGCCGAGCGGGCAGTTCAAGGGCCATGGCACATTGAAATCTGTTCCATCCAGAACAGATTAATTGGTTTTCAATGCATTCCTATGGGAAACCGCTGCTCTACTTACAGAAGTTTTTACTTATGAGCATGTGCTCGGAACAGATAAAATTTGTAAGTAGAGGTTTTAATGTAGTAGCTCTCAGGCATTTTGGGCCAGAAAAAGTAGACCTTGGCCTGTTCAAAGTTGAACAGCCCTGATGTAAAGAATTACAAAATAGCCATTATTGTTAAACAAACACGCTTGTTATGGTGGTGACCAAAAACTTAGTTGCAAATTTGGAAATGAATCCCTTGCAAATGTACACAAGCTGCTCAGTTACAATCAGTATCTACTAGAAGTTGCAACTGTTTTAAGGCCCTTTTTGAAGGCTGCCCGCAAAGGAACGCTCATGGCTACACACCTTGAGGTAGTATCTTCCACAGTGGCTCGTGCCACGTAGGAGAAGGGTCTCCCTCTTGACCCTGCCAGCCTATTTATTCATTTTTATTTTTATGTACCACCTTCCCTACCCCCAAAAAAATCATTTTAAAAAGGCCTGCCTTTTTTAAAAAAATGCATATAATCCAACAGAACTAGAGCTCTGAAATACACCCTTAAATTTAGCATGTTTTACTAGCTGGTATTGCCTACACACTTTATGTTAGACCAATTTGTAAGGCAGGTTGGAAGCCTGTAAGTTCCTGTTGGTGGAGGTGGTTTTTCAGCTAAGCTGGTCCCAAGCCATCGAAGGTGTATGTGTGTGTCCTAGAGAGGTGGTGCCGTGTTTTTGTTGGTTTTTTAAAGACCCATGAAGGACACTTCTGCTGATAAGCTGAAGAGAACCTCAATATTCAGAAGTAATGTACCTGAAGACACACATAAAAAGAGGTGCTTTTTTGCTCTTGTCTTGTTCATCACTATTCCATATCCTTCTGCCTCTAGATGAATCGTATAAATACAGTGAACCCTTGTATAACAAACAGTTTGTATAACATAAAATCTGTACAACATCACAAATTCCGGAGATAGGGGAAATTTGTTTAACAGAATCACCTATGGGGCAAATCTGTACAACATAAAAATGGGATTACTCTGTTTTCAATGCATTCCTATGGGAAATTTGTATAAAGAAAAAATTGCTTAACATAATTTCATTTGGAACGAATTAATTCCTTTACACAAGGTACCACTGTATAACTGTCTTAATAGTGATTTTTGGAAACATAGTGGTTGGGCATCTCTCCTGATTCCCAGTTATTGTCCTTTATAGTCTTATCATGGGGTCCTTTCTCTCATCTGTTAACAATATAAAGAGGAATGGTGGATCCTGCATCTAGGCAGAAAAAATAAATTGCACAGGTATAGGATGGGAGATAACTAGCTGGAGAAGAGTACCTGTGAAAGGGATCCGAGAGTCTTGATGGACCACAGATTGAACATGAGTGGCGACCCAGAAAGCCAATGTGATTCTTGGTTGCATCAACAGAAGCATGGTGTCTAGATCAAGGGAAGTGATAGTACCACTCTATTCTGCTCTGGTCAGACCCCACCTGGAGTCCTGTGTCCAGTTCTGGGCGCCTCATTTTAAAAAAGATGTTGACAACCTTGAGCAGGTCCAGAGAGGGCGACCAGGATGGTTGAGGGTCTGGAGGAAAAGTCTTATGAGGAACGGCTTAGGGAACTGGGAATGTTTTGTCTTCCAAAAAGAAGGCTGAGAGAGGATGTGGTAGCTATGTTTAAATATTTGAAAGGATGTCATATTGAAGAGGGGACAGGTTTGTTTTCCATGGCTTCAGAGACTAGAATTTGGGGCAATGGTTTCAGACTAAAGGAAAAGAGATTCCATTTGAACATTAGGAAGAACTTTTTGATGGTTAGAGCTGTTCGGCAGTGGAATATGCTGCCCCAAAGGAGGGTGGTGGAGTCTCCTTCTTTGGAGGTGTTTAAGCAGAGGCTGGATGGCCATCTGTCGGAAATACTGTGATGCGGTTTCCTGCATGGCAGGGGGTTGGACTAGATGGCCCTTGAGGTCTTTTCCAACTCTAGGACTCTATGATTCTATGAATAAAGCTCATTCCGAGCTTGATGGGCCATGTTGGCAAGGGCATTCTGGGAGATGTGGTCCAAAAAGGACGACTCTTCCATGCTGGGAAATACCGTAACTGTGCATAGGTATCCTGTTCTGCTTCATATTATTTCATTGCCTAAGAGCGGAGAACTTTCAGCATTGCTTGCAGGTGGATTATAACACTGGATCGTGTTTCCCAAATATTACCAGCTGCATTTTTCTTCTGGACATCAGCCGTGTCTTCATGAGTTAAGCTTCATCAGTTAAGTCCAGTCCAGTTTAAAGATCAGCTTCCTTAAAACCTGTATAAATTATTGTGTCTCTGCTAGTCATCTGTGGTGATCGGTGCTTGGCTGCAGGTGATCACATACAAAAGCCTTTTTTAAAAAAAAAAAACCCTCCCCCTCCCTTTTTCTGCCAAAGAAAGACTAATGACTTTTTGTGTGTGTTAAAATCTGTAGGCACTGTTTTATTTATTGTTTGTCTGTTGGTTTTATAGGCTGCCTTTATTTCAATATGGGGGACAAGGTGGCTCTCAATTTTAAAAGAGCTCAATTAAAAAGAATAATAAGTTAAGTGATAAAAAAAGCAATTAAACTGTACACTAAATAGAACACGATTAAATAGCTGAACATGAGTTAACATTAAATGTGATCTTCAGTTTTAAAAAGGCATTCAAGGACTCAATCATCCCCCTCAGACTAAAGATTGTTGTTTTAGTTTCTTCATAAGGAGGTTTTTGGGCTGTTTGGCCACCTTTTCCAGTTCCACTATGTCTTTCTTGAGATGTTTTTTACTTCCTGACGTTTTAAAAAAGCAATTAAACTGTAGAACTTAAATAGCTGACTGAGTAAACATTAAATGTGATCTTCAGTTTTAAAAAGGCATTCAAGGACTCAATCAGGAGCTCAGGGAACCTGAGGAGTTACTGGCATCTCTGGAGCTCAGGAACTGCGCTCCTTGCCCTCTGAAGATGCCAACCACAGAGTCCGGTGAAACATCAGGAAGAATAACTTCCGGAACACGGCCAAACAGCCCGAAAAACTCGCAAAAAAATCTATCTAAAAATTAAAAAAAATTAGTTTGCAAATAAAAAAATATTTGTAAGTCGAGCAGACCATATCTAAAATTTGTAAGGCAGCAGTTAAAATGCCAACAGTTTTCTGCTCTTAAGTCGAATTGCTCTTAAGTCGAGCTGCACGTAAGTCGGGGTACCACTGTATCAGATCCCGGCCGTGAAAGCCTTCGAGAATAGATCAGTCAGGATTGTTTGAACAGTTTAATTCTAATTGTTTGCAAAGCTGCTCTGTCTGGTGTGTTAGTGGTGGTGGTGGTGGTGGTGGTGGTGGAAATCTGCAAAGAGATGGCTTCTTCTTTCCCCCTTCCCCCTCCATCCTAGAAGAAGCTGTGGCTTTCTTTGCCCGTTACCTCTTTTGCAAAAACAACATTTTTTTTAAAAAGAGATTCTTACTCAACTTCCTGTCTTGCGTACCCGGCCGTTCACTTCCTCCTTACCTCTGGCTTGAACAATATACAGCCTTACCAGCCCTTGGCAGGCAGCAGCTGGTTTTGCATTTTCTGGTTGGCGTCACCCACGTCCGTTGGATGCTGTGGCTGTCACATCAGTGCTGGGGCTTGGGCCGCTGCTTGAATAATTTAAAATCTGTGCCGTGCCTTTCATGAATGCGTTGGCTAGGTTAAAACGATGTTTCGTCCGCTAAGCTTCAGGCTGCCACCACGTACTGGACGTGCGCCCTTAAAAAAAGAGGCACGCCATCCTGTTCCAGCGGTCAGGGTTTGCTTTTAGGCTGCGGAAAACATGAGTCATCTTGAAGGAGCCCGCCTTCTGCCTTCCTGCCTGGGAGGACGACCCGCAGAGGTCTCTTGACTGGGCACCTGAAAGGCCAGGTCGGTCCCTCCGGCAGAGAGGCAGCATTGAGCCTCCTAAGAGAGCAGGCGATTGCACCGCAGCAGGGTGATTCAGAGCCATCACTCGCAGGAGAAGCAAAGGAGTCTCCCTGCCCCAGTGGAGGGGGTAAAGCAGGAGGGCCAAACGTCGAACTGTGACTCATGCAGAGATGCATCGGTCACCTTCCGGATAAGCAAGCATTGGAAAGTTGCACAAGTGTCTAATCATTTCATTGCCCCCTCCGTTCTTCTCAGCTGAGGGTGTCCTGTGTGCTCTGTCGTTACAGTCGTGACCGACCCTTCGTGACCCCATGTCCATGGAGTTTTCTTGGCAGGAATACTGGAGCGGTTTTGCCAGTTCCTACTCCAGGCGCCTACAGCACCTTTGGTCTTCCTTGGTGGTCTCCCATCCAAGTACTAACCAGGGCAGACCCTGCTTAGCTTCCGAAATCAGGCGAGATCGGATGTGCTCAGGGCATCTAGGCTAGCTGACGGTGTCCTAGGGCACAATATTAAAAAAAAAATATAGAATGGCAAATAAGTGAGGCTCTTGTCTGCTACTGCACTTTGACACAGCGTGGATGGACACATAACCATCTCGATCGTCTCTCAACAACAACACAGTGTTACGTGAGAACCAGCCTCCAATGTTCTCCATTCCATAAGTTTTGTGCCTTCCTGCCTTTCCCTTCCGAAAGAAGCCCGGTTGTCTGACCTGGAATGATCAGCTGTAACAATCTGGTTGTTTCATTTCTCAAGCTGTCGCTGAAGCCTCCCATCTCATTGCAATTTGGTTTGGGGATTTCTCTTCGCTTGATTTTAAAAAATGTTGTTTTGTTGTCCCCTGGGAGCCAAGAAATTCCTTGCATTCTGGGATGGAAATACTGCTCCACCGACACCGTGAATATCTGCCCCTGTCACACAGCCCCCTCCAAGCTGTTAACAACCCTTAACAGTTGCTAGTAGAAACACCCCCATACTGAAAATACGGTAGGAACCCCATATCCGCGGTTTTACTTATCAGCAGTCTGAAAATATTATCTGGCACCTCTAGTTGCCACTTCCGGTAATGCATGTTGAAATGTTTTTTCCGGGGTTCCCCCAACCTTTTACTCTATATTTAGCACTCAATATTATCCACAGATTTCAGTATCTGAGAGGGGGTGTGAAACCATTCCCCTGCAGATACGGGGGATCGTGCTGTATTCGTCAACTGCATCTGTTTTCTCCCCAACTATCTTTATGGGTGCAAATTTTCCTGGCCATCTGCCTGTTCGTCCCCCCCCCCCCCGGTAGCTTTATCTGGGCTGTTGAAACGAGAGAAGAATAAATCATCACATGGTGGGGGGGGAGAGCGTAAAGAATAATGCCCCATACCCATTGAGCCCCCCAAAAAAAAAAAAGCATTGCTCCAGGGGACTGGTCCCTACCATTAGGCATACTGGGGAAGATGTATCCAGAAGTGGATTTGTGAGCAATCTGGCTCTATTTGGGGATATTCCTGTTTGAATAGAAGTCAGCCGGCTTTGACGGTGCACCTTGCTTTCTGAGAGAAAGGAGCAGGCCTGTGGTTCCACCTCACGGTTCAAATATTCTCCTATTTCCTAACAACCTCCCCCCTCCCCCCCCCGTTTTCTGCACAAAGCCATTTGGATGAAACTTTTCTCAAAACTTGAAAGGGAGCAGATAGCAGCACTTCTGGCTTTGTTCGTTTAATATTTTCGCACCGTGGGTAAGAGGCACCACATCCTACAGATCAGGGGCTCCCACTTGTACAGTAATACCTCGGATAACAAATGCCCCTGGTAACGAATTTTTCAGATAACGAATCGCAATTTCCAGGTATAGGGCTTCCTCAGATAACGAATTTTCCCTATGGGCTGTCTCGGATAACGAATCACAATTTCTAGGTATAGGTCGGCTTTCGATAACGAATTTTCTCTATGGGCTGCCTCGGATAACGAATTTTCCCTCTGGGCTGCCTTGGGTAATGAATTTCCAGCATGCATCAGTAAAAAACAGTTATCCTGGGCTGCTTCGCATCTGTACCTTTAAAGTGCCCTTTATTAAGAGTTTTGAGCAAAAATAACCCTGGTGTCTGTGTCATTTTCCTAGGCTCCAGAACGAATTAATTGGTTTCCCATTCATTCCTCTGGGAAACCGTGTTTCGGATAACAATTTTTTTCAGATAATGAATTGCCTCGGAGGACTAATTGAATTTGTTATCTGAGGTACCACTGTATTGTGTTTTGAGGCTTGGTTGCAGAAGAAAGAAAAAAGGATTGGGCCCCTGGCCAACGTTTTCTGCACAGAAAGTCTGGGGTTCCATTGGTTTCGCCACATAAAAGGATGAAGTGGAAGGGGACAAGAAGGGCTTGATGGAGGTTGAACTTAGTAGGGTTTTTTTTAAGACACGTGGGAAATTTCAAGCCGTTTCCCATCCCCAGAGCCCTACACCACCTGTATCTTTCTGAGGCTGGCCCAGGATATGGGCCCGGCACCCCTCCCCCAAATCCTAATTTGACCATCTATCAATCCACATCATTGCACGATCTCTCACATCGCAGCTTCTAAGGTGAAGGCTTTTTTCATCTTGCACCAGGACCCGTCTCTAGTTTTGGCGCACAACCTCTGACATGGGGCTGTGGACTGTTTAGCTTCTTAGTTGATAGGGCTTTTGATAGATAGGAAATGCTTGGTTGATATCTGTTAGCAAGCTGCCTCCGGCGTATGGCAGCCCAATGAACGAGCCCCCTCCAAAATGTCCTGCCTTTAACTGCCTTGTGCTCACCTATTGCAAAGCCAGGCTTGGGGTTTCCTTTAGGGAGTTAGTCCATCTCATATTGGAGTCTTCCTCATTCCCTGCTGCCTTCCACTTTTCCCACTGTTGATGTTCTTTTCACAGAATTCTGCCTTCTCGTGAGGTCCCCCAAAGTAGGACAGCTCAAGTTTCAAACATGTTTGCTTCCAGAGAGAGTTCCTCCTTGATTTGGAACTCAGGTCCCTTTGTTTTTTTTCCTGGCTGCCATGTCCAACAACCCTATTTCCTGCACCCCCTGTCAAATTTCTTAACACTCTGGCTTAAGGAGCAGTTTGCCCTGTTCCATCTCATCCACCTGTCAGGTTTCCAGGATGAAGGCGCAGTTTGAACCCAGGTCTATTCTGTCACCCTTTCCACTATGTTGTCCTGAAACCACAAGGTGCATCCTTTAAAAAAAACACCTCAAGTCAACACCTTTGCTGCCAATCAGAGCAGGCAATATGGAACTCTGTGGCCACTCGGAATGGCCTGAATCCATTCAGAAAACCTGAGTGAAGCCGACCCATTGATTCGGTAGGATTGTTGACTGCTGGAATGTAATATTTTAATATTCTAATATACAGTGGTGCCCTGACTTAAGAGCAGCTCGACTTAAGAGCAATTCAACTTCAGAGCGGAAAACTTTTGGCATTTTAACTGCCGCCTTACAAATTTTAGATATGGTCTGCTCGACTTACAAACATTTTTCCCCATTTTTTTTTCATTTTTAACTTATTTTTTTCAATTTTTAGATAGGTACCCTGACTTAAGAGCAGTTCGACTTAAGAGCATGCATTCGGAACGGATTAAATTCGTAAGTTGAGGTACCACGATAATATATTTAATGAACTATAGTACATTAGAACAAACCAGCATTTGGTTTCACAGGAGCTTTTAAAACTGAAATTAGCAGCAGGAGTTAGACTTTGACTTCTCTGTAGAAAACCAAAATGAACAAACAAACAAAAACCTCATTACAGCGGTACCTTGTATAAAGGAATTAATTTGTTCCAAATGAAATTATGTTAAGCAAATTTTCCTTTATACAAATTTCCCATAGGAATGTCTTGAAAACAGAGTAATCCCTAATTGCAGATACTTTTATGTTGTATGGATTTGCCCCATAGACCATTGTGTTAAGCAAATTTCCCCTATCTCCAGAATTTTTTAATGTTGTGCAGATTTTATGTTATACCAATCGTTTGTTATACGAGGGTCCACTGTATTTGCTATCAAGGGGTTCCACCGCCACCCTTAAATGTCCCGTAAGAGAAATGTCTAAAAATGGAGCATCTGTGACTCAGAGTCGTGAGGGAAATGGGCCTCCCTTTCCCACCATTTTTCTGTCCCTTTCATGGAGGAAATGCCAGCCTTTCTTTTCGATTTTAGACTCAGAGAGAGTCAGGATGAGGGGACTGTGGAGGGAGAAGTGGCCTTGATCCCCCCCGTCGCCGCCCTCTGAAGGAAAGAATTACCTAAGGTTCGGGCATTTGCCAGAGATGAGGCTTTTGGCTTGGGGCAATGGCAGCTGGCACCACCACCACCAGGGAGGACTTGAGTCACTTAGGGCGTTTATACACGACCCCTAAACTTCGGGGCAAATGGCTCCCAGCTCCGGAGCTTAAAAATGTTTCCCCACCAGCTCCGGAGTTTACAGGAAATTAAGTGCGGCCACGCCCACTTTAGCGCGTCCCAGCACACCTTTCAAGTACCTGCTCTCTGGAGGTGAAAATTGCTTGATGCGGTGTAACGATAGTGAGTGTGGGGCTCTCCTCGCTTCCGTTTGTTGTTGTTTTGGCTCCCGCCCCTTTAAGAGCTACTTTACAGAGACAGCAATGTTGCCGGCAAGAGCGGAGGCAGAACGGAGGTGAGCCACGATCTTTTCTTCCTTTTTTTTCTCCCTCCCCTCACGCAGCCAGCAGCCAGGGTGGGGACGCAGGAAGAGCGACAAGCCCCTAAGATCTCTGGTCCAAATTTAAGTGGCCAGCGGATCTTAGGGGTCGTGTAAAAGCGCCCTTACTGGAGACTCTGGGAAAGATTTGCCCCCCAGGCAAGGGCATTCTCAGCTGCCTGGGATGGAAAAGCAACAGGAGAAGTCGAGAGAGCTGCGGAAGGCAGGCAGGCAGGCATCTGGAAAGAGAGGAGCCGATTCTCAGCCCCTCCGTCCTCTGAGATCCCCCTGCCCAGCAAGCCCGAGGCTCCCTGCAGAGGGACTGCTGGAAGTGGGACAGCACCTAAGAAGAGTAAGAGGGGATCCTACAAGTCATCTTGCCCATCCCTCCTGGCCAAAGCAGGAAAAAAAAGTTTTTTTCTGAAATCATATTTTTAATGCAAATAAATTAACATGCATAACACGACAAGGCAAGTTAGAATTCTCTGGGAGTTGAGTCATGGCCACTGGACTTCTTTTTCTTGAGAGAGAGAAACGTTTCGCTGCTCATCCAAACAGCTTCGTCAGCCTGAAGAAAGGTAGTGGCGAGTCTTCCATCTTATAGTCCGCTCTGACCTCATGTCACCCTGGTCTGAAATAGGCTCATAAGATGAACAATGGCCTGAATAGGCTTGTTAGGTAGACAACAGTCAATAACCTTAAGGTGAACAATGGCCTAAAGTGCTGAAACCCATAAAGTATGAGTCCTTAGCTATGGCCTTGGTGGTGAAGGCTTTTTGATTTGTCTGGGTATTGCTGAACTAGCTACTTGTGCTTTCAACAATACCCAAACAAATCACAAAGCCTTCACCACCTCTTGGTGTAAACATTCGCTGACACAGATGGGCCAATCTGTTAATTTTTTTCCACCCGAATTTTAAATACAGTGGAACCTTGACTTACATGTTGCTTGACTTGCATCATATTTGACTTGCAGCAAGAAGGGACCTGTTTGACTTGAGTCGCAGGCTTTGACTTACATCTCGGAGCCCAGCATCGCGGCTGCCGCCTCCAAACTGCTCCTGCCTTCTTCCCCTCTTCCGGCAGCGGCAGCTTCGGCGAGGCCAGCTCCGAGCACCTGGAACTGGTCCTCAACCTCACCGCAGCCAGACTGCTGAAGGGCTGGGGCTCGGGGCTGGCCTCACTGGTTAGACAGTCAGCTCAGTCTTGTAAAAATCTGGCTGCAGAATTCTGCCCACAATGGAAGCATTTTAGTTGGGGAGCTGTACAGTTGTGGGACTCTAATGGTAAGCATAGAGTTGTTCAGAACTTGGAACGTCAGGTTAAAAATCAGTAAAACTTAAATGTTACACATCGTTTCTATGAAAATTAAAAAGTGGAGGCGTATAACCTGTGGACTATAATTCCACTGCCTCCTCCTCTCTTTGAAGAGACATTTCATTTACATCCCCGGAAGGAATCTCCTATCCCAGTCAAATTTGTGTTAAATTGCTGTTTTCAGGGGTCTTTTTCATCATCTGGAATGGATTAATCACTTTCCCATTACTTGTCTATGGGAAACAGATTGACACCAGTGACTTAAGTCATGTTTGACTTAAGTCTAGACCACTGGAACGGATTAATGACGTAAGTCAAGGTTCCACTGTATTGCAACATCAAGCCCCCCCCCCCTTCATCCTGGATATGAAGAAACTGGTGAGCAGTGATCGATACTTGAAGAAACTGAATTGAATTGACATTTTCCCCCATTGTAAGAGGGGTGCTTAGACTCAAGAACCAGGGAGGAGGGATCATCCTACATCGGCTTGCCACCCTGGCTGGGAGAAACGGGTGTTGCTACCCGAAATTAGAGGAAGTTGCTTTACGGAATTTGAAAAACATTTGTCATTTTGGAAAGAAAGATTCCCTGGGTGCCCTGCTTGGGCTTGATCGCCTTGTCCCATGGAAAGCTCATCTTAGCGCCCACCGCATGCCAAAGCTGGCCCTTCTCCCTGGCTCCACGCATCCTCTCCGTGATTGCTGCATGCAAGGAAGATGTGTCTGCATGTAGCTGGGAATGCCCAATGTCCTTTGAGCGCCAAGTTCCCAGAGGCCCGTCCGCTGAGTCACCCAGGTGTCGACGGACCGTGCTGAAGCGTATTGGGAAATTATTGCTGAGTCACCTTTTTTTTTTTTAGGACTGACTTGGGTGGGTGGCAGAAGCAGAGCGAAAGGCCTGTCGGAGGAACCCAGCTGATTTCTGAGCATGGGAAGGGAGGGGGGGTCGTCGGTCTCATAACCGAATTACGCTTGTGGTGCGTTTCTGCACCTCTCAGCCCCGTTGGTCCCTTAAAAGCTGCACGCTCAGCTCCTGGGTTGAGTCGTCCCTAGCAATAGATGAGTCATGCCTGGACAAACATTTGGCTTTCATTTTTCTTTTTCTTAACGTGTTTAGGAGATTTTTGGCTTGGACTCCCAGGGTGTACCAGCAAGCGTTGGGATCCAGGGGGTGCGGTAGTTTTCTGGTTCAATGGGGGGCAGCCGGGGACTTCCAAATATTTATTTATTTATTTTAGAGTATTTTTGGGAAAGGGACCCAAGACGGCTTACAGTAATGAGGGACAATATACAGTCCAGTACAATTAAGACATGTTCCAGTATTTGAGAACAAGGAATTGGGGGACATCTTACAGCATTAATAGACAACATTACATTAATGCAACACAGTTCTAAGTAGTGATAAACACATAGTCTATCTCCAGGCTTAAAACCGGGGTCCTTCAAGGGCCAGATGCAGGGGAGTGGGATCAGGAGACAGAGATCTAGTCTCGTGCGCTCCCAGGTGTATCTCGTGGGGCCACTGGGAGATCCAGGAAGCTGGACTAGATGGGCCTTTGGCCTGATCCAGCATGATGGCTCTTCTTAGTTTCTTAAGAACCATCTCCTGCCAAGGAACAGAAATATGTTTCCCAAACCTCTTTGTAGAACCAGAATTGGCCTCGACGTAATCTCTCTTGCACACACCCTGCGAATGAGTGTTGCTTCTCTTCTGCAAACACTCAGGGTACGGGGCCCGTAGCCTTGATCTTAGGGATAATTTAATAACCACCTAATTTTTCCCTTTCAAGCTGCGCCGAGGGCACGGGGCCAGAGGAGGCCAGTGCGTGGCGAGCAATCTAGCTTCGCCCTGGAAGGCCTCCAGTGGGCAGGAGGGAGGTTGGCGTTGCACCCGGGCGCTGCCCTCACCTCTCCCAAGGAGGTTGGCGCTGGTTTGGCACCGAGAGCAAGGTCATCGGGGAGAGCTGCGGTTTGTGGCGGGGCCAGTGCATGAAAATAAGTTTTGACAATTGCCAAATTCCTTGTAGGTGCTCCTGATCAGTCGAAAGGGAGAACAAGGGATAGGGATGCAACCTGTACTGGATGGGGCCACCCTCCAATTTAAAAAATAGGTGCACAGCTTGGGGGTGTTGTTCTTGGACTCACCCTTGAGCTCGGATGCCAAGGTCACGCCTGTGGCCAGGAGCGCATTTGCACAATTAAGACTAATACCCTTTCTTGAGAAACCAGCTCTGGCCATGGTGACCCATGCCCTAGTGACGTCCCGGCTGTACTACTGTAATGTGCTCTATGTGGGACTATCAATGAAAAATGTCAGGAAACTTCAACAGGTCCAAAATGCAGCAGCCAGACTGCTGACTGGGGCAGGGTACAGAGATCACATTACACCCCTTTTAAAGCAGCTCCACTGGCTGCCCATCAGCTATCGAGCTCAATTCAAGGTGCTGACTGTGACCTACAAAGCACTGTATGGCCTGGGTCTTAGCTACCTCAAAGATTGAATCTCATGATATGAACCAACTCTGGTGTTAAGGTCATCAGGAGAGCCTTTCTCTCCATCCCACCAGCCTCACAGGTACGTCTCGAGGGGAACCCATGAAAGGGCCTTCTCAACTGCTGCCTTTTAGGGCTTTATAGGTTAGAATTGGCACTTTGAACGATGTCCTAAAACAGATTGACACCAGTGGAGCTGCTGTTGCAAGGGTGACTTACCATTTAAATAAGTCACAATCTCTCTCTCTCTCACACACACACTCACTCACTCACTCTCTCAAACTCACTCACACACACACACACACACACACACACACACACACACACACACACACACACACACACACACACACACACACACACACACACACACACTGTTTGATGGACCAGATCTAGCCATTTTCCAAAACAAGGTGGTAGATCTTTATGTAATCTGCGTAGTCCTCGACCGAGTGTGCGGGTGGGGTGTCTGTTGTCCCCTAGGAATGCCGAAGTTGTTGGCCACAGTCTGGGAGCCCCCGATCAAACCTGGTTAAAAACAATCTAGGTTAAAACCTTGAAAGCCGGTTTGGGACTCGGGAGAAGGATGTTAATGTAGGATACACATTTTGATGTTTTAAATGCTGTATTTTTAAAATTCATAACTGTGTTGTATTGCTTTTCTCGGGCTGTGCCTTGGGAGCTGAGGGTGGGGTATAAATGGCTTCAACCATCAAAAAAAGGCACGTAGAAGGGGTGGGTGGCCTTCTTAGGTCTGGGGAGGCGGGCAGTGGAGGGCTTGACTGTAACACAGCTTTCCGCCGGGTCCCTCTGCTGTTCCAGCTTGGGTTTGTTGTTGTTGTTGTTGTTGTTGTTGTTGTTGTTGTTTAAAATTTGCAACCTTTAGGGCACCATCTCCAGGATTCGGTTTATGGCTACAGAGCTGATAGGGAACAATTGGGGTGGGGTCGGGTGTTTCTCTTCTTCGCCCCCGTGGATGGGGCTGGTCAGGCAAGCAGGAGCAGTGGTCTGATTCGTGTGTGTGTGTGTGTGTGTGTGTGTGTGTGTGTGTGTGTGTGTGTGTGTGTGTGTGTGTGTGTGTGTGTGTGCGTGTGCGTGTGCGTGCACATTCCTATGTGGATGATGGAGCGTTTCCTTGCAATTCATCCTCTATCGCTGTCTTGGCACCCCATAATTCCGCAGGCATTCTCTGTGTTTTTTTTGGGGGGGAGAGACCCAAGAAGGTGTTTATCTCTCTGCCCCCCATACACCCCCACTTCCGCCTCTTCCTCTCTGCATCTCCTTCCAGACGAAGCAGCCCGCCCCACTGTGCCTCAGTTTCCCCTTCGGTCGGGCTCCGAGGGGGACTCTCCTCCCCCCTCCCCCGCGTCTTTGGAGACCCTCCGCTGGGCGGCAGCAGCCCCTAACCCCATAGCACCTTCCTCCCACCTCCAGAGACGACCCTGCCCTTCGAGAGGAGGTGACCGGGAAAGGGGATGGAGGGAGAAAGGGCAGGGGGGGGGACGCACTGTGTGGCTCCCTTGAAAAACCTCCACTTCTGCCCGGTTGCGGTGGTGGGGGGGGGAGACATTCCCGCTGACTCAGGCAAGGATGCTGTTGCGGCAGTGAGAGCAGGGAAGGAGGGGGGGGAGAGAAGGCGCGAGATTCCCTCTCGCCAGCCTCTCCCAGACGTCCTCCGGTTCCCTCCCCTGCTCAGCTTAGAGCTCGTTGGAGGGGAGGGGAAAGGGGGCGGCCGTCCTCCGTCCCAAGCCCGAGCGAGGTCTATGGGGTGAACAGCAAAACACTCCCCCCCCGGCTGCTCTCACTTTGGCCGTGCTGCCCGGCTGGACCGGCCACCATCCATATCACCCCCAACAACCACCCCGACCCTTTTGCCTCTGCCTTGCTGGGTTCTCAATGCCCTTCGACCCAAGAGAAGCTGCAATCCAGGTAGGGGCTTGCTTTAATCCCCACCCCACCCCACCCTTTCCTCCTCCTAGGATCCTCCTTGTGAACCTCCCCCCTCCCCGCAACGCCTCCCTTAACCCCCTACCCCCAGAGAGAATTAGGATTTGCTGCATGAAGTTTTCACCTGCAACCCAGCGGGTCAAGGGATGGATGGAGAGGGGGGGTCAAGAGAAACAATGTGCCACGCTCCGGGTGGCGTTCCGAACAAAGTGGTTTGGTCCAAAGGCCAGCGCTGCCGGCAGGGGGGGGGCTCTTGGATCAGGGTGGTGGGTGGTCATGGAGGTTGCTTTGCTACTTTCTCAGATGTTTTGACTTCCGTTTTCATTCTGAGGATGCGGGGAGGGGGAGCAGCCCTCCCCCATTAAGCGTGCCTTGCATTGCAGCCTGTGCGGTGTTAGGAACCAGGCAGAACCCCTTCCCCAGGCTCCCACTACCCCAGGTTATTTTTTTTGTGTGTGGGGGTGCTCCCTCCAATTTATGTCACCACTGATGGAGTGGAGGGGGGGGGGAGAGGTGAGTGTGGATACCCCTGGGAGAGGTTCCGGTTTGCAGCACATCATCGCATGTGCTGCCCTTCTGGGTTCTCCAGGCTGACCAGAAAATCAGCATCGCTGTTTCCATGGCAGCCAGAGTGGGGAGGCGGGCGGGGGGTTACCAATCCATCCCTTCTCTTCCCGCAAGGAAAACCGAGTCAATACTTGGGAGCCTTCCCTCTCCGGTGTTCTCTGTTACAAGAAAGGTCGAAATCAAACAGCAGGGGTGGTGGAAGGAAGGGGTTTTTTTGGGGGGGGGTCCTGGTCCAAGGGGGGTGGATTGCGCTTTTCCCCTTCTTCTTCTTTTTCCTGGAGTAAGTAAATTTGTAAAAGCGAGACTGGATTCGGCAGGAGCGGTGGCCGAGTAAACCCTTTGTGGTTGTGGCTGGAATCGGGGTGGTCTGCGCATCGCGGGACATCCCTTGAAGACTAGCCGTGTTTGTGTGTGTGTGTGTGTGTGTGTGTGTGTGTGTGTGTGTGTGTGTGTGTGTGTGTGTGTGTGTGTGTGTGTGTGTGTGTGTGTGTGTGTGTGTGGTGTGGGAATGGTCCCAGGCAGAGGAAAAGGGGCAGGGATCCCGGAAGCAGGCTGCACCAATATCTATCGGTCCAGTCATCTTACGAGATCCATGATCATCTAAAATACGTGTATGTATGTATGTGATCTGTGTACGTGTGTGTTGGTTGTGTAGAGAAATTCACAACGTTTGCCCTTGAAATGTATGCATTTGGGCTTCTTAGGAGGTGGAGTCTGCTTTTGTTTAGTTTCAAAACCATTGCATCAAAGGGAACATGGGGGGGGGCGAGCAGTTCAGTACGTCAGCAACTTAAGAGAGCAATGTCCTACTTACTTACTTACTTACTTACTTACTTACTTACTTACTTACTTACTTACTTACTTACTTACCGTATATACTCTAGTATAAGTCGGCCCCTAATTTAAACCCCCAAAACTGGGAAAATTTATTGACTCAAGTATAAGCCTAGGGTGGGAAATGCAGCAGGGCCTGGCAACTCCTCCTTTGTGAGCTGTGTGTGTGTGTGTGTGTGTGTGTGTGTGTGTGATGTTTAAAATGACTTTTAGCCACCGAGGCAAGTGCTTGAGTTGGTGGCTAACAGTCATTTTAAACATTGTTTTAAAATGACCTTTTAAAAAGTCATTTTAAAACGGGGGGGTGGGGGTCAGGAGAAGTGGCGCACAATGTTTGAAATGACTATTAGCCACTGACCCAAACTTGCCTCAGTGGCTAAAAGTATTGACCCACATATAAGCTGAGGACCCCTTTTTTCAGCCCAAAATTAGGGCTGAAAAACTAGGCTTATACTCTAGTATATATAGTACTTACTTAATATGCCACCCATTTGTCTACCAAGACCACTCTAGCCGGTTTATGACAAAACAAGCCAACAATCAGTAACATTAAACTGTGCAGCCTACTCCAGATCAACCAAGGCAGGGTCACTTAAGCTAAAAACGGAAAAATCGCCAACGCTCAGTCCTCCCTGCTGGAAACTCCCAGCCCTTGAAATCCATGGGGCCCGGGTGCGAATTCGTGTCAAAATTTTCCATGCTTTCAGAGACTAGGACGTGGGGCAATGGTCTCAAACGACAGGAAAAGAGATTCCATTTGAATATTAGGAAGAACTTCATGACGGTCAGAGCTGTTCAGCAGTGGAATAAGCTGCCCCAAAGGAGGGTGGTGGCAATTCTTTGGTTTTTAAGCATGGACTTGGAAAAAAGAGTTCCATTTGAATAAGTAGAAGCTGGATGGCCATCTGTCAGAAATATTGTGACAGGGTTCCTGCATGGCAGGAGGTTGGACAAGAAGGCCCTGCTCATCCAACGCCAGGATTCTATGATTCTATCACCTTCTTTTGGAGGTTTTTGGAGGTGCAAAGGACCAGAGGCTGGAATGCCCCCCACTGCCATCTGTTGGAAATATTGTGATGGGGTTCCTTCATGGCAGGAGGTTGGACTGGATGGCCCTCCTTGAGGTCTCTTCCAACTTTAGGATTCTCTGAAACAGCCACAGTTCAGGTTTGTCACAGACATGGTTCCATTGATGCCCACCTGGCCGAGGAGCAGGCGGCGTGAGTGCGGCTAGGGTCCCAATCCTTGATTCCCTTTATAATCCGGCGGTTGCACCTATCGACAACACAGGAAACAAATGCAAGTTCTAAACACACCCAGAGAGAGAGAGAGAGAGAGAGAGAGAGAGATTGGAAGTCCACTTCTGATTTCGAAAACTGAGCCATTGTGGTGTTTTTCAGAGAGGCGCTGGCTTGTTTCTAAAATGGAAAGACGGTCTTCTAGGACAGAGATTGCCTCCTTTGGTTTACCCAGGTGTTTTTCAACTCTTGTCTCCAAAATCCCCAGCCAGACCTCCTGCTTGTGGAGGCTTCTGGGAGATGTAGTCCACACACAGCTGGCTGGCTCAAGGTCTTGCAACTCCTGGTCTTGGAGTAGCTGCTCACCTCTTTCTGTTGGGAGATGTATCTGTGTGGGGGTGAGAGAGAGCCTTAGATTCTGCAGGAAGGTGTGCGGCCCTCTGAAATGGACTTGGAAGTCCATTTGCCCACCCCGAATGTGCACCTTTCTTTGCTGCTCTTTGGATTTTGATAAATCCGGAACTATTTTGTTAAAAATGATGCCCGGTGGCTGTTGGGATTAGGCCACTGGTTCTCCACCTGTGGGTCCCCAGATATTCCTGGACTGCCACTCCCAGAAGTCTTCATCACGAGCTGAGCTGGCCAGGATTTCTTGGGAGTGGTAGTCCAGGAACATCTGGGGACCCACCGGTTGAGAACCACTGGGTGGCCCTTCTTCGGTGGCTGAGCGGGCGGTGGCAGCTCCCAATTAGAGCACCTCCCTGGGAAAGAGATATGCCTTTAAAACAAAACAAAACAAAAACAGAAGAGCAACCACTGATCAGTATGTAACTCTCCAGTTACCTCTGGGAGCCCTGGATACATCCCTGCTCGCACTTTCGTTGTTCTTAAATTTCCCAACAGCCACCGGAGCCCCCAGGAGATGTAACTTTTATTTTTAAACAGGGGAGTTTCCCCCTCAAGCAAGTATCAACAGACTGCGGCCCCTTTCATCTTCCCGGTGTCTCCACTTCTTCCCATCCTCTTCTCTGACTCCGAGGCGCCTGTTTTTTCCTGACGAGTCGTGGGACTTTCGGGAGAGATCATGAGTCATCTTTGAAATAGGTCACCAGATTCCCACCTGCACCCTGAAACAGGTTCAGAAATAGAACTTGTTTTCCGAACAATTTATTTCATTCTCTGTAGGTCCCCCTCCCCAAAGATACAGTCACAGGGCATCAAAGGGCACCCCCAGTACACCAAACGTGCCCTGTTCTCCTCTTTTATGGGGTATCAATAGCCTCTCTGTGTGTGCTGTCAAGTCAGTTATTAGGATTCCCTTTTCTGGAGTGTTCTAGGTAGAGTTTACTCAGAAGTAGCTCACCATTCCGTTCTTCTACGGGTGTTCAGGGACCACCATACAGGTTGCCCAAGGCTACCTAGGCTGGGTCTTCTCCCAGGAGGCATAGTGTGGGATTGAACTCCCAGGCTCTGCTACCAGAGACCTAAGCCACCTAGCAATCCATCCATTTTCTGTGAGGGCTGGCTGTAACGGAAGGGTGCTTTCCCTGTTTGATTGTTTTTAACCAGAAGTGACATCCTGGACCTTTCCAGGAGGAGGGATCTTCTCCCAGGAGGCACCATGGGGGAATTGAACTCCCAGGCTCTGCTACCAGACACCTAAGCCACCTAGCAATCCATCCATTTTCTGTGAGGGCTGGCTGTAACGGAAGGGTGCTTTCCCTGTTTGGTTGTTTTTAACCAGAAGTGACATCCTGGACCTTTCCAGGAGGAGGGATCTTCTCCCAGGAGGCACCATGGGGGAATTGAACTCCCAGGCTCTGCTACCAGAGACCTAAGCCACCTAGTAATCCATCCATTTTCTGCGGAAGGGTGCTTTTCCTGTTTGGTTGTTTTTAACCAGAAGTGACATCCTGGTCCCTTCCAGGAGGAGGGATCTTCTCCCAGGAGGCACCATGGGGGAATTGAACTCCCAGGCTCTGCTACCAGAGACCTAAGCCACCTAGCAATCCATCCATTTTCTGTGAGGGCTGGCTGTAACGGAAGGGTGCTTTCTCTGTTTGATTGTTTTTAACCAGAAGTGACATCCTGGACCTTTCCAGGAGGAGGGATCTTCTCCCAGGAGGCACCATGGGGGAATTGAACTCCCAGGCTCTGCTACCAGAGACCTAAGCCACCTAGCAATCCATCCATTTTCTGTGAGGGCTGGCTGTAACGGAAGGGTGCTTTCTCTGTTTGATTGTTTTTGATCAGAACGAAGTGACATCCTGGTCCCTTCCTGGAGGAGGGATCTTCTTCCAGGAGGCACAGTGTGAGATTGAACTCCTAGGCTCTGCTACCAGAGACCTAAGCCACCTAGTAATCCATCCATTTTCTGCGAGGGCTGTCTTTAATAGAAGGGTGCTTTCCCTGTTTGGTTGTTTTTAACCAGAAGTGACATCCTGGACCTTTCCAGGAGGAGGGATCTTCTCCCAGGAGGCACCATGGGGGAATTGAACTCCCAGGCTCTGCTACCAGAGACCTAAGCCACCTAGCAATCCATCCATTTTCTGTGAGGGCTGGCTGTAACCCCTGTTTGATTGTTTTTAACCAGAAGTGACATCCTGGACCTTTCCAGGAGGAGGGATCTTCTCCCAGGAGGCACCATGGGGGAATTGAACTCCCAGGCTCTGCTACCAGAGATCTAAGCCACCTAGCAATCCATCCATTTTGTGTGAGGGCTGGCTGTAACGGAAGGGTGCTTTCTCTGTTTGATTGTTTTTGATCAGAAGTGACATCCTGGTCCCTTCCAGGAGGAGGGATCTTCTCCCAGGAGGCACCGTGGGGGAATTGAACTCCCAGGCTCTGCTACCAGAGATCTAAGCCACCTAGCAATCCATCCATTTTCTGTGAGGGCTGGCTGTAACGGAAGGGTGCTTTCTCTGTTTCATTGTTTTTGATCAGAAGTGACATCCTGGTCCCTTCCTGGAGGAGGGATCTTCTCCCAGGAGGCACCATGGGGGAATTGAACTCCCAGGCTCTGCTACCAGAGACCTAAGCCACCTAGTAATCCATCCATTTTCTGCGAGGGCTGGCTTTAACGGAAGGGTGCTTTCCCTGTTTGGTTGTTTTTAACCAGAAGTGACATCCTGGACCTTTCCAGGAGGAGGGATCTTCTCCCAGGAGGCACAGTGAGAGATTGAACTCCTAGGCTCTGCTACCAGAGACCTAAGCCACCTAGTAATCCATCCATTTTCTGCGAGGGCTGGCTTTAATAGAAGGGTGCTTTCCCTGTTTGGTTGTTTTTAACCAGAAGTGACATCCTGGTCCCTTCCTGGAGGAGGGATCTTCTCCCAGGAGGCACCATGGGGGAATTGAACTCCCAGGCTCTGCTACCAGAGACCTAAGCCACCTAGCAATCCATCCATTTTCTGCGAGGGCTGGCTTTAACGGAAGGGTGCTTTCCCTGTTTGGTTGTTTTTAACCAGAAGTGACATCCTGGTGCCTTCCAGGAGGAGAGGTTAGCAAGAGAGCGGCCTCTGGAGCAGGTCCTGAATGGGGCAGAATTTGGAAGCCCTGCCCGGGACTTTCCAAATCTGCCAACGCCTGGTTTCGGCAAAATCCAGCAAGATCCAAAGTGGGCTGCCTCGTGTTGTCTGTTTTTTCCTAGCTCCCCCGGTGTGGAAGGCTCTACACCAGGGCTGTCCAACTTTGAACAGCCCGCGGCCTACTTTAAACCCCCAAACGTCCCTGCGGTCTACTTACAGAAGCATGCGAACACATGCACTACCTGGCCAGCAGCTCAAGGAAGTGGTCCTGGTCCCAGCCACGGCTCCTTGCTTTGCCGGTGCTCCAGATTAGGAAGGCCGGGTCTCCTACGGAGGAGCCAAGCACGGGGGTGGGGTGCAGCAGTGGAAGGTAAAGTAAAGGAACAAATTTGGACCAAACGTCCAGGCGGGCAGGCCAAAAAAAAAAATCGAACACACTGTCGCTGGTGCCGGATCAGGACATTGGCAGGAACCTGGCAGGCTACTTCTAACGTCCCCACAAGCTACCGGTCGCCCGCAGTCGCCAGTTTGTGCTGGCCTGCTCTACACTACCTACGGCCCCTTACCACCTTCCAGCAGCGAGCTGTCCACAAAGCCTATGTTTTGATTATTTATTTATTTATTATTTATTTGATGCATTTGTATACTGCAAACTTTTTCCATAAAGGAACTCAGGTCGGTTTCCAATAAAAACAGTTAAAAACACAGAAAAACAACAGGTGTGTGTGTGTGTGTGTGTGTGTGTGTGTGTGTGTGTGTGTGTGTGTGTGTGTGTGTGTGTGTGTGTGTCAAGGGGCACACATGCCTGGTTTTAGAAGAGCCTAGACCTCCTGGAAGCACCTCCAGAAGTGAAGCTGATGCTATCGAGCGTCAACTAATCTAGACGAAACCACAAGCCTCGTCTTTAGCACAGGGACCATCCAGATCCTCTGTAGAAGTTGCATGCACCCGGTGCACCTTGTTTTAAGGCAGGAGAGTGATCTAAAGAAAGCGTTTTCCAGGCTCCTGCTACTTCTGGCCTCCGCCATTCTGTCGAATATCAATGACTCTGGGGTTTGTATGTGTTTGTGTGTTTGTCTTCCGTGCACCTGCCCAGCAAATAACAGTAGCCAGGGAGGGGGCTGAAATTGCCCTCTCCTGGACCCGGCAAGGTTGCCCACCCCTAAGAGGCATGGTCCAGTGACTTGACACCATTGAAGTTAACTTTGTCTATTGGGACAAGACTTGTAAACAAGAAGTAGAGGGCATCTGGAATGTGCAAGTGATCCAGAGAAGTGGATAGAGAGACACTCTTCTGCCTCTCACAAAATACCAAAACTAGGGGACATCCAGTCAAACTGTGATTTGGGAGAGTGAGAACAGACAAAAGAAAATATTTTTTTACCCAGTGTGTTGTTAGTCTGTGGAACTCCCTGCCACAAGATGTGGTGATGGCATCTAGCCTGGATGCCTTCAAAAGGGGATTGGACAGATTCCTGGAGGAGAAGTCCATCACAGGTTACAAACCATGATGGAGATGTGTCATCTCCAGGCTTAAAACCAGGGTCCTTCAAGGGCCAGATGCAGGGGAGTGCTATCAGGAGACATATCTAGTCTCATGTGGTCCCAGAGGCATCTGGTGGGGCCACTGTGAGATACAGGAAGGTGGACTAGATGGGCCTTTGGCCATATCCAGCAGGGCTCTTCTTAGGTTCTTAGGTTCTTATGTAAGTTCCGTTCCCAGCATCCTGAAGGCCAGGTGGAGGGAAATCTCTAAGCGGGTGGCGGAGAGCTCGCCTCCTGTCACTCCCCACGGGACTGGATGGCTGGCTGAGCTGTCAGTAGCCATTGGGGCACCTGGGTCTGTGTGGCCTGGCTCGTCTCGTGAGACGGGCACATGGCAAGGAGACGGGAAAGGAAACCTAATCTGAGGAGGTCAGTGCTGTGCTCAAAGGTGCCATGACCTGCCCACCTGTTTTGCATTTCTTTCTTGATGCAGAGGTATTTGGGTTTTCCACTCAGGGTCCTTTTGCCCTTTTATGCTCTGTACAGGATGCTTCCTTTAAAAAAAAAAAAAAACACTACCCCCAGGAAGCACTGAAGCAGAAAATGAAGGCCTAGACCATAATATGCCCTTAGCTTTATCCAGGTAAGTGAAACAAAGGCATCTACGGGTATGTCTTCATTTCACTTGGGGAATTCTGGGAGCTGCTATCCCAAAAAAACTCGAATGGCACACCCCTCAGTTTTATTCTTCCATGGTTTTATTCTTCTGCACGGGAGTTACATCCAACTTCTGCCACCTGTTTCTCAGTCCTAGTCCCAGCCTTCTTAAGACCAGCCTGTGGCTTTCCGTGGCCTGTGACAAATTTCTCCCATAAGCCCCAGCTTTGCCGACCTGTTTTGACTGGATCCGAGATGATTTCCCACAATGCCCCGGGGGGAGAAAGCGTGTCTCCCCCCCCCTCTCCGCCTGCACGACTCATTAAAATGCATGTTTCTCTAAATCTCCCCCCCCGTTTTCTGCCAGATATTTTTTCGCTCGCCTGGACATCCCACCATTTCTCCAGCCTGGAGAAAACGAATTAAGCGCATACGATCTGTGCACGCACGAGGAATTTCTGCCTAGTGACATTTCAGTTGCACGCCAAGCCCGGAGGAGATGGCAGACTTTTTTTTGTTGGTTGCTGGTACATAAACAGCCGTTTTCCGCGCCGGCTCCAGGAACCCGCAAACCCGCAAAGGGGATGCCAAAGGGTCACAGAGCGTGGCTATGGGGTGGAAGCCCTGATTATTCCATGGCATTCCCAAGACCCAAGGCAAGGGGTGTCCTTGTGCTCTGCTAGACCTAGATTGCATTCGGATCCATGGGTTGCGAGTTCTAATTCTGGTTCAACCAAGAACTGTACAGTGGACCCTCATATAACAAACAGTTTGTATAACATAAAATCTGTACAACATTAAAAAATAATCCGGAGATAGGGGAAATTAGCTTAACAGAATCGCCTATGGGGAGAATCCATACAACATAAAAATGGTCGTGATTAGGGATTACTCTGTTTTCAATGCATTCCTATGGGAAATTTGTATAAAGGAAAATTTGCTGAACAGAATTTCATTTGCAACGAATTAATTCCTTTATACAACAGACCACTGTAGTCCTTGATAAACATTAAAGGGCTCTTCTCAGTGGAGAATTTTTAACAACCCTATCATACTGGCCTGTTCCTTCCAGGTTATGTTGAGAAGCTGCATTTCACAAGGCCACCCCTCCATCTTGGCTTCTCTGCATGGTATAAGATTGTCCCAAGAGTTCCTAACCGTGTCCTCCACCTGCCACCTCTCCTGTGATTTAAAAAGGGCAAGCAGAGGACAGGGACTCATGCAGAGGGGCGGTAAGCAGGCTCCTCCTGCCGCATGGGTGGATCCAAAACCCATTCTTTTCTGTAGCCGTTTGCTTAGGCACCCCTTCAGCAGACTGGACTGATGATTATTCATCAAGGGTAGGTTCGCATTTCAGAAATTGGGCCCATAGACTCCTCTCCCCCTTCTGCTTCCTGAAACCTTTCAGGGAAAGCACACAAAAAAAGGAAGCCGAAAGATCCACTGAAGCCGAAATCAGATGCAAAGGGAGGGAGGGCATTTTTTAAAAAATGTGGTTTCCGAATTCTGTGCATTTAAACTAAACAGGTTGGATATGGTGCAAAGAGGCGTCCTCTGGATGAATGGAGCAGGGACATGGATGGGGTCAGCCTGTCTCGAGTGCCTTCAGGGTATATAGATGTCCTTGAGGTGATGTGTTCATTTCATTTTGGTCTCCCCACCACCTCCCAAGTCATTGGGGTGGCATTCTCCCGTAGCCATGAAAGAGAGAGAACTTCATGACAGTTAGAGCTATTCGGCAGTGGAATATGCTGCCGCGGAGGGCGGTGGAGTCTCCTTCTTCGGAGGTTTTTAAACAGAGGCTAGATGGCCATCTGTCAGGGTTACTGTGATGGGGGTTCCTGCATGGCAGGGAGTTGGACTGGATGGCCCTTGAGGTCTCTTCCAACTCTAGGATTCTATGATTCTATGATTCTATGATCCAGGAGCTTCCCGGGGAGTGGGGGGGGAGGCTGCACGGCAAAGGAGTTTGCTATAGAATCATAAAATGACCATGTTTATGGATCCTCAGAGGTCATCTAATCCACCCCCAGCCAGGGCAGGAAATCCAGAGGTTGAGCTTCCCTCCCCGATGTCCGCTCTCAACCCCCAGATTGAAAACTTGCAACAAAAGAGAGCCGGCGGGAGTCCGTTTTACATGTCACAATGTTTATTCTCTTATGATTCATCAGTATTTATTTTGTAGTTGTGGCCAGGCATATATTGGGACCACAAAGTACAGCATCCAGACCAGAATCAAAGAGCATGAAAGACACTGTCGGTTAAAACAACCTGAAAAATCAGCCGTAGCTGAATACGCCCTGAAACAAACTGGACATGAAATCCTCTTCCAGGACACAGAGGTACTGGACAACACTACCAATCACTATGTCAGACTGCACAGGGAATCCATTGAAATCCACAAAACATAAGCACAGTTTCAACAAAAAAGAAGAAAGTCTAAAAATTAACAAAGCCTGGCTTCCAGTACTAAAAGCTGTAGAGTTCAAAAGGTCAAAGCTCAATGATCCCCCCACAAAGGTGATCAGTTCACCCAATAGAACAGCTAACCACACCCATCTAGGATCATAGCTACCCCTGATTACATTGAAACTTCTTAATCCCTTCATCACAACACAATGACTAACACCTATTTTCCTGCATAGGACAAGTTTCCTCAGCTTTAAAAACCCAAGTCTCACTCACTTTATAATCCAGAGCACGGAGAGAACTCCTAGTTCCCTGAGCTCCTTGCCCTCTGAAGATGCTGCCCACAGAGTCTGGAGAAACGTCAGGAAATAAAACTTCCAGAACACAGCCAAACAGCCCGAAAAACTCACAACAGCTATCAGATCCCGGCCATGAAAGTCTTTGAGTATACATTTATTTTCTTTCTGCTCACTCAGGGTAGCAGGTGATTATTATTTTTTCCCGGTTGGTTGATGAACGCAATTGTTCACTACGCCTGCAGCCTCTTTTCCTCCAGGGAGTTTGAGGCGCTGTGCCTTGTTCTCCTCTCCCTTGATGTGTTCCCTCAGCGACAGTCCTGCGAGGTAGGTCAGGGATGAGAGGGATAACGGTCAGGCCAAGGTCACCTCGCTGCCTTCATGGCCAATGAGGGAGAGGAGGGGATTTCGCCCCAACGTGAACTCTAACCACTGCCCCACACTGCCTCTTCCTGACCTTTTCCCCAGTCGCACTGGAGCACTTTTTAAAAATCCACATGCTGCTCCCCCCCCTTTCTTTGCACAGACCTTGAGAATGCGCAGAAGCAGCTTAAAGTAAAATGGATGGGAGTTAGTGATTTAGAATCACAGAACAGAATAGTAGAAAAGTGAAGTCTTTCCTTGTAAGATGTCATTCCCACCCTCCTGATCACCCCACTTCTGAACCTCCCCCTTTATTAACATAAGAACATAAGAACATAAGAAGAGCCATGCTGGATCAGGCCAAAGGCCCATCTAGTCCAGCTTCCTGTATCTCACAGTGGCCCCACCAGATGCGTCTGGGAGCGCATGAGACTAGATATCTGTCTCCTGATCCCAATCCCCTGCATCTGGCCCTTGAAGTATCCTGGTACATACATATTACACATGCAAAGCCCCATATTCAGTCCAGGGACTAGCCCCGGGTTTTGGACTCCGTGGTCCAGTTGGCTCAGGGCCCGGGGTCGGCGGAGCCCAACCCGGCAGTGTAGATCACGCTGCCCTTGACGGAGCAGAGGGGTGTTTCTAGGAACCGTCGCTTCCTTGCATCCGGTCCCGCTCTGCGGTAGACTGCTGCTGGCCAGGGAGGCTTTCCCGTGCCGCTGTTATGAGACACCGCCAGAGATACTCCGCCAGCTCCACAATCCATGCTCCACAATTAACCCGGCGACTTGGGCTGTGCCGGCTGGGGACGATGGGCTTCGGAATATTTCAGCTGGGGAGCAGGGGCGGCTTGTGGGCTTCAGGCCGGTGCCATGAGCCCCACCACAGATACTCCGCCAGCTTCACAATCCATGCTCCACAATTAACCCGGCGACTTCGGCTGTGCTGGTTGGGGACGATGGGCTTTGGAATATTTCAGCTGGGGAACGGTGGCAGCTGCAAACCAAACCCGAAAACGCACCCACCCACCTGGTGTGTGTGTGTGTGTGTGTGTGTGTGTGTGTGTGTGTGTTTGCATGTCATTTTTTTCCATTACACACCTCATCCCACACCTCACTCTCTCCTCCCTCTCTGCCGTTGACCGAAAGACCTCGCGGAAAGAAACAGGAGCAGCCGGGGCCGGATTTCTCTGGCAGAAGCTTTTAGCTTGATGAAACACGAAGCTGCACCCTCGTGGCCTGGAAAACGTGGCCGGTGGGAAGCTCTAGGGCAAACTCTACCTGCCGGCAACCGGCAAAGGGGTCGGAGTCAGCCCAGGTCACGGGGAGGAGAAAGAGCCCTTTGGGAATTCCCTCTAACTCTCAGGAAAGATTTGGCCTGCAGGGGGGAAAAAAGCTCCAACAAAACATTAGGAAGACGTCCGAGATAGCAAGAAGGGGCTCAGCAGTGGAATGGATTCGCCCGGTAAGCGTTGGTTGCTGCTTCTTCTTATGCGAAGGGTAGATTGCCATCTGCCCAGGGGTGCGTCCATTGCGATTAACTCCTGCACCTCCAGCGGGTTGGATTGCATGGCGCAGGAGACCGCGTCCATCTCGCCAATTCGGCGGCCCCCTTCCTGTTCCTTAACGCAACGCCGGTGTGCACCGAGAAGCGTAAAGCCCAGCAGCAAAGGGCTGTGTGTTTAAGGAGCGGTGTAGTGGCAGATGAGGACTCCGGGGGACGGGGGGAACCTGGGTTCGAATCCCTGTTTGGGGCCATGGAAACTCCTGGGTGGGGAGGGATGGAACGGGTAAAAAACACCCCTGAAATAAAAACTCCATTGGAAGCCCCTCTTTGAGTCGATAGGTGTCAGATCTGACTTTCTGGCCCTATACACCGTTCCCTCCTGCCGGCGTACAGAAGTGACACAGATCTGGCCTGTCTGTGTACTTGCTCCCCACCCTTCTCCCCAAGAGCTGACCGGCTAACTCAGGGCTTCAGGTCTCTGGATGTGGAGCCAGATTTTGGGAGTGGTGGCCAACCTTCAGCCCTCCAGATGTTTTGGACCACAACTCCCACGGCCCTTTGTCAATTGGCAGCCTAGGCTCGGAATTCTGGGCGTTGTGGTCCAAAACGCCTGGAGGGCCAAAGGTTTGCCCCCACTGACCTATAGGATCCCTCCCAGCTCTTCCGATCTAAGATTATGATTGAGTTGATGGGCCTTCTGGGAGATCTGGATCAGGCCAAGGGACCATCTAGTCGAGCTTCCTGTATCTCCCAGTGGCCCCACCAGATGTGTTTGGGAGTGCACAAGACTAGATCTCTGTCTCCTGATACCACTCCCCTGCATCTGGTCCTTGAAGTACCCCGGTTTTGAGCCTGGAGATGACACGTCTCCATCATGGTTTGTCACCTGGGATGGACTTTTCCTCCTGGAATCTGTCCAATCCCCTTTTGAAGGTATCCAGGCTAGATGCCATCACCACCTCCTGTGGGAGGGAGTTCCACAGACTAACAACGCGCTGGGTGAAAAAATATTTTCTTTTGTCCTCACTCTCCCAGCCCTCAATTTGAGTGTACGTCCCTTAGTTCTGGTATTTTGTGAGAGGGAGAAGAGCTTCCCTCTATCCACTCTACTCATATCCTGCATTATTTTGTATGCCTCTTTCATTTCCCCCTCAGGCACCTTTTTCCAGACTAAGGAGCCTAAAGAGTGACATTTGGTCACTGAACAAACGGATGGGCTTTCAGTTCCACACTGGTGTGTAGTAGGAAGACTGCAATTAAAGGCTCAGGAGACCAGGTTTCAAAGCCCCAACTGGCCACAGAAATGCACTTGGGGGGATGATCATTGCCAGCTATTCTTTGAATATCTTCCATGCCTCAGAAACCATACATTAGAAGAGACCTGACCTTGTCTAATATTAAATCTGTGGTCGTTGTACCAGAATGTAGTTTTTTAAGCCCATTCAGAATCATCTCTGTTAAAAACAGGTAGTCTAGTTAAAATCAAGGGGAACGGGGCGAGATGCCAGAATGTGAAGGTCTTTCAATCCTGCCTAGCAAAGAATAGAGCAACTCAGCCTCCAGTAGCAGGGAGTTCCACCATCCAAGGGGCACAATGGAGTCAATCTGCTTTTTGGATAAGCAGAAGCAAGGATGGGAGGGACCTCTCCCTGGCAAAGGGAGAGATGTGTGTGTGTGTGTGTGTGTGTGTGTGTGTGTGTGTGTGTGTGTGTGTGTGTGTGTGTGTGTGTGTGTGTGTGTGTGTGTGTGTGTGTGTGAGAGAGAGAGAGAGAGAGAGAGAGAGAGAGAGAGAGAGAGAGTTTGCAATGCTGTGGTGTCACCTTGAAACCGTACGGTTTTTGGCAGAATTCTACTCCTGTTACTGAAAACCACCATCCGGACTCCTGATCTCTGCCCTTGTTCACCGGGTTCCCAATTTAGACTCGGAGGCTCCTGCCTGTCTCGGGAGGGGGCTCCTCGGGTGCCCAGACGTGGGGGATCAGTGAATATAACGCCGGAGCCATCAGCAGCCGGAACGTCAATGCTGCCCTGTTTCGTCCTTGGACAATTGATTTCGAAAATGCAAAACAAAACAAAGCATTCTTAGAGGAAAATGGGGTGGGGTGGGGTTTTTGTTTTTACCTTTACTTTCTCCGAGTGTGATTTTCCAGGACATGATAGTTGCTGTGAGTTTTTAAAGATGTGGTTTTTAAAGATGTGGGAAAGATGTCTAACACCCATTCTCCTGCATAGGGCAAGTTTCCTCTTTCCCACAACCTTAAAAACCACACAGTCTCACTCACTCTGTACCCCAGAGCACAGAGAGAACCCCTAGTTCCCTGAGTCCTCCTTGCCCTCTGAAGATGCCGGCCACAGAGTCTGGTGAAATGTCAGGAAGAAAAACTTCCAGAACACGGCCAAACAGCTCAGAAAACTCACAACAACTATCAGATCTCAGTGACGAAAGAACTTCGAGAATACATTTCTAGGACATCTTTGAGGCTGGAAGGGGAGACAAGATGTGGGGTAGAGGCACCCAAAGGGTTACCATCACTTTTTCTGCTATGTTTGCTTCTCATTCAACGGGGGTTGAATTTTTTTATTTTTTATTTTTTTTTATTTTGGTGCCTCCATCCCTCTGATCTCTCTTCCCCCATCGTCTACCTCCCAGGGTTGTTGTGCAGCTTGGACAACTTGGTGGGGCAGAGAGACTCGGGATTGCAGCTTTAGGAATGCTTCGATGACGGACATAGCAGCATCTGTGCATGCCTTAATGGGAGCCCTGTGGATGTTTGGTGACTCACCAGAGGACTGGAAGGGGGGGGGATCAAGCTGGTAACTGGGACCACTCTTGCTTGCCAGAGACCCCAACTATTTTTTCCTGTGTGTGTTTGTGTGTGTGTGTGTATATAAGCATCCCCTTGAATGCAATGAGGACTAGAAACATGTCTTTAAATTTTTTTACAGAAAGGCTAAGAAGATCATGGGGGTGCGGGGGGAGTCTTGCTCTAACCACTGTGCAGCCTTCCTGCCCATGTTCAAAGACACTCCAAGAACGGGAGTGCTTTGTTCAGGGTTTCTACACTTCATGCAGCACATTTATATCTGTAACATTATTTTAAAAAAAAAGGTATTCTGAATCTGATTTAACTTTTCAAGTCCATGGCCTTTTAAATAACTAGTTTGATTCTATTTTCATGGCAGTCTCATCATATATTGTGGTTCTGATTTTTTAAAAAAGTATTGTATTCTGCCTTGTGTTCTGTTGTCAGAAGTTAAGGAAAATAAAAGAAATACAGTGCCCAGAAAATGTGTCTTCATGAACCCTGGAAGGGAATTCAGAATCACAAATCGGATATTGCTGGCAGATGGCATAAGACTGTTTTAAGGAAATAATGGGTAGGGATTTTCTACCCCAAACCCAACATTAACATAAGATCATAAGAAGAGCCATGCTGGATCAGGCCAAAGACCCATCTAGATACTCCCTGTATCTCACAGCGGCCCCACCAGATGCATTTGGGAGCGCATGAGACTAGATCTCTGTCTCCTGATGCCACTCCCCTGCATCTGGCCCTTGAAGGACCCCAGTTTTAAGCCTGGAGATGACACATCTCCCTCATGGGTTTTAACCTCTGATGGACTTTTCCTCCAGGAATCTGTCCAATCCCCTTTGGAAGGCATCCAGGCCAGATGCCATCACCACCTCCTGTGGCAGGGAGTTCCACAAACTAACAACACACTGGGTTAAAAAAAAAAAGAAATTTATTTGGTCTGTTCTCACTCCTCCAGCCCTCAGTTTGAGTGGCTGCCTCCTCTTTCTGGTATTTGGGGAAAAAAGCATCCCTTTATCCACTTTATTCATGCCCTGCATTATTTTGTACATCTCAGTCTTGGGGATTGATGTTCCACTGACACCACCTGGGTGTTGTCTTATAGGCAGCTTAAAGAAGTGAATCAAGGAGGAGGAAAGCCAAGCTCCCACCCACCCCCATCTGCCTTAAGGAGTGAAAGCCTTCATCAGTATTTGCCCCACCTCTTCCATCCTGAGTCTATTTATTTCGAACATTTTTACCCTGCCTCCTCTGCTTGGAAAAGGACCCAAGGCAGCTTACAATACTGAAGGACAGTATCCAGTCTAGAACATTTAAGACATATTCTAGCTTAAGAGCATTGAATTTGAAAGAGGCATCTTGCACCATTAAAAGTCCATTTTAAAGCTAAAAGCAGTATGTGAGCACTTAAAAGGAGGGGGAAATCCATTTTGAGAGATGGAAACTAACATGGAAAGCACAGGCATTATTATGAATTCTCTATAAGAAATAATGCACAGCAATCCTTCTAAAAGTTCCATGGTAGGTAGTCTGTCATTCAGGGAAAGCTTGCCTGAAGAGGAAGGTCTTTGCCTGCTTCCGGAAAGACAGCAAAGATGGGGCAGTCCTGGCCTCCAGTGGCAAGGAGTTCCAACAGCAAGAGAGAAGGTTTTCGCTTCAGGACTGGGGGGGGAGGGGGGAGGACATAAAAGTGTCTTTAAGAAAAGAAGCAAATTCTGCAATGTCACCATGTCCGGCTAAGGTCCTGTTGGAGAATAAACACCCAAATAATCGTCACACAAGAGGGTTTTCTGCTGGATCGCCTGTCACGCAACGGAGTGTCAGCTGGCGGTGAGATCACAAGAACCACCTTCTGTTCCAGGCAGGTTTCTTGGTTCCCAGCAGAATTGCCCTCCCTCCCCTGTTCTTGAAGCCCCAACCACCCGGTATCTTTTGTCCCCTTCAGGGCCAGCAGGTTGTTTCTGCCACTGGCTTTTGAGGACCCCTGCCTTTATCTTTCGAAGCTGTGTGAACCACAGATGTGTAGATACTGAAAAATGTGGATTATATGCAGGGGAGTGGTATCAGGAGACAGAGATCTAGTCTCATGCGCTCCCAAACGCATCTGGTGGGGCCACTGCAGGATACAGGAAGCTGGACTAGATGGGCCTTTGGCCCGATCCAGCATGATGGCTCTTCTTATGTTCTTATGTTCTTATAGTGAATAATTTACATTTATCATCATAGGAAATGGCATACATACTGTAGTATGATCTCTGTCTCCCCCTCGTGGCCCTTTGTGGTAACAATTGATGGACTACCATGTGACTTTTACTGTAAATGAATCTATGGGTTCACATAGACTTTGTGTTTATGACTACTTATAACCGTGTTGCTTTAATGTAATGTTATCTATTAATGCTGTAAGATGCCCCCCCAATTCCTTGTTCTCAAATACTTGAACATGTCTTAATTGCACTGGACTGTATATGATCCCTCATTACTGTCAAGCCGCCTTGGGTCCTTTTCCCAAGGAGAAAAGCAGGATGACAAATGCTCTAAAATAAATAAATAAAATAAATAAATGGTGTCATTTAACAATTTAAATTTGGGGTGGGGCATGGTTCTTTTAATATTTTTAGACTGTGGATAAAGGGAGGTCCTACTATATATATAAAAGCTGCAGTTAAATCTTTGGGTGTGAGCCCAAACCAGCAAGAAAACCTAGAATTTGAGTGGAGAAGTGGGTAAGTCCAACACAAAAAGATGGTAAATAATCTTAAGACTTTCAGAGCCGGAAGGGACCCCCTAGAGATCATAAAGTCCAGCCCTTCCCTGGAGACCCAGTGAGGAATCGAACCTCTCAACTCCTGGCTCTGCAGCCCGAGACATAACCCCTGAGCTGTCCAGCAGTTCCTGAGGTCTCCTTTCATGACCATGGGAAAACATCTTTGGGGAACAAAGAGACATCAAACCATTACAAATAAATAGCTTTTGAAACAAAAGACTAGCTTTGTATAGAAAAGGGTGCAGGCACTGAATTTTAGCCACTGGGCTGGACGGACAGTCAGTTATCCCACAGGTATGTCAGTGTGTCTCAGTGTCTTCTGCAGCCTGAGAATTATAGGATTTGGGAGCAGCCATTAAAATTTACATCAGCATTTTAAGCCCTCTTTCTCTGATCAAATCAGCAAGCTGTCTTCTTGCAGTTGGAAAGCTAGCACCTCAGCACGAAAGGTTTAATATAGTTTTTGCTCGGAGGTGGTGGTTTGCGGCTGGCTGGGAACTTTTAAGCAGTTGACCGTTAAGTATAGGCATGAAGAGTTTTCAAAGCATTGCTCTGGTTGGTCATCTGGTGCCGCTGATCCTCCCCAGCTTGCAAAAATGTCTAGTTGTCTAAAGCTGGGATTTCTGCATGCATGGATTTCTGGATTGGATCCCACTGATCAAACATCAGTGGAGGAGTATCATAGAAGAGTAGCCAGGGGTGGGAACCTAGAGGTAATCTAGTCCAACCCCCTCTTAATACAGGAAACCTGTACATAAGGCATCGTATGTTGGCTGCCCAAACTCTCAATAAAAATCTCCCCATAGAGTGGGGGAAACCCCTCTGTTTTCACTGTTGAACAGCTCTTAGGATGTCCTTTGGTACTTTGGTCGGACTCTCTTTCTTAGTGATTAGAGTCTGTTGTTCCAGATCCCCCCTTCCGGAAGGAAAATAACTCCCGTCACCATGGTGTTATGGTCACCGCTGTGGACCTCTCGTTATGTTGGCTCCGAGGCAGGGCAACTCTGTGAATGAGAGACCTCCAAAATATCTTCCCTGCAGCAGCCAGGCTCAGCTGTTGTGAACTCCAACCCGTGGTTTCGTTTAAGGAGTCCGTCCATCTAGTATAGGATCTTCCCCATTTCCTCCTGCCTCCTGCCTTTCCCAGCGTGATGGCCTTTCCCCAGAATCCTGCCTTTTCATGGGGTGTCAAAGTAGTTGTTAGTTGGGCGTTGGGCATTGTTGGGCATTGTTAGTCTGTGGAACTCCCTGCCACAGGAGGTGGTGATGGCATCTGGCCTGGATGCCTTCAAAAGGGGATTGGACAGATTCCTGGAGGAAAAGTCCATCCCAGGTGACAAACTATGATGGAGATGTGTCATCTCCAGGCTTACAACCGGGGTCCTTCAAGGGCCAGATGCAGGGGAGTGGGATCAGGAGACAGAGATCTAGTCTCCTGCACTCCCAGAGGCATCTGGTGGGGCCACTGGGAGAGATACAGGAGGCTGGACTCAATGGGCCTTTGGCCTGATCCAGCATGATGGCTCTTCTTAGGTTCTTATGTTCTTAGAGTAGGCCTCCAGAGAGAGTTCAGGCTTGATATGATCTAGGACTCCCTTGTTCGTCTTTCCAGCATCTGCAAAGGTCCGTGGAGCTACAGAAAGACCCCCCAAAAAGGTGGGTTCTAGATCAGATCAAGTCTCACCTCTCCCTCATCAGATTCTTGTGCTGTGGACGTACCCCAAGGAGACGAAACTCACAAGGCAAGTGTTCCCGCAGGGGGAAGTGAAAGGTCGTAGGAGAAGAGGAAAGCGTAAGATGGGTTGACTCAAGATGGAAGCCATGGTCATGACCTTGGGCAACAGGACATTTTGGAGGCCAGAAGGAGGCCAGACTACCTGGCAGAGCGTATCGCTCAGCGATCAACCTCGGCCCGTCCCGTTCGGCAGGTGCGAGCGCACTTGCTTCGGGTCGCCACTCCTCGTGAAGCCCGGAGGACGAGTACTCGGACCCGGGCTTTCTCAGTGGCGGCCCCCAGCCTCTGGAATTCCATCCCCAGTGAAGTGCGCTCTGCAGAGTCCCTGCTGGCCTTCCGGAAGGCGTTAAAGACCTATCTTTTCTGGGAGTCCTTCGGCGATCCTTAACTGAGTTTTTTTTTCCGCCATTGCAATTTGTTTTTATTTACAACTGTACAGTGATTGAGGTGCCATAAGGTTTTTAACCTCCTGTTTTATTGCTTACTATTTGCTTTACTTGTGCCTTTATTGTAATTTCTATGGCTTTGGTAGCCTTGTAAGCCGCTTAGAGTACACTATGTAGATAAGCGGGGTATAAATGCAACAAATAAATAAATAAATAAATAAATAAATAAATAAACATACGTTGGAAGCGACGGAGCCGCCCTCAACCCCGGCAGCGTCCCACCATTTCTTGATTGGATCCCACGTTGAGCGCGTCTAACTCTCCCAGCCTCTCCTCCGAGGGCTTGCTCTCCGGATCCTTCTCTGCCTCCCATCGTAGGGGCAAAGGGGCCGTAAGAAGCAGGCTCCTCCACAAGGGCTATCTGGAAGTTGAGTCATGGCGACTGGACTTCTTTTCCTTGAGAGACAGAAACGTTTTGCTGCTCATCCAAAGAGCTTTGTCAGTCTGAATACAGTTAGTGCGAGTCCTCCATCTTATAGTCAGCTCTGACCTCTTGTCACCCTGGTCTGAAATATTCAGACCGGGTCTGGATATTCAGGCCATTGTTCATCTGTTTCAGACCAGGGTGACGAGAGGTCAAAGCTGAGTATAAGATGGAGGACTCGCAAGTAGCTTTCCTCAGACTGATGAAGCGTGGGATCCGATCAAAAAATGGTGGGATGCTGCCGGGGTTGAGGGCAGCTCCGTCGCTTCCAACGTAGGTTGGCCTTCTGGCCTCCAAAATGTCCAAATAAACTCACCTGGATGACTGAGAATCTTCACAGACATTTTACAAGGGCTAGATAGAATCAGGATAATCGTGCGAAATGTGGGGATGTCTCGGTGGTGATGCTGGACCCTTGTGCAGAAGAAAATTGGCAGCAGAGAACACCTGTTGGAGGGGCTTGGGTTCAAGATAAAAGGGCCTCCAATGAATTGGCTCATTCTCATTCTCTCTCTCTCTCTCTCTCTCTCTCTCTCTCTTGTTCCCTTTAGTGATCGTTGGCTAAACAGAACTGGACCTTGGAGGTTGGCCCCATGTATCCGGAATCCACCACAGACTCTCCGGCTAGATTCTCCAACAGGCAGACGGGCTCCCCAGGCATGATTTACAGGTGAGTTTAGGTGTGGGGACACACACACACACACACACACACACACACACACACACACACACACACACACACACACACACTGCTATTTTTCTGCAGGAAAAACCCGGCGACCCTTCCGTTTGTGTCCCGAATGCAGTCGCTTCTGCTCCTGGGACGGCCATGCACCCCAATCCCTGCCTAGCCTCGCTCGGGGGACTCGCCCCGTTTTGCAGTGCTGCAGGTGTCTGCGGCACATGCTCCTCCTTTGTGGGCCTCCTGTCATGTTCATGCCAAAAGCCGGAGGGGAGCCCCTTGGCTCGGAATACAGCTGGTTCAGCGGTGGAATGTTAGGTCTGATGGCAGCCCTCTAGCACCACCATTGGAACCCGTAGCTGTTCGCCCTGTATTTGTATCTAGTTATATATTTACTTTCAGGTCCATAAATATTGGAACGACACAATTCTAACCTTTCTGGTTCTATACGCCACCACGATGGATTTGAGATGAAACGAACAAGATGTGCTTTAACGACAGACCGTCAGCTTTCATTTGAGGGTGGTTACATCCAAATCAGGGTGAACGGTGTAGGAATTACAACAGTTCGCAGTTATCCCACCCATTTGTTATTTATGGACCTGACTGTAAGCAGCAAAACCCACATTGATGACTTAATCCAGTGGTGTCCAAATTTGGGCCCTCCAGATGTTTTAGACCACAACTCCCATAGTCCTTTGTCATTAGCAATCTAGGCTTGGAAATCTGGGAGTGGTGGTCCAAAACATCTGGAAGGCCAAAGTTTGGACACCCTTTAATCGCTTTGCTGTTGCAAATCAAACCCTATTTTCCCTTTGGGAGCAATGTTGTGAGATACGGGTTGGATCCCCAGAACTATCCTCCGGTGCTTCTCAAGCAGGGCAGTCACTTTCTGGAAAGTCAGGGATATGAAAAAAAATAAAATTTCCTATTACCTGTCTTCCCCCCTTGCTCCTTCCCTCTCACTTGGTCACCATCATCCTCCCCGGTGACCGACCACTTTCCCTGATGTCCGCCAGGCAGGTGTAGAGGCCATACAAGTGTGTTTTGAATCCCCGTTGTGTTTGGGCGTTGGGTGCCATTGGAGGGAGCACTGTAAAAGCACAGGGTTGCGAAGCAGACTGTCATAAGTTTTGGGGCGGGGGGGTCACCTGAGATGCTCCATAAAGATCCAGGATCGCTTGGTCTCTGGGAAGCCTGTTGGCATGCCGGCGCTTCCCACTAGGCGGCGCTGCTGGGGAGAATTTCCCTGCAGACGCATCCTTCATAAGGAGATGGACAGTATAGAAATGAAATAAAGGCATGAACTTAAACCAGCTGTCCAGAGGCGGTGGTGGGCCCAATAATGAAGTCCTTTTGGGTTTGGAGTGTGTTAACTGGGATCCGCGGAACATGTCTGTCTTTCTTTCTCTTTCTGCTGCCGGAAGTGCTCGCTACGGGAGTCCTAAGCGGCAGCTCCAGTTTTACAGGTAACGCCATCCTTCTTATCTTCTCCATGTGCCGTTCGTTCGTGTCTGCCACCAGCCGATTGGGATCCCATTGGGGGGGGCTCCCTCCCCTCTCCCCCATCTCTGGCAAACGACCTGGGTGAGTCCAAAACAACAAGGGACAAACACCCCCTCTTGAATCCCTGCCGTTCCCCCAGGTTCGTTCAAAGCGTACAAAGCCTTCCGGGAAAGATGAGGCAGAAGCCACGTTTGCTAGGTGCGTGGCTGAGTCGGAAAATGGGAGTCCACACTTTTGGGGGGCACAGCAAGGAGGTGTGCGTGAAGTGGAAGGAAGAGGGGCTGTTTTGGACGTCGCTCCAGATTCATTTTCCAAGAGGAGACAGCTCCTTTTCCGGCTGCTTCCCCAGAGTTACTAACTTGAGGGCCTCTTTCCTAAAATTTAGAAAGAAACAAAGCACGTGGCATCCCAAAACGCCTGGGTGGCACTTGAATTGCACTATGAAAATGCCCTAAAAAGGCAGGGTTGTGAGTCCCACTGGAGTCTTCCACATATTGGCGATTGCAAAAACGGGGGGTGGGATGGGTTGGCGGCAGCGGAATTACAAGTATCTGGAAATCACAGGACCAGGATTGAAACTCCAAGATGGGAAATTTTCGTTGTTCTTGTTGTTGTTGTTCTTGTTGTTGTTCTTGTTGTGTCATTACAGTCGTGACCGACTCTTCATGACCCCATGTCCGTGGAGTTTTTCTTGGCAGGAATACTGGAGTGGCTTGCCAGTTCCTACTCCAGGCGCCTACAGCACCTGGCATTCCCTGGTGGTCTCCCATCCAAGTACTAACCAGGGCCGACCCTGCTTAGCTTCTGAAATCAGGCGAAATCGGATGTGCTCAGGTCATCTAGGCAGCTAAGATGGGGAATAGCCGGTTGGAAAACAAGGTTCAGTCCGGTGGGTATGGGTTTCAGTTTAGGGATGTAGCATCCACCTCCCTAGCCAAGGGAATGCTGGTCGCTCTGTCCATTCCCCCTTGCGTCGCCACTGAATGTGGATTTGTTATGGAAAAGGTTGTAGAAACCGAATGGCTCCGTGGGAACCTGTGTTTAAGGGCATCCCCTCTTCCTGGGACAGTACAATCTGTGTGCTTCATTTATGCCACATCCCACCGGTGGTTTAAAAGATATCCATGTCCATGTGGTCTGTCCAGATCAGTGGTTCTCAACCGGTGGGTCCCCAGATGTTCCTGGACTGCCACTCCTAGAAATCACTTCCAGCACAGTGAGTGGTGGAGGCTTCTGGGAGTTGCAGTCCAGGAACATCTGGGGACCCACTGGTTGAGTATCCATGTAGCACATTCCCTCCCCTCCCCAGCCCAGTTCTGCAGATTCATGAGATGCCCGTTTGCAAAGGGGGGGAAGTGAAACCCTCCCCCTGCCAGGTTGGGGGTCTGCCTTTGGGGAACAAGTAGCGCTGCAACACCCAAAGGGGAACGGAAGCGCGTCAGGGGCTTCTGCTGTAGCTTTGTCCGGAATGCATCCTCAGGCATGAACAGAGGAAAGGGAAACAGCTCCGGGTTCTGTCTGCTCAGGAATTCCCACTGGGCGGAAGGAGGCTCGATGCCCAGATGCATGTGTACTCGGGGCTGGCCGCCTTCACATTTTGAAACAAACAAGAATCCAGCATCCCCCAAATTCCCTTGTTGGTGTGTTGGCGAAGCCTCCCGGAGCCTCAGAAGCCATGATGGGAAATGTCAGGGGCGTTTGGGGAGGCAAAGGTGGAAGCCAAGGTGTTCCGTCTGCGTTTGACACTCTCCCTGTGGCTTCCTAGTTTTGTGAATGGGGATCTTAAAGACAAGCAAGTCTTCTCTGCCTCTACCCGTGTTCCATTTCTGAAATGTTTCCTTGATGGAACTCTTGCAACCTCGCTTGCTGCCTGTAGCCATTGCGGCTGGGAGGGGCCTTTCCAGGGTGCAGCGACTGTCAATCAAGTTCAGCACTAAGCAGTGGTTTCCTTCCTCCCCTCCCATTCAAAGAGAGCCCCGCCTCTCTGCTCCTTGTGCTTTCCCCTCATCTTTTCTGTCTGTTTGGGTGAGTCGCTCTGTTGAAGCAGGTTTGGGGCATGGGGGCGTATTTTGAGACCTGTTGCTCAATGTGAGGAAGTTTTTAGGTTCCCATCCTTCATTTGCCAGAAGGAAACAAACGTTTTCATTCATTCAACTTCAGATCTCTCAAAGTCAACGGTTGAGACTGCAAGTGCCAGTTGATGAGGAAAAGAGAAAGGCGGGGTAGACTACTCTGGGGAGCTTGAAGCTAATTCTGCCTGGTGAATCCTTGCATGGGATATTCATCTAGGATTAAGATTTTGGAAGTTTTAGGAAACTCCCTCCCTCCCCGGGCTTGGAAGATGCCGGAAGCTTTTTGTAATTTCACAAGTGGAGCTCAGGGAGAATTTGGCCCAATACACCTCTGGAGGACGGCCCTTGCCCGTAAAGATTTGAAGGAATTCAAAGGAACTCTTGCTCCGTGGACTATAACTCCCATAATCTGACTATTGTGTGATTTGTAGTCCAATAATGTGCACACAGACATAAACACATACACAGAGGGTTACATAAGAATATAAGAGCCATCATGCTGGATCAGGCCAAAGGCCCATCTAGTCCAGCTTCCTGTATCTCACGGTGGCCCCACGAGATGCGTCTGGGAGCGCACGAGACTAGATCCCTGTCTCCTGATCCCACTCCCATCTACAGCGGACCCTCGTATAACAAACGGTTTGTACAACAAAAAAACTGTACAACATAAAAAATTCCGGAGATAGGGGGAATTTGCTTAACAGAATCGCCTGTGGGGCGAATCCGTACAACAGAAAAACGGTCGCGATTAGGGATTGCTCCGTTTACAATGCCTTCCTGTGGGAAATTTGTAGAAAGGAAAATTTGCTGAACAGAATTTCATTTGGAACGAATTGATTCCTTTTATACAAGGGACCACTGTACTCAGTTTCCTAGCTGCATCGTAGCCGCTGTTCCGGGCCAAATCCCAATTAGCGCTTTCAGGGCAAGGCTTCGACGCACAAGCGCACACATATCTAGCATGGGAGGAGGAGGAGGGGGTGCCTTGCTACCAACCTCCCCGCCCCCACCCTGGCAGCCCTACCATGCGCCTCCCCTTGTGCGGAGGCTGATCCCGGCTCCGCGATGGTGTGTTGCCAGAGTTCGGACCAATTAGCTTTTCCCCAGGGCGAGGCTGGGAGGTGTTCCAGACCCTGCTCATTGGGAGGGGGGGATGCATTAAGACAATGGAAGAAAGGCCAGAGAACCACTCCCCCACTGCTTTGGGTCCTCTGGGAGGAAGGAGCCACTTAGTGGGGGGGGCGGTGTCGGGAGGGGAGGGGGCAAGGTGTTGGCTGGGAAGCCAAATAAAATCCCTGCATTAACAGAATCTCTGCTCGGGAAAGGGAAAACCACATAGAGCTTGTGGATCCTGGCTGTGGGGGTGGCTGAGCCTCCAGCCCCCCCCCCCGATCTCAAAAAGACACCCACCCAGGGGTTTACGCTCTGCAACTCAAGTCGGGGGCGTTTTCCTCCTTTTCTTTGGATTATTTCCTTGGCTTCTTCCGTCCTCCAACCGCCCTTGCTTTAAGGCACCGGCTCTTCCCCAGCTCTCAAGTGAACTGCCGCCATGGCTCTCTGCGCCTGGAGAATGTCCCTTCCGCAGAGAGTAGCCTCAGAAATTGTCCTGCCCGAGGCCGGCCCATGACGCTTGTCCCCGACCCTGCGCCTGCCCCGCTGAGGTGTCGTGCCCAAAGCCGGTCGAAGGAGTTTGTTGGCTGGAAAACCCATGACACCTCTCCCCAGCTGCTACATTGCACCGTTGGCTGCTGTTTGGCGCGATCTGAAAGCCGGCCACTTGACCGTGTCAAACGTTAGGGCCGGCTCTCTTCTTGCATCTCCAATGCCAGGCCTTCCATTTAACTGCAGGAGCCCAAGTCTCCGGGCACTGGCTTAGGTACTCAGTAGCTTGGCTAAGCTAGCTCCAGGACCAACGTTCTTGACCCCTTAAGGCCAACACGGGTCTATAAAATAGATTACATTTCTTTAAAAACCAGGTTTGGTGACACCTCGGATTCAAGGAAGGCAGTACGTCGAACTGAAATGCGATTCCAGTAATTGTAAAGCAGATGGAAACTTGTAAGAGCTAAGACTTATAACACATAACACCATACAGTGGACCCTTGTATAACAAACAGTTTGTATAACATAAAAATCTGTATAACATAAAATATTCCAGAGATAGGGGAAATTTGCTTAACAGACTCTTCTATGGGGCAAATCCGTACAACATAAAAATGGTCGCAGATAGGGATTACTCTGTTTTCAATGCATTCCTACAGGAAATTTGTATAAAGGAAATGTTGCTTAACAGAATTTCATTTATAACGAATTAATTCCTTTATACAAGGTACCACTGAAATTTACTCTCCAAGTCACTCTGTCTCCCACCTCATTTGGGGGGAACAGCAGGTGGGCTACCTGCAAACAAACAACCTAAAGCTCTGAACCAAAAGGCTCAGGATCTTTCTTATTAGCCAGGAGGAGATTATTAAACAATCCAAATGCCGGATCAGTCACACCGCTGTCACTTTCTAAGAGTTTCATGAAAGACTCTAGGCCTGCCCTATGTGGAGAGGCCAGGATTCGAACCCGTTTCCTTCCACGTGCAGAGCAGATGCTCCCCAGAGAGCTGCAGAAGTGCCTGATAAACGTTGCGCGGGGGCGGGGGGGTGTCACTCAAGATGATGTCGGTCAGTTGGGTTCAACTAGGAAGGAGCTATGGCTCCATGGAGTCAGAGGTATTCTCAGTGTTAAAAGTGTCAAGGATTTCCCCTGCTATCTATCTGAAATACCCCCAAGACTGCAACTGGGGCTTCCAAGTTCAAGAGTGGCGTGGTGGCTCAGCGGGCTAGAGCGCTGAAACTTTCGGCTGCAAAGTCGGCAGCTAGGCGGGTTCGAATCCCGGGTGCCAGGCAACAGAGTGATCTCCCCCTGTTAACCCCAGCTCCTGCCAATCCCGCAGTTCGAACGCATGTAAAATGCAGGTGGATAAAGAGGTACCGCCGTAAAAAGCGGGAAGGTCAACAGTGTCCTGTGCACATAAATGAGTTCAGCCATGCCGGCCGCATGGCCACGGACTTGCACAACACTGGCTCTTTGGCTTGAAAACAGAGATGAGCACCGGCCCTAGAGTCGGACACGACTTGCACACAAGTGTGGGAAGAACCTTTACCTTTTTACCTTCCGGGTGCAAACGAAATGGTCTGTTTTAGTTGCTGGTAGGCCGAATTCAAATGTGCATTTCAAATGCAGTCAGTTGCAATTAAAACCCCTCAAGATGTCCAGCGTTCAAAAAATTCCAAACAGGACTTTAAAAAAAAAAACAATTTGAAAGGCATGGGGGTGGGAGGTGGGGAATGCCATTGAACGGGAGCCTGAGTTTGGTGTAGTGAGAGTGCCAGCTCAACTTTTCCAAGGGCATTTGATGTGTAAAATAGCTGCTGGTCTGCAGGTGGACCAACGTTCCCAGAGCGGCGGATCGTAGGGTCTTGTGAGGCCTTAGATGAGAAGAAGACCGGGTCCCAAAACAGCTTTCTTCACCGGATGTGATGTGATGGAGACCTGGAGTCTCTGATCATAGAATCATAGAGTTGGAAGAGACCTCAAGGGCCATCTAGTCCAACCCCTTGCCATGCAGGAACCCCATCACAATATTTCCAAAAGTTGGCCATCCAGCCTCTGCTTCAAAGCTTCCAAAGAAGGAGACTCCACCACCCTCCTTTGGGGCAGCATATTATTCCACTGCCAAACAGCTCTAACTGTCATGAAGTTCTTCCTAATGTTCAAATGGAATCTCTTTTCCTGTAGTTTGAAACCATTGCCCCGAGTCCTAGTCTCTGAAGCCATGGAATGAGCTTAGGTGGGAAACAGCAGAGAATGGTTAATCAACATAAAGAAACGTGATTTATCGACCCTGGGACAAGTGAATTAAGTGAACTCTGCCTCTTTGTGAATCTGGTAAGCTTGGGGCAGTATAACCAGTTGGTCTACGCCACCACCACCCTGGCTCCGTCTTGTTGAATCCTAGGATTGTCCTTGGATGAAAGAATGAGTGAATTCCCGGCTTTATTTCCACCCGGTTCAAAAGAGAATTCTCTTTCCGTTCAGAACAAGTTCAAAGGAGGGCAGCCAGCATCATCGGGGCGGGGGGGGGTCAGATAGCCATACCAAAAAGATGGAAAGATGGAAAGAAGATGAGGAGAGGCGGGATAGCATGTCTCTTCAAATGCCTGAAAGGGTGTCGTGCAGAAGAGGGGAAGGGTCTGTTGTCCATCATCAGTAGGACACACAATAATGGCTTCACGTGAGAGGAAGCTAGATTCCGGCTGAATATCAGGAAAAACTTCTTGACTGTTAGAGCAGTACAACAACAGAGCCCATGACCTCGGGTGGCGGGGAGCGCTCCAGTGCCAGAGGCATTCGAGGGGAAATTGAACCGTATGTCAGATCAGCCTTGATCTGGATTCCTGCCTTGAACGGGAGGGCACAGTTGGGCAAGGCGGCCTGAGAGTCCCCTTCCCAGATTCTACCATTCAGCAAAATCAAGGTCCCCAGGTTTTGCCAGGGTGGAGGTAAGATTGTCATTATGGGATCGGACTTGGTGGTGGAGACGCACTGTGAGGGTCCTGGAACTCGGTTCGAAGCTCACCTGCCTTGTTTCCGGCAGGTTCAAAACCCAAATCCTTGTGCTTTCAACTCAAGAAAGAGTCTCCCAAGCCTACAAAGCCAAGTGGTCTGCTTATATAGCGCTCCATACCACTTCAAGTAGTCTCTGGGTGGTTTACAGCTTTAATTAGAGAATGCAGGCTTACACATTGCCTCGCCTGCCCCCCGAAAGATGGGTACTCATTTTACCGACCTCAGAAGGATGGAAGGCTGAGTCAACCATGATGCCTGCTACCTGGGACTGAACCCCAGGTCATGAGCACAGTTTTACCTGCAGGGACAGGCAGGACAGAGGCAGCTCTGGCCTAGCTCAAATGTGACCGTTCAAAAGAAATGTCTGTGTGCCATGAAATGCCCATTAACACTGCCATCTGTGTTCACGTGTGGATGTTGTAACGCATGCCATTTGCTCTGGCAAGGAGGTCTTGTGTGCATTGGAAGGAGGGGATGCTGGCTGGAATTGGCAGGGGAATAGAGTTCATTTTGCCCCCTGGTTCCTCTGTGCACCACGTAGAACGCCTTCCTCTGCACTGCAGTGAGTGAGAACCAGTTGTTTAACAGGTCATCAGGAAGTCTTTCCAAGCCTTATGGCTCCCCGAGGTTTTGCAGGGCACCTCTCAGAGTTCCCGGCCACTGTCGGGGCCTGCTGGAAGTTGTTCTCCAAGGCCTCTAGAGGCCAGCCAGCTAGGAAAGGCTGAACAAGGTGGTTTGTGCACAGCGCTTCAAGAGCAGACCCCCGGTGGCAGTGTGGCCCGATTCTGGCCCTGCACTCAGCCTGGCCACGTCTGCCCTGGGGGCTCCTTGGGTGTGAATGTCGAACGGGAGTATAGCTGTTGTGAGGTTTTTTTGGGCTGTTTGGCCATGTTCTAGAAGGTTTTTATCTTGACGTTTCGCCAGACTCTGTGGCTGGCGTCTTCAGAGGGCAAGGAGGACTCAGGGAACTAGGAGTTCTCTCTGTGCTGAGTTCCTTGCTATTTGAAAATGCCAGCCAGAGTCTGGCGAAACGTCAGGAAGAAAAACTTCCAGAACACACACACACACACACAAAAAAAAAAAACTCACTGCAACTATCAGATCCTGGCCGTGAAAGCCTTCGAGAATACATTAAGAACATAAGAAGAGTGATGCTGGATCAGGCCAAAGGCCCATCTAGTCCAGATTCCTGTATCTCACAGTGGCCCCACCAGATGCGTTTGGGAGCGCACGAGACTATATCTCTGTCTCCTGATACCAGTCCCTGCATCTGGCCCTTGAAGTACCCTGGTTTTAAGCCTGGAGATGACACCTCTCCATCATGGTTTGTCACCCTGGATGGACTTCTCCTCCAGGAATCTGTCCAATCCCCTTTGTAAGGCATCCAGGCCAGATGCCATCCCTACCTCCTGTGGTAGGGAGTTCCACAGATCTTTGTCTTCTGCTACCACTCCCCTGCATCTGGCCCTTGAAGTACCCTGGTTTTAAGCCTGGGGATGACACATCTCCATCATGGTTTGTCACCCGTAGTGGACTTTTCCTCCAGGAATCGGTCCAATCCCCTTTTGAAGGCATCCAGGCCAGATGCCATCACCACCTCCTGTGGCAGGGAGTTCCAAAGACTAACAACACACTGGGTAAAAGAAAAATTTTTGTTTGTTCTCACTGTCTGTTCACATTGAAGGGGATAAGTTTGCAGATGGACCAAACACCACTGAAAAGTGTGGACAGCGTCTGGAGAAGGGAAAGAGGCACAGGATTATTTTTTTGGGGAAATAGTGGCGCGAGGCAACTGTTCTGCAAGGGGGACGGCTAGTGAGGTCCAGCCAAAAACCAAAGATTTGAAGGCAGCAGTTGGCGGCCTCTCCTCTCCCAGGATGCAGAAACCAGGCTGGGCGACCCAGAGATCTAACCATTCACCTTTGCAAGGGGGTGTTGGTGGGGGGGGGGGCTTTGTGTTCAGTCCCCTGACTGTGGGGGGCAGAATCTGATCCAGGTGTGAGCAGAAGCCAGGAAGTTACATAAACTTCATTATTTGTGGCATGGTGGTTACCATCAAATTGCTCCTTTTCCTCGTAGGGTTTCTGATATACAGTAGGACCCCCCGTATCCACTGATTCATTATTCACTGATTCAGTTATCCACAGTTGGCAGAGGAAAAAAATTAAATAATTCAGCAGCCACAAAGCAAGCTGTAAAGCAAGCTATTTTCACAAATAGCATCCCTAAAGCAAACTGCTGTCACAAACACCGGCCACAAAGCCATCTACTGTCTCAAAACAGCAATCATAAAGCAAGGTACTATCAGGATACAGCAGTTTGGGGGTGGGCAAGCAGGTGTTCTCTCTTATCCACAGTTTTTGTTATTCACGGGAAGGCCTGGAACCAATCCCCAGTGGATATTGGGGTCCTACTGTATGTGAATTAATCAAGAAGCAATTAACCCTTACCACACTTGCTGTATTTCCATGGGGATTCGAACCCAGACCCCTGAAGTCCTAGGTTGAGATGTTATTCGCGATGACACTCTGGTTCTCAGAACACAGTTTTCAAGGTAGGTGAGATGTTCCAGGACAAATTTGTCGTTTCCATCCCTTGGCGAGTTTCCGCGGACACATGGAGGTTCGAACCCAAGTCTCATGAAACTTTTTTTGGCCATCTCTCCAGCTGCTACCTGAAACCGGCTGCCCGGTCAACAGGCTCTTTAAATCAGAAGACGCCATTCAGCACTGCTGAGCGTATGTCAAGAAGGCCAAAGGCGCCAGACAGGGAAAGGAGCCACATTTACATCTAGCTGTTTAGAGGAACTCTCCAGGGTGCTGAACCTATTTTTTAAGCCTGCTGATGACCCTTGCGATATTGGGAGTCACCGCCCTCTGCTGTCCCTGCCCCCCCCCCGAAAATAATTTCCCCAGATTTACTGATAAAGATGCTGTTTTCTAGAGGTTTGCAAGACTTCTCTCCATGGGCAGCTTGAGTATGGACTGACAGCAAACCGCTTGGTGGTTTCCAAAGGTATTTTCCAAAATAACAGGGATGAGAGGGATCTCCTTTTGTGATGATCACGCACTCTCAGGACTTAAGGAATTTTCGTTTCCTTAAGTTGAGGCCTTGGGACGCAGGGCAGTGTCTCAAACTACAGGAAAAGAGATTCCATTTCAACATTAGGAAGAATTTCCTGATGGTTAAAGCTGTTCAGCAGTAGAATCTGCTGCCCCAAAGGAGGGTGGTGGAGTCTCCTTCCTTGGAGGTTTTTTAGAAGAGGCTGGATGGCCATCTGTCGGGAGTCCTGTGATGGGGGGGTTCCTGCATGGCAGGGGGTTGGACTAGAGGGCCCTCAAGGTCTCTTCCAACTCTGTGATTGTCTGATTGTCTTCTCGATGTCAGAAACAGGCCTCCATCCTGCCCTTGGCAACGATCTCCCAGGGCAGGCCTCTGGACCATACTGCCTGATCCATCAACCTGCCTCGTTGTCTCCATTCTTCGTCCGGACAGCCCGCCGGGACCCCGAGAGAGGCTCAACTTCTCCCAACGCCTGGCAGGTTCTGGACTAATAGGGAATGAGCGATGGACGCCAGTCCTGATATGAATCAAAGGCTTTTAGAGTCTTGTCGAGCGCCTGAATAATTTAGCACTTATTTGCCAAAAGAGAGAGAGAGAGAGAGAGAGGAAAGACGAGGGCGTGGGCAGAAAAAAAACCTTAATAGGACTGATGGGTTTGGTGGGTTCGGAAGGGATGCAACTCAGTCGGCAACTGCTTTTGACGGCTTTGACACTCCCCTTCGTTATAGCCCCGCCTGTGCGACGGGTGGAACGAGCCTGATAAATTAGAACTTTTCTTTAATGAGCCGGCTTCCAGGAAAGCGGGTGAGTTTGAGGTGGCGACCGGCACCGTCCCGGAGGCGTAGGGCGGACTTGTTTTGCAAGGCGGGGGTGAGAAAGCTGGCCCGGTGCGGTGCCCGGTGGATGAAGCGTTTTGTTCTGCCCTACGGGTGTCGAGGGTCCAACTTTGCATCTGAAGGACCCCGGGCCTTGGGTTATTGTCCTGTAATTCCCCCCCTCCCCTCAGATCTTTCCTGATTGTTGGAGCTGGTGAGGTTCTTTCTGAAGTCTGCAGGGAGGTCTGCTCTGTAATAAAGAGACATTCCACTGATAAGGTTGAGGAGGATGCCTTTTAGAGTGGGAACCACAGCTGGAGAAGGGGGTCTAGAAAGCAGGAGAAACACTTCTGTTGCTGTCAGACCTGTGTTGTCCTGGGTGGAGGGACGAGGGTCTGAGAGAGGCTTGATAAGAACCCATCATCCTACTTGAGTTTTCTTAGAAAAGATTGCTCCTTCCTCCCCCCCCACCACCACCACCACCGCGGGCTTGAGCTGAATTTTAAGGACGTTGTCTTGAGTTCAGAGGGTCCCTTTTTCTTAATCAGTGTGTGTCGAATCACTGCCTTGCAAAATCTCATCGGGCGTGTAGATGGGGGAGCTTTGTTTCTCAAAACAGAACTAAGGAAAATTCCAGCATTTGGTTCCAAATTGGTCTTGAAATGCCTGCTGTCATTTCAGTGTGAATTTCTCCTCTTTTTTCCTTCCTTCTTGCCTACTTTTGACATGTTCTGCGTCTTCTAGGGGTGTCTGTGTGTGCGAGAGAAAGAGCATTTAAGTCTCAATTTTGCCTCTGGCTGTGCTGTCTTTCCCGTTCTTAGTTTGCGCTTTTTTCGTGGCTGTGCTTAATTGCTGCAATTTTAAAATACTGTTTCGCTTCCTGGTGCTCGTTTCTCTGGAGGATCATTCAGACCGAAATCCATGTTTATTGTTTACCAAGGTCGTAGGACGTAGATCTGGGTAACTCCCTTGAGGACTTTATGAACTAGTTATAGGAAAACAGCGAGATTGTTAGACTGGGGAGAGAGGGATTAAGATCCGTCCCAGAACTGCTGTCCACTCGGGGTGTTGCACTGGTGCGTCTGAGGATGTGGTTGGGATGCTCTGTCTCCATTGGGCTGGGAGAGTAGCATAATTCTCTTACACCCCCAGGTCAAGGGAGGAAGAACAGAAGAAGGGTGGGCTCCACCTCTGTCTCTTGAGCCCTTCTGCTCATCTGCATCCATGCCTAGGTGCAGGTGGATGGGAATATCGCACCTGTGTCATCTGGGAGGGGTAGATTTTCCTTTGCTGCTATTATTATTATTATTATTATTATTATTATTATTATTATTATTATTATTATTATTATTATTATTATTATTATTATTATTATTATTATTATTATTATCACACAGCAGACTATGCTGGATTTTGTATTACAAATCACTAGTCGAAAGCTTCCCAAGCGGTTTTTTATTATTATTATTATTATTATTATTATTATTATTATTATTATTATTATTATTATTATTATTATTATTATTATTATTATTATTATTATCATCACACAGCAGACTATGCTGGATTTTATATTACAAATCACTAGTCGAAGGTTTCCCAAGCGTTTATTATTATTATTATTATTATTATTATTATTATTATTATTATCATCATCATCATCATCATCATCATCATCATCATCATCATCATCATCATCATCATCATCATCAACGATTTCCAGTGTGGTGTCATGGACAAAATGACGGGCTAGGAATATGGAGAACAGGGTTCAAATCGCCGCTTGGCCATTGAGGCTCAACGGGGGTCTGTGGAAGTGCCAAAACCAACCCTTAAATATTTCACTTGAAAGCCCTATTAGAGTCACTGTAAGTCGGTTCTGACTTGATGGCACAGAACCCCTACATTGATGATAATAATAATAATGGTGGTGGTGGTGGTGGTGGTGATGATGGAACATCAACATCAAGGTCAATAGTTTGCATCAAAGATGTCGGAATAAGCAGAGTGTCAAAACTGTGGCATCCAGACAGATTCCCAAGGATCTTTTGGGTGGCAACATGTGGGAAAGAGGAAGTCCTGTCACTCCAGGACAAGCCCCGAAGGTCGATCCGTTGGAAAACCAAAGAAAGATGGTCCTCCACCTTCTAAGACAACCCGTTTCTTCCCCTTCCCTATTGCACTTCCCATCAAGAGGTTCTTCCTAATAATCTCCCCAAATCCCATTTCTTGTAATTTAAAAAAAAAACACCTTCGGTTTGGGGTCTGACCTCCCCGAGGACACCTTCAGGGAGTCGTGACCCTTCCTGAGTTGGGGTGCCCAGTCTTAGGGTTCAGGAAGATGCCAGGTGAGATCCAATTGAAAACAGAAAAATCCCCACTAATTGGTTGCGGGGCCTCACCCCGTTTCCCTGGCAGAGAATTCATGAATCTCCATGTTTTTAATTGGGTGGGGGGGGAGCAAATTAAGAGCCAGAAGAGAACCAAGTCAGACTGTCATCTGTTTCAAGGATAGCTTGGACTGGCTTGAATCAGCAATCAAGATCTGTTGGCTTTAGAAAATGCCTCTTCCTGGCAGAGGCAAAAATGGTTAGGACAAATCACAAACAATATCTCTCCTTCTATCTCTCTTTTTATCATATCTCTCCATCTTTCTCTCTCTCTCTCTCTCTCTCTCTCTCTCTCTCTCTCCCTCCCTCCCCTCCCTCCCCCCCCTTTGGATCTGCCTTTTAAACCAAATTGGCCTGTTTGACTCGTTCTACAACCGGGTGGTGGAAATGGGACCCTCCAGATGTGGCTGGACTTGAACGCCCATCGTCCTTCCCCCTCGGCTCTGCTGGCAGGGGCAGATGGGCGTTGCTGAGTTTGTTCAGCCACCTTTTGCCCACGGGAGAACGTGTGTGTGTGTGGAGAGAGAAGCCGGTACCAAAACTAGGTAAAGACAAGGTGTAATTGCTTAAACATGGATGCCGGGTCTAAGAGAGAACAGAATTGCAACCGTTGCTGCCGTTGACGTAGATCAAACACTGGCTGGCCCTGAATGGGTGCCCAGGCCAAAAATAACCCTCTCCTCTGCAGTGCGGACAAAGAGGCGGTGAGAGGTGCTCAAGTGTGGGCACTCTCCGTGGCGCCTGATCCCCCACGCCAAGAATCCCTAACTTCAAAGAAGCTGCATTGATCATGAAACCTTCTCTATGTCATGTTGGCTTCTGCCTGGAGTGGGTCTTTTCTAGAGCCAGCGGATCTTGACTTGTGGTTTGAGCCACTCCAAAACACGTCCCTAGGGAGAGTCGTCAACAGCGTTTCGGGGATTCGTCCACGAATCCCTTGCCCCCAGCAATTGTATAGACCAGGGCTGTTCAACTTTGAACAGGCCAAGGTCTACTATTTCTGGCCCAAAGTGCCTGAGGGATACTGCATTTAAAACCTCTACTTATAAATGTTATCCATTTTGAGCATATGGTCATAAGTAAATTTTTGTAAGTAGAGCAGCAGTTTCCCATAGGAATGGATTGAAAACCAATTAATCTGTTCTGGAGGAAATATATTTCAATGCGCCATGGCCCTTGAACTACCCCATTCAGCTGAGACACTGGGCTGGCAGACCCAGAACTTTGCTGGGGCAGTGGTGGTCCTTGGGATGGGGGAGGGAGGGGTGGAGAACTTATCCCCCTCACTTTTTTTATTGATGGCTGGTGGGCGACTTTCGAACCCTTTGCAGGCTACTGGTAGCCCGCAGTCTACCTGTTGTGCAGGCCTGGTGTAAGACTCTCGATGAACCCAGACGATCCATGAAACGGGTTGATCAATGACCTCCCTTCCCACCTCAGGGTCATTGGGCTCCACCCCTGAGGCGCCTCTGCTCTGGCAGAAGCTTTTCCCCCTATGAGCCTCTGTGCTGCACATCCAGGATGAGGGGAATGGGCACAAGAGCCGGGGGACTCTAGAGGGATCCGGGAGGAAGGTGCCATGTTGTAGAATCATCATTATTTGATCCTTGCGTGCTAGAGATGCAAGAGCAGGCAATACCTTTATTGAGTAATCATGTGCCCTCAAGTCAGATTTGACTTTTGTTGGTGACTCTTTCCAGGGTTTTCAAGGTAGAGAATATTCAGAAGTGGGCTCCCCTTCCCTTCTGGGGGCAGGAGAATCCTGAGACAGTGGAATTTGCCCAAGGGCACCCAGGCTGGCTCTTCTCTCTAGAGGCACTGGGGCGAATCCCGCTTAAAATTGGATATTTTTGTGTGTGTGTGTGATTGTCTTGTGTTTCCCACCTCCCCAAGTCTATGTAACTTGGTTAATAACCGTAAATAAACATTCATTCATTCATTCTATGTAACTGGCAGACCAAACGAGGGCTCCTGGTGATCAGAATCCAGAATCTTCCTTTCTGTGTCGAAAGTTTGCTAGAGTTGTCCCTTCCAAAGCCCTCCAAAATCTGGGTCATGTCTTGCCCACCTCCAAACTGAAATTGTTCTTTTTCATTCCAAAACCAGGCAGGTATTTGCTTCTCCATCATGTCGCAGCTGTGAGTGCAGTAACTTTGGACCCTGTGTTGTCTTGGTGGGCTCTTCAGCTTGCCAATCCTTTTCTCTGCAAAAATGCCATCCTCCTCCCTGACTCCTGCACGCTAACTTACCTGTCCATCCTGGTTGTGCATCATGGGTCCATAGTTCTTGTTTCTGGAGGGAAGTTAATGCTCAGGAGGGTCTGGAGGTGACGTTCCTTCTGCTTAAACACATTCAAAACTTGTATTCATTTTATTTCTTAAATTTAGATACTGCCCCATTAGTGAGATGCACTGTTCTGGGCACTTTCCTTTCCTTGCTGTGTCTCGGATGACACACCTTAGAAATGTCTCAAATGCCCGCAGTCATTCAGCAAACACTCCCTGTGATTCTAAAAATCAGAGCTGAGATATCTTTAGGTCTAGCCTAATTATTTATATCCTTGCTGCAATTCTGTCTCACCTTCCCTCCAAATTAAGAGCGTGCAGTTCTTTTTTTACCTTCCCACTTAAATCCTCATAGCGACCCAGTAAGGTAGATCAAACCAATTGAGATGGGGAGGGTGTGAGATGAAGTGGCTTGAAACACACCTGGTGAATGCCACCCTTTTGGGAGGGACTAGAACCCTGATCTCCCAGAACATTGGCCATGCCTGCTCTAACCACTAGGCAATGGTGGCTTTTTTTCTTTTCTTTTTAAAGTGCACAGATGTTATGCAAGTTTTAAGAATTGTGTGTAAAGTGGATGGGGGAGGGCGGTGGAAGGCATTTCAGAGACATCTCTCTCTCTCTCCCTCCTGCATGAAGCTAGGTCTCAGGGCTGTCCCATGGGGTCGATTAGCAGTCAGTTCAAATTACGCTGCTTGATGCTAAAAGGTTTGCTAATGGCGATGCCGAGGAAATGAAGCAAGTTAATGATTAGGGAGGAAAAAGGAGGCGGGGGGGAGGAGGAGGTATGTTTGCAATGCAACCCTACTGATCGAGCATCCGTCTACAGGTGCAGTCTACCTTGAATGCCTTCACCCAAAAGACAGGGCACCGCTGGGCTGTGTTTTGCTTCTGGGCTTCCCAGCTGTTGGGACAGCTTTGCTTGCCCTTTGAGCAGCACCGGGCCTCACTAGAAGGGACTTCTAATTCTCTGGATATCCCACTTAGGGGGACAAAGCTCTCCACGGAGGTCCTGAACAAGGGAACCAAAAGTGGCACCCGTACCATTACGCCCCTCAGTCTGGACATCGTATTTTCATCGCTTCGGCCTCGAATCGCTTCAGAGTTTGCCCCTCGGCAGCGGCTTCTGCTGCCTCTCACGCCACTGATCCTGGCCCAGCTTCTTTGGGAAAACATAGCATCTTTTTCTGCCCGTACGGGGTCTCTGTCGCTTCCTGTCATGGAAGCCCAGAGACCACGTCGGGAAGCCCAGCTGTAAAAACCAACGGCAGACCATCCGTTTTGGGTTTCGCTTTCTTTAACATTTTGCTTCTCCTTTGTTGGAAACGGGCTTTGCTGCTTCCTCCGTCCCTTCTGTGGCCTTTTGCAGCTTTTCCGGTCCTTCTGAAAATGAAGACGGACAGCATGATTGGGTCACGCTTCGGAAACCCTCTCTGTGTGCTGCTGTGTGGACCTCGGGGTGACGTGTTGACCATCTGGAGACTCTCAAGGTGCTTAAGGAGGCAAGAAGGAATAATACATGCACTTTTTTCCCTCAATCTCCCATCAGCTGCTCTTGGTGACAGGGTATGCAAACTTTGATGCCACCTTGAATTTATTCAGCCGAGTGTCTTTATCACTAGCCATGTGCCTCTCTCTACAAATTCCATGCTAGGGATTATCAAAAAGGGGATTGAAAATAAAACAGCCAACATTATAATGCCATTATACAAAGCAATAGTAAAGCCCCACCTGGAGTATTGTGTACAATTCTGGTCACCGCATCTCAAGAAAGACATCGTGGAACTGGAAAAGGTGCAGAAGAGAGAGGGGCTGGAGCACCTCCCTTATGAAGAAAGGCTAAAACATTTGGGCCTCTTTAGTCTGGAAAAAAGGCGCTTGAGGGGGGATATGATTGAGACATACAAAATAATGCAAGGTATGAGTAAAGTGGATAGAGGGAAGCTCTTCTCCCTCTCCCAAAATACCAGAACTAGGGGACATACACTCATCTGGGAGAGTAAGAACTGACAAAAGAAAATATTTTTTCACCCAGCGCGTTGTTAGTCTATGGAACTCCCTGCCACACAATGTGGTGATGGCATCTGACCTGGATGCCTTCAAAAGGGGATTGGACAGATTCCTGGAGGAAAAGTCCATCACAGGTTACAAACCATGATGGAGATGTGTAATCTCTAGGCTCTAAACCAGGGTACTTCAAGTGCCAGATGCAGGGAAGTGGTCTCAGGAGACAGATATCTAGTCTCATGCGCTCCCAAACGCATCTGGTGGGGCCACTGTGAGATACAGGAAGCTGGACTAGATGGGCCTTTGGCCTGATCCAGCATGGCTCTTCTTATGTTCTTATGTTCTTATGTACATTTTTGGGAGGGGGGGTCATGAATAAGTACAGCTGGGACGTCAGCAACCCTATTAGCTTGGTTTAATGGTCAGCAAAGCAAAGCAAAGCAAAGTGTTCTGCTTATATACCGCCCCATACCACTATAAGTAGTCTCTGGGCGGTTTACAATTTTTTAATTACAGTGTGCAGGCTACACAGCATCAATCCTGTGAGGGAAAGGACGATCCAGAAAACCCCAAACAAAAGCAACAACAAAAAGAGACATTGTGGCATTTAAAGGATTACCTATAAACAGCAACACAATTAGAGGAAAGGACAGAGGAGCAACAAGTGATCGTGTAGAGAAGGACGGGCTTTACCTCTGCAGCCTTGTTCTGGAAAGATGGGTTTGGAAGTTGTGAAGGAAAAGAACAAGTAGAGAATAGCGTAAGCCTTACATTTGGTAATGACTTAAGAAATGTTGGCTGGCATTTAATCCATTGAGAGGGGTGTCCAGCACATGGATATATTTTGTCTCAGCTGTTTCCCTCTGTTTCCTTGCTCCATTGTTTTTCTTTAGGCACCAAAAGAATTGAATCCCAAATGCAGATCATAAATCTGCTAGACCAGTGTTGACGAACCTATGGGCATGGGTGCCAAAGGCGGAACTCGGAGCCCTTTCTGTGGGGACTCGACATCTCGACATTGCCCCTTTACAGCCACCTGTATTCAGGTTAAATGGCTGCATTGGCGCTTTGCGAAAAAAATAGTGGTGTTTGAATCACAGTTTGGGCACTCAGTCTCTAAAAGGTTCGCCATCGCTGGACTAGACCGTTGCTTTGCCATATAGTCCTTCTGTTCTGGCTCTTCTGTTGGAAGAGGGTCTTGGGCCATCTTCATGGTGTTCGAGATAAGCAAAGTGTTCTGCTGATACAGTATACTGCCCCATAGCACTTAAAGCACTTTCCGGGCAGTTTACAATTTAATTATTTCCCTCCCAGCAAGCGGGGTACTTATTTTACCAACCTCAGAAGGGATAGAAGGCTGAGTGAACCTTGAGCCGGCTACATGGGATTGAACCCCAGGTCGAGAGCCCAGTTCTAGCTGCAGTGCAGCCGTTTAACCACTGCACCATGGTAACTCGACATTGGCACCTGCCGGAGCCTCACCATATTCAGAGCGAAAGGCCTGGCGGAGCCCTGTGTGACTCTCAAGTTTGCATACTCTGTCACCAATGGAGGGGGACCCAAACCAATGTGATACCTGCTTGTGGAGTTGAGGGGCTTTAGAAGTTTCTGCTGGAGGTGTTGGCGGTGGTTGCGCGCCGGAGCGCTTTGTGGACATTGCTGGGGGCTGCTCCCCACCCAAACTTCAGGGCGCCAGCAGTGGCGAGCCACGGCCGTCCAAAGCGGCACGCCCCATTCTCCGTGGCCCGTGCCCTTCTTTCCTTTTAACGCCTGGGTAATCCGCAGATCTCCCCGCCGGGCAGCATCATGCTGTCCATGACGTACAGCGGGAGCCTCCGGAGCGTGGCCAGTCGGTGCCATTCCGAGTGGGGGCTTCATCAGACCCAGCAGACAGACGTGGTGGAGCTCCGGCGGCTGAGAGAAATCCGGGTGGCGGCCCAGGCATGGGTGCGGGAGGAATTTCTCCGCATGCACGGTCTCTCCCTGGATGAGTGCACGGCGCAAAGCACCGGCATGAAATATCGGTAAGATGTTTTTTCAGCCTGCCTTTCCCTCCCCTTGAAGGGCATCGGGTGCTTTGGCATAGTACTAGCCTGATGAAGTCGTGTTTTTCTCCACAAAAGTGTGCCTATTCTATGATGATGAAGATGATGGCTTTAATGGCCTCCATTTGCATTTGTTTCTCGGAAACAGGGCATGCATAGGGAGGTAAATACCTTTTCAGGCTGGAAGATCCAGCCCATCCTATGGAACTACTTCACTGGTTATTTTTGGAGTAATGAGGTTGTAACTGAGTTACATTTCAAAATAATAGGATGAGTAATTACAAAAGTAATTATGGAATGATTTCTTATTTCTTTATTTGGAATAGTTCTGTCCTGCCGTTCTCCTCAAAAAGGACTTAAGAATACGATGTGACCAGGTCCGGGGTTTTCTATCTCCTGGGGAATGCCCAAAATCAGGCCTGGGGGCCAAATGCGGCCCATTTTCAAAATTCGAGTGGCCTGTGGCTTCTTTTCCCCGCTGGCTCAGCCTGTCACGCATCCCTGCCAGCTGGCCTCTCCCCACACTGGATGGAGATGTCAGCTTGCAGTTTTACGGTTTGCCTGCCCTCCCTGCCTCTGTCCACCACCCCCAGCCACCTTCCCAACCTACCCACCCCCAGCTCCATTGCTGCAGCATCCTCCCTGCCTCCTTGTATGTTATAGACACTTGCCCAAAGTCTGGTCCGGGGGCCAAATGCTGCTAAATGGTTGGCCCCCACACATTTTCACCTCGACAAATCTGGCCCTCCTTGCAAAAAGTTTGGACACCCCTGCTCTAAGACAACATAAAGCCAAATCCCTGCATGCAAATGTACCAATGGTACTATTGGTACCCAAGGCCAATGAATGTTTGGTGTGAAACATTTCATTCTGTTGCCATATGGCCAATGACACGGACATGTCCACAAAACCTCTTTGGGTTTTACCTGATAAGGTTGAGTTACTTTCAAAAGTTATTTTGATAGGAAATTCTCATGGTTTTCACATGCCCCTCTTATAAATCCTAAGTGCCAAAGAAATGATTCTGTCCCCTTTTATGCTTTTCCCTGGCAATGAAGCTACAAAGAGCAAAATCCTCACAGAACTGAACAGGTTAAAACAAGGGGTGCCTTCACGGCCCGTAATTAACCACTGCACCAGAGACATCTTACTGTGCCAGCACACCCCTCTGAAACCTGTTCTTTCCTCTGCCTTCCAACTGACCACGAGCACCTCTGTCCTGTTCTGGATTGAGTTTCTGCTTATTCACCCTCATTCCTGACTCCAGACACTGATTGGCGGCCAAAAAGCTTCCTTGGATTTAGATGGGAAGGAGAGAGAGTTGGGTGTCATCCGCGTATCGGTGACCTTGAACCCCATAACGCTAGGTCAGGGATGGCGAATCTATGGCATGCGTGCCAAAGGTGGCACGCGGGGCCGGTTTAGCCTGGCACGCAACATGCTCCCTGCCCCCCCCACTTCCCCCTCCACTGGACCAGCCCTGAACAATTTGCCGAGGGGGAATTGGGGGGGGGCAGGGAGCATGTCGTGTGCCAGGCTAAACCTGCCCCCGCTTTCCCCATCGCCATTGCCACCCCCGCCCCTGCCTCCGCCGCCATCCCTGCCCCCCGCCGCCACCGATGACTCTGACCCCGCTGCCGACCCGTCACCCTTGTTGGCCTCGCCCCCACCCCTGCCCCCCAGCTGCCGCCACCATCCCCACTGCCATCGCCCTTGCCACCGCCGACGCCGACCCGCCTCCACTGCCATCACCAGCACCATCCCTGCCCCCCCCCGGCTGTCGATCCCGACCCTCCCCCGCCGCCACCACCACCATCCCCATCACCGAGTTTGGACACTCTAGTGTCAAAAAAGTTCACCATCCCTGCGTTAGGTGATGTCTTTCCCAGTGTTTTCATGTAGATGCCAAATAGCATAAGAGACTTATCCATCACTGCATACTCTTCAGGGCAAATAATCACCACCACCACCATCATTATCCTTTTTTTGGACGCTGTATCAATTGCAAAGTCATTATGTTCTGGCTCTCGTGCTGTGCTATCAACACACCACTAGATGGCATGCCTCCCCTTTCTCATGGACCCCCTGGGTGGCGGGATGGGTTTTATGGTGGTACACAGTCCCTTTCCAGCCATTGGGGGGCAGCAGAGAGCTGTTTTTCCTCTCTCCTCCACCCCTTCCGAAAATCGCTCCAATTTAGTGATCAAATTGCATGGATGTAGTCTCTCTCTCTCTCTATCTGTGTGTCTAAATAAGCTTGGAATACATGAATAAAACAGCTCTCGAACCAAGCCGATGAGACAGGGAGAAATATTTCACTTTCCTTCATTGCGCTTTTGAGTTGTCCCAACTTCCTAAGATGGCGGTTGTTTTTTCAAAAAATATTTAAATTAAATTGGGGCTCATTAAATCTCTGGGCCGTGGGGGTCTCGCTTCAAGCCGCTGCTTTGTGTGCATGCCGTTCCAGCCCCGAGGAGGGAAATGACAAACTTGTGGCACTCCAGATGAGTTGGATTACGACCCCCAGAACCCCCCAGTCTGTCTTGCCCATGTTAAAGGACAGTGTCAGAGTTTTGAATTTCTATAGCATTCCATTTCTCTTTTTCCTCCTTCACAGCAAAAAAGTGAATAAAGATTCACAGTCCCTCAGATAGCCCAGCTCTTTTGTCCTTAACTGGCACTTACAGTCTCAATAACTCACTCAGGCATTGGTAGGAGAAAGAATAAAAATTCTTCATCCGTTACTCTTACCAGCAGCCAACTAGCAAATGGACTACTGCCAACGTACTGATAAGAATAAAATTGATCTAAAAAATTGGTATTGGTGGATTTCTTTGTAAGTTGCCAATGCACCATTATAAATTGACAATGTAGCATTGATGGTTCATCAAAATTGCCACGCTGAGTCAGTTATATAGCAAAAGGTTTATTAAAGACAAATAGAAGTGCATCATAGGCAGTACAGAACATAGACAGTACAGAGAGTGGGTTAGCTTAGGATCCGAGCACAGCATGGCCTGACGGCCTTGCTGCTCTCTGGACCCCGGAGTGATGGTTTCCGTGGTCTTTTATACTCTTTTGCATGATGTGGTGATGTATTTTAGTACGCATACAAGTGTTTGTTTATGTTGGCCTATGCCCATCTGGCTACAAACACCAGAATGACTTCATCTAACTGACGCTTCTGGTGCCATGAGGTAATGTCAACAATCCTAGATGATGGGCTATCTTATCTCCTGTCTTGCGTACTGCAAGAGACTGGCGCCCACGGGTGTGAGATGTGATGCCAAGTTTGCTGGGTCAATTTGGCCTTATACCCTGTGAGCTCATTTGGGTCTACTTATAATATAATTTGATTTTGAGGCATGTTAACCCGTTCATATCAGTACTAAAGAGGGGGAAAGAGAACGCAAAGAGGCGATGCTTTGAATTCACTGGGGAAACATTGTCTGATGTTCTTTGATTTATATCCATGCCTGGAGCAGGGGGTCAGACTTGATGGCCTCATGGGACCCTTCCCCTTCATTATTCTGTGACTCTTGTTTTTTCTTTCTACCTGAAGGACCTGAGGATTCAGGTTCCGGCTGTGCTAGTGGGTTTTCCGAGGTGTTCTGTTTCCCTCCCTCCCTTGGTGGTCCCATGTCCAGGGGGCAGTTATGGGGTCGGGTGGAGAGAGCTGCCATCTCCATGGTCCTTACACACACACACACACCCCAACACGGACACGCCAGCACCCCACCGAGGCAGCGCCCGACCACAGAGGGCCAAACCAGCTGGAACACCATGAATCTTGCATGCGCTTCCCTGACCTGGCACAGAGAGAGAGCATGAATATTTTAAGGGTCTCTGTTTATTAGTTTGGTTGAATCGAAGAGGTTTTGCAGAGAAGAGGTTGGATTACCGTCGCCTAATAAGGGCTGATGCATTATTCATCTCTCTTGGGGTTTGCAAAATAAATAAATAAATAAATAAAAAAACACAGGCTGGGGACTCGGAGTCCACCTGGAGCCACAAAGAGAGAGAGAGAGAGAGAGAGAGAATAAGAGATAAGGATAGCAATGCAACCCCCAGCCAGAAAGTGGTTTAACTTGGCTTTGATTTCTTGTGGGAGAATACAAAATCTCCCAACTCCAGAATGTATGTGCAGTGGTACCTTGTATAAAGGAATTAATTTGTTCCAAATGCAATTATGTTACACAAAATTTCCTTTATACAAATGTTCCATCGGAATGCATTGAAAAACGGAGTAATCCCTAATCACGACCATTTTTATGTTATGTTTTACGGATTCGCCCCATAGGTGATTCTGTTAAGCAAATTTTCCCCTATCTCTGGATTTTTTTATGCTGTACAGATTGTATGTTATACAAACCATTTGTTATACAAGGGTGCACTTGTACAGTATTTAGAATTTTATTTAAAATATTTCTACTCCTTGTTTCTCCTTGAAAAGGACCCATGGCAGCTTACAGCATTGAAATACCATATTGAAAAGTCAAAAACAACCAGTATACAATGGTGGCTTACATCATTAAAATATGTTATTTATTTATTTGTTTAAAATGTTTTTATCCCAGTTTTCTGCTTGGAAAGCTCCCAAGGCAGCTTACAACACTGAAGGATGATCTATAAAATTGGAAACTATGCATATACAACAGTAGCCAGAGATGTTAAAAGTAATACAGCAGGACCCCTGTATCCACTGATTCATTATCCACTGATTCAGTTATCCACGGTTGGCAGAGGATAAATAAATAAATAATTCAGCAGCTACTAAGCAAGCTACTGTCACAAAGAGCTGCTGTGAAGCAAGCTAATGTCATAAAACAGCAGCCATAAAGCAAGTTACCATCACAAACAGCAGCTGTAAAGCAAGCTACTGTTGCAAAACAGCAGTTTTGGGGAACATTTTGGTATTCTCTCTTATCCACAGTTTTCATTATCCACAGGAAGTCTTGGAACCAACCCCTAGCGGATACTGGGTCCTACTGTATTCACAGCTAAAGGCAGTGAGTGTGAAGGGGCATCTTATATCCTTGCAAAGACAATATTAAAGCTAAGAATCATGTGAACAAATATTAAGTGAGGGGGATGCCACTTTGAATGATGGACAATGTAGCTTTAGAACACCTGGGTAAAGAGTCATCTTTACTTCATTAAAAGGCAGTATTAAAGCTGAGAATCATAAGTATACAGATTTTTTTAAAAAAATGCTACTCTGAGAAAAGGGAAAATACAAAAATGGAAGATAAACACACATACACAATTCTATTTTTAAAAAATCATACAAACAGCTGGTAACTGAGGGAAGGCTTTCCTAAAGAGAAAAGTCTTTGCTTGGGGAAGGAGAGCAGAGACGGCACTAGTCGGGCCTCCAGTGGGAGGGAGTTCCAAAGGCTGGGAGCAGCCACAGAGAAGGTTGTGTTTCCCGTGTCCCCACCAAGTGCAGCTGTGGAGGGTGACGGGACCAACAGAAGGGCCTCTCCTGATGATCTTAACATGTGCTCTTTATTTATTTATTTATTTATTTTAATTATATTTTTATTTTATAAAAGAACAGAAAAAACAGCAAACTAACAAAAGGAAGAAAAAATAACAAACATCAATGTAACTAAAATATAACAAGTATAACAAACATAAACCCCATGTAACCCACCCCCCTCGGGACTTGAACAAAATTACAACTTTCATGATAATGACCAGCCCATTTCCCTCCAGAAATACATTGACTCTTCTCCGGGTTTATCCCCTTTACCCTTTTGGAATACATATCATCTCTGACTTCAAGTTGTATTTATTTTTATTTTGGATATTTTTACTTCGCCTTTCTTCTTAGGAAAGGACCTAAGGTGGTTTACATTTGAGGGCTTTTGAAGACTTTAGTCTGAAGAAAAAAAGGTGCCTGAGGGGGATATCATGGAAAGCAGGCTCATAATGAGAGATGCACAAAAGAAAGCGGTAATCAGCTGAAGGGCATTTGAGGCTCAGTCTGGAAAAAGGTGGATGAGGGGGATAGGGAGACGCAAAATAATGCAGGGCATGAGTCTGGATAGAGGGACACTCATCTCCCTCTCACAAAATACCAGAACTAGGGGACATCCACTCAAACTGAGGGCTGGGAGAGTAAGAACAGACAAAAGAAAATATTTTTTTCACCCAGCGTGTTATTAGTCTATGGAACTCCCTGCCACAGGAGGTGGTGATGGCATCTGGCCTGGATGACTTCAAAAGGGGATTGGACAGATTCCTAGAGGAAAAGTCCATCACGGGTTACAAACCATCATGGAGATGTGTACAATCTTCAGGCTTAAAACCGGGGTCCTTCAAGGGCCAGATGCAGGGGAGTGGTCTCAGGAGACAGAGATCTAGTCTTATGTGGTCCCAGAGGCATCTGGTGGGGCCACAATGTGAGATCCAGGAAGTTGGACTAGATGGGCCTTTGGCCTGATCCAGCAGGGCTCTTCTTAGGTTCTTATGTTATGCTTCAGAGATTGTTGGGGGAGGCAACGTGGGTTGGTCTGTGGATCAACCTCCCCGCCCCCACCCCTCCAGCATCCTGTGCATGGCATGCACTATAAATCTCAATTTATTTCTTTAATTAACTCGTTAATTAACTTTTTATATAACATCAAAACTGGACATTCCTGGATATCTGTTTTGGGTTTTTGTTTTGTTTTTTGGCTCTCAGGCTGGGGTGGAGGTGGGGCTGTGGGGCACCTCCTCTGAAGTGGTTTAAGCCACAGAAAATAGCTCTGGGACATTGATAGGAGCAGAAGAAAATCTCTTTTAATCTCTATTTTCTTTCTTTTTATTTTTCATTGTGGCTGGGAGGGCTTCCGGGGTGGGTGGGGGGAGTCGTCTATTGCCTGCCGTTTCCCACCTCAGTTCTGAGAATCAGGGTGGGGTGTCTTCCCAGCCTCTGGCTTACTGGCTCAGACACGTGCATCGTGCGCCCTGGGAGAATATGTTCCCAGAAGGAGGGCAGCATCTCTTCCCTCTGCTCTCATCTCCTGAGAGGGGCCTTCCGATCTCATGCCCCAAGAGGGTTATTAAGAAGCTGTCCCATTGCTATGCAACCTCCAGCCTCTTTTGCCTGTTGGCGCCCATTGTGGGGCTGCCGAGAGCAGAACGAGGGCCGCCAGTAACAGGCCCTTTGGGAGATCGCTCATTTGTAGAACCGATTTGACAGCCCATCCCAGGAGCAACGATAAGGTTTCCGTCTTCTGCTAAAAGCCTTTTTTTATTGTTGTCCCCTCTCGGTGTGTTTCCTTGGTGGAACAGGGATTTGAACCCAAGACCCTGGAGTCCTCATGTGATTCCCCTCTCCTCTACGGCCACCCTAGCTGTCTGTGCTGGCTCCTTGCTGTGGTTCTTCCTTAGGTCTGGTGCGGTTGCTTATTCCCTATGCAAGAGGACTTCCCGTCTGCTGCTTCTGTATGGATCGCAGCTGTGCCGAGAGCCGCTCCTGGCACTAGGCAGAGTGAGGCAAGAATAGAATAGAATAGAATAGAATAGAATAGAATAGAATAGAATAGAGTTTTATTGTCATTATGCATATGCAAGATATGCACAATGAAATTAGAGTGCTGTTCCACAACACACTCTAAACAAGGAACCATACAAAACACATAAAACCCCATACAAGATATTAAAAACTCTTAAAATTGCTTACAAAATTTAAAACACTGTTGCATTTAACTTGGATACCGCTCTGGGATAAAAACTGTTCTTTAGTCTATTTGTCCTTGACCTAAGAGTCCTATATCTCCTGCCAGACGGCAACAGTTCAAAAAAATTAGTGGCCAGGATGTGAAGGGTCTCTCAGAATTCTAGATGCAAGCAAGAAGACTTGGTGTACCGTGAATGGGCAAGGGAAAAGGGCGAATTATCTCATGTACTGTATTTTTAGTTTTCATAGGCAAGCATAGGGAAGGGGTTGTCTGTGTCATGTACCTGCAGCACAATAACCTTAGCTGGGTTTGGAATATGTGGGTTTGCCAGGTAAACATCTGCAGCTCTGCCTAGGCAGCCAAATGTCCCGAGACAGTGGTGTTGTTCTGCACACTGTGAACTCCTGTCAGTGGGATTGGGGCGGTGGGTTGGGGGGCTTTGTGGTGTCTCAGCATTGGGTGTTCCTGGAATCCTTAGTCCAGCACACCAGAGGAGCAGCGGAATTACGCAGTCCAAAAAGGAGGCTTCCTGTTGAATCTCTGTCTGAGTTACTGGCCTAGGTGTGCCTCTTTCTAACCAGGCGACTCAGTTGGCATCTCAGCATTGTGAGTTACTGGCATCCTTAGTCCCTCCCAGCGTAAAAGAGGCAGCAAATCTAACCCGTCCGATGGGAGGCTTCCTGTTACAACTCTGTCTGAGTTACTGGTCTAAGCTTGCTTCTTTCTAACCAGGTGACATGCCCAGAGCAGTGCCTCAGAGAGAATGGTTTCAAACTGCAGGAAAAGAGATTCCATTTAAACATTAGGAAGAACTTCATGGCGGGTCAGGAAGAGGATGACCAGGGTGGTTGAAGGTCTGGAAGAAAGGTCTTATGAGGAGCAGCTTAGGGATCTCGGAATGTTTAGCCTTTCAAAAAGAAGGCTGAGGGGGGATATGATAGCGATGTTTAAATGTTTGAAAGGATTTCATATTGAAGAGGGGACTGGTTTGTTTTCCATGGCTTCAGAGACTAGGACTCAGGGCAATGGTTTCAAACTACAGGAAAAGAGATTCCATTTGAACATTAGGAAGAACTTCATGACGGTTAGAGCTGTTTGTCAGTGGAATATGCTGCCACAAAGGAGGGTGGTGGAGTCTCCTTCTTTGGAGGTTTTTAAGCAGAGGCTGGATGGCCATTTGTCGGGTGTCCTGTGATGGGGGTTCCTGCATGGCAAGGGGTCTGGACTGGATGGCCCTCAAGGTCTCTTCCAACTCTATGATTCTATAAGCCACTGGGCTAGTGAGTTGACCAACTCCCACTCTGTTGTTATTAATCACAACTTTATCCTTTATAGAACCCAAGGGGGATCTCACTCCCCTCCCTCCATACACGCCCCTAATCAGCCCTGTAAGGTCGGAGGGTCTAAAGGAGGCCAGCTCACTTGAGGTCCTTGAGAGAAACCCACAGCTATGAGAGGATTTGAACTCCCATCTCTCCCATCTAGCTGGGCATCTGACCGCCTCACTGCTGTGGCATGACTTGAGTATAGCAGCAAAGCGTGCCTTGCCGGGAGCCGAGAAAAACATGTCTTGGCAGTCAAAAAAAATTAAGAAACACGCCAGCTTTATCTCCAAGGGCATTAAGGTTTGTTAATGTGCCAACAAACTTGGGATTCTGCAACCAGCGCTGGCTAAAATGGAGGTGGCTGGGCTTGACCCCAAGCGCCAAGAAGGGTGCATCTCAGATACCCAAAGACTGTACGGAAATAAGCATGATGGGACATGGTGTGAGTTGTTTCCGCCTTGTACTAGACCTTATCTGAGCTATGTAGAGGAATAGGCATAACAAGCTAGCAGCGTGGGGCATGGTTAGCTACTAGTGGTCAGTTATGTCACGTGATATGTGGAAGTTTTGAGCAAGAAGAGAGGACAGAGAGAAGCCATGAGTATTATGCTTAGGATTGGTTTGAGCAATGGAGCTCACCTCAGTTAGGTAGAGTAGGAAAAGTTAGCTTAGGAGCAACCTTGAACGTAATCAGTTAGTCAGGATGACTTAGATTTTATTATTTTTAGGGAAATAAAACTATGATTGCAAAAATAGGTTACAGGCGATACCTTCATAAGCCACTATTAAAAATTAAAAAAGGAACATTGCAAGCTTTCGAGTGCAGTCCATCACCCTTCTTCAAAGCAGGTCCCAGAAGTTCAGACATGGTGAAAGATGTTCTTCAACAGGAGGTTACTTTTAAAGTCCTTCGTTAGATGATGTTCTTAAAATCAATGGCTAGGTGATGTTGTAGATTGAGATCTGTTAAGGTTTTGGTACTTTTTGATACTTATTTTGGCATCTTAAGAACAGAAAATAAAATACACCTTTTGAAAGGTTAACGTGGCCTCTTGATTTGAAAAGAACCCAAGAGTCAATCAGAAGGTGGAGATGTTTTGGAGGATTTTGTCTCAGATGTAAAGGAATTCTCGTTCCTTTTGAACGCGGCCAGGGCAGCCCCCCTTTTTGATTTGCCCCGCAAAGACGACCGGATGTAATCCGTGTGGAAATGAGGCAGAAGAAGCAATCCTGATCAAAGATTAGAAATCCTTCGTTAGGAGGCTTAGCGTGAAGCCCACAGATGGGGAAAAACAAAAAAATCAAAACAACAGCCCCAAAGCAAAACAGATGGGAGTTGTGGGAAGGCAATACCCAGGCATGAATTGTGGGGTGGGGGTGAGTAGGGGGCAGAGCATCCCACCCACCCACTCCCCGGGCTTGGATCACGGCCTCCAAGGGTTGGGCATTGTCAGCTGGGGTACAGGAAGGAGTTGTGTGCTCTTGGATGGTCGCAGAGAATAACAGATGGAAAAAGAGGCTGCCTGGATTCAGCAGAGGATGAGGTGATTGGGGTCTGGTTTTTGGATTCATAACCATAACAGACCTCCCAAATTGTAAGGTTGGGAGGGTCATCTACAAAATAATGCAGGGCATGAGTCAACTGGATAGAGGGACGCTCTTCTCCCTCTCACAAAATACCAGAACTGGGGACATCCACTCAAACTGAGGGCTGGGAGAGTGAGAACAGACAAAAGAAAATATTTGTTTATTTTGTTTTTGTTGTTAGTCTGTGGAACTCCCTGCCACAGGAGGTGGGGATGGCACCTGGCCTGGATGCCTTCAAAGGGGATTGGACAGATTCCTGGAGGAGTTCATCACAGGTTATAAACCATGATGGAGCTGTATCATCTCCAGGCTTAAAACCAGGGTACTTCAAGGGCCAGATGCAGGGGAGTGATATCAGGAGACAGAGATCTAGTCTTGTGTGCTCCCAAACACATCTGGTGGGGCCACTGTGAGATCCAGGAAGTTGGACTAGATGGGCCTTTGGCCTGATCCAGCAGGGCTCTTCTTATGTTCTTATGTTCATCTAGTCCCACCCAATGCCACCCATGCAGGAAATGTGCAGTTCAGACCTCCTTGAATGTGATGCCATCTCCTTTCCGTCGTGGAGGGACGTGGGATGGTGAGCGTGGTGCTGATGGGACCAAAGATACCAAAGGTTGGGATACAAGAGAAAAAGAGTCATCCCCCCTAAATCACAGCTCCCGTTCCATCCAAAGTGCAATGCAGCATCAGAGAAATTCTGCAAACATGCAGACACCAGGGTCCCCTAGCCCTTCTCTGATGGTTAGGGCCATGGATGCAACAGAAAGGAATATTTTGCAAAAGTCTAGCACGCGGCATGGAAAATCGTCAGTCCCGTGGCCTACAAATCCCATAATTCTCCATTGTGGAAGTTCTAGCAGAGAGGTGCCTAATTTTGGCTCGCCTGGGAGCCGAGCCTAAAACTGGAAGGTTTTGGGGCCAGACTAGGCTTAGCTCTAACAATGGGGCACCTTCCTTTCCCTTCTTCCCAAGCGAGCTGTATTTAGGTGTCTTCCCATCCGATGGCACTCCCAAAGTGGCCAAATCAGAAAACATGTCCCTTGCAGCATCGGAAAACCCCATGCCTGTTGATCCATTCTGCATTTCTCCAGTGTTTCCAAAGTTCCTTCTCTCATTTGATACTCCTGGCTTTCAGCCAGTTCCTCCCCACCACCCTGTGTCTTTTTCTCAACCCAGGAATCCGTTTCTCGTTGGGTTGGGTGGTGATGTTTTTCCTGGGCCGTTTTCCCCACCCCGATTGAAATGAAAGCTCCAATCAGGAGGTCAACTAATCGGGATTACTTTGGCTGGACAGATTGAAGAGCTGGACGGGAGGGGAAGGAACCGCCAAGCCCTTGGTGATCTTTCTAAATCTTCAAAGAAGAAAGTTGGTTTTTTAATGAACTGGCCGTGGGAAGAGGCTGCGGAGAGATCAGAAGTGACAGGGGTAGCCCCTTTGACCCCAGGTCAAAGTAGCGAGGACTTACTGGTATTTGGGATGGCATGGCTCTAAAACAGCCTTCTCCTGAGCCCTTGACCCTTCACCAATCTTGGACAACAGATCCCATGATCTCCCTTCTGGGGGATGATGGGCGTTTATTCCAGCACATCTAGGAAGTGATGCACTAGGCCAGAGATGGCAAACCTTTTAAACACTGAGTGCCCAAACTGCAGTTCAGAACACACTAATTTTTTTTTTTTCAAGTGCCAATAGAGCCATTTAACCTGAACACAGGTGGCTGTGAAGGGGCGAGGTCGGGGGCCCACAGAAAGGGCTCCGAGGGCCACCTTTGGCACCCGTGCCCATAGGTTCACCAACGCTGCACTAGGCTTTCAAAGACAGCTTCCAAAAAGTCTTTGGCCCAGAAGGTTCCTCCAGAAAGATAGGACGGGGAGTCCTTTGATTCCAGAAATCCCATCCTTAGTTGGAAAGTGACAGTGCGTTTGTGCAGTATGTCAGAGAAGTGAGTGCACCCCTTCAGATTTCATAAATATTTTAGTGTATCTTTTCATGTGATAATTTGGACACTGCCATTTAGGGGCGTACTCGCTTTTTTTGCCCACGGTTTAAACATTGATCGCTGTGTGTTGCATCATTTTAGAAGAGCCTCGTGGCGCAGTGGTTCAATGCCTGTACTGTAGGTAAAACTGTGCTCACGACCTGGGGGTTCAATCCCCAATAGCCGTCTTTTTCACTAAGAAGGAGCAGCCACAGAGAAAGCTCTCTGAACTAGGCCTGAACACGGTTTTCTTAAGATTGTAAGTTAAGCCGTGTTTCAAGTTTTGTTCTCAGCTTGGCAACTCTCTAACAGGGAGCGTGTTGTTTGTTTTTAATGTTGCCTTTTTTTTTTTTTTTGGAATTGCTTCCTATTAGTGATCTTTTTTCCCCTCCCATTTTTTGGCATGCTTAACTGGGTAACTGTAACAGCTTGCAACGTTTCTAGTTGTAGCCAACTTTTTGAAACAGTTGTGCGAGTTGCCTTGGGTCCCCGGATGGGAGAAGGTTGGATAATACTGAAATAAATTAGAAACAAAGAATCAAACGAAAGAGACAGAGATAAAACGTTACCCCTCCAGAGACACATTATGCCTGGCTGTCATTTCTACAGTCAACAATGAAAACAAAATGTTGGTTCAAGGTGTGGACCGATCACCAAACAAAAGCAAGCTAATCTGCAGAATAATCTTAAAAGCTAGTAAGATATCTTTTAGTTCTTAAGGCAGCTCTGCTTCTAATCGCGACGCTCCCCAACTCATTCCCTGGCTCCAGGAGCTGATCCAGAACAGAGTTCTGTGGCCGACACTTCCAAGGAGCTGAAACTGGTCTGCAAAGTTGGGAAGTATTTCTAAGGCCTGGCGATCTGCCTGAATCAAGTCTCTAGAACACTGACAGATATCCAGCTTGCGACGACTCTGTTTGGTTCCTACGAGTTCCAGGAGGGATATTTTTTTGGTCCAGTCCATCAGGACTCCTTTTATGCTCTTTAAAAAAAAGTCACTGAAGGCTCCCTTTGGGCAGATTCACCCTCTCTCTTCATTTGTCAGCAGGAAGTGGAGCGTGTTTACATTTGGGAGTCCCATCATGCGTGCAGGAAGCCAGCGGTGAATCGGCGGGAGGGGAGGCGGGTGGAGAGGTTAATTCTAGCCATCTTCTCTCTTCGTTCTGGATAGTGGCTGATCTCGAAGAGGACTTGCTGTTCCAAAGTGGTAGCCCGCCTGTTCTTTACTCCGCCAACCTGACCGCCGCCGCCGCCGCCGCCGCCCTCTTCGGCCAAACCCGTCACCTCTGTTTAGAGAAGGTTCTCAGCGCCGACACAAACGCCGTGCAGCAGTTCCTGCCCGGGAGGCAGAACGCCGGAGCCAGGAGCCGTGTGCTAATTCCCCTCCGTGTGGGCGCCAAGCAGGGCCAAAGCCATTGCATGGAAGGGCTCTCACTGGGCTCGACCGCGGCTGCCTTCCCCTCCCATTTGCTGCCCTCCCTCTGCAGCCAGGCTTGTCTTTGGCTTGAAAGATCCACTTGTTTTGCAGCTGTTTTCATTGAACAGGAGCCTGGGGGGGTGTCCCCTTCGCCCTCCTCCTGGCATGCAAGAAGGCAGGGCTGCTTACGAGGAATTCTGGATCAAGGTTTTGCATTAAACCATTGGGGGAAGGCGGACAAATGCCCAGATCCGGCCTTGAGTGCCACCTCTGGTTTCGTGTCCTTTCGGCTCCGTTCTGTCAGTGACATTCTGCCTCTGAAAAAGGCTACCACCTGATCCCACCCTGTTGTGTTTCTTCCCTTTAAAGGAGACCTCCCAGGACGAAACGGGTGTCTTAAATAGCATGCCAAGTCTTTCTTTGCTGCTTTGAATTAAGCCAGGCATGTCTAAAGTCAGGCCTGGGGGCCAAATGTGGCCCGTTTTCAAATTTTGAGTGCCCCGCAGCCTCTTCTCCCCGCCAGCTCAGCCTGTCAAGCATCCCCGCCAGCTGGACCTCCCCATACTGGATGGAGACATCAGCTTGCAGTTTTATGGTTTGCCTGCCTTCCCTGCCTCCATCCATCCCCCAGCCACTTGTCCAGCCTACCCACCCTTGGCTCTGTTGCTTTAGCATCCTCCCAGCCTCCTTGCATGTCCTACTGCAGTTGAATGGTCAGCCCCCATACATTTTCACCTCACCAAATCTGACCCTCCTTGCAAAAAGTTTGGACACCCCTGAATTAGAGCCAAATAAAGTCACCACAGGGCTTCACAGAACTCATGGGCGGCAGCGAAGGGGTGGCCGTGGAAATAAGGCCAAGGCGTTTGAGCCGTCAAGAATATTATTTAGTTCGTAAACAGGACTTAGTGTGAACTCAGCTTAGTTGCAATCTAAATAGTGTGTGTGTGTGTGTGTGTGTGTGTGTGTGTGTGTGTGTGTGTGTGTGTGTGTGTGTGTGTGTGTGTACAGTCATGACCGACTCTTTGTGTCCCCATGTCCATGGAGTTTTCTTGGCAGGAATCCTGGAGTGGCTTGCCAGTTCCTACTCCAGGTGCCTACAGCACCTGGTCTTCCCTGGTGGTCTCCCATCCAAGTACTGACCAGGGCAGACCCTGCTTAGCTTCTGAAATCAGGCGAGATCGGATGGGCTTAGAGGGCATCTAGGCAGCTCAATCTAAATATTTGGAGATTAATGTTTTCCAAGTGATGGAGGCCTCGGTACGTGGGGCTCTGCATGTTTTAGTGAATAGCTTGTGGAAGGACAGGGACCCCACAAATAAGTTCGTTCGGCTTCATGTTAAGGTTTTTAAGCCACATTTTCCCAGGTCGGTGCTACAAATATGAGGAATATTGTTTTGGCTTTTGACAAGCATAGGGGATTGAGTCTCCTTTCTTGACCTTGGTATGTCCCCCCCCCCCTTCAAAACGCCCTTGTAAAATTCAAAGGACTCTACTGGTTCCCTGGATGAGATTCAAGGCAGCTCATGAGTGTGATTTAGAAAACCGGAATGAGCTCAAGACCCCCGTGATGCAAGTGAGTGGTTAATTCATTCCTTGATGTCTCAGCCGTCTTTAAACGAGATTTCCAAGGTGCCGAGCCTCGGCTGGAGAAAGAGGGTGGTGCTTTGCTAGATTTTGTAATTTTCCAGAGTTGCCTCTGGATTCTCTACCAGAATCCTGAAAACTCAAGAGTTCCCTGCAGCATGGAATTGGGGGTGGGGGTGGGGGTGGGGAGAGAAAAACACATCAGTGGAGCCTGGAGTTTCATGACTTGGACTTTGAGCTCAAGTCATCATCCCCATCATCTCTGGGAGAGGCCCTATGGATCCCTGAGTCCATCTTCTCCCTTCTAATTCTTATGTGAAGTTCTAAGCACCAGGTCACATATTTCAGTTCAAATGCAGGCCAGTGCTCTGTTTAGCAAATTATGGATCTGAAACAAACAAACAAAAATTCCTCCTGGGGTGGTGATCTTTTACGTCACATTTGATATTACTGGAAATGTTTCCATTTCAGATTTTGTTCATGGTTTCCCCCGTTCCCTCCCTGCTTGCCTGCCTCTCTGCAGTGGGTGGACCAGCCCACCTTGGAACCCCAAAGTTTCCTAAGAAGGAGAGTTCCAAAACGGACACATGGACACTGTCCATGAAAGGCATCCACGCCGTGTCCTTCTATTGTGTAAAAACTGGTGTCACTTGAGAATTAGAGTTATGGTATATAGAATAATGGCTGCCTAGATGCCCTAAGCACATCCAGTCTCGCTTGATTTCAGAAGCTAAGCAAGGTCAGCCCTAGCTAGGACTTGGATGGGAGACCACCAGGGAATACCAGGTGCTGAGGGTGCCTGGAGTAGGGACTGGCAAGCCACTCCAGTATTCCTGCCAAGAAAACTCCACAGACATGGGAGTCACAAAGAGCCAGTCACAACTGTAACGATGCAGCGCACACATATAGAATAATGAAGTTTCAGCACCCTAAACAGCTCCGGTAAAGTGCCACTCATAGAATCTTAGAACTGGGGCCTCTAAGGCCATCAGTTCTAACCCCCTGCTCAATTTTGTAAATAAATAAACAAAGCAGGAACCCAGGTCAAAGCAGATCCGAGCCATGGTGGTCCCGTTTTATCTGGAATGCCTCTGCAGCGCTGCAACGCTCCACACCTCTTGAAGGAATTTGTTCCACACCCCCTGATAAATCTGTCTTCCTGTAACTTGACCCCATTCTTACATGTCCTGCACTCTGGAAGAATTGAAACAGATCCTGCCCTTCCTCTGGATGACAGACTTTCAAGTATGTGAAGAGTTCTCTGCTGTCTCCCCTCAATCTTCTTCTCTCAAAGTTTCTTCTCTTTGCTTGGTTCGTTTCTGCAGTTGGCATGATCAAATATTCTGCTCTGGAGACTTTAAGCATCACTTACTTTGGGTTTTCCCTGGAGCCAATGAAGTTTCTCTTTTCTATGTCTATCCTTCCTTCCATCCCTCCATCCCTCCCTTTTACGAGATAATCCCAGAAAACAACAGAATCTCCCTTGCTGGGTGCCATTCACTATCTAAATTTAGTCTCTTGCAAATGTTTGGGCTGCATGGAGGCCGGGGTGGGAGAGGAAGGAGCAGATACAAGGGTAGAGATTGGGGCGAAGGTGCTCGGGAGTCGGGGGAGTGGCAGCGGTGGTGGTGGATGGAAACAGACATCCAGAGTGAGGCAGCCGCGGCCAAGCGCTCCGAAGCAGCCGCGTGTGTCCAACGCGCGGGCTCGGCACAAAAGTCACAGCTGTGACGTGCCCTTTGTTTGCAAAGTTGGGCTGTCTGCCTGCATGCATCCTGGGGCCACCTCAGAGGACGGAAACAGGAGGATAATATCTCGCAGGAGCAGAGACCCGGGGGCTGAAGGGGGGGGCTCTCCGACTTCCGAAAAAGCCTAGCGCCGTTTTCGGTGAGTGCATTGACCCACTGGAAAGTGCATCTCCCTTACTGATGTAGCAACATACACACACACACACACACACACACACACACACACAGAGAGAGAGAGAGAGAGAGAGAGAGAGAGAGAGAGAGAGAGAGAGAGAGATTTACCCCCGCCCTCCTGAACGAGGATGCCTCTCAAGAGAGAATTTCACCTCCGGAATCCATCCGAGCCCAAATGACGTGGCTCTGGCGTCTCGGGAGAGCAGCCGGCGGCCGGTTGCGGGTCCTTTGAGGGGAAGGCGGCGGCAGTGGCGGTGGCCTCTGAACTGACCTACAGGCTCTCGCTCACAGGAGCCCATTGAGACCATCGGAAGGGGGGGCATTTGAACGACTGCCCGGCTGGACTGCAATTCTCAGAGAGAAAGAAGAGACACCCCACCTTCCCCAGGAGGCCAGTCCACTGAGAGACACTGTCAGTTTGATTATGGGGTGGCTGTCTTTCAGGTGTCTTCCTTTTATTGGTTTTTTCCCCTCTCCCCACAATCCGGAAGAGCATCTCCGCTAGCTGGACATTTCAGTTCTGGTGGAGAGAGGAAGACGTTGTGTGTGTGTTTTGGTTTTGGTTTTGTTTGGGGGGGAGAGATATTTCTTCCTACCTCTGACGTACCCCAGAGGATTGTCTGCGGAGAGGAAGGTGAGCTGCTCCATCGGGAGGAGCAGGGAACCCCAGGAGAGAAGGCGCCGGCATGCAGGTCTCTTTCGTCTGCTCCGATCACAACATCAAGCCCCGGAGTGCCGAAGACCGGCTCAGTCGGCAGAATGCCAACAGCCCCAGCACCCGGGGCCGGTTCCGGGCCGTGGCCATGGTGGCCCGCAGCTTGGGCCACCTCTCCATGCATAATGCCCCGGCATCCGGCGACCCCGGGGCCAAACCTGGCATGAAATACAGGTAACGGAAGGCGCACTTGGCGAGGGCGTTGGGCAGGACGGGCTTCTCTAGCCCTTGGCGAGGGAGGTTTGGTGGCTGGTTTCGGCTCTGGGTTTTGGTTTCCGCAACAGCTCCATCCCCGGGAACCGGACCTGGGGCCAAAACTTCTGCAGAGGAAGGGGCTGCCTTTGAGGTATTCTTATCAGTCTTAAAAACCTATTTCTTGGGCACAGGTCCCCTCCCCCACACACAAGGACCTCTGAAGCGATGTCCTGTCTATTTTTTTACTCCTGCAGCCGGCTCCTTTACTGGGAGTCCCTAAAAAGAGGCTGGAAGGAGGACACCCCTCAGGGCAGCGTGCACTGTCTGGGTTGGCCTCGTTGATCCTTTGGGGTGACTAAAACAATTCGTGGGCTGGGGGGACCTCCCTTGTGAGGAAGGGCTAAAACATTTGGGGCTCTTTCATCTGGAAAAAAGGTGCCTGAGGGGGGATAGGATTGAGACGTAAAAAATAATGCAGGGCGTGAGTCAAGTTGATAGAAGGACGCTCTTCTCCCTCTCACAAAATACCACAACCAGGGGACATCCACTCAAATTGAGGGCTGGGAGAGTGAGAATGGGCAAAATATTTTTTTTAACCCAGCGCGTTGTTAGTCTGTGGAACTCCCTGCCACAGGATGTGGTGATGGCCTCTGGCCTGGATGCCTTCAAAAGGGGATGGGACAGATTCCTGGAGAAGTCCATCCCAGGTGATAAACTGTGATGGAGACGTGTAATATCTGGGCTTAAAACCATGGTACTTCAAGGCCCAGATGCAGGAGAGTGGTATCAGGAGATATCTAGTATAACGTGCTCCCAGACGCATCTGGTGGGGCCACTGTGAGATGCAGGAAACTGGATAAGATGGGCCTTTGGCCTGAGCCAGCAGGAATCTTCTTATGTTCTTATGTTCTTATGTTCTTCTTCCTCCCCTCTTCTGTGGTTGAGGCTGCCCTCCCACGGAACGTGGCCTTCCTCTGCCTTAATGCTGCTGCTTCAAACAGCACTCCGGGTGGGGTCTTCCCCCTCCTGAGGGTGTCAGGCTCCGACCCCCATCACCCTGGGTCAGCAGAGTGAATGGGGAGAGATGAGGGGAGTCACCGTTCAGCAGTAGCCGACAAGCCCGTTAGAAGTTGCAGCATCTGTGTCTTTGTGGTTGCTTTGTTTGGCAGTGAACCTCGGAGGCCTGGGACCCTTTTCAGTAGCAAAAAAAGGGGGAGGAAGGGGAGGTCTAAGCCCCTCCTCCAGAGCTCTGTTAGGACCCATCAGGTTCCTGGTGCTTTTTTTCAAATCAAAGAGTGAGCGGGAGGGATGCCAGGCGCGAGCAGCTTTTGCAAAGCACACGCTTCTGTATCAAGGGGCAAAAAGGGGAGAGGCAAGTTTCTAGTCCTTAAGGTGTGACAGGATGCATAAGCCACTTCTCTGTAAGCCAGCCACCTGTCTTATCGCCTTGCAAGGTCCTGATATTGACGTGTGTGCAACAGCAGCGGCTTGAACCCGGGAGGTTTTGAGGGTGCTGGAAAAAGTTCCTTAGCGACTTTCCTTCTCCTAGAAGTAAACCTGCTAGGTTCCCCCTCCCTGCATCAGCAGCCTTGGGACCTGCTGTGGCCTGGTTCAGACCGTTGGTCGGTCTTGCTCTGTGTGCCCCTGGCTGTTTTGGAGTCCTAAAGGTCATGTAGTCTGTCCTCCGACCCCTGCAAAGACGGTTTCCCTTGGCTTTCTTTGGGAGAGGTTGGAGAAAGAAGTCTGACACACACCCCGCCCCGCTGTCAAAGAAAGCAAATTGCTTTCCCAATGTAGAAACCAGCCCTTTCCCCACCGAGCCTGATGTTGTCGGCTCTGACGGGTAGCATCGGGTGCTGACGGTTTGACCCGGGTTCTTTCCCAGCCCCTCCAGGCACCGAACCAGGAACGTCTCCCCTGCGGCTGCCCCCCCTCCCTTTGCATCCTTGGGAAGTGATAACCCCATGAGCCATACACACACTACCAAGCAGGACTTGGTAGTCATTTGGGGCACTACGGAACCCAGAATCCCCCATCCGGCTTGCTATTGTAGTAGGGAAGTGTGCATTCAGCTGTATTATTTCAAATTTTGGCTGCTGCTGGTATTGTTTTGTGATGGGGGGGGTTGTGTGCTCCTAATGATAGTATGCCATCCTCATCTCCTTAAAACTTATGATCAATGGAATGACAGTACATGTCTTTTTCAGGAAAAAAATACATTTTGCCAGAGTGCGAACCATCATCTTTGACAAAGTGATTGGTGGACCATTGTTTGTGGGCTGTGAACCAAGTAGTAGAAAGAGGGTTTTTCTTTTGGTGTTTTCAAGCCATGCACTTCTGGGGAAGTGGAAATGGGGGGATCATACAAACCAAGATATAAAAGTCAGAATACAGGTGGTTCAGGTGTAAACATCGTTGAAGTGCTGATATAAAAATCAAAAGGACTGTGCATTTGGAAGAAAGAGAAGCTCTATTCTATCTGCAACAAAAAAACCTAGTAGAGTGAGTGAGGGGCTAGTATCAGAAATTAACGTCAAGCTGAAGAAGGGCACCAAAACAACCACAGTACCAAAACGTAATTTAAATAGCAATGGCTTAGAAGTTAAAGACTATGGATATTAGATATTTTCTTTACCACACTCCGTTTACAAGGAGCTAGAAGAACTGGGATTGAGAACCAGATAGATAATCAAGGAGGAGTGTAAATAGGCTGTTATTTTATTGAAAACGAAACAACAAACTTAGTTATAACCTGCATGATGGAACGGAGAAATATCACAGTGATTTATAGATCAAACCAAGGCCATATCCTTCCTAGAAGCATGAGTGACAAAACTGAGGCCACATAACAAGAAAGAGGAAGCTTCTAGAACAAAATTAATTAATGCTGAGAAAAGTGGGAGATGGTTGGAAAAGAGGAAAATGGAAAGTGAGATGTATTGACTAAGTGAAAGAAGCCCCAGCTTTGAGTTTGCAGGGCATAACAGGGTTGTTAAAGGCAAGAACTTTTGGGGGTCATTAATTCATAGCACTGCTGATAAGTCGGAGGTAAATTAACAGCACTCAGTAGCGACAGAACAAATGGCCTGGAGCAAGATTTTTAAGACGAAGAGTATAATAGCGTAGCAGAAATCTAAAATTGACTTTGGGGATGTACATGGTACAATGCTGTGTACTCTCAGTGATGCTCTAGGGCGCAAAACTGTGTATTTTATCACAGGTAACTATTAAAAAGAGAGAGAAGATAACAGCCTTTGAAATACGGATTTATCGCAGAGAACGGCTTTGATCAAGAAAGCGGACGAAAGAAGAAGCAGGGCGATGAATGGAAGGAGGCTCACAAGTCATTAAACGTGGAGAGCCCAAGACGCTTTGCTTACATAACGAGAAAGTACATCCTATTAGAGCTGATTATTCAAGGTGAAATAAAACGAGGGGGGATGCAAACGAAGTCTTGGCTGGGAGACTTTGTCTGGATTTGCTGCAGAGCGACATCATTTAGGGACAGCTTGCCCCAGGTCAGAGCAAATTCCATGGCGCCCAGGCTCGGATAGGAAGGGAAGGGTATTTATTTTAATGAATGAACAGGGGACACGAGGCGTGGAGCAACTCAGAAAAGATACATGTGTCTCAAAATCACAAACATACCAAAACCTCAAAATGAACAACAGGGCGTTGAATGCGTCATTCGTCAAGGCTGGTTGAAATGAAGCTGTCTAGATGTAAATGTTTTCACAGAAAATCAGATTTTTTTTAAAAAAAAAAAAACATTGTCAAGTATTTTGAAGTAAGCTTTTGTGGAACATTGTCCGTTTCATCAGATGCAAAGAGCCACAAAGTAGAGATGACATGATGGAGGCACATTTGTGAAAGGCTCCGGGACATTGTTGGAGAACTTATGGCATGGGTGCCAACGGTGGCACTCGGAGCCCTTTCTGTGGGCACCCGACATTGCCGCTTCACAATGTGGCCACTTCCAGTAATGCATGTTAAAATGTTTTTCGGGGGTTACCCCACCCTTTACTCTAGATTTAGCACTTGCTATTATCCGTGGATTTCAGTGTCCGCGGGCGGCATGGAATTATTCCCCTGCAGATACTGGGGTCCTGCTGTATTTAGCAAATGCATCTATTTTTTTCTCCAACTCTCTCTATGGGTGCAGATTTTCCTGACCATCTGCCTGTTCAATCCTCTCCCTCTGGTAGCCCTATCTGGGCTGTTGAAACGAGAGAAGAATAAATCATCACATGGTGGGGGAAGAGTAAAAAAATAAAGGACCATCTCCATTGAACCCCTCCACTCCCAAGCATTGCTCCAGGGGGCTGGTCCCTACTGTTAGGCATACTGGGGAAGATGTATCCAGAAGTGGATTTGTGAGTAATCTGGCTGTATTTGGGGATATTCCTACCTGAACAGAACTCAGCTGGCTTTGACGGTACACCTTGCTTTCTGAGGGAAAGGAGCAGGCCTGCGATTTGGCTGCAAGGATCAAATTTTCTCCTGGTTCCCAATAAGGTTTGTTTCTGTTTTCTGTACAAAACTGTTGGGAAGGAGACCTTTTCCCGAAGCTCTAAAGGGAGCAGAGTGCAAGCTTCTGCAATGGGGATACTGCAGTCATTGCTGCTGCTTAGATAAAATTTTTTTGGGGATTTGATGCTCCAAATCCTGACCCCCATCTCGTCCAGCGTGGACGCAAGCTTCCCCCTGGAAATGCAGAAAGCAAAAGAAAGTGTGACCTCTCCCCCAAGCCGTGATTGAGGAAGCTTCTGGCTGTCTTATCTGACTGTAACCTAAACGGTGCGTGGATCGGTATTGCTTTTCCAATCCGTGGGTCTCCTCTGATGAAGGTGCGGGAATGGATTTCAGCCCGCCTGCCTGCCTGCAGCATCGCATTGCTCTGCGGGTTCTGTCATTTGTGTAAAATGCAGCACTGCCATGTTGTGTTTCTGAGCATACACCGAGTGTCTTTGAGACTGGGTTGTTGCAACTTCGCACCAGATGTGGATTGGGGAAAGTCCCACTGCTGCCCTTTGGAAAAGGAAAAAAAAATAAGTCAGATGTAGTATCATGGAGGGTTACAAAGAGATCCCCCCCATGCAAACTTTGCATCTTTTCTACTTGGTAATTGGGTCCAACTTTTGTATACATCTTGATCTACCATTTGGGGGTCCGGGTGCAAAAGCTTGTTGTAAACTTTTGAACCTTAAACCGGCCTTCCTGTAGTAAACCGTTGCCACCAGGTGGGTTTTTATTGCAGTCTTCCAATTCCAGACATGTTTGGACTACAACTCCCAGACCCCTCAGCCCATGCTGGCTGGTGGTGGTGATGGGTTGGACTACAACTCCCAGACCCCTCAGCCCATGCTGGCTTGGGTTTGGGGAGGGGTGGCTCGGATCTAGTGAGAGAAGAACTCTGAACCAGCAACAAACCTTGGTTTAGGAACTCGTTGTTTTGTTACATTCATAACCGAATCTTCGTGACTCCATGTCCATGGAGTTTTCTTGGCAGGAATACTGGAGTGGTTTGCCAGTTCCTACTCCAGGCACCTACAGCACCTGCTATTCCCTGGTGGTCTCCCATCCAAGTACTAACCAGGACCGACCCTGCTTAGCTTCTGAAATCAGGCGAGATCGGAGGTGCTTAGGTCATCTTGCACATGTGCTAGTCATGTCTGACTCTAGTGGTGGTGCTCATCCCATATTCAAGCCGAAGAGCCAGTGTTGTCCAAGTCCATGGCCACGTGGCCAGCATGGCTGCAAGGAAATACTGTTTTACCTTCCCGCTTTTTACGGCGGTACCTATTTATCTCCTTGCATTGACATGCTTTCGAACGGCTAGGTTGGCAGGAGCTGGGGTTATCAGTGGGAGCTTGCTGCGCTGCGTGGCACCTGGGATTCGAACCGCTGAGCTGCCGACTTTGCAGCCGACAGTTTTCGGAAGCCTTAGTCCACTGAGCCAGCCACCTCCAGATCTGCAGAGAAAGGGAGGGAGGTCCTTTGGGCCACATTTCTGGTGACACCCGTGCCCCCTTTATTTAAAAGGGGAGTGTTGTTGCAGGGAACATCCACCCGGATCCGTCAAGAGAGAAAAGGGACAGGTCTCCAGCCTAGAGAAAACACAGATGCGTTCTCTCGAGTCTGTCCGGGAACCCCCAAGCCGGATTTTGGGGGGGGGAGCTTGGCGCACGGGATGGATGGGTTTCCAAAATCACGTGTCAAGTACCAAGGAGCCAGCTCCTTCCCCTCCTTCCACCCTGCCTCGGGCCAGCATCCCGGCCTCATCACGCAGAAGGTCGAGAGATGCCGGCAGGCAACCCGGCTGCCAAAAACAATCACGCCAGCCACGCAGGTTCGTGAAAGTTTGACAAGCGTGTCAGGGCTTTGAGTGCCTCGGAGCGGCGCGACACCCCCGTATCACCCTTTCCTCTCAGGGCTCGTGCTGGGTGTTTCTGGGCCAAGGGAGCTTTAAAAAAACAAAACCAGCATTTGAAGCTTAGGGGAACCCTACCAAAAATATTACCATTTCGGGTTTATTTTCCTCATTCTATGCGGTGCCTGTTATATCTCCGTCGTCTCTGTGACTGCCAGATCAGGCTGTTTAAAGACAGAAACCCTCCAGCCTCTTTTGAGGAGAAGAACCCACCATAAACTCCTGTAAAGTTCAGGCCGAAACCCGGAGCATCAACTAGGACAGGCACACAATGTGTGCCTCTGCCTCCCCCTGCGTCAAAGGGGCCGTGTGGGGATGGTGTGAGGTGTTATTCCATACATCCACCTAGCTTGATGTCAGGACAGGATGTTGCAAGGCGTCGGAACAGCTCGGAGATTGCCGACGTGATTTAAAATGGAAGACCAAAGGTTTTTAATTTTCCAGCTCTTTGCAAGCCCATGGGCTACCCTGTTGAACCCCCAGATGGGTGCATCGCCTCATGAATGCCCTTGCCTTTGGTTCTCTGTAGAGGATTCCTCCCTCGTGACATCACAAGGCATCATCCTCTAAGAGGATGCTCAAGACTGTACTTTCTCATGAGGTGTTCAAAGGCAATTCTCTCTCAAAATTATTTTCCCTTGTGCTTCCTGTTGCTGCCATCATTTGGGGCTTCCCTTTCGTGTTTGCCTAGAGATGTTTAACATTGGTTTTGGGGGGTGTAGGGGGTCACTCTTTGTACTTCTTCCTCTGTTTTCTTGTTCTGCTATCGTCCGCTTAAGGTAGTACTTTGGACAGAGATACATAAACACACCTCGAGAACTAGAGATCACAGGGGCTTCCGAAGTAGACTTTTCCTTCCGCTGTTGACTTGATGGGCGATATCAAAAGCGCTTCGACATCTTATTTATTCCTTCTGTTTTGGCGTATGTACCGCCACCATTTGTCCTGAAGCACTGTTCCGGGCAGCTTACAAGCGATGTCAACAAACTACTGCCAATGCAGTCAGTGCTAAATTGGCACACAAATATCAACAGTGTCGTCTAAAAAAACTTCAGAACGGACAGCCCAGACCAGTTTATCTTTGGGGGATTGGCCGGGGGGGAAAGTACTGCTCCAAAGAGGGGTTTTGGAATTTCTGTGCATCAGGTTTATCGGTGGAATATTCCTGTCCAGGTCTGTCTGACATATGGGGGAGTAGGTTGAGGGCAGCAGTTATGATGGGAGCTGCGTGAGTTTTGCTTGACAGAGATCCCTGCTTCGTGGCATCGAAATCCTGTTTGGCAAACCCCAGAAGCTTGCCAAACAGGATTTCGATGCCACGAAACAGGGATCTCTGTCAAGCAAAAAACCACGCACCTCCCATCATCATGCCTTGCGTAGATCCTGTTCTCCACCCGTTCCCCCGTGCATCAGAAAGAACTGGACAGAAATATTCCACCAACTGTGGGATATCTCTGCGCTGGTTTCCAGATGGCCATTGTGGGTACCCCCCTGTACGGGTCATGGCCCATCTGGAGGCAGGCCTTCCCATCCAGCCGATTTCTGCTACGGTTATGAAAGCGCCAACTGGCTTATTCCTCCTTTTGCTGTGTTCATTTTTTTATTTTTTTCGGGGGGGTGGGGAATGCAGATTGGAGTCGAAATGACATCTGCTCCCAGTAAGCGTTTGGTGCAAAAAGCGCCAACAGGCAAGGTCTATTCCTGACATTTCCGGCTGCCCGCTGAGAGGTGTCGGCGTGTGTGTGTTTTGTTTGCAGAAACCTCGGCAAATCGGGACTGCGCGTTTCCTGCCTCGGCTTAGGTAAGTCACCTAATTCCTGGGGGTGGGTGGGCTGTCATTCGCCACCACCTCCTTTGTGGAGGCTGTCGGGCTCGCTCCAGCATAGAGACAGCCAATCCCCAACCCTTGCCTTTCCTTCACTACATCCTGATGTACAACCTGCTAAACCTGCGTCACAGGACACTTCCTTCCTGCAAAGAGCACCCCAGTGGCTTCTGGAGAAACCCCCGTCCCGTGCTCTGCAAGGCACCCCGGTGTTGTTCAGTTAACTCCAATGCATTTGTCGTTCAGGGCGTCCAATAGACGGCTGCGTGGAAGGAGAGGGAAGCTTTGAATGGCAAATATTCCTCATCGTCTCTGTCTCATCTTCCGTTATAAGAAGCTCTGAAAAGGCGCAGAATCAGAAAGGTTGAGTGGGAGGGTCCCTAGAGGGCTACCAAGTCCAATCCCCCAATGCAAAATACAGATGGAAAAACAGGGGCTGATGAACAAATACAGTAGGACCCCAGTATCCGCTGGGGATTGGTTCCAGGCCTTCCCGTGAATAATGAAAACCGTGGATAAAAGAGAACGCCTGCCCATCCACCTCCAAACTGCTGTTTCCTGACAGTAGCTTGCTTTATGGCTGCTGTTTTGAGACAGTAACTTGCTTTACAGCTGCTGTTTGTGACAATAGCTTGCTTTGTGGCTGCTGAATTATTTATTTATTTTTCCTCTCTGCCAACCGTGGATAACTGAATCAGCGGATAATGAAACAGTGGTTTATGGGGGTCCTACTGTATTTATCTTGTCTGACTCATTGGAAAAGAGCAGGGTATCCCCTACAAATTCGTTTAATGTGTGCCTGTGTGGCCACGTGGACGCAAGCACACGGACGCACACGGAGACACACCTCTGATATCCGTTCAGTTTATTGGAAAATATTGTTCTCCCTATATTCGGGAAAAGGGGCTCTTCCCAGTGAATTAGCCTTCCTCCAAGCCCATTCCAGAGAGAAGCTAGAGGTAAGGAAAATGCAGATGGTCCTGACAGCTGTTACCTCTTTTGTGCCCGAAAAGTCATCAGTCAGCAGAGAGCAGAATTTCCGTCCCTAGGGCCCAAGCCCTTTGCACATGCACCGGAGCTGTGCAACAGCAGTTCAGTATGAAGATCCAAGTAAAACTCGGTGCATTTAAACAAGCAGAAAATCAGAAAATGCTTCTGCTGGTTCCCCGCCCCCCCCCCCGATAGAAATTTGGGAACACGCCTCCAGGCCATGGCCATAAACATGTTACGAAAGCAACTGAGGCTGGATCGTAGAAGCTACATAACCAACCTTACAAGGTGGCGTGCGAAGAATTGTTTCCAGTCTGTGGTCCCCTTGAAATGTGTCGGGGGCGGGGGTGCACAGGGCCATTTGGGGCCCCATTGGGAATACCTGAACTTGATAATTATTGACCATATGTTTGATTGATTGATTGATTTCTATCCCACCTTTCTCCCCCAAAAGGACCCAAGGCAGCTAACATATTCTAAAACACTTTAAAAGCTAAAAACAGTAGCTATATCTGGAAGTTGAGTCCTGGCAGTTGGACTTCTTTTTCTTGAGAGACTGAAACCTTTCGCTGCTCATCCCAACTGCTTCCATCAGTCTGAAAAAAAGCTAGTTGCGAGTCCTCCATTTTATAGCTCACTATTATAGTTGTTTAATCCAGGCAAAACAGTCCAAAAAAACTCACAATAGCTATCAGATCCCAGCTGCGAGAGCCTTTGAGAATACAGTACAATATAAATAACTATTATACTAAAATGGTAACTAAGATCAATATTGAAACACATTTAAATCAAGAAAGCACAACCACCCATTTAAAACCCTTCTCAAGCCACCAGTCGTTCAGGGAAATCTTGCCTGAAGAGAAAGGTCTTTGCCTGCTTGTAGAAGGAGATCAAAGATGGGGCCAGGCGGGCCTCCAGTGGGAGGGAGTTCCAGTGTCTGGGAACAGCCATAAAGAAGAGTACCCAACGAGAGCATCTATTGGGGTGTTGGCACCCAAAGAAAGGCCTTCGTGATGATCCAGAAGTTGAGTCATGGCAACTGGACTTCTTTTTCTTGAGAGACTGAAACGGTTCCGCTGCTCATCCAACGCTGCTCAGACCGACGAAGCAGTTTTGGATGAGCAGCAAAAACGTTTGAAATCTCTCAACAAAAAGAAATCCAGTGGCCATGACTCAACTTCCAGATAAACTCACCTGGATGACTAAGAATCTTCACAGACATTCCCCTGATGATCTTAGTGCCCAAGCAGGCTCCTACAGCAAGATGCAACCTTTGAATTCGTTTTGGGCCAAGTGTTTAGGGCTTTGTAATCTCTCTCTCTCTCTCTCTCTCTCTCTCTCTCTCTCTCTCTCTCTCTCTCTCTCTCTCTCTCTCTCTCTGCTACAGGAACATGGGTGACATTTGGAGGACAGATCACCGACGAGGTAAGAATTTCCTCTCCCCCACCCCCCTTGGAGACCTGCTTCCCGCAGGCGTTCGTAGGTGTGGATTAGTGGCCGGGTCCAATCCTGGCCACGCTCATTCCTCCCCGGGACATCCCTGGTGCCTCTCTTGCAGATGGCGGAGCAGCTCATGACCCTGGCCTATGACAATGGCATTAACCTCTTTGACACGGCGGAGGTCTACGCCGCAGGGAAGTAAGTGCGGTTTCTTTCTCTCTGCCCCTTTGCATTTCACCCACCTCTTCGTCCTCTCATTTAAGGCAGGCAAGTCCAAATGCGGCCCGTTTGCAAATTTTGAGCGGCCATCCAAAACAGACTCTTCTCCCCGCCAGCTCAGCCTGTCATGCATCCCTGCCAGCTGGTCCCTCCCCATGACCGGATGGCAATGTCAGCTTGCAGTTTTACGGTTTGCCTGCCTCCATCCATCCCCCCAGCCACCTGCCCAGCCTACCCATGTCCAGCTCCGTTGCTGCAGCGTCCTCCCCACCTCCTTGCATGGCCTAGAGCAGTGGTGGCGAACCTTTGGCACTCCAGATGTTTTGGACCACAACTCCCACAGTCCTTTGTCATTGGCAGTTTAGGCTTGGAATTCTGGGAGTTGTGGTCCAAAACATCTGGAGTGCCGAAGGTTTGCCACCCCTGCCCTAGAGGCTTGTCCAAAGTCCAGCCCGGGGGGCCAAATGCAGCTGAATGATCGCCCCGCACACATTTTCACCTCACCAAATCTGGCCCTCCTTGCAAAACTTTTGGACACCCCTGATTTAAGGGCGTTGCATTTCTCTCTTTTCACCCATCTCAAATTCTGGTAAATGTGTTTGTTTTGTAAGTTCCAGGCAATTATTTCAAAAATCAAAGCAACATTCTCCGGTGTTTTGCCATGGCCATATTTAACAGGTCCACCCATGGAGAATGGAGGCTTGCAAAGCATACGTAGTGAGACGAGCCTGTCCGTCCATCCCAGGGTCACATTTCAAGGGTGGTGGGGATTTTCACATTTTTGAGAGGTTCCCGGGAAAACATGGTGCTGAACCTTTTTAGGTACAGCCCAGGAAGGCAGGGTGGTCTTATTATTCCACCTGGACATATGGAGGAGAGTATTCTAGAGGAGAGCGTGTGAGAAGTGGTCTTGCCTAAGCCCCTTTGCACAAGGAGTCTGCCTGTCGCAGGCCTGCAGGAGTCCCCGCTCATGGCTTAGGTTGCTGCACTCTTTTGCTAATTGCTTCTCTGAGTTGTCCTTCTGTTTTCCACGCTGGGAGAGGGAAGGCAGAGGGAATATGTTAATTATCTGTTTCATTTAAGAACTGATCCGTCTTCTTGCCCCTCCATGTCCGTGAGGCGCAAGGTTACATTTTCTAAATGAGAACTCCCAGGATTTTCCAGGCCGCATAGAATTCTGGGAGAATTGTGGGAATTGTTGTCCAAAGACACAAACCCACATGTTTCTGGCATGTCAAAAACGACAGTATATCACCTTCTGGTGATCCTTGTTCTAACAGTCAATACAAAGGCTGAGAGTGTTCTCAAGATCTCCAGAGGGAGTCCGTGACCGCAAGCTGTCGGAGGCTTTGCATGCAGGCACATCGCACTCACAGCAGCAAAGCTGGAACTATTTTGTAGCTCATGTTTCCTGTCTAGTCATTTCCCGGTTGCACTCGGCGCGGCCGGCCATGGACCTGGCATGGCGGTAGGCTTTCTGTCAACCCTGTCACAAGAACAGCAACTCATACAGAGAGACACAAGAGAGCTCCTTGTAAGCCACAGACATACAAACGTTTACTTGTAGAACATGAGAGGCGCTATCAAACATGGCGCCATTTCCCTCACACTGGATGGATGGATGGATGGATGGATGGATGGATGGATGGATGGGTGGTGGGTGGGTGGGTGGGTGGATAAATGGGTGGATGGATGGATGGTGGATGGATGGATGAATGGGGGTGGGGGTGGATGGATGGATGGGTGCATAGGTGGGTGGGTGGGTGGATGAATGGGTGCATAGGTGAGTGGGTGGATGGGATGGATGGATGCATAGGTGGGTGGGTGGGTGGGTGGATGGATGGATGGATGGGTGAGTGGATGGATGGATGGATGGATGGATGGATGGATGGATGTGGATGGATGGGTGGGGGTGGGATGGATGGATGGATGGATGGATAGGTGAGGTGGGTGGGTGGGTGGATGAATGGGTGGGTGAGGGTGAATGGGTGGGTGGATGGATGGATGGATGGATGGATGGATGGATGGATGGATGGATGGATGCATAGGTGAGTGGGTGGGTGGATAAATGGGTGAGTGGATGGATGGATGGATGGATGGATGGATGGATAGGTGAGTGGGTGAATGGATGGATGGATGCATGCATGCATGCATAGGTGAGTGGGTAGGTGGATGGATAGGTGAGTGGGTGGAATGGATGGATGGATGGATGGATGGATGGATTGGTGAGTGGGTGGATGGATGGATGGATGGATAGATGGATTAGTGGATGGATAGGTGAGTGGGTGGGTGGGTGGGTGGATGGATGGATGGATGGATGGATGGATGGATGGGTGCATAGGTGAGTGGATGAATGGATGGATGGGTGGATGGATGGATGGATAGGTGAGTGGGTGATGGATGGATGGATGGATGGATGGATAGGGATGATGGGCAGGTGAGAGGGAGAGAGGGGGAGAGAGGGGTGGATGCGTGGATGGAATTAGGGAGGGAGGGAGGAAGGAATGGACTGACTAATGGATGGAGGAGGGGGGAGAGAGACTTTTTTCCACTCCTCCAAAGTCACTTTGTCTTACCTAAGGGGCTTGGGTTCTAATTTTGCCCATTGTTGAAAGGACTTAGCACCCCAAGGCCTCCACAGCCTCCCAAGTACTGACCAGAGGATGCAATGAGTCTGTTTGATTTTTTTAAAGCAATTTTGTAAGAAACAGAATCATGGAAACAGGTTTAGCTCTCCAGGGATGTGTGGCTGGGGACCCCAGGTCTTTGACACACTGCTCACTCAGACCCATCCTTCAGGACAGAATGCCATTCTCCGGTAATAGCACCACAAAATCATTTTCCTATTAACAGTGTTGACTTCTGTTCTCTGTGTGTCTGAACACTTTGATGCCTTGTCTCTCTTTCTGCGTTTTTAGGGCTGAAGTTGTGTTAGGAAATATCATCAAGAAGAAAGGATGGAGGTAACCCTTCCCCCCACCCCTGGTTTTCTCCTCTGGTCCCACTGAGGTGCATAATTAGCAGAATGAAAACAGAATGGAGGGGGTTGTATGACGAAAATTGCGGATATGCGCATCTTTTTATATAAGGTGTAGCCTCTGGTGCCCTCTTGTGGCCAATTCTGGTAACACGCCATGAAAACATATCTTTCTGCGTTTTTTTAATCTAAAGTTTTTTTGGGCAGAAGATAACTGAAGTCACCGATACTGATCCCACTGATGCAACGGTCCTGCTGCATTCCTACGTCAGAGACCCAAGTCTTGCCTTCTGGGTCAGCAAAATGGGTCCAGAGCATGGTTTAGGTTTCGGTTTATCAGAAGATTTTCTTAAAGTCTGGATCTGACCAGATGTGTGTCTCCCTCAGCCTTATCGTATTCCTTTTAACTTTGTCAAGTCTAGGCCAGCATCTGATCCTGTCCAAGTTTTGTAGGGAGTCGCTGACAGATGGAGGGTGGTGGGAAGGTCCCACAAGGAATCTACTTTTTTCTTTATTCTGGGAAATATTATAAATGCCATGTTTTTTTATCTTCCCCCCACCCTCATCCCCGATATCTCCTTGCAGACGATCAAGCCTAGTGATAACGACCAAGATCTTCTGGGGAGGAAAGTACGTACTTCTTTCCACAATTAAAACACCCATTTCTGCCTTTACTGCATCTCATATATTCCTTTTAAAGCAAGCAGGAGGAGAATGAGTCTCTGAGCATGTCCAGAATGACCTCTTCACACTTCCACAATTAGATCTCTGAGACACAAAGTTGGTGTTTCAGTGTGTGTGTCTTTAGGCTTCTTCAGATCGGTGGCATATCTCATGCGGTCTTGGTGCCACTGTTGAGGTGAAGGGCTGTACGGTGTAGTGGTTACAACTGAGCAGATCTGGATTGGGCTGGGTATTGGGAGACTGAGGTGTTACTCCCCCTTTGTGTGTTCATGTACAAGGCTTCCCGTAATATATTTCTCTCGTGAAAGCAGATCCATACCCTTGTCATAATTCAGATGCATTGCCGTAAAAATTAGAACGTTCTAATTCAGCTTAATTATTATAGTTCATGCAAAACATTTCAAACAAGAATACAGAGCCACAGTTGGCAGGATTGGAATGGAGCACGGACTCATGCAGAGGCACAGCAGTGAGCTTTTCCTCAAGGTTTCAGGCAGGAGTCTTGCCTACCCCTTCCCTGCGGTTCCCTGGGAAGGTCTCCCATCCAAGATCTAACCAGGCCAGGTCCAGCTTAGCTTTCTGGGTGGTAGAAAAGAGGAGAATGAGTGTTCTTCTCCTTGATCAGAAAGGCTCAAATTCATTCTCAACAGTGTCTACACCATTCTGGCCCAGTTTCCCCTACACTGCCTGACAACCACTGTCCTCCTGGCTTTCAGGCCATTATCTATCTATCTATCTATCTATCTATCTATCTATCTATCTATCTATCTATCTATCTATCTATCTATCTATCTATCTATCTATCTATCTATCCCTCCCTCCCTTCCTTCCTTCCTTCTTCTATCTATCTATCTATCTATCTATCTATCTATCTATCTATCTATCTATCTATCTATCTATCTATCTATCTATCTATCTATCTATCTATCTATCTATCTATCTATCTATCTATCTATATCTAGTGGCATAATAATAATGATAGATTAGGAAAGTCACAGCACAACATTGAGGGAAAAGAGACTAAAAATGCCCACCAGCGCATGGCAGACCATCGTGGCTGCCTCTAAGCCCCAAGGGTGCAAGAAGAACAGAAGGCTGGAGGAAGATGAAACTCATGAAAGATCAGAGCAGGAAGAAGGCAGGAGGGACTCACTTGGAGGGAATTACAGTAGTGCTGGGGGAGACTCAGATACAGGCAGGAGTGTTGACAAGTCTTTGGTGCTAAGTTCCAAGTCCCAAGTCTGAGTCTCTAGTCCCAAGTCCCAAGTTTTCGGAACCAAGTCTAAAGTCATTGGCCCGCAGGCCAGCTGGTTGGCACGAGTAATAATAATAATAATAATAATAATAATAATAATAATAATAATAATAATAATAATAATAATAATAATAATAATAATAATAATAATAATGTGCCAACCTGGCCCACAGACCAGCTGGTCGGCACAAGTAAAGAAGAAGAAAAAAATGCACCGACCTAGCCCATGGGCCAGCTGGTTGGCACGAGTGAAAAAAAACAAAAAATGAAACAAACAAACAACGAAACAATTTTTAAAAAACTTCGTTGCATTCTAAACTACACGAAATAATAACAAACGAAACGAAAAACGAAATGAAATGCCATGTTGTCGTTTCATGCCCCTCTCTTCCGCTAACTGTGGGCCTCTCCCTTCTCCTCCTCCTCTAGAGCGGAGACAGAAAGGGGACTTTCGCGAAAGCACATTATAGAAGGTAAGGCGGAGCGTCGGCGTGGGAGCGACCGGGCAGCGGGGCAGCTTCTGGGGTGGTTATGCACCTGTGGCTTGGGGGGCCAGTGAACTTCCCCCCCCCCCGGCAAGAGGCAGGGGCAGTTGGGGAGGGAGCAGAACTCTGGGGAGACAATATTCATTTGCAAAGTGCAGAATTATAGAGTTTGGGGGGGGGGGAGCCCTGAAGTCATGCTGTCCAACCTTATTGCAGTCTAAGACACCCGTGGGGTGGCCTCCCAACTTCTGTGTAAAAATGTCCAAAACCAAAGAGAGGTGGAGTGCTGCTCCTTCCATCCAGCCAAGGTCCAACTTAAGATTTCCTGATCAAACGAGCTCTCTTAAAAGATTTCTGGTGAGCAGCAACTGAGACCTCACCTCCACTGATTCCCGGTCTCGGGTCCCCAGATGCTCTTGGACTAAAGCTGCCAGAAGCCTTCACCTCTCGCGGAGATGGCCAGGATTTCTGGGAAATGTAGTCCAGGAACAACTGGCACCCAAGATTGGGAACCCCTGGTCTAGACTCTTCTTCAGCTAAGCTCTCCTGCTTCCTCTGCGTTCACTACCAGCCTCGCAATATCTGGGGAGAAATAGATTTTCCCAAGGACAGGATGTGGTTGGAAGTTGCCCTTGTTAATGGAAATTGTATTGAGGCTGGCTTGTGCTTGAATGGGTAGTTAAGAGCTATTAGCTTTGCAAAAGACCTGCTCCTCGTCTATTGACATGGACGGATTCATCTGTCTGAATCTTTGGACTCTCTTGGGGAGGGTCTATGGTAACCTGAAGGGAAGGGTCAAAGACCCTTTAGTCGGGATCTGAGACCCAACTAATTAGGAGTAATAATTCGGTTATTAGATCTATTGTTGCTCATCTTTCTTTCATTGCTGCCCTACTCTCTTCCCTTTTTGCAGGCTTGAAGGCATCTTTAGAACGGCTGCAGTTGGAATACGTGGATGTGGTGTTTGCTAACCGGCCAGACCCAAATACGCCTATGGAAGGTAAGTGTACCTGCTATACCTGGGTCATTATCCCGGCACACCCGTTTTTGCAGGGAATGGATATTCTTTTTTTGAGGCACCTGCAACAAACATAGACCCACCTTTAAAATCAGAGGCATGCTTTGCTTTCTCATCTGAAAAGCTGACCAAGGCCCACTTTTTATGTGTCTCTCCAAGCCAGTGACCTTTTGGGTGGGAAAGAGGGGAAGCCAGAGCAGTGACTCATGCAGAGATTCAACAGGAAGTCTCCTCCCGAGACCCATCAGGTTTCTGGCATCATTGAACAGAGATTTTATTATCTGGTGATCTGTGCTGTGAAAAATATAGCCAAACTGCTTGTCCCAAGCCCAGTCGAAATGGAATGATGCAAAGAAAGAACAGGGAGTCATGCAGAGGCTCGGGCAGGCAACCTCCTTCAAGGATGCTGCTCTTTACCCCTGGGGGAAGGAGTGATCATTTGATGTGGTAGCACCCAGTGCTGAACCAGCTTTTGACCAGGGTTAGTCAGAAGGTCATAAGCCCAGAGCAGATAATCATACCAAGATGCAGCAGATACCCTCTTCATATTTTATATCTGTAAAAAAAATTATCAGAAGGAAAGCTGGTAGAACACCCTCCCACCTCCAAAAAAGAAAGGGTTGACTTGGAGGCTGTGAATGACCCGTGCGTCTCTCTGCGTGAGTTACTGTCCATTTCCACTTCCCAGCATGTGCAGCCAGCACACACACCCAGCAAAGGAACAGAACCCCCCTTTTCTTGTAAAACAAGGCCCTCCCGTTGCCACTTTTCATAATGGTTGGGGCGTTCAGTCTGTGCCCGTGCAGCGGCCCCAGAGATCTGAAATGGCTTCCAAGTCTCCTACTCGGATTTGGGAGAGATCCTGAACCCGATTCTTGGAAGCTTCCAGGAGCAATTTATATATATATATATATGTTTAAATTGGTGGTCTCGGGGTCCCCTGGACGTTGCCCGTCTCCTTGATCAGGTAAGTCAAGACCATTCATCTGCCCATTTTACAGACGAGAGAGACTGAGGCTCAGAGGCACGAGGAAAGATCTTAAACATGGGCGTCCTGGTTCCTTCCTTGTTCTTACTCTCTAGTCTGGTTAATACATCGGGACCCACAGACCGGGCACCTCACCCCGCCCCACTCCCCAGATTTGTGAAAGGACATCCCCCACTCTTGCTGCAGCCTTGGTTTTTTTGAGGTTCATTCGGGCCCAGAGAGAAAAGTTGGATGTGGAATAAACGGCCCGGAAGGATCTTGAGCAGGGAAGCGGGGAATAGGTGGATTGATACTCCCCACCCCCACCCCGCCCTTCCTGTTTCTCACTGTGTGCCGCCCGTGACACCCGCAGCTGTAAACTCTGGTCTCTCTCTCAAATCTTTCTTTTATCACCAGGGAACCCATTTAGCTCCTCCAAGTCGCGAACATTCATCATAGAAGGTACACTGTACCCCGCCCGTCTTGACTTCCTGCATCCTGAGTGGCATTTTATGGGACCGATCCCCCCACGCCCCCACCCACCCCCTTTCCGTTCTGCCTTTATTTTGCCAATTTTTTTTTCTTTCGGTTACGATTGGTTGCAGCTCCCTCGGCTTGGACAGCCGTGCGGGGACCAAAACAAAAAAATTAAGCCCCTCCATAAAATGCCCAAAGGAAGCAAAGAAAGAAAGAGGGGAAGTTTAAAAAAAAAAAAAAACAGAACGAAAACACAAGCCAACCTGTCGCCCCTTTGAGTAGCATCTTGCAAGTCGTGTCGAAATGATCATTTTTGCTCCAGTTCTTCCTGGTGTCCCCTGAGTCATGCCATCTCCTCCTCCTCCTCCTCCTCCTCCTCCCTCCTGCCTCCAATCCTCCTCCTCCCCCTCTCCCCCTCAGCCTCCAATCAATGGACCTTTGGCCTCCCCCCTTAAAAATTACCGGTGGCAGCCCTGTTGTGCAGATTGAATGCTCAGTGGTTTAAGTGCTTGGCCGCAGAGCCAGGGGTTATGAGTCTGAATCCCCTCTGAGTCTCCTTGAGATCTGCTAGACTTGATGATTTAGAGCAGTGTTGGTGGACCGACGGCACGGGTGCCAAAGGTGGCCCTTGGAGCCCTTTCTGTGGGCACCCGACATCACCCCTTTCACAGCCACCTGTGTTCAGGTTAAAATGCCTGTATTGGCACTTGGCGAATAATGAGTGGGCCTTGAATCTCAGTTTGGGTACTCGGTCTCTCAAAGGTTTGCCATCACTGATCTATAGGGTTCCTGACAGCTATGCAGTTCTAAAATGATTATAAGACCTGTCCCCACCCACCCACCCTCCTGTTTCATGGCATGTGTTTGATGTTTTGGGGAAGGGATACTTAGTTTTAAATTTTTAAAACAGCATTCAAAACAATGCACAGTAACATGGCGACTAAATAGACAGGAAACCCCCCCCCCCCAAGATTCAACCAACATAAAAACTAAAAAGAAACAAATCTAAATCAAAACAGAGAATTCACACTATGTTCTCCATACTGTGCTCCGCGCTGCCCCCCTCGGAGCTAATTTACTTTGTTTTTCTTTATATTTAACCCAGTTTATTTCAAAAAAATAGAATGATACTTGGCCAGGGTATCATATTTCCCGTCCTCTAATGCATATGCTGAAAATAGGTTCCAAAGATCTTGTAGGTCACTTATATTCGATATTCCTTTTCTAATCTTTTATGTTGCGCGTTAATTTATTATTAATGGCCAGATTCCATGTTTCTTAATGCCCTTCCTCCCTATTAATTTGATACTTATTCTTCGAGGGGAGGGGGATAATTAGATGATGGCAAATTACAGTGGTACCTTGTATAAAGGAATTAATTCCTTCCAAATGAAATTATGTTCAGCAAATTTTCCTTTATACAAATTTCCCACAGGAAGGCATTGAAAACAGAGTAATCCCTAATCGCGACCATTTTTATGTTGTACAGATTCGCTCCATAGACGAGTCTGTTAAGCAAATTTCTCTGGAATTATTTATGTTGTACAGATTTTATGTTCTACAAACCCTTTGTTATACGAGGCTTCACTGTATTTAACACAGTTTATTTCAAGAAATATAATGATACGTGGCCGGGGAATCAGTTTACCTTCCTCAAATGCATATGCTAAAAAAAGGTTCCAAAGATCTTGTAGGCCACTTATATTCAATATTCCTTTTCTAATCTTTATGTTGCACATTAATTCATTATTAATGGCCAGATTCCACATTTCTTAATGCCCTTCCTCCCTATTAATTAGATGATTATTCTTCAAGAGGGGATAATTAGACAATAGCAAATTACTAAGACAGGCTCTGGGTCTAAGTGACTACCTAAACTACAGGCCTAAAAAAGACAGGCCCTGAGTTCCGATTCAGTTTTTCACTGAGTGGGAACAACCATTGCCCCCCCCCCCGAGGAAAGTCACAAGGAAGCCCCACCACCACCTTCAGGCTCAAGTGGCTGCGATGCCTAGTGGTTGCACAGAACCGCCCGCTTTGACTTGCTTTCTTGGGCTAACCCAGTGGGAAATGAAGGACTCCGTGACCCATCACCCTTCAGCTGGCAAGGGCAAGGAACAAACCTCCAGCGTGGGCTAAAAGTGGAGGAGCTGTTTGTTTGTTTGTTTGTTTGTTTGTTTGTTTGTTTGTTTGTTTGTTTGTTTGGGGCTGGTTGGCCAAAGATCGTCTCTCTAAAGTAGAAATCAGCGGCCCAGTGAGATCCTATCTGTTAGCGATCAAAGGCAGGATCCTTGCCATTCAAAGCGTCCCAAAGAGGGCTGACTGGACGGAGGGAGATTCCAGAGCAGGGACTCACACAGAGGCACAACCCATCCCAGGGACTCTCGCTGTTCTTGTAGGGTAAAAAACCATACCCTGCCAAAATAAACCTGAGTCAGATCCTTCTGTGTATCTGCAGTGGTTGCTCCCCAACGGCCATCGCTCTTACTCCAGTGTAGAATTAGATCTCTCTCTCTTCTCGATGGTCTTCCCTGTTGAGTTTGTTCCTCTGAAAATCAGTGGCCTGGTGGCCCCAGGGGTTCTTGGACTACAATGTCCAGAATCCCTTGCCAACACAGCTGGGGGGTGTAAACATCTGGCAAGTGGCGCCCGTGAACGCTTGGGAACCACGGCTTTAATATAACCAAGAGGTAAAAGCAAGCTCCCGGGGTTACTCCTTGGCAAACGGTGCCCCCAAAAACCTTAAAAGCTGGTGGGTTTTCATTGTTCACGTGGATGGAAGCCCCAGGCAGACGGCACAGGGCACCCCGCCATTTCTGTGGGGCAGACTCATAAGGTGGGCTCTCTGGAAAGAACTCCAAATTCACCCCCTGAATCATGCTGACCCCAGTCGATGAGGAACGGAAAAGCCAGTGGTGTTGAGGCTATGGAGTGAGTTCGCAGCATGGTCTCCCCATCTGCACCCCCTTCAAACTTAAAAGTTAGGATCCCACCGATTCTAGATGTTTGAAGCATATCTGATAGGCTTTCGGTTATTTTCAGTGACAAAGCGATGCATGTGCTGTGATCGAGAAAAAAAAATTAATAATAATAAACTTTACTTTTATGCTCTCTCTCTCTCTCTCTCTCTCTCTCTCTCTATCTATCTATCTATCTATCTCTCTATCTATCTATCTATCTATCTATCTATCTATCTATCTATCTATCTATCTATCTATCTCTGGAAGGCCTTGTTTCAGCCTCAGTCTGCTTTGTTAGATTCTTCACCCACTTTTTGGCATGAACTTTCTGGGTTTCTGCTTTGCCTTGACTGGGGTGGGGTGGGGCTGCATGCATACAAACTCTTGGTGGCGAAGGGGCAGGGCGGGGCCCTTGCTCAGAGAACGTCCCAAAGTCCCGAAAGGTCCCAAAACAACCCCGTGGCCGTTTTGTCCAGCTACTTGCTCAGACACTTTCAAGCATTCGCTTCACCACCTTAAGGACTAGAAGCTTGACCTTTAAAAAAAAACCAATTCAGTTTGATGTTTCATCCCCTGGGCCTGAGAGGTTGCCTTTTGTTTGGCTTTCAGCCGAGGCAACGTCATTCAGAGGAGACCCGCAGGAGTCTCTTTTGCCTCTCCGAAGATCGCCTTCTGTACCACTGTCGTTAAAAAGTCCGGCACTGAAGAACCAGCTTTATAGCTTCCAAATCCTTCTGTTCTTTGAACACCCAAATATTTTTAAAACCCCTTCTTTCTCTTCCCCCAACTTGGCTGAGATATTCAAAGAGGAGAAAACGTCTAAGGTGGGATTGAGAGAAGGCAGACTCTGGCATGAAAGACTCCCAAACTCCCCCCCCCTGCCCAAAAAGAAGAGAAAATAAAAATCTGGTAAGAAACAGTATACAAGAGGATCCTGGTCGTACGCGCAGAGTTCATTCCTTCTCCTCTTCTCCTCCATCCGGGCGTTCCAAGCCTCAGCCTCCCATCATACATACATCCCATTCTGCTTTCTGGCTTCTTTTCTTCCCATGGTGGTGGTTTTTTTTTGGGGGGGGGGGAATCACAACACAAGCTGAGGGGCCTGTTTCCCTAGAGATACCTTCTGTTTTTTTTTTTTTTTTTGAGGGGGGGGGACGACGACGTTGCAATTCTCCGCTCGTCTTCTCTGACTGTTGGAGGCTGAGATTCACGCTGCTTGCAAGATGCCTGAATAGCCCAAGCCTTCTCCCTCTTTCTCTCCTCCTGACCCTACTTTTCCTGTTTTTTTTTTAAAAAAATAAGTATATTTATTTACAGTGGTGCCTTGTATAAAGGAATTAATTTGTCCCAAATGAAATTCTGTTAAGCAAATTTTCCTTTATACAAATTCCCCATAGGAATGCATTGAAAACGGAGTAATCCCTAATCGCGACCATTTTTATGTTGTATGGATTTGCCCCATAGGTGATTCTGTTAAGCAAATTTCCCCTGTCTCCGGAACTTTTTATGTTGTACAGATTTTATGTGATACAAACCGTTTGTTATACGAGGGTCCACTGTACTTACTTATTTTGGTGTTGCGGCCTTAATTTGCCCGGACGGCTCAACTGGTCTCTGTTTCGCCTAATGTCCCTCCTGATTCTCTCTCTTTTCCCCTTCATTTTTCCCCTCCAGAGACAGTACGAGCCATGACCCACGTGATCAACCAAGGAATGGCCATGTATTGGGGGACGTCGAGATGGAGTTCCATGGAGATTATGGTATGGCGGGCGAGGGCAGCGGGAGACTCCTAGCCTCATGGAATTTGGAAAGGGCCCTAAGGACATCCAAGGACAACCCTTGGCTCAAAGCAGGAATCTAAGTCGAAACAGGTCCGGCAGATGGTTCTCCAGTTTCCTCCTGCCTGCCTCCGAAGCGCTGCAGCGCTCAACACCTCTTGAGGTTCCTGGGTTCCATTGCCGTACTGCTCTAACAGTTGAGAATTTTTCTCCCCACCTGATACTCCCCTTAAAATCTAGCTGCTTGTAACTTGAGTCCATCGCTGCACATCCTGTACTCTGGGATGATCGAAAACAGATCCCTCCCCTTCCTTTGGGGGACGTACAAAATAATGCAGGGCATGAGTCAAGTGGATAGAGAGACGCTCTTCTCCCTCTCACAAAATACCACAACTAGGGGCAGGATCTGTTCTTCATTATTCCAGGATGCAGGACATGTAATAATGGGTTCAAGCTACAGGAAACCAGCCTTCAGTTGAATGCCTGGAAAAACTTCTTAATGGTTAGAGTAGTAGGACAACGGAACCTAACCCCTCAGGAGGTAGGGAGCCCTCCAGCACTGGAGACCTTGAATGAAAAACTAGACCACCCTTGCTCAGATCGGCTTTGCTCTCGATTCCTGTCTGGAGCAGGGAGTTGGTCTCAATGGCCTAAGAGCCCCCCTAACCCTAACCCCTTCCAACTCCCATTATTCCATGAATATTTGTACAAAGGCGCAGGACTAATATCCAGGCAAGAGGCAGGATCCACCCCCAGTTTGGACAGGTTGCATTTCATGGGTGCCGTTTTGCTCAACTGGTACAAAAAAACCAAGAGAGAGAGAAGAGAGAAATTTTGTTTTCTTCTCTGGCTTCGAATGCCCTCCAAAATAGGACTTCCCTCTTGCAAAGTGAAGAGAATAATTTCTTTGGGGACGAGGCATTACGTCTTCCTGCAGTTTACATCCCATCACACACACAAAGGAATAGAATAGAATAGAATAGAATAGAATAGAATAGAATAGAATAGAATAGAATAGAATAGACTTTATTGTCATTGTATAAAATACAAAACTTTTATCCCAATCCCCAAATGAAATGCATGGGCCTTCTGCACTAACCCCCCTCCCCTTTCCTGGCAAGGCAGGGGCCATTGGCCTCCATGAACCACATTGAGGAGAGGGGTGTGAATGTGCGTACGTGGGCTGTGACATGTCTTTAAAAGGACTGGGACAATACAAACACCTCCCTTCCTTCATTTCGGATGCAGCCTAAGAACATCCAAGCTCCGAGCCTCAACTAAGAAACTGCCTGGCTTTTTATCCATCTTGCCAAGGACCTTACACCTAAGAAATAACTCCTGGCAAATCCATCTTTGGCCATCTTATTACCTATTGGTACAGCTCTGAGGAAGAGGGTTTCGCCCTGGAAATATTAGCAATGTTTTTGTTATTTTTCTAGTAGCCTAAAGGTATCACCTGTTCCAATTTTGTATAAAATACGAGATTAAAAAGTGCCATTCATTTAACTCATTCACACACCCTAGTATAAAAATCCAGGACATAAAATCTACCATTTAAGAACAAACATCCATACACATACACTTACATTCACACACACAACATCACTTACAGTCATTATAAAACTGACATCAAACCAAACACACACACACACACACACACACACACACACACACACACACACACACACACACACACACACACACACACACACACACAGAGAGAGAGAGAGAGAGAGAGCTACACTCTCTCACCTGATAGCATTCATAAAAAGCTAAAGGTTCCCCCTGCACATGAGTGCTAGTTGTGTCCTACTCTAGGGGGCAGTGCTCATCTCTGTTTTCAAGCCAAAGAGCCAGTGTTGTGCAAGTCTGTGGCTACGTGGCCGGCATGGCTGCAAGGAAGCACTATTTTACCTTCCCGCTTTTTACAGCGGTACCTATTTGTCTCCTTGCATTTACATGCTTTCAAACGGCTTGGTTGGCAGGAGCTGGGGTGATCAGCGGGAGCTCACTCCGCTGCGTGGCACCCAGGATTCGAACCGCCGAGCTGCCAACTTTGCAGGCAACAGTTTCGGAAGCCTTAGTCCACTGAGCGACCAGGCCCCAATACATACCCAATACATAAAAACTACAATTTAAAAAACAACGACAACCATACACAATCCCCCTATTCAATATACATGTTACACATTCAATACTGATATTACCCATCAACCTAATTTTTTAACAGCATTTAGCATGGTTACTGCTGTTGCGTAAAAACCATTTCTGCACAGTTTTTACCCCAAATGCCCGCGCACTTCTGGAGGAGGAAGTGCCGTCGAAGCCCCCGGCGTGTGCCGCTCCCCCTTCGGGCGTCTCTGCTCTCCCAGAGGGACAGACGGTTCCTCTAGTCGGAGGTTGGGAGGGGAACGTGTCACGGTGATCGGAACGGACAGCTGTTCTCAGGCGCCGTGTGGTGTTGCCAGATGTGTTTTGCTTCTTCCGTTTCCATTCAGATGGGGAGAAGGGGAGGTCCCGGGCAGGCCAGATCCGTCGGGAAGAGGTTGCTTGCAGAGAGGAGATCCTGGCTGGATCCAGGTGGTTTATCAGGATGGTTTATCAGGATGAGGCCAAGGCTGAACTTTCCCTGGTCAAGCATCAGCCTCTGCACTACTGGGTCTGTCTCTTCAGCACCATTTAGTACAGTGATGGCCAAACTTTGGCCCTCCAGATGTTTTGGACCACAACTCCCACAGTTCCTTGTCCTTGGCAGTACAGGCTTGGAATTCTGGGAGTTGTGGTCCAAAACATCAGGAGGGTCGAAGTTTGGCCACCACTGATTTAGCACCTCTCCTGCCCCAAGATAAGGTGTTTCCAGGCCCCGCCGCTCCTGCTCCAATGGAGTTTGGGGTCCACACCAGTGACTCACCCAAACGCACCCATTTCTTGACTGCTGTGGGGCATCTTTCTCTCCTCCCCACCCCCCACCCCACCCCCTTGGCAGGAAGCGTACTCAGTGGCTCGGCAATTCAACCTCATTGCCCCCATCTGCGAGCAAGCGGAGTACCACATGTTCCAGAGGGAGAAAGTAGAAGTCCAACTGCCCGAGCTTTTCCACAAGATTGGTGAGTGTTTCGGGGATCCGTGCGGGGCCAGAAAAACTACTGAGCTCATTCATTACGCGGGACAGGAAGTGGAAGAGGTGACAGGATCGTAGAATAAAAATCATTTGGAAGGGACCATAAGATTTTTTTTCCTTGCTCGCGCGTGGAACTGCTTACTTCAGTCTGGCCCAATGCCCTTCACCTTGGCATTGATCCTCGGAAGAGGCATTCCATTTGGGACAAGGGAATGCCTATTCCAAGTAGAAAATTCATTTTCCAAGTCGGAATCTGGAATGTAATAACAGCCTTGCCGGGACAGGTCACAGTCCATCCAGCCCAGCATTCTGTCTCACACAGCGGCTCACCATTTGCTTCAGGGTATTCCCAAGCAGATGTCTTCACCTGCTTATGATTCCCCGCAAAATGGCATCGAGAGATCTCCTGCCTCTCTCTCCCACCCGGAGGTTGTCCTTAGGCATCCATCATGATAGCCATGGAGACCCTTGTTCTCCATGAACTTGTCCAATCCTTTCTTCAAGCTGTCAAGGCTGACAGCGGTCACCCCTTCTTCTGGCGGGGAGTTCCATTGACCAGTGATCCTCTGGGTGAAAAAGGACTTTCTCTTATTTGAGATCTAGCACCCAAAAGTTTCATGGAGTGCCCCCTAGTTCTAGTGTTGTGTGTCTACTTTGTCCACACCATGTATGGTTGTATAATCCTCAATCAGGTCACCTCTTAGGTGCCGTCGTTCAAGAGTGAAGAGGCCCAGCCTTTGCAGCCTCTACATCCTAGTAGGAAATTTCTCCTCCGGATGGGGAGTCCTTGTGCACAACCACTCCCTCTGCCTTCATCGTGCCCCAAGGAGAGCCGTTGTTACTCAGCCAGAATTGACTTCAGACACTCAAAGGGATGGGGCTTTTATTTTTTTGGCTAAAAGCCCCAGATATCGATCTGAATTAACCCACAGATTTCTGGGGAGACGTAGTCTGCGAATGCTGAAGATCTCACTCTGTTTTCCCCTACAATCAAGCCGCTTCTGAGGAAGGAGCCATTGGAAAATGGCTGCGCCCATGTCACTTTCTGTTGCCACTTCTAAATACCCATTCTGCCAGCCCCCACCCCCTATGCTTGGACTCCCACCTCCCTCACAGCCTCAGACCATTTGGCTAAGCGCTTTGCGTAACCTCCCATGCTCACTGGTTGCAACTCCGGATTAAAGATTAAAAGAGGCTCTTAACATATTAATTGTTTGTATTAATCATGGAAGTTCCGGAGGGGGTTGGGAACGGCAGCCTCGCATCTGAGGAGTTAATCCTAATTGAGAGCTGGCTTGGGAATCAATTACGGACTGAAGTCTGTCGCTGGTTCTCAAAGGGTATCCCGGCGGAAAGTCTCAGCATCATCGAAGGCTTTCACGGCCGGGAAAATCTGATAGCTGTTGTGAGTTTTTTCGGGCTGTTTGGCCATGTTTTGGAAATTTTTCTTCCTGACATTTCAGCAAACTCTGTGGCCGGCATCTTCAGAGGGCAAGGAGCTCAGGGAATTAGGAGTTCTCTCTGTGCTCTGGGGTAGAGAGTTCCTGGTTCCCTGAACTCCTTGCCCTCTGAAGATGCCAGCCACAGAGTCTGACGAAACGTCGGGAAGAAAAACTTCCAGGACACTGCCAAACAACCCGAAAAAACTCACAACAGCAATCTCAGCATCAGTAGCTCAGCAGGCAGGATCCGTCTTCTGCTCTTGGCTCTTCTGTATTTTTGAATTGATTGATTTGATTTGATTCGGTTTGACTTGATTTGATTCGCGTTGATGTGACTTGACAGATTGGTATCGTAGGAGTTGGGGAAGGCATGTGTGATGGGCTTCCGAAGTTGAACTGCTGCTCTCAACATTTTCCAGAAGTTGCAATTCACTCCCCGGTATTTAGGGAGGTAATCTGGAAGTTGAGTCATGGCTGCTGGACTTCTTTTTCTTGAGAGACAGAAACGTTTCGCTGCTCCTCCAAACAGCTTCGTCGGTCTGACAAAGCTGTTTGGATGAGCAGCGAAACATTTCTATCTCTCAAGAAAAAGAATTCCAGTTGCCATGACTCAGCTTCCAGATAAACTCAACCTGGATGACTGAGAATCTTCACAGACATTAGGGAGGTAAGGAATTTTTGAACAAGAGGCAGCCTTGGAGGGGCTCTCACCCTGCACACCCTTTCCCCGGGGCACTTTGCATCTCATTTGGTAGAAACAAAAAGAGACAATCGGCAGGTGGATGTGCGCACACGGCTTGGCAGAGTGCTGTGTTTGGCTGCAGCCCAGCTGTGCTTGAAAACCTTTTCCTGGTAGACCTCTTTGTGAGATCCACTGTTCTGAATTTATTTATTTATTTGTTTATTTATTTGTTTGTTTATTTATTTATTTATTTATATCCCGCCAGATTTTCCCAAAGGAACTCAAGGCGGCCAACAGATACAAAAGTTCCACAGTACAAGACTAACAGAATAAAAATAAAAATACTAATAATAACACTAGCGTAAGATGGCGAAGAAAAAAGGGAGGACATAATAACTCAGATAGATCCCTGCTCAAGAGTGTATCAAACCCCGAGGTCACCGAACGCAGCCGTAAAGAGACAGGTTTTTAAAAGCTTCTTGAACGCTGGGAGGGATTCTTCGGTCCTGATACTGCTCGGAAGACGGTTCCACAAAGTGGGACCAGCCACTGAGAAGGCGCGATTCCTAGGAGAAGTGTGGTGGCAATCCGAAGAGCAAAGGACTGGGATGTTCTCGTGGGTCGGGCCGATGTTGATCCTGGGATGATACGCTCTGCCAGATATTCTGATCCCAAGCCATGGAGGGTTACCTCCTGGTGCTGTCCTGCTGAAAACACCCCTCCCCCCCATTTTAAGTGCGGCTCTCTTTGCCTCCGTTATAACCCGGCGTTCTTTCCTCAGGCGTGGGTGCCATGACCTGGTCTCCCTTGGCGTGCGGAATCGTTTCGGGGAAATACGACGGCGGCATCCCGCCTTACTCCCGGGCCTCGCTCAAAGTGAGTTGGCGGCGGGGTTCGTTTTTGCGAACCGGCCAGGACGGGGTTAGGGACAGTGTCCCTCTCCATTTTGCCTCTGAATTCGTCCCGTTGCAACAACAGCTCGTGTGTCGTCTCTCTTTCTTCTTCCCTGTTGCCCAGGGCTACCAGTGGCTGAAAGACAAGATCCTAAGCGAGGAAGGGCGGCGGCAGCAAGCTAAACTGAAAGAGTTGCAGGCCATCGCTGAACGCCTAGGCTGCACCCTGCCTCAGCTTGCCATTGGTAGGTGGGTCATGGGAGGGCCCTGGTGGCATGTCCAGGTGGGACTTCCCTTGGTGGGTGTTGGAGTAGTTGGCCATTTCTGACAGCCAACTGATGCTGAGAAACTCACCCACAAGGTGCAATTGCTACAGGATTTGCTCTGGAATTTGGGGGCGCCTGTAACTGTTATAAGAGCTTCATGGTGCAGTGGTTAAAACAGCTGTACTGCAGCTGTAACTGTGCTCAGGACTTGGGGTTCAATCCCAATTAGAAGGCTCAGGGTTCGCTCAGCCTTCCATCCTTCCAAGGTCGGAAAAATGAGTATGGAGACATCTCAGGATGTACAAAGGTACAAATGAATTGTTTATCCTTGTCATTACAAAAGGACATAAGAACATAAGAACAGCCTTGCTGGCACAGTCCACAGCCCATTCAGTCCAGCGCTCTGTCTCACATAGCGGCTCACCATTTGCTTCAGGGTATTCCCAAGCAGATGTCTTCACCTGCTTACAATCCCCTGCAAATGGTGTTGAGAGATATCCTGCCTCTCTCTCCAACCCAGAGGTTGTCCTTAGGCATCCAGAAGGATAGCCATGGATACCCTTGTTCTCCATGAACTTGTCCAGTCCTTTCTTAAAGCTGTCAAGACTGACAGCTGTCGCCACTTCTTCTTGCAGGGAGTTCCAGAGACCATTGATCCTCTGGGTGAAAAAGGACTTTCTCTTATTTGTTTGTGTTTAGAAAGCTTTAGCTCTACGCATTCCAGCAAAGCTTGGCCTCAGGAGCTCTCTCTGTCTCTCTTTGGCCTATAGGAAATGTAAGCACTGACTAAATAGAGAAGTTGAATCTTTATTTTAAAGGCATTTGAACTACCCTCCTCTTGTCGCCCGGGCCACAAATTCAGGTCATGGGTTATGTGAGGATGTGTTGTGGACATAGTAGAGCAGAAAGGGATTATGTATGTTTGTATGTATGTATGTATGTATGTATGTATGTATGTATTAGAGATGGGCACGACTCAAAAAAATGGTGTTTCGTTTGTTGTTTGGTCGTTTAGGGGTCCGTTTCGGTTCGTTTTCGTTTTCGTGACTTTTTTTGCAAAAAATTTTGTTTTAGTTTCGTTAGGTAATGAAACAAAAAAACGAAAATGAAAAATTGCTGTTTCGTTAGCATTCTTTTTAGTTCAATGCATCTGCTGCAACGAAAATGAAAAACACGACAAATTTGGTCATTTCGTTTTCGTTTTGTCTTTAAAAAATTTGTTTCATTTTCATTGCATAATGAAATGAGAAAACGAAAACGAAAAATCGCTCGTTTCGTGCCCATCTCTAGTATGTATGTATGTATGTATGTATGTATGTATGTATGTATGTATGTATGTATGTATGTATGTATGACCCCCAAAAGTATCAGTGGAGTCCAAACTTCAGCCCTCCGGATGTTTTGGGCCACAATTCCCACAGTCCTTTGTCCTTGGCAATCTAGGCTTGGAATTCTGGGAGTTGTGGTCCAAAACATCTGGAGGGCCAAAGTTTGGACACTCCCTGATATTCTAGACCAACCCTCCCTCCCAGGCAGCGCGAGAGCCTCCCAGCACTCACCATCCAATCCCTGCTTTCAAATGTCCCCTCACGCTTTGCTTTTCCCTTTGCAGCCTGGTGCCTACGGAACGAAGGGGTTAGCTCAGTCCTTCTAGGGGCATCTAACGCCGACCAGCTAATGGAGAATATTGGAGCAATACAGGTGGGTCTCTCTTCTCCCTCTTTCCAGGGATCTGCACAACGGTGGTTTGGACTTCTCTGGGCGCTTTTACACAACCTCTAAAATCCGGTGGCAACTTAAATTCGGACCAGAGATTGTGGGGGTTTGTCGCTCTTCCTGTGTTCCCACCCCTCCGCACTCCATTGTTCCTGTCTGCATGGGGGGAGGGAGAAAAAAGGGGAGAAAAAAATGCAGGCTCACCTCCGTCTGCGGATCGAAGCAGCCCCAAGCAGCCCCGTAGTGATTCCTATCTCTTTAAGGGGCGGCGGGGACAAAAAAAACAAACAGAAGGCGAGGGAGCCCAGCATTTACAGCTTTACAGTCCACATTGGAAGATTTTTTACCTCCCGGAGGCCAGGTACTTGAAAAGTGCGCTGGGACACGCTTAGGTGGGCGTGATCGTACTTAATTTTTTTTTTAAAGTCCGGAGCTGGTGGGAAAACATTTTAAGCTCTGGATCTGGGAGCCCTTTGCCTCGGATTTTAGGGGTTGTGTAAAAGCACCCTCTGTTGCTTCTTGCAAGTTCCAAAAAGGTGCTATATTAGAAAACGGTAAATAAAATCCGTCGTAAAGTCACATTTAACAGCAGCAGAGCACCACAAGGCATTGACTAGTTAACATCCGCCCCTTTGATCTCAAGAGTGGAAGGTTTACGGGCAGCCAGTATCTCTGAAGTGGCCTCACCCAGACTTGAAATCCGATGTGTCATCTCATCAAACCTGCTGCCTGACGAAGCAACTTGCATCTTCTCCGGCAGATGGTCCTCACAGCTTCAGCCAGGATAATCTCCAGCAGTGAAGATGGCATCATCTACAGAAGCTGCTAGTTCTGTTCTTGAATAGCTGTGATTAGTCCCTCCGTTAACACAATCTTCCTTCTGTGTCCACCCACTTGCTGAGGAAGGTGTCCTCGTTATTCTGGGAGAAGATAGGCATGGGGAGGATGTTGAATGAAACCACTCCCGCTGTTAGATCAGGCTTCATAAGCACCCCTGTGAAAAATTAGACTAAAACCTGGAACGGATCCACTGCCCCATGAAACTGGAGTCAGCCCTGCAGACATTTCTTTCAGCATGTTAAAGCGCAGTATTGCACTCACGACCTGAGTTCCATCCCAATGAATTCAGGTTGCCGGCTCGGGGTTGGCTCAGCCTTCCATCCTTCTGAGGTTGGCAAATCAAGCAGCTCGCTTACAGGAAGGCAGGGTTTACCCTGCATAATGAAATTGCAAGCTGATTAAATTGCAAGAGCCACGTGGTGTGGTGGTTAAATGCACAGCTAAAAAACTGTGCTCACGACCTGGGGTTCAATCAAGGTTGACTCAGCCTTCCATCCTTCTGAGGTCGGTAAAACGAGTACCCAACTTGCTGGGGGGGGGGGGGGGGGTAATTAAACTATAAACTGCCCAGAGAGTGCTTGAAGTGCTATGGGGCAGTATAGAAGCAAAACACTTAGGGTGTTTTAAGCCCTGCAGGGTGGTAGTTATCTTCAGCTCCTGCAATGCTTCTCCGTTCTTGTTTTGATTTCTCCCGGCAGGTCCTTCCCAAACTTTCCTCTTCCATCGTCCATGAGATTGACAGCATCTTGGGCAATAAGCCCTACAGCAAAAAGGACTACCGATCCTAAGCCGGGGAGGGGTGGCCCATCTGCCTGGGACTTTCTCCTTCAAACTCCTCGCCTCTCCCGTTTTGCTTGCTTCAAGCTCTTCCCGGAGCCGTGGGGCACCGGTTGTGCAATCTACGAAATAACGACCACGACGGGTCCCCGTGGGGCTCAGGCGGAAAACGTTTTGTGTTCACGGAACCTCCCGGGAGGCTTCTTCCATTGACACCGATGATCGACGAAGGGTCGGTCAAGAAGAGCCATGGGAAAGCCAGGTCAACACGGCGTCCTTGTTGCAACTTCTTATTTTCAACTCTGTTTTTTTGGCACTAGCCCGTTTCTTTCTCCACCCCCCCCCCAAAAAAAACACCCTCTTGTATGCACAGGAAAATAATAATATGTCGCGACGCTTAGCTTTTCTCTGTCTTTCTCTCCCTTGCAATTGGGTAGAGCTGTCACTGATGAATATTGTTGTTGTTAATTGTTTTCTTTTCCTGGGCAGAGTTCAGGGTTGGTTCGACAATGCCTTTCACCCTGTCAGCATCTTGATCAGCAGAACTTTGGGGCTTTGAAGCCCCTGCTTTGGGATGATTGCATGCTTTCTCCCTGTTTTCCTCTCTCTCCAGTCTTCGGGATGAAAGTTGGAGGAAGATGTACAGGGGAAACATGTCCTTTGGCCCCAAGGAAGCAGCCAAAGGTTGCTGTGTAGGATTTTTTCCCCCAAGGGTCCCTTAGAACCACCAGCTGGCATAATGGAGGGAACGGATCACTGGCAGATCCTTTCCTGGGGCCAGTTGAAAATGAACACCAGAGCTTCTGCAGGGTGGGAGGTGCAGCTTAAGATGTAGTTTTGCTTAAGAACCTAAGAAGAGCCCTGATGTTGGATCAGGCCAAAGGCCCATCTAGTCCAGCTTCCTGTATCTCACAGTGGCCCCACCAGATGCATCTGGGAGCGCATGAGACTAGATCTCTGTCTCCTGATACTCCACCCCCTGCATCTGGGTCCTTGAAGTACCCTGGTTTTAAGCCTGGAGATGACACATCTCCATCATGGTTTGTCACCTGGGATGGACTTTTCCTCCAGGGATCTGTCCAATGCCCTTTTGAAGGCATCCAGGCTTGAAAATGGAAGAGATCTGAAGGTCCCTGGTACTCACATATCCCTGTGTTGCCATGGCCATTCCGCACACACACACAAACAACACCCATGCACCCTTCCACAACCTTCTCGCCTCTGCTGCTGCCCGCAAGTCAGACCCCCTGAGCCTCACCGAGGCACCCTCTTGGCCCTATCGGCTCCGGGTTAGGGTTTGGAAGCAACGGGGGTCCATGCAGGCCTCCCAGCCATGGACCACGGAAGAGAAGAAGCCTGCCTTGGTGCTGCAATTGCGTGAAATTGTGCCTTAGTTGGATACGAGGCTGAATTCTCCCCCGCCAAGAGAAAATGGAAAATCAGCACCTTTTCCTAACTAACACAATCTGTCCTGATTCCCGATGGCTGTGAAAATAAAAGAAGCAGAGATTTGCTTTTCCAAAGTTTTTTTAAAGAAATTAAAGCACAATCAGCTAATTAAGGAACTCGGCAGCACAGAAACCATATCTAACCTACTCCCCAGGCTCCAGATGTGTGCTCAGTTAGGCAAGGGCGGTTGTCTTCAAACACATCTGGGGATCATTGGCTTGTGGAAGGCTGTAAGGACAGCTTCCTTGTCTTTAGAGTCAGCACCCTGTATCAGTGGGATTGCTATCTGCTGCTTCTATTATCCATACTCTGAAAATATTAAAAGAAAAGAAAACAGAAATACAGACGTCCATGATGTAGTTAACGAAACTGACCACTAGTGGGCACCAGAAACCACGTTATTTGTAGTGTCTGCTCATATCTGGTTTTCGGCATTGGCAGGGTAGGTTGGAATGATGGATACGGTCCCACAATATGACGTTCACATGGGATGGGATGATGGGAGATACACTCAAACACTGGATTAGAGATGATTGTATTTTTTTGTTGTTGTTGTCAGGCATTCGCGGACCAATTGGGCTACCGCTGTGCGTGGTTTGACACCCAAACAAGGGACCTTTAATTCAAGGGAATGTGGCCATCACAAGATTTGCAAGCTAGTTCTGCATAAGTTGCAGAAGGAGCTAATATCCAGATATTTTTTTGGATGGGGGGGGGCAACTATTTTTCCCCAGCCAAGCATGTTGTTGAACATCATCTCATTAGAGCTTGTTTGGGAACTTCCCAAGACTCCTTGTCTCCGAAGGGGAACTAGGATATCGTGACACCCCCCCCCCGAGAGGAGGCACTGTGCCCCTTGCTTTGTCTGTTTCCTCCCCCTTGTTTTGGCTCTGATCAAACAGGTCCGGCAGGTTTTTGCAACAGCCTGCAAGACCTTCTTGTCCAGAAGAATAAAAGAAGTCTCTGTTCTCTCTCTCTCTCCCCGCCGACCCCAGCTTCCATGGGATACCACATCCCAGAGATGGTGGTTAGTTTTTTGCACAGGTTGATACCCGACCACTTTTAGGGAAGGTCCGTGGAGGTCAAAGAGGTTTTGAGCTGATTTCTGTCACATTGCAAGTCACGGCGAGGAAAAATGGAGAAGAACCCTGAAAACACATGGAATTTGTTGATCTCTTAGGGTCCCTTCCAGCCGTGCAGTACTAGGAGTATTCCCCCACAAAATAAAGAATTTTTTTTTAAATTCCCGATCGCTTGACAATCACCTTGGTTCCGTTGTGACCTTGAGCGCCATGGATTCAACAGTGTTTGAGCCCCCTGAAAAGGCTGCCCCGTTCCCCCGTGCCCTTTCCCACCCCTTTCTCCTTCTGCTATCAGATCTATTCTGTGATGTACCTAACTGCTGTTTCAGCTGGCAAGGGTATATATACGTCTGTACATCGGTGACTCTGCTACTGTTCCCCTCCTGGTGCTTTTCTGTTGTCTCCCGTGTATTTAAATAAAAGGGGGGAGATTGTTTGCCCCCCACCGACACACACACACACACACACACACCTCATTTTTATATGTATGCGTGTTCTGTCAACATTGCCCGAAAGCAAAGCAACCGAATGCCCGCCGACCCTTCAAAGGACATGCAAGGGCCGCGAGCGCCCGATCTAACTTAAGCCATCTCTGAGGCACCAAAAATGACCGGGGTCCCCAACCATCACGCTTCTCAACGGAGATCTGGACTGGTAACGGCAGCTTCTATTATTTACGGAATGAAAACAATAAATAAATAAATAAATAAATAAATAAATAAATAAATAAATAAATAAATAAATAGCTAAGCTTTTATTTTATCTGTTGTGACTCTCTCTCTCTCTCTCTCTCTCTCTCTCTCTCTCTCTCTCTCTCTCTCTCTCTCTCTCTCTCTCTCTCTCTCTCTCGGGATGAATTTGCTCAGTCAGTCTGGGTGAGAAATTGATCAAAGGTGGCGAGGTCACTCCTTTTAGGATTGTGGGAGGGGAAATGATCCACCAGCTTATTTCCTATTGAATCTGTCAATTCAAAGCCCCCTCTTTTGTTATTGATGATTGTTTTGTTTCTAAGTGCTGTCCAAGAGAGATCCTGCCCTTCTAAATAGCCGAGACCCCAGTACTAGCCAGACTGTTAGAACTGCTCAGGAAATCAACCCCCGACGCTCATTGCTTCCAAGAGTCTGTCCGCTCTACCTCTGTAAGAGGCTCTGTTCCAGCCTCACCTCCTTCCGCCTCTAACTCATCTCAGCTGGGCTGGGACAGGCAGGGGGTCTCCCATCTCAACCAATGGCCCTTGAATCTTTCCTGCTGCAGAAAAGCACTTACCTCTGAGGAGGTTGTCTCTTGTTTCTCTGCATGAGGCAACGGTGCTCCTGTTGATGATTTACTAAGAAAAGCAACTCAGAAAGAAAAGGTGGGTAAAGGGGATTCCCCTCCCCCCGCACACACAGTTTTGCATTTATTAATCCTCAAAATAAAACTTCTGAAGGGTACTAAGGTCTTCTTTATCATCTCAAGAACAGCTCTCTCTTCCTTCCAAGTATGGGAAGCTGCTCACCTGTGAGGAGGTGCACTGTTGTATCTCTGTGAGAGTCAACTTCTGTTAAGGGAAATTTGCTTAACCGAATCGCCTATAGGGCAAATCCGTACAACATAAAAATGGTCGCCATTAGGGATTACTCCGTTTCCAATGCACTCCTAATGGGAAATTTGTATAAAGGAAAACTTGCTTAACATAATTTCATTTGAACGAATTAATTCCTTTATAACCAAGGAACCTTTATACCCAAGGTACCACAGTATGTATGGTTTAGCAGTTAAGGATATAAATCCCCCAGCCCATTGCTTCTGAGTTTTTCTTCTCACAGCAAAAGATCGTTGTACAAGATTCTCCCCCTTGGAGAAATGCTAACTTGCACAGTATAGCTACACTTCATCAGCAGAAGGTCATCTTTCCTAGGCACAATTCATCCAGAACGGGTAGAACATATAGCAAACTTGACCGGATTAATATAGTTCCTGCACAGGACAGGATTTTTCCTGCACAGGATTCCCCTGGAGAGGACTGGCAATCTCCAGCAGTCTTGGGTGGTTCCAATTCCTGTGCAAATGACACCTCTCTTATGTAGGATTTGCCCAGTAAGGGCACAACATAAAGCTTTGCATAATTTGCAGTGAGCATGTATGTGCAAACCACCCGGAGTTCCTCCGGAAGACGGGCAGTATATAAGTATTTAAATAAATAAATAAATAAATAAATAAATAAATAAATAAATAAATAAATAATCCAGGGTGTGACAGGCTCCCCATCCAGGATGTACACGTTCCTGATCCTTGAAACAAATTAAACACCCGCTCACTCCACAAAGCATCCTTGGGTAACGGCTGCTTTATGCAGCACTTTTATTCAGCGCTTATTCCGCACTTTTGACATCTCACTGATATCAGCGAGAGAGGACTCGGCCAGAGTTTCCGTTGGCGGGACGCTTCCATCGTCTTTTGGACCGGACACCGTTTCGAGAGCCGGCTGGCTAGTTCCAGTCTACAGGGGTTGGATGTTGGTGGGGGGGGGTTTGAGCACACAAAGGCCTAAATCTCCACCCAGAAGCCACCCCCACCCGTTTAGCTGGACGAGTATCTCACCAAGATGCTTCAGCGGTGGCCTGGCAGATGACAACAAGACCTCATGACATCTGACCCTTTTATGTTCGTTCTTGCTGCCTTGTCCGCACGATTGCCCAGGAAGCTTCCTGAACCCGACAGCTGTCCCTTGGAGAGTGAGCAGATCCATCTTGGTTTGTAGCCGACCCAGGTTCCAAGAGAAGGTGGTGCAACCAGAAAACCATCCTGCCTTCTAGGTTGCCTTCCTGGTGGACTCCAAGGAGAGGATGATAAAGAGGAGGGACCGCTCCAAGATCCTCTTCCAGTCCAGTTCTCCAGGGCGTCCGTAAGAAAGTGCAAAAAGAAAAGGAAAAAAAAAAACTAGTACAAGGAAAGGAAATCTCAAAGTAGTTCATGAAATGGTCCTTTGTGTCCCAGTCTTCATATTTGGAAGAATGTGACCAGCTATGCACATGGACAAGGCTACTGAGTCCGCCCTTCAGTCGCCAACGCAGATGATATCACGACATGACAATCCTTGACAACCTAAGGCCAAGCTGTCTTTCAGGGAGTCAGGAACCGTTACGTCCGGTCAGCTCAGGGGGCGGCCCGTGGGTTGGAGCTGGGAAAGAAACATCCAAGAATCAAGGGGAGGGTTAAGTCTCTGGGCCCAATCTGCTTCCTGGCAAAAGATCATGATGCCTGAGAAATGAAACGACATGGGTTTTATTCTACATTTAAAGGAAGTGTCCAAGATGCTGAATCCTATCTCTGAAAGAAACACAAGCAAGCTCCCATGAGGTGGTGGGCTAAAGGTTGAAGCCAGGACACCATTTGACCAGGAGAAAACCTTTTGGAAGGCTGGCAAATCAGAAAACATCCCCCAAATGACCTGCATGCATTGACAACTCTGCCAAGGTCACCTTAACACTTGATGCCACCCATCAACCACAATGTCTTGACCTATAAAGTTCGGAGAAAAACCCACAACGGATCCAGCACGCCATCCTGGTGCAATCGGAGTCTTTCTCCCTGCCCATCGTTTCCTCAAGGGGACCCTAAGCACGTGGATTCAGAACCAAAAGTCTAGCACGTGATTTATGAAGACGCCTCTTTCATTGGATGGCAATGTAAACACTCTAGATTTTATTTTATTTATTTATACAATTTATATGTCACCCACTACCCAAAGGTCTCTGGGATGTACAGAACGCCTAGCTTTCCTGTGGGACACCTCCTATGCACACACATTGCTCCCAAAATATAAGAGTAAGAAGTGTGACCTTACCTCTTGTAGCAATGAGAACGCCAGTAGAGACCCTCGCAAACGGCTAAATGTCTATTAATAAGAGAGAAAAGAACTGGCTTTGCCTAATGTCCTTTTAACTTTTGGCCTCCTTTTAAAATTTGTCCTCCTAAGAAATGACTGTGTGCGTGCGAGAGAGAGAGAGAATGAGAGAGAGAGAGAGAGAGAGAGAGAGAGAGAGAGAGAGAGAGAGAGACGGATGTGTTTCTGGAAACAGAAACTCACCGGTCACGTAAGGTCCCAGGGGCATCTGACTGTAGTTCACAAGCCCGCCTGGTCCCGGAGCCCGGAAATTCACTCCGAATGTGTTGCTGTACATCTGAGAGGAAGCAAAGGAATCATAGAATCCTAGAGTTGGAAGAGACCTCAGGGGCCATCTAGTCCAACCCCTTGCCATGCAGGAACCCCCATCACAGTGTTGCCAACAGGTGGCCATCCAGCCTCTGCTTAGAGAAGGAGACTCCACCACCCTCCTTTGGGGCAGCATCTTCCACTGCCGAACAGCTCTAACGGTCATGAAGAAGGAGGCATGGGGAAAACAGAATGGCTAATATTTATTTGCAATCACGATTCCTTTATTTAAACTCCCAGAGAGCTCAGGGGTTTAAGTGCCTGGCCGCGAAGCCAGAGGTTGACACGGGCTGGACTAGATGATCTCTATAGGGTCCCTTCTACCTCGGCAAGCATCAAATTATGATTTCATTTGTTTCATTTATAGGCAGCCTTCCTCCTGAGAAGGGAACCCAAGATGGCTCACATTATTAACAAGAACAGAATTAAAAACTTAATAAGTTAAACATTAAAACACAAAGAGAGAGAGAGAGAATCAAACAATATGCTAATTAAAATGCAATTGAACAATTAAAGGCATTACAAACTATCTTAAGGCATTTGGGGGATTCAATCATCAAAGCCTGCCTGAAAAGATGGGTCTTAAAGTTGTTGCTGAAAGGTTAAAAGAGAGGGGGCTGGCCTGATCTAAGTGGGGTGGGGGAGAAATCCCCCAATTGGGGGAGCCAACACCGAGAAGACCCTCTCTTGAGTCCCCATCAGCTGTGCCCATGCTGGCAATGGGGCCAAAGGGAGGGTTTTATGTATTGATTTTAAGTTCCACAGAGGCTGATATGGGGAGATTCTGACCTTCCGCTGCCCTGGACCTCAGCCGTATAGGGTTACCCACCTCCCAACTGCTGCTACCAAGATTTGGGGTGGAAGATTCATGGAATTAAAGCCTCAGGGATACGCGTTTCAGATGGATTTCGAACGTTACGGAAAAGGCGAGGTCCCTGCCCCAGAGAATGTACAATCTAAATGTCAGGTGGAGGGCTGACGGGAGAGTAAAGGAAAAAAGGAGAAGCATGCCTCCCTCGGATAGGGACATGACCAATATCAGCCATAAACCCAAATCAAATGGCTTGTGATTGGGCTCCTCCGTTGAGGAAGGGTGTTGTTTTTATAGTCTGCTTCTCTTCCATCAAGGTCAATACACAGCTGCTGTTCTCCCCCTACTTTATGGTAACACCGATCCTTCAAGGTAGGTCGGGTTAAGAAAGAGAGGGGAAGCTTGTGCTCCTGGAGCTAAACTCCGTGGCTTTGTGGAAACTCAAACCCGCTTCCTTGAAAGGCCCAGGGACGACGCTCGCTAACGGCTGTACCCTAGCACCAGCCACAGAGAAAAAAAACAAATGAAGGCTTAGGGGCAAAACTGCCGATGGGGGCGGAAGAGTTCAGGGCATTTCTTTTTAATGACACCCCAACCTGTTGCATAGGAAGTGAGAGCTGGACTATAAAGAAGGCCGATCGCCGCAGAATCGATGCTTTTGAGCTGTGGTGCTGGAGGAGAGTCTTGAGAGTCCCCTGGACTGCAAGATCAAACCTATCCATCCTGAAAGAAATCAACTCCGAATGTTCACTGGAAGGACAAGTTTTGAAGCTGAGGCTCCAGTACTTTGGCCACATCATGAGGAGAGAGGAGTCCTTGGAAAAGTCCCTGATGTTGGGAAAGATGGAAGGCAAAAGGAAAAGAAGGACAGTAGAGAAGGAGATGGTTGGACGACGTCATCGATGCAACCAATATGGATTTGACCAAACTCCAGGAGGCAGTGGAAGATAGGAAGACCGGGCGAGCTGTGGTCCATGGGGTCACAAAGAGTCGGACACGAATGAATGACTGAACAACAACAAAAACCTGTTGGATGGTGGGGTCGCTGCCCCGATTGGTCAGTCGGCTGAGGATGCTCCGTTCAGACATCTGCAGGCGAGCAGCGACAGGCGGGATGCGGGAGAGCATGGAGGGCAGCCGGGTCACGTCCGCCTTCATGTCGCTCAAGAGCTCCTCCAGCTGGTTGAGGACTGCAGGGTGAAACCCCAAAGACAATCAGGAAGCAAATCCTGAACCCGGCACCCGTATCAAGGATACCATTCTCTGCATGACTGATGCAATTATTTATTCAGCCAAAAGCTCTTCTCCTCCTGCTTAACAATGAACCGCATCCCACAATTTTACTAAATGTTACCCCATTCACTGTTTCCATTTTTTTTTTGCAGTCAAAGGGGCTAGAAACTTGACTTTTAAAAACAAATGAGCACTGAAAACTGGATTCTAGAGATGGGTGACGACCCTCCCAATCTCAAAAAAGTAACTTTCAGGGTGTTTAGACGGACATTTTCCTCTGCTCAGGAACATCAAACCGAGGCACAAGGTACATACAATGGTCAGCTCACAATTAGAAGGAGACAGCACATTGGTTCTCCGGCAGTTATTTATGATTCTCAGCCATCAGACCCCAGGAGGGCCTGCCAATGATGGCCAGATATGCCTCTGGATGACCACCAGCAACTAAAAGCTGGCTTGTTTGCAAGCTATGGGAGGGGAGCTAAGCTTTGGCCAGGTCATGGACCTTCACTGCTAAACAGGGAAACTGCCAGTATCCCATAGAATCAAAACCAATGCCTTCCTTTCCTTGAATTTGGAGACAAGCTAGCTCATCTCCTACAGAGCTGGGGGAGAGGTTGAGGCATGTAATGCAAAGGATTTTCTAAGGATCCACCTGAAACACTCCACTAACCTTCAACAAAGTTCAAGCCTATCCAAGACACCCTGACTGGAATGGAAAAAGACGAGGTCAACATTCTGGTTTAGGAATGGGCACAAAGCAAAAAAAAAAAAAAAAAATGAAATGCCATTTCGTCATTTTGTAAGCTGACATACCGTTTCGTAATGAAACGAAACAGGAAACGACATTTCATAACAAAACGAAATGCCATTTTGTTTTGATACTTACAAGACGGCTTGTAAGTATAAAACATGGCTCCAATGGCACCAAATTGGGTGCTTCTAGGACCCAGGGTGGCCATTTTTAATACTCACGAACCGTTTTGCAAGCGTTTTGTTTTGTTATGAAAATTTTTAAAAAATTCGTAATGAAATGAAACAAAACTTTATGTTTCCATTTTGTGCCCATCCCTATTCTGGATTTCTCTAGATGTGTTATTTCAAGGACCGGTCAAGGGTTTTTGGAAGAAACTAACCAGCGCATGTTAGCTTAATTGCTGTCCTAATTGACAGACGCCCCTTCGGCGCTTGGTAATTGGTATCGCCCACTGCAAGTCTTCATGAAAAACGTTTTAGGAGGAGGAAAGACTTCGTTGCCCTGCAGGCTGAAGCCCCACCGGTAGAGCTTTCCCCGCTTTGCATTTTGCACCCGGGGTAGCCCTCTGGATGTTAGGGCATTACAACACCCATCATCCCTTGCCACCAGATTACAATACTGCCTTTTTTTCTGTGTGGCAACATCTTACTACCAGCCCTAAAGGTCAACCCCAGCTCTCCAACCGCATATGCAGATATCAAGAAGCGAGATGATCTGATTTCTCAATGACTGTGAGAAGAGTGTCTGAAGATACATTAAATACAATATTTATATAGTTTTTAAAAATCTCCCCTATGAGGAGAACGGTGGCATATAATTTGAAATTATATATAATGTGAAATGGTTTTGTTGAGAACCACTGCTTTGGAAGGAGCCCACTAAACCTCCTTGTCCTCCTGCAATATTTCATTTAATAAATATGGGAGACATTTTTTTGTGCCCGGCCAGCATGCATGCCTGCTTGGATGCCATCGATTGTGACTGTTTTTAGTTCAGATGTTTTGTGTGAACCGCCCTGAGTTCTCGCTTGGGAAGAAGGTGCGGTATATAAATCTGAAAATAAATAAATAAATAAATGCAAGAGAGAGGGGGGGGGGAGAGAAAGGAGGTTGTGGGGCTGCTGATCCCATCAAAAGAAGGACCCACCTTTATGCAGGACGGCATTGGCCGGCTTGTTTCCGGCCAGGGACTCTTTCGAAAGGTGCTGGTGGCTCTCGGCAAGGCACTCCACCTCCGCCAAGCGGGCATTCAGGGCCATGGCCGGGTGGTTGGGGTCCTGGGTCATGTTGAGGTAGGCAGCCCTCCGCAGCTGTTCCTCAATCACCAACGCTTGCTCCAGCAACTAGGGGGGGGGCAAACACAGGGAGGGAAGAAGTGGCACCAGGGCGGCATTCGGACACCATGGCACACACTGCCCTGCCCGACCCTGTCTTTAGATCCCCTTGGTTCCCTGCCAGAACGGAATACAAAGCTGGTCGGGCAGAAAATGGGCCACTTGGGTGCAACTGTTGTTTTTATGTATCGTGGAGAAGGAAAATGTGTCTCGTGCACTCCTGGACACATCTGGTGGGGCTATTGTGAGATACAGGAAGCGGGACTAGATGAGCCCTTGGCCTGATCCAGCATGATGGCTCTTCTTAGGTTCTTAGGTTCTTACAGAGATCCTTGCTTCTTCTCCATCTCTGCTAGAGGCCAGCATCCAATCCTTGCAAAGGCAAGGAAATCTACAACATGACATCAGCAAACCATTTGTGCACTTGGTGCTTTCTTTGACCTGGAATGCAGGGCACACCACAACGGCTTCAAGCTACAGGAAGCCAGGTGTTGGCTGAATATCAGGAAAAAATTCTTAACTGTTAGAGAGGTATGACCATGGAGCCAAAGAATACAGGAGGTGATGGGAAGCGCTCCAGGAATTTGGACAACCATCTGTCCGATCTGCTTTTGATTTGGATTCCTGCCTTGAATATGAAATCAGTGTGCTATTTTGATGTTTACTAGTCTATGTGAGCCATATTGTTCTGATGTTTATATAAAACATCAGGAGGCATTACAAGCCATAAGGACACCGCCTACAGGACAAGGCTATGTCAGAACAAAATGCATGCAAACTACCAAGAACTTAGGCTATTTTGATCTAATGATTTGAGCTTGTTCGGAGTGAAATCCCTATTAGGGATGGGCACGAAATGAAAAAAAATATGTTTCATTTCCTTTCTTTTTCTTCCCCACCCCCCATATTTTTTGTTTCATTTCATACATTTTTTTTCAAAAAATGAGTACGAAATGACCCACTAACAAATGGTTCCTGTGGGGGGAGGGGCTGGAAAGTGGCAGAGGGACAAAAAGTTTTTTTTTAAGCCGTGGGCTTTTTTAAAAAATCTGATGGGTGCTGGGGTGGGGGGGAAAGGTTTCTTCCCACCCTCACCCCAGCACCGAGCAGCTGGCAGGCAGGGCTTGGGACAGGGAAAATCATTTTTTAAAAAGCCCAGAGCTTTTTAAAAACAACTTTTTCCCTCCCCCAAGTCTTGTCTGCCAGCTGATCGACGCTGGGGTGGGGGGAGAACCTTTCCCCCCACCCCAACCTAGCGCCGACCAGCTTGTACGCCTTGGGGGAGGGGAAAATTTTTTTTTATAAAAGCCTGCTTTTTTAAAAAAACCTTTTTCCCCTCCCCCAAGCGGTTTGCAGATGGAACAAAATGGTTCATTTCAAAAAAAGAAGAGAAAAACATTTTGTTTCGCCTGTAATGAAGTTCTGCTTCCTTGTGTCATTTTGTTTCGTTTCGTTTCATTATGCAATGACATGACGAAACAGCATTTCGTTTTTCGTTTTGTGCCCAACTCTAATTCCTATACAGGTATGGCTTTCCTTTCGCTATTGGAAAGGCGGTTTGGAATTGAAGTTAAGCTCTATCAGTCTTCATTCTGCAGAATTACATCTTAATAAACATTACCCCATTCAATTCTAAAATACAACCTTGTGTGCTTGGTTGGTTCTCTCTCTCTCTCTCTCTCTCTCTCTCTCTCTCTCTCTCTCACACACACACACACACACACACACACACACACACACACACACACACACACACACACACACACACACACACACACACACACAGGGTGCTTAGAATGGGACCCGCCTGAGTGAAACAGACGAGAAGTTTTTCAGTCCTCTGGACTTGGCTGTCCTCTTGGTTAAGTCTGAGTCCCAGGTCCAGGGCAAAGGTAGCCACAGGACAGAGGAGTGAACAAAACATCCAAACCAGAGTCCTAGAATCCTACAATCACGAAGATGGAAAGGACCTAGAAGGCCAACCCTCTTCTCCTTGCAGGAATACCAAATCAAAGGAGGTCTGAAGGAAGGTGGTTCAAGCGTGTTTTGAAGGCCTCGAGTGTTGGAGCACTCGCCACCTCTTGAGGGCATGGGTTCCATTGTTGTACTACTCTAACAATTAGGAAGTTTTTCATTAGATTCGGCTGATGTTGGGCTTCCTGACACTTGAGACCATTCTTACATCCACATTCTGGTGGTTTCCACATTAAGCTTCCTGGTGTTGTGTTCCCTTTTGCCCACAGAGGGGTAGCTGGAGGCAGGGGCATCCAGTGAGGACATGGGGTGGGTTTGGACCCTTCCATCAGCAGCCTCTTTGTGCCCTTTAAACCATGCCACCCTGGGTGTAAACTCCACTCACTCTGCCCCAGTTACAGCTCTGCCTGCCCCGCTGGTGGTGTATGTCAGGAGCTGCCAACAATTACCAAAACCGCCTCGCTTCTCATTTGGTCAAACTCTTGAACTCTTTTTGGGGGAGGTGCTGGTGAACTCTTTTATGGGAGGTTTTCAAGCAGAGCCTGCCTGGCCCTCTGTCAGAGTTGTGCTTGAACTCTGGATGGCAGTCTTTGTTGGGGGTCAGACTAGATGACCCTCAGGTTCCCTTCGAATTCTACAATTCTCTGATTCCCTGATTTCAGAAGCGAGTCAGGGCTGGCGGCAGGAGTAACAGATTCCCAGGTTATGGCTTTGCTTTCGATCGCTTAAAAACAGCCGTGGCGAGGGAGAAAACCGGAGCTGGTAGCCCTCCGGCAAGTCTCCGGAGGATCTCACCTTGAAGCGCCGGGCCAAGAACTTATTCTTCATCTCCAGGTAGTTGCCCTTGTGGATCTCTGACTTGAAGGGTTCATTGAGGATAACGTAGCGTGGGTCGTTCTGAATGTCTTGCCACCGGGCGTATCCGTGCCTGAGCACCAGGGTGTGGGGTGTTAAGGGAAACAGGGGAACTTTATGAGGTCAGGAGCACCTCTGATTAAAATTATTAAATTATTCAGGAAGGATAATGGTTGTGAATTTTTCTAGCTGTTTGGCCATGTTCTGGAAGTTTTTTTCTTCCTGACATTTTGCCAGACTCTGTGGCTGGCACCTTCAGAGGGCAAGGAGCTCAGGGAACTAGGAGTTCTTTCTGTGCTCTGGGGGATAGAGTGAGTGAGACTGGGGGTTTTAAGTTGAGGAAACTTGCCCTATGCAGGAAAATAGGTGTTAGTCATTGTATTGGGATTAAGGGATTAAGACGTTTCAATGCAATCGGGGTAGCAACAATCCTAGATGGGTGGATGGGTGTCGTTTGCTGTTCTCTTGTGTGAACTGATCACCTCTGTGGCTGTGTGGGTAATCATTGAGCTTTGACCTTTTGAACTCTACAGCTTTTAGTACTGGAAGCCAGGTTTAGTTAATTTTTAGACTTAACAAAGAATTTTAGAAGGGTCTGTGTGTATTGTGTTTGTGTGTGAATAAGGTTCATCCAAGGTGTGCATCCAGAGGGACAACCACTGGGTAGATCCTCTGTGACATGACAGCAGCCAAACCAATGTCACTTAGAGGAGATTCAATGCCCCTGACTCCAGAACAAGCCAGGTTCGTCACCAACAATGGCCCAATCTTGGATGTACAGCTCACCTCTGTCTTCCTCCTCCACCATGAGAACTAGAAGCTTAAGTCCTAGTCCCAGCAGCTAGCCAGGAACAGTTCTGATGGTCAACAGAGCGGCCTCCGCACCCTGCCCCTCTGGCCTCTCCGGTGTCTTCCAAACAAAGGATACGTGACGATGCCGGCCAGGAGCCAGTAGTCATGCCTCCGGTGCCAGATACTGTAGATCTTCCCCGAAGAGACGGCAGCCCTCTCCTCGTTCTGCCAGAGCGTGTGCAGTTCTGCAGATCCAAGCAAAGGAAAGGGGCGCTGAGTGACCAAGGGGGTTGCAATTTGCAAAGGGCCGGTTCCTTCATCCCTTCGGGAACGGGGACATCACGGGACAACTTATAAGGCCTTCCATCCATGCAGTGTTTTGAACCAGTAACAATACAAGGTGCTGAACGCCTCCCAGATTCTGCATAACTAAGCTTGGCCAGCAAGTAGTTACAGGTATAGGGGTGACTAGTAACTCCTTACTTTTCAAACAGTGATTGTGTCATTCAGTTCCTTTTTCCTGAGTAATGCAACAGTTGAAACAATACATTTTTAGTTTAAGAAGCTACTCACACTAATGAGGCATTACACACACACACACACACACACACACACACACACACACACACACACACACACACACCACATATGGGGTGTATGCATCTTTAAATTAATTCATTTGTTATAAATGAATGAATGAATGAATTAGGTATTTTTAGAATATTTTTATAGGCATTTACCTCCATTTATGCCATGTGCCAGCATTGTTTGACTTTTGTCTTTTTAAAGTATTGATGAGATGCAAAAGCCAAACTGAAAGGCAATGTGACGTAGTTAAGGTTTGAGGCTAGGGACTCGGGAGACCCGGGTTCAAATCTGTGCCCATGGAATCTCCCTGGAGAGGATGGCAAAGGGAATACCACTCCACTCCTTAAATATGCCACATGCCTGGATATCCCTTCTAGGGACACCGTAAGTCAGATGCTAGCCTGTGGAACTCCCTTCCACAGGATGTGGAGATGGTATCTGCCCTGGATACCTTCAAAAGGGGATTGGGCAGATTCCTGGAGGAAAAGTCCATCAAAGGTTACAACAAACCATGATGGAGATGTGTGTTATCTCCAGGCTTAAAACCGGGGTACTTCAAGGGCCAGATGCAGGGGAGTGGAATCAGGAGACAGAGATCTAGTCTCGTGCACTCCCAGACACATCTGGTGGGGCCACTGTGAGATACAGGAAGCTGGACTAGATGGTCCTTTGGCCTGATCCAGCATGGCTCTTATGTTCTTATGTTCTTATGCAACTTTAAAAAGCATAGACTGACAAGAGAAAGCATCAGAACTGGCTCCCTAGAGATGTTATTCTCGATCCAATTTTGGCTATAACCTGAAACACAAATGAAAGAAAGATAGACTGCAACAAAATTGTATACGTTGCAAAACAAACCTTACAAAATAGCGTATGAAGAATTGGTTTCCAGTCTGTGGCCCCCTTCAGGTGTGCCAGGGACCCCCAGGGGGGGCAGAGGGTCCTTGGTTTTAAAAGGCCTGCCCTAGAGAACCACCCTGTTGTCAAGGCCAACACATTTTCCCGATAACACACGCAATGGCGCCTCACTATTTTCGGGATCAGAACAGGAGCTACAATGGAGTCCCTTGACAATAACAAAGGAAATGTGAACAGGCTGAGTCCTTTAAAATAAGGAACAGAGCAATGATAGCCCTAGTGGTTAGGGCATTTCAAGATCTGCTTCAGATTTTACCATCCCCCTTCCCAAACCCTCTTCCGCTCCTGGTCATCCACATGGCCTTGAACGGCCCTCATTAGGGTCCCCGACAGGCACTGGGACATTGGGTGGGCCGAGGAATCCTGCCTGCGAAGGAGCTCTCCGTGGTGCAGAAATTGGATAAATGAAAGAGGTGCTTCAGCTGGCTCCTCCTTCAGCATCCTGGAGAGCTCCAGACCTCAGAGATGGTGCCCTGCCCCACTGAAACGAAAGGTACCTGATAATAGATGCCCCATCCAAAAAAAAAAGAAGTGAAGGCATCCTTCCAGCTGTTATGGACAAAACATTAGAAGAAGCCTCTGCTGTACGGACTCCAACGGAGATTCATTCCCAATAGGTTTGCTCCTAAATACCTGTGAACCCCCATCTGCAATGTTGAACATGAACCGGGTCCCGTTCTTCTCGTCCTTCTTCCTCTCCTCGTCTTCTTCTTCTTTGTCACCATTTTGCTGGACTTCTGCCAGATCCTTCTCTTCCACCTTCATGTCATCTGCTCGGGAAAAAACACCAAGTATTCTGGCTACTCTGATTCTTGGCATCCCGGTGGAAAGGGACTCCAGGCTCAACACAGCTCCGTCACCAAACCATTCCCTAGTAGGCACCAGAGATGCACAGAGATGCACATTTGGAGACTACAAATCCCATTATAGCTGCCTGGTGAATTCTGGGCATTGACATCCCAACCTGCAAACACTGACAGATTTGAACCATGTTCCATCTCATAGATATTTCATAGAATCAAAGAGTTGGAAGAGACCTCAATGGACACCCAGTCCAACCCCCTTGTCATGCAGGAACCCCATCACAGTATTTCCGACAGATGGCCATCCAGCCTCTGCTTAAAAACCTCCAAAGAAGGAGACTCCACCACCTTCCTTTGGGGCAGCATCTTCCACTGCCGAATAGCTCTAACTGTCATGAAGTTCTTCCTAATGTTCAAATGGAATCTCTTTTCCTGTAGTTTGAAACCATTGCCCCGAGTCCTAGTCTCTGATTGGCCATGGAAAAGATCAATTTACCATAGAGTTGGAAGAGACCTCTCTTCAACCCCTGCCATGACATCAAAGTCTTTCTGACAAATCCATTTAAAAACAAAGCTCCACCACCCTATCCACTGCCAACAGCTCAGCCTTCTTTTTCAAATGGAATCTCTTTTCCTGTAGTTTGAAACCATTCCCAGTTCCTAGTCTCTGAAGGCATTCTGTTCCCTCTTCAATATGACATCCTTTCAAATTTTAAACATAGCTATCAGACCTTTCAACCATCCTGTTTGCCATCCTCTGTAGCACCCGATGCCATCAGAAACAAAACAAAAAGCCACCATGGTAGACTTTCCATATATAAGCTCAAAAGGGTTCCTCAGGTTTAATCTCCATCTTTGTCGCAAAGCAACAGTGGTTCCACTAGAGAAGTCTGTGAGGTTTCCCTGCAAGGCTACACTCGGGTTCCCACTCGGGGGGCTGGATTCTCACACTCCTTGACAGGGACTGGACTTGATGGCCTGCCTATCCCCTATCCTGGCAAAACTGGCCATTTCTTTGGAAAGGAGATCTTGAGAGAGAGAGAGAGAGAGAGAGAGAGAGAGAGAGAGAGAGAGAGAGAGAGATTTACCTGGCTTGACTTCTTCGCTGAACACTTTGCAGGGACTGGCACTGATTCCTGGCTTTTCTGGGGGCTTTTCTTCTTCCTGGGGGGCTTTCTCTATAGCCGCCGGGCAGGCAAGGTAAGGAGAAAGAGGTTTGGGGAGAAGAGAAATGAATCGCATAAGCGGGTGGGCTGCAGTTCCTTACCCGAGGCCCCTCACACCCATGGGCACCTCCCTGGTCTCTGCCCCACACCTTGCACTGGTGGCTCCAGAGCAGCCTCCAACTTCTCATCCTCCTTCTCATTCTCCCTGCCGGGTTTGGCCTGGCTCTCCACCATCTCCTCCTGCTCACCATTCTTCATCTTGTCCTCACTCGCCGACCCCTGAACGCAAAGCAAAGGTTCAGGCTCTCCTGTGGGGTGAGGGCATTTTGGGGTGGGGGAGCGTCCTTTCCCCCCCTTGGCCTAAAGCTCAACCTTCACCATACAGGAGGCCCATGAAAAGCAGGAAATCCTAAAAGACATGGCCTTTCTCGGGGGCCCATCCACCCCCGTCACTAGGTCAACCCAGGCATCATCTGAACGGCCAATGATTGAGACATGAAACTTCGAACAAGAAGCCCCCACCCCCAGCTCTGATTTTCCAGCCTAAGTTTTGTCACCGTTGGCCAAGGCACACCATTCCAAGCACTTCCCCTTCTCTGTGAGAAAGGACAGCCCTAACTCTCAAAAAGAGTTCCCCCGCTGTGTCTCTGTGTGAGTCCCCAAGCCTTGTTCCTGGAAGGAGGCGGCACAAACATGGTCACATTTCAGGAGTTAGCCTCCCAGTCCTGAAATGCCAACATGTGTGAGTTCTCAACGCCCACACCAACCAAGATTCCAATACTGCCTGGGGTTGTTCTCTGAATTACGGTAGCTTCGATCAGCCATAGTGCCAGGAGGGGCTTCTTTGTCTACCTGCCCGGTTGGTGTCACGTGTGTGCAGCCTACGGGGCTGCTTGTAGGGACAGTAGGTTAGATAAGGCCTTGTTACATGGTGAGAGGCCTCTTTTTTTATTCAGCCATCTTCCCTCCCTCCCTATTAAGAGAATATTAACTTGTTGCGATAAGGGCCAGATGGGAAATTTTGGCTTCCACTCAGATTGGACCAGAGTGGCAGTGTGTTTTTGCCCATCCCATTCTCTTTAAGGGTAAGGGAAGGTCACAACTGGCGGGTAGCGGAAGCAGTAAATTTAAGTCTGGTGAAAGTTATGGAATAATATATGCTTATTGAGCTGGTAGCCCTCAATATGAATTAGGAAACTGATTAGTAAATTAGGAACATTAGGTGTTAGGGATAAATAGTTTCAAGGATTAGGAATGAGGGCTGCCCAGACTGCAGGTTTCGAGTGGGCGCTGAACAGTTGGGCAGCACCTTTCTAATAATATTAGGAATCATTAACTGATCTGCTTGCGTTACATTTAGGCCCCTTTGTTTAAGGGAATTTAACAGTTAAATTGAGTGAATGCATATCAATAAAAAGTGGCCCAATTTTAATCCCACAAATGTGTCTCACCACTTTATTTCCGGGCTGTGTGGACAAAGAGTGGCACAACATAAATCCAAGAAGAAACGAATACAACTTCAAAGATATTGTGCTCAAGTCCATGTGGGCTCAGCACCACCGAAGAGAGGAATCAGATTTTTGTGATGGGGAGAAAAAATAACCCTTACCTGCCCCTCCTGTGGTTTCTTTGCCTGCTGTTCACCTTGGTCTTTCTCCTCTGAGATTCCTGGCGATGCTTCTGTTTTGTCTGAAACGACCATTTGGGGTGGGGGTGGTGACTCAGCAGTTTCGCTAAGAGCAGAATAGCCATTTTTACCTCCTGGCTTTGCATAAGCAGCACTGAGATGGATGTTTTAGGTCTGGATTTAAGACTAAAATCCACATTGACCATCATTAGGTTTATAACATCAATCTGTGTATTGTTGCTCCATGATTAATGTAAGGCAAAGGGTGGACACTCCCCCAGCCGAAATGTAAAGTAAAGACATGGAGGCATGAAAAGTGCCATTTGTTTTGCTTCTAGAAACCTCTAGAACCTCTAGAAACCTCTAGAACCCAGGGCAAATGGTACCATCAGCCCCAATGCAAGCAAAACAGAAAGCTGCTTTCTTTCGAAAGTAGCGTTTTGTGTTCGTTCTTGGCGAATGGGTTTTCTGCAGCGTCTAGTTCTGTGGTTCCCCACCTGGGAGTTGTAGTCCAAGAACATTTCGGGACCCGAGGCTGGGAACAATCAATCTTGAGGGTGCTGGGGGGGGAAAGTTCTCCCCACAAGCCTCCAGGTTTTCTGTCAGAGACAACCTTTCTTCTGTTCTTGTTCCCTTTATGGCACAACCCCTGACTCTTTGGTTTGTGGGCGCATTAAAAACTAGAAGGTGGAGACAAGAATAAAAGGACCAGCTACGGTCATTTATCAGCCCGACGGCTCTGTGGGTGGAGTTCATCTCCGAAACTTTATTCCTCACCAGAGGCAAGGTGCGTTTACCTGGCTGTGAGAGGGAGGCTGTTGGCCCGTGGGCTGGACTGGCTGGGACGGGCGTGTTTGGGTCCGAAGAGTGACCCTCACTGCATTTCCTGTTGCCCAAGCCTTCACAGACGAGGCCAGGGGTGCTGTATTTCCCGTTGACAGGTTCGAACTCTTGGACCTGAAACCAGGAGAGAGAGAGAGAAAGAGAAGAAGGAAGGAAGGAAGGAAGGAAGGAAGGAAGGAAGGAAGGAAGGAAGGAAGGAAGGAAGGAAGGAAGGAAGGAAGGAAGGAAGGAAGGAAGGAAGGAGTGGATGATGAGAAGGAAGGAAGGAAGGAAGGAAGGAAGGAAGGAAGGAAGGAAGGAAGGAAGGAGTGGATGATGAGAAGGAAGGAAGGAAGGAAGGAAGGAAGGAAGGAAGGAAAGAAGGAAGGAAGGAGTGGATGATGAGAAGGAAGGAAGGAAGGAAGGAAGGAGTGGATGATGAGAAGGGAGGGAGGGAGGGAGGGAGGGAGGAAGTCAAGTGAAAATCCCCACCAAAATGAAGTGGACCCAGGGCTCAGGAGTGCTGAGTTCAATTCCCCACTCACACAGTAGACCTTGCTAGGTGACCCCATGTGAGCACAGCTGTCTTTCCAGCTGATCTACCTCACAGGGTTGCTGTGATGACCAACAAAGGGGAGGAACAATCAAGCACCTCCCTTGTTAGAGAGGAAATGTGGTAGAAATGTAACAAAGAAAGAAACAGAGGTGGAGTTGAACGGATTCCCTGCAAAAAGAGACTCGAAATTGAAGTTTCAAATGAAAATCTGTTGTGTTTCCAGTAGATATGTACAAGATGGCTCCCCGAAACATTGGCCAGTCAAGTTCCCATTGGAAAATAAAGCCCTTGTGCACAAGGACAATCCAATTATTTCTTACATGTATTTATTTCATGGTACCCTGCCTTTTCTTTGGGGACGGCTCTCTTCCTCACAATGATCCTGTGAGGTAGGCCAGCTGGGAGAAAGGAACTGTGCCAAGAATTACTCAGTGGACTTTTCCTGGCTGAGGTGGGATTTGAACCCACATCTCAGCCCAACACCCTCGTGGCTGCACACATCACACATGCAATGGGTTGGCAATGGGTTGGCAGCCTTCCACACCGTGTCTCAGGAAGAGGTTGGGGAGGGGGATGGCTCACGGTTGAGGCCACGAGCCAAACCAAAGCAAGAGAATCACCCTTACCTTCTTCCTAACGAGGGACATGACTCCGATCCGGGTCAAGACGTGCTGGCGGGAGAGTCCCTCGCGAGGGACACCGTCGGCAAACGTCTCGGCCCCGTCTGCCCCGGGCTCGCACAAGTGCCTCATGAAGAGAGACACGTAAGCTCTGAAGAGGGAAACAAAAAGCCGGAACGGTGGTGGTGGGGAGAACGCTCAGCATTCAGGCAGGATCCTTTGTTCGCCTGAATGTGAACAAAGGATCCTGCCTGAATCACATATCTCCAACACTAATGTGCTTCCAGATCTTCTCATGGGCTATTTCAGAGAAGCTTGTTTAAGGGAGCGAGCGCGAGAGATGCCTTCCCTGGTTTCAAGGTGAGGCAAACCATTTACAAAGCTTCCGGGGCAGAAGTTCAAAAGTGCAAGGCACAACACATCCAAAGCTTTGTTCCGGGAGGTACCTGAATTCTTTCTCACTCTTCCCACGGAGGTCCCGGACGAGCCAGTGGGAGTTGAAGGCATCTTGAGGGGGCATCCCCCAGCGCATGATGGCATTCAGGAAGGCTTTGCGTTGCCTGGCGTTAAAACCCAAGACCTGGAAGCAAAGAGAGGCAGGACAGAGCAGCTCGGATGATTCCCGTTTCATGTTTGTTTGTGTACATGTACCGGGCCTGCTCTATGTTTCAGCGAGAGCTTTAGAAGACCTGTCCATGGTGCTGAACCTACTTCGCTCTAGGATTCCTCTCCTTGGATAATTCCTTCAAAGTTTAGAGTGCAAATTGAAGCAGATTCATAAGACCATAAGAACCTAAGAAGAGCCATGCTGGATCAGGCCAAAGGCCCACCTAGTCCAGCTTCCTGTATCTCACAGGGGCCCCACCAGATGCCTTTGGAAGCGCACGAGACTTGATCTCTGTCTCCTGATCCCACTCCCCTGCATCTGGCCCTTGAAGGACCCCAGTTTTGAGCCTGGAGAGTACACATCTCCATCATGGTTTGTCACCTGTGATGGACTTTTCCTCCAGGAATCTGTTCAATCCCCTTTTAAAGGCATCTAGGCCAGATGCCATCACATCTTGTGCCAGGGAGTTCCACAAACTAACAACGCGGTGGGTGAAAAACTATTTTCTTTTGCCTGTTCTTACTCTCCCAGCCCTCAGTTTGAGTGGATGTCCCCTAGTTCTGGTATTTTGTGAGAGGGAGAAGAGCGTCCCTCTCTCCATTTTGCTCATCTCAATCATATCCCCCCTCAGGTGCCTTTTTTTGCAGTCTAAAGAGCTCCATATGCTGTAGCCTTTCCTCATAAGGGAAGTGCCCCAGCCCAGTAATCATTTTAGTCGTTCTCTTTTGCACCTTTTCCATTTCCACTATGTCTTTCTTGAGATGCGGTGAATAGAATTGTACACAATACTCCAGGTGCGGCCTTACTATTGTTTTGTACGTTGGCTGTTTTATTCAAAGCCTTGGTGAAACCAAAGTCATCCACCACCGCCCATCTTGAGGAGCTCCAGTAAGTGCCAGCCCTGAGACCATGGTCTCAGGAGAGAATGGGCTGGGCCCTCTGAGCCAGTAGGAGCAGTGGTCTCAGTGCTTACCTCAATGTTCCCACCAACTCTCGCCAATAACGGAGGGAGGGGCTTGTCCCTGTCACTCTTCAGTTGCCTTCGGGACTGCCTCCGGCCACCTGCGGAGCATCAGAGAAACCTTGAATCAATATCCGGGTTCTTTATGGAGGCCTGTTCACTCTGCCCTGAAAAGCTCCCACGGGGCTTTGAACCCGATTCTAGACTCACCAAGCTCTCTACGCCCAGCCGGGGGAGGAGGATCAAAACAAGGATAGCGCTCTCTGGTGGCTTTGGACTGCAGGTCCCAGAATTCTTTGGAGAAATCTGGGGATTGCAACCCACAAACCCAGATCCGCACACCAGCAGCCCAGCCCATCCCACCCCATGGAAAGACTGGAGAGATATTTGCTCTGCTCTGCAGGCTTCCCTGGCTTCCTCGTGTCCTGCCCTTGGTTTGTAGGGAAGGAAGGAAGGAAGGAAGGAAGCAAGGAAGCAAGGAAGGAAGGAAGCAAGGAAGGAAGGAAGCAAGGAAGGAAGGAAGGAAGGGACGAAGGAAGGAAGGGAGGAAGGAAGGAAGGAAGGAAGGGAAGGAAGGAAGGAAGGAAGCAAGGAAGGAAGCTGATACTGGAAAGGAAGGGAGGGAGGTAGAAGGAAGGAAGGAAGGAAGGAAGGAAGGAAGGAAGGAAGGAAGGAAGGAAGGAAGGAAGGAAGGAAGGAAGGAAGGAAGGTAAAGGGAGGGAGGGAGGGAGGGAGGGAGGGAGAGAGGAAGGAAGGAAGGAAGGACTGATACTGGATAGAAGGAGGGAGGGGGCATGGAGGTAGTGTGAGTGAGGAAAGAAGGAAGGAAGGAAGGAGGGAGGGAGGGAGGATGACGGAAGGGCAGTTGTGGTGTTTTCCAGAAGTTGAAGCCCTGTTGTCCATTAAGCTCTTTATTGGGTGCTTCCTTGAGAACGACCACTCCCAGGAAGCTCCATAGTCGTTTCCTTTTTCCAACCAATCATTTATGAGATGCATGGAAATCTGGCAGTGCACACCGAGGTGTTGAAAGCTCTTCTCAGAGTGTGCGCACACGTGCAGGTTGACACCTACAGGTATGCAGATGTGAGTTTGGGCAAAGCCATTCCTGAAATCCTCAGAGAATCCCAGGAGCGTCCCGAGATGGAACACCGGCCCTGGGATCCCTACCCCGGTTCTTGGCCAAAAGGAGAACATCTGCAGTGCTGACAGAAAAGAGGGCTTCCTAACACCTCCAGTCTCTCCAGTCCATGCTGGAAATGACCCACCATTACTTTGCACCCCTTCTCCTTTGCTCCAAATGCCAGGACGACCTCTTGGCCACCAAGGACCTGGCTGCAGGCTGGTCTCCGTCCATTTCCCACCGAGAGCTGCCAGGTTCTTTGTGGAAAGCGGTTCCCCGGGGGATGGGCAGAGAAGGTGGGGCGCCCTAGGGCTTGTGCCTCCGGAGTTGGCAGGCCAAGATGGGAGAGGAAGCCACGGCCCAACTCACTCTGACCTTCCGGCCTCTCCTCAAAATCTTCGTCCTCGTCTTCGGAGCCAATGGAGTACTCCGACTGGTTGTCCGACAACTCATCGCGCCACTCTAGCGAGGAAGAGGAGAAGAAGGGCCTCGTCAAGGCAGAGCAAGAGAGAGCTGGCAAGGATTACTGGCCAGGAAGCAAAGGCCCGAAGGGATGGGCCGTGCGGGTTTTGAGTCCTCCTCAACGCCACAAGGAATCGAACGGGGAAGGTGGCAGGGAAAGGAGAGAGAAAGAGGAGGAGGAACAGGAAGGAACAGAAGAGGAAGAAAAAGACAAGGAGGAGGCCTGGTGGGTTGCATTTCTGCCTGCAAGGGAAACCTTGGTGGGCTAGATTTCTGCTGGCAGGGAAGTGTTAAAACTACCATTCCCACACCATCCAAAGTGCCACAGGGGTGTTCTACCCTGCAGGACATGGCAGCAGAGATGGGCCACACCTCCAGGCACGTGGAAGACATCACCCAACAAGAGTTGTGGTTTCTGCGTGGTTTCAATAGCACACAAATTTGATGCTGATAATAAATGTGGTCCAAGGCCACATTCAACATCCAAACCCATTTGGGTTTTTGTCTGTCTGTTTGTTTTTAGGGCTGGGCTGAAGGTGAATTCTATGATAAAGGTCACCCGTCATTAAACCCAATATTCGCTTGAAGTGTTGGAGACACGCGATTCAGGCAGACTTTCGGGTTGTATAAATGAGACTTGTCAATGAAGCACGTCCCTATGTCCTGAATCCCAACTGTAAAACAAAGCCAGCTGATTGGCAAACGTTGGGGAGGAGAGAAAAAAATTTTTGACACCACCCTCCCAGCTGATGACCATTTATTGTTGCTGTTGCCACAGTAGGGTTCGCGTATCTGTGGGGAATAGGTTCCAAGCCTGCAACCACCCCTGCAGATGCTGAAAACCTCAGATAGCACTGAACCCTGTGCATTGCATGGTCTCTGGCTCCCTCAAGTGGACAGTTCTGGTCATTACATTGTGGAAATATGTATTGCTGTGTTTTTTTCCTTTTATTTTTTTTTTAAAAATATTTTCAGATGCTGATAAATGAAACTGCAAATGCCAATCCCACGGATGCAGGCATCCTGCTGTCTTTCAACACCTACACTACCCCAGTAGTTTAAACGCTCTCCGGGTGGCTGACAATACATCAAGTCATCGTCACTTGACTCCAAGACTCCAGAACAGGCTATTGGGAGAAGCTTCCAGTTAGCAATCGCCATGCCTCAGACTGGCCTCCTGGGCAACCATACTAAGGAGCCCCCCTTCTCTCGGGATGGTGGTGGTGGTGGTTTCTCTGCAATGTTTAGTTTGGCCCCATGGTTTCTGCGAAGAAGACTTTATGGGCTCGCGCCAGGATGGGTCCATGCATTCGGCAGAGGCCTCTGCCTAGCTCCAGCAACGCCGCCGCCTTACCTTGATCCTCCTGCGAAGTGTCGTTGTAGTTGACTTGCTTCCGGACGCGCTTCCCTTTCCCGAGGTTGCGGGCCAGGTCTTCCTGCTGCTGCTCATAGTGGTGCCTCAGCAGCTTCTCCCAGTAGTCCGGGTCGACGTTCTCCTCTTGCTTGATGATCTCCCGCTCCACCTCCTCCTGCAGGTGTGACAGGGGAGTAGCGGGGGAGCAGCGTTGGGTACGATGGGAAAGGCAAGAGCCAGGTTTGCAAATATAGGAGCTTTCTCAAGCGGCTGAGACTCATGCAGAGAAACAACGGGCACACTCCTGGGGCGCAATCCCTGTCCTCCTGCATCGGAACACACCCGATCCAACCATGACCAGGGCAGAGAGGCTTCCCTGAAGAACGTCCAACCAGAAAGGCTGATTTGGCAAAGAGAGTGTCATGAACTCATGCAGGGATGCAGCAGGCAGCCTCTCTTGTGGACGGGCAGAGGTGTGCGCTCTTTACAACTTTGAATTGACTCAAACACATCATTTGGGAATGGCTGGCTCCCATGCTTTTTGGCTGTCCCCATAATTTCAAGCCTATCTTTGATCCTTTCATTTTAACAATTGAAGTTCACAGGATGCTACATTTCTACACTGTCACTGATACCTGTGCTTTGTGGTCAGGCCCCAAAAAACATCTTTCTCTCTCTCTCTCTCTCTTTTTTAAAATGCTGTCTGGCCTTATTTTGTGCTGCAAGTAGAAATGGACACATACAGGTTCATTCCAGGCCATGCATTGCTGCTGCTCTCCACCTCCTCAGCCATTGAGTCAGTCACCAGACCCAGCCTGCTTCCTTTCCCCACCTCCTCAGCTAATCTCCCAGTCATGAGCAAGAGCACAGATATCTTTGCACAGTTCCTTCCTCTGAATGGGAGATCAGCCACTCTCCAGGTCTACCTTGCTTCCTTTCCCCACCTCCTCGGATAATCTCCCAGTCACGGGCAAGAGCACAGATGTATCTACGTGGCTCCTTTGTCTACAATGGGAGATCAGCCACTCTCCAGGTCCACCTTGCTTCCTTTCCCCACCTCCTCGGCTAATGTCCCAGTCACGAGCAAGAGCACAGATATCTTTGCACAGTTCCTTCCTCTGAATGCGAGATCAGCCACTCTCCAGGTCTACCTTGCTTCCTTTCCCCACCTCCTCGGATAATCTCCCAGTCACGGGCAAGAGCACAGATGTATCTGCGTGGCTCCTTTGTCTACAATGGGAGATCAGCCACTCTCCAGGTCTACCTTGCTTCCTTTCCCCACCTCCTCGGATAATCTCCCAGTCACGGGCAAGAGCACAGATGTCTCTGCGTGGCTCCTTTGTCTACAATGGGAGATCAGCCACTCTCCAGGTCTACCTTGCTTCCTTTCCCCACCTCCTCGGCTAATCTCCCAGTCACGGGCAAGAGCACAGATGTCTCTGTGTGGCTCCTTTGTCTACAATGGGAGATCAGCCACTCTCCAGGTCTACCTTGCTTCCTTTCCCCACCTCCTCGGATAATCTCCCAGTCACGGGCAAGAGCACAGATGTATCTGCGTGGCTCCTTTGTCTACAATGGGAGATCAGCCACTCTCCAGGTCTCCCTTGCTTCCTTTCCCCACCTCCTCGGATAATCTCCCAGTCACGGGCAAGAGCACAGATGTATCTGTGTGGCTCCTTTGTCTACAATGGGAGATCAGCCACTCTCCAGGTCTCCCTTGCTTCCTTTCCCCACCTCCTCAGATAATCTCCCAGTCACGGGCAAGAGCACAGATGTCTCTGCATGGCTCCTTTGTCTACAATGGGAGATCAGCCACTCTCCAGGTCTACCTTGCTTCCTTTCCCCACCTCCTTGGCTAATCTCCCAGTCACGGGCAAGAGCACAGATGTCTCTGTGTGGCTCCTTTGTCTACAATGGGAGATCAGCTACTCTCCAGGTCTACCTTGCTTCCTTTCCCCACCTCCTCGGATAATCTCCCAGTCACGGGCAAGAGCACAGATGTATCTGCGTGGCTCCTTTGTCTACAATGGGAGATCAGCCACTCTCCAGGCCCACCTTGCTTCCTTTCCCCACCTCCTCGGCTAATCTCCCAGTCACGAGCAAGAGCACAGACGTCTCTGCCTGGCCCTTTTGTCTGACTGGGAGATCAGCCAAGAGTGTGGGGCAGAGAAGCTTGAGCTGTTGCCAGGAATGGAAGATCGGTCCAAGAAATGGAGGGAACAAAACATGCTGGGCCTGGTGAGTGGCTGGTTGAGCCAGAGGAGGCAGGGGCCAGGGAGCAGCCGCGCCTGTGATGAACTGAGACGAACTGGTTTGTGCCCATCTCTAGTTACAAGCAGAGAGCCATATTGGGCAAGAAAGGCATGCCTCTGGTTTCTTGCTTTTGTGTAGGGAGGGTCAGACTAGATGACCCTCAAATCCCATCCAGATTTACAGTTCTGTAGTACAGGATAGATAGCATGAGACTCGTAGAGCAGACAAACTGGGATAGAATTACAAGGAGGATGCATGAAACACCCCTGCCAGCCACTGTGGACCATTCAGGAGCAGGAGGTTTGCCGAGGACCCCCTGGGTCAGGCAAGACCCTCAAAGGTCAGGTTAGTCCTAGGTTTGAGAAGATGCTCTCAGGCTCTTGAACTTCAACAGCACAGCGTGGGGGTGGCGGATCCTTTGGCGTGCGCACTACAACTCCCAGAAGCCACACTGGATGAGATTGGTATTCCAAAAGAAGATGGGCAGAAAACCTAGCTACCACTAAGTCTTTCCATGGGAAAATGCAGAAGGGGAAAGTTTATCAAGATGGCTGCCTGGACAAATAATGATGATGGCCTGACGGTACCATGGTTCGCTTTAGCTCCGTGAACAGAGTTATTGTTGTTTCGTCAGCTAAAATCATCAACCAAAGGACCCTAACCCAAACGCCCAAGCCACTGAGTTGTCCAGAAGCTTTCCTCTCTTGCACAGTTACCACAAGCAACATAAGTTGGTGGCAGCAAGTTTCAGTAAGTTAAGAGAACTCCGTCAGTGCCATCTGTGGGCCACAGAGCCACGTGACTCGGACACCACCTTTGGAGACTTCACAACCCGACCACAATTCATGTCCAAGGGTTATGCTGCTTCTTTATAACAGGAGTCCACCCATTATTTCTTGTTGCTTTTAGAAGTGTAGATAACAAACACCGATCAGAGCAATGACGCCTGCTGTGTTAAACCCGAGCCACCCAAGAGTGAAAATCCTAATTTTTTTTTTTTGCTTGGTTGGTTGGTTTGGTTTGCTGGGAAAACAACAACAAACGGCTTAAGAAAAGACGGAAGGAAATCTGCAACATGGAGGACTTTACCACACCATCCTCTTCTCTCACAACATACTGGGCCACTTTAAAAGAGCTGAGGTACTCGTTCATGTTCTGCAGCTCCGTGTCGTCGGTGGCATCCTGGTTGCGGTCCAGCAGCATGGAAATGGCCGCGTCGTCGTAATGGATCACGCTGCTGTCCTCAACATCTTTGCTGTCACCTGGGAGGACATAAGAACATAAAAACCTAAGAAGAGCCATCATGCTGGATCAGGCCAACGGCCCATCTAGTCCAGCTTCCTGGATCTCACAGTGGCCCCACCAAATGCGTCTGGGAGTGCACAAGACTAGATCTCTGCCTCCTGATACCACTCCCCTGCATCTGGCCCTTGAAGTACCCCGGTTTTAAGCCTGGAGATGACACATCTCCATCACGGTTTGTCACCTGGGATGGACTTCTCCTCCAGGAATCTGTCCAATCCCCCTTTGAAGGCATCCAGGCTAGATGCCATCACCACCTCCTGTGGCAGGGAGTTCCACAGACTAACAACGAGCTGGGTGGAAAACAAAATTCCTTTGTCTGTTCTCACTCTCCCAGACTTCAATTTGAGTGGATGTTCCCTAGTTCTGGTATTTTGTGAGAGGGAGAAGAGTGTCCCTCTGTCCACTTTACCCATGCCCTGCATTGCAGGAGAAGAGAAAGCCATCGGAAGACATGGACTCTGTTGTTCAAATGCCAAAGGGTCAAACTGCTACAAGGGGAGCCCCATATCTGTGGGACAGCCCCCCATGGATGCTGCAAACTGCACAAAATAGCAAACACAATCCACAGCATGGTCTCTGGCCCCCTCAAGTGGCCACTTCTGGTAATACATCATGAAAATACATATTTCTGTGTGTTTGTTTTTTTTTCTTTTAAAGTTCTTAATATTTTTAGATCATAGATAAGAGAAATCACAGATACTGACCTCATAGTATCCTAGAATATTCCTATGTTTCTTGCTCTATTAATTTGTCATGGTAAATTCTAGCAACTCTTAAAGAATCATTGTTCTACCAAGAATTTATTTTGGTACGATGCTTTGATAAAGATAGTCTGCTATTGAAAGCTCAGCTTGCATTTTTTAAAAGAAATTTTATTAGTGACCTATAAAGGTATCACCTAGCCTAGCCTTGTATTGGTTTTTCCCCCCTGGTCACATGGCTCAACCCTTTTTACTTCTATAAATTATTGAATGAGGGTCTAAATGCTGTTCATTAACCAATGAGTTTCTTAAGCCAAAATCCTAGCGCCTGCATAATTCAAAAGTGGAACTTCCAGTTGCTCTAGATATTTTCTTAGCTGGGCAATGAGTTGTGCGACCAGGTATGCAACAGATGGTGTCTACGTGGACTCATAACTCACATCAACTCATCGCTCAAAGTTGTGACATTTAATTAACCCCAGCAATAGGATTTTGGACTTAAGAATCTAAGATCCACAATTAGAGGACCCTAATGGTTTAACACTAATACAACAGCCATACTACGAACATTTCCAGGCTCATGGTGGTGTTGGAGTCTTTGTGCAACCTTGCATGCTGCCTTTAGTAGCTTTGGTTGGAAGTGACCTTTCTGGGATGGGTGAGTATCAATTTACCCAGCAGTAACCAATATCTCTCTGCATGGTGCTTCCATCCTCTTTAGAGACCGTTGCTGAAAGCAGTTGTTTTTGTCAATGTTCTGTTTGGTCTCTCCTATTGTAAGTAATGGACATCTTTCCACTACTAATGCCTCAGAGTGAGTTGCTGAGACTGTAAGTGCCAGTTAATAAGAAAAGGGGTGGCCTACACTGGGGAACTTGAAGCTGCTCTATTCTGTGAACCCCTGCATTTCTGCCACACAGTTAAAGGAGCCAACTGAAATGGTGGGCAAAGTGTGACAGGCTCCTTCCCAAACACAGATCCGCGTATGCTGTGAATGGCGCCTGTTGCCCCGCTGTCTAAAAATTCCCTGAGGAATAGATACCCCAGGCATTTCTGTTCCACCTCAATCTGTCCAATCAGGACGAGATCATATCATGGGCATCAGGACAAGAAGCAACCGGTGATGAAATAGAGCCTGCAGGCTTTTTGCTTCTACACTCACCTGGAGGAGTTCCACTGTGTTTCTTCTTCATGCTGGGGGTGACTGTCCCTCCTTTACAGGCTGGTGCGTCTGTGAAAGGTGCTAAGGATTCGGGCAGGCTGATCTTCTGGGCCTGAGACAACATTGCTGGAAGGAAGGAAGGAAGGAAGGAAGGAAGGAAGGAAGGAAGGAAGGAAGGAAGGAAGGAAGGAAGGAAGGAAGGGGAGGGAGGGAGGGAGGGAGGGAGGGAGGGAGACGGGCAGGCAGGGAGGAGAGAAGGAGGGAAGGAAGGCAGGAAGGAAGGAGGGAGGGAGGGAAGAGATGATTGATTGATTGAAGGAAGGAAGGAAGGAAGGAAGGAAGGAAGGAAGGAAGGAAGGAAGGAAGGATGGAGGGAGACAGGGAGGGAGGGAGGGAAGAGATGAAGGAGGGAAGGAAGGAAGGAAAGAGGAAGGAGGGGGAGAGATGATTGATTGATTGAAGGAAGGAAGGAAGGAAGGAAGGAAGGAAGGAAGGAAGGAAGGAGGGGAGGGAGGGAGGGAGACAGGCAGGGAGGGAGGGAGGGAGGGGGAGGGAGGAAGATGAAGGAGGAAAGGCAGGAAGGAAGGAAGGAAGGAGGGAGGAAGATATGATTGATTGATTGAAGGAAGGAAGGAAGGAAGGAAGGAAGGAAGGAAGGAAGGAAGGAAGGAAGGAAGGAAGGAAGGAAGGAAGGAAGGAAGGAAGGAAGGACGGAGGGAGACAGGCAGGGAGGGAGGGAGGGAAGAGATGAAGGAGGGAAGGAAGGCAGGAAAGAGGGAAGGAGGGGGAGAGATGATTGATTGATGGAAGGAAGGAAGGAAGGAAGGAAGGAAGGAAGGAAGGAAGGAAGGAAGGAAGGAAGGAAGGAAGGAAGGAAGGAAGGAAGGAAGGAAGGAAGGAAGGAAGGAAGGAATGGATAGAGGTGGTCCATCATTAGTTAAGGAGGTGAATGCAATCAGACATCCCTTTGGAAACCATAACACCCTTTTGGATGATCTTAGAAAAGAGCCAAAAGAATTGGAGCATCCAAAGGAACCAACAAGTCAAAAGAGACAAAGTCTCAGGATGCTAAGCAAAAAGGTCTTTTATTAGCCCCTGAAGAAGGCTTCCCAAGCCGAAACGCGTTGGGCTTTTGTTTCAATAAAGCACCTTTTTGCTTAGCATCCTGAGAGTTTGTCTCTTTTGACTCGTTGGATGATCTTAGAAACAAAAAACATTGGAAGTGACGGGTGTGAATCCAATGGAAGGGTTACACCAGCGTAAGTCTTTTGGAGTCAGCCCCAGCAGCAATTTGCTTCTAGTTTGATCATCATCTTAGAACAGCAGAGTTGGAAGCGAGCTCATAAATCATCAAGTCCACCACCTGTCCAGGAGGCACCAAGGAGGAATTGAACTGCCAACCTCTCGCTCCCCAGCCAGAGGCCTGAGACACGGAGCTCTCCAGCAGTTCAAGGACTTAGCACATACTGTCAAGTGCCAAATGACAGGAGTGGTGTGAGACCACAAATGCCTACGCCGACATCTTAAATTTGACACGGAGGTTTATACGGACCTGCACAACCAGGGAAAGCAACAAACAGCATTTTGGGTGAGTTCTGTTCATGCTTCAGAGACGTGACCTCCCTCTTTGAGTAATCATACTTGTAGATAAAGCCTAGGCTGACCCCATGATGATTTATTTATTAAATATTGCATTTATATTCCGCCCAACCGGCCTAAAATGTCACTTTGGGTGGCTGATGATGACCCCCCCCAAAAAAAAAAACACAACACATGAATCAGCAAATTACCAGGAAGAATTTGGAAAGCTCCTAGAATCACAATCAGATGCTTTCATTACACAAGGAATTCCTTTTTCTAAAAACGGGTTACCTATAAAGGCATACTTTAGCCTGGAATGCCTAGCGCCCAACAAGGAAGCCCAATTCCATCCTCAACATCTCACCTTTTGAGGACTATTCTCTCAAGGGGACATCCGCTTGGCAGGCAGAAGGACCCCTTATCTTCTCAAGACAAAACAGAGAGGAGCAGGTGGGATGCAAGAAACCCAGGAGAATAAAAACCTATAGGGACATACTTTCAAATCAGTCCTGAGTTCCAGACACCAGTGGTTTGGAAAAAGGTGGTTTACTCTGATGGCAGGTGACTACAGATGTTCAGCCAGCAACCATGTCAAGAGAACATCACTCAAAGTCTTTCTTTCAGAGCTGGGCCTTTCCAGGCGCTCCTCAAGGCCAAGGCCAACATTGAATCCAGTGGTTCTCCACCTGTGGGTCCCCAGATGTTCCTGGACTGCAACTCCCAGTAGTCTTCATCACTAGCTGAGCTGGCCAGGATTTCTGGGAGTTGCAATCTATGAACATCTGGGGACCTGTAGGTTGAGAACCACTGATCTAATCATTTGCCAGCTGATGATAATGTACTGCATAAGAACATAAGAACATAAGAAGAGCCATGCTGGATCAAGCAAAAGCCCCATCTAATCCAGCTTCCTGTATCTCACAGTGGCCCCACCAGATGCGTCTGGGAGCACATGAGACTAGATACCTATCTCCTGATACCACTCCCCTGCCTCTAGTCCTTGAAGTACCCTGGTTTTAAGCCTGGAGATGATACATCTCCATCCTGGTTTGTCACCTGTGATGGACTTCTCCTCCAGGAATCTGTCCAATCCCCTTTTGAAGGCATCCAGGCCAGATGCCATCACCACATCCTGTGGCAGGGAGTTCCACAGACTAACAACACGCTGGGCAAAAACATATTTTCTTTTGTCTGTTCTTACTCTCCCAGCCCTCAATTTGAGTGGATGTCCCCTAGTTCTGGTATTTCTGCCCGCCCGACCTGTTTTCCTCACCCATCAGAGACATAATGGATCTTGAGCCAAGCATCTCTGGCCCAAATGTGAAGGGCTTAGCCTATAATATGTCCGGACAGAAGCAACAGACAATGCTTCCATGCAGGGTCAAGAAATCGCATCAGCAGGCTGAGCAAAATACTGAGAAGCAGTCCTCCCTGCCTTGGGCCTGCCAAGAAAACGTAATATCCTACCTGCGATGCTCCACCATTCTCCCTTGCCATGGACTTCAGATTTTACCCAAAATCTACAGCCCAGCCCCCTCTTTCCTTCTGTCTTCTTCATTTGAATTTCCAGAGCTTCCCCCAAGGTCTCAACCAGTTGACCAGAGCTTGGGGGAACCAAGGATGGTTGAAGAGCAGCCAGGGTCTGGAAGAAATGTCTTATGAGGAACGCCTTAGGGAGCTGGGAATGTTTAACCTCTCTAAAAGAAGGCTGAGGGGGGATATGATAGCTATGTTTAAATATTCAAAAGGATGTCATATTGAAGAGGGAACAGGTTTGTTTCCCATGACTTCAGAGAATAGGACTCAGGGCAATGGTCTCAAAGTACAGGAAAAGAGATTCCATTTGAACATTAGGAAGAACTTCATTGTGGTTAGAGCTGTTCAGCAGTGGAATATGCTGCCAAGAAGGAGTTTGGTGGAGTCTCCCTCTTTGGAGGTTTTGAAGCAGAGGCTGGAAATACTGTGATGGGAAATACTGTGATGGGGTGTTCCTGCATGGCAGTGGGTTGGACTGGATGGCCCTTGAGGTCTCTTCCAGCTCTTATGATTCTAGGATTCTAGGATTCATTAAGCCTTTAAAGTTTTCTATGTGCCAAAAAAAAAGCATTTAAAAGCCAACTCCTCCTCTTTAGTGGCTGGCTGGCTGCTTAACAGAGAAGATACGAAAGGAAACAAAACAACGGACGGTAGAGGAAAACCAGCACACGTCGGTCACGGCTGGTTTTTGGTTTCGCAAATGTCATCCCCAACTACCACGTACGCCTTTTACCAAAATTGTTCAGCATTTGCAAGACTCAAGGTGCTCAATTCTGGCCTCAGCACTCTCCGTTTTGAAAGAGGGCGCTCCCACCTTACCTTCGACGTCATCCTTGAACAGCTCTTCCGTGCCAAACTTGAGAATGTCGTCCAACTCTTGCTTCGTCATGGAGCCGGACTTGGAGCCCAGGCCCGGGCGTACCACCAGGTGCGTCAGCATCATCTTCCGCTTGGCCACCTGGGTGATGCGCTCCTCCACCGAGGCCCGCGTCACGAACCGATAGATCATCACCTTCTTATTCTGCCCGATCCGGTGGGCCCGGCTGAATGCCTGAGAGGGGCAAGCAACGGGAAAGACCAAAATTGACAATCCCGGCTGGATTACTGTAAGGCACTCTACCGGGGTCTGCCCAGGGAGACTGTTAGGAAACTTCAGCCAGCCCAAAAAGGCAGCAGACAGATTTCTGGCTGGGACTGGTTCACAGGCATCGCATAACCGACCCATCCACCCACCCCACTACAGCAGCTCCGCTACTGACCTGTTTCCAGACAGAATTCAAGGTGTCGCCTCCAACCTATAAACCCCTCAATGGCTCCTCAAGAAGGCAGCATCTCCCCCCTTTGAGCCTTCCCAGGTGTTAAGATCATCAGGAGAGGCCTCGCTCTCCGTCCCACCACCTTCACAGGGGCATCACAGAGAGGGCCTCTGGAACTCCCTCCCACTGGAGACCAGCCGGGACCCATCTTTGCAGTCCTTCCAAAGCAAAGAGCTCCCTCTTCAGGCAAGCATCCCTCATGACTAGTTGCCTGAGTGCATTTTTTAAACGAATTGCATTTCATTGCTTTAAAGGTGCTTTTGGCATTTTTTTGTTTACCGCTTCCTGCGGTGGTATCCATTAGACCCTTTTTAGCACCCTTTTACTTAATTGTTATTAAATATTTTAAACATTGCCTTTTAATGATGCAAGTGGCTGTCCCATACTCGTTTTTAGCTAAAAATATTGCCCTTTTAAGGTTGCAAGCTGCCTTGGGTCCTTTTTATTCAGGAGAAAGGTGGGGTAAAAATATTTTGAATAAATAAATGCTGCCAAATGCGATCCAGAGTGTCTGCCATGGGCCGGGGTCTTCTCTTTCTGCTAGGAGATCTTCTACTACGAGATCTTCTTGCGCCTTGCACTGTCCCTGCCCGCCTTCAGAAAGGCTTTAAAAACCTTGCTTTTCAGGGAGGCATTTGGCGACCATTAATTTAATTTTTTCTTTCTTTCTTTCTTTCTTTCTTTCTTTCTTTCTTTCTTTCTTTCTTTCTTTCTTTCTTTCTTTCTTTCTTTTCTCTCCCGCCTTTTGATCCTTCTTGCCAGGGTTTTTTCCTATTTATTTTTTTGTACTGCATCGTATCATTTTAACTTGTAAACCGCCCAGAGTTCCAGATTGGAAGATGGGCGGTATAAAAATGAAACAAACAAACAAACAAATAAATAAATAAAAAGAGAGGATGGGGGTGTCTTGAAAAAAATAATCTTTGGGGAAGCAAGCAAATACTCCCATCTTGTACCTCTTGCTTTATCAGGGGGGGTTGGGAACTATCCTGCGATCCCGCCCATTTCTGCCCATATCTCTGAGCCCTCCCTGGATGGACCCCTCCTCAATTAAAAAAACGAATTAACATCTCCAAACCACAAAGCCTCCAGCAACAGGATTGCTTCTCAGGAGCAAGGCAAGGACAGTGGCAAGACCTGGACCCCAGCGAGACAAGCAAACAAGTCCACAACTGCGTGTTTAAAATGCACATCAAGACAACAAGGAACAGCAGCAAGGGGTGGGGTGGGGGAATAAAAGACCACTTTTGTCGTTGCTGTTATTGTTAAACATATATATATTTTTTTAGATGCAAGTTTTGGAAGCGCCAGCTCATGTCAGTCCCTGCAAGAATTCCAGGCAAAATTCAAACAGAACCAAACAAAAATGTGGCCACTTAAACGCTATTATATTTTAATGTAAGTTTTCGTGGATCAAGTTAAAGAGACCTGTTATTGATCCATTTATTATTATTATTATTATTTGTTTTTTGGTAAATCCACCCTAGAAATACACGTCACTAGGTATTTCTCAGGGGGTCTATTTAGTATTTTCAGGCCACAGATGAATTAGTCCATGGATAGGGATCCCACAGGTGGCAATGGTGGGGCCCCCTTGTATGCATGAGGAAAAGAGGAGGCAGCCTTAGAAAGACCTCTAAATTTCCCGGAAACATAAGCAGTTGGTTTGGGATGGGTGGCTTTTGAGCTGATTTTTTTTTTTACAAAGATCATAAACCACTCTGAGCTCTGCTATGCAGTGAGGAAGCAAAGTATAAATGCAATGGTTCGAATGAATGAATGAATGAATGAATGAATGAATGAATGAATGAATTAATAATAATAATAATAATAATAATAATAATAATAATAATAATAATAATAATAATAATAATAATAATAATAATAATAATAATAAAAGTCAAAGGAAAAGTAGATGAGGAAAAGACCTGGTTATGGCTCACCAATGGAACACTGAAAAAGGAGAAAGAGGCCCTGATTTTTGCAGCTCAAGAACAAGCTATCAGAACAAATGCAGTTAAGGCTAGAATACAAAAATCAGCTGAGTCCCCCACATGTAGACTCTGCAAAGAGGCAGATGAAACTATCGGCCATATATTGAGTTGTTGCAAGAAAATTGCTCAGACTGATTACAAACAGCGTCATAATGTAGTTGCTCAAATGGTCCACTGGAATTTGTGTGAGAACTATCATCTTCCTGTAGCAAAGAACTGGTGGGACCATAAGCCTGAAAAAGTGACTGAAAATGAGCATGCAAAATTACTTTGGGACTTCCGACTACAGACAGACAGGGTTTTGGAGCATAATAACCCAGATATTGTGATTGTGGAGAAGAAAAAAGTGTGGATCATTGATGTTGCTATACCAGGAGATAGTAGAGTCACTGAGAAACAACTTGAAAAAATTACCCGATATCAGGATCTCAAAATTGAACTTCAGAGACTCTGGCATAAACCGGTACAGGTGGCCCCAGTGGTCATCGGCACACTGGGTGTGGTGCCTAAAGAGCTAAGCAAGTATTTAGAAGAAATTGGAGTGGACAAAGTCACCCTCAGTCAGCTGCAGAAAGCCACCTTACTGGGATCTGCTTGCATAATTCGCCGATACATCACTGAGTCCTAAACACTTGGGAAGCGTTCGACTAGTGATTTATAATATAAAATCCAGCGTAGATAGCTGTGTGGTTAATAAATAATAATCATTCATTCATTCATTCATTCATTCATTCATTCATTCATTTATAAGAACCATTGCATTGAATGAATGAATGAATAAATGAATGAATGAATGAATGAATGAATTATTATTATTATTATTATTATTATTATTATTATTATTCATTATACATTCATTCATCCATTCATTCATTCATTTATAAGAACCGTTGCATTGAATGAATGAATGAATGAATGATTATTATTATTATTATTATTATTATTATTATTATTATTATTATTCATTCATTCATTCATTCATTCACTCATTCATAAGAACCATTGCATTGAATGAATGAATGAATGAATGAATGAATGATGATGATGATGATGATGATAATCATTCATTCATTCATTCATTCATTCATTCATTCATTTATAAGAACCATTGCATTGAATGAATGAATGAATAAATGAATGAATGAATGAATGAATGAATGATTATTATTATTATTATTGTTATTATTATTCATTATACATTCATTCATTCATTCATTTATAAGAACCGTTGCATTGAATGAATGAATGAATGAATGATTTATTATTATTATTATTATTATTATTATTATTCATTCTTCATTCATTCATTCATTCATTCACTCACTCACTCATTCATAAGAACCATTGCATTGAATGAATGAATGAATGAATGAATGAATGAATGAATGATGATGATGATGATGATGATGATGATGATGATGATGATGATGATGATGATCATTCATTCATTCATTCATTCATTCATTTATAAGAACCATTGCATTGACTGAATGACTGACTGACTGACTGACTGGATGATGATGATGATGATGATGATGATGATGATGATGATGATGATGATAGCAATTTTTTTTTTGGTTTATTTAAAAATGAGACATGTCAGGAGAGATGGAGAAAAGGATGGGCCCTGTCAAGTTGAGCTGCCTCTCCGGCCACTGGATAAGAGAGGAAAGGAGAAAGGTCGACCTGTATATCGTTGTGGGGGTTCCAATCAGAATCATAAATTATGACCGTGTCGGCCGTTGCAAGGTTTATGCCCAAACCGCCGGCTCGGGTGGAGAGCAGGAAGCAAAACTGCTGAGCTCCAGGCGCTGAGAAGGACAAAAATTGACAAAGGAAGGGGAGACAAGAGGAGGAGAGACAGGGAGGAAGTCTGGGTTAGTAAAGACGAGAGGAGGGATCCAGACAGCATCCAGGAAGGGACCCAAGGACAGAAACAGCCGGTTAGTGATAAGCAAAGGAGGGACAGGTTGTGGCCAAGGGGAGCCCTAGTTTTTGAGCATGCCGAGTGCCCGGCAGGGGTTGGGAGGGCTGTTCGAACACATTTGCATCGGGGAGGCTCTCTGTCGTGTCTCTGCATGTGGGCTCCCTTCTGCTCCCAAGATGATTGGTTCAGAAAAAGAAACACAGAAATGTAATTCTCAAACGCTACAGGCCACGAGGGAGTGACTGGCGTGAGAGCAAATAAATGACGAAATGCAGAGTCCATGTACTTCTGTGACTCTGAGTGAGTCCCTGTTCTGGTCTCTACTGGCCAGAGAAAAACTGTATTATCTCTTATCTAGCCATGCTTGGAACATCCATTTGTCCCATAACCGAGACACAGAATCACCCATGGAGGGTCTGCGCAGTATCTCTGCGTGATTCATTTGCTCAAGCTTCCATCCTTCAACTGGTTCAGAAAGAATTATGAAGAAAACAGACCAAACCCAGTGTTTTTATTATCTTTGAGTGCATCCAACTTTTAATTTGAAATAAGATACATATCCGTTGAATTGAGGGAAGATTAATCCAATTTTTAATCAACCCAAAGCAGCTCCTCTTAAAGGAGGGGGCCATCCAGATCATAGGAACTGGAAATGAGAGCTGACGCTTGAAAGACCAGTAATAATAATAATAATAATAATAATAATAATAATAATAATAATAATAATAATAATAATAATAATAATAATAATAATAATAATAATAATAGCTAAGCAAGTATTTAGAAGAAATTGGAGTTGACAAAGTCACCATCCGTCAGACGCAGAAAGCCGCCTTACTGGGATCTGCTCGCATAATTTGCCGATACATCACATAGTCCTAAACGCTTGGGAAGTGTTTGACTAGTGATTTGTATTACAAAATCCAGCATAGTTAGCTGTGTGGTTAATAAGAATAAGAATAAGAAAACATGCAAATAAATCCCAAACAAATAAGAGGTCACATCCCAATCAGAATGCTGGAGAAACTACCTTCTATCAAGTCATCCTCTAAGTAACTTTTCTACCCTCAGCAGAGGCTGACTGACAGGAGGTCAGAACAGGGACTCATTCACATGGCAGATGGCCTCTTCTCCAGGTAAAATGGCTTGGGAGCCTTGGAGCAATTCATTATATGAGTTTGCCTAGAACGGCCAGCTCTGATTGGCAGCAGACGTGGGCAAGCGTTCTCTCTGGAGATGCTGCTTCAAACCAGGACCATCCCCCGAGGCTAGCACCCTAAATCAACCAACATTGGATGTGTTTGGATGGTCTAGTGCAGTGGTTCTCAACCTGTGGGTCCCCAGATGTTCCTGGACTGTGCTGGAAGGGGTTTCTGGGAGTTGCAGTCCAGGAACATCTGGGGACCCACAAGTTGAGAACCACTGGTCTAGTGACAGGAAAAGTCAACCTTAGTATTCCCAGGAATGTTTTAAGAAATCCTGAAAAGCTAATTAGATGCTTCCTTTGGTAACAATGGCTAAGCACCGAACATTTCAACAGCAAAGCTCCAGTCTCGGAATGAGTCAACCCTTCATCCAAGGAAGCAGTTTAACTTTCATGTTCCTCTTTTTAGGGGATCACTAAGCTTCCTTGCACCTTTTCCTTTGCTCCCCCCACCATACACGATGCACCACCCTGTTAAGTGTGCCCCTCCCACCCTGCTCACGATACACACTCAGGATCCAGAAGAAAGAGCGCAGCTTGCACCCTGAATGGAAGAACCAAACGGGAAATACCGTTAAACCTGTCAATGGCCTCCTGTCTCAATCCTCCAGTAATCCCGCCATCAATCCGCTCATATTTATACCCCTCGTATTCCAGAAAATCCTCCAACAAGTCAAGCATTTTCGTCATCTGGAAAAGATAATAACAGGAAACACAACTGTGCAAGGGTATAATTAAGAACCCCTCTGAGGACAAAGTGTGTTCCCAGAAAAAGAGGTTGCTGGCCACTTCCCTGTATGATTCCCTGTTCTCATCCAGCTAGTCTCTAATGAGATGTGGCTGCTCTCCCTTGCTCCTGCATGCACTGCAGTTTTATCGGACACTCCTCAAACAGAGAAGCCTTGGAGTTGTAGATGATCCACTTGAGGGACCCACTGGTGGAAGGAGTGGATCGCTTGCATTCTCAGGCACAAGGCACATCCAGGACAGCAACTCATGCGGAAACACTGGGAGGGGTGTTTGAAGAATGGATCATTCTCATACATCCCACATTCAACCCATTAGAACACAGCGGGAGCCCTGGAGAGACTGAGAACACTATGCGATAAAGATAACCCATCATTGGTAAAGGAAATTTCTTCACACGTGGGACTACGTCGAGTTACATTAGGAGCGTTTCTCTCCTCCCGTAGCTTGCCAGTTGCTTGTTTCGCAGTTGCTCACTGGAAGCTAAACATCGTCTTTGTGAGATTTCTTTGGACTTCCAAATTGACTTAAAACACATCTCTGGCCCACTACCATAACTACAGGTGAGGTACAGTCCGGTTGTTTTGTTAAAGACTGCCTTAGCAATGAAGCTTGCAAGCCAAGATTTGAGCTCTGTTCCTCCCGGTCCATTGCTCAGCCCTTTAACTTTTGAGGCATCTTAAATAAAGAGACTCCATTGGGCATAAATGCAGACACAAGCTGGATCCCACCTGGTCCGCCCACATATTGTTATCTGTGCCTCTTCATCTTAGAAGGTTGAGGTTCAAACAGCTTGGTGAACACCCGGGCCAAACCCACCTGAGAGAAGATGAGAACTCGGTGTCCTCCGTCCCTCAGCTTCTTAAGCATTTTCTGAAGCAGCATCAACTTCCCGGAAGATTTCACAAGCGAGCTCCCATCATAGGAGCCATTGGGCAGGACCGGGGCTTCCTAGACCAAGGCAAAAGGCGGTGAGTAGAGATGGGCATGAATCGGGGAAATGGTGATTTGTTTGGATTCATGGTTTGCCAAGGCAAGCGAATCACACAAAATGAATTTGCGTTTTTTCCTGTCAAAACAATAAATCTATTTTGCAAATTGACTTTTCTACTTTAAAATCCTACAAAATGCCCCCAGAGGCACCAAATCTGCAGACATGATTTCCACCACGCTCCACTACAAGTCCTGCTATCTTGGTGAGATTTGGTTTCAAGTTGTCCAAGTTATACACTCCCAAAGAGGGTTCCCCCTAGACATGAAATTTTCAAGAAATCCTCCCATGACTCTCCTATATAATCCCTCCAAGTTTGGTGACAACTGGATTTCAGATGTCTGAGTTATACCCTCACAAATTGAGCCCCCCTAGGAAAATACATTTAGCAATTGTTTTGGGGAAACCAAATTTTCACCAAACTAGTGGGATTGTAGAGAAGAATCGGGAGGAGGCTCTGTATAAATTTGGTGTCTCTATCTGCCTTGGGAGCAATTTTATAGCCCAATAAATTCACAAATCAAACATAACTGAAAAATGATCAATTTGTATTTGTTGAGAGTATCTATTTGTACAAACGTGAACTGATGAATTTGCCATTTTCGAAACAAATTTTTGCAATTTATTATTTAATTTATGCCCATTTCCAGTGGTAAGCAGTGACAGGTGCCTTCGGGAATGATGCACAAGATTCCTTTGGACACTGATCTTGAGACAAAAAAAAATCTCCCTGAATCACATATCTCTGACACTTAAATGCTTTCGCCTTTGACCTGCCAAGTCTCTTTCTGTAACATGGTGGCAGCGGTGGGATAAATCCCCTACTACACCCTCCTCCTTCCCAAACTCCAACTTACCACAGCTGCCACAGGGAAAAGGTACGGATGGTTGCAGCACTTCTTCAGATCCATCATGATATTCAGCAAGGACACTTGGTTCCCGCCGCCTTTGGAATTGAGAGCTTCAAAGTTCTTTGTCAGAATTAATTTGTAGTACTTCCTGCGGGCACACAAGGAAGTGTGTGACATCAGATTTCTGGTGGGGGAAATCTGAGGGATTCAGAAGCTGTTGGCTGCTCCGGAACCAACAGCTTCTGAAGGAGAATCGACATCAGATTTCTGGTGGGGAAATCTGAGGGATTCAGAAGCTGTTGGCTGCCCTTTGCTTGCCTTTGTTCTACACAGGAGAGAAAGTACCTGTACTTTTCCATCTCTAAAACACCCCCATGTATAAGACGGCCCTCACTTTTCCAACCCCAAAATTGCAGTTTTGCAATCATGCGGTCCTCTTGGCTTAAATCTATGTATAAGACAAGCCTCAGTTTTTAGTCTAACAATTTTAGATGAAAATATAGTCTTATACATGGAAAAATACGGTATATTCAGAGACTTTGACACCTCATTTTTTACCCTGCATCTGCATCTGTCTTTCCACATCTGTCTTAGTCTCATCCCTGCTGGATTACTGTGATGCACTCCATCTGTCTTTGGAAAGTTATTTATTTATTTATTTATTTATTTATTTATTTATTTATTTATTTATTTATTAGTATTTATACCCCACCTTTCTCCTTGGGAAAGGACTCAAGGTGGCTTAAATTAAGGAGATACAGTCCATTACAATTAAGACATATTTAGTTTGAGAAACAGGGAATTGTGGGGCCTCTTACAGCATTAGAAGGTAACATAGTGTCAATGCAGTCGCATCCTCCTACTGATTTCAGTAGTGAGAATTTTGCAGCCTTTTTTCGATCAAAAATAGAGGCCATCCGTGCCGGTTTCGAATCCTGTTGCCATAGCCCACCCTCGGCATCCCCTGCGCCTGTGCCCCCTCGGTCTCCTCGTATGGTTGAGTTTGGGCCTGTCACCTCACTTGAGGCCTCCAGGGCTATTGACCATTGCCGGCCCGCGTCCACCCCCTTCGACCCTTGCCCATCATGGCTTATGAAAGCAGTTGGTGGGAACATCTCTGAATGGGCATTGATCATCGCCACAGCCTCCTTCAGGGAAGGGATTTTTCCCTCTCGCCTGAAGGAGACTGTGGTAAAGCCCATTCTGAAAAAACCCAACCTAGCATCGGGCGACTTGACCAACTTTCGCCCGATCGCTAACGTTCCTTTTATGGGCAAGGTGATCGAGAGGGTGGCCGCGATCCGGCTCCAATCTTATCTGGAAGGAGAGCATGCCCTGGATCCGTTCCAGTCTGGGTTCAGGCCTGGTCGGGGGACCGAGACAGTCTTGGTCGCTCTGCAAGATGACCTCCTCCGGAGGGCCGACGGGGGGTGCTCCTCCCTGTTGGTCCTCCTGGATTTGTCAGCAGCCTTTGATACCGTCGACCACGGTATCCTGCTGGACCGGCTCTCTGGGGTTGGGATCGGGGGCACTGTTCACAGTTGGTTCCGGTCCTTCCTCGGAGACCGTCCCCAGCAGGTTCAGCATGGGGGCGAGTTGTCGGCCCCTTGGATACTCCCTTGTGGGGTTCCACAGGGCTCGTCTCTCTCTCCCATGCTGTTCAACATTTACATCAGGCCGCTGGCTGAGGTCATTAGGGGACATGGAGTCTGCTGTCATCAGTACGCTGATGACACGCAGCTCTATGTCTCCTTTTCTACCGCTGCAGATGAGGCTGTCCGGACCCTCGATCAGTGTCTGGGCGCGGTCATGGAATGGACCAGGGCTAACAGGCTCAAACTCAACCCCGATAAGACCGAGGTTATGTTCTTTGGGGCTTCCTCATCCAGCTACGGTGGCCCGTATCCCATCTTGGAGGGTGTTTCCCTCAGGCCATCGGACTGTGTCCGGAATCTGGGTGTAGCCCTGGACCCGGTGCTCATCATGGAAGCCCAGGTGTCCGCTGTGTCCAGGGCTGCCTTTTTCCATCTTCATCGAATTGCCCAGATTCGTCCGTACCTGGATGAGGACTCCCTCAGAACAGTGGTCCAGGCGCTGGTGATCTCGAGATTGGACTATTGCAACGCGCTCCACATGGGGTTGCCCTTGACTCTCATTCGGCGGCTGCAGCGGGTCCAGAATGCAGCGGCCAGGCTGGTGGCGGGTGTGCGCCGATTTGAGCACATCACCCCAATTCTGGCTTGCTTGCATTGGTTACCCGTTGCAGCCCGAATTAGATTCAAGGTCCTGGTTTTGGTTTACAAAACCCTCCATGGCCTAGGACCTGGCTACCTGACGGAGCGGATCGACCAGCGGTCAACCTCGGCCCGTCCGACCAGGTTGTCGCGGGCGCACATGCTGCGTGTGGCCACGCCCAGGGAGGCTCGGAGAACTTCCACCTGTGCCCGAGCCTTCTCTGTGGCTGGCCCAACGCTGTGGAACCATCTCCCAGCAGAAGTGCGCCTAGCAGAGTCCCTGCCTGCCTTCCGGAAGGCATTGAAAACCCTCCTCTTCCGGGAGGCGTTTGGGTGACCCTAACAGTGGTTTTTTTTTCCCCTTCAGTCCCGCCATCTGCTGCTGTTGCTTTTGTCTGCTTTTATTAGTTTAGTTACTATTTACTTTGCTGTCTTTGTAATTTTGCTGTGTTGCACAGTCGTTGTAAACCACCCGGAGTTCCCTTAGGAAGACGGGCAGTATATAAGCTGTATAAATAAATAAATAAATAAATAAATAAACACAAAGTCTGCATAGCCATGTATGGCAGATTCATAAAAAGACACAGTAGGTAGTCCATCATTCAGGCAAAGCTTGCCTGAAGAGAAAAATCTTTGCCTGTTTCCGGAAAGACAGCAGAGACAGGGAAGTCCTGGCCTCCACTGGGAGGGAGTTCCAGAATCTGTAACTTCATTGGGTCCAAAACACCACAGCTGTATTGCTGAAAGGAGCTGGCATATCCCCCGCCCCTGTTAAACCCCTGGCTGCTGATTTATTTCTGGGCACAATTCAGAGTGCTGGTTCTAACCAATAAAGCATTTAATGCAGTGGTGCCCAAACTTCGGCCCTCCAGATGTTTTGGACCACAACTCCCACAGTCCTTTGTCATTGGCAATACATGCTTGGAATTCTGGGAGTTGTGGTTCAAACATCTGGGAGGCCAAAGTTTGGACACTCCTGCTTTAATGGCTTGGGCCCAAGTTGTCTCAAGGGCCACGTCTTCCTTTATGAACCTGCTCAAGGGTTGAGATCGTCCGGGGAGGCCGTTCTTTCAGTCCCGCCACCTGCCCAGATGCGCTTGGCGGGGACACAGGAGAGGGCCTTCTCTGTGGCAGCTGCAAGCCTCTGGAACTCTCTCCCACTGGAAAGTAGGCCGGCCCCATCTTTCCGCAAGCAGGGAAAGACCTTTCTTTTGTGGCAGTTTCTTCTTCTTCGGAAACTAACCAGCCAGGAAGGTGTACATTTTTTGCAGAGGCAGAATATGTATTTATAGAGAATGAATACTATTTGCAACACTTTTGTAAGTTTTGTATTGGTGATAGTTAGCTCTGTTTAACGTCACTTCTCTCAGTAAGAGTTATGAATCAATTTTCCATTCCAGACCATTTGGAATGTATGAAGGCTGCAGAACAGAAATCAATTGATAAACTGGACTCTGTATAGTAACATATTGAACATGTAGGGTTGTTTTGGGGTGGGGTTTTTTTGGCCTATTGCCAGGTTCCTTATTTCTCATTTTCATTGTATTATTGGTTTGATTTTTATTCTCTGCTTTGATTTTATTTATTTATTCATTTACAAGATTTTCTATCCACCCCACTACCATTTTAATGTTTGTTTTGTGTTGATTTATTTATTTATTTATTTATTTATTTATTTAACTTATATGCCGCCCACTACCCAAAGGTCTCTGGGCGGCTTACAATCCAAAGAATAAAACAATTTAAAATAGTTAAGAGTAAAATGTCAATAAATCATCAATAAAAACCTTACACTAAAATCATTATTCTAAAATATTTCTAGGTAAGCCTACCAGAGTTCCTTTGGGAAAATTGGTGCGGTATAGAATTAATTGATTAATTAATTAGTTTGTTGGTTTCCAACCTCTTTTAGCAATGATTTCACCTATCCTTTTTAAAGTTATTAAATCTTTTAAAATGTTTGAATAGTTTTCTCTTTTTAGATTTAAATACTTTTTTAAAAAGCCTCTTTAAAGAAAAAAAATACTTTAAATAAAACACAAACAAACAATGTCAACTCTTGTCCAAGGAGAGGAAATAATAAATAAATAAATAAACACAGACACCCGTCTGCTCAACTTTCTCCCCACCTCCTCCAATGGGGGGGAAGAGACTTACTTCTGCATCTGACTGAGCTCCACCCGCACAATCAGCTCCGTCTTGGCAGGCATGTTCTTGAAGACATCGGCTTTCAGCCTCCGGAGCATGTGAGGTCCCAAAAGGTCATGAAGCTTCTTAATCTGGTCTTCTTTAGAGATGTCCGCAAACTCTTCCAGGAAGCCTTCCAGGTTGCTGTTGGATGCCAGGCAGGAAGGAGCAGCTAAGGAGCAGGCAGCTTCCGAAACTAAGCCCAAGGAACAGGCTTGCAAACCAACCACTTTGAACAGGTTTGCAAACCAACCGCTTTGAAGAGGCTTGAAGCCAACCGCTTTGAACAGGCTTGCAAACCAACCACTTTGAACAGGTTTGCAAACCAACCACTTTGAAGAGGCTTGAAACAACTGCTTGGAACAGGCTTGCAAACCAACCGCTTTGAACAGGCTTGCAAACCAACCACTTTGAAGAAGCTTGAAACAACTGCTTGGAACAGTCTTGCAAATCAACCGCTTTGAGCAGGCTTGCAAGTGTTTTTAACAGGCTTTTGAACAGGATTGCAAACCAACCACTTTGAACAAGCTTGCAAATCAACCCTATGAAGAAAGGCTTGCAAAACCAACCCCACAAAAAAGGCTTGCAAAACCAACCCCTGGGAACCAACCGGCTTGCAAATCACGCCTTGGAACAAATTTGCAAACCAACGCCATGCAACAGGCTGGCAAACCAGCCCCACATTATTCTAGATTAGACTGCATAGACGATAACATTGACCCACTTGAACCTCTCCGGTGTGAGAAAGTTGAGCAGGTGGAAGAGCTCCTCAAGGTTGTTCTGGAGGGGGGTCCCCGTCAGGAGCAACTTGTAGTCAATCTTATAGCTGTTGAGCACCCTGAAAAACTGTGCAGCAGGAGAAAGGGAATGAATGAGGGTTGCAAGAGAACGCAGCAGGCTTCACCCTGGTGGTCTGGTCTGATCTTTCCATACTAGAAAATGTAGTGGCTAAAATATAGGCTCTCATATGGAAAGTCAAGTTGGACCACCACCACCACCACCATCATCATCATCATCATCATCATCATCATCATCATCATCATCATCATCATCATCAAACTTTATCTCTATGCTGCCTTTCTCCCGAAGGGACCCAAGGCAGCTTACAACAATCATTTGATACAGTATATTAAAACAGCTCATACACGAAATATTAAAAATAGCAAAACCCCAGCATTTAAAAACAATCATAAAAAACACTATAAAAACAATACTAAAGGAACAGCAGCAGCAAAGTTTAAAAGGCCCCCAGCTGATTTAAAAAAAAGGAATATTAAGATGTTATACATTTTAAAAAATTGTAAAAGGCTAGGAGCTCAGAAGGGTTGCCTAAATAAATAAGTCTTAAGGCCTCGCTTAAATGTTTCTACGGAGGAGGCAGTTCTTAGTTCAAAGGGGAGGGAATTCCATAGTATCGGTGCCACTACGGAGAAGGCTCTGTTTCATGCTGCCGCCCCACGCACCTCCCCGGGCAGCTGCACTTGTAGAAGGGCCTTCTCCAACTAACTAAAAGGGGATGGACCGTATTATATGGAAGTATAATCTGGTCGGACTAGCTGCCATTGACCGCTAGTATATACCAGACACAAATTTTGATGAAAGACCCAGGTCTCTGTTAAGTGGCGGTGCAATATATGTGCTGTCCCTAATACTGCTGTCCCCCCAGCTCTGATGGTGTTATTTCTGAGATCTGTGATGGCTTGTAATATCAGGTGAAATTTCTTGACCTTTCCCCCAAAACCCTAATGACTGCAGGCACCACCGAAATGTGTTCCACCCCACAAGTGAGATCTCACTATCTTGTTACTTCTTTCAATTCTTTGTTTTGAACTCAGGCATCCCCCTAGAATTCCCGTGTCAATGATCGAGACCTTCCTTGGTTCTGTTACTGCTGCGTCTGGTGTGCTGTGTTCTAAGTCAGGCTTTTGAAGTGTAACTTAGTTACATCCTTGTTACCCACCCCCTCCCCGAATAACTATTGCCATTGACTGTGGAACTTGTATCTAGCACTCCCCAGCTCTGCTTTGGGGAAAGAGGACCTTTTTGTTTGTTCCTTTTTCTGTTTCCCTGGCTGACAAAAGCTAGGCACACTAGGGGCCTTCCTCCACTGGCCCCTTTTGGACATCTGCCTTCCTCCTTCCTTCCTCCCCACCAGGCTGACCTTCACAGAAGCTAGGCAAAAAACAAGAAAGCCAGGAGAGCCCCGCACTGACCAGATTAAATCTGGGGATTTTCACCCACCTCAAGGTGGCAGCTGGGTCGCGCTTAGCATACTGCAACTGGAGCTGGTGGGAAAACACTTGTGCCCCAGCCATGCTGCTTCTCTGTATAAAGAACGAAGTCCCAACTGGAGCGAGTGCCCCTTCTTCTCAAAAGAGTCCCGACCATGAAAGAGGTGACCGCCGCCGCCACCATCCCTAGCCAATGCCTCATACAAGGAGGCCAAAAGGTTGCAGCGTTGGTTCCGGTCCAAACCCGCCTTTCTCCCACCTGGCCCGAGCGGAGGCACCTACTTTGGACTGGTTGTTTTTCAGGCGGTGAGCCTCGTCCACCACCAGGCAGGCCCACTCGATGGACCCGAGGATGGCCTGGTCAATGGTGATGAGCTCGTAGGAGGTGAGCAGGACGTGGAACTTGATTTGCGCTTCTTTCTGGTGGAAAGAGAGAGGTATGTTGTAGGCTGGGTGATTCCGGGCACCGGGTCCTATCAGAATGCCACGGCACTGGGTTTGCAAGAGGGAGCGGTTGAAACATGTTTCACAGCTGTCGGGAAATCTCTTCACCCATTGCTGGTGACCTCCGAGGCCCCATCAAGGGTCCAGGATCCGATGAGGGCCCAGGGCTTCAACCTCTGGATCTCAGGACCCCAAATACCTGCTCCAGGGTCATGAGCAGGGAAGCAACAGGAACTGGGATCAAGAAGAAACCGTTAAAAAAATGGACCAGCCTCCTTCCAATGGGAAAGAACAATTCCAATCCTTCCTTCTCTGCAATGGAGGTAGACCAGCCCTCTAAAAGATCCAGGGACCTTCTCTTCTGTGCTATAAGCAGATCAGGCAAACAGAAGATGAATGTGTTAGCTGCTTTATTCCAGAGGTTGGCTGCGTCTCCTGAACCCCGGGCACGAGATATGTCAAAACAGCCTGCGTTCACCACTGACCTGGGCTAGCGCTCCCTTGGGATGCCTCTGGGCACCGTTTCCCCATCGATTCCGATCGCGTCCCTCTGAAATGTGTTGGAACCCCCAAAAACGGCCGCTAGCCCAAGAGGAGGGTGCCCGCTGCACCTCTCCCTGAGTCCCTGCTCCGGCTCCAGTTACCTTCATCCGAAACACCTTCTTCCCACTCCGGATGGCGTTGTCCTCAAAGGAGAATTCGTTCTCCCGGATGATGGCACGGCTCTCCTTGTCCCCTGTGTACGTGACGACGTAGAAGTCGGGCGCCCACATCTCGAACTCACGCTCCCAGTTGATGATGGTGGAAAGGGGGGCGCTGACCAAGTAGGGTCCTTTGGAGTGGCCCTTGGGGACAGAAAAAGGGTCTTCAGGATCAGGGCTCCTTTGTCATGGGAAACCGGAGTGTGGCCAAAACAAAGGCCAGGGACGAGACTTACCTCTTTGTAAAGGGAGTAGAGATAAACAATGGTCTGGACCGTCTTTCCGAGGCCCATCTCGTCGGCCAGGATCGTGTCCATCCCTTGGGCCCACGAAAAGCGCAGCCAGTTCAAGCCCTCCAGCTGGTAAGGGTGCAACGTCCCTCCGGTGGCGTCGATGTACCACGGCTGCTTGTCGTATTTGACCATCGGCTGAGGACGCAGGAAGCAAAGAAGGACCGTTAGGAAAGCTGGGCCGGAAACGGGCTGCCGATTCTTCCAGAAATAAATCAAAACAAGTGAAGACAATCTGCGACTTCGTAATCTGCAAGTGATTGCAAATAACCTCCGTCGGCCAGCCCTCTTGAAAAAAAAAATCAGTCTACTTGTCTTTTTTTTTTAAAAAGAAAAGCAAGTTTCTAGCCCTTATGACTTTGAAGTTCCATTGAAAAAATGTGTGTATTTAACGGTGCATCAACAATGCTAGCTAAACCATTCAGAACAGAGCATCAAACAGTAATTGCTAGGAAACTGGCAAAGAGTTTTGTGGCAACTTCATCTCCATCATCATCATCTTCTTCAAATGGCATTGCTGAAAGTGACCCTATGGATCATTGCATCTAACTTTTGCACAGAGGGCGAAACTCAATGTCCCAACCCCTGCAGGCTCCAGCAGTTGATTCCTTAACCACCAAGCTACCCACCCTTTCATGACGCCTGAGTTTTATTTGCAATATGCTTCCTTAGGCTGGAGCAAAGTCCTTCAGGCGTGCGGCGAAGTAACAGTTCAGCAGACCCAAAAACATACGATAAGTAATTGATTATAGGGAGTTTAGGGACTGTATATCTAAGTAGTTAATTACTCTTACAAAAAGAAGTGTCTCAATTACTTTCTCACTATCAGAAGGAACTAAGTTATCTTTTAATTACATTCTGGTTCAGCACTAGTTGCTTGTCCCCATCCTCAATACTTTTCTCGTTCTGCAAAAGGAATTAGCTGTTAGACATGAATTCTTTCTCCTTGACACCTCAAGCGTTGACCTGCCCACCTCTGTAAACCCATATTTTTAGTTTTTATTTTACACGCAAGACCCGGGCATCCCAACGGCCTCGGCCTTTCGACCTACATCCACGAGAGGTGTTTCCGGGGGCCGCTCCCGCTTCTCCTCGTTCGCCCGGCTCCCTCTCTTGCTCAGCCATTTGGAGACGTGGCTGCTCTCTTCCCTCAAAATGATCTCCCTGCAAGGGGGTGGAATGCGGTGGGCAAGATGGGGGCGGGCAGGGGGAAAGAAAAGAGCATAGAGATGACCCTACCTTGTTTTCCCAAAAATAAGACATCCCCCGAAAATAAGACCTACTTACAGTTTTGCCTCTCACTGAAAAGTAAGGCATCCCCCCGAAAATAAGGCCTCCCCAATAATAGGATAATAATAAATGTGTTCCGTATTCTTCTTCATGGAAAAACAAGACATCCTCTGAAAATAAAACCTAGAGCATCTTTGGGAGCAAAAATGAATATGACACACTGTCTTATTTTCGGGGAAACACGGTATATAGGGAGAGGCTCCCCTCTCAGGGGCCTGGTCCAAGGTCAGCGACATACGACGCCACCGGACACGCTCGGCAATCCCAACCTGTGGTTCCAGTACTGCTGCTTGAAGATCTCATAGTAAGGGATGCTGATCTCGTCCCCCTCCCAGGTGCTCTGGTCGTAGGGCAGGTCCTTCCACTTGATCAGGTAGAGGACGTCGCCCTTCTTGTCGAAGCTGAGAGACAACAACACAGGCAGTCAGAGCCAGGAAGGTGGAAAAGAGATCTTGGGTGTGTTGGTGGACAGCTCCATGAAAGTGTCTCCCCAATGTGTGGCAGCGGTGAAGAAGGCCAATTCCATGATAGGGATTATCAAAAAGGGGATTGAAAATAAAACAGCCAACATTATAATGCCATTATACAAAACGATAATAAGACCACACCTGGAGTATTGTGTACAATTCTGGTCACCGCATCTCAAGAAAGACATAGTGGAACTGGAAAAGGTGCAAAAGAGAGCGACTAAAATGATTACTGGGCTGGGGCACCTCCCTTATGAAGAAAGGCTAAAACATTTGGGGCTCTTTAGTCTGGAAAAAAGGCGCCTGAGGGGGGATAGGATTGAGATGTACAAAATAATGCAGGGCATGAGTAAACTGGATAGAGGGAAGATCTTCTCCCTCTCACAAAATACCAGAACTAGGGGACATCCACTGAAATTGAGGGCAGGGAGAGTAAGAACAGACAAAAGAAAATATTTTTTCACCCAGCGCGTTGTTAGTCTGTGGAACTCCCTGCCACAGGAGGTGGTGATGGCATCTGGCCTGGATGCTTTCAAAGGAGGATTGGACAGATTCCTGGAGGAGAAGTCCATCCCAGGTGACACACCATGATGGGGATGTGTCATCTCCAGGCTTAAAACCAAGGTACTGCAAGGGCCAGATGCAGGGGAGTGGTATCAGGAGACAGATATCTAGTCTCGTGCGCTCCCAAACACATCTGGTGGGGCCACTGTGAGATACAGGAAGCTGGACTAGATGGGCCTTTGGCCTGATCCAGCAGGGCTCTTCTTATGTTCTTATGTCACCAAAGCCTCGCAAACAGAGAAGAGCGCTGCAGTGGGACAGAGCCTCTTGTTTGTCAGTTTCTTCTCTGTTCATCCCCTGATGCTGTAAGGCAGGCAGCTTCCAGAGGTCTGGATGACCCCAAAGAGCCACCCCTAAAGCCTGTTGGGAGTTATTGCAACCCCACAGGCTACTTTTAGTAGGTTTGGCTGGGAGGGACCTTCCTGGGCTGGGGTGATGATCAATCTATCCAGCACGAAACCACCCCCCCTGCCTCTTACGTCAAAGAGAGCCTCGCTGCTCTGCTATGAACTTCTTTCCCTCGCCAAAGCCTGGCGGTCTGTTGAGGCCTGCTGCTGAAAGCAGCCGGCCACGTTTGCTCTGAGTTTGCTGTTCAAATGTGAGTAAAGAAAATGCTTTTTATTCTTTCTACTAGCGACGTCTCCGTTACTGAGACTGTAAGTGCCAATGGATGAGGAGGGGGGAGAAGAGGGGCCTAATCTGGGGGTCTTGAAGCTGTTCTGCTCACTGAAATCTCTGTATGCCTGGTCTGTTGCTAGAAGAATTTAAACCAAATTCAACACTCTGCAACAGGACGGCGGAGGGCCACACCCGTTCCCATATTCCACATCCCAAACATACTTCTTGTCCTTTATTGCATGTTGAAGCATCCCTTTTTTCCAGATTGAAAAAAGTCCCCTTGTAACCTCTCTAGGCAGTACACTGGGGTCTCCTCCTACATTACTGTAACAACAACCTTGTAAGGTAGAACAGGCTGAAATGGAGAGAGGCTTTCCTAGTCTGGATCCAACCCTTTAACCAATGCTCCCAGCTGCCCCTCTTAGACCCCCGTGCCACGCCCACCCACCTGGCCCCCTCACCTGTGATTCAGGATGCGGTGGATCATCATCCACTCTGGCTTGATGCCATACCGATAGTACTTCTCCTCCATCTTGGCGTACTGAGCGTCCTTGTTCTTCCTCTTCTCTAGCTTGCTGTCCTCATCGCCGGAGCCGTAGTCGAAGGCCGGCGGGTCGTCCATGTCGTTCTTGCGCTGGTAGTTGCGGTACATCACGGTGTGGTAGAGCTCCAGCTGGAAGAGGCCACCGCCAGGGAGGCAGCGACGGAGCCATCATCAGCTCGGGCTCCAACCCTGCCTCCCATCGCATTGTCAGGGGTTAGGCCGGGGTGGTCAAACTCCGTCTGCCCTTTTACTCCCTTGCCACCTCCCAAATTGGCACATAATATCATTTTCCACCTGTGGATGCCTCTAGAAGATGTAATTTTCCTGTACATACCTCTGTATCCACACCCAGCCCTAGACACTGAAAACCTATACATATTATGGTCTCTGGCTCCCTCTACTGGCTAGATCTGGTAAATCCATCATCCATATGCATTTTTCTTTTGTAATTTTAGGTTTTCAGACTGTAAAGGAATGAATCCGTGGATACCGGTCCCAGGTGGATAATAGGAAACCTATACATATTATGGTCTCTAGCTTCCTCTAGTGGTCAGTTCTGGTAAATCCATCAATCATAGTCATTTTTCTTTTGCAATGTTGAAGGTTTTCAGACTGTGAATGAGTGAATCCATGGATACCGTTCCCACGGATAAAGAGGGCCTACTATTAAGAGATAGCCAGCTCCCCCAAAGCATCAAAAACACCTGAAAGCCCACCGTCTCACACTCACCTGCAGCTCCTTGACCCAGGAACAATGCCAGTAGGAGAGGCCGGCCCACTTCACGAAGAACTCACGCTCGGGGATCCCTTCGAGGGGCTTGGAGGGCAGTGGGGCGACCCAGTCGGGCTCCGTCAAAGATAATGGAGTCGTGATTGGAGCCGAGGGGTCTTTCCAGATCCAGTGGAGGATGCGCTGAACTTTCCCTTTCAATGGCGGGCACTGGAGAGCAAGAGAAGCGGGTGTGAAACGCAGGGTAAGTCTCGCAGCCATCCTTCTAACTCAGTGGTTCTCAACTGGTGGGTCCCCACCCAGATGTTCCCTGTGTCAGCCAGAAGGTTGGACTAGATCAGTGGTTCTCAACCTGTGGGTCCCCAGATGTTCCTGGACTGCAACTCCCAGAATCCCCTTCCAGCATAGCGAGTGGTGGAGGCTTCTGGGAGTTGCAGTCCAAGAACATCTGGGGACCCACAGGTTGAGAACCACTGATCTAGTCCAACCCTCTGGCTGACACAGGGACCCAGAGTTAAAGCATTCCCACCAGCGAAAGAGAACCCACCACGATAATCCCTTCCACTGTCAAACATCCCAGAAGCCTCCACCACTCGCTGTGCTGGGAGGGGATTCTGGGAGTTGCACTCCAGGAACATCTGGGGACCCACAGGTTGAGAACCACTGGACCAGATAGTCTTTTGGGACCCCTTCAATCCCCACATGGGGGAGATCCTATGATGCTTCTTAAGCACGGAAAGAGCCAACAACCTTCTGGCTGAATTATTTGCCCCACTTGGGGTGTGGGTCCATTGCGAAGGGAGAGAGAGGGATTGAGTTTGGACAGGTTTCTCTTATCTAACCTTCTGGCACCTTTTTCCAGCTGGGAATTGCGGGTGAAACGCTCTCCATCGGAGATATCAAGTAGCCGGCATCAAGGGGAGGACAAAAACCCACTGCAGCCAGCACCAAGGAGCCGACGGCATGAAGGCAGTGAAGACTTGCAACCAGAAGAAGCAGAGACAAGCTTTATCTGAACCACTGATGTCTACATTTAGGGAGTCCTGAGTTTTGACAGGTTTATTTTCTGGGGAAGTTATGTTGCTCTGTGTAGACATAAATTAAGCATTCAGGACTGAGGCAAATTGTGGGAGCAACGTGTTGATATGACAACTTGCTACTGCTTTCCTGCTTGATCCTTGTTCCTGCTTGGCGTGACCCTGGACCTTGTTCTCTCTTGGCTCTGGACTTTCTCAGTGGACCTGGCGTAAGCTACCATTGGCATTCTGGCTTTGACCTCTGGACTGTTTATCTGGGACTCTGCTTTGCTCTCTGAATAGGCATGACAGGCATGCGGATGGCTGACCAAGGCTTACCGTGCAGCGAGGGCATAGCCATTCCCCGTTGGGTATTTCCGGCATGGGGGGGTTCAGGCAATGCAGGTGGTAGGACGAGGGGCAAGTGTCACAGCAGAGGAGCTCCCCGCCATCCTTGCAAACGCGGCAGAACTCCATGTGGTCGTCCTCTTCCTCGCCTAACTCTTCCTCCTCCTCCTCTTCCTCCTTGGGCTCCCACTGAATGCCTTCCTTCTCCTGGAACGACACAAAGTCAGGAGTTGAGCCCGGTCTCCTCCTGTCCCCCCATGGATGGCCAACAACAACACTCAAGCATCTTTAAGATATCTCGTCACATCTGGTTTTGGAAGCTAAGCAGGGTGGAGGCTGCGGAAACACACTTGGACCTCCATATCTGCGGCAGAACTGTTCCTCGTGCCTGCCCCACGGAGGATGAAAAATGCAGATTATAGCAAATGCTATTTTAATCATGAACCGTCTCCCTTGCATGGTCTCTGGCACCCTCTAGGGGCCACTTCTGGTCACTTCATCTTCAGAACTACGTTTCTGGGGTTGTTTTTATATATTTTTTATTTTATTTTTATATATATTTTCAGACAGTCCGTGGAAATGGATCACACAGATAAGGGCCCCCATGCTTCATGGAGAATCCTGTTGAAATTGCCACAGATGTAACAGCAGCCTCCGGTGGGTCGCCCGTGGCACCGTTGGTGGTGTGGAAGCAATCACGTGGATTCGCCTTGGGAAACGGTTGTGGCATGGGAGGCCTTTTCCAACAGGAATCTGCCCTTCATTTTTTTTTAAAAAAAAGCAACAGTTGTCCAGACCATGAGCCAGCTGCCTGAGATGGAACCCCAGATCTGGATTGAGCCCCAGGTCTGGAGAAAAATCTATGGTGAGGCCCCATCTGCAGGACCGTGTACAATTCTGGCCACTGTACCTCCAGAAGGATATTATGGAAATGGAAAAAGTGCAGAGGAGGGCAATGAAAATGTTTAAGGGACTGGATCACCTTCCTTTCCACCTGTGGCTGCAACAGCTGGGCCTCTTCACTCTTGAATGACGGCGCCTAGGAGGTGTCCTGATTGAAGTTTATAAAATCATGCACGGTGTGGACAAAGTAGATAAGGGAAAACTGTTTTCCCTATTGCACAACACTAAAACTAGGGGCACTCCATGAAACTTTGGGGGGCTAGATCTCAAACAAATAAAAGAAAGTCCTTTTTCACCCAGAGGATCACTGGTCTCTGGAACTCCCCGCCAGAAGTGGGTGACCACTGTCAGCCTTGGCAGCTTTCAGAAAGGATTGGACAGGTTCATGGAGAACAAGGGTATCCATGGCTATCATGATGGATGCCTAAGGACAACCTCTGGGTTGGAGAGAGAGACAGGAGATTTCTCAATGCCATTTGTGGGGAATTGTAAGCAGGTGAAGACATCTGCTTGAGAAAACCCTGAAGCAAATGGTGAGACACTGTGTGAGACAGAATGCTGGACTGGATGGGCTGTGGCCTGTTCCGGCAAGGCTGTTCTTATGTTCTTTTGTGAGCACAGTTTTAGCTGCATCACAGGCATTGAACCCCTGTGCCACAGCCTTTCTCCCTCTAATCCCATCCCTGTTGCTTACGCAGTGAGGACAGCTCCATTTCCCCTCCGGGGCCTTCTCCATCTCCGGGTCCAAGCAGACAAGGTGGTAGGCCCGGGGGCAGGTGTCGCAGAGGATGATCTCACCACCCTGCTGGCACACCTCGCAGTAATCCTGGTGGTCTGTCTCGTATCCATCGCCTTCTTCGACTGGAAGACAAAAGACACGGGGTGGCGGAAGAGTCACTCCCAAAAGGCTGGAGAAGAACAGAGATGAAAGCTCCCCCATCCATATGATCCCAGGAGCAGAGGAGGCAGGAAGCTATTTAGGAGAACTGAAATACAGGGTCATCTCCTAGACTCTTGTGGTTCTGGTTGTTGATTGACTGGGCTCAACTTATGATGGCCCGAATTCTCCTCCAACAGTCAAATGGGTGAGAGGGCAGCATCTTCCCACTTGGAAACGTAACATCTGGTTACATCACTGTTGCTGTTTTAAAGTTAAAGACCCTAGACCAGTGATGGCAAACCTTCGGCACTCCAGATGTTTTGGACCACAACTCCCACAGTCCTTTGTCACTGACAATCTAGGCTCAGAACTCTGGGAGTTGTGGTCCAAAACATCTGGAGCGCCGAAGGTTCGCCACCATTGCCCTAGAGAATTTATTTGGGGTTCCACACATTTTCTTCCAGAAAAGCAAGACATTACAGTGGAACTTCTACAGCCCAAAGCAAGGAAACTAACTGCTGACTTACTCAGAAAAAAGCAGAGTGATGGACGCTGTTTCTGTACCTTAACTTGCATCCCAAGGAAACACTTTAGAACAATTCCGTTAGCTAGCCTTACTGACTCATCACTGACTGTGCAAACCCTGCTATTGTGCAAATTGGGCAGTATTGAAATGCAACAAATAAATGAATAAATGAATAAATAAATAAGGAGCTTTGCAGTGCACTTCTGTCCCCCCTTTTATCAATCTCTTGCCATTTTTAGCTTCATTTTACCTTCATTTTAGTTTTTTGTTGTTGTTGATTTATGTATACTTTATTTTATTATGTACCTTGTATTTTGGTTTTTAAAAATGTATTCCTTTGTTTAATTGTTATGTTATCACATGTTGTAAACCACCCAGAATAGCCCTAGGTCCAGATGGGCGGTATAAAAGTCAAATAAATAAAATAAATAGAATAAATAAAATTATTTTTAAAAAAGGTATGTTATCCAGGAAGTGCTGGAGAGCTCAGGTGGTTTAGGCCTCTGGGAGCTCCAACTCAGCAGCCAGAAGATTACTATCATATAATATCTTTTTTTCACCCAGCTGATCTCTGTTGGAAGGAGACCACCTGGTTTTGTTTAATGGGCTTTGTCCTAGATAAGAAGAAGGCTTTTTAAAGACCCTTGAAAATATCAAAGTGGAGTTCATCCTTTGTGTTTACTTGTGGCGGAAGTCAAGGTACAAAATGGTGCATCGCTATGCCAATGTCTTTCCCAAAAGGATGGGAAGTGCCAATCTCAGTTCTGAGCTTATTTACTGGAGATATCACTTCAAACACAATATTTGTCTGAACTCAAAAGCACTCCCCCACCCCCACCCCTTTCCCTGATTCTTGATTCATCGGAAGACACAAAGCAATGGGGAATTCTGTTTTTCAAGGCGACGTGAAAATGAAAATAAAGCAAACGGCCAGAAGCTGCATAAAACTTTGGCCCTACTTATATACAGGTAACCAACCTGTCCCAACTTTTGTCTGGATGTCTAGGGACACAACACTTGCTCACAAAGGATAGGGTGTCCATATTAAGACTGGCTTAAATGTTAAATGTCACTTTAAAATCTACTCAAAGTTTTTTCTCTGGAAGGCACATTCCAGCATTCGACGGGTGCCACCAAACGTAGACTTCTACGTAAGATAAGGAGAGCCCTGGTGTTTCGGGATGAACAGCCACAGCAGCCCTGGAAAAGAGTCCCTGCAGGCCAGGGGATTATGGGACATGTGATCCAAAAGGAGAAATCGGTTCTCGCTCTGCATATGCCCCCAACATGCCACCTTCCCAGGTGCCTCCGCCGACACCTCTAAGAGACGGCGGGGTCTGAGGTCAAACATGCAAACGTACATCTCTTCTTCTTCTTCTTCTTCTTCATCATCATTCCTCTCTTGCCCCCGCTGGCCGAGGACTCCGAGCGGATGGACAAACCGGCGACGATGCTGGCTCCGTCCAGGTCTGACTCCTCTTTTTCCTCTTCCTCGCTCTGCAAGGAAAGCCAAACTGTGCTTGGCCATCAGGGCTGCCTCTCGGGGCTGGCCCAGCCCACCCATCCATCCCCTCCATTGCCAGGGTTTGGAAGCAGCTAATTGCAGGCAACCACATGAGCTAGAACTAGAAAGTGCATCTAAACTACTTTTCATCAGCAACAGTGTGACCTAGAACTAGTTCCTTTTTTTAAAAGAGAGCACATCTAAACTACTTTTCATTGGCAGCAGTGTAACCTAGAACTAGTTCCTTTTGGGGGGGGGCGGGAGAAGAGTGCACCTAAACTAGTTTTCAACAGCAGCGTGACCTAGAACAGGAATGCCCAAACTTCGGCCCTCCTGATGTTTTGGACCACAACTCCTAGAATTCTAAGGTTAGATTTCTAATGACAAAAGACTGTGGGAGTTCCGGTCCAAAACATCTGGAGGGCCAAAGTTTGGATATACCTGACCTAGGACTTGTTCCCAAAGATATAGCTGCGCTATTGTATTTGCAAGTTGCAATGTCAGACTTGGTCACTAGGGGGAACTAGAGGGCATTGCCTTCTACCCCACCCAACTCAATACGTTGATAAGGTGACAAGGCAAGGGGTTGGCAACGCATCGCACAGCAAAGAGCAGGAAGCCCAAAGCTAGAGCCACAAAGAAAGAGTGGTTTGACATCTGCGACCCTACTTACTGAGGAACCTTTTTTCCGTTTGTTGTGGATTCCCCCAAAACGGAACTTCAGCGTCCCTCCTTTCTTCCCTTTCACCTTCTTTTTGTTGTCTTTGCTGTTCTTCATTTTCTTCCGCACGCCAGGCCCTGCCGGTGGAGGAGGAGATCGGCGTTAAAGGCTGCCTAGATGTCTTCACCAAAACCCGCCCCAATCCAGACAGGAGTTCTAGTTGCCCTCCTGCCACTTATTCAACATGAACCCACGGGGCCAAGCTTCACCCTAGGAAAAGGCTGTCCCTTGCCACCTCTTCAAAGCTGTCTGGCCCATGGCCTGCATGGGGTGTTCTTAGGGACTAGCAGCTTCATTTCCTATAAAGACCCTCCAAAAACCACCCACGTTCTGATAGCGACTGTGGTTCACCACTGGAATGGATGATGATGGGCGCTCCGTGGATGGCTCTTATGCAGAGCCTGGACAGCCATCTATCTCAGAGGCTTTAAGTGTAGATCTCCCACTTCTGTGCAAGAGTGGGCTAGATGGCCTTTGGGTGACCCTTCAACTGTGTACAGTAAGAGCCCTTGCATCCATGGGCGATAAATTTCCAGCCCTACTGTTGATGCTTGAAAAATGAACAAGTTTTTGATGGCAAACACTGTATAAAAGCATGCCTCTGGCTTTATCTAGTGGTCGTTTCTGGTAACTTCGTCATTATATTTTCAATATTTTAATATTTTCAGACTTGGCTAAGTGAATCAGTGGATCTTGCTCCCTTATTCTGTGGACATGGGGGTCCTATGGATAACTGTATGTCTCCACGGCATGGGTTGCTTGGACTCTGTTTGTGTGCTGCCTTTATCTCCCACCAGTAAGCTTCTTCCTTCTATCTGCCTATACCACAATCCTATCTGCCTATACCACAATCGGGAATTACAATCATAGAATCATAGACTTGGAACAGACCTCAAGGGCCATCCCGTCCAACCGCCTGCCATGCAGGAACCCCCCCCATCAAAGTACCCCTGACAGACGGCCATCCAGCCTCTGCTTAAAAACCTCCAAAGAAGGAGACTCCACCACCCTCTTTTGGGGCAGCATCTTCCACTGCCAAACAGCTCTAACCCGTCAGGAAGTTCTTCCTAATGTTTAAATGGAATCTCTTTTCCTGTAGTTTGAGACCACTGCCCCGTGTCCTAGTCTCTGAAGCCATGGAAAACAAACTAGTCCCTTCTTCAATGGGACATCCTTTCAAATATTTAAACATAACTATCATATCCCCTCTCAGCCTTCTTTTTGTAAGGTTAAACATTCCCAGCTCCCCCGTTCCTCATAAGACCTTTCTTCCAGACTTTTAACCATCCTGGTCGCCCTCCTCTGGACCCGTTTGAAGTTGTCGACATCCTTCTTAAATTGAGGTGCACAGAACTGGACACAGTATTCCAGGTGGGGGAGCGCTTTGCTTGCTGTGTTTATGTACATGCATGCAGGGTTAGCCTTACAAGAGAAAACACGCAGATATGCAAAGGACCTTGTGCATATGGTAGACACCTCAAGATAATAAAAAAATTGCTCATCTAATTGAGGTGTACAGAACTGGACACAGGACTCCAGATGGGGCTCTGACCAGACCACTTTGTTCTGCTATAGACGTGTGCATTCCCTAAACACTTCCAAAATCTTTTTCTATTAAAGGTCCCACAGCTTTTCTGCTTTTATTGATATTGATATTTATTGAGATCGTGCAGAAAACTGGTGCGGGGCAGTAGGCGGAGTCTCAGCCCTGGGTTCCCATCCTCATCTCACCACGGAAACTCCCCAGGGAGGTGGGAATTCAGATCCACCCCTGAAACACTGTGCCTGGCTTGCCCATCCTTTTAAAGTCGCTGCAACTCAGATGCCCCTTGGTGGCAAATATCAACATAGACAGGCGAGAAGAGGCTCCGTTAAGGACAGCCTGGACAGAACTGCTTTTTTCCAAGTCCAGCTTCTTCCCTTCGAGGGGATTCAACCAACGGCCTGACAAATTCTAGACCAACAGTCTCACCCCGATAGTACCATGTCTCTTAATGATTATGACGGGCCGTGTCAGGGGTTTAACAATGGAGCCAGAGGCTGGGAGTTCAAATCTTCACTTGTGCCTCCTGGGCCGGGGTTGGATTGGATGACCTCTAAGGTCCCTTCCATCCTGGCGGCCCTAAGGGGATTGTTTTAGAACCGCTGGGTGTAGCTTGGGGGTTTAGGGGTCTCTGGAGCTGCAGAGCCAGCGGTCAGCAGTTTGATTCCTTGTGGGTGCCTCCCCAGAGGGGGGCAGTATGGATGATCACAGGCATCTCCAAACTTTGGCCCTCCTGATGTTTTGGACCACAACTTCCAGAATTCCAAGCCTGTACTGCCAAGAGCAAAGGACTCTGGGAGTTGTGGTCCAAAACATCCTGGAGGGCCGAACCTTGGACATGCCTAATCTAGGACGCAAACCCCTAAATCAGGTATGTCCAAACTTCAGCCCTCCTGATGTTTTGGACCACAACTCCCAGAATTCTAAGATTAGCTTGCCAATGTGAAAGGGCTGTGGGAGTTGTGGTCTAAAACATCTGGAGGGCCGAAGTTTGGACATGCCTGATCCAGAGAGTCCCTTGCAGCTCTGCTAATTCTATTATGGGATGGTGGAGGGGTTTAGGCATCTCTGGAGGCAGCGGTTGGGACTTCAATTCTCCTCTTGTGCCTCCCTGACGGGGCTGGACTTGCTGATCTCTAGGGTCCTCCCTGCTGTAAGATGATTATTGTGCCCCATCAATATTCACGGGAAAGGAGACCCATGGATGCCCCGTCCCCATCCCCCAACCCCAACCCCTTCTGGGGCCATTTTACCTTTGCCTTCCTTGGTCTTGGCTTTCCGAATGGCGGAGGGTGGCGGGGGCAGCGGGGGCGGCCTCTGCGAGGGGCTGGCAGGAAGCTGGGTGGGGGCGACGGCCACGGTCTCCACAGCGGCGGCTATGGCGGCAGCGGCCGCAGCTGCGGAGCTCCCTTTGAAGGGGTTGTTGGCGCTGAATTCCCGCCACTTGGCTCCCAGGACGGTCATCATTTTGGACATGGGGATTTTGGGGTTCCTTTTTGCCACCAGCGGCCTGGGGGAGAAGGAAGGAAGGATGAGCCCACATGGCGGGGCTACTTCACCTGAGCTCCATCGTGCGCCTCCATTTCTGAACTTTGAACCCACTCCGGGTTTTAATCCGCACTTCAAAGGGCCAGTTTTACACCCTTGGCTCCACCAGAGGCTGCCTCAAGCACAACAACCTGGATTCGTGAGCAACATAAGGCCAGAGTGCCAAGCTCAACCCACTTTCCAATGGTCTTCCCATCAGACCTAAGCTAAACCGGAGGTTCAACTCAGGTACCTAAGGAACTGGCTGAAAGCCTTGTAGTTTGTCAGCATGTGGTAGTCCTCATCGGAAAATGAGTAGTCCACGTCATCCAACCCCCACTCTTCCATCAGCTGTGCCGAGGTCTTGGGCTCCTACACAAGGTCAAAGAAAGACAGGGAGGGAGGGAGAAGACAGCCCTGACGGAAAGACTCCATGATCAATAAGACCCGTTACACTGGTGAGAATTATTCTTGTGCAAATTCCCAGGCATCCATTAATTGGCATAAAGCCACAATGGCTGCTGCCTCGTTGCATGGCATTTTCAAAGCCAGAAGCACCGGATGGGTTATTTGCTTCTTTTTTGTACTATATCTACCAGACCGTTCCTTTATGGATCCTATGGGGGGGGGATCTACTCCAAAGGAATGGTGTGCACAAAATGGCACTCTCTCTTGCAGATTCATTGGGGACAAATTACAAAAACCATGACGGGGAGCAGAAATTATTATGTTTGTCTCCTGCTCACACTGGCAAGAAGGAATCTTGTGGGTCTGGAGAAAATCCTTAGAATGGCATCTCACTGTGTTCAGACAGCCTGAATCCTCAAGTACAAGTAATTTAGTGTGTACTACATGCAGAACCCAACTGCCAGCATAGCAAAAACAAGAAAAAAAGGGGGGAGATGCACACAACCCATCCCATGTTTCTAGGGCAGATTTGGTAGTAAAGTGTGATGCACCTGGACTGTGTTCCATGGACAAGAGTTTCAAATCAGCCTAAAAGAGGTGTATCCAGCCAGTTTTAAGATGGTCATATGGATCATTCCATACCTTCAGTATCCTAAGGAGGCTTCGTCATGAAGCCATGACCTACGTTGGCCCAAGAGGTCTCGATCGGATGCCTACCTTCAAGCCTCCATCTTCATTCTCCTCCTCATCATCATCTTTCTTCTTCCGCTTGGCTTTTTTCTCTCTTTTCTCTCTCAGTTTCTTCTTCTTCTTTTTGTTGGGAGAGTAGCTGCTCCCTTCGCTCTCTGATTTCTCAGCCGGCTCCTCCTCGTTCTCTGAAACGGCTTCCTCAGGCCCTCCCTACACACAAAACACGCAAACAGAGAAGAGGCGCCAAAGATGGAGAGAGAGAGAGAGAGACACGTCGTCCCTCCTGGGTTCAGCAGAGCCATCGGCCACGATCCTGCTGGTGTTAAGTTGGTGCGATGGGCTGCCGTGGCGCCCAACCTGGGGTTACCCAGTTGTTCTCGGACTGGAACTCCCAGAAAACCTGGCTAGCGCCACGAGCAGCAAAGGCTTCTTGGAGTTGTAGTCCAAGAACAAGCAGAGATCCAACCACTCCACCTGTGAACAAGCTGCCAGGCATGCCTTAATGATGGACTAGGTCACACAACTGACCGCACAAGCAATGTCTCGGCACCTTGTCAGCGACCCACAGAGACTTGCACACCCCTTCCATAAACATCAGTGGATTCTGGCCATTGGCAAGAGCAAATAGCTGAATCTGGAAATAACTCATGAGTTACATCTTCTGTCCTTCTGCCTTTTCATGCGTGCTGTTAGTCTGTGGAACTCCCTGCCACAGGATGTGGTGATGGCATCTGGTCTGGATGCCTTCAAAAGGGACTGGACAGATTCCTGGAGGAAAAGTCCATCACAGGTGACAAACCATGATGGAGATGTGTAATCTCTAGGCGTAAAACCAGGGCACTTCAAGGGCCAGATGCAGGGGAGTGGTCTCAGGAGACAGAGATCTAGTCTCGTGCACTCCCAGATGCATTTGGTGGGGTTACTGTGAGATACAGGAAGCTGGACTCGATGGGCCTTTGGCCTGACCCAGCAGGGCTCTTCTTATGTTCTTATGTTCATGGCATCTTGAGTGCTGCACTACTCAGCACAAAGGTTCCATCTGCAACCCTATCTATAGAAGCGGGCTTCCTCTTTTTTACACCATTTTAATACCTTGATGATGATGATGATGATGATGATGATGATGATGATGATGATGATGATGATGATGATGATGATGATGACGTCAAGCCAAGCCAATTGGGACTACTAAGGGTTTTCTAGCTAAAAAAAAAATAAGCCTATCTGTTTCCCCCATCCCTTCTTCTAAGGATGTCCTGGGATGGTGCCGCTTGGCCAAGGTGACACAGAGTGGATCTTCCTGCAGGAGGGGCAGTGGAGACTCAAACTCACAACCTCTGCCTCCACAGACCGATGCCTCACTACTGAGCTGTGATAGAGGGTGGCTCAGGAATCACAATGGCTCGCTGTGGGGAAGGATTCGGTTAAGGTGGTTCTCTACTTCGGTGAAGGATGCTCTTAATTTTTGTGCATTGAGGGGAAACCATTTGTAAGGGAGCCATCAGCCTCTCTGGATTCTGTCTCTTGCCCCATACGTCTCCCTATGTTTTAGAGCAGGGGTGAGCAGCCTTGGAGGTGATCCTCACCTTTTGGAAAACTTTGGGGTCTAAGAACCTGACCGCCCAAGATGCCAAGAGCAAAAAAAAAAAAAAAAAAAGCAAAATATAAATTTATATTTATATTCAAACATAAATTTATATTGTTTGTTTCCTCTGCAGAGAGAAGGATGGTTGGAACTCGGAGACCTGCCCACTGCTTCTGGAAAGGAATACTGGTTTATTTGTATGCTCAGAGCAGGGGGGAAAAAATAATGTGGCACAAAGCCGTAGCCTTGATAGCATCAAAACAGGAAGCGTAATTTTTTAAATTAAAAAATGTCAAATACAGCCAAACTGACAGTCATACCTAGTGGTTGGAGGAAAATAAATGCTCACTGAGGTTTAGTCTCATGCAAAAGCTTCTAGTTTTGGTAGCAGAATTTGCTGTGTCTGATTTTTAACAGCAAATGTGTGTGTGCAGGAGGGGGAGTATCAGTGTGACCCATTGATACAAACGTCTGGGTTTGGAAATAGCAACCAGTAGCCTGTCACGTACATATGTTCCATTGCACACGAGAAACACCAGGGCTTGTGTTTTTCACCACACAAGAGGGGCACAAAGCAGAATATGAGCCGTAGCTTCTCCACTAGCAGCAGATCTGTGGCTACGACCCATCTGGTTCACTCTGGGGAATCCTGCCCATTTTCTGTGGGATGCTAGGAAGTTGCTCCCAAGCCAAGCAACTGAGTTCCCCAGCACCGCTCACGTCCTGAGCCCCAATACAGGCTTAACAACGCCTATGGATTTTCAGCACCCTGGACAGAGACCATTGCGTTGCAATAAGGCATATCCAAGCATTCATTGAATCACAGAATCATCATAGGGTTGGAAGGGACCTTGGAGGTCTACTAGACCAACCTTCTGCCCAAGGCAGGAGACTTCATACCATCCTGGACAGACGGCTGTCCAATCTTTTCTTGAAATCCTCCAGCGATGGGACGCCTACAACATCTGGAGGCAAGCTGTTCCACTGTTTAATGGCTCTCACCATCTGGAAATTCCTCCTGATTTCCAGGTTGGCTCTCCCTCGGAGGAGTTTCCACCCACTGGTTCTCGTCATACCCTCATGAGCAAGTGAGAATAAATCAATGCTCTCTTCCTTGTGGCAACCACTTTTTGGAAGACTGCTCTCATGTCTCCCTCCGTCTTCTCTTCATCAGGCTATACACGCCTAGTTCTTTTAGTCATTCTTTGTACAATTTAGCCTCCGATCCCCTTATCATCTTTGCTGCTCTTCTCTGCACTTTTTCTAGAGCCTCTGTTTCTTGTTCCTTTCGTGGTGACCAGAGCTGGACACGGTATTCCAAATGTGTCCTCACTAGGGCAGTATAGAGAGGTACTGTCACCTCCCACAAACTTGATGTGATCCCCTTCTTGATTTGGCATGAAACCCACCCACTGACCCACTCTGAAAGATGGGTTGCAAACCTTGGGTTGCTTCCTCACATCATTCCTCTCCTTGCCTGCCAGCGACGGGCACCATTTCCTGCAGGTTTATTTGTTTCCGTCTATCTCCGTCTAAAGCTGCCTAGATGCCCCAAGCCAGTAGTGGCAAACCTTCGGCACTCCAGATGTTTTGGACCACAAATCCCAGAATTCTGAGCCTAGCTGGCCAGTGACAAAGGGCTGTGGGAGTTGTGGTCCAAAACATCTGGAGTGCCAAAGGTTTGCCACCACTGCCCTAAGCACATCCGATTTTTGGAAGCTACGCAGGGTCGCCCCTGGTTAGTACTTGGATGGGAGACCACTAGGGAATACCTGGTGCTGTAGGCACCTGGAGTAGGAACTGGCAAGCCACTCCAGGTTTCCTGCCAAGGAAACTCCATGGACATGGGGTCACGAAGATTCGGTCATGACTGTAACGACGCAACACACACACATCTCCATCTGGATGAATTCTGCCTCTGTTAATATCTGGGACAGGAGATTATTAGCTCAGACACTTTGCCCACATTGTTTTTGACCCCAAACCAAGGATTTCCACATGGTTTTTGCCAGGGGAGGGTGGATCCCTCCCTCTCCTACACACAGGCACCATGCCAGCAGGTCTTCCCCCTCATTATAATTATTTTTTTGGAGTTCAAATATCACCGCTTCCCCCTCTCTAGACTATCTACAGCCAGCTTGCATCTGTGGCTGATAAATATTCACACTGGATAAAACCCCCTGAATCATGGAAGTGTGTGTGTGTGTGTGTGTGTGTGTGTGTGTGTGTGTGTGTGTGTGTGTGTGTGTGTGTGTGTGTGTGTGTGTGTGTGTGTGTGTGTGTGTGTGTGTGTGTAAGCCACACTTGCTAATGGGATTCTCAATCTATAATTTAATACTGGTGAAAAGAAAGATGAAATTGGACTTTTTTGCCGTTTTCCCCAAGGTAACTTAGGGCAGAATAATTTGTTGCTATGGCGATTCCAGCAGGAGGGATATTATCTCACATCTCCTTCTCCCTCTTTTTAAACGGCAAGACGCTCCATCCACAAACATCTGGGCTCTAAAGAAGTCTGCTTTAGAATTTTAAAAGGGTGGAAACCCATTTCTTGTTTCAGTTTTCTTCATAGATTTTTTTTTCCTCTTGGACTGGCTGGTTGTTTTATTAAGGCAAAATACAATGGGGGAGTGATCCTAAGAAAAGCTACACTAGGACCCCCATATTTGTGGGTTCACTTAACCACGGTCCAAACATATTACAAATATAGAAAAAAACCACATAGAAATACCCCTTTACACAATGTATTTACCAAAGCTGATCACTAGGGAGTGTCAGAGACCATGCTATGTATTCTTAAGGCTGAAGAATACCCAACATGGTCTCTAGCCCCCTCTCATGGCCAGTTCTGGTAATACATTGTGAAAATGTGTATTTCTGAATATTTTTTTCTTTCCCCATGCCATGTGTAGTGTTCCCTACTACCCCAACTATTATCAGAATCCATGAGGGGCTTAGAAATTATCCCCTATAGATACAGGGAGTCCAATAATATTTCCCTTGGCTGCTGAGGTATGTTTTTCTCCCATCCAATGGGAAAATGGAGGAATGGAAGTACTGGGGGTGGGGGTGGGGGACAGGGGAAATAATGCCCCATGCTTTTTTTCTGCAAGCCATAAAAACAACAGACAAAGCACAGTCTGGTCGTCAGTACATTGCTCTCATTTGAGGAAGAAGGGGGTGGAATTTTCAGGGGATTCCAAAAAAACGAGATCCCTTGCCCTAAGTCTGTCCCATAACTGGGATTCCTGTGTGGAGTGAGGAAAACATCCCAGAAGTCACTCAAGGGAGGGCTGGCATATTTCTTTAAAATCTGCCTGAATGAGCCTTGAATGCTTAATGTTTAAATGATCAAATGTCCAGATACCCAGTGTGTGTAATGGATAAAGTGGTGGACTTGGATGCTGGAGAATGGGTTTTGAATCCCCGCTCAGCTGTGGAAACTCACTAGGAGTGTAGAACTGGGAAAACCACTTCTTAAATATCCCACTTACCTAGAAAGCCAATGTGTGTGTGTGTGTGTGTGTGTGTGTGTGTGTGTGTGTGTGTGTGTGTGTGTGTGTGTGTGTGTGTCTGTGTCTGTGTCTGTGTCTGTGTGTGTGTGTGTGTGTGTGTATACATGTTGTGTGTATGCAATGGTGACATCAAGTCAGGATCAACTTATACAGAACCCAAGTGAGATATTTTTCAAGTGAGATATTTTTCAAGTGAGATTGTGGTTATACTAGTTCCTCTCCCGCAGTGAATTCCCACGGCCGAGCAGCAATTCGAACCCAGGTCTCCAGAGCCCAAGATAGAGTCTGTCACTGTATCCACATTACCACACTGGGAATCACCAGTTAGGGTCACAATCATTCCACCTTGCTGGCGCCTAACGACAGCGGTCAGTACTAAATTATGCTGGCTGTGGGCACACATCTCTTTCAGACACAAGCCTGCCTACCAGCATTCACTTCACCTATTCAGTTACTAATGATTATTCCCAAAATCCATCTCCTCCTCCTCACTGCTCAGTCTGTGGTCATCAAAAATCTGAGCTCCGTAAATTTGTATGCACTGGGGACATAATACACTAACATACAGTTCCTCCTCTCATCTGTACCGCTGTTATCCTAAACCAGATGTGGGAAACCCAAACTGGTCCTTCCTGAACCCACAGCTGGCAGCAACTGGATTTCATTGGCTTCAGGCATCAGCCAAGAGCACAAACCAACCCTATGGAAACATCTCAGCTCCTAGAAATGCCCGGAACTCAGCCGCTCAGCCGTCACTTGCCAATATCATGGAGGTGAAATGTTTTGGGTGTGTGGGAGACACTCTAAGCCTCAGAATCCCCTGGGCAGCATATTCACCAGTCAAGCTGACTGTTGGATTCTGGGACTCGGAGTCTGAAAATACAAGATTTCGCCCAGCTTTGCCTGCCGTGTTTCGACGCATTTCCCCACTCCTTAACCGTAGGAACTAGAAACTTGGACTTCCAAAACCAACAAGGGAGCTTCTCAAGAGGATAAACCCAGAGCTTGGGGTCTGCAGGCAAGGCTGTCCCCCGCTGCTCAACCCACCCATCCATTAGGCCATTCTTTCCAAAGAACATGGCCCAGGGGTCCTTTACACCATCCAAGTCACCTTCCTTTGACAGCACCCTGTAGCATACGACAAGGCACTGAGATTTATGGCCAAGCGCTGGGGACAATTTATCTGCGAGGCAGCGCAAGGAGAAGCTGATGCAAGAAGCCAAAAGGAGACTCCAGTCCCAGGCGAAAGGACGAGATGGGAAGAGTCCACTGGGTTCTGCCTTCCCAGGCGCTCAAGCCAAGAAGCCTGGGTATGGCCCCTCTGCTCCCGACACCCCCAAATCCCCCCAGAAATGAAGGAAAAGCCCACTTCTCTGTTTGAGTGATTCTATGTTGCCGGCATTAGGTGTCATCCGGTTGCTTCTGACTGATAGAAACTGGACGAATTCATGATCTCAATCCCGCTCTGCTCTTGCAAACTCAGCCCTGTGGCTTCCTTTATTGAGTTAATCCATCTCATATCTGTTAATCCTCATGTCCTGCTGCTTCCATCTTTTCCTGCCATCACTGACTATTCCTGAATCTTCTGATGTTATGCTCAAAACACAATAGTCTCAGTTAGGTAATTAACTGCTTGTACAGTTTTTAAAAAACCTGTATCCATAGGGTGATTCCCAGCTGCCTGCAGATACTGAAAACCATGGATGATAGCAAACACGATACACAGCATGGTAAGAGAAAAAGAAAATCCATAAATATGTATTTTAATATGTGTTTACCAGAACTGGCCAGTAGAGGCAGCCAGAGCCCATGCTATGCATTCCTCAACAAGAATACATTGCATGGTCTCTGGTGCCCTCTAGTGATCAGTTCTGGTAAATACATGGTGAAAACATGTATTTCTAGTTTTTTAAAAAAATATTTTTAATATTTTCAGATTGCAAATAAGCAAACTGCGGGTATTTAATGAGGATACTGAGGTCCTACTATAAATGCAACATATTGCAGCCCAAGTATCAAATCAGCAAGCAGCTGAGCAGGTGGAGGCACCAGTGAGACTTGATCTGGAGGCATGTATCCCATCCTTCTAACGCACCCCACCTTTCCAGATTCTTTTCACCTTAGGTGCAATCCTCACCATGACTGCAGAGGGCCTCTCTGTGTTCCAACATCACTGTATGAATGGCAAGCAATGCCTACCATGATGTAAAACATCCAGGGCTAGTTTGCTCATGACTGGGCAATGGAGAGGCGTTAGCTTTACAAAAGACCTGCCCCGGCCCCAGACAGAAAGGGCTGCAGCTGGTTTTTCTATATGGGTCAAAAATTTGCCTGCCTTTGGGGACTCAGTTCAATTACCCCCTCCCTAAGGTGAATATTTCTATTTATTGTATGTTTTATACCTGTGGTAACCATACTCAGTACTACCTTTGAAACTAATGGGAGTGGTATACAATTGATTGATTGACTGATTGACTGATTGATTGACGGATGGATGGATGGATGGATGGATGGATGGATGGATGGATGGATGGATGGATGGATGGATGGATAAGCCAGTGATGGTGTTACTTTGGGAATAACAGAACACATGTATTAGCAAACTGAGAATAAGAAGTGTACATATCATGTAACCATATAAATATTGCTAAGAGACGGCCACACGTGGACAAGGAGCTGCTTGCGTACCGAAGTGTGTGCTTGATCATGTGACCAAGGGTGCAACTCAAGAGAAGAAGTAGGCCTTCATCCATGATTGCTTTCTGTCCCTGTGATCCATGGCTAGTTTTTACCAGAGAGAGGCATTACTTTTTGGTTTGGTTTCATTTTGAAATAACACATTGATTTTGATGTCTGTGTATGTGTGAAAAGGTGAGTGTGAGAGAGGAGGTTTCTTTTGAAAAATCAAAGGGAGTATGATGACAGAAAACCTAGGGACACATAGGAGGTGGAGCTTTAATGAGGACTAGGAGCATGGATTTCTCTTGAAACTGCACAGATTAAATTATTATTCGTCCCATTTGTTTCCCAACCCACTGGCTGACTCTTTATTCCCTTTCCAGACATGCAGACTTCGTATCTGCTCTTCTCCCTGAACAAAAAAGCATCCTCAAGCATGGCTTTATACATTCAATCAGCTGAAAGCCAGCGTTAACTTGCAATGCAAATAGGGACACCTGAAACACTGGACCTTCTGGAGGAGTTGACTCACCACACGCCTGCCTGACCCAATGGGATGCCCTGGCTGTCGGTCCTGGTTGTGCAAGGTGTGTGTGTGTGTGTGTGTGTGTGTGTGTGTGTGTGTGTGTGTGTGTGTGTGTGTGTGTGTATGAATGAGAGAGTCATGCAAACTTGAGAAAAGCTGCAGAACATATAGCTCCTTGAGGATATAACCCTGTTTGACTGGGCAATCCTTCTCCACATAGTCACGAATGGGCCATTAAAGCACTGCTGCGGGTGAGTTCAGTGTCAACAGGGCAGTGAGTCTGTCCTTTAAGGGTTTCCATCCGAACTTTACAGGAGCTTTGGCAAAGGGCTGATCCTCCCACTTCCTGCCAGGTCTCTGCTTGGACCTCCTTCCCTGATCTCTTACACTGATACAGGGTGTTCTGCTTATATACCGCCCCATACCACTTCAAGTAGTCTCTGGGCAGTTTTAATTACACTACTGTAATTACATTACTGTAATTAAAACTGTAAACCACCCAGAGACTACTTGAAGTGGTATGGGGTGGTATATAAGCAGCACACTATGCAGGCTACACATTGCCCTACACTCCCCAAGCAAGCTGGCCACTCATTTTACCGACCTTGAAAGGCTGGAAGGCCGAGTGAACCTTGAGACGACTACCTGGGATTGAATCCCAGGTTGTGAACACAGTTTTACCTGCAGGACAGGCACTGAACCACTGCGCCACTGGGGCTTGGTCCGTTTTTATCTGCCAAGACTCCATGCCACTGAAAACAAGGATTCATCACAAGGCAGAGAACTCAACAAGCCCCCTGTTCTCTGGTGGGACCCACAGGTTGCCAACACCTTCCCGAGTGACCATCCTCTGCATCAAGAAAACGTCCATCAACTTCCCCATGGGCTCCTGGCCCGCCTCATTAGAAGGCCGAGCTCACCTACCTCCCTTTTCTTCCGCTTGACTTTCCCAGCCTTGGTCTCCTTCAGTTTCTTGGGTTTCTTTTTCTTCTTCTGAGCGCTCACCGGCTCCTCCGGATAAAACTCCTCCAGGGCTTCTAAGAGCCCGTCCTCTTCTACGAGAGAGAGAGAGAGAGAGAGAGAGAGAGAGAGAGAGAGAGAGAGAAGAGAAAAAGAGGAACGGGGAGAAACCGGGGGGGGTGTCTCAGGATCTCCTACTTCCACCAGATTCCCATGCACGATGAAGAGGACCTGTCAGCCCACATCGTCGACACAGAGAGCACCTGTTCCCATCCACTGGCGGCCTGATCCCTTCCAAACGGGGGATGCCAAAAGACCTGGATTGGGAACCTTCGCCCATGCAAAGCACGGGGGTGGGCGTGAGGAATCCGGCCGCGGAGCCAAGGGTCGGCAGTTCGATTCCCCACTGGGTCTCCTTGAGAGGGGGCTAGACTCCAGGATCATTCTATATGGGATCTATAGGATCCTGTCCAGCTCTGCCTTGCTAAGATGATTGCTGAGCTGCTGGAGAGCTCCGTGGTTTAGGACTCTGGCTGTGGAACCAGGGGCTGAGTGTTCAACCCCCAAAGTTAACCAATAAGAGTTTGCTTTTTCATGTCTAGAGTTTGCTCACGTGGGTACTAATTGGGAAGATTTTTCTAAGCCAACTGGGTCAGTGGAAGACGCTTTTAAGTGTTAGTTCCAACACCCCAAAGCTACATAGAAACACCCATGTTCAGAAGCCAATTATCTCAGTTCCCCAGGTGTAAGCAATAAAGGAAGACCAGGTGGTCACCATCCTCATGGTAAGATTCTCTCAGTAGCATTCAGGGCCAGGATCTGACCTGCTATCCCTGCCTGTCCTCCGTGGAGCTCCAAAGGAGTTCTTTCGTCCTTCCCTCTTGATCAAAACAACAACCCTGCAGGGGAGGTCGGTTTAGGTCTCCGCGGATTCTTTCAGGACATGTAGAACTTGGCTTCTCCAGCAGAACTGCCGGCTGGTTTATTGGAGCCAAATGGAGCGTCTTAGGTCCAGGAGTAATCTGTCCCCCACACATATGCACACACCACCCCCACCCTTGTGGGAGCGAAGCAGCTCCCAAAGGGCTTCTGGGCCGAGATGGGTCTCATTCATGATGGTCTAAACCAGGCTTCTTCAAACCTTGGGTTGCCCTGACAGGGCTCTGGATTTTTCCAAGGGATGGAGACCAGCGGCATCCACGGGTTCCGGAGTTTTGGAAGTCAACTCTCCAAGCCTTGATGGAAAGAACAGTCCAGAGAAGCTGATCCCAAGCTGACCAACAACTCTCCTCTGTTGCCGAGGAAGACTGGGGGTGGGGGTCCCAATCCTGCAGCGCTCTTCTCTTGAAAAGGTGCGTCCAGGAGAGGAGGTTCCCTGATTCCCAAATCCCGGGTCTAAACCCAACGGGAAGGTCCCGATTTGAGCCCAGCCACTGCCCGGCGGGCAAGCTGAGCTGGCACGGGTGTAAAACGCCATGGATTCCATGGGTCTCCTCTAGCCAGAGAGGAAGCTTTCCCATGCCTCCCAAAACCCACCCACCCCCTGGGCCGCCTTCTGGTTGCCCCTTTCCCGCCTACCTGCCAGGTCCTCCGCCACCGGCGGCTCCTCCGCGCCCCGCATGCCTCCCGCGGGCCGGCGCGCACGTTGCGCTGCGGAGGGGCGAGGCTGGGAAGATGGCCGCGGCGAGGGGCGGCGAGGAGGGGAGTGGGGAGTGGGGGGGGGCGAGACGGGGAAACGGGAGGAAAGGGAGGGGAGAGGAATCAGACTCCCAGGAAAGAAACCCCGGACCCGCCGCCTGCCTTCTCCGCGCGCCCTGGCTTTGCCCGGCTCCGGAGCCGCGCCAGCTGCGCCCCAGCGTTGCGCCCGCCTTGGAGCAGCCGGAGCAGCATCCGCGAGCGCGCGCTGACGTCCAGTCTGGTTGCCTTGGCAACCGCATCCCATCGTTTCGGGCCCCAGCAGCTCTCTCCCTTTCTTTCTCCCCCGTTTCCACCGCCTCCCCCCCCCAACCCCCCAGTACAGCCGTTAAGCGTGCGCGCAAAAAGTTCTGCTTATATACCGCCCCATAACCCTTCAAGTAGTCTCTGGGCGGTTTGCAATTTTAATTACAGTCTGCAGGCTACCCATTGCCCCCCACCCAAAAGCAAGCTGGGTACTCCTTTTACCGACCACGGAAGGATGGAAGGCTGAGTCAACCTTGAGCCGGCTACCTGGGATCGAACCCCCAGGTCGTGAGCACAGCTTTACCTGCAGTACAGGCATTGAAACACTGCGCCACAGGCTTAGTTGCAGGGACCTGGAGGCTCTGCCAGGGTTAAGCAAAGCCTGGCTGGCTTTTGTTTTCCCCAAGGCTGACCCAAGACTTTTTGCGCCTGAGGTTCCCCAGCAAATGGGCACCACCTGCGGGAAGGTCAAGCTACTCGGGCAGACCAGGTGGGGAGAAAAAGAAACATCTGATCATTCATGGCTTGCTGCCCTTTCGGGACACCTGAAATATGCCCTTGGAGACAGCTGGGTGGCTTGACCCAGCCTGATTTTATTTCTTTCTTTTTCTTTCTTTCTTTCTTTCTTTCTTTCTTTCTTTCTTTCTTTCTTTCTTTCTTTCTTTCCTTCCTTCCTTCCTTCCTTCCTTCCTTCCTTCCTTCCTTCCAAGTATTAACCCCACTTTTCTCCTTAAAAGGAACCCAAGGTGGTTTGCATCACTATTACAGTAAATGGAGCTAAAACCCTGAAAATATATATTTAGACCCAACAAATGTATAAGATAAGAAAGGGTAAACCACAGCAAACGTCAAAAATACATTCAAAGCAAAAGGTACAATGTGTTTTTTGCTTTTGTAAACAAATCCTTTTCAGGCAGGCAGTCCTTAAGAGCCAACCTGCCTGAACAGAAAGGCATTTGCCTGCTTGGGGAAGGAGAGCAAAGACGGGGCCAGATGGGCCTCCAGTGGGAGGGAGTTCCAGAGACTGGGAGCCGCCCCAGATGAGGCTCTCTCCTACCTATATGATCCCCAGTCCCTCTCTGCTGGGCTGCAACCTTCCTTCTCCATTAATGACGGATATGTGGAGTTGGAATCTTAAGGTCATCTAGCTGAGCCCCGCCAATGCAATAAAGGCACAACCAAGCACCTGAGATGGCTGGCTGGTTATAAGCTCCTTAAACAACAGACAGCACACTTCCCAAAGAGCTACAAATATCTGATCTGCAGTGTCCTCTATGCTGAGGTTACCCAGTCCCCAATGAGCCAGGAAGACTCCTTGGGTTTACAAAAGACCTGCTCCCGGATCAAAAGGAAAGCTACGGTAACATGTTTTGTAAATATGCTACTGCTTCGTGAGGCAATCAGGACTGCCTATCCTGGCGAGCAACTCCATGTGTCAATTTCCACTAGATGGTAAGGTACCTTTTCACTTTCTATGGAGTCTCAAAGGCTCAAGGGCTGCTTGTGTCACCAGCCCACTAGGGAGGGGAGTCAAGAGCAGGGAGCTTCTCCTTTGCCACAAAGAAAGCTAGTGGTTGAGCGAAAGAATTTTGGGACAAAATGACCGAGTTCCCCGTCAGTGTTTCCCTGATGTGAACTGCGATGGGACACAGGCATCTCATGAATGCGGGTTTCTCTGTGTTACCAAACAACTGGTATTTGTCAGTGCTTCAAGGTTTCTAGTTTCTGCATTTCCAATTCTCCTGTACTCTACGCATCTGATGAAATGGGTTCTTATCTCTCAAAGGCACCACCACAAAAAAGGTTTTAAGAATTTAAGGCAGGGGGTGGCCTGCTGACCTGTTACAAAAGCCCTATGAGCCAATCCTGGTCTCCTACCCTCCAGGCCAGTGGTGGCCAAACTTTGGCCCTCCAGATGTTTTGGACATCTCCCGGTCCTTTGTTGTTGGCAATACACGTTTGGAATTCTGGGAGTTGTGGTCCAAAACATCTGGAGGGCCGAAGTTTGGCCACCACTGCTCTAGGTGAAAGACGCATTCTCTCTCATGCGTCATACATGCACACATCTGCCTCATTCCCCACCTTCTTGTTGGGAAGGCGCTTTCTGTAATTGTACTTGCATTGGGAAGAGGCCACAGTTTGCCCCCAAATAAGCTGGACACCTCAAGTGTGCAACTGATTTGCACAAGGTTGCCCTAAACCAAGATGCCTGCTGTTCCACTGAAGAATGTGAAGCACCGAATGGGTTGGTTGTGTCTTTATAAGCCGGTTCTTCTGTGCCTGCATGCTTCACTTCTCAAAAGGACATCGGGGAGATTTTCTACATATTACAGAGAACTTCCAAGGACAAAAGGAATTTGTCTCGCTCTCAGGGGAAGAAATGATCAAACTTCAAACTTGTATACCGCGCCTATTAACCAAATAAGTATGCGATAATTAGGAATTTAGTCAGCTTTCTTTGGTGCACATTCGCTCCCTCTCTCTGCACTGTGGCATTTTTTTTTTTCCGAGCTGTGAAGGAGACCTCCAAGCACACACACAGAGGAGAAAATGTTACAACAATTTCCACCGCATTTTATTCAAGGAAAAGCCAATGTACAAAATATCTCCAGATCTCGTTGCATTTAATCTTCCTCCTCCTCCTCCTCTTCATCCTGGTTGATCTGGAAATACCGCAACTCGTAACTCTCCTTGCTGTTGGCAACGACGCGTAGCCAGTCGCGCAGGTTGTTCTTTTTCAGGTACTTCTTAGTGAGGTATTTCAGGTACCTGGGGGATGAGAGAGAAGAACCGCTTAACTCCCCTGGCCGCACAACCCGCAAGGAGGCCAGTGGAACCTGGTCGGGCCTACCCTGCTGAACTCTTGAGCACCAAGGAGAAAGGTGGGGTAAAAATACTCTAAAACAAACAAATAAATAAATAAATTTCCAAGCTAAGAAGATACTATCCAATACATGGCATGATCCTAATTCAAAACCTCTGGGTACCCGACTCAAAGTTGCCGGTGTGTGTGTGATCCAGGGTGTGAAGAAATATCATACAGTGTTGAGTGGGGATTAAAGGGCGAACCTTTATTTACTGTCTCTTTATTTACTGAGCTGCTAGACTGCCTGACTTAGCAATATACAGGGGACCCTTGTTTAACAAGTGGTTCGTTGAACAGAAAATCCGCTTAAAGGAAAAAAATAGGGGGAAATCGGTTAACGGAATCACCTACGGGGCAAACCGTTTTCAATGCATTCCTCTGGGGGAATTTGTACAAAGGAAAATTTGCTTGACAGAACTTCATTTGGAACGAATTAATTCCTTTATACAAGGTACCCACTTTATACAAGGTGCCTTACAGCTCTGCGCTGTAAGGCAAGCCAGCATGCAATGCACCAGGGCACTAGGCACTCGGCCGTTCTGAGCTGAAATCCCAGGGGAAGCTGCATTTTTGGATTTTCCTGAGTTTCTCCAAGGGGGCTTCCAGAAGCAGCTGGAACGGGTAAGCAAAACAGGTCCTAAGGGAAGAAGGCCCAGGGCTTGCTGAATTTGCTCAGCCCTGCTTTCTTCTCTGAGTTGCCATTATCTGGACCTGTTCCGGAGGATCCCCCTAGCTGCAGGCATCTATACCAGCTGGTGTCTTAGCACCTCCAACACTGAGCGGTGTGTGTGTGTGTGTGTGTGTGTGTGTGTGTGTGTGTGTGTGTGTGTGTGCGCGCGCGCGTGCGTGCGTGCGCACGCGCATGTGTGTTGGATGCTCCTTCTGGGGAGCTGCTTCACTTCCAAAAGGGTGGAGGGGGGGGACAGACTACTCCTGGACCTAAGAACCTCCATTTGGCCCCAATGAACCAACCATGGTGACGGGGAGGGCAGCAGTTCTGCTGGAGCAGCCCGGTACTACAAGTCCTGAAAGAATCCGTGAGACCTAAACCAACCTCCCCCACAGGGTTGTTGTTTCGATGAAGAGGGAAGGACGAAAGACCTCCTTTGGAGCTCCACGGAGGACAGGCGGGGATAGCAGGTCAGATCCTGGCCCCGAATGCTACTGGGAGAACCTCACCACTGTCTTCCTTAGTTCTTACACCTGGGGAACTGAGATAATTGGCTTCTGAACATGGGAGTTTGTGTGTGTTGGACTCAATGGCCTTGTGGGTCCCTCCCGACTCCATGATTCTCTGCTTACCTCTTCAGAGCCAAAGAACTCTTGTTGTTGGGTGGGTAGGGTGGGGGGGGAGGGTGTCCTTACCTCTTGGAGAAAGGGACCTCGGAGGTCACCGTGATCCTGCTTTTGCTACGCTCGATGGTCACCACGCCTCCGCCGAGGTTCCCGGCTTTCCCGTTCACTTTGATCCGCTCCTGCAGGAACTGCTCCTGGAAAAGTCCGGAGAAGGGCTGTGTTAGCCGAGAGGAAGCTGCGCCATGGCACACGCGCACCCTCCTGTCCCTTTTAGCTGCCAATGGTCTGCTTTTGTGGGCACCGGTGTGGGTGGGGGAGCAGGGGGAGGAGGAGGGAGCATCCACGCTTCCACGACAGTCAAAGCCAACTCTAGGACCTCTCCCAAAATACCAAAAACTAGGGAGACATCCCCCCAAATGGAGGGCTTGGAGAGTAAAAACAGACAAAAGAAAATGTTTTTTTTACCCAGCGTGTTGTTAGTCTGTGGAACTCCCTGCCACAGGAGATGGTGATGGCATCTGGCCTGGATGCCTTCAAAAGGGGATTGGACTGATTCCTGGAGGAAAAGTCCATCACAGGTGACGAACCTTGATGGAGATATGTGTCATTTCCAGGCTTAAAAAAAAAAAAAAACAGGATACTTCAAGGATCAGATGCAGGGGAGGGGTATCAGGAGACAGAGATCTAGTCTCGTGCACTCCCAGAGGCATCTGGTGGGGCCACTGTGAGATACAGGAAGCTGGACTAGATGGGCCTTTGGCCTGATCCAGCAGGGCTCTTCTTAGGTTCTTATGACATGCTCAAGGCAATGGCCCCCGTTTGGCCTCCCTCACACTCTTCTTTTCCTTTACTGCAGGCATGTCCAAACTTTGGCCCTCCAGATGTTTTGGGACCACCACTCCCACAGTCCTTTGTTACAGGCAATCTAAGCTTAAAATTCTGGGAGTTGTGGTCCAAAACATCAGGAGGGCTGAAGTTTGGACATGCCTGCTTTACTGAGACGCCTTCTGCGCCAGAAGCCCAGGAACACTCATTGCCTCCTTCCTGAATCCAAGAGCAAAGGCTGCAATGCCACTTCTGAACCTTTGGACACCTTTAAAACACACCCCTAAGTCAGCCGTGACAAGGCAGCACGCAATAAGGACGACTAAAATGCATCCAATAATTAAACATTTTCAAAAATAAAGTCTACATATGCAAAGAGGGGGATGTCATCCCTTCGTTTCATCCAGGGCAAGGCCAAGAGACAGACGGCAGGAGGGCCACACAATCGGATCACACTTGGCCCATAGCGCCCTTCGCATTCAATGCAGCATGTGTGCTGCGACACCAGCTATGATTAACAGCTGAAATACTGTTGCTTAGCATAGCAGGTTACACTAGAGTAGTGGTTCTCAACCTGTGGGGGTCCCCAGATGTTCCTGGACTGCAACTCCCATAAATCCTGGCCAGCTCAGCAAGTGATGAAGACATCTGGGAGTTGCAGTCCAGGAACATCTGGGGACCCACAGGCAGAGAACCACTGGTCTGGAGCAATGGTTCTCAACCCTGTGGGGGGTCCCCAGATGTTCCTGGACTGCAACTCCCAGAAATCCTGCCCAGCTCAGCAAGTGATGGAAGACTTCTGGGAGATGCCGTCCAGGAACATCTGGGGACCCACAGGTTGAGAACCACTGCACTAGAGTAAGCCCACTGGAATCAATGGTGCTTATCAAGGAGTTAACGCGCCACATCCCCTCTGATTTGGGGGGGGGGACTACTCTAGCACAGCTGACTATGACAAGAATCTGCATTTCAGCCACTGAATTAAGACAACACCAACAGCAGTGAGCCGTTCAGGAAAGAGGTAAGCAGAGTCTTCAAGCCATAAGGGCTTGAGGTTTTGACGAGGATAAGCAGCAGCAGCAGACGACGAGTTGGCTGTTGGGATATCAGAAATGGGTGGGAAGCTCATTAAGGCAGATCAAGGTCCTGGGTCACAGGGTGAGAGACAATTCCCCAAGTTGCCTCCCAGGAGAAGGGCCAGCCTGGGTGGCCTTGGGCAAGCTGCAGAGTATGCCATCCCAGGACACCTCAAGAAGAAGAATCATAGAGTCCTAGAGTGGGAAGAGACCTCCAGGGCCATTCAGTCCAACCCCCTGCCATGCAGGAACCCCCATCACAGGACTTTCCGACAGATGGCCATCCAGCCTCTGCTTAAAAACCTCCACAGAAGGAGATTCCACCACCCTCCTTTGTGGCAGCATCTTCCACTGCTGGACAGAAGGGAAGAGGAAGATACTTCTGAGTCGCCTCTATTCAGAAATGCTGAAAACGGCCACCCAAAGTCAGAAGTGACTTAAGGGGCCTTAATTATTATTTGGACATCAGGAAAAAGAAGAAGAAAAAGCCAAGAGCTTCTAAGTCATTCAAAATTCTTAAATCAGGCTGAGCATTAGAACACCAGTTCAGAATGGATCTTGCCTGCAGGCTGTTGCACCCAAGAAAAGCGCAGCTACTCTCATTCAAATGGGAAGGATGGCACCTGAAGAATCAGCTTGAAGACACACCTATCTATATCAAGTTTTATTTATTTATTTATTTGTTGCATTTATAACACACAGACACACACACACACACACACACACACACACACACACACACACACACACACACACACAGAGAGAGAGAGAGAGAGAGAGAGAGAGAGAGAGAGAGAGAGAGAGAGAGAAGCTATTTATTCATTCTAAGTTATCCGGAAGTGCAAGTTGATATGATGTATTGTCATGATGAAAATAGATAGATACAATATCGATGGGATAAAAAGGAAACTTAAGTACGAAAGTACGTTCTTCTACGATAAGAAAGAAGATGTGAACTACAATGGGCTGAAATGCTGGGAAACTATTTGCGATTGATCTATGTAACACGACAGCCAATGAGCCATATGTGTGTTTTGCTTTGTTTGGTGTAGAAAATAAATAAAAACTATTTGCAAAAAAAAGATGTTTTGTCATGCCCAGCCTTACTAGGAATTCTGAAGGACTCAACATTTATTCATAGGACCTAGGGATCAGATTTTTTTAATAATATTGAGCCCCCAGCAACCTATTGATGTTTTGTTACTGTTTAAGGGAAATGCCAAAATTTTGACAGCAAATTGCTCCTAATTAATGAAGTATGGGAGGCACCTGACCACCTGCTACCCAAACATCACACAATCATAAACCGGAACAGATCCTGGTCAAAAATCGTAAAAATTCTATCAACAATCTCTGATTTTGCTAAATACTAATGTGGGTCAATCTACAGTCCAGTCTAATGGTATTTATTTCCATGATGGAAGAGACCACCACACACCTCTTGACCCGAACCGCTATAATATTTTCACGCCTTTTACAAAAAGAAACAAGAAACACACCAATTTGTTACTGAAAAAAGGCAATATGAATAATAATGAGATAGAAAGGGGTAGCGTAAGCCAATAAAAGAAAGCCAAGAGGGAAAGGAACCATACTCTTGCACAGCCCCCCCCAAACACCATCTTTTATGTTCAAGCCAGGAGGTTCCTCTATTTAAAGGGAGACAATGGGTCCATGGAGGAGACTCTTGAGAGTCCGCTGGACTGCAAGGAGATCAAACCTATCCATCCTGAAAGAAATCAACCCCAAATGTTCACTGGAAAGACAGATTTTGAAGCTGAGGCTCCAGTACTTTGGCCACATCATGAGGAGAGAGAGGAGTCCTTGGAAAAGTCCCTGATGTTGGGAAAGATGGAAGGCAAAAGGAAAAGGGGACAGCAGAGAATGAGATGGTTGGACGGTGTCATCGATGCAACCAAGATGGATTTGACCAAACTCCGGGAGGCAGTGGACGATAGGAAGGCCTGGCGAGCTCTGGTCCATGGGGTCACGAAGAGTCGGACACGACTGAACGACTGAACAACAACAACAACAAATGGGTCCATGCAGAATTTTGGGGGGTTCTCAGAACAAGAGACATTTCCCAGATCCAGCCAGCGATTAAAGTGGACACTTTCTTCTACGCAAAGAGCAAGGGCTCCACCCGCCCCGGGGAGCTGTTTGAAAGAGAGCATTTCCACGTCTGTTGGGGCTCCGTGGGTTGGTATATGAGCGGGCCGTCGTCAAGTGTCAGGAAGAAAGAGGAGATGGGGCATTTGCAGAGGTTCAAATTTAGAGAGCCTTCACTCTAAAATGCTTGGCAACAAGAGAGAATCCCACCTCAAGGGTCCCGGAGGATAAATGTTAACCGTTGGGCAGCTTCTGGTGGGAGTGTGGGAGCTGGCTTGCTTATTTATTGAAACCCTTTTCAACCTGCCCTTCCTCCCAGACAGCTCCTTGGAAAGGGTGCAACTGATGCTGTGGAAGAAGCAAAGAGCGCTGCCTGAAAGAGCGAATGTTGCCACGCATGATTTTGTCAACCAGCGCAACCGTCAAAGGCGAGTAAGCCTTTCACGCCTCCGATCAAAAGGGGGCTGCAACGTAACGGATGCTCCTTCAGGTCCCTGTGGCAGAAGCCCAAGGAAATCAGAGAGGAGCTCTTAAGAGAGGAGACGTGTGGCCATAGGGAACAGGCTGCTCTGCAGCACAGGCGGCCCACAGATGATACAGAAACAACAATTATCAAACGGAGACCCGCACTGAAGGATCTGGAGATGTGCTAAAGTGCTGCTTTAATTCTCTCCTTCTTCCTTGGGAAAATAAAAAGCAAGGAAAGTAGCGACAAAACCGAGTTCTGCTGGTGTTCCTGGACTATTCCTGAGGTTCTACGGCACCAAAGACAGGACATTGCAGGGACAAATGAGGACAAGCTAGAGGCACACTCGGTCACCGATTTCACATGACACCTCCTGCAAACAGCAGGTCCAAACCGGTTGTACACAGCCACGCAGGGCTCCGAGCCATAGCTACCCATTCCCCAAGCCAGCCAGTTCTCTAAACCAGTGTTTTTCAACCTTTTTTGGGCAAAGGCACACTTGTTTCATGAAAAAAATCACGAGGCACACCACCATTAGAAAATGTTAAAAAAATTAACTCTGTGCCTATATTGACTATATATAAAGTAATTCTCTTGAATAGGAATCAAATAAACACAAATAAAGTATTTTATAATTACTTTATTATGAAATAGTAAGTAAACAGAAATATGAAAAATTATAAAATACTTTATTCAGTGCGCAACCTGGGCCTGTTTGGCTGAACACAAAGCTGATATTCTTCAGCTTTTCCAACGGCACACCAGGCAACATCTCGCGGCACACTAGTGTGCCGCGGAACAGTGGTTGAAAAACACTGCTCTAAACAGGCCCTATTGGAGCCGAGTTTAAAAGGAACACGGTCCTTTTACAATGGGCGAGGAACAGGAGAGGACCGCAGCTAGACCACAAACGTTCTCGACAGCCACAATGGCACAAGGATGCCAGATGGGGAAGGAAGAAGTCATCTCTGCAAACCCACAAGCAATGCTGTCCATTCCTCATAGCCCAGAAAAAAAGGCCCTTGAAAGATTGAGAATACGGTTTTTCGGCTCCCCGGGTACAAACCAGAACAAATGTGCGTCTCTGCGTGCAATCTGTGTGTGACGCTTAGATGTCCTGCCTAAACCCCCGGAGTGCACTAGATCTCCCAAATCTGAATTGGGAGATCAGAGTCGCAGATGAACTGCGGTGGGAGGGGCCCGCAAGGCCATCGTGTCCAGCTTCCTGCGTGATACACAACTCAGCGATTTAGGAGACAGAGCCAGGGGCTGGGAGTTCGATTCGACTGGAGCCAGACTCATCCATCGAAAGGGTCCCTTCCACCTCTGCAGTTTTAAGACTCTTTATTCTAGGTGATTGCAACTTACAAAGTTGGCAGCATCCATAATACCATCTTCTACCGGGTGGGTGCAGTCCAGCGTGAATTTCAAGACCTGCTTCTTCTTTTTGCTACCCTTGGTCACGAGTTTCTTCTACAGGAAAGAGAGGGAGGATGGGGGTGGGGTGGGGATTTAAAAACAAGCAAACATTAGCACCAAGAAATGTAGGGGAAAACCATAAGGTGGTGGCCAAATCCACAGAATACTCCCAAGCTGCTTGATTTCATGTCTGTGAAGATTCTCAGTCATCTGAGTGAGGTTATCTGGAAGCTGAGTCAGGGTAAGTGGACTTTTCTTGTGAGCGAAATGTTTCGATCTCGCAAGAAAAGTCCAGTTGCCACGACTCAACTTCCAGATGCTTGACTTTAGTACAGAAAACACTGAAGAAGAGATAGAACTGTCCATCCTCTGCAACAGACCAAGAACATTTATTCTGAAATAGGATATTTAGAAATGTTTTCAGGCAGGCAGACTTGGCAAAGGCTGGTTCGTCCTTGAGGCCTTTTCACCAACTGCCCATCTTGGCCGATGGGTGTATGAATGAGAAACCAAGGTTATTTTTGAGAAGGAGAGGGACTGTGGGTGCCTGCCATGTAGATTAAGCCTGTAGGTCCCAGTGGCTGGTGAACCTTCAGCACTCCTGATGTTTTGGACCACCACTCCCAGAATTCCAAGCCTGCATTGCCAAGGACAAAGGACTGTGGGGAGTTGTGGTCCAAAAACATTTGGAGCGCCGAAGGTTCGCCAGCCATTGGATCCAATGGTGGAAAGCTGGACCCAACAGTGGAGCAGAGCAAACTGTTGTCTTGTTCTAGCTCAACCGGCAAGTGGCGAAATCTGCTTCCAAGGATTAAGGGAGACTAGATTTGCAGTTTAGTACTGTGGTCCCAGCCCAGCATTAAACCTAACACATCTGACTTCAGTGGGAGACAGAACTAATGGAGGTAAGTTTTATACCAAGGACGGGGAATTGCTTAAATTCAATCCACTGTCCTGTCCTTGTGTGCAGCACATTTCTTTTCCATGGATGGTCCCTCTGTGACCTTCTGAAATGCTCAGTGTTTCTATCATTCCCTTGAATCTATTTCTCTCTCTCTTCCCCTCTCTCTCGCACACCCTACTTCGTTCATTAGCATGGTTAGAAAAGTGTGTGCTATGTGGAGCAGGACATTGTTAATTGCTGGACCTGCAATCAAAATGCCCTGGCCTGCTTTTTTAATGGCCAAACTGCCTGGTCTTCAGGTACCCAACTAGATGCTTCTGGCAGCCAGATGACTTGCACACAAATACACCATTTTTAAAACAAAGCTTCCAAGGAGCTACTTTCTAATTTAAGAAAGGAGGAATGAGAAAGCAAAGCTAAAGCAGTGTTCTGCTTATATACCACCACATCCCACTTCAAGTAGTCGCTGGGCGGTTTACAGTTCTGATTACAGTAATGCAGGCTACACATTGCCCCCCAAGCAAGCTGGGTACTCCTTTTTCCGACCTCGGAAGGATGGAAGGCTGAGTCAACCTTGAGCCTGCTACCTGGGATTGAACCCCAGGCCGTGAGCACAGTTTTACCTGCAGGACAGGCATTTAACCACTGCGCCACGAAGCACTTCTTTCGCTCCTTCTAGTATTTTTGATGTGGACTACTAGCAAGCAGAACGGGCACAGGAATGTGCATTTTCAGCATTTAAACAGGAACATTGCCTACCACTAGAGGCAATAAATGTGACCCACACAGATAGCTTTAAAGGGGAAACTGGACAAATTCAGGGTACACCAAAGCCACCACCCAGGGAGGCTCCCTGCTCCTCCAGCATCGATCAACGCAGCCGCCCCTCTGGAGCCAGAGAAGGCGGTGCTGAGTTCCTGCTGCTGGCCTTCCCAGGCGCACCAAGAGAGGCAGCTTGAGAAAAGACTGCTGGCCCAGGAAAGCCCTCCTGGCATTCTTAAGGGCTAGAATCCTGCTGGGGTTTGTGCCAACCTAAGTGTGGCTACATAACTTAAGTGGGCAGCAACGGGCCAAAACCACTGTTTTACACAATTACCCTTAAACTAGAATCAGTTCCCACAGAATTCAGGCTAAGAATGACCTTCTGCAGGTTTACATTGAGAAGGATCAGTGTGAAGGACTGAGGTGCGACGTAGTCCTCCCTGGTAGGTTATTTTGTGAGTCTTGTACATCTGTGGGATGTGAATTAGGAGTTCTTGAAACAAGGATTGGGTTTCCTGCTCACAAATTGCTTTGCTGTACTCTGGCATCTTATTCGAATAATAATATCTATTATATTGTATTTTATTGTTTATGGTTTTGATTTCTGCTCAGTTTGTAAACCGCCCAGAGTAGCCATGTAGCTAGATGGAGTGCTATATAACTTAAATAAATAAATAAATAAATAAATAAATACACACACAACACAACACTCCAACAGCACGGCAGAGCCTCCCCTCCCCCTCTGGGAGACACTCCACACTGTCAAGGTTGGCGGTTTTTAAAAGAGTTAATCATTTCAGTTAAAATACTAGTTTTAAAAAAGTCAAAGCAGTAAAGATAATAACATAGGTTTTTTAAAATCAATCCAATGGAAACATGCGTATAAGCCGTGTGGGGCCCGGAAGCTCTCCTTTTCCTGGGCTCCCCCAAAGAAAAGATGCATGGGCCTGATCCTGATTTGGAGCAGAGCTTCCCAATCTTGACCTCCCCCCCCCCCACCCCACCCCCACCTACCCCAGGTGTTACTGGGACTACAACTCCCATGACTCCTGACCAGCCCAGCTGCTGCTGGCGGAGGCTCATGGGATTTGTAATCCAAGAGGACCTGGGGTGGGGTTGTTGTTTTTTTTTTTGGGGGGGGGGTAGAGAGATCCATTGGTCAGGAGGGAAAAGGGGGGGGTCCCTTCCCTCTCCCCTCATCCACCCCCTCCCCCCACCCCAGCCAAGTCGGCTCTCTGCACGTGCTCAGAGGGCCAACATGGAAGGAACACGGCTGTGGTGGGGGGTGGTTGCTGCCCTTGTGAGGAAGGGGGAGCCCCCCCCCCATGGAAGGCAATGGGGTGCTTTTTTGGGGGGGGGGTCCCCCCACAGCCTGAGGCCTACCAGGGAGGAAGAGGGGGCGCCCTTATGACGTCACCCTCGGGGGCCCTTCCTCCGCCGTGACGTCACTCCCCTCCCCCTCCTCCCCCCCAGACGTCCCCGGCGCCCCCTCCTCCTCCTCCTCCTCCTCCCTCCGCTTTGGGGGGGGGCACCACCCACGGCCGGAGACTCACCGCGGGCGCCATGGCGGCTGCAACGCGAGGGGGAAGAAAGGAAGAGCGGCCGCGCGCATGCGCCCGGGTAGGCCCCGCCCACGCACTTCCGGCCTGTGGCCCCCGCGGCGGCCGGCGTGAAAGCCGAGGAGGAAGGAGACCGGCCAGGTCTGCGCATGCGCCGCTCCAAGTCTTCCCTAGAGCCAACCGGAAGCGATGTGGGCGGGGCTTTCCGGTTGTGCGGAGCGACCGTCTAGGACTCGCTGCTCTCGCTGCCTCCTTTCGCCTGCACCTCCCCCGTCGAGCGCCGAGCGCATCGAGCGGCCTTCTCTCTCTCTCTCTCTCTCTCTCTCTCTCTCCTCCTCCTCCTCCCCCTCCTCCCCCAAACTCTTCATCAGCTCCCCCGTCCCAGATGTTGGGGCAGCTCCATTTTGGGAGTTGTAGTCAAAGAAGAAAGGGGAGGAGGAACGGGTCCCCCCTCCCAGATGTTGCCCCCTCTCCTCCCCCAGCTCTTCATCAGGGGGAGGAGGAACGGCTGCAACCCCGTCCCAGATGTTGCAGCGCGGCAGCTCTCCTAGCCTCCCACCCACCCTTTGATGTGGATGATGGGACTTGTAGTTCAAGAGGGAAGTTGTTTCCTAAGCGCGCTCAGGGGAGGAGGAACGGGTGCTTCCCCCCCCTCCCAGATGTTGCGGCGTGGCAGCTCACATCAATGTCCAATCACAATTTATGTGGATGATGGGGCTTGTAGTCCAAGAGGGAAGTTGTTTCCTAAGCGCGCTCGGGGGAGGAGGAACGGGTGCTTCCCCCCCCTCCCAGATGTTGCGGCGTGGCAGCTTCCATCACCTCCCACCCACCCTTTTTATGGGGATGACGGGACTTGTAGTCCAATAGGAAAGTTGTTTCTGAAGCTCTCTCACAGGGGGAGGAGGGACGGTTGCACCCCCACCTCCCAGATGTTAGGGCGCAGCAGCTCTCTCCCTCCTCCTCCCCCGCTTTGTGCAGCTGATGGGAGTTGTAGTACAATCAGAACTGGTGAAGGTGTAGGAACACCAGGCCCTGACTTCCGACCTTCCTCGATCACGAGGACCAGCCACAAATCCCAGGACGGATGGCTTGGTGGGATGGAGCCGGGACTATCGCAATGGATTCCAACAACTACCCTTGTCCACTGCAGAAGCTCTCTGCTTGCCTGTTGCACACGTTACCCGGCAGGCGTTGCCAAAAACGCGGGCATAGATTTGTGGAGGTTCAATGAGATACCTACAAATGCAACAGTAGACATGCTTTGTAGACCGAATTACAACGCTCCTCATTTGAGTTGCAATGCGAGGGCGATTCAGAGGCACACGGGCAGTCAGCCTCCATATGATGAATCGCAGGAAATGATAATTCCTTAGAGGCACTTTTTAAAAGACAAGACTACAATATGCACCCAAACCTTAAAACTGGCCTTAAAATGAATATTATGAGTTTTTGTCTCTGCCATATGGAGTGAAACCATGGACCTAAATCTATGGAACAGATGTGGGTTTTTAAAAGTGGATTTATCCCAGATGGCTCCAATTTGTGGGCTCAAGAAGGTGCCCAGTGTATTATCTCTAAAGCGAATGAACTGAGAAGTTCTAAAACATATAATCTGCAAAACTATTAAAATCATAGAATCATAGAATCCTAGAGTTGGAAGAGACCTCCAGGTCCATCCAGTCCAACCCCCTGCCATGCAGGAACCCCCATCACAGGACTCCCGACAGATGGCCATCCAGCCTCTGCTTAGAAACTTCCAAAGAAGGAGACTCCACCACCCTCCTTTGGGACAGCTTCTTCTCTTTTCCTGCAGTTTGAAACCATCGCCCTGAGTCCTAGTCTCTAAACGTCATGGGAAACAAACCTGTCCCCTCTTCAATATGACATCCATGAACATGGCTATCTTATCTCCTCTCAACCTTCTTTTTGGAAGGCTAAACATTAGACATGGGCACGACCAGAAAAAATGACGTTTCGAGTTTTCGTTTGTCGGAACGGGTCCATTTCGGGTCGTTTCCGTTTTTCGCGAAATTTTTCAAAAATTTGTCGTTTCGTCGTTTCGTTTGTCGTTTCTACCGCGATTTAGCGCGATTTGACGTCCCAGAGCATGGGGGCGTCCCGCAATGACCCAGAGCAGGCGGAAAACACTTTAAACTGGGTGATGAATAATATATTTAATAAATATATCATTGCATAAGACTGCATCCTATGCAATAAAGCAAACAAAGTGGGCAGAATGCAATATTCTTTTTTCTCTCTTGGTCAACTCTGACTGAACCGGCCACCCTACTTGGTCTGGCTGCCTGTTATACTTTTTTGTTGTTTTGTTTTGAAGCCTTTATCCATCCCATCTCCCCTCCACTTCTCAGAGGCAGCAGGAGACACAGTATTCCGTTCCTCCCCAAATCTGGATGAGGGTCTACTCCTCTCAATGTCCTCCCCATCTCCAATGTCACTCCTTGTAAAGCCAAGCAAATGCAACCCTGGTCAACTAGCGGTCAGAGATTCAGTCTGGTAGTGGCATGAGAGTTCCCCCCCCACACACACACTCTTCTTTTTGAGTGCCCCTCAAGCTCTTGGGGTATCATTGCCAGCTCGAGTATCCAAAGGAGCTGACTGGAGCCAATGGAGGCCCTCCAGAGAACCCCGGAGTTCAGTCCACCACTCTTTGGGCATGGAGGATTGAGTGCTGTGCTGCTGGGATGGGATGGCAGCCGCAGAAGAGCCAAGAGAACC